>OX420951.1:19098874-20427874 GCA_949091785.1 Polymixis lichenea | reverse complement strand
ATTGAACCATCAAATAGAAATCGATTGTCATAGTGTATGACGTAGGTACAGACAATTATTAGCCAGTAGTAAAACGTATATCTTATTTATCTAACTTTTATTGTTAAAATTAATACCATTTTTTCACAAAGCGTTCCCAATTTTCTCAAGAACGCTGGCAACACTACACGAACGTCGCCCTGATCTCATATTGGGGGACAATAGGCAATTTATTGCTTCGAAAGTAGCGTGTATTTTAGTAGCGGAAAAAGCTTTTCTGCAGGATTATTTTATTTGTGAATAGTTGCTACAGGTTTTCAGCTTTCACATTTTTAGGGGAGTTTGTTTTCAATTTTTTTTGTAACAGAATTTTTATTATTATGCTTAGGTACCTCATACAAAACTTCACGCTTCTATTACCCGAAGGGTTGCCTTACCCTTCGAGATGTACCTAGGTATGTAGTGCACCCATATTTCGAGAGTTATGTTTATATCCCATGTAATAGCTGTATTGGATCATTCGGTTCCCTACAAAATAGTTGAGCTGGATGGTGCTGATCTACTAGTCAAGTTCGTGAACGGGCGCCGTTGGTTGAGAATGGTCATATCCTAACTACCAGGGCTTATTTTGGTACGAAGTTCCTTATCGCGCGTTGCGAAAGGGGGCTAGACGGAAAAAATTAAGACCAAAAGTTGTAGCGACACTTGTTGCTATAGTTGTAAGCATTGAAATTTTTTTTTCTGGGACGAGAATAAAATGTTGCACATGGCACCAGGCGAGAAAAGCGTTCCACGTAGTATTTTCTAAACATTCTTATTAAATATTATTATAACTTAAAAAAAAAATATTATTTGGGTGAAAGTATTATGCCATATTTCAGATGGCGTCCTCCAGTAAAGCAACTTTGGTCGAACTATACCAGCGTTCCACGTAGTATTTTCTAAACATTATTATTAAATATTATTATAACTTAAAAAAAAAATATTACAATTCCTTCACTAATTAATCGAAAGCAACTTCGTTCCATCCGGGTGTCCCTTGACACCTCTCAAGTTTTTTAAAACATTAATAATCTATTATTTTATTATTTAGAATTGTTTATATATTTTTTTACATTGTTCTCATACATATAGAAGCAACAATAATATTGTTCCCAAGATTTTGTAATACCTAACTTGATTTAAAAGAGTGTCCTTAGAGTTTCTTGCCCGTTTTTCTCCATCTCTATGTTTTAGAATGGGCAACTAGCTTCAATTTTCCAACTGATCGACTTTTTGACAGTTCAAACGTGCCTATAAATGGTTTCATTGAAATAAATGCGTTGAGTTTGAGTTTGAGTTTGAATAGGGGGCAAACTTATTGCCATCAACCGGGCACAAATCTAGACTCCGGGCTATTACTGAAAAATTCCAGATAGAAAAACCCAATAATGCTTTGCCTGACCTGGGGATCGAACCCAATACTTCATGCTCAGCAGTAGCGCATGCAATCACTGGACCAACGACGCAGTTAAAGTGTTGAAAAAAAAAAACAGTCGACTTCCGGAAAAACGCTACAAAGCGAAAAATTACTTTAATTTCGAAAGTCGGTGACTATGGATATGTATTTTCATTTTTTGTCACAGCCTTCCGAAATTAAAGTTCCTATTTTTCACTTTGTAGTGTTTTTCTGGAAGTCGGTTTTTTTTTCAGTTTTTATTTTAAACTTTTTAGTTATTGTACCTACCCCACCCCAATTCGAAATTTCTTCATCCTTGAGGTCAAAACAATGTATATTTATGTGATAGCAGCCATCGCGGTTGCTGTAATTTTTTAAAGAGTTCCATTGCCTGTCTCCGAAACGCATCATCACATCTATATTAAATTTAAGTAAGACCATTTCGGAATAAACCCCTTTTGGAGAAAAAAATATTTTTGCAAATCCGTTTATATATGACGGAGTTATGCCCGAAAATACAATATAAATATGTCGAATTAATAACCTCCTTCTTTTTAAAGTCAGTTAAAGAATAGCGAGTAGGTTTATGTTCTTTCACCAGAATTAGCTTAACTACTGACAGGTCAGATGAATTACTTCATATCATTGTTTATTTAACTTGACTGCATAAACCATTTTTTTAAAAATTTATCAATTAAATTTTCATTTATTGTTGAATGTTAATTATATGCTATTAATGTATAGAATCAAGTTCTTCCAACATAACAGACAGCTGTGCTGCTGGGGAGTTTGTTGCGCCACTTCTTCTTCCCAGCTAAAGCACTAGGAAGTGGTGAAGGGCGGGCGTCTTGGGGGACTGTCTTATGTAATTTTGACGTTCAGAAAGTGCTGACTCTCAGCCTAGTTTGAATAAATTACTTTTGATTTTGATTTTGATATGTTACAATAAGTTGCCATTTGAATCGCACAGGTGTGGACGTTCAAATAAATTCCAAATACGTTTACGTCGCTTACAATCTCGTGACTTTAACCACAGAATAGTACAAACAGAAGATCAGCTCTACACAAGGGGAGAAAACAGGCACACATAGATATTTATTTAGTGCAAGTAAATATGCACTTACGGCAAGCTTAATCCTAATCTTAGTTTAACATTTGTTACTTTACTTTTTTTATTTATTTCTGCTTGAGTTTAGTATTCAATGTTTTGTTGGTAATTGGCGTGTGCTAGCTGACATTGGCTAATAATACAATTTAATGTTTTGTGTTTCTTAATGTTAATTAGGGGAAAGGTGTACGAGATGATCCGTTGAGGTTAGATGATCCTTTTTTATTCCAACAAAACTATTGGCGACATCTAGTTGTTTTCATTGGTAAAAGGTAGTCCCCGATATTCTCTTGCCACAGTCAATCGCAATGGCGTCGTGAGTGACCACCAACTTTTTTGTGGAAAAAAACAAAAATTACGTTACATCGCTCTAAGGTAAGGTTGACTTTCAGTTTATGTCAAATGTGTTCTAGGTAGTCTATTGTAAAAGCTGTTGTATTAGTACCTTTGTTTATTGCTATATTTTGTTCTTTTAATTGCATGGTAACAGTTGAAAACATAAAGGATAAGTTAACGAACATTAAATAAAACCATTTATGTTGGGGCAAGATGATCATGTTACTGGTGTACAAGATGATCCGTGCGGATCATTAGAAAACCAGCGTCAGACAGCATCTGTCTGGCATTAATGCTGAAATGAACCTTTTTGGCGCGTCCGTGAGGCACACACTGTTGTACCTAGTTAATTATATTCACTTTTTTGTTATTTATTTTGTGTTTCACGAACTGTGTCCAAATAAACGGTATTCTTTCTTTCTTTCTTTATTTTTCATATATTTCTACCAAAACTTAAGACATTTTGAAAATAGGGGTAACATGATCCCCAGGGTCATCTTGCCCCTACCGTAGGGATCATGTTGGACACCGGGGTGTACAAGATGATTCTTTGTGAAGTGTTTAAAAAATGTGAATTATAATAATAATAGATAAGAAAACTAACATTTTGAGTATGACAACAGGTAGACAGATAAATTTACTATAAACAAACCCTTTTACATTTGCGTTAAGTTCAATATCGTTTAAACTACAAGCATTCTCCCTTAAGTGAATCATCTCGTACACCTTTCCCCTACTTACTATTGTATAGAATCCCATCGCATTTCTTCCCGTGGGTGTCGTAGAAGGCGACTAAGGGACTTACTAGAGAATGGGCAGCAGCGTTCTCTATGAATTTTACCACCATACTGCGATCGCCAACCCGCCGCTAAGCGTGGCGATTATGGCAAAACCCCTATTTTGGGGGAGGCCTATGTCCAGCAGTGGACGTCTTATGGCTGAAATGATGATGATGATGTATAGAATCAATTTCTTCTAACTTACTTCCCAGCTAAAGCACTAGGAAGTGGTGAAGGGCGGGCGTTTTATAATTTTGACTGTCTTATGTAATTTTGACGTTCATAAAGTAATGACTCTTGGCCTAGTTTTAATAAATGACTTTGGATTTTAAACAAATACTAATAAAACAATAAAGGTTATTTTTTATTTCGGAACGTAGAATCTATAGTGTTAGTAACATAATATTAACATAACTTATTATCTATTTGGGCACGCCACGATTGCGGCGGTAAGTCCCCTCTTTGAGGAGTGGTTTGAGAGGCGGCATGGCGTCCTCACCTTCCGCCTGACACAGGCGGGTCGGGTCTTTCCATTGCGAAGATCGTCCTGAGGACACGGTGGAGCATACGGTGGAGGTCTGCCCGGCTTGGGCGGAGCACCGCCGTGTCCTCGTGGAGGTGATTGGCGGCGGCGATCTCTCGCGTCCGACCCTGGTCCAGGCTATGGTACGGAGCGAGAGTGCATGGCTAGCAGTCGCCTCCTTCAGCGAAGCAGTTATGCTCGCAAAGAGGGAGGCGGCGCACGTGAGGGAGATGCAGTACATGCGCCCTCACGGCCGTGGCCCTCGCAGGAGACGCCCTGGGCGTCGGGAATCCCAGGCTGATTCCCGGCCACCGTAGGCACGGGCTTGCGGACGGCGAGTAATGGGTAGCTTGCCGTCCGGTAAGGACCAAGCCCGGGTCGATGGCGCGTTGTGTTCCACGCGCGCCTCAAAGAGATATCAGCAGCTCCAAATGGGGCCCGCAAGGGCCGATGCCTGCCAGGTGTGCGGGTTGTTCGAAAGAGATACCGCGGCCCCTGGCATACAGGCAACTGAGGGAACACGGGTGGGTCTTAGTCAGTAAAAGTCAGTCACGCCCTCCCGCTCCGCCCAGAGCGGGAGAAGTTATTTGATGATTTCCACCCAGAAAAAAGAAAAAAAAGAAAAACTTATTATCTATTGTTAGTGCCAATAACCCTACACACAAACTGTTTTACAATTTAGAAAACTGAAACTCTCCGCTGCAGGTCTCCAGAATGCGGTTGCGACTGCCTTTCAGTCTCTTCAGAAGCGACACGTTTTGTTTTCTCGCACACGACCGCGTGAAATCCGTCGTGACTCGAAATGACGTGGGCTTGTGGGTAAATAATAAATATCCACAAGGGACGATCAAAGGCTAAGATATGCTTGTCGCAGTCGATCATGGTTGAGTGACCATCAAGTACATATTCGAAGCCGTCTCGTACCTCGGAAAGCGCGTTAAGCCCCGGCTGTTATTCATCTTTGAAAGTCATTACGCCCCAAAAGTTTGACCAACAGACCTACGATACCCAAGGAGAATCGTGTTACTCAGTAACTTGTTTGTGGACGTCAGATAGGCAGTCGGTCTATGTAAAACAGTAGTAATCAGCCGCATCCGGTTTGACTGGAAGCTGACCACCTTCTTTTTTTGTGTTTTTTTTTCACCTCTTTCTCAGTTAGTTTTAATATTAATCTGGCAGTTTGAGTACTTTATGCGGCCTACCCAAATCTTTGGTATTGTTCATCAAATCGTTGAGCTCCTCAAGTTCTGAGTTGAGCTGCATGATTACTGATAAATGCGTGCACTGAATGCACAAGTCCACTCAATCTGTGTGGTTCTTTCCTCAAAAGACCATTTCAGACACCGATCCACATTGTCTTCACATGATCTGACCAAGATTATGTCTGGGTTTTAAAAGAGACTGTGATCTCTGAGTTTGTTTCGGCCTTTCTTCTCAGAGTAGTCAGATAGGAAACGCCGACCTCATCTAGTTTAAAATATGATTGACGTGTAAAAGTGTTTGTACAAACCTACTTAAAGAAATAAAATCATTTATCATTTATCATCTGACCCCAAAAAGGCTAGGCAAGATTAATTGTATGGAGCTTTTGTATTATTCTTTACTCAAACCCTACAATACTGCAATAAAGTGTTTGTGAAAAGCTAACCCCTGTTGCGTGGTATATTAAATTCTCGGCTGACCCGTCACGCTGCTTACAATATTGCTCTAGGGCACAGACGTAGTACATAAACTTTAAGACCTTGGTTTTTGTTCCACTTACGTAATCATTTTCCTCGTATTTCAGTCCCTAAATATTTTGGCTCGAAATACGACTACGTACCTACTTACATACTTTTCACATGGGGTAAAATCACGCCTGTATGAGCAAAGGGTTCGGCAGAGGTGTAGGTACTTAGTGTTCACTCGATGTTAAAAAGGGGTTCCTACCAAGGATACAATTTTATTTAATTGCTGGATGGTCCTGCTCTTGACCTCGAGCATGCCTGATGAAAAGCGATTGATAAGTTCTTTGATGGAAGGAGCATGCTCAGATGATGTTCACTCTTCGTTTTGAAGGTAGACGGGTTTAATGTGGAAAATAATACAGACGCAGGTCAGTGTCAGGTCCTAACTAAGACCTGCGTCTGTGTTGTCGATTAAAATATTATTCTCGACTGTTTAAATACGGCTTTACAGAATTATAAACACTAGAATTAGCAATACAAGTTCGTTAAGTTAGAAGTACCGTGTGGTACCGGTCGTAAAATAATAGCACCATCCCATTTCTTCCCGTGGGTGTCGTAGAAGGCGACTAAGGGACTTACTAGAAAATCGGCAGCAGCGTTCTCTATGCATTTTACCACCATACTGCGATCGCCAATCCGCCTGCCAAGCAAATCCTCCCTTTCGGGGGAGGCTTATGTCCAGCAGTGGACGTCTTTTGGCTGATATGATGAAGACAATTTGAGTTTCGCAGTCTACCCTTTCTTTCTTTCTTTGAAAAGCGACATTTTTATACTAAATATGTAGGGATTAAATAGAAATGTGAATGGTTATGCCTAAGAACGTCGCGGCATGCTTAAAGATATCGCGGCATCGTTGCCGTCAATTTGCGTTTGCATGTAGTGATGCCGAAGGATCTCCTACCAGGCCCGTACACTGTTGATCCACCGCCGGACGTCAACAAGAATCCAAAATAAACTTTGAACTGAGTTTGACGTCCCGGCGGTGGTGTGCGGTGGACACACGACTATTGTAAATGGAGGTATGTAAAAAAAATACAAATCAGATTCATGAAACTATTAGTAGATAAAAGCACAAAAAACCGTTGTAAAAGTAGTGATTACGAAGACTTATTTTTGGAATGTATAATGCTGCCTGTTCATCAGAGGGTAGTGTTGTCAGTGGCTTTAGAGCAGTACTGTAGCAATAAATTTAAAAACAATATTATACGCACAAAATCTCAAAGGAACAATAATATGAGAAGTTTTGAAGTGCCCACAATCATGTAATAACTATTTATTTATTATTTATTTAACCATTTATGCACACACATATAAACAGACAAGAAGAAAGGAACAGAAAAATACGTACATAGGTAATGCTTATTTCTACAGAAATCTCTTCCAGCACACCTGCGATAGGAGAGAAGATAACAGAGATGTAGACAACGCGTGTAATAACAGTACAAGGGAAAACATAAAATTACAACATAAACTCTAATTTAAATATACACACATAATATGAGATTATACATACATACAAACATACATACTTACATACATACTTGTAAAATAAATATCACCAAAATATATAGAAATAAAATGTAATTTAATTAATAAATACATAAGCAATTATGATAAAGTGGAGAGATAGTGTTCTTTCACTCTCCTTTTGAATACAACTACAGTTTGGCAATCCCTAATGTCAGGCGGAAGTGAATTCCATAGCCGGACCGCGTGCACAGTGAAGGAGTAGGAGTAGAAGTCAGTTGAGTGGGGAGGGGCCTTGAGGAGATTTCTAAGATGCGACCTGCAAGGCGCATCAAAAGGACGGGCGTAGGAGAAGCGATCCCGTAAATAGGATGGGGTTTTAGGGTTGTGAAGAATGTTAAATAGCAAACACAATATCCGAGAGTTTCTGCGAAGTCGAATAGGGAGCCACTTGAGGAGTGAGGATCTTGCGAAAGTTAGTAACGTGATCGTATTTATTAAGTTTAAAAACAAAACGGATGCAGATATTTTGCAAACGCTCAAGTTTATTTAAAAGCTCCTCGGTGGCATCCAAATAACAGGCATCAGCGTAGTCAATGATGGGCTGTATGAGAGTCTGAGCAAGGGAGATTTTGGTGTTCAAGGGCAGGAAGCTCTGGAGGAATTTTAACGAATGGAACGTGTAGTGTACTTTGCGACTGACTTGAGCAACATGGGCAGTCCACGATAAGTAAGAGTCCATGGTTACCCCCAGATTTTTTACCGTTTTTGCGTATTCTATCTGAACTCCATTCATACAGAGCGGAGACAGCGACGCAACACCAAGCCTGTCCCGCATAAACCTGCCACCGATAATTATGGCCTGGGATTTGTTAGGGTTGATCAGCAGTCCAAAAGACCGCGACCACTCGCTAATCAAATCCAGGTCTCTATTCATAGCAGATACGGCGGCATCCGCATCTTGCATTGAAAAATGATTGTAAAGCTGCAGATCGTCGGCATAGAGATGGAAGTGGGAAGAGATGACTCTGGTGACAGAGTTAATGAAAATAGAAAAGAGAAGGGGAGAGAGAACGCCACCCTGAGGTACACCCGCGACAAGAGAGCACCAGTCAGAAGAAGACTGATCGAGTTGAACCCGCTGCGAGCGGCCTTTAAGATAGGTGTCGAACCAAGCAATAGTAGAAGAAGAGAAATTGAAAGATTTAAGGATCCCGAGAAGGATATCGAAGTCTACAGAATTAAAGGCACTGCTAAAGTCCAGAAGAACAAGTAAGGTCAGAGATTTGTGGTCCATAGCCCAGCGGATGTCATCAGTAACCTTCAGCAGAGTCGTAACTGTGCTATGACCAGGTCGGAAACCAGACTGAAAAGGACTAAGAAGGTCGTTAGAAGATAAAAAGGCGAAAAGTTGCTGATGAACAATGTGCTCAAGAACTTTTGAGAGAAATGGAAGGATGGAAATGGGTCGGAAATCGGTCAGTGAGACGGGATCGGGTATTTTGGGTAAGGGGATTATATGGGCTTGTTTCCAGGCCTCAGGAAATGTACAAGAAAACAAGGAGAAATTAAAAATGTGGGTCAATACGGGAAGTACGGTGGGGAGAATAGGAGAAATCATTCTTGAGCAAAGATTATCATTACCAACTGCAGTGGAGGAGATGGCACAAATAGATTTTTTGACCTCACTTTCACCCACTGGACTGAATTCGAAAGGAGACTGCGGTACTGGTAAACAGGAAAGCTTATTTAAAGTAGCTGACTTGACGCGTGGGTCCAACGTAACAGGGGGATGTGAGAAATTTTTATTGAGTGCACACACGTCAATGTCACTACTGGAAACAACTGGAGACTTACCAATGCCAACAGAATTACGGTTGTCGAGAGAATTATGGAAGTAGCGTCTCTTTGCATCTCTACACATACGACTGCAACGATTACGCAGTATCTTAAACGCATTCAAGTTGCGCTCGGAAGGACAACGTTTCAACCTCCTTTTGGCTCTGTCCCTACTTGCCATCGCATCTTTAATGACTGGAGTGAGCCAGGGAGCCGGAACATACTTGACTTTAACTCGACGGGTGGGGGCATGACGATCGTATAGGCTGAGTACTGTGCTGTTGAAAATGTGAACCATATCGTTAATAGAAGTGCTCTCCAAGACAGCCGTCCAGTCGATGCTACCAGCATCACTCAGCAATGCCTCCAGGTCTATGCCCTTATAGTTCCTAAGGAAAACATATTGCGGCTTACGCTTGGGAGGGCGAATCCTGTAGGACATAAAGATGAGGTCGTGATAAGAAAAACAAGCAGTAAGCTAACTATTATGGCCGAAGGTGTAGAAATGTTTTAGTCCCAACTATTTTCAATAACCTTCCAGTCCATACATAAGTATCTCTTTAATATATTTTGTGAAAGCCTAACAACTGTAGAGAATAATAAAAAAAAAAATAGTATGTTTGTTTTAAAAAGGAATGCAAGAGTAGTTTGAAGTAGGTGAAAAAGTGTCATTATAAAAATTAAATGTTAATAATTAAAAGTATGTATAAAAACGGAGCTACGGCTGCCAACAAACTGCTATGCAGTTTGGCGGAGGTAAATGTAACCTGCAAAGAAAAAATTCTGTGAATTTCATTTCATTTTTCTTTTTCATCTCTACATCGGCGCCGTCACCTCGGTATCGTTCACGTCCTGTTGACGGTGGCCGTGGACCAACGGCCTTACTGTTCATCAAACACACATCATATATTAGATAGCATAATCAGCCTTTAATGTTCCCGCTGCTGGGATACAGGCCTCCACTCTGAGAGAGGGAGCGGATAATCCGTAATTCACCACGCGGGCCGAGTGCGGGTTGGGAGATGTCACATGTCTTCGAATTTTTGGTCCCAGGACTATACAACGTGACGTTTTGCATCCTCGTCAAATTCAAGGAGGTAACTGTGCTAATGATTCTCGACACGAATCAATAGTAAAATAAGTAGGTATTTTTTTTTGTTTTTTTTTTTTTTTTTAATTTTAAAACGCGGCCCGTGTGATACCGCACTGTAACTGGGTAACCTGGGTTCAAACAGTCTTCGTCGCACAAACCAGTCCTCGAATTACTTGTTGCGATTTTTTATTTTACGGCTATGAAAATACAGTCGAGAACACAATGGTTCAATTACCATTGCGTTCTCGACTGTATTTTCATAGCCGTAAAATAAAAAATCTACTTATTTTATTATTGATTCGTGTCGAGAATCATTAGCATAGTTACCTCCTTGAATTTGACGAGGATGCAAAACGACACGTTGTATATTTAGTATCTAAAATTATCTTAGCTTATCAAGTACAATAAATACCAACATGTATACCTACATAAAATAAGTATACCCACCGATTCCCTCTTAAACTTCGACCCAAAGCGAACCCGATAACATCGTAACAAATTCTACTCGAGTTCAAACTTGTCAGACTGACAAAACGTTCGTCCGTTTTGTAAATAGCATTATCGGAAGCCGCAACTTAAGTAGCGATAGCAATTCTCATTTGTTTGGGACAGTGGCACAATGATGGATAGCTGTCAGTCTTAGAATTTCGGTTAAGTTAGACATGGCGCACGTTATGCGAGAATTGACTGTGACAGCACAGCGATTAGACGCAACCACAGGCTGGGGAAGACAATTTTCATAGACTTTGTGTCAAGCTCTTCACAATTGGCGTCGAGTTGTATAGTCGGGCAGTGGTGGCTTGGATTAAAAAAAAATGAGCAAATGGGCCTCATAAAAAGTTTGAAAGACATCCAAACGGCAATGGAGAGGGCTATGCTTGGAGTTTCCCTACGCGATCGTATCAGAAATGAAGAGATACGTAGGAGAATCAAGGTAACCGACATAACCTTGAAGAATTGCCATACTTAAGTGGCAGTAAGCAGGACACATTGATCGCAGAACAGATGGTCGATGGCGCCGGAACGTTCTGGAGTGGCGACCGTGTACTGGTAGACGTAGATAGAAAGAAAGATGAAAGAAAAAATGTTTATTCTGCACAAACGAAACGCACATTCGGTAAAATAAAATAAACTAGAAATGTAAAACAGCGTAACGTAGCGTTGGAAGGCCTCTCACCAGATGGACCGATTACCTGGTGAAGGCTGCAGGAATTCGCTGGATGCGAGAAGCACAAAACCGGTCGAAATAGACCGCTATTTTCCGCTATTTTTATTTTGCTGGACATAAACCTCCCCCAAGCACCGGCTTGGGGGAGGTTTATGTCCAGCAGTGGACGTCTTTCGGCTGAAATGATGATGATGATGATGACTGCTGCCACAACGGTGAAGGAAAACATCGTGAGGCAACCGGCATGTCCAATTTGTCCGCAACAATTATTTTTCACTGGATTTTCAACGCTCTGCTTAGCGCTAAGAGTTGAAAGTTCAACAGCGTGTTTTTTGACACGCTGGGATGCACTCTGTTGTATTTTCAAAGCTCGGCATAAAAACGAAAGTTGAAAATCCAGTGACAATTCCCGCCGGGATATTTTTACGCTCGTACAGGGAATGGAGGAACAGTGTTTAAAAAAATTCTTTTATTTCAGACACAAAATTCCATAGGCAAGGCAAGGTTGTTAGTAACAAGAATTTTGTTTATATCTAATATAAGTAATTAAGAAAATTAATAAAAGAACAAAGAAGGTTGCTCCCGAAATTATAGTATCGGTGGGATAATTGCACTTTTATTATGACAGTTCACGGCGACAACATTCATGGCGTTGTTTACTTTACCAAGCAGACAATTTTTTCGAACATATATGAAAGAATGGATTAGCAATAACCTCCAAAATTATTCAGATTCTGATAAATAGTATGTGACGCAAATTAGGATACAGGTTTAATTTTAACCCCCGACGCAAAAACGACGGGGTGTTATAAGTTTGACGTGTCTGTGTGTGTGTGTGTGTGTGTCTGTCTGTGGCATCGTAGCTCCCGAACGGATGAACCGATTTTGATTTCGTTTTTTTGTTTGAAAGGTGTATTAGTCGGGCGTATTCTTAGACATGTTTTATCAAAATCGGTTCAACCGTTTGAAGATTATCAGCTCTTTTCTGGTTGATGAAGGGATTTGAGCATCTTCCGCGGGTCTGATCAAGTCGAAATTTGGTATTCTATTACTTCAAAGATATTAGACGAACAAAGTAACACCTGAAATTTCCAGGATATCCAAGTAACTCATCAACAAACAGCAGAAGTATCGTGTTTGGGCTCATTGAAAAGGTCTCAATGAATAGATTATAGATAAATGGTGATCAGAACGACGAATGAGAATAAATTAATAACAAACTTCACTGTGGGAAATAAACGCAACACTGCGAAGATTTAAGCGAGACATTAAGTTTAAAAAGTGGGAAATAAAAGTTAAATTTAAAATTTAAAAAACCCCCGTCCCAAACAAAAGGTATAAAAAGTAAAAAATAATATTTATTGGCCGTTTAAGTTGTAGTTTATTTTGATCAAAGCATTGTCAAGTCGGGGGACGGTCATCGAAAACGCCAAACAGAGGAGGCCTAGCATTTTCACCAACCGTCCCCCGACTTGACAATGCCTTGATCAATATACTCCCTACAACTTAAACGGCCAATAAATATTATTTTTTACTTTTATACTTTTTGTTTGTGATCAAAGTTTTGGAATTCAATCATCATTAAAATGATAAGAAAACTGGATTTTTTACGAAAACTGCAGATTTTAGCGCGCGCCCATAAGTATACAAGCATCTTGGGTATTCAACAATTCAGCCCTGCTTCAAATTATAAATTGCAGATTCCTATAGCCATCGCAGCCACTGGCGGTGACAATCTGGTCAACAGCCATAGTAACGATACATATTTTCATAATTTTGTATCCATTTTGTAATCGTATAGCAACACAGACCATAATGATTTTAAACACAATAATTGGCACAAGCGACCAAGGCCATGATCATTAAAAAAAGCAATTCATTACCTGATTGGGTACATTAATACCTAGATAAAATTGTTATGATAACCATAAACTGATAATATCATTTATGGTATTACCTAAGTATACTTACTAAATATGATAAAACCAATCAATTATTAAATATTTCAACAATTTGCAAATTCGACCTTTAGAGCATTATCGACTGTTTCATCGGTCAACTATTAACAAACTCGCCGATTCCTTTTTTTTTTTCTTTTTGAGGATGAGAAATGATCAAATATCTTCTCCTGCTCTGGATGGAGCTGGAGGGCGTGTCAGACTTTTACTGACTAAAACCCACCCGTTTTCCCTCAGTTGCCTGTGTGCCAGGGGCCACGGTATCTCTTTCGAACAACCCGCAACCCTGGATGTTCCTCATTAGATAGTTGATTCAGTTAAGGTGAACCTAGTCCACATTTTTCCCATACAAAAATCGGGAGGGTATTACTCCACTGTTGGACAATGTACATCAAAAATTAAACATGGTATGGTTTTGTCTCATTATTAATATTGTCTGTACGGAAACAGAATACAAAAATAAAAAGCCGTTAAAAAGTTAGGAGCCCACAAAGATTCGTTTTTCTTGCAAATTTAACCTAACTTCGGGCGTGTTTAAGTAATAAAAGAAGTATAAAATCTGAAAAACCAAGTCGGTACCGACAAAGCTCAAATATCGAAAAGTTCAATAAACTTTTTTGGTCATTGATTTATGCAGTGATTTTTTCATAAAACCCGATCTTCCGAAGGACTATTCTTAATTTATTACGCGCCTGTTGTACTATAAATGATCCTGCATCTCACACAATAATGTTGTGCGTGTAGATTAGCGTCTAACTGCTCATCACTGATGTTACCTCTGTCGGACACGATGCCTGGTGAGACAGCGTGCTTTTTAGCCTGGCCCACCAGTGAGTTCGAGCCCGCAACTAGGTTCCCCGATGTTTTTCCCATAATTTGTACGATAGATGATTGAACAAAAATCGTTAATACTTGTTTAGTACATTCATTTACGAGATGGGCAGTTTGGGTTTAGAACTGGTCTGTCCACCGATACTGCGATACTTTGCTTTAAGCCCACAGTGAGATATTATGTGGATAGAAAGACGTCTATGCCTGTTTCTTAGACCTGAGCAGGGCTTTTGACATGGTCTGTTATGATGTCCTGTGGAAGAAGTTACGTGATGCCAATGTACCTAAGGAGTTGTGTTTTGTTCTGGAGTGTTGGTACAATAGGCAGACTAACCAAGTAAAATGGAACGGGGCTCTTTCAGACTCATACACTTTGAGTTGCGGGGTGAGGCAGGGGGTATATCCTCTCCACTTCTTTTCAACCTGTATTTATTAAATAATCTGATAGATGCACTCAACATCTGCCGGACGGCAGCACCTGTGGGCTTGCAGTGTAACGTGAAAAAAGAGCAAGTTCTTGGTTTTTGCTCCTAGATGCAGGAGATCGGATGTAGTTCCACCTGTCATGCTTTGTAAGACTGAACTTCGAAGAGTCAGTGTATTCAAATATCTGGGACATATAATCACCGATACATTGAGCGACGAATGTGATATAGATAGGGAACGCAGAGCGTTGACAGTCAGAGCTAATATGTTGGCCCGCAGGTTTGCCCGCTGCACAAGAGAGGTAAAGATTTTGATGTTTAAATCCTATTGTTAGTCGTTTTACTCTAGCGGCCTGTGGACAGCATACTTAGCTAAGTGGTTATCAATCAGCCTGTCCAGGACTTTTGCCATGATTGTTGCCAAAGATATCGGTCTGTAATTACTCTTATCAGTTAAGTCGCGATTTGTTTTTTATTACTGGTACAACAATTGTTTTGAAAAAATTTGGCGGTAAGTAAGAATGCGAAATACACAGGGAATAAAACATAGACAAGACCCTGGGTAGATGCTTACCTGCATGCCTGAGGTGCTCCACGTTGAGGCTGTCATGACCCAGGGATTTACCCCTACTCATACACTGAATAACATTTCTCACTTCCTTGGCAGACACCCTGATAAGATCTTCTGGAACCCGACCGTCCTCAGCATCAAACACATCAGTCACTGGTACCTGTTTCAACAAAGGTTCCACTAGGGAGTGGGTTTTTTTTAATAAATCTGCAATTTTCTTAGGCTCAGAAACACCTACCACCTGAGTTGGGCGGCCGGGCTTAACATTTTGCTATTATTTACATGATTCCAAAATTGTAAAAAGTTTCTAGAATCCCTATTGCTAGCTAAAATGTCCATTCTAATTTGGTCTTGGTGGGTTTGACACCATTTTAGTGTACACTTAAAATTCTTACGACTTAAACTCATTTTATCGTAAGAATGACCTTGACTAGGCTTCCCATTTCAAGACCACAATTGGAACTTTAATTTCTCTACACTGTGCACCTTGCTTACATGTTTATTCCACCCAGTCAACATTCTACTATTATTTCGCCCTCTTTCAGACGTCAGCGACGCTCCTTCCTTCAATATATTAAGGACCCGTGTATATAAGAAGGGTGCACATTACGGCATGCCATTCAGATCAGTCAAGAGGTCGTCAAACGAAACATCAGTGGTATGTCTAGCTTTACTCGAAAATAAGTTCGTAAATAGAGGATGGAAGAACTTTGCTCCTTCAATTGGGTCAACTGCTATAGCTCATACAGGATGCAATTATAATCAACACGCCTTAGATTAAGTAGTATTTTACAGATATCCTGAAACCGGTAAAAAAACTCAACATCAGCAAAAGGCCGGGACCAGATGGAGTGCTGCACGTATTTGTAAAAAGTTGACTAGCTCCTCTTTGCCGCTTACAAATATTTTTCGACTATTCGATTGCAAAATCACAGTTTTAGAAAGAATGGATAGTGGCTAATTAAGTATCGATTTTAAAAAGGGCATTCTAATGGCGTGCAAAACTACCGCACTTTTTCACTTCTTTTAGTTTTCGTTATATTTTCCGAATCGCTGCTTTGTCCTATACTTACACCTTACAGTATTGTAAGTAAAGGACGAAGCAAGGATTCGATGACGTGGATGAATCCTCAATTGTTACCCCAACAACATGGTTTCTGTGTTCGTGAGTCTACATGGTCTACTAATTTGGTCCACTAGGTCAATGAAGTATGTGGATTGACGGACTCTCGCGTCCATGGACTTAATTTACACTAATTTCAACAGTGCTTTCGGCAAGGTGGATCTTAAAATCCTCTTGGCGAAGCTTGATGGTATTGGCATATTAATTTGATCAGTTGCTCCTTTGTTTTCAATCATTTATGTCACAGAAAGAAAACAAAGAATGGTTGTAAAGAGGTCTGAGTTACCAGTTTATTTTTCTTCATCTTAAGTCGCCCAACCTAAGATTCTTCTTAAGAAGAAGAAGAAGATTCTTCTTCTTATTTTTCTTGATCTTAAGTTCCCACACTAGGCCCAATTCTTTTACCAATGTTCTTCAATGACATAGTTTTTTCAATAAAATACAACAATGGCTCTATTTTCGCTGATTGTTTAAAGATCTATAAAGAGATAAACAAATCAGTCGACGTCATTTACTTCAGGCTAACCTCGACGCAGTTCGCTATGGATGTTTAGTAAACCACATGTCTCTCAATGTGAAAAAGTGCAGCTGCATAATATTTACCTGAAAACGGAATCCATTCCTTACGTCTTACTCTATAAATAGGTTAACAAACAAACAGTAGACTCAATTCGTGTCCACCTCGACTCTAAACTTACAGTCACATTACTCATATCACTGCCAAGCTGCAAAAATGTCTGGTTTCATAAAAAGATATGTCGGGATTTCCAGTCGATCTCTATCCTAAAGGTGGTCTTCAATACCCTTGTGAGAAGTCTACTGGACTATCCAGTTTGGAACCCTATTTACCGCGTTCACGTAAACAATATAGAACGTGTCCAAAAAAGCTTTACCAGATACCTTCGTTTTAAAAGCCCTAGCTGTCCACAGGGTTCTTCTTACGTTCAAAGACTTAAAATGTCTTCACTTGAAAACCGAAGAGACGTGACAGACCAAATAATTGCCTATAAAATCTTAAACGGTTTTCTAAATGTTCCCAGTCTTTTGGCAGAATTAAGTATGTCTATACCTCTACATAAAGCTAGATACAGTTCCAGCTACATGTGGTTAGATCTGTTCGCGAAATCGTTACCTTTGCCACAGTAGTTGGTGGTACCTTTGCCACACAAGAAGATGCAGAGGTATCATGTTTGAGCTCATTGTTCAATGGATCTGGAGCAGCATGTTTGAAACCATTTTTAACCCCCGACGCAAAAACGACGAGGTGTTATAAGTTTGACGTGTCTGTGTGTGTGTGTCTGTCTGTGGCATCGTAGCTCCCGAAGGGATGAACCGATTTTGATTTAGTTTCTTTTGTTTGAAAGGTGAATTAATCGGAAGTGTTTTTAGACATGTTTCATCAAAATCGGTTCAACCGTTTGAAGATTATCAGCTCTTTTCTGGTTGATGAAGGGATTTGAGCATCTTCCACGGGTCTGATCAAGTCGAAATTTGGTATTCTATTACTTCAAAGATATTAGACAAACAAAGTAACACCTGAAATTTACAGGATACCCAAGTAACTCATCAACAAACAGCAGAAGTATCGTGTTTGGGCTCATTGAAAAGGTCTCAATGAATAGATTAAAGATAAATGGTGGTCAGAACGAGGAATGAGAATAAATTAATAACAAACTTCACTGTGGGAAACAAACGCAACGCTGCGAAGATTTAAGCGAGACATTAAGTTTAAAAAGTGGGAAATAAAAGTTAAATTTAAAATTTTACAAACCCCCGACCCAAACAAAAACTATAAAAAGTAAAAAATAATATTTATTGGCCGTTTAAGTAGTAACGCCAAACAGAGGAGGCCTAGCATTTTCATTAGCCGTCCCCCGACTTGACAATGCCTTGATCAAAATACTACTATATTAAACTACTAATAAATATTATTTTTTACTTTCTTTAGTTTTTTTATTTAAGATATGAACCTCTAAATTTTATTACGCTTGTTAACAATCATTTTGATATGAGTTTAAATTTTTTTTTCATTTAATTGCAATATATCACACGGTATTTTGTTGTAATATTTAACAGGTTAACAAAGTTGATCTATTTGATTAAACATCATTTCTAGTATAAAAATATGTCTATTGTTTATCTTATTAAAAAGGTATAGATTTTTTTTTTCATAATTAGCCTATATTGTTTCTACTGAATTAGCAAGGTCTTTATATTAGGGCTAACTTTTCAAAAGTTACATAACTTTTAACTTATATCGGAGAATAAAACTGATAGCTTGGCATTTGTTATATACAAAAGCTGTCAAACCGACATATTTATTCCTCAGATAAAAGCTATCTGACGATTGAAAAATCAGCCCTTAATTTTTTTAATAGTTCCATAAGATATTCGGGGCGATGTAAATTTTAACTGGCTCCGACAGCTCTCTCTGGCGTGATTGTAGGGAAAACCGTCTGATTAATAAATTCTAGTTTTTCTCCAATCTATATGATGTCATAGTCACAGATTTAATGTACCTAAACTATAAATCTAACGCATCTGGTCTTTCTTTCGTTTAGTACCAAATTATTTACAGTAAAAAACTGTACTCTTCAGGTCATTGAATAATAGAGTTATTTACACAGTTGGAATGGTGAAAAAAAAAAAACTTTTTTTTGTAACATTTTATTTTTATACTCAAAATAAATTGATAAAAGTTACAATCTTTTAATGTTAGCCACTTTTAGCTCCATGTCAATGTTGCCTCTGAACACAACTTTACTCGAACCGCCTTCAGTAAGTGATGCATTGCAGTAGATACGACCTTTAGTAAACGGGAAGCCTGTCGGTACATATGGTATTGACAGGTTTTTCAAATGATATACACCCTGAAAATAAAAGACATGGTTGTATTGCCCGATAGCTTAAGCAATTGTAAGACATCATCATCATCTGCTCAGCTTTTTCCCAACTAGCGAGCGATTCTACAACCCTGTTACTGGGCAATATGATACCACTTGATAAGACTAGTTGCCAGAGTTTCGGGCTTGTGACGACCTATAACGACTGTCAAAGATCCATGGACCAACCCCGAAATAGAAATACCCTATATAAATATATTTACAAGGTTATTTTTTAGTCACCGTCCAAATTTTTCAGGGTCATAGTACCCGTGAAAATGAACAACTTTCTCTAAGGAACATGGGTCGAAATATTAAAAAAAAATCCGACCTCCCATACAAAATCGATCAACTGACTATTGATTTTGTATGGGAGGTCCGATTTTTTTTTTTCATATTTTGACATATTTCATATTTCTTGGAGAACGTTGTTCAATTTCACGGGTACTATCGCCCTGAAAAGTTTGGACGGTGACTAAAAGTTAGCCTGTATAAGACTTACATACAGCCTATAACGTTCCCACTGCTGGGACACAGGCCTCCTCTCTGTGAGACGGAGTGGGGCGTAAGCCAACACGCGGGGCCAGGGCGGGTTGGTAGATGTCACATGTCTTCGTATTTTTTTGGTTCTAGGGTGTGCCGGTATCCTTACGAAGTTTTCCTTCACAGTTTTGAGAGCAATAGTGATTAAGGTGAATCTAGTCCATATTTCTCCCATACAAACTTCGGGAGTGTATTACTCCACTGTTTGACAATGCTCATCAAAAATTAACACATGGTATAATTTTGTCTCATTATTAATATTGTCTGTACGGAAACAGAATACTAAAATGAAAAGCTATTAAACAGTTAGGAGCCAACAAAGATTCGTTTTTCTTGCTAATTTAACCTAACTTTGTGCGTGTTTATGTAATAAAAGAAGTCTAAAATATGAAAAACCAAGTCAATATCGACAAAGGTCAAATATCGAAAAGTACAATAAACTTTATTGATCATTGATTTTTGCAGTGGTTTTTTCATAAAACTCGATCTTCCGAAAGACTTTTCTTAATTTTTTACGCGCCTATTTTACTATAAATGAACCTGCATCTCACTCAACAACGTTGTGCGTGTAGACTAGCGTCTAACTGCTCATCACTGATACTATCTCTGTCGGACACGATGCTTGGTGAGACAGCGTGCTTTTTAGCCAGGCCCACCAGTGAGTTCGAGCCCGCGACTAGATTCCCCTTAAATGATTTACACAAATTACTGCGCCTGGCTGGGTTCGAACACATGACCTACAAGTCGTAAGTCGCGGCCGTTACCACTGGGCAACCAGTGCTCTCATGTAAGACTTAGGAGGAAAAAAGCCAATTCAATTATTTGTCCACAATTTGGAGTGAATTTATCCATTACTTTTGCCGGGAATCAACATAGTACAGCAACTAGCCGACTTTCGGAGTTTTCCCGATTCAAAAGTGACGATGATGAGGATTTACAAACGAAAAAAAAAAATATTAACAAGTATGATCCATTCTATACTCCAAATGGGTCCAAGAACAGCGCCCTAATTGCGTAACTCACGATAAATCATAATCTGTTTAGTTTTGAAACAGATTGTTAAACCATTGCTTCATATGTTAGAAAAATGTATCTGCCAAACAACGTAGATAACGCTATGAATATTGTTGAACTGTCAAAATGAAACAGATTATGATTAATCGTGTGTTACGTAATTAGGGTGCAGGTTGTCGGATATAATTGAACTTTAGTAAGACACCGATGGATGTTTTCGAATTAAATGAAATTAAATTATTAGGAAACAAACAGTTCATTTAACAAATTAAATTTCATTCGAAAACATCTATCGGTTTTTTACTGAACTTCAACTATATCCAACAAGCCTGCATGGTTACTTAACTCTTTTTGTGACTGTGCATATAAATACATGAATAACACTCACTGGAGGATATGGACAGAGACGGCCGTCTACTGCGTTTCGCATTGTTTGACCGAAGAATGTGTCAGAAGTCATCATGTCGCAAAACTTAAAATGCATCTCAACGAAACTGGGACGGTATCTGTTTGTTAGAAACTGGTAGAAGAAGAAATCCAGCTGCAAAATAAATCACATTATCATTGCCCGGTAACATTATCATAACTCTGTCAGATCATCATAAATCTGGCAGTAATTATTCATGTTACTGGATGGCAATCTATCAGAAAGCCCACCTGATGGGAACTGTTGCAGATGCCAACATTTTTTCTACCATATTCTGGAGATAATACCACAGACATCGCACGTGCGATGCAATTCCAGAGGAAAAGCAAAAATATTTTATCTGTCTAGAATTACAGTGGCTTGGTGGCAAAAACATACCAAAGGAGTGCTCGCCGCTATGGTGACCTAACACACCTTTTTCGTAAAGATAGGCTACGGTTTATTTGGTAAAAGTTACAGTCATGAATTATTTATAAGAGAAATACCAACCTACCTAGTAATGAATCACTAAAACACTTGCCCCTTTATTTATAAACAATGCTTAACGTTAAGTAATGATAACCGTTTGTTGAACCATACATTTTTGACGTTTAAGCATCTCTTAACTATGCAACGTTTATAAATAGACCCCTTAGTAACAGAAATGGTACCTACAACATGCTAAACTGTTTATCTAAGATGTATGTGAATTTATGGTAAGATGGTTTCGAGAACGAGGTGGTCTCCAAAGAGGTCTGAACGAGAAATGGTCTACATGTTGGTGATCGAGCAAATGTGCATACTTGGTTTCGATGCAATAATGCATTTTTCCGGAGTGTTCGATTGACTCGAATACGGTTCTTTAATGTGCTTCTTTACAAAGAGCTTTTTCTACTATTGCCCCTATTAATTTCAATCAACAATACAATATTAACAACGTTCAATGTTCCATATACTTTTCAACGTACCTTTATGCTATTAGTTATTGAGATAAGTGGATGTATATACAGCTCCACATAATGCCTAGGATCCTGCCGGTTCAAGCGTTTACTGACCAGAGTAATATTTTTGAAGTATTGCTTGTCATACCAATTGACCGCTGGACGCTCGGTACTGATGAAGGATATCTTTGAAAGAATAAGAAAAAAGGCAGAAATTACATTTAAAAGAAATCACGTTAACCGTCGTACCAGTACGATTGAGCAAGTAGATACTTGTTGGTTGATTTAGTATTACGATATTTTATTGTTTCCAATAAATGTGTATGGGCTATATGTAGATTAGTTTAAATCGATAATTATAATTGAATGAATAACTAAATCTCTCTCTTCTCTCTCTTTTCTTTCCTAGAAAATATAATAAATGGGGCGCTTCATAAATAATTTTGAATAGTTATGAAACGTTAGCCTAAATGGTAGATCCCATCGAAATCAGCTGTTACATATATTAGTTAATGTTTTCATAACTCAACAAAATGCACCACATTTCTTCGAGTTATTCTGAGCAAAATGGTTGTAGGTTGTGTGTGTATTATTTTAATGCACAATTATAGGTCATTGAGAAAAGTTTGAAAAGAATTGCTAATCTTAAAATAAATAAAATAATTGTTTAAAAAACTAAAAACACGCTTTAAAACCAAACTAAAAAAATAGAAAATAATTTAATTCTATTAAAAAGCGCGGGCTACTTTTTGAGATATTTTTATAATCAATTAATATCAAGCACCCCATGCTTTTTAATAGAATCAAACTATTTTCTATTTTTTTAGTTTGATTTTAAAGCGTGTTTTTTAGTATTTAAAATTATATTTATTTTCTATTTTTTAGTTCTGCTGACTACAAAAGCGAGATTATATTTTTTCTATTTTTTTTTTTAATTATTGTGTTGCACCGGTCCTCGATAAGTCTACAAAGAAAATAAAATCTGACCGTTTGAAGTTGTAATAACATCACAAATACGAGTTATTTTTAAAGAAATTTGAATAATAGGTAAAACTTTAGTAACTGGCCGTATGTGGCCAATAAATAAATAAAACACTTTTCCGAATTTTTTTTGTTCTAATTTTATTTTACCGAAAACTATCGACCATCGTCTTTTTTGCTATATGCATTGTTTGACATATTTTTAGATCATCGAAGTATCATGTGTCATAGGTATTATTTTACCGAGCCATGTTTCGAAAATAACTTTTTGCTATTGGCCGAAGCTTCTTTTGAACTTTTTTAATTTGCCAAATGATTTATTTGCCATATTTTCACCACACCGAAACAACATTTTACGGAATATTTTTTTGGTCAAAAATATATAGCCGGTTACTTGATAGCATTTAAAATATAAAATTAAAATAGTCATAAAAAGTCAATATGTTGTGCTACAAAAATAACTTTTTGCTATTGGCCGAAGCTTCTTTTGAACTTTTTTCATTTGCCAAATGATTTAATTGCCATATTTTCACCACACCGAAACAACATTTTACGGAATATTATTTGGTCAAAAATATATAGCCGGTTACTTGATAGCATTTAAAATATAAAATTAAAATAGTCATAAAAAGTCAATATGTTGTTCTACAAAATTTAGTGAGAAACGAATCGCTGCAAAACCGACTTCACGCAGTCTTGTCTGCCCTACCCCGAGAGTGTAATTTAAGCCCTCGTAGGCGCAAAGGGGTGGGGCGGGCCGCGAGCTGAGGAGCAGATGGTTTGAAGGCCCGCCGCCGCGGCTGAGGCTGGCCGGCGAGGCCGGAGAACAAGCCGAAGCTACGGTGGTGAGCGTTAAAATCATCTGCGACGATAAGCTCGCGTGGGGCCGCCAAAACTCCGCAGTGCCGGAACCGTGACAGAAACAATGCTTGCTGCATGTTGCATGCCTGCTTGCATGCTGCATGTTGCATGCCTGCTTGCATGCTGCATGCCTGCTTGAACGCTGCATGTCTACTTGCATGCTGCATGCCTGAAGCAAGCATCCTTGCTTGCATGCTTCTTACTGGGACCACTTAAAACCACTTTTGGTCATAATCAACTGTTTCATTAAGTGCATTTAAATAATTAATTAAACAAAATAGTGGTATAATGAATATTCGGAAACATAATACTTCGAACAAATGTTATTTCGGCTAAGTGTAACTTCGGTAAAAAGTTTTTCGACCCACTGAAACGTCGGAGTAACGACGAAAATCGAATTGTTAATAGGTCAGCTGATACAGTGGCAGACGTGACTTCGATGAAGTAAAAAAAGACGAAACGATAATAGTTGAAAAGTTTTAGGTGAAATGAAATTCAGTAAAATATTTTTCGAACTTATGATAGGTAACCATTTATCGCCCATAATTTAAATTTTGTAAAAACTTAGCCATTCACATTTACGTATTGAAGTAACTTGTATGTCGAGACACGTACACCGACTGTCAGTAAATGGCCGTTTGCTTTGGCGCTAGTATCCGTAGCGAAAAAAAGTTGAACTACTATGAAAGGTGAACGACAAGGCATTTGTTTGAAATGTTCTTAGATGGCGCTAATAAAAGTTATTCTTATTTCAAGTAGATATAGTACCAAGTGGCTAGTTATTGGAAGTGGCCAGTTATACCTTGGTTTACCCAGGTGAATAGAACTCTCTAAGGCGTTCGATTGCGAAAACTTTAAACATTCCTGCTAAAACTAGAGCATTATGGGATTAGGAATACAGTTCTTGATTTGTTAAGATCAGACCAGAAAGATAGAAAGGTTAAAGAAAGGTCAAATTGCCACACACAGTAGGGTCTGAAATGAATAAAGGGAACGCAAAACCGAGCAAAACGAGCTAGAAAATTGGAGTATCCTGACTTAGATACGTAAAATTTTCATTGAAAAGCGAGTGCACCACCTACTTTATTTATTTTTTTAATTAAGTCTACATTGAGATTTTACTAAGATAATTCAAGGACGAGTGAAGCGAGCTAGAAAATTGGAGCATCTTGACTTGGATAGGTTTTCTGCGCGACTTTACTTTAGTGTGCTTAATAGTGCTTTCAAAAATAAATAAATATTCAATCAACCCTTCCTCTTCTATTTAAGTGTGAAAATACTAAACATCTTATTTTGATTACTAATTAAACTATAAATGTCCATTTATACCATGGACGATAACTGTTTGCGTCTTTAAACGAATATCCAAAATATTGTTGGCAAAAACTAACATGGCAGCCAGCGGGATAATTATAGATCTTTGTTGTAACATTAAAAATGTTCAAGGTATCTTGCCTTTATGAAAACATTTTTTTTCTGGCTTAAATTTTAATTTTTGGGTACGAAATGAATGATATAAATTGACCACATATTCCTGATTGCGCTGTAATTATCACTCAGATATGTAAATCTTTTATAAAAAGCAATTATAAATAGGTACTTACACGCTCAGAATTACACTGATGAAATTGGTAATACAAATAAAAAAGCATGCCAAAGAAAATAAATTTTAAATTCATTATTAAAATCTGTTATTTGGCAAGTAGATGTAACTTACACGGTATTGCACTCACAAATGGCCGTCATTCTATTTATTAAATAGTTCAACGATTGAAACCGATGCATTTAATTTCACGAGGTGATCTTTATCAAAACAAATAATAGATTAAATAGTGTTCAGTCGTTTAATTTCTTCTATTTTTGTGTAGTTTTATCTGATTTGATCTAATCTACACTAATATTATAAAGAGGAAAGATTTGTATTTTTGTATGTAACGAATAAACTTAAAAACTACTGGTCCGATTTTAAAAATTCTGGTGCCTTGGAAAGCTACCCTGTCATTGAGTAACATAGGCTATATTTTATTCCCGTATCCCTACGGGAGGGGTACTACGAGGGTGAAAATGTGGAGCGCTGCTAATTATGAATAATTTTGTTCAATCGTTTAATTTCTTCTATTTTTGTCTAGTTTGATATGTTTACTTAAAGTTCTTATACAGGGGTTATTAGGGAAACACCAACAACCTCTTAAGAGGTCATTGTACTCATCATTATGAACAACTTTTACTATGGAACCAAAACTGAAATCGCGAAAAAATTATCAGCTGTTCCTTGCATTTATGTTCATATTACTCATCAAAATATAGGGATATTTTTCATAATGACGAGTACAATGACCTCTTAAGTGGTTGTTGGTTCTTTTTCAGTAACCCTGTATATGGCTTACCACAGGGATCCATTTTAGGCCCTCTTCTCTGCATTATATTTATGAATCACATTATACAATGTTTTATCAACTCAATTTTTTAATGTATGCGGATGATATAAAAAATACAGGTGACCTTCTTTATATGGACCTAGATAGATTACATACATACTGTAACAATAATAAGCTCTTTCTCAGTCTACCCAAATGTCGTGCCATCTCATTTGAAATTGAACTTAAATGAAGTTAGTTTATTCGTGGCTCAGGTGTCACACTGGATGCCAGCATGCACTTCGACAAACACGTTGACAATACAGTAAACAAGGCGTTTCAGATGAATGGTTTCGTCATGAGATCGTCACGTGATTTTATGCGGCCTTACTGTCATCTGTGTTCTTACTGCTTTATAAGACTTTGGCACGATCCCAATTAGCTGGGGAACCTCTCCATCGCCTTGTTGATTCTTACAAAAGGCATTTTTTTAGATATATATTGTTTAATGAGCTAAGCAATTATTTAAGAAAATAACTTTGGGTATTAAGTTTAGTGAGTAATTTAAGTTAAAGTGAAATTAAATCAAACTAAGTAACACAGCAATATTGTGGCAGCGACTATTTTCTTTTTTTTATCACTTGTCTTCAGCTCTTCCTTTATTTCCCTGTACTTTGTAGCATGTAACTGTTTTTTGTCCTAAATAAATAGGTAAATTTTTATTTTTAACCGACCTCAAAAAGGAGCAGGTTCTCAATTACACTGTATGGTTTTTTTGTATATTTGTTACGCGATATTAATAACTGTGGATGGATTTGGAAAAATCTTTTTTTATGGATATACTTCAGGGGTGGTCCCTTATAAATTCTATTAACTTTGCTTGAGTAGTTTTTGCGTTAGCCTCGATAATACATTCACCTTCGATAATGGGGCCCAAAGGATCTAGAGTGGCAAACGCGTAGTGGAAGACGTAGACTTGGAAGCCCGGGACTCAAGTTGGGGCGATAACCATGAGAATCTGTTGAAATACTGAATACGCAGGATGTTGAATTACACCAATATATTTTAGTAGAATTTACTACTAAATATCTATGCCATTGTTTTCTGATTTTATCAACTACTTTGTAGCTACATATCGAAATTACATAGCTTTTCCATTTCATTTTTAAACTACTAAGTAATTAAAACATATTTATTATTTAATGACACTAAAAACATGATTCAATTGCTTGGGTACTTGGAAAATTTATGGATTTTATGATAAATCAAAGCAGTAGCAGCAGTAGCTATCCCAAATTCAGCCGTAAAAAAACATTGTTTTCGTATAGATTATGAATAAACACTACTAATTCTTCTCAAATTTTCAGAAACATCCATCTGCTAGCCATCTTTTGGCCAAAAATCTACCTACGTCTAGTTAGACTTCTTGCCAGTTTTTATGTTTAAATGATAAGTAATTCATAAATACAACTACATAATTAACATTATAAATATCTAATAGTGCAGTGTTATCGTTTGCAAAGCGGAATGCTTACTCAGTAATACTTAAAAACATTAATAAGTGTGTGTCTCAGTGATTTTTTTAAAGGATTTGCTATATGCAATAAAATTACTCAAAATCCTACAAGAACGACATTGCGTTATGTAAGTAAGACTATTATGAACTTGAAACTCAATAAACAGTGGAAGTAATTGCAAAAATAGTGTTAAAACCGCTAAAAAGTGATAGTTCAATTTTCAAAACAGTAACCACCCACCCTCGCACCGAAAAAAGTGAGTGCGTTCCATTTCTAAACACTGTGTATAACGCTATCCTAAGCATTTGTCTGCGCGTTCTAGTTACATCTTGAAACATCTTAAGCATTATCTTGAAGCAAAGATCAATACAAACATTACAAAGACGATAACTTATTATAAATTATAAGACAGTCAATAAACCCCACAAAACTTGTTACCATGAACTTCCTGGACAACATTACATTCCGTCGTACGCGGACAAAATCTGACTACAATTGTAATGGAATATTGAATGAGACACTTGACGAATCAAACAGTCTGTCTGATAACAATGATGAACAACACGTACTCAAATTACAAGAAAGAATCGATCTAAACAATGCTCATCGTGAAATCAAATCACTTGCCCTAGAAAACAAGAATCTTAAGAGAATAAATGAGGACCTATTAAATAAAAATGATAGTCCAGTAACGACTAAAAAAACAACAGTTTCTATAACTTATAATAAGGAACCAAAAGAGAACAAAATCACTGAAACTGAAGAGACAAAAATTTCCAAGGGACCTTCAATTTTTAATTTCGGGATATAAGGGAATTTCAATTACAAATGAAGCAGAAATCACGCAAAGGGAAAATCAAAGAGGACATTACATAATAAAATAAAAGCAAAGAAAACGAAAACTTTGTGTTCTAAGTAACTGCAACTACCATCGGCCGGTGGAAATTATAGAAGATACTTTTAGCGAACAATTTGAGTATAGCCATTATGTGTCACCTAATAGTAGAATGAACGATATACTCACAAATGTTACGGAAAAGGTTCAAGACTTTAATATGGATGACTATTGTATAGTAACGATTGGTGAAAAAGACTTTAAAGATAATGTAGACTCCATCAAACTTGTTAGACTAATTAGGGAATCCTTGTATCAAATAACTCATACTAATGTGATTGTATGCTCTCTGTCATATGTAAGGAGAGCCCTTATTCATAATTATCGAGTAGAATTGTTTAATAATTTGCTTTACATGGACATACAAGACTATAATTATGCGTAATTTTTTTGACACGAATCGTGACCTCTCCTTGGAAATGTTCTCATATAAAACAGGCAAACTTAATAATCTAGGCATAAAATGTATATTTGGAAGTATTTTTAGTCGCATATTAGTTGACATAAAAAATTACCCATTGGATTATGACTATGAAAGTTCAGCAATATCGCTGACGAGTAATGCTCATGTAAAAGATAAGTTTTTTCGCCCCACCATCTATCCACAATACCAGCAATGTTAAACAACAATTAACATTGTTTCATCAAAATATAGCCGGAATACTGAATAAATTAGATTTCTTTGAAATAACAGTTACTGAGCTGACAAAAGAAATAGGTGTTATAGACTTTATATGTCTTAGCGAACCTTTTATACAATCCGGTCATGAATGTAATCTTAGGCTTACAAACTATAAGTTAGCTGCAAATTACTCCAGATCCAATAAAAAACGGGGCGTTACGTGCATATTGGTGAAAAAAGATTTCATTTTTAGCCCGTTACAAATAACAAACGAAATGTCTAGCGACTATTGTTTTGAATGCTGCGGCATAGAAAAATAAATGCAAAGCGACATGGTCTGTTATTAAAAATAATATAAATAATGACGATAATTCTAAAAATGACATCAAAGAGTTAATAATAAATGATAAGATAATTAAGGATCCTTATGACATATGCAATGAATTCAATAACTATTTTATAGAAATGACTCAAAAGTTTAACTCTAGTAATAATAAAAACGTGAATAACATTGACGTTACCACTAACACTGACAGTATTTTTTTGAAAATGAAGAAGACATTGTGAAAATTATAAATTCTTTAAACGATACTAATGCTACTGGATACGATGAAATTACGAAACAAAAGCAGAAATGTATTTTCATTCATAACCAGCTTTACTTGAGACTGGTAGGTAGTTCCAGAGAAAGCAATTTCAACATTATATAAAAACAAACTCTTCCGCTTTATTATTATTATTATTGCTACGGGTTTCGAACTCAGGACTAGCTGCTTCTCACATGGACATCTATACGTCAATTGCTACCGCGTCACTAGTCTTGTTCTTTTTGTATATCACACACATGGGTTTTAGGTTGTAAGGTGTTAATAAAAAATTGCAATGGTTTACCATTGCAATAGGAACCCTTTTGTAATTTATTCTTTGAGAAAATAAATGTCTTTCATGCTTTCAAACCTTTCAACCAGCGACTTTCCAGACAAGAGTTAGTTGTCAGTGAATTTGAGAATTTGAATTTGAACTAAAGGAACACGGGTGGGTTTTAGTCAGTAAAAGTCTGACACGCTCTCCAGAGCCGGAGAAGTAATTTGATGATTACCCATCCAAAACAAAAACCCTTGTGCAATTTGTTCTTTAAGAAAATAAATATCTTTAAACAGAATTCATGCTTGCCAGACCCAGAAGTTAAGGCTAAGCGTTAGTAATCAGTAACTTTAAGAATTTTATCAAGTAGATAAGCTGTGTGCCACACAGCTTATCTACTCCAAATGGTAGATCCATACAAATTTTCATCCACTTTTAAGTTCTTTAGTGGCAGTTTATAAAAATCTGAAATTAAAGATCTTTGAAGATTTCAAAGATTTTTATAAAGTTGAGTGGGCTAAAAATTGTTGTACTATTTCACATATACTGTAACCATATTTGGAGGTCTGCTCGGCTTGGGCGAAGCACCGTCGTGTCCTCGGTCGGCAGCAGCGATCTCTCGCGTCAGGCCCTGGTCCAGGCCATAGTACGGAGCGAGAGTGCATGGGTAGCCATCACCTTCTTCTGCGAAGCAGTAATGTTCGCGACGAGGGAGGTGGCGCACGTGAGGGAGAGGCAGTACATGCGCCCTCACGGCCTTAGTCGCCGCAGAAGACGCCCTGAGCGTCGGGAATACCAGGCTGATTCCCGGCCACCGTAGGTGCGGGCTTGTAGATGGCGAGTAATGGGTAGCTCGCTGTCCGGTAAGGACTAAGCCCGGGTCGAGGGCGCGTTGTCTTCCACGCGCGCCTCAATGAGATGTCAGCACCAACTGATGGGGCCCGCAAGGGCCGATGCTTGCCTGGGGTGCGGGTTGTTCGAAAGAGTGTTTTTTCGGAAGTCGGTTGTTTTTTTGGTAAAAGTTTTTATTTTTAACTTTTTACTTATAGTACCTACCCCAGTAATTCATAATTTCTTCATCCTTGGGGTCAAAACAATGCATATTTAAGCAATAGCAGCAATCGCGGTTGATTTACTGTTATTTTTTGAAGAGTTCCGTTGTCTGTCTTCGAAACGCATCATCAGATCTAGATAAAATTGAAATGGGACCACGCGGGAAGCACCAGCTTTCAAATAAAAATCATCAAAATTGGTTCACCCAGTCGGAAGTTCTGAGGTAACAAACATAAAAAAAACATACAGACGAATTGAGAACCTCTTCCTTTTTTTGAAGTCTGTTAAAAAGTAGTCCTCCATATTCTACCGTCTCATGGTCATGCAAATAATATTCAACTCCAAATTTGAACAGAAATTCCATTGTTACTGAATAAATTTAAATGTCAAATAATTAGAATAACAAAAAAAGTGAAACAATATACAGGCTGATAATATTAGCGGAATTTTTACAGTAATGTCAAAAAAATAATAAAGTATGTCAAAGTGTCAATCAGAACAAAAAGTGTCAGAATAGGAACATGTATGTCAATCATAATAATAGTACATCAATCTGTGCAGAGATTTCTCATTAAGGAAGTCTTCAATTGAATAGCTTTTCTCAATTAATATTTGGTTTAGTGCCCTTTTAAATTTTATTACAGTCATATTTTTATCACATCAGGTCTTTTATTGTTCGGCTTCTCATTAGTTCGCTTAACTATGATAAACTCATCGTGTATGAAGGCCTCATTTCCCTATTTTTTTCAAGTTTCAGTTGTTGTTTTAACTGTTCTCTGATTTTTAGTACCTTGGTTAGAAAATCATGTTTATTTATTTATTTATTTATTTATTTAAGGACAACCAACAAAGCTTACACCAAAATACATGTTAAAGCACTTAAGATATTACAATTTATAGTGTAGCCTTAATTAAAGGCTGCCACGGCATGCATCACACATAGGAGTCGGAACTGCAGTTACAAAACTGAATCAACCTACTTACTAAGTTCGATTGATCCAATCAATTTTGATTGGACCGGTTGTGCCAACCAACAAAAAAAAAAGTAGAAAATACAAAAATAAAAAAATAAACTAAATCTTCATGTAAGTGAAAAAAATAAAATAACAAGAATAAAATAACAAGAAAACATAACAAAAAAATATAAGAAACTACAATTTTCCCTTTTCAGTTGTGTGATAATGCCCTATGCAAGACAGACTTGACTTTTTGTAAAGATTGAGACATATCAATATCTACACTGGGTGAGTGTGACAGGCGACTAAATTGAACCTGCATTCTGTCAATGGTGGAAAAATGACCCAGATTAGTTATGAAGCCCTTAGCGCAAAGCAACCGATATCGAGACTTACGAGCAAGTTTGTAAGGCACATTTATATTTATCTGACTCAGTAACCGCGCACAATCAATGTGAGTGTTTATTATTTTGTATAAAAACACATGATCTAGGATCATACGGCGATTTTCCAGACTCATAAGTTTAAAGTGTTTCAAGCGTGAGCTATAGCTAGTTAATTTTCTGACCATATTGCAGTGATATGACAGGTGCCAAAGAAATCTTTTCTGCACTGATTCCAAACGACGTTTATGTATATCGTAAAATGGAGTCCAAACTATACTGCAATATTATGTTTGATGTACATGTAGGACCTTGCGAGTTCTTTTTTATTTTGTAAAACTTTAATCTTCATTCTCAGAGTTGTGAACGCGACAACTACGGGTCTAGTGTTCTCGTTTCTGTTTCCGAGTCTCTTGACTGACTCCACCTCAAATTTCTGAATACTTATGTTTAATTTTTCCTGCATTATATTTAGGAGTTTCTCTGCCAATTGAAAGTATGACGTTTCTTCTTCTTCTACTCCCAAAAAATACAACATATCTGTCTTATATTCTTCACTATTTCATCAAGTCTTTTCTCTAGCTCTTCTATTTTTGAATTTAAAGTATTCAAGTTGCTGTCTAGTTTATTGAACTTTTCATTGATGTTATTATTCATGTTAGTCGTAATGTTTTCTTCCAGATTTGGAAGTGAATTTTTCACCGTGACCAATTTTTGTTGTAGCTCAGATTTCATTTCCAAAATAAGTTTCTTAAGACCTTCCATATTGTTGCAACTGTGGAATGTTATCATACTAGTGACTTCCTCCGTCGGTAATTCGTGAAATGACAACGCGTTTCCAATGATTCAGAATGTTCTCATCAATGATTGGTACCTATGTACGCCGTCGTTTTTACAAATTGAAAGGTGCTTACACTCTTTGAATAACACTGATTAATTTGGAAATGCAAATAAAAAAGCACACACAGAATATATATATATAAAGTTCATTAATAAATATATCATTTTTGGCCGGTAGGTGTTCATACTGTATTGTATTCACAAATTACCCTTCAGTCACTTAGTCTGGTATAATAAATGATCAACGATTTAAACTAATGCACTTTTATTGTAACGCGGAATATTAGCAAAAGTCATTATGTTATCAATTTAAGCTAATAATGACTTTGGTAATATTATCCGGTACGAGGTAATTTATTCACGTAGGTTGGTAACACTACGGAAAAATAACATCCTACTCATTTATACCTACCATTTTTCTTAAAATCATATTGATGTGAAATCATTTCATTTGAATAAACTACATAGCTGTATTTTCATTTTGTTCTTAGCCTATGGAACGAGCTATGCTCGGAGTATGTCTTAGGGATAGAATACGGAATGAGGTGATCCGGCAGAGAACCAAAGTTGTCGACATAGCTCTCAGAATTAGCAAGCTGAAGTGACAATGGGCCGGCCACATTAGCCATGACCGTTGGGGTAGACGTGTTCTGGAATGGAGACCGTGAAACGGCAAACGTAAGGTAGGACACGCTCAGGCTAGGTGGTCATCTTCGCTGGGTGGCTGGTAGCAGCTGGATGAGAGTTGCCAAGAATCGAGCTGAATGGCGTGTAATTGAAGAGGCCTATGTCCAGCAGTGGACTGCTGTAGGCTGATGATGACTGCCTCATTAGTCTTGTGGTCACAAGCGCTACTGTTGAGCATGAGGTACCTTTGTTCGGTTCCCTTGCCGGGACAAGTGCTATTGGATTTTTCCATCTGGTAGTAAGATATGCTAGTGTTCGCGCCTGATCTTTTAGTGACTTTATCCCATCGACTGTTAGATAGACTCATTTGAGCCTGATAACAATAGAAAAGTAATTTTGTTAATTACTTGACACTTGAAGGTTTAAGCCTTCTGATAAGAACCATTATGAACGACCACGTCACTGGCAACACACACTGGTCAAAGACTTTCGTCTTGAAACACTGCGGTATTTGGTACGAGAAGATATTGCGAAGCCTCCCAAACGCTGCCCATCCGAGTCGGATTCGACGATTGACCTCTCCCTCGCAGAATAGATGGCCGATGGGGCCGAAAGGTTCTGGAGTGGCGACCACGTACCGGAAGATGTAGAGTGGGAGGGCCTCCCACAAGGTGGACCAATGACCTTGTGAAGGCTTGGGAATCCGCTGGATGACACACACACAGCACAAGACCAGTCGAAGTAGAAGAGCCTGGGGGAGGTCTATGTCCAGCAGTGGACGTCTTTTAGCTGAAATGATGATAAAGATGATCAATGAAGGTTTAAAGTGTTCGTGTCAAGTTGCTGCTAACTGTTTTACATAAGGTACAGACGAGTGACGGTAGTTCACGCATAAAATAATTCGGCTAAGGAAAAAATGTTACCTGACTTTTTCGATAATTTTGATTGTAAAAAATTCTTAACAGGATGAACATCGGTCCGTTATACCAGTCAGTACATATAATATTGGTTTTGTATTAAAAATCTGTCTAAATCATGGTAGAACCAAGTGTAACGATATCTTTAGTTTTCTAATTAAATTCATTGATATTAAAGTAAAACTTCTACGTTTTACTGAGCACCAGGCTTCAGTGTCCCGTAGTAGACAGCTAGTGTTCAGGAAATGGATGGCATTTTAATAATTACATCACTGTAGATTCGCTTGCGTAGCAATGCATTTTCCATTTTGTTTAAGGATTTTTTGCCGTTGTGCTTTCTACAAGTTACCAATGTCTCATCACAATCGGTCGAGCCATTATGCGAGTTTTTGCGAGAATAACGCAGGACAGTTGATTTTTATAGATATAGATTGCCTTTATCACGTATAACATTATTGAGATTAGAAACTGTATATCTGGAACAAGACTGAATCTTAAGAAAGTAACAGTAATAATTTATCCAGTTATTGCTACTATTCGTTGAGATTGTCACAATAATAAATGTACATAAACAAAGCCGTTCGTCCTGGCTTTCATAAATTGTAAATCTTTCACGGTCGTTACGGGAGTAGGAAGCCCGAAATTCTGACCACCAGTCTTACCAAAGGGTACCAAAGGGTAGTGTTACGCAGCCACTAGGTTGTGGAGGTCTTATAGGCAGTTGCTCCTTGTAAAATACTTGCATTCAACTGCACCCCGTTGGATTGCAAACCGACCCTAACACGATTTTAAAAATGCTGGAGAAGTTAGGTTAAATGAAAAATATATGTATCTTGTTGCATGTAATATTATTTTAATACACAAATAGCACCTTTGTTATTTACAGATAAATTTTATCAATTTTGAACAATTTAATCTCTACATCAATGCTTGCGTGAGACAAAATTGTAGTCGCACCGCCTGAAGGAATTGACACATTGCAGTAGAGACGGCCTTTAGTAAACGGGAAGTTTTTCGGTACATATGGTGGCAACATCGTTTTTGTTTCATATACATCCTGAAAAAAAAGAAACTTGGTTAAAAAATACTGATGTTCTCACTGAAGTCAATGATTTGATCATTGACACCAATGAGAATAACATAAGCACTTTAGGCCCGTACCCATGCCTTTCTCACAATTTCGTGCGTGGATTCGTCAAAGGTCAACCGAACTCCAAAACAACAGATGGTCATGGGTAACAGATTGTAGACAGTCAAAATTGGCTTTACCAATTTTACACCCGCGATTAACCAGAAATCTTTTCAGCCTGAGTAGAAATAAGCTTAGAATAATAACAGGAACAAATACGGGCCATAACCCCCTTAACAAACATCTTTTTAACGTAGGCGCCACAGACAGCCCGCTTTGCAGGGGCTGCATGGACGCCGAGGAATCAGCCGCTCACATCATCCTGGGATGCGAGGCCGGCTTCTCAACGTGAAGAAATCCTCGGAACAGTGAGGTAGCTCCGTGAAGGCTGTGAAGCTCCCAGGAAGCTTCTTTGCTTTGGGGCGGAGATAGGCTGGCTCTGTTAGCCAGAATCCCCACGCACAATGGACCGAATGGGAGTCTACATGCGGAAAAGGGAGTCCCATAATCATCATCAACATAAGCACTTTCAAAAGATGTATAAAAAAAACTTTTTCGAAAAATAAACAACCGGTCCACGAAGAAAAACTACAAAGTGATAAATAACTTTAATTTGGGAAATCGGTGTCTTTGGATATGTGTTTTAGTTTTGTGTCGGTGAAGAAGTCGGTTGTATTATTTTTTGGAAAAAGTTTTTATTTTTCACTTGTTAGTGTTTGAAAGTTTTAATTCTTCAACGAAAAAATATGGAACTACTACTAACTTTGATAGAAAATGTGGGTGTACCCTGATATACTGAATATAGCTGCTTAACCCTTTCGAGTGTACAGGCGTGATGTTATGTTGTGTGATTGCGTAAGCAATGTATATTTATGCGATAGCAGCAATCGTGGTTATTTTGCTGTAATTTTTTAAGAGTTCCTTTGCTTGTCTCCGAAACTCATCATCAGCTCTCTAAGAGATTTAAATGGGACCATTTTGAAATAAACCCCTTTCGAACAAAAAATAGTTTTGTTAATCCGTCAATGTATGACGAAGTTATGCCCGAACATACATTAAAAAAATATATAGACCATCCGAACTGATAACCTCCTCCTTTTTGAAGTCCGTTAAAAATTGGGATAGAAAAGAATACTCTTTGTTCTGCACACCCTACTGTCTATACAACCCTAGTTTTAGTTTATGCGAAACTCAAAACATGTGTCTGTTATTTTTATGTAAAGAATCTATGTACAAAATTTCAAAACTGTATCGTGAAAAATCAGTTATAAGCTTGTTATGTTACTCTAGTTGTCTACACAAACATGGCCACCAGGTGGCGATCCCGCGCCGCACGCGCGTCCAGCGTCGTATTGTGCTCATCTATCTATCTACGTATATAAATAAAAAGAAAATTTCTGACTGACTGACTCACCAACGCCCAGCCCAAACCCTTGGACCTAGAAAGCTGATTTTTTTTTACAAAGTTTCCCTTTATAATAATTATAATGGGATAAGGAATAAGGAAGGATTTTTTGAAATTCAACCCCTAAGAGAATTAAATAGGGGATGAAAAATTGTATGAAAAATCGTAATTTTTGTAGTTTAAACCATGATAATTGGTGTTTATAATTCTGATTAAAAATAAAAAACCACATGTTCCAGTGTTTTTGGGAAATCAGTCCCTTATGGCATTAAATATGAAATGAAAGTTTAATGGGAAACCCGTTAATTTTGTAGTTCAAACCATAAAAATTTCTATTTAGCCTTTCGGTTCCTAATTAATAATTACATGTATCAGCGTTTTCGTAAAATCATCCCAGAAGCGGGTAAAATAGGTGATGAAAAATGTACCTATATAGGAAACTCGTAAATTTTAAAGCTAACCCATAAAATTGGTATTAAAAGCCTTTTGGCGTTTTTGTAAAATCATCCCCCAGGCGGTTAAGAACCTTTACTAACTCATCATCGCTCAGCCCGACTTTCCTGCTAATATGATAAACGTGAAAGTTTGTGAGGATGGATGAGTGTTTGTTACCTACTCTTTCACGCAAAAACTACCGAATGGATTTGGATGAAATTTAGCATAGATTGTTATCAACATATATAACAAAAAAGTTATAAAAGCGCTTGAGATCATGGTAGATTTCCCAGAAAAGAAACAAAAAGCGGCTTCGATTGAGGATTAAAAATTTACCGTCGTCAACCCTTGAAACTCGTAACTTCCTTACGAGCGCAGCACAGAAATTGAGTCAAATCATCAATCAACGGAGTGCAACGGAGATAAAAAAACATCTTCCGTTACAAGAGCAAATATGATGCGGTGGATCCAGTCTTAGTAGAATTCACGTTGGCAAACATTAAAGAACAGTGTCTAAGGTTGACCGAAGACAAGCACAACAAGGTGCAAACTAACTGTGAATGTGAGTACTATGCAGGCTAGATTGAACACATTACTTTATAACTCGTCTGGTGGTTTTGAGCATTTTGTAAATGGCCTACGCAAATGTCCTGCAAATCTGGTAGCGTCTTGTGGCGGGTCGTTGAGCTCCCTAAAATAGGGTTGAGCTACACGGTGACTGCTACATACATGCCGTCTGTTGAGACAGGTCAACTCAAAGCTGCAATGGCTCTTTCTTCAAAAGGCCTTTCCAGACATTACCCTGCATTGTTAGACTCACATAAAATTTAAATAATATAATGTTTGGACTTTAAAAGAGACTATGACCTCTGAGTTTGTTTCGGCTTTTCTTCTCAGGGAACAGTCAGCTAGGAAATGCCGGCGCCATCTAGATTAAAAAAATATTGACCAACAAAATATTGACGTGTAAAAGTGTCTTTTAAGATCTACTTACATAAATAAACATTTCATTTCATTTCATTTCAATGAAAATCGCCTGAACACATCTCATCTATTGGACGGACATCATCTCAACGGACCTAGGCAACCATTATACGTAAATGAAGTGCTTACAGCTATGACGCCTGCATTATCTAGCCCGGGAACTTACGAAGGAATTTCGTTACCATTCGTGAAAAAGATGGAATGTCAAGCACCGCATCAAAACTCCGTAAAGAAAAATTACTAAACCTGTACATTCTACCGTTTCCATCACAGTTTCGTTAACCCTAGTCCAAACTAATACTATTCCATTAATAATTAATACTAATACAAAATCTAATCAATTATACATTCACTGTTTAATACAAATAAGCTTGTCACTAACATTAACTTTAATTATACAATACAATTTACACATCATGTATACCTACTCACGTTTCTTGCACTCCACACCCATAACGCACACGACCATAATTGGCTGACATACCTTATAAATAAAAGCCAACTATGTGTACTATCGCATCTGATCTGTACCAGTATATTGAACTTTAGGGCTATGCTAATAAGTAACGCTCAAGACATAAATGTGAAAAAGGAAATTTTTAACATTAACATTCGATAACACAAAACAACCTAAGCAATCTAGATGATTGACTCTAGACTCGGTATCGGATGCTTCGACTTGTGACCTAATTTCATACCTAATCAAACACTAAAAATCATTACACAGAATATAAGAAGTATAAATAAAAACATTGCGGGCTTTATGACAACAATTGCTCGGACAAAAATTGACTGTGACATAATCGCGTTAACCGAGTGTTGGCGGACCCATAATATTCATGACTTGACGAACTATAATTTTTTCTTTACCAACAATAATCATACACAAAATGAAGGTGTTGTCCTATTTGTAAGTAACTCAATTTTACTTATTCTGAAGTATATATATGTTCTAATTTTATTATTATTTATTTAGGTTTCGCATATACTAAAAATAAAGTTGTATAATAATATAGAAACAGCTATCATACATACCCTGAAATTTGACAAGTCATTTTTATCAGCGATAATATAACAGTATATAATAAGTATTAAAACTCTTATGTAATCGGGGGCTAGCCTGTTGTTATTAACGTAAAATTGTCCAATGTTAAACTCACAAACGTGCCTACCGCGGTGAAAAATACTATAGTAGACATATACATAGATACGTACATATAAATTAATGCATAACACTTACCGGAGGAAAAGGACAGACACGGCCTCCTAATGCGTTTCGAAACATTTGACCGATCGCTGAGTCAGAACTCATCATGTCGCAAAATTTGAAATGCATCTCAACAAAACTACGACAGTACCTGTTAGTTAGAAACTGGTAGAAGTAGAAGTCCACCTTTAACATAAATAACATTACACAAAATCATTGCACTGACCCCAGTGGTTAACGTCGATGCTTTAGTCACAGCACATCATGGTTTGGTGAGTTCAGTATTGAGGTATGGTGTCATTTTCTGGGGTAACTCAACCAACAGGGAATTCGTTTTTAAAGCTCAATAAAGGTGCATTAGGTCAATGTTCTGACTCCACAGTTTAGATTCTTGTAAGCCATTGTTTATCAAATACACATTATTGACATTTCCTTGCTTTTTTTTTGAGGTTGCTGTATTGTTAAGACCAATCCTGACCTGTTTACTAGAATATCATTTTATCACAAACAAACTGGACCTAAGAACAATCACTCGTGCGTAAAAAGGTCCCATACAGCATTGATGCAAAAAAGTGTTTTTTGTATGGCACCAATCATATTCAGCCACATACCTACCTAGTTCAATTGAATAATTGAACATAAAGTTATTTAGGAAATTTTTACTGGTGCATAAAGCATACTACAGCATTTCGGAATTTTTGACAGACAAAATGTAATGACTGTTTTTGATTTTAGTTTGAACTCATTGATCTGATACGTTATTAAGTTCAAGTCCATTTAACATTGCATGTGACATTTTTTTTATTATTAAAATTTTTATCCTACTTTTTTTTCTTTTTTTACTTATATACTTTTGTTTTTGTCATTTATATTTTATTATTTTTTATTTGTGAAAATGAATTAATACTTTATGCGTTTGGTTAGTGAAATTATATTTTAATTTTTGAGGCAATGAATATATCTATCTCCATAAATGTATGTACGACTTTTGGTTTGTTTAAAACAAAGTTAAAATCCTTTTTATTAGAAAAATGTCTGTATAATATATCGGAACTAATGTCACACAATAATAATAGATGATCTAGTTTTTATTTTTGACATTATATAATTTAGAATCTTTGACATTATTATTGAAACCATTTGACATTATATTGAAAACTGGCTGACATTATATTTTAAACCTTTTTGACATTATATTTTAAACCTTTTTGACATTATATTTAAAACTGTTTCTTATTATATTCAAAACTTTTAGCACTGTACTTGAACTTCAGTTGGAGATTAATTAATATTCATAGCTGTTCTCTGTATTATGTAAATATTCAACACAATGTAAATTGTTTTTTATGAATAAATGAAATGAATGAAATGGTATATCATAGCGGGCTTGTAATTTCTTATAACAACTATTTACTATACCTATGTTAACAAATGATTAAATGAATTATGAATTACCTGTTACATTTATGTTAACAGTAACTTTTTCGAACAAATCCGCGACCCTGGCAGGCATCGGCCCTATCGGACCCCTTCCATTGTTGCTGACATCTCTTTAAGGCGCGCGTGAAACACAACGCGTCGTCGACCTGGGCCTGGTCCTTACCGGACGGCGAGCTACCCATTGCTCACCGGGAAGGGCTGGTCCTATATTTTAGTTAAGATCTATCGAGAATCTAAAGTGGTTTTGCACTTTGCATTTTTAAATGATTAATTTAGTAATAAAGCCTTAACTGCTGCATGATGTTTGCTTGCATATAAATCACTCGGTTATCCTAACCTCATATTATTATGAACAATCTATTGAAATAGGTACTTACACTCTCAGAATCACACCGATTAATTTGGTAAAACAAATAAAAAAGCAAACCAAAGAGAACATATTTTAAATTCATTACTAAAGCAAGTAGTTCGGCAGTTACGTGTAACACAGTACTGCAATCACGAATGATCTTTTAGTAACTCTAATGCAGTTTAATTCTAATTAGGTGATTTATAATAATCGAGATAGGTTGGACGGTAATACTGTATTTAATAATTTCGTATTACTATCATCATTGACATTTTTCCATAAACAATGTTGCCTACCAGTTTTGGCACTGTTTAAACTGAATTAAAACTATATAAAAATACACACATCAAAAAAGTCTAAGCAACATGTATGGTTTCGAACTTTTGAACGATTTTTACTATTTTAATATAATTATATTTCTTTTATAAATAATAACTAAGCATTTTTTAAAGCATTTTCGACTAAAGCAACAAAATCCTTCTTTCAATTGTTCATTTAATCACAATAATTAAAAATATGTGTACCGTAACATGCGTAGTATAAAATAAAGTTAAAACGAAATTAAACTTTTCATGTTTTAGAAAATTAAATAACGACTTTTTCTTAACTATGTCATAATTCAAATATAAAGTGTGATGGCCTTTATTGTTTAAAACTTGTTGGCAACGATTTTTTAACCCCCGACGCAAAAACGACGGGGTGTTATAAGTATGACGTGTCTGTGCGGGTGTGTGTGTGTGTGTGTGTGTGTGTGTGTGTCTGTCTGTGGCATCGTAGCTCCCGAACGGATGAACCGATTTTGATTTTGACTTTTTCTGTCTGAAAGGTTAATTAGTCGGAAGTGTTCTTAGACATGTTTCATCAAAATCGGTTCAGCCGTTTGAAGATTATCAACTCTTTTCTGATCGTTGAAGGGATTTGAGCATCTTCCAAGTGTCTAATCAACTCGAAATTTGGTATTCTATTACTTCAATTATATTAGACGAACAAAATAAACTTGAACTGATGCTGGAGCAACACCTTGAATTTCCAGGATACCCAAGTAACTCACCAACAAACAGCAGAAGTATCGTGTTTGGGCTCATTGAAAAGGTCTCAATGAATAGGTTATGGATAAATGGTGATCAGGACGAGGAATGAGGATAAATTAGTAACAAATTTCACTGTGGGAAACATACGCAATGGCGCGCAGATTTAAGGGAGACATTAAGTTTAAAAAGAAGGAAATAAAAGTTAAATAAAAAAATTTAAAAACCCCCGACCCAAAAACTAATATTATTTTTTAACTTTTTAGTTTTTTTTAGGGTCGGGGGTTTTTAAATTTTTTATTTAACTTTTTCATTGAATTTATAAGATTGTTTATCTGATCCTGCGGCAATCACTCCCAATTGAATTTCAACAAGTCATTCAGTTGTTGGGCTGTCGACACTCCGTCCAGATTCTCTAGAACACGTCTCTGGGGCATGTCCCATGCGTACTCGTTGGAATTGAGGTCTGGCGATTGTGCAGGCCACGGCAATACCCGGATGTTTTCCATTGCCAAGTATTCTCTGGTCTTCCGAGCTGAGTGCGAACGCGCATTGTCATGCATCAGCGTGAAATCTGAGCCAATACTTTATGCAAATGGGTTTCAGCGTTCATATTGCCATCTATATAAACGAGCTCAGTTCATCTGTTCTTCATAAAGCCCGCCCATACCATCACTGTAGAGCCACTGTAAGGATGCACTTCCTGGACACATCTCCGCCGTTCAGCATTTCCGGGACGACGCATATACACTCTTACCCGTCTCGTATCAGGCCTAAATCCAAACCGGGACTCATCGCAAAATAAAATTTTATACCATTGCTCCTGGGTCCATGTCAAGTGTTCTCTACACCATTCGTTTCGATGGGTGCGATTCCCATGGTGAGCACCTAATTGGTCGTCGTGCTCGTAGGCCGTATTCATGCAGCCTATTTCTCACGGTTTGGTGGCTAACAACTACACCGCTAGAAAATTGTAGCTTTAAACCTATCTCCCGGGTGGTTAAAATCGGCTGATGTCTTGCAGTTAGTTGTATGTATCGGTTCTGTCGAGCAGTTGTACTCCTTCAACGTCCTGGGTGCTGGTCAGCAAGATTCCCATTGACCACAGACACCACTGACAGAGACATTGCCTTTAAAGCTCAGAAGAAATGCTTGCGATCGTTGACCAAATTACAATCGATTTATAGTTGTAAACCATTATTTAAGCAACTTAGTTTACTCACTCTACCGTCTATGTACATTTATGAAATGGGAGTGTTTGTTCGCTGTAACCTGCATTTATTTGGACAACTGCGCTCTCGCCGTTATCAGAATACCATTAGTGTTACCTCTCATAAAACCGCATTTTTCGGCAAAAGTGTCCTAGGCATGGCCCCAAAAATATATAATAGTACACCAGCAGTTATTAGAAATAAATAGTGTCTGGGATCCTTTAAAAGGTCCTTGTTCTTCTAGATAGATGTTACTACTCCATCATTGAGTTTACTAATGATAAACAGAGGTGTGACGATTCCGACTTGCTAATTAAACTCATATGATTTTTATTTATTTATTAAGTGTGAATGTGTTTATTTATCTGAAATTGTAATGACCTGTTTACCTACCCGACATATTTTAAATTGATTGTTTTTTTTTTGTAATGTATTGGCATGCCACTTTGTAATTATAATTGCTTGTGGTGTTAATTTTGTATGCTATATATAGGCAAAACATAGTGCACATATTTTAGACAATTCTAACTGTAACCATACCTATGTTTAACAAAATAAATAAATAAATTGAAATTGAAATTGACACCAAAGTGCCGAGATACCTGGGACTGATTTCTTCCCGCTTGTAGCATTCCTACAGCTCTCTGCATTTCATCAGCAAGCAAATGGCATCGGTCCATGACACAATTTTTTTTTTAAACCCTATATCTCAAAATTATAAAAGTGAGATAAATATCAAATGTATCAAGCAACGAAAACACATGAAATCGGAAAAAATAACACAATCGAAAAGTTTATATTTTAAAATCAGCCAGTATACAGGATAAGTTTTTATCCAGTGCGCAATCTTTTAATTTTTAATCAATTTAGCATATCATTCTAGACTGGGGTCTAGAATGGTATGCTGAATTCATGGTTACAGTTTGCGCACTGGATAAAACTTATCTTGTATGTTTCTGAGAGCAAAAAGATTGATTAACAACCTACTTTGTTAAGAAAAAAATAAAGTATCAAATAATACAACATACAGTTTCTGTAAATGATGCGTGTTGCTTAGAATTTTTTGATGTGTGTAAAATATAAAACGTTTATTTTCTGGCTACACAAGTTATGAACTTAATGTTAAACTTAGACAGCAGTGCACGAAAAAGTAGCTAAATTTGTGAGAGACTGGTGCCTGAGCTAGACTTATTTAAAAACAAAACCTGTATTACAAGTCACCAGGGCCCTCCAGTCACCAGGGCCCTCCCGCGAATAGATGCCTGTTGTTTGGATACACGACATACTAACACAGGATACATAAAAATGGCAGTAGATGCTAACAACTAGACACAATTGTACCTGATTTACTCTTAAGTATAACTTTAAGCAGCTAAAGCAAATTGTGTATTATGTATATTTTTTGGTCTAATTAATAAATATGAAATATAAATATAATAAATTAGAGAACCAATATAAAAAATAACATAATATAAATAATACAAAAACATTGTAGAGATGTAAGAGGGTGTGTGAGTAGCCGGAGAAACTGTATGAAAGAGATGTAAGAGATTTGTGACAATGTGAGAGGTTGCAAGAGTTAATATGGAGCGAATATGGTTGATGATACGCAAAAGCAGGAGAGGGGATGAGTATAAAGATAGTCTATCTGAGGGGACCAACAAGTTCTCAGTTCCTTGATAGTCTAAAGTTCATAAGTCATAAGTCCATTACTATACTAAGGGTTATATTGCTATACACTCCGGTCCAGGCCGTACCTACAGCTGTGTGTATTAGAGATGTATTTTATTTTATTTATAATGGGATAACAAACAGCTACAATATACATCCTAATACTAAGTCTTGTAATTATGTTTGACAATATTGCAGCCCACTGCATTATCCACATATTAACATGAAATATTAAACAGATAGGTGTCACTAGGTGGCTCTATACATAATTAAATTATTGTTGTTCATAGGTAAACCTAAATAATTATTGTCGTACAAAATATTGGCAAATTATATAATTCATTAACAACATACATCATTCATTGACAAAAGACTAGATACATTCCTTTTGAAACCAGGCTTTGACTGTAGAAATATATCTACATCGACAAAATTGTCATTATAGGCTTTTGCCATACGATGAATGGGACATCGCGTACCAGAATTAGTTTGGCAGGTATTGACAGCGAACAAGCTACCTGCGCGGATGCTGCGTTTATTGACAGTGCGGGGAACTGTGTAACAAATTTTAGCCATCAGATCAATGGAATCGAAATCACTGCACGATGCCATGCAACATAGTAGCTTCTAATAATTTGCGTCTGGAATTTAGAGTTAACAGTTTGTACTTATGTAGTGATTCTGTGTATGGCATATAAGTTCTGTGGCACCTGTAGTGTAGTGCACGAAGAAATTTGCGCTGGACTTTCTCGATCTCCTCAATGTATTTTTATAAAATGGGGTCCACATTGAAACAGCATATTCTAGTTGTGATCTTAAAAGAGTTTTGTATAAGTAGATATAAGTAGAGGGCCATTTGAACTCTGCAGCTGACCACATAACAAACCCGTACATCTTATACGAGTTATTAACGATTTTTTCTACGTGTTCATTGAGAGACAATTTGGTATCCAACAACACACCTAGATCCCTCACTGTAGAGACAGTATTTAGCTTTTCACTATCAATGCGATAATTACTTTTAATAAGTGTCTTGTTTTTTGTGAAGTTAATTCGATGGCATTTAGGAATACTAAGGCGTAGTTTATTTTCAACGCAATACGCAGCCAATCTATCTAGGTCTTCTTGAAATAATTGACAGTCATGCTGAGATTGTATTGTTTTATAAACTTTAAGGTCATCAGCGTATAAAAGGAATCTAGTATTTTTGAAACATTGCTTGATATCATTTATATATAAAATAAACAATAAGGGCCCCAGGATAGATCCTTGAGGTACACCAGAGGTCACAGCCACTGTCCGAGACTGATAGCCGTTCACGACAATTCTTTGTGACCTGTTTCTGACGTAAGAAGCAAACCACCGGAGCAGGTTTCCACGTATGCCATTGAAGGCTATTTTATTTAACAGAATTACATGATCAACCTTGTCGAAAGCCTTTTTAAAATCTGTATAGATAGCATCTACTTGCAAGCATATATCAGAGTTCTCAAAGAGGAAGTTGGTAAATATTAAACGATTAGAAATAGCTGAACGTTTCTGGACAAAGCCATGTTGTTTCGGGACGATAGAGCTGTGCAAGATAGGATAAAGCTCATTGTGAACTAATCTTTCAAAAAATGTATGAACACAGAACGCACGCCTCAGACCTCACACACTGGCGCCGAATGAAACAAAAGCATACCGTCGCACAGAGTACGTAATTAGGTATGACCTTGGTCGGTTCATACCATTGCTAAAATTCACAGATTCATATCGAGTTCCAATAACTCGTAACAATTCCTCTTGGATTAAGAAACTCATAGGTCTGGGTTCAAATCTCGCTATGAGATTTTGATTTTTCTTTTCAACAGTAATCTTCATGTGTTCTTTATTATTCAATAAATTAATAAACGAGAATAATAATGTAATAATTATTTTCTTATATTTATATTGTTATTTAAATAAAGGATTAAGGAGAGGATGGAGTGCACGGCGCACAGTTCGTAAAGACGTGTTGAATAATTCGGCAATATGTCTAGTCGTTATGAAACCACTTCTTTCGTATTCACTGAACATGTCTTGTCACTGCCCCTCTTTCATGAGCTGAGGTCTTCCACTTTGCTTTCGACGAGCAAGGTTAACCCTCTTCCTCGTAATATCTTTTCACCCACCGACTCACACAGTATTTCACTAAAACAAAAAAGGGGTACTGTTAGGCTACTAAAAACAAATACATTCTAATATGTATTACTATTTAGAAACTAAATTTTTAAAATAGAAATTTCACATAAATATTTTAAGTAAGTATAATTTTATTTTCATCGTTCAATAATCTAGGAAACAAATTAACTTTGAAATTTTCTATTTTTTTTTTCTATTTAGAGCTTATGATATTTATAAAACATTTCAAAAAATAACTACAAGGATCAGCAGTTATACTTTAATTAGATAAATGTTTAATGAAATAATTAAATCATATTACTCACACTCAGTCCGGTTTCATCAGTTAGGTAATTGTGATATAATCACAGCCACATCGTTAACCACTTAGCCAGATAGACACATATTCATTGCATTAAAATTAAATGCCAATATCATAGAACGCGGTCACAACATGACAGGCTTGTCACTAAAGCAAGTGATCATTATATCGCACTCTTTCTGACTAGACAAAGATGAAAGAGCACGATATACAAGATCGTGTATGTATTGCAAAATATTTCTAATAGAAAAAGGTCGTAAGTGCGACATGTTTTGATGCGAAAGATTTGTGCCACTACTACTGGAGTTATGACTCCTGCTGTACTTCTTCACGTAAAAACTAATTCACCGATTGCGATGAAAGTTATAGGTACATAGCTGTTCCCTACAGCGGTTACTTTTCATCCCGACATTCCCACGGAATCGAAATCTACGTGGGTGAAACCGCGGGGCGCAGCTAGTAATATACATTTTGAAACCAAGAAAATCCCACCATCATTTTCAGAGCGGCTAGGTGCGTAGCACTCTTGTTTAAAGCAAATAGTACGACCGCAGTTCTTCCCACAGCTATTAGCTGTCGGGGAAAAGCAAATGAGTCTTTCAAATAATAATCTTTTAGTTGGTAACGAACTTGTAGTATTAATTTAGTTTGTATTGCTTTTTCCCCAAAACTAGAACTTGCTATAGTTTATAAAAAAAGACATTATTGCAGAGTATATAATTTTATATTATTACACGGAAAACAACACTTCTTTCTAGTTGCTTTTTATTTTAGCAACTTTTAGCTCCATATCAATGCTGGCTCGGCCTACAGATTTACTCAAACCACCTTCAGTAAGTGATATATTGCAGTAGATACGACCTTTTGTAAATGGGAAGCCTGTCGGTACATATGGTATTGACATGTTTTTCATATCATATACACCCTGAAAATGAAAAATAAATTTGTTTGTATTCCCCGATGTTTAAGTTTGAGTTGTGTCTGTAGTAGACCTATGGAAAATCCTATGTAATGAAAGATCATTTGTTTCCATTAAACCTTAGACTTTGTTCAAATTAAAATACTCTAAGTTTTCCCTAACCAAAAGTGAAGATGTTGTTGTTGAAGATGTTCATAACAGGAAAACTAAATAAATTGGAATCCATACTTTTAGCTTAGAACGGAAAAAAAATAAGATCGACCACAACATAGAATTTTTGAAATGTGAATAAATTTGTAACATAATTATTATTCGAAACGAAAATTGAATATGGATCCTTTCAACATTTGCAACGAATTATTGAAATAATTTGGAACGTTTGTTCATTAGTTCATTACACATCAATTTAATTTAAAAAATAACATGCTACAAGGCAGCCTGTTTTATTTACCGGAGGAAAAGGGCAGTCTCGGCCTCCTAATGCGGTTCGCATTGCTTGACCGAAAAATATGTCAGAACGCACCATGTCGCAAAATGTGAAATGCATCTCAACGAAACTGGGTTGGTATCTGTTTGTTAGAAACTGGTAGAAAAAGAAGTCCAGCTGTAACATAAATAACATTATCATTACCCTGTAACAATATCATTGGTCTGTTAGTAATCTTCCATGTTATTGGATGGCAGTTTATCAAGGCACGTAGTATCGATGCCCATGCCAGAGACAAAGGAAGGAAGGAAAGATTGAAAAGAAGGAAGGAAGTGGAAGGATTGATTTTGTGGAAGTATTTAAGTGTATATTATTTTGTTTATTTAATCTTTCCAATTCAAAGGCGAACTTAATGCCTTAGACATTCTGTACCATAAAATAAATAAAACATGTGGGTAGCTAGTATTTACTCGGACTTAAGCGCGGCTTTTGACACTATTGACCATAAACTATTCATCACAAAAATAGAACACTATGGCATAAGCGGTAAACCCTTGCAACTCTTCTCTTCGTATCTCGAAAATAGAAAAATGTTTGTCGAACTTGTTTCTACAAAACCAAACGGGTATAAAAGCAACTACAGGTTATCTACTTTAAAAATTACAGCTGGTGTGCCCCAAGGATCAATTTTGAGCCCTTTACGGCTCAAATTATTCACTAATGACCTAATCAGTTTCATACACAAACTTTCACCGGACTTATAACTTGTAGTCTTTGTGGATGACACAAATGCTATATTTGCATCTAACGACATCCAAGACCTTACTGCTAAAGTGAATGCAGCTCTAAGAGCTTTTAATTCTTGATTTACTGCGAATAGGCTTGTAATCAATTCGATTAAAACTAACATTTTCTTATTTATAACTACTGATCGTAACAAAAACAATATGGAAAGTGAATTAGACACTTGTCGACCTTATTTTAAAGAACTTGACATTCTCACAGTGCCTGCCTGCCTTTACATAAACACCTTAAAAAAATATATTAACTACGAAACAGACGAGGGCAGGCTGATTAGCAAAAATACGCGTAGGGAAGACTTTGGAATCACAATCGTTCCGGCTTTCGAAATAATTAAACACAGTCCACAGTATAAGGTAGTTAAATTTTTTCATAAATTACCGCTTGAGTTAAAAAGCATACTGTATACAGGCTCATTCAAGGCAATGCTCAAGGAATTCTTATTAGAAAAATGTCTACTCAGTAGATGATTTATACTATATAATTGCAATGTATAATATACGATGTGCTACTACATCTTACCTTTAAGTTATTGTTCACTGTGACAAGTGTATGTGCATACAGCTCCACATAGTGCCTAGGGTCCCGTCGGTTGAACCGTTTACTGATCATAGTAAAGTTTTTAAAAGTTTTGGTGTCATACCAGTAGACGGCTGGACGTTCGGTACTGATGTAGGTTATCTACGAAATAAATTGTATTAAATTAACACCACACTAATTATGATTTTCTTTTTCTAACTCAGAGAAACTAAGTACTCGCTATTAAACAATAAACTTCATTTTCATCGTTTTTACGTGGTATTTCTGACACGAAATTAAAGTGTGTCTTGATGTTTGCATATACCTTTAGTGAATGATTTTTTTAACTCAGGAATATAAAATATACTAATTTAATTATCTCACGCATTCTTCCCAGTACTTCTCAGGGGGTGGGCAGTAACTACAAAAACGCCACCTGCTACGATCCTTACATAATTCTTTTGCTGCGATTTCGTTCATTCATCATACTTACACGCACGTCGGTTACAATTACTGCACAACTGATTTTTCTGAAGAACATCTATCTATACAGCTAAATAAAATTGGAGTGTCTGTTTGTAACATTAAAATAACCGCTTTTTACTCAATGCTTATGGATGTATACACGGGTACATATACTAAAATTACTATTTATTTTTATTTTTGTCTGTCTGTCTGTCTGTTCGTTCCGGCTAATCTAAGAAACGGCTTGACCAGTTTTGACGGGACTTTCACTGGCAGATAGCTGATGTAATAAGGAGTAATTTAGGCTACCTTTATTTTAGATTTTTTTTTTAATAAATATCTATAATATAAGGAAATAAATAATAAAAAATAACTATACCGCGCGGACGAAGTCGCGGGCACAGCTAGTCACCAATAAGGTCAGTACATTGTGTTGCTCTAAGCCGTTTCTCCTCCCAGCCTTTTCACGACCGCGACGGTTACCAATTTATTTTATATCAAATATAAGATTTTCGAAGCCATGGCTTGTTTAAAAATGGTAGAGGGCGAAAAAATAAATAAAACTAAGAAAATAAAAATAAAAAATGATCATGTTTTTTGCTACTTTCAGCTTTTATTAACTGGTTTAATGCATCATATTTTGTAACCATAATTTATTTAGATATTATACCACATTTAGGAGATGAATTCTGGCCCTACTGCACTCGTTTCGCTATTTTTGATTCATCACTGAAAATACGCGCTCACTAAAATATGAATTTGCTGGTGTAGACAAACAGAAAAAATAAATGATACTAGTTTGAAAATAATCAGAATTACTGAGCACTAGTTGTTGGTCGGAAGGAGCAAAATTCATAATTTTATTTAAAAAATGAATAATGGATGTGTTTCGTTTTACACTGACTACAAAAAATGAATGTCATTTAAATTTTTATCGAAACTGTAGTAGTTTTGGAATACAGTATTAAGACTTCTTGTATAGTAAGATACTATATTAAGTAGTAGGGTTGGTAATGCTAGCTTCCACTTACATCCTGCATTGTTAGTCGCTTTTCATTCATCGCCTCAACATGACCAAACCTTATACGCGTTGTCTTTAAATTTGTGTCACTACGTCTTCAGTCTTTTTACTTACAAAAATAACGACAACAATTACAAATAAGCATTAATAGGTATTTACCATGGGTACTTACGCTTGCAGTATTACACTTGTCAACTTGGTAATGCAAATAAAAAAGCAAACCGAAGAAAATTATTTTTGAATTCATTGTGAATTTATATTTGGAATATACGACGTATATATGTCATAAATCTAACATATATTACACGTTATAGATGGATTTTAATGTATGAGTGATCGTTTAGGTACTTAGTCAGGATTCATTTATAAAATAATGATGAACGATTTATATTTGTGCCATTTTATGGGACAATTATAGAAATTGTTCTGTTAGCTTATAGGTACCGGGTGATTTACTGAAATAAGTATAATAACTCATCATAAAAATATTATTATGAGTAGATCATATCAATAACTAATGACATAATAGATAATAATAAAAATATATTCATAATTATATGAACCCATAGAACTTATTACTAGTTACGCCAATTCTGGAGAAAGAACATAAACGTTGTCTTCAGTTAATCACAGCGACCAACTATTCTTGTCATTTAAATAGTCGTTTGTGAAATCGTAAGCCTTTAAACAAAGGATGGATTTCACTTGAGCTTTAAACGCATCAAAAGGCAAATCTAGCAAAGAAGAGGAAAGCTTGTTATAAAGGATAATCATGAAATAGTGTTGTTTGCGGATGACACTTCACTTTTGTTTAAACGTAAACGTCAGCAGCTTGTTAATGACGATGTAAATAGCGCAATCTCAAAAGTAGTTCATTGGTTCAATGTTAATAATTTACTTCTTAATAAAAAAAAAATGCAATAAGTTTACGCTACGCCTCACGTTAGGCAGGTGAAAACTAGTGTGTTGATAAAGGGCGAAGAATTGAATCCTGAAGATAGCACTGTATTCTTGGGCTTAACTCTGGATGCCAAGCCTCAGTGGGGCCCACATTTAGACAAATTGTCGAAAAAGCTAAGCTCTGCAGCTTACGCTGTTAGAAAAAATCGTAATTAAACTGATATAGAGTCAGCCCGTTTAGTGTACTTTAGCTATTTTCATAGTGTATGTCGTATGGTATTCTGTTGTGGGGAAATGCCGCCGACATTCAGACTATCTTTGTCTTGCAGAAAAGAGCTGTTAGATCAATTTATAAATTAAGTCCGAGACATTCTCTCAGAGAGAAATTTAAGGAGATTATTGTAATGACTGTGCCTTCACAGTATATTTTTGAAAATCTTTTATATACCCATAAAAATATTAAATTGTTTAAAAAATACAGTGATATCCTTTATAAATACTAGGAACTAACACAAATTTGCTGTACCATCGACAAGGGTCAAGAAAATAGGTGGGTCATTCAGACGTCAATGTATACGCTTTTATAATAAACTTCCAAGCCATGGCAAGAAATTAAAAAATGCGAAATTATTGAGTAATAATTAATAATAATTAATAATAATTAATTTTTGAGGAATAATTTTAAATCATTGTGCCTGAAAGCCTTTTCTACCGTTAAACCGTATATTGAGGACAAAAAAGCTCGGGATTGACCTGCTCCAATTTTGGCATACTAAATGTTGTTTTGTTTTTTGTTTTTGCAAACTTATACTCTTTGACATTTAATCATTATTATATACACATTGACATGAATATTTACTTTGAGAAGTATAATATTATTATTGTTTTAATTATTGTGAATGCGAGGACTATGTGGGTCATATATTTTTTATTATTTTTGTGTTTTTTCATCTCTTTCTCAGTTAGTTTTAGTATTAATCTGGCAGTTTGAGTACTTTATGTTGCCTACCCAAATGCCCTGTCTTTGGTATTGTTCATCAAATCTTTGAGCTCCTCAAGTTCTGAGTTGAGCTGCATGATTACTGATAAATGCGTGCACTGAATGGACAGGTCCACTCAATCTGTGTGGATCTTTCCTCAAAAGACCATTTCAGACACCGATCCACATGGTCTTCACATGATCTGACCAAGATTATGTCTAGACTTTAAAAGAGACCTCTGAGTTTGTTTCGGCCTTTCTTCTCACAGTAGTCAGACAGGAAACGCCGACCTCATCTAGGTTAAAAAAATATGATTGACGTGTAAAAGTGTTTGTACAAACCTACTTACAGAAATAAAATCATTCATCATTTATCATTTTGCGCTGTTTTTAAGCTTTGAGTTGAGCACAAGAATTATAGATAAGATCACTTAATCTATTTTTAATAACTGTTTACGCGAACGAACAATAAACGAAAAATTTTGCGATTTGGTTGTCGAGATCGGGAATATGCAAACCTTGTGGAAAGAAATGGAAACAAATAGCTTGCATTAAGGAAAGGTGCACAATACCTTGATAGACGCGGAATCCTCCAATAATTGCGATGAACACTTCACTAAACTGCTTTTGATGCGCACACACACGATGTCGCGAGCGGTGGTTCGGCCATTACGTTCTAGTTCGTGTTGCGTCGGAACAAGCTCGGGGTGGCGCCGATTCGTGTAGCAAAGTTGGTTGCACTGTCAAGCGTTCTCGCTCGCACTCACACGCGGAGTAGGTAATGTGCGGGAACAGGATGGGGATAGGATACAAGTATGCAACAACCAAAACAAACGATTCAACGACAATATTTACTAATTTTTTTTTTCTTTTTAAATCAGCGCTACCATTCTCCCGGGCTTGAAGGGATTTATTCCTTCAAAAGTTTATTAAATCTATGATAATCGAATTAAGAAATTATGCTTACTAATGTTTAACCTAAACTAAATAGAGAATATAAGCGAGACCTAGCTACTGATTAGGCAACGGGCACAGACGTACCACGGGACGCAAGTACGATCCAGTAGCAGTCTTCACTCGAGCTATACGTGTGACTCCCGTAGAATCGGGGAAAACTTCCTCCACGACACCCAAAGGCCAATGAAGTGGAGGTACTTTTTCAGTAAGAAGAATTACGACTGTACCTACGACGACTGGGTCGACCGGCGTATTCCATTTACGACGCGATTGTAAAGTGTGGAGGTAGCCTGTCCTCCAGCGCTTCCAGAAAGACTGAAATAGTTTATCTAACAAATCATGTCTCGAAAGAGTATTTAAATTTTCATCTATTTCTTTAGCGGGTAAATATTTCAAAGGCGTGAGGTTCAAAAAGTGAGCAGGAGTTAAAGCTAGAGGTTCTGAAGGATCACTAGAGAGCGTTCTACATAGAGGTCGAGTATTCATAACGGATTCAATTTGAGAAAGCACAGTGCTCAACTCTTCAAACGACAAAACTGTATCTCCTATCGTACGATATAAGTGAGATTTTAAACTCTTTATATTGGCCTCCCAATTTCCACCGAAGTGACTGGCAGCTGGGACATTAAGTGACCAATCTATGCGATTTTCTGCTAACATGTGACCAAATTCAGTATTATGATATTTTGAACATAAAAATTCGTGAAGTTCCGAAAGTTTGCGTTTAGCACCTATATAGTTAGTTCCATTATCAGAGTAAATCCTACCAACTGGACCTCTTCTAGATAAGAACCGTTTGAAAGCACCCATAAAGCTGGCTGTGCTTAAGTCACCAGCCAGTTCAATATGCACTGCACGCGTCGTCATACATACGAACAGACACACGTATGCCTTAGTCGAATGAACACCTCGACCACGAGTTATAGTAACCTTAAACGGGCCAGCGTAATCTGTACCCGTGTGTACGAACGGTTTTGCAGATTGTACGACACGACACGAACGATGATCAGCCATCTCGGGGAAGGTTGGCTTGGGATGAAGTCTAAAGCAAGGTAAACACTTATGAATCCTATTTCTAATTAAGCTACGTGCAGAAAGAATCCAATATCTCTGCCGTAAGAGCGACATCAGCAAATCGGGACCTGCGTGGCAATTTAACTTGTGATGGTAATCAATCAACAAATTCAAAATTGGATCTTTACTAGGAAGCAAAATAGGGTATTTCCCATCATAATCTAAATCCGAATTCCTCAACCGGCCTCCAACTCTTATCAGCCCATCTTTAAGAAATGGTTTGAGGTGTCGAAATGGATGACTGCAAGGCTTACCTTCTTTAAGTCTATCAATCTCACTGGGAAAATGAAAACGTTGAAGCTCACGAAGAGTTAATAATTCAGCGAAGTCGTAATCTGAAGCTGACGTAAGATATCGATGCGGTAGAAGTTTCACAAAACTACAAACGCAACGCAATAATTTCGTCCAGGACGAGAAGCTATCACCTAGCAAAACTATTGGAGATTTTTCGCATGGCATAGCAGTGAGCAACGAATGTTTCTTTTCTTCTGGTGCTTCTGACACCACTGAAGGATTAAAGGGAACGATAGGCCACTGTGAGACGTCTAAGCGAGCCCACGAGGGACCAGTGAACCAAAGCGGATGTCTAACGATTTGAGAAGGTGTAAGTCCGCGTGACAAACAATCTGCGGGATTGTCAGTACCGGACACGTGATAGAGATTTTGTGGTGATAAATCATTTTGTATCTTCGACACTCTGTTGGCCACAAAGGTGTTCCATCGATGGGGCGACGAGTGTACCCAACAGAGTGCGACAGTCGAATCCGAAAATGCGAATATATTTTTAAATACAATGCGGTTTTGACAAGCAACGATAATATTTTTTATGAGTTGAGCGAGAACGAGAATGGCACAAAGTTCGAGTCGAGCAAGAGAAACTACTTTCTGAGGGGAAACTTTGGATTTAGCTGTTATCAAGCTTAAAGTATTGCCATCACTATTTTGGACGTGGAAGTAAACTACTCCCCCGTATGCCTTCTCACTAGCATCCGCAAAGGCCAAGATAGTGACGACACTATCAGCGACGATAGCTACATGACGAGGAATTTTGATATTTGAGAGCATGGGAAGCTCTTCTTTAAAGCGAGTCCACAATTTAACAATGTCTTCTGGTGATGTGTCATCCCAATCACAATTGCATAGCCAAAGCTGCTTGATCAGAAGCTTAGCATATAATACGACAGGTGCAACAAACCCATAACATCCCAAATTTTAGCAACACATGACAATATGGTACGCTTAGTGCAAGCATCAGTGGGTGTACTAATTCTCATGCCAAAAAGATCCGTTGTAGGTGACCAACACAAGCCGAGTACTTTATGTTGGTCCGACTCATCAAATTCTTTAATTGCTGGCAAGCGATGCGACGGCGGAATCGAATCGAGAACTATTTCCGAATTACTTGTCCATTTGACGAGTTCGAACTGACCCGCTTTCATCAGACCTATCATCTCCGAAGCGGTAGATACGCCCTCATCCTCATTTTGGACCGAATAGACGAAATCATCCATGTAAAGACCGGTATCAATGATATCTCTAGCCTTAGGGTAAGCGCTACCTTCATCAGCCGCCAGCTGCTTGATAGTACGCAGCGCATGGAAGGGGCTTGACTTAAGTCCAAAAACTACTCTATTGAACTCGTAAACCTTTAAATGCTGTTGCGGGGAAAAACGATATAAAATGCGCTGAAAGCGCCTATCACATTCTCTAACTCCAATACTTAAAAACATCTGACGAATATCAGCGGAAAGTGCGATCGAAAACAAACGAAAATTAACGATAATGTTAAACAAATTTCCTTGAAGATTTTGACCACTCTCACTCGAGAACTAGTCTTGCAACTGCCATCAAGCACAACTCTCAATTTAGTTGTGACCTTGTCCTCTCGGACGACTCCGTGATGCGGTATAAAATACGATTGGGATGGCGAAGTTTCTGAATCTACATTTACAGGTGAGATATAACCCTTTTCTAAATATTCATTAATAACATTATCGTACGCCACCTTTAATTTTGGTGACGCCTGCATTTTTCTTTCCAAGCAATAGAAACGTCGTTCGCTCGCTTGTCGAGAATCACTAAGTGAGTGAAGATCACCCTTAAATGGCAAAGCTACTACGTAACGTCCGTCACTATCGCGGGAAGTCGAGTGAGTATAAAATTCTTCGCAAACTTTATCATCTGGGCTGAGTACAGGTGGGACGTTCACCTCCTCCAATTCCTAAAACCTTTGTAAGGTGGAGTTTAAAGGCTCAGCAGTACAACAATAAGAAACGGTTTCGTTGCAATTAACACGGACTGGAGCGTCACCAACAATAACGTAACCAAGGACAGTTTCTAAAGCGAGTGGCGAGTGATGCGGGGGTTGTCCTTGAACCTTGTTAGATAAGAGAAGATGTGGGAAAATCGAGGCTCCGATCAGTACTTGAATCGGACCAGAGGAAAAGTACATATCGTCTGCTAACGGTAAATTTTTAAAGTTTGACAGATGTGAGATATCAACCTTAGTGGATGGCAAACACTCGGTAATTTTATCTACTACTAACGACTCAATATCGTAATTAACATTATGATCAAAACGAGAATAAAACTTAATTTTTACCGAACCTTGAATAGTTTTACTCGAACCTCCTATTCCTTTAACTATGGAACAAGCAGGTTTATTATTTACGTTCAAGCCTAAGCGCTGACAACAATCACGAGTAATAAAATTACTTTGAGAAGCGCTGTCTAACAAAGCGCGTACACTATGTTCATAACCACGAGAATCTATAATTATAATACGCGCGGTTGCAATTAAAACCGTGGTAGGGCCGCGAAACACACGGTCGCTTGCGTTATCTGATAACGCACACAGAGCTACATCGTCAGCGCGAGCGGAGCGGGTGGGAGCGGGCGCGTCGCTAGTGTCGTTAGGTTTCGCTGAAGGCGCGGGGGCCGCGGAGGTAGCGACAGCAGCGACGACGGCGCGGGTCGCGCGGGCACTTGACGTGGGCGCGCGCGGTACATTCGAATGCGAACTATCAGTAACGGACTCATTACCAAAACACAACAACGAATGGTGTTTGGAATTACACTTCTTGCACAAAGAATTCGACTCACACGCGGAAACACGATGACCACCACTTAAGCAATTAATACATAAATTATTAGCTTTAACGAATTTAAAACGTTCATACGGTTTATAGTTGTGAAAAACGGAACATTTATAAATTTGATCGTGTTGACCTTTGCACAAAGAACAAGGAGGTAACTCAGAACTAGATGCGGCATTTACATAAGCATGAGTAATTGATGACCTGGGCAGCTTAGAAGTTGTTTGATCTACCTTACGATCGATATGCTTTTTTGTAGCTTCATATTTTACAGTTGAAGTACGTTGTAATATTTTAATGTGATCGCGCACAAACGAAACTAAATCATCGAAAGATGGTATTTTACATCCACGTTTTTCCGATTCGAATGAACGTGCAGTATCTGAGTCTAATCTTTTTAGTGCAAGATGCAAGAAAATTAAATCTGAAAGATTATCGATCTTTAAATTTTTCAATGCGGCGACAGACGATGCGAATTTGTCTAGAAACGCTTCTAGATTGTTAGGGTTTGCGGAAGAGATAGGTTTAAAATCTAACATTTGGTCTAAATACGAAGTTGCCGAAAGACGCTTGTCTTCGTATTTACCTTTTAATAAATCAAAAATTAATGAGTAATTTTCTGAACATGGAGAAATTCCGGCGCAAATGGAACGAGCCTTGCCAGTCAATTTACCTATCAAATAATATAACTTCTCAGAATCAGTAAGCGAAACATTATTGTGAACTGTGTTCTGAAAGCTAGCGAAAAACAGCGGCCAGTTTTTTATATCGCCGTTGAACTCTGGAATTTCGATCGGAGGCAGTCTAGGAGCCCTATGCTGGCTTGCTGACTTGACGTCATCGACATCGCCAGTACGCGATTGCAATTTCTTGGCAGCTCGTTTCACGCAACTTAAAAGATCTTCGAAAGACGAAAGCGACTGATAATTAACGACATAATCGGGATCTAATTTCAACTCAAGACTTGTTATTTTATCTAGCACTGTTTCGAAATCCTCACGCAGTGAATCTACGGTTTCAAACTCGCACAAAAATGATTCAGAGTCGAACGTCTTTGTATCAAGATCTTTAATTCGATTACAAATACTTTGCATGCGGGAGAATATCCTATCTCTTTTAGAGTACAACATTTTCAATGTTGCATTCGTATCTGCAGTAGGCCCCATTTTAGTAGCACGCTATTACAAATGTTCTTATAACGAAAAGAATCGAACAACTAATTTAGCGGCGGAGAACAGAATACGTCCGTGTGTAAGTAAACAGGCATCAAACTACCCAGGTATACTATACGTCTGTCCCCGTTACGAATCAGCGATAGGTATCTAGTATGGAAAACAAATATTCCTACTTCTAAGAATCACGTCACGTGACACAACTCGACCGATTTACCTATAAGTAATATAATGCGGAACGACAACGATCTTTTTTTCAATTAGGTATGAATGTAAATACTTATTATACGCGGGATGACCGAACTAATTAGTAATTTATAGCGGGTTAAACGAGAAAATATTTGAGTAAATATGTTTTTAGAATGCGGGGTAAGCGAACGAAAACGAAAAGTACCTACCGAGCCGACCGACCGACGCGCCGACCGGCGAAGTATCTACTTTATGTATGCGGTTTACAACGAACTATCTAGAATTAGGCGAATGCCTAGGCAATGGCTAGCACTGATTCAAACAATGTAAAATCCGGCTCGAAAAGGACCATTAAATGTTTACGCGAACGAACAATAAACGAAAAATTTTGCGATTTGGTTGTCGAGTTCGGGAATATGCAAACCTTGTGGAAAGAAATGGAAACAAATAGCTTGCATTAAGGAAAGGTGCACAATACCTTGATAGACGCGGAATCCTCCAATAATTGCGATGAACACTTCACTAAACTGCTTTTGATGCGCACACACACGATGTCGCGAGCGGTGGTTCGGCCATTACGTTCTAGTTCGTGTTGCGTCGGAACAAGCTCGGGGTGGCGCCGATTCGTGTAGCAAAGTTGGTTGCACTGTCAAGCGTTCTCGCTCGCACTCACACGCGGAGTAGGTAATGTGCGGGAACAGGATGGGGATAGGATACAAGTATGCAACAACCAAAACAAACGATTCAACGACAATATTTACTAATTTTTTTTTTCTTTTTAAATCAGCGCTACCAATAACTATTCGAAAACAGAGCGTTGTAAAAAGAAAACTTAAACTTGCGTCCTCTAGTGGCGTGCAAAAAACCTAAAAATGCGCAATAGATGGTTGAACCGACAGGATCATAGGTATGTGGTTCTGTACATACTTGTACTTGTAACATCTACCAATAACATGAAGGTAAGTTGAGACTTATGATTATGACGGACAAATAAATTGTACAATTATTCGTAAAAAACAGCAATAGTCATAGAAAAATCTGTATGTAGTGACAAAGAATAAGACATGTTGCATTCTGTAAAGGAGAATGACGAAAAGTCACATAAAAAAAAAAAAACTTCCTTCAGTTAAGTAGTACTTCTTAAAAAAATTATATATTAAAAAAACTTTTTTCAAAAAAATAAACAACCGACTTCCAAAAAAACACTAAAAAGTGAAAAATAACTTTAATTTCGGAAGTCGGTGACTTTGGATATGTATTTTAATTTTTTGTCACCGCCTTCCGAAATTAAAGTTATTTTTCACTTTTTAGTGTTTTTTTGGAAGTCGGTTGTTTATTTTTTTGAAAAAAGTTTTTTATTTTTCGCTTTTTAGTGGTTCACATGTGCTTACCCCTTCACAGCGTACCGGCGTGATGTTATGTTATTAACTGGTGTAAACAATTGACAGACACGAGATTTCAGCAATCCCTGTCCATTTGCTATCATTTATTGAGGAGTTCCGTTGCCTATCTCCGAAGTTCTTCATCAGATCTTCACCAAATTGAAATGGAACCACTCCGAGAAAGTACTCTTCCAAAAACTACACAAATTGCTTCAAGTGTGCCTATAAAATTTTAAGAGTTCTCTCTATTTCTCCAGGATCCCATCATCAGATCCTGACTTGATGATCATGGGACCACCTGGGAAGTATACCCTTTCGAACAAAAAAAAAATTATCCAAATCGGTCCAGCCATCTTCGAGTAATCGGGGAACATACATAAAAAAAAAAAAAAAAAAAAAAAAAAGGTTCCGACGAATTGAGAACCTCCTCCTTTTGGAAGTCGGTTAAAAAAGGAAATCAAATGAAACACAGTGTAAATTCATTTTATTATTTTTTATTTAAATGGTAGACCTACCAGTTGAATAACAATGAATGTACAGTATTTCGCTATGGATACACAGTTTCCTTTTGACGTATGTATGATCGTTTTTGTTGATAAGTTATTAGTATTGAACGATTTAAATGGGACCAGTTTCAATGCAAAATCAAAATCAAAATCAAAAATCAAAAAATCAAAAGTCATTTATATAATAGGTATCATTATTCTGACTCCTAAATTATGACGATCTTTTAAAAAAAAAAATGGGAGTAAATAGAAAATAAGGGTTTATCGTATTATGGAGGTATTTTGGATGGATGGGCGAAGCCGCGGGCAAAAACTAGAAATAATTTAAATATAAAAGTTCGGATGTTTGTTACTTAATCATGCAAAAACGGCTGAACGTATTTGGATGAAATTGAGCACCCAGACAGTTCATGACGAGGATTAACCATATATATCGAATTTTTGACATTATCTATTTTAAGCAAGACACATTTGTAGTAGATTATGCACTAAGGGGATAAAATAGTGTCTTATGTAGCCGCGCCGTATTGAATCCCGAGCAAAGCGAGGGAGTTAAGACAAGAATCCTGAGTGCAGCGTGGGATCCAAGGTCGCCCAAGATGAAGGCACCTTTATCCCCGAGGAGAATACTCTACTTTTCACACCATCTACGAGACAATAAAAAGCAATAGTACTAGAATCAAAGTATTATTAAAATTGCAATTACAGTTAGTAGACCTATTTAAAACAATTCAATGATAAAGGTAATGTTTCATAAATTAGACCAGTTGTGGAATGACAAAGTTATGTTTTTATTCGGTACATTTATTGACGTTGAGGTAGAGTTTATTTGAGTATTACTGTTAAGTAAAGTTTCAGAAACTTGGGTCTGCTGAGAACCATTTTGGATCGTGAAAGTTGGTGAAGGTGGTGTTTGAGGCAGCGGGCTAGATGAATAGTATTTTTATGTGGAAGGTTGCGGTGACAAAGGTGTCCAAGGATCAGTTATCAACGGTGTTTTTAGTTTGATGATGTCACCAATGCGGCAGCTTATTTTATCCTTATTTTGTACAGAATTTTCAATGTAGCCCTCTGCTACTACATCAGATTTCCAGCCACCGTGTCCTTTAATCTGGGTCATGTCTGCTCCTGAATCCGCCAATAAAGTAGCCGATGTTCTCCTGAAACAATGGCCCGTGTATAGCTCGGCATTTGTCAATTTCCGGTATTTCGCAACTTCTTTCGGCATGCTGCTGATTTAATTTTTTTCAATGTCTTGCTTGGTGCACTTGCCATTATTATAAGCTACGAAAAATCTGTTAGTGTTTATATTAGAGGGGCGTAGAGCTTGGTCCTTTTCAATAATACTTACATATTCTCCACGGACTACGAATTACCGTTCTTTCTTTGATTTTGTATCTGGCAAATTTACCAGCAACAAATCTGAATGTTTTTCGATATCTTCGATTTTAATCTTTACGAGTTCATTTCCACTACAAGCGCCATTCACTCCAACAATCAATGCCACATGTAACAAAAATAGGTAGGTAGGTTAGTATTTAAGTAGGAAGGTAACTTACGTAATATATTAATTTTTATGTATTACATGTTATAAACTTTCTTAGATTTGACTGACACACACATAGTCATGTGTGTGCCAGTCAAATCTAAGAAAGTTTGTTATTTTTAATAATAACACTTATACCTTACGAAGATTTATAATGATAATTATTATATTACTTAGAGTCGAAACATCACATCAGTATATCGCACAGAAGCGATCAATTCATGAGCGGGTAGCTGGTACTTATACTTACCTATATAGCAAGTATGTAGCTATTTTAGTTACTAAAAAATTGAATCAATAGGTAGGTACTGTGGAGGCTCAGACGAGCCTCCAGGTACCGGGTGTGTAAAGGTATAAAAAAAAGATTACGGGGCGCTTAAAATGTGGGACTCCACGTTTAATTCAAGAGTTCTGAAAGACCTTCAGATGCTTACAAAGACGCGCCTGTCAATAGAATCAAAGCTCAGCGGATACCACCTACTTAAAATTATTTGACGTTCTATTTTAGAATATCCTAAATGCTCGAACATAGACATAGCCCAATCATCGGCTGCCAGTATGTGCGTGAGGTTTTACACTAAGTAAATATCCTCTACAGTACTTACTTTTGTGGCAAGAAAGCTGTGGTCAGGGGCTTCATTTAGAAATCTTTCCACATTTTGAGCTGTGAACATTTTTGATTTTTTAGGACGATGTCCTTCAGTTTGCATTTATAAAACTGCCAGTAATTTAGTGTATGTATTAATTTGTATATTATTTTTGATGCTTATTGTTGACCTGAGCATCGAATAGATGCACCATAGGCTACTTGGCTTCTTTGTAAATGCTGAAAGTAGACTAAAAGCACTGATTCAGATACCGACTTGACGTCCCTTGTAAATCGTCGTAGGCTTTCATGTACAATTCTTTGGACTTATATGCGAGTAGATTGTTGGCAATGCCAATGGCTTCGGATTTAATGTCTCCGAAGTCAAATCACTATCGTCATTCGACATTTTTGTGAGAATTTGTAATTAAGTAATTTGTTGTATAACAAAGAATTCTTATTTAAATAATAGGCACCAATGTGTAGATATTAATGGTGTGAATTCTTCCGGGCTACCAGTTCAGTTAGGTGTACCTCAAGGCTCAATACTGGGTCCATTCTTATTCTTAGTGTACATTAATGATTTACTATTATATTTAAAGGGTATCTGTGACGTTGTACTTTTTTCTGATGATACCTCTCTTATCTTTAAAGTAGACAGGAATAGACAAGATTTTGACGACGTAAACAGTGCACTCTCAAGGGTTACGCATTGGTATACCACGAATAATCTAGTTCTCAATGCCAAGAAAACTAAATGTACAAAGTTCGCTTTACCGAATGTAAGAAATCTGGGACCCAACATCGTCTTAGATAATGAGGTGCTTGCAACTGTAGAATCGGCCGTTTTTCTTGGCATAACAGTAGATGCCAAACTTCAGTGGGGATCGCATATATCAAGCCTAGCGGGAAGGCTCAGTTCGGCCGCCTACGCCGTCAGAAAAGTAAGACAATACACTGACGTTGATACAGCTCGGTTAGTCTATTTTAGTTATTTTCATAGCATTTTGTCCTATGGCATTCTGCTGTGGGGTAAAGCCGCTGACATTCAAAATATTTTTGTTCTTCAAAAACGAGCTGTTCGTGCAATTTACCAACTAGGTGCTAGAGTTTCTCTGAGAGAATTTTTTAAAGATATTGGTATTCTCACGGTGGCATCGCAATTCATCTTCGCTAACATCTTATATATTAGACAAAACATACACTTATACACTAAAAACAGTGATATTCATAATATTAATACTATAAATAAGGACAAACTACCTGCTCCCTTTCACCGGCTTCATAAAGTTCATAACTCATTTGCTGGGCTTGGTATAACCTTTTATAACAAGCTTCCCTCTTCTTTGCTAGATTTACATTTTTAACGCATTATAGCGAAAGTAAAATCAAATCTTTGTTCGAAGGCATACTATTGTATCAACGACTACTTAAACGATAAGAATTGTTGGTCGCTGTAATTAACTCAAGACAACGTTTGTGTTCTTTCACCAGAATTAGCTTAACTACTGACAAGTCATATGAATTACTTCATATCATTGTTTATTTAACTTGACTGCATAAACCATTTTTTTTATCAATTAAATTTTCATCTATTGTTGAATACTAATTATATGCTATTATTGTATAGAATCAAGTTCTTCCAATATTACAGACAGCTGTGCTGCTGGGGAGTTTGTTACGCCACTTCTTCTTCCCAGCTAAAGCACTAGGAAGTGGTGAAGGGCGGGCGTTTTGGGGGACTGTCTTATGTAATTTTGACGTTCAAAAAGTGCTGACTCTCAGCCTAGTTTGAATAAATGACTTTTGATTTGGATTTTGATTTTTTTTTTTGAAAGCAAAGCAATTTTCAGTATTCGCGCCGCTTTTTTACTTGTGTTTTTTTTTCTTTTATTTATATTTTAGATACTCGTGGTGGCCAGTTCGATTTTCGAACAATTTATTTTTTAGTGCAGATCTTAATGGTGAATGCATGGAATTAGTATGTACCTACTACGTATCGGAAATGTTCGTTTACGATTTCTACTTTATGTTCCTAATTAAACTCACATTAATGACCAGCGGCTTATAATGAAATTCAGTACAATATTAAAGTAATAATCGGTACGTCACCGGTTAATGCCCTGCTAGACTTCAGGTCTTAATTGTTTGCATGACATATAATTTGACATTGTCGAGCAGGTGGTGTGAAAAGTTCATTGGATGCAAGCAATGTGCCATATGATTATACACTTTAAATATAAATGTTTTACATTACCTTAACTACTTATTTCCTCTCAAATGTATTTTGGCAACATGAGAATGATGATTGTTATGACGTAATGTTATGTTGTTGTTTCCAGAAGTATAGGGATGGTTGATATTGAAAAAATTTATATTCGGTTTAGACAATTATGTTCTAAGAAACGAAGTAGTAGATGTTGGAGTTAAGAACATCTTTGCCTGCAAAGACTGATAGTAACAAAAGTTACACACAAGCATAATCAGCTTAGAATGTTCCCACGGCTGGGACACAGGCCTCCTCTTAGTAAGAGGGAGTGGGCAGTGATCCACCCTGCGGGCCCAGTATTTTTTTTTTAATTTTAAAAGTCTTATTCATCATCTGCCTAGCCTTTTCCCAACTATGTTGGGGTCGGCTTCCAGTCTAACCGGATGCAGCTGAATACCAGTATTTTACATGGAGCGACTGCCTATCTGACCTCCACAACCCAGTAACTGGGTAACACGATACCCCTTGATAAGACTGGCTGTCAGACTTTTGGGCGTCTGACGACCCGTAACGACTGTCAAAGATCCACAAATGACAGCCGGGACCAACGGCTTAACGTGCTTTCCGAGGCACGGAGGGGTCTTGATATGTAAAGATGGTCACCCATCCACGGACCAACCGCGGCAAGCGTCGCTTAACCTGATCGATCGACCCGTGCAGCTTTTGTTACTTAGCCACAAGCCCCTCCTCCTCCTTTAAAAGTCTTATTGAAAACATAATATATCAGAGTGCATAATATGTACAACAATATCATATTCTAATTGAGTACAACCATATAAATAACAAATTCTTAGGCTTACAACTTACCTTTACAGACATTTTACACTAACTTTACTATCCTTATTCATAAGCATTCTTTTATCAGTCCACAAGAACACAATATTATTTGACGGCACAAAAGTCTTAACAGCACATGCACTTAACTAATTCAAGGAGAAAAATAAAAATATTAGAAGCGCAGGATAGAACATTACAAGAGCATACATTTAAGTTACGTTTTATCATTTGTCATTATTAAGTCAAAGAAAAAAATATAACATTACTAAATTGAGAGTAATTTGCGAAATCTTTTTGCCAAATATGCTTATTGCGACCGGATGAGGGCAGCACGGTCGGTCCGGTGATAGGTAGATAATGTTATTCACTCAGAAAATAGTGATGTGGTAAACGATATCGATTACATATTTTTGAATACAATAAGTTATTCGATCTACTTTTACCTATGGATGAAATTAGTGGGTTATAATTTTTCGGGTTTTTAACTAAATAGAATTTTCGGGTTGATTTTAAAATAAATTTTTTAATCGTTGCAAATTTTATTTGTTCATGGAGTCGCTTTAAATTTGTACGAAAGGCAGTGTTAAATGACATTTGTGTTGCCTTACTTTGGACAACTTGTAACTTATTGTAGTTTTTAACAGTCAGGCTACTCCAGGCTGGTGCAGCATATATGTCAGACATGATCGGACAAGGGTGGTACAAATGTGTAACTTAGTGGCTGCGCTTAACTTAGACTTCCTGTTAAGAATAGGTTTTAACGCATTCATGGCCCTAAGACCCTTTTCTCGAAGTGCATCGGTGTTTTCATTCCAGTTAATTTTACCATCCAAAACTACACCAAGATATTTGACCGAACGGCTCCAAGGTATGCAATTATTTTTAAAGTTAATGCTCCTGGAGGGTAACGATCGTTTACGCGTAAACAGAATAGCTTCCGTTTTACTGGAGTTTCATTTTACTTTCCATCTGGTGAAATACGTATCAAGTAGGTTTAGTGCTAGTTGAAGCCGCCCAATTATTAAATCAATATCCTCTGAAGAAGTATATGACGCAGTGTCATCAGCATATATTGCGAGATGAGTTCTAGGTTGCTTAGGTATGTCATTAAGATACAGGATGAAGAGAAATGGTCCTAAATTTGAACCTTGCGTTACACCAGATATGATCAATTTCGCCATAGAACAGTGTTCACCTATGAAAACTTTGAAATGGCGGTTAAATAGATAGTTTTGGACTATTTTGATAAGTGAGAGAGGAGCATCGTTAACAATTAACTTGTGAAGTAGTCCCTCGTGCCAGACAGTGTCAAAGGCTTTTTCCATATCTAGCATAACCATTTTCGTCGATTTGCCTTCATTTAGGCTATGTGCTATATGCTCCGATACCCTGGTCAACTGCTGAGTGGTGGAGTGTGCCTTAAGAAATCCAAATTTCTCTGGTAGCAGTAAATGTTCTGTAACTTTTAACAGACGGGTAAGAATGAGAGACTCAAATAATTTGCCCAGGCACGGGAGCAGGCTTATAGGACGATAATTTGTAGGGATGCTGCCATCTTTACCAGGTTTTTTGAGCGCGATAATTTTTGCCATTTTCCAGGATGTAGGGAAGTAGCCTATTCTAAGACAACCGTTAAATATTTTTGTGAGATAGACCAGGGCTTTTTGAGATAGGTTTTTAAGAAGACTATTGCTGAGCCCGTCTAGACCAGGAGATTTTCGGGGTTTTAATCTAACTATGATTTTCAGAACTTCCCTAGGTCTAACAAAAGGGGAGTGACTACTTATTTCTTTAGAATTTAATGTCGCCATAAATTCCTTGACAGCAACCTCAGTTTCGAAATGGCTGGTCCATTGATGAGTGAGACTCATATTACTAGCAAATGCATCGGCAAGAGCTTCACACTGCTTCGATAATAAGGATGTCACTTGATCGCCTCTGATTTTTAGAGGGGGGGGGGGGGATCTGCGGGCCCAGTGCGGGTTGGTAGACGTCACATATCTCCAAATTTTTGGTTTTATGACATTAACCTTCTACTGGTAAGTCGAGGTTGTTATCACAGGGCCACCATTGCAAGTTTCACAACTATTTCAATAAATGAGTACCAACCTATTTATATGTCGAAGACACGAATATATTCATAGTTTTTATTTTTTTTACCTCCGGTGATTACAGAACCAAATTATTCGGTACTGTATTACCATCAAACTGTTCTCAATTATCATTAAGCCACGACCACGATGTATTAGACCTACCTTATTAAACTTATCTCAGTACATCACCCGGTACCTGCAAGCTAATAACAAATGCTATTATTGTTCTTTAAAATGGCATAAATCTAAATCGTTGATCTTTATTTTATAAAAAACCTGACTGAGTAAATAAACGATCACTTATACATTGAAATCCATCTGTAACGTGTAATATACGTTAAATATATGTTTATGGCATATATACGTCGTATATGCCAAATATAAATTCACAATGAATTCAAAAATATATTATTTTAGTTTGTTTTTATATTTGCAGTACCAAGTGGACAAGTGTAACACTAAAAGCGTAAGTACCCGCGGTAAATACCTATTAATGCTTATTTGTAATTGTTGTCAGTAAAAAAACTGAAGATGTAGTGACAAAAACTGAGAGACAACACGTAGATGGTTTGGTCATGTTGAGACGATGAATGACAAGCGACTAACAATGCAGGATGTAAGAGAAAATTAGCGTTACCAACCAAAACGACTTAAAATAGTATCTTACTATACAAGAAATCTAAATACTATTTTCCAAAAAAAAATAGTTGGTGAAACTACTATAGTATCGATGGAAATTTAAATGACATTAATTTATTGAATTAAGTAAGTGTAAAACAAAACAGCCAATTTGCATAGTTTAAAATAATCTCATAGTTTTCTCATATTTTCATAGTTTCTAATAGTCTGGATATTGTTATAGCCGCGGCGGGTTCGCGGATGGCTTTCACCTTTCCGTGTGCCCGCCTCAAGTGGCACTGGAGGACACCTTGGAGTTTTAGGGGTTACAGTCCCACATAACTGCGCTATCTCCCCGTGGTAGCGCAGTAGGCATTTCTCCACGTTAAAAAAAAATGCCTGGGTCGACGGCGCGTTGTATTCCACGCGCGCCGTCAGAGATGTCAGCAACAACTGGTGGGGTCCGCAAGGGCCGATGCCTGCCAGGTATGCGGGATGTTCGAAAGAGATACCGCGGCAGACAGGCAACTGAGGGAACACAGGTGGGTTTTAATCAGTAAAAGTCTGACACGCCCTCCTGCTCCATCCAGAGCGGGAGAAGTCATTTTATGATTTCCCAACCAAAAAAAATCAAATACAAACATACTTTTGCGTGCACAGTGCATAGTAGTCGTGTACCAAAATAATTTTGGTTTTTTTTTTTCCTTTTTTAAACCATAAAATTTTCCAGTAAGTTTCACTCCGCATCTAATCTCCCAAAACTGTAGCATTTCATTGCCCAATTTTCACCTTTTACACTACTCATAAACACTACTTCATGTTCTTTCAACCAGTGTTAAATCAAACATAATACCTGAACAGTTCTCCATTAATAAGCTTAACTCTAGCTCTTTGCCGGACAGACCCTGCATATTTGGATGAACAACATTCAACATATGCGGCTCATCCGTTATCGCACTTAATAGTTTAAACTACTAGGCGAATCAAAAGTTGTGTTAGTACCATTAGACTGAATGATAAGCAATCTCATGCAGTTGGTGGCATCTTCTTAAATTTAACAGTAAAGACCTTTATTACCTCCGACTGCATGAGACTGCTTATAGTATTCAGTCTAATAGTCATCCTTTTAAAACAAGTTTCTTGTTTCCATCTTTTTCATCTTTGGCAGTCATTTTTTTACCCGATTGCGCCAGAAGGAGCGTTATGTTTTTCGAGTGTATGTATGTATGTATGTGTGTATGCATATTACTTTGGCACGCATTTGCTAAATGCCTACTATCTTCTATTTTATCTTTTCGCCCTCTACCATACTTAAACAGGCAATGGCTTCAGAAATCTTATATTTGATATAAAATAAGTTGGCGACCGTCGTGAAAACGCTAAGGGGTGGGGGACGCCTTAGAAGGACATAATATATTGATCTTATTGGTGACGTTCGTCAGGAAGGCCAGTTGTGTATTAATTGTAACTGACGTGCGTGTATGTTTGATGTATGAACGAAGACGAAGCAAAAGGAATATGTTAGGATAGTAGCAGGTGGCGTTTCTGTAGTCAGTGTTTTGGAGTTGACTGAAAGACAAAGCTCTGCTTTAGCCACTAAAGAATTCACAGTATGGAGAGTTACACTTACGAAGATTTAATACTTGAATAAAAAAGTGAACTATCTTTTATTTTAAATTCAATTCAATAAAGATTAGTGCGAAGATCAAGACAATATTTTTGATTTTTTGTCGGAAATTAGTATTTCCGACAAAAAATAAAAAATATTGTGTTGAAGCGAAACTAAGTACTTTTTTTCATTTTCATAGTTTTTTCTACTAAGAAAAAGCTATGAAAATGAATGTTTAAAGTTTAACTGTACTTACTTTCGCTGAGTTAAAACAAAAAAATTGTATTTGAGCGACAGTGTGGTCTTAAATTAATACAATTTATTTCGTAGTTAACCTTCATCGGTACTGAGCGTCCAGCTATCTACTGGTATGACACCAAAATCTATAAAAACATTACTCTGCTCAGTAGACGGTTTACCCGACGGGATCCTAAGCACTATGTGGAGCTGTATGTACATACACTTATCACAATGTATAATAACGTAAAGGTAAGTTGTTTGTTGCCGTTGGTTCCGGTACCATCAATGAAATTCTCAAAAGTTAATCGTTCTGTTGGTGAACTGTTTCAAAATCCAGAAAGATGGGTCGAGGTAAATTCACACGTGTTGCAATTTGGTCACAGCAAGGGAACAGAACGATTCACTTTTTAGAATATCGTCGATAGAACCGGGACCAACGGCTGATCTGAAACTGAAACTGATCGATAGACCCATGCAGCTATTTTTACTCAGCCATGAGCCCCTCTATGAAAACAGTACATGTAGAATAAATTTCTAATACGTTGGTGTAAACACAGGGTGTGACCGACTTGTCCACGTATTTAATATTTTGTAGGAACGAAGATACCTCTTAGGCGCTGTCCTATTGCCATCGCTCGTGCGATGATGCGTCCATCCGACGAAAATGATCGCACGGCCGTGCGTTTAAACATACTGATATCTACTGAATGTCCTATGGAAGGTCGTGCGATCATGCGATGCGACCAAATTGTTTAGTTTTCGTCGCATGACCATCGACGCATCGTATTGATCGGACGATCGTCTGATCAAACATATTGTTCAGTACTGAATAACCTAACTCCTAATGGCGCTCGCGCCACTAAGCGGAGAGGAGGCAAGGGAGGGGTAGGTACTACGGTGTGCGCTCGGCTCGACGCCACTCGACGGCGTATTTTGTGTAAATAAATATAATCGTAAAAATTTTATTCTTTTGTCCTTACGTCGAAGTTTTGATTGTGAAATTGATAACCGAGTTCAAAAAGGAGGATATCGATTCGAAATGTTTATAGTAGCATAACTGCGTCATAGATATAAATAGATTTGCAATTTTTTTATTTTGTTCGAAAGGGGTTTATTCCGAAATGGTCCCATATAAACTTCATGTAGATCTGATAATGAGTTTCAGAAACAGATAACGGAACTCTTCAAAAAATGACAGCCAGTCAGACAATTTTTATTTTGTTGAACCAACTTTTTCCAATAGTATTGCACAGATTAAAAATAATATGGCGGATACACACATAACATAGCACAAGGATAAGTAGGCAAAGCAATCGTGTTGGCATATCGTTCACAGGGTTCAGGTTTTATCAATGAAATTCTAAAAAGTGAATCGTTCCATCGGCGAACCGTTCGTCGTGGCAAAGTTCTATCGACGAAACACTGAAAAATTAAATGTCCTGTCGCGAACCGATCAACGGAGAAACGAATGTCGGATAAATGTGTCAGAATTAATTCCTCACATGTCTCGAAAACTTTGTCTCTGGCATGGGCATTGATACCACTTTCCATCAGGTGTGCTGTATGATAAATTGCCACCCAGTAAAAAGGAAGATTACTAACAGACTAATGATATTGTTACAGGGTAATGTTAATATTTATGTTACAGCTGGACTTCTTCTTCCACCAGTTTCTAACAAACAGATACCAACCCAGTTTCGTTGAGATGCATTTTAAATTTTGCGACATGGTGAATTCTGACTTTTTTTTCGGTCAAGCAATACGAATAACACTAGAGAGTCAGAACTGCCCTTTTCCTCCGGTAAATAAAAAAGGCTGACTTGTTTTATGTTTTTTGTTAATTAAATTGATGTGTTAATTAATGGACAAAACGTTCAACATTATTTCATCAATTCGTTGCAAATTTTGTTAGGATTCAGTATTCATTTCTGGCTTTAAATAAATAATTAAGTGACAAATATGAGATTTAATACGATATGTCAATCTTATTTTTTTCCGTTCTAATCTAAGGATCCCAATTTCCATAACGTCTTCACTTTTGGTTCGGGAAAACTATAGAGTATTTTAATTGGAACAAATTCTAAGGTTAATTGAAACAAATTATCTTATATGACATAGAATTTTCTAAAGGTCTACTACAGATACAACCGTGTGTATTTTTTATTTTCAGGGTGTATATGATTTGAAAAACATGTCAATACCATAATTATGTACCGACAGGCTTCCCGTTTACTAAAGGTCGTATCTACCTCAATGTATCACTTACTGAAGGTGGTTCGAGTAAACATATAGCCCGAGGCAGCATTGATATGGAGGTAAAAGTGGCTAAAATAAAAAGCAACTAGAAAAAGTTCGTTAACTATAGTCATGTTATTCCGTGTAATAATATAAAATTATTTACTTTGCAATAATGTCTTTTATTTAAATAATATCAAGCTAAATGGCTTTTCAGAATTATAATAATTAAAATTATATAATATAGAATAATATAATAGTTCATTTAATCCCGTTTCACGTTTTCATGAATTTGTGCAACCTCCTTATCATCAAAAAATTAGGGTGGTAATGAAAAGTATCCACAAAATGGCTTGGAATTTTGTGGAGGTATTGGACAGTGGAAAAATGTGTTAAGGCTCTACTGCGAACAGTATACTAGCAGTATGTTCTACAAGACCACATTGCCTACATCTTTTAGCAAGGCACAATAATCGTGGCGGTGTGTGAAAAACTTATTAAGTGAACAGTGACACTTCTTAACTTGCCAATCGCACAAGCGGTCGAAATATTTTTCTGTCCTATTGTAATATATCAAAATTAAACTAAATTAAAAAATATAACAGTATCATTGAAGAGACCAAACTCCCGATGATTCGATCCTTTGTGTCGTAATAGACAACATGAGTTGAATGTCTAACTTCATTGGGAAACAAGTTACGGGTAGGGGAAATATCGCAGGAGATGGTTCCTCTAAATATAGGATCGCGATTTAGTCATCAGACTAAATCTCTAAAAATATTCAAGAGTTAAATACATCGTAAATATTTTCAGGAGTAATTCATTTCATACACATATTCCTCTGTAATTTATGTAAGCTGCACTTTTAATTGTTTTGAACATAATGGTCCATTATTTGCAAAGTCAATCTTTACAAGCAGCAATGAAATCATATAATACTAGCGGCCCGTCCTGGCTTCGCACGGGTGGAATCCCTAATTTTTCTAGTAATAAATAGAGCCTATTTTACTCAGAGGAAATTTAGTATTTATGCTAATGGTGAAAGAATTTTTGAAATCAATCCAATAGTTTTTGAGCTTTTTTCGTTACAAGCATTCAATGTTCTATGGACAGTTATTCACGTCAACCAGTAACCCCGTTATGAATCTGGCAAACGACCCAAGAGCTAGATTGACCTGACACTACACCGAAGACATTCCGGACGTCAGCTAATACGAGATTAGGATGGCTCTGAAGCAGCTTAAAAACAACAAGGCACCGGGTGATGACGGAATTACGGCCGAATCCCTGAGGGGCGGTGGAACACCCGTTCTTAAGGCCCTCCAGACGCTGTTCGATTCCGTCATACTCGAGAGCAAAATGCTACAGGCATGGAACAGAGGTGTGGTGGTACTCTTCTTCAAGAAGGGCGACAACACCCTGCTTAAGAATTATAGACCCATCTTACTTCTGAGCCATGTGTACAAGCTGTTTTTAAGAGTCATCACGAACCGTCTCGCGGGCAGTTTTCGGCCTCCCGAACAAGCCAGATTCCGAAAAGGCTTTAGCACCGTGGAACACATTCATACGCTGCGGCAGGTTATACAGAAGACCGAAGAGTATAATCTGCCTCTTTGCTTAGCGTTTGTGGACTACGAGAAAGCTTTTGATTAGATCGCGACTTTGGCTGTACTGCAGTCTCCTCAACGGTGCCAGATTGACTATCGGTATATCGAGGTGCTAAAGAGTTTGTATGAAAACGCCACTATGTCAGTCCAGCTCCAGAACCGGACCTCGACCTTGTAGCACCAACTCTCATGAAGATCGGAAACTCTACACTCGAAATTGTAGACGATTATGTTTACCTAGGGCAAACTGTTCAGTTAGGTATGTCCAATTTCGAGAAAGAGATCATTCGTCAAATCCGACTTGACTGAGCAGCGTTCGGAAAGCTAAGCAATATCTTCTCGTCCCACATACCGCAAATAGAAGCAACGGGTCGCTGCCGATTTCTGAGATGAGGGCACGGCGCGGCTCCTGCCAAGCGGCACACTCTGCCAGCGTGTGCCACGCCGTGTCCTCCCAACAGTCGATGCAGTGGTGACACAGAGCGTCCAGCTCCCTGTTTATGCGATACAGGTACTTCCCGAAGCAACCATGCCCCGAGAGCACCTGTGTCACCCTAAACGACAGGGACCCGTGCCTCATCCCGAGCCAGCGCTCGAGTACCGGCCGAACCGCCCCGATAGTGGCGGGGCCGGTGGTAGGGCATGAGAGCCTTTCCCGCCATTCCGCCACCAGGGCTGCGCGAAGCTGTGACCGACGCAACTCCATATGTCGCTACGTCAGCCACTCGCCCCGCGCCCTCTAGTCCTCGCGCCACCGATACAACGAGGTGAATAACTTCGCCTTAACATCCCAGGGTGGGGAGTCGCCTAGTACGCAAGCCGCCTCGTAGGAGATCGTGCGATATCCCCTAATGAAATTTCATTAAAACTTAACCTTAATGTTGCCAGACAGCAGAATATTTAAATTAAAAAGCTGTAATCCATTGAAAATATCGAGATTTTTCTAAACCCCCGACTTAAATAACCCGAGATAGGCAACAATAGCTTTTCTCCCGTTGTAATCTAGCTAACTTTATCATGTCACTGATTGTAAATTATATTCCTAAGCCTTACGCACGATTAGGCACGAAGTAGACGATGGGTGGGTAAATTATAGAAAACAAAATTAGCAGATAAACTAAAAAAATCACGAACGAATTTTAATTTGAAACAAACATTTAATATTATAACTAGGAGATTCTATCGGTCTTAGCTCTGCGGTGCTTGAAGCTAAAGTACGATCTTGAATTTATGTGGAGGTCCGCTGTCCGATAGCGAAGAACTAAGACAGAAACAAACGCTCGAAGCGTTTGTTTTCGTCTCAGTTCTTCTTGCTGGTTTGTGAGCGTCTATTTCCAACTCTAATCCCACATAAAGAGATGAAATCAATAAACTCTTAAAATACCGAGTTATCGAACCTAGTAACTCGTCATGGCGAGCTCAAGTCTTGGTCACCCTCCTAGTGGGTTCCCAGATTGTCGTTGCGGGGGGCTCAGTAGCCGTGGTCACCCTCCAACGGTGAAGCGGAGAGGAACCCCAAGGTCCGCTCGTCAGGGCATTAGCCTCTAAGCCGACGACGTAGCGGCCAAAAAGTAGATTGCGGTCAGGTGCATCAACTGAGGCGGCCCGCAATGTCAAATGGGAGTCATCGCGACTGACGCTTACAGGCTGCGACGGAGTGGGAGTGCCGGGTATTTCTGAGTAGCGCTCACGAAAAGTGGTAGACGGCGGGGCCACAGTGCTGACCCATCGCTGGGGGACCAAGGGTGCCAGACACGGGGTCTTCTGGGGTCCGTATGCTATTTGGTTCCTGGGGTGGTCACGGCGTGCCATGTGCCCTGGTGCGCCGGTGATAGGGGTTATTCCCCTCCAAAGAGGGTCCGGTGACGGACAGCCGCGGTGGGCTCCCGGATTGCTTGCGCATTTCCGTGCTCCCGCCTCAAGCGGCACTGGAAGACACCGTGGAGTTTTAGGGGTCAAAGTTCCATATAACTGCGCTATCTCCCCATGGTAGCGCAGTGGGCATTTCTCTACATTAAACAAAAAAAAAATGAACGAGTCGACGTCGACGGCACGTTCTGTTCCACGCGCGCCGTCAGAGATGTCAGCAACAACTGGTGGGGTCCGTAAGGGCCGATGCCTGCCAGGGGTGCAGGTTGTTCGAAAGAGATACTGTGGCCCCTGGCACACAGGCAACTGAGGGAACACGGGTAGGTTTTAGTCAGAAAAAGTCTGAAACGCCCTCCTGCTCCACCCAGAGCGAGAGAAGTTATTTGATGATTTCCCATCCTCAACATAAAAAAGGCTTGGTCACTGGAGGCACAACGCATCGTAAACGTCTAGTCATTGATTACTCATTAACGGTCAATAAATTTACTGTGCTGGATGCGTACCCTTTGCCAAACATAGAATCAATCGTATCGAAGGTAGCACAATACAATTTCTTCAGTCAAATTGATTTACGAAGTGCATATCATCAAGTGCCTATCTTGCCGACTGAAAAAAAACTATACAGCTTGTGAAGCTTGCGGTAAGTTGTTCCAATTTACACGTTTACCATATGGAGTCACAAACGGAGTCGCTGCATTCCAAAGAACACTTACACTAGCACTTAATAAATATAAACTGACAGTTACTTATTCGTATTTGGATGACGTCACAATTTATGGCACAACAGCAGTGGAACATGATCTGAATTTGTCTCGATTCATGGAGGTTGCGGCAAAATACAATCTCACTCTTAATGAGGAAAATGTGCATACAGGCAAGAGTCTATAAAATTGCTGGGTTACAAAATTGAAAAGAATACCATTCGACGAGATGATGATCGCCTTAGTCCTATAATGAACTTGCCCATTCCAACTAACTCGTGGTCACTCAAAAGAATAGGCATGTTTGCCCATAACTCGAAATGGATTCGAAATTCATTCATCCATTTACTAAAGTTTCTAAATTTCCCCTTGAAAAGGACGCCGTTGATTCTTTTCAAAAACTGAAAGCAGACATAATGGAATCAGCCTTAACCGTCACAAATCAGAACGAAATATTCACTGTTGAAACTGATGCTTCACAACACTCTATTGCAGCTTCGCTATCTCAGAACGGCCGCCAAGTAGCTTTTTTCTCACGTTCACTCAAAATTTCCGAACGGCGACAGTCCTCAATAGAAAAAGAAGCAAGCGCTATTGTTGAATCTGTAAGAAAATGGCGGCACTACCTCATTGGTAGACATTTTTTATTAATAACTGACTAACGATCTGTATCTTTCATGTTCAACAAATACCATAACACCAAAATCAAAAATGAGAAGTTAAAGAGGTGGCGTCTTGAGCTATCAAATTATATATATGACATAATCTACCGTCCGGGTAAAGACAATGTTACGGCTTATACCCTATCTCGATATTGGTGCGTAAAAAATCATAAAACATCGAAATGCGATTCTGAAGTGGAAGAAGTAGAGCTTGTGGAAGCTAATCAATCTTATTCTCACGTATAATTACAGGATGGCCGCGAAACTACTATATCTAACAAACAGTTAGCACCTCTTCCGCTGCCGTCATAAGAGAGTGAATCCGAATCTGAAGATCATTATGAGGATGCCGAGGGTGAAACGGAGATACCTCTGGTCCAAGAATCAACAACAGCGGAGAAATCTCATCAATACGAGAGTACAGCAACTCGGCGCTCCACAAGAGAGAAGAGCGCTCCAGCCCGTCTTCAGGACTACGTTCTCTGACGCGGGGGTGAATGTGGTGTTTAAAATATGGTATTGTCTATTTTTACTATTTAATATATTAAAAAGAAATTAGTTAGTAACTCCTTGTCAGCTGTCATACCATCTGCATTTTTTTTTATGCAATAGGCAAAAAGGCAATCGAAGCAACCATAGAAGAAACTAGATCTTCTGTTCAACAAAGCAGTGTGGAAAAGGATGTTGAAAATACAACCGTTGCTTCATTCATGCTTCATCAACCGAGACTTCAGCGGTGGCGGCACCAGCCTATAGAGGTATGAGGAACAGGGTGTAAGGATCACTCATACTCTATTGAAAAGGGAGGATCCTCCGACCACACGGGTGTTGAGTCTGGTGGGCAACTGCCCGACGATTCAATCAAAATCAAAATATTTTATTTCACATAAACCTGCAAGGGCACTTATGAAACGTCAGAAGCTAGGTGCACGGTTCCAATTTGTCGCTACCTATAGAGAAGAGCCGGCAAGAAACTCCACGGTTACTCTTTTAAAAATAATTTGGCTTTTATAATGTTTTCAAATTACAATGATGTTAGGTATGGGAGGACAGTGCAGGCCTGTCAATAAGTACCAGGTACTTAGAGGAATGAAAATAAAGAATAGAAACCGTAGGCCTACAACGTTCTCTCAATCACAATACGTAAAAGAATCTACATAAGTAAAATCAACCTATTTAAACCAAGTGATATGATTTCAATGAGAATCACTAATAAATACTCGATATTAGAAGTGTTGTATAATGTCAAACAATGACGAGAATATGTCAGAAAGTGTAAAAAATAAAATTAATAAAATTGACATTGTAATTTGGAAGCAGTTAATAGACGCTCACATAGTTATGCTGCTAATGAGTTACCAGGGAAGCCACATGTGCAGAAGGAATGAATGCCGAACTACCTTTTCTTCAACGTAGTCTTTTATCTTATATCGATTGATGTCGGGATCTTGTCTTTATGTAGATTTGCATGGTAAACTCTGCTTGCGTGATGTAGCTGCGGTGTGACGTCAAGTCTTGAGTAGTTCGCATATGGTATTGTAGATGGCGCCACTTTACTTTTTGTGTTTATCGCATTTGTTGATTTGTAGTTTTTGTATGTGACCTTGTTGGCCGCCACAAGCCGATGAAGCATCAGATAAGAAGGTAGTTGTTCCTGTTTTATCTGATCATAGCTATGAAGAAGATTTTATAGATGATTCGGATACGGATCCTACTTTTTTTTGTGCCTGTTAAGCAACTATTTCGGCCTATAAATTGTAGTCCCTAGAAGATTATCTTCTTCTTCCTCCTCGAGCACCTCGTCAGATTTCAGCTCATCATCATCGCCAAGCTCCAGCAGCTCAAATAGTTTATCTGATGACGAATCCAATAGACCGGGTCCTTCTACAGAGAGCACTATAGAGGATTTCAATTCTACTCCGACAACCGCACCCTCAACTTCTTCTGCCACTGTCCTATTAGTGAGCGAACCCAAGTTAAGTAGAAAGAGAATACGAAACCCTGCTGGCTAGAAGTCTATGATTGCTAAGACTTTGCGGAATACAGGAAAAGCGTATGTTTCTTTAACAAACCCTACAAAACTGATTGCTGAGCGTCAAATCCCCCTACCTTGTGGTGAAAAATGCAGGTTGAATTGCAAAAATATAATAGATGAAAGCGTAAGACAAGACATTTTCAATCAGTTCTGGCAGCTGGGCGATTTGGAGAGGCAAAGAGAATACATAATAAGACATACACAAGAAATCAAACCGAAATATAGGTCAAAATGAAAAATAAATACTTATTATCCGCCTATGCTTATGCAGTCAATAATCTGAGAGTTAATTCTATAACCCATAAATTTTTGACCCGCGGACATTCTCAAAATGAAGGGGACAACGTCCACAGTGTAATAGAAAAACAAATAAAAAGACACTTACGATCTGGCCCTATTTAATGCCATAATTCGTACTGCCCAAAAAAACAGGCAAGCCATACCTTTTAAAAGAACTTACATACGAAGATTTTTACGAACTTAAAGTCCTTCAGGAAAGTTGGGGCAACAATTTCAATATAGATGAGGACAATAATCAACTAAAATGGCATGGCAATAATCAACTAAAAAGGCATGACATTAAACAACTTCGTGTTGAAAAGCTACATCCGTGCTATCTATCATTCGTGTTCAAAAGCAGTCTCTGCGAACGATGTTTTATAGAAAAAGTCTTTACTTTTTCTACAAAACATCGTTTGTAGAGACTGCTTTTAAGAAAGTCTGGGTTCGTAATCGTTCAAGGCGCTACAAAGATTAAGCCTTTTCTCCGCTGTTGGTAAAAGCATATACAGAAAAACAACCTCTGGCTGTGAACAAAAAAGAGATATTATGGAGTTAATCGAAAAAAACATTATTCCTACTAATTATGTTAATTCCTATTACAACACTGCATTAAATTTAGAATAGTAGCACTGAAAAATGAAACGTTGAGTTCCCATGTATGTTACTTGTATTACTTAGTTATAAAAAAGTTTTTCCCCGTTTTATAAAGTATATTTTTTTAAATTAAAAGTATTTTTTGATTTTTGATTTGAAGATAGTGAATATTATGGCATATATAAGAAAACCTGTGATAAAGTATAACATGGTGATTTATAAAATACTTGTTACTCATATAGACTGGTTATACATAGTAAGTAGGTCCAAGTTAATACTTTGAGTAAAGACAGGTTGCAGTGTTTAACGTTTCCTTGTTACTTTTTGGAAATATGTCTTGTATTTAGAGTTTTTAATGCGAATTAATATTGTAGCGTTGTAAGTTGAAAGATGTTAACTACTGCTTGAGATAAGTAGTTTACTTTTTGATAATTGATGTATAAATTATATTTATAGTTTTTTTTTTTAGTTTTTAAGATTTTGTGATGTGCCATTACCTAGTCGTACTTACAGTCTGTAAAAGTAGGAAATAACTACTTACTTCTTGGGTTATGTTCAAAAGTAGGTAAATTCTATGTCGGTAGAAGTTTAAAATGATTACGTTTTTTTCATTACTGTCTTGTTTATAAAATTTTAAACAGTTTATGTTTTGTGTAATTGTGATTTAACTTTGTTGTTTTTAATTCATAACAGTTTTTGTGTAACAATTGTTTTGTATCCAAAGTTTGCCATTTTCATTTAATTTATTTTGATTATAAGAATTTTTTTTTGTGTTTTACGTAACTTAATTAACACTACGGGTCCAAAACGAGTACTAGTTTAGGTTAAAAATATAAATACCTACTGGTTTTTGTAAGATTTTGTGTTTTATTTCATTTATTTATTTCTTTTCCTGAAAACTAAACAAATAACAATAATAATAAGCCCCCTAAACAACCACACGTCCTGATTGACCATCTAATCACGTGGGGGGTGGATACACGAATGAGAAATTACTGGCATGGCTAACGTGGCTCTGGAAACCCACTTAAAAATGGAGACTCGTTCAAAACGAAAACGTATAGGACCGCTGCCCGGGGGCGATCGCCGGGGCGCACTTGGAGCTGACGCTGAGTGTTTCAGCATACGAACCGTCAGCGGTGAGGAGTTGAACAGGCGGGCTCCCACCGACAAAGATGTTACAGCCGAAATCATTGACGATGGTGACAGACTAACAGACAGGATAGACACCCCTGTAGAACCTTACAGTCCAAGCACAATATCGAACACACCTTCAAGAACATCATCAATATCCATACCATCGTCACCCCCCTTAACTAGTTTTAACTCAGTTCCACCCACTCCGGCCTTGAATGTTGCGCGGGAGGTATCTACCTTCTTACCCGCGTCCACCAAGGCTGGAAAATCAAGAGTTCGCATGAGATGGAGTAAAGATGTAAACCTATATACATATCATGCGAACCTATTTATACATTACTAAATTAGAGACTGACATGACCACCTACCGCCAACAACTGTATGTACTTTTTACACGACAAAATTCCTGAGATTTCTGTTTCGGAACAACGGATTTCAGATCAGCGAAGAACTATAGTAAGGAATAAGCTTCTTTCTCAAGATGTAATAGATCAATTAAAAGAAGAAGTACGAAAACAATTGCTACAGGAAGAATCAGAAAATTCTGCAAACACTCACACTATTACACAAAGCACAAATGAAAATAGCCTGCAAGATCATTCACAATCGCTCACTCAATCACAAACTAATTTTGAATCTCAACCATACAATCAAGCGCAAACATCACACATATCCACGCAAACTGAATCTATAACCCTAACGCTAGAAAATGATATCGAGACAGTCACCGCCGTGTATCAAAACCCGATTACAGATATATATTTACAAGAAATACATGACAAATTTAAAACAACACTAACACAGTACTCTGGGATGGACCCAGCAGCTCGACCAAAACTACCGAAACTCAAATATAGCCCCAATCTTTTCCGCTTAGTTAATTTATTTAATGAAGATATACTAAAACAGTTTTTATGTAATGACACACAACTGATTGATATACACACCCTTATTTATTGCACAGCAGTTGTTATTTCTGAATAACTTAACTTTAAAATCACTGAACACACGAGAAACACAATGCAAAGAGACACTGCCAAACCACCATGGCAACAGAGACTAGAAAAAGACATTGAAAAATTAAGAGCAGACTGTGGCAGACTCACACATTACATCAATGGCTGCAGATCACATAAACTCGTTAAAAGAGTTGAAGCAATATTTAGCAACAATTTTACAGACACTAGACACGAAAGTAACAATAGAAATCCTGAGGAGTTTTTAGACACATTAAAACAGAAATTGGCTCTTAAATCCCATAGGCTCAGGAGATATTTGAAGGCACAACAGCGCAAAAAAGATAATGCCATATTTGCTACAAATGAAAAAGTATTTTATAGGAATATACAGAAACCACACACCCATTCAACAACAGAGAACGACACAGAAACACCCTCAAAAGAACACTTGGAAACGTTTTGGTCTAATATATGGGAAGAACAGGTATATCACATTTATATATAACACACACAGATTTCAGAGGAAGCAACAAAATGGAGAACAATAAGTGAAATGGAATTTAAAGAGATATCAGAGGCTGACATTACATATTTAACAGCTAAATTACATAACTGGAAGTCACCGGGTATAGACAAAATACAAAACTTCTGGTATAAAAAGTTAACGATACTACACAAAGCCATAGCAAAAAACTTAACGGATATAGTATTAGGAGAACAGAGTATACCCGAATTCATTGCCACAGGAATAACTTACATGCTTCCTAAAACTAAATACACATCAGAGCCTTCCCAATACAGACCAATAACATGCCTACCCACAATTTATAAAATACTAACTTCAGCAATCACTAATAAAATCAACTCACACATTGAACAACACAATATGATAGCAGAGGAGCAAAAGGGATGCAGAAGAGGCCACATGGGGTGCAAAGAACAGTTAGTTATAGACTCTACTATCCATAAACATGCTGCCACAAAAAATATAAACCTACATTGTACTTATATAGATTACCAAAAAGCTTTCGATAGCATTCCACACTCTTGGCTAATCCGAATCTTAGAAATATATAAAATCAATTCCAAAATAATTGAGTTCTTGCGCACTGTAATGACACGTTGGAAAACCACACTTCACATAAATAATCGACTCACCAATCTCATAACTCGACAGATACACATTAGGAAGGGTATCTACCAGGGGGATTCCTTGAGCCCTCTTTGGTTCTGTCTCGCTCTGAACCCCTTGTCTCACTTACTCAATCGGTGTCGGGCTGGATATAATTTTAAAAACAATACTGAAGAAACTCTTATCTCGCATCTCATATATATGGATGACATTAAACTATGCTAAAACCGAAAAAGAAATGAAAACTCTTATGCAATTTGGATTAGATAAGTGTAGGACACTGCATATTATAAAGGGAAAAGTAAAACCTGGCAACCATGAAGTCAGCGACACCGACACTATAGCAGCTATGGAACCAACAGATCTGTACAAATATTTAGGCTACAAGCAACTTAAGGGACTCGATCACTCAGCAATTAAACACACACTAAACACAGAATATCGGAGAAGAATTAACGCAATCTGCAAAACACAGTTATCTGGAAAGCATTTGATAAAAACCTTAAATACCTTTGCCATACCCATATTGACCTACTCATTTGGAGTAATAAAATGGTCAAAAACTGACATCGAACAGTTAGAAAGAACCACACGCACAACACTCACAAAACACAATAACCTACATCCTACTCGTAAATCTGCGATTGAACGACTCACCATCAGAAGACAAAATGGAGGAAGAGGCCTAATCGACATACATCACCTTTGGCAGAAACAAATCACTAGGCTAAAAACATTTTTTCACACAAAATCCTGCACAAGTAACATACACAAAGCTATTATCTTAAATGATTTTAATTACACCCCACTGAACTTAAAGGAACAAAATATACATGGCATAAGCATCAGTGACCCGCAAAACCAAAAAATTGATAATTGGAAGAAGAAAGTCCTTCACGGTAGACATCCTCATGACCTGGAACAGTCCCACATAAACAAATTGGCATCAAATAAGTGGCTTAAAATAGGAAACCTTTTCCCTGAAACAGAAGGCTTTATCATAGCTATACAAGATCAAATCATCAACACCAAAAACTATAGAAAATGTATTATTAAAGACCCTACCATCACAAACGACAAATGCCGCAGATGCCACATTCAATCAGAAACCATACAACATATAACAGGAGCATGCATAACCCTCACACAGACAGACTACACTCACAGGCACAACCAGGTTTGCAACATCATCCATCAAAAACTAGCACTCAAACATAGTCTCATACAAAACACTAACACTCCCTACTATAAGTACGCGCCAAAAACCATGCTCGAAAATGATACACACAAAATGTACTATGATCGCGCCATACTTACAGATAGGACTATCCACTATAATAGACCAGATATAATCGTACAGGATAAAATAAGAAAAACCACCTACCTCATAGACATCGCAGTTCCTAATACCCATAACGTACAAAAAACAATATCTGAAAAAATAAGTAAATATGCTGACCTTAAAGAAGAAGTCATAAGAATATGGAGACAAGCAAAAGTGTACGTTATCCCTATAGTTCTCTCCATGACAGGCGTTATTCCCAATCATCTTCTCCGTAGTCTGAAATTAATCGATTTAGAAGAATCCGTATAAATTAACCTACAGAAAGCTGCCATCTTAAACACCTGCAGAATAGTTAGGAAGTTCATGCAGTTAGAGGAAGAAAACACAACCACATCTTAAATACACACCACACGCTGCATTTACTTGGCTTCGGTCCGTAAATGTTGCAAAAACCAGCCAAAGAGCTGAGAAGAAAAAACAGTCATAAAAATAATAATAATAATCCATTTATTTCAGGCAACGCAGGCCCATAGATAAATACCTTAATCTAAACATACATATGTTTATATTTTATTGACACTATTGTACACGAAGTGATGACTGTGTGTCGGCGTCGTGTTGCGCTGCGTGGTGTCGCGTAACCTTCCGCGAAAACGTCGATATGCCACACCTTTCGGCCAAAACTCTTCCTTCATGAAGGTTTCTAGATACTGAGTTGGAACCCGCACCACAAACGATTTGAAGTTTATGTTATGACGCGACTCCAACTTCTCTACTCTCAACGTCCACTTGGTCTTGATCCTGATGTATTCCACGATGTCTTCAGTCATCAAACAAACGTCAAACAAATGAGTCGTTATTGTATGTTGTGTCTCAATAAAAAAACAGTAGATAATAGTGCATTATTTCCGAGTCATTCAGTAACAAGCACGTAACTCAAAATAATTATTTTTTATTTCGTTCAGTCATTCCACAACAGTGAATTAAGTCAAAAAATGCATTATTTTGCTTTCTTAACGCGTTATGGATCGACTGAACTGTAATGCTGAAACGCATTGGATCCTTCACATGCAATATTCAGAATATTCGCAATAACTTTGACATAACATGAGATAATGGTTTTCGTCCATTCTGAAAAATAAGCTATTTTGACTTAGTGCAGTGTTGATCTGGGCGGGCGATATGTATAGAATTTTACTAACATTAGGTTAAGATTAACAACTTTGATCTGAAATAAATATTTATTATTATAACCGCCCCAGAGATTAATAATAATAATACTTTATTTGCCAAAATGTAGGTGTACAAAGTAGTATGATGTTATTATAAATGTGGCCAAAATCAAAAAATCAAAAGTCATTTATTCAAATTAGGCTGAGAATCAGCACTTTTCGAACGTCAAAGTACATGAGACAGTCCCCCAAAACGCCCACCCTTCACCACTTCCTAGTGCTTTAGCTGGGAAGAAGAAGTAGTGGAACAAACTCCCCAGCAGCACAGCTGTCTGTTTAGTCGGATAGACTTGATTCTATACATACTTAGGCAAAGTAATAAACATTACGAGACACAAAATATTCATTAAATAATTAATCAAAATGTCAGCTAGCCATACCAATATACTGACAAATAAAATGAAGCTCCTTTACATTCTACCATTACATGTGGTGTGCAAATATTTAATTACAGAATACATTAAATTATTAAAAATGTCATAATATTCCTTCAGTTATCACTATAATCATAAGAAAAATAAATTAATTGCGAATATTTAATTTCACAATACATTACATAATTTTAAAATGTCATAACATTACATCAAAAACCAATGCGATTGTTATAAAATTTCAGATTTTATGTAGATATTAATTGAAATGTTAATGTCCATGAATATTGTTCTAATGTCAAAATAAAAATAATAATAATAAGTAAATGTCAAATTGAAAAACAAATAAAATCTATATAAACCAAATTTATTGACATTACTTTCTTTCTTCGACATGTGACACAAATTCTTTAACAGTGAAAAAATATTTTTCTTTAAGCCACTGAATCAGCTGATTGGTTCAAGCTTACAATTATAATTTTTACGATATCGATGTTTTTGCCCTAACTAAACATAAATTTAAATTAAAAAACAAATGATTAAGCACCTTGCTCATTTTTTTTAATGTATTATTTTAGTATGTAGTAACTATTTGGTTTTAAGATATCGAATTAATTGCATGTATTGCTGTTATACAGTGATTGTATTAAATTTTAACAAAACTGTATCTTTTATAAGCCAGTAACATGTGGAAACGTATTGGATTGTACATTTACTCATAGCGTACTGTATAACTAGATATAATATACAATGTACGATTGTTTGTTTTCCAAAGTATAATAAAATAAAAATACTGTATAATATAAAATACGTATGAAGCCAAAACATACATTTGTAAACGCAAAACCCTCCCCGAGTTTTGCGTTTACAAATTTATGTTTTGGCTTTCCAAAATTCTTTCACCATTAGAATGCTACATCATCCCTGATAAGTATGTATGAGTAACTTAAGCTATGTATATTAATAGAAAAATTGGGTCCAAGATAAAAAATGTGCAACGAGCAAGTTTGGTTGGTTTGGTGGGTTTGGTTTCGTCGAACCCACGATCAACAACTCATAAGTTGCAGCCGTTGCCACTGGTCCACCACAGCTCAACAACATTTATTTTGAGAAAATAGTCTGCTGCTCCATATATTTTATGTAAAGGACCTGACTCTCATCGCGATTTTCCGTTGGTTCCACAGTGAAAGACTCATGAGGGTGACTCATGTGGTTATGGTCTAAAGTAAAAAATACTAAGGTTTCATTATGATGACAGTCCAGACTCGTGCCAGTATGTCTGATACGATAAAAAAAAACCTAATTAAAATAAGCATAGGACTGACGCATCGCCATGTACAAGGTACAGATTTAGTCAGATGACTAAATCGCGACCCTATAATTTATTTACAGGAACCATCTCCTGCGATATTTCCTACTCATAACGTCTTTCCCAATAAAGCTAGACATTTTACTGATGTTTCCATTGTCCGATTAACTCCAGAAAATTCCACGCCGTTTTGTTGACCCTTTTCATAGATTACCACCCTTTTCTTTTATTGTCACGAATTGTTCTTAAAGAGGATGCACAAATTCATGAAAATGTGACACAGAATTAAATGAATTAAGAGGTATGTATTGAAGTTTTTAATTATTATAATTCTGTAAAGCCATATAGCTTGCTATTGTTAAAAAAAGACTTTATTGCAGAGTAAATAATTTTATATTGTTACACGGAATACATGACTATAGTTAACAAACTTTTTCTAGTTGCTTTTTATTTTAGCCACTTTTACCTCCATATCAATGCTGCCTCGGACTACAACTTTACTCGAACCACCTTCAGTAAGTGATACATTGCAGTAGATACGACCTTTAGTAAACGGGAAGCCTGTCGGTACATATGGTATTGACATGTTTTTCATATCATATACACCCTGAAAATGAAAGTAAACACGCTTGTATTTGCAGTAAACTTATAGAAAACTCTATGTAATAAAAGATCATTTGTTTTCATGAAACTTGGAATTTGTTCCAATTAAAGTACTCTTTAAAGTTTTCCTAAACCAAAAGTAGTAGACGTAATTGATCGATTTCTAAACAGGAAAACGAAGCTTAGAAAGGAAAAAAGTAAGACTGTCCACTACCGGTGTATTTGAATGTGTTCAATGTAGATTTCATGAAATATCGTATTAAAAATAATATTACATAATTATTATTTGAAACGAGCGTTGATTACTGGACCCTTTCAACATTTGCAACGAATTGATGAAATAATGTTGAACGTTTGTTAATTAATTAACACATCAATGTAATTATGAACTGAGCTTTTCATGAACTGGCGTTGACGAAAATATTTAACATAAAAAATATTCGTCCAATCAACTAAAACAAACACGTGCGTCGACGCATTCCCTGTTACCGTAGATTCAGAACATAGTTCTGAAACCCCATCCCAACCCCATCATCATCATCATCATATCAGCCGAAAGACATCCACTGCTGGACATAAGCCTCCGGGCTTAAAGGAGGGGATTTGCCATAATTGCCACGCTTGGTAGGCGGGTTGGCGATCGCAGCACGGTGGTCAAATGCAAAGAGAACGCTGCTGCCCATTCTCTAGTAAGTCCCTTCTACGACACCCACGGAAAGAAATGGGATGGTGCTATTCTTTTACATCCGGCACCACACGGAAACCCACTGCATTCAGTTTACAAAAGTTACACAGATTACAAAAACATTTTACAAGGCAGCCTGTTTTATTTACCGGAGGAAAAGGGCAGTCCCGGCCTCCTAATGCAGTTCGCATTGCTTGACCGAAAAATTTGTCAGAACGCATCATGTCGCAAAATTTAAAATGCATCTCAACAAAACTGGGTTGGTATCTGTTTGTTAGAAACTGGTGGAAGAAGAAGTCCATCTGTAACATAAATAACATTATCATTACCCTGTAACAATATCATTAGTCTATTGGGGCCGGTTTTTTGATCCGTAGACAAACCGTATAATCATTTGTTAGATTAACCATAGTCAACTGGTCAAATAATGGTTAGAGGGCTATTACGATTTTCAATATCAATTTTAACAATTTGACAGCCGGCCGGTTTTAAGCACGCACATTTTTTAAGATATTGTAAGATAAAAAAAAACTGGAATTGTTATCTACATAAATTGTCTTTATTTCTTTTATGTATTATATATAACGGGATATCAGGAACGGCCGGGCTGTTGCATCTGATTGCTGGTTCGTGACTTTGTCAGCACGGGAATCCACAGTGGGCGTTAAACTTCAGGAAACGTTGAAATAAATACGCAGTAGCGTTGACTGTTCACTATTTTAATTTTACAGACACTTAAAGTAATTTAGTTTTTAGACTTTTAGTTTTACTTCTTCTCGATTTTGTGGAGGTGGGCGTTAATGACTGCGACACAATATTATACTAATGCAGTTGTTGTCGAACACAGAGTTTCTGTAAAGTGAGTTTTTGTTTTCAATAAATTTTATAACTATTTTTATAATAATAGTTAGCTTGTGGGTACTTAATTTAAAAATACGTCAATTTATTATAGTAAATAATAGCTTTAAATGTTGTTACTATTTTCAGGTGAAGTATGTGTTTGATTTTGTTCTATTTAGTATAATTTTGATATAAAATGTGTACGTGGACATTAATAAAACTCCTCCCTTTTCAGAGCAACTCAATTTAGTTAATTATTTCAATAAAATATTTTAAAAAAACTTATTTTATTTAAGTATAGCTAATTTTTCACATGCCTATTTTAAGCAAGACTATTTAAATTCATTGTATGCCAGCAATGAGCCATATGATGATACACTCTTAATAAATTGTTTTACATTATCTTAACTACTTATGTCCTCTCAAATATATTTTAGCGACGAGCGAATGATCATTCATTTTAATGACGTAATGTTATCCTGATATTTCCGGAAGTATAGGGATGGTTGATATTGAAAAATCTTAAATTTAGTTTAGACAATTATTATGTTGTAAGAAACGACGTAGTAGATGTTGGAGTTAAGAACAACTGCCTGCAAAGATGGATAGTAACAAACGTTACACACATAAGCGTAACCAGCTTAGAATGTTCCCACGGCTGCGACACAGGCCTACTCTTAGTAAGAGGGAATGGGCCATGATCCACCCCGCGGGCTCAGTGCGGGTTGGTAGGCGTCATATGTCTCCAAATTTTTGGTTTCATTAAGTTTTTTGTTTGAAGACATGCCGCCGGTTTCTTTACGATGTTTTCCTTCCCCGATTTCAGAGCAGCGGTGATGAAATATTTTACACAAAGTTAAACGCCAGCCTGGGTTCGAACCTACGACCTACTACTGGTGGTCGTTATCACTGGGCCACCATTGCTCACTAATGTTTCACAGCTATTCAAATAAATGAGTACCTACCTAATTATATGTCGAACACACGAATATATTCAAAGTTTTTATTTCTTCTACCTCTAGTGATTATGCAACTAAATTATCCGGTACTGTATTACCGTCAAACCATTCTCAATTATCATTAAGCCACAACCAGGATGTATTAGACCTACCTAATTAAACTTATCTCAGTAAATCACCCGGTACCTACAAGCTAATAACAATTGCTATTATTGTCCCTTAAAATGGCACAAATTTAAATCGTTGATCATTATTTTATATAAATACCTGACTCAGTAAATAAACGATCACATATACATTGAAATCCATCTATAACGTGTAATATACGTCAAATGTATATGTTTATGGCAAATATAAATACACAATGAATTCAAAAATAATTTTCATTAGTTTGCTTTTTTATTTGCATTACCAAGTGAACAAGTGTAACACTGAAAGCGTAAGTACCCATGGTAAATACCTATTAATGCTTATTTGTAATTGTTGTCATTATTTTTGTCAGTAAAAAGACTGAAGATGTAGTAACCAAATATTGAATGATAACGCGTAGATGGTTTGGTCACGTTGAGACGATGAATGAAAAGCGACTAACAATGCAGGATGTACGTGGAAGCTAGCGTTACCAACCCTACTACTTAATGTAGTATCTCTATAAAAGAAGTTTTACTTCACAATAAGGTATACGGGCTGCACAACACGGTACGCTCTCGTAGTGAAATTATACTTTTTCGTATTGTAAATAAGTTAGAAATTCTGTTGCCATCTTAGAAAGTGCGCGCAGCGTCGCGTCTCGGTGTGAACTGAGTGTAAAGCCAAGAATACCGCCCCAGGACCCGACGGCTTGCCTGGAAAAGCCTAGGTTCTGGCCTTGGCGGCTCTCGAGCCTCGACTAAGAGGGCTTCTAAGCGCATGCTTTGAGGAGGGCCGATTCTCACTTCACTGGAAGACGGGAAAATTGCTAAATACCTATTTAAAATTATATACATATACCGCAAAAATTCACAGTTTACCGGCCTTCCTCTCCTCGGTCCACAGCACGGATAAATTAACCAGGAACATTTTATCTTCCTCACTGGTCGATTTTGAAGTGCCGTGTTTAACTGATGCATTGAACGCTTGGAAAATGGCTTGTTACCATACGGTTTTACCTAACAACCCATCCTCTCAGAGACGGTGGAACGTGCCGTATTAAACGGAATACCCTGATAAATACATCACCTAATACTGTTGCATGCCCGTCTGCTGGCTGTGGGCGAATGCGAGTCAGGCTTGTGGCATCAGGCGCTCCCGTCATCCACCATAGGCACTATGATGGATCGCTTCGGCTCGCTACGTGTCTCCGCTTAGGCACAAATTGTATTGCTCCGCTTCGGTGTCACTGCGGTGAAGTTGTCAACATTTTCGGGCACCATGGCCTGTCCTGCTGCAGGACCGCAGGTCGCATAGCACGCCACGCCAGCATCAACGATATTATTCGTCGAGCCCTTGTCACCGCCGGCGTACCAGCGATAGTAGAACCAAACGGCTTGGTACGTGACGATGGGAAGAGACCAGGCGGTATGACGTTATTGCCTTGGCAGGTGGTTAGACCTCTGGTGTGGGATGCAACCTGAGTCGACACCCTTGCGCCATCTCATGTTCCGAGTACGGCGGGCTGTGCTGGCGCCGCTGCTGCGGCTGCTGAGACCCTCAAGTGGCGTAAAGACTGTACCCTTATGAGTAACTACAGTTTTGAGCCGTTTGGGGTCGACACGCTCGGGTCATGAGCCCCGAGTTCGCATCTCCTTTTTAAGGAAATTTCTCGCCGGCTGGTCGACACTTCGCGTGATCAGAGGGCTGGGTCTTTCTTTGGCCAAATATTTAGCATTGCCATACAATGTGGCAATTCTGCCAGTCTTCTGAACACATTTCCTGATAACAGCAATGTGGACGAATACTTCGACACCTAAGTGTTTTTATATTTATTTGTTAAGTTAGTTAGTTTAAAGTCAGTTGTTTATGAATAAAATAAAAATGAATAACTATTATATTTTATTTTATCTTTTTCCCTCTACCATATTGAAACAGGCAATGGGAAAATCATGAGATTTTCGAACACCGACGTGCGTGAATGTATGATGTATGAACAAAAACGGGGAATACGTAGCAGGTGGCGTTTCTGTAGTTACTGTTTTGAAATTGACTGAAAGACAAAGCCAGCCGGATTTTGTGTTTCAGTCAACTACGTTTTAGCCAATAAAGAATTCATAGTATGGAGAGGTACGAGTTTAGCTTTCCATACTATGAATTCTTTGAATTCTTAGTGAGTACGAAGATTTAATTCCTGAATAAAAAGGTGTTTTTCATCTTATTCAACTCAATGTAGATTTGTGTAAAGATCAAGACACATTAACTTTAATTTCTTGCCGGAAATACTACCAAAAAACTATGAAAATGAATGTTTAAAGTTTAATTGTAGGTACACACTTACTTTCTGGGAAATCATCAAATACCTGCTCCCGCTCTGGGTGGAGCGGGAGAACGTGTCAGACTTTTAATGACAAAACCCCACACGTGTTCCTTCAGTTGCCTGTGTGCCAGGGGTATCTATTTCGAACAACCCGCACCCCTGATAGGCATCGGCCCTTGCGGACCCCACCAGTTGGTGCTGACATCTCTTTGGGGCGCGCGTGGAACAAAACACGCCTTCGACCCGGGCTTGGTCCTTACCGGACAGTGAGCTACCCATTACTCGCAAGCCCACGCCTACGGTGGCCGGGAATCATCCTGGGATTACTGACGCCTAAGGCATCTCTTGCGGCGACTAGGGCCGTGAGGGTGCATATACTGCCACTACCTCACGTGCTCCGCTTCCCTCTTCGCGAGCATTAGGTACTGCTTCGCAGAAGGAGGTGACGGCTACCTATGCACTCTCGCTCCGTACCATAGCCTGGACCAGGGCCGGACACGAGAGATCGCCGCCGCGAATCGCCACCAAGTGGACTCGGCGGTGCTCCCGTGCTCCGCCCAAGCCGGGCTGACCTCCACCATATGCTCCACTGTATCCTCAGTGCGTGTTTTCACTGCGATCTACGCAGTGGAAACACCCAAGCGTTTCCTCCCACCTTATGCCTTAACCTCCCGAAAGAACCGTGTCCAGTGAGGACCTGCGTCAGGCGAAAGGTGACGACATCATGCCGCCTCTCAAGCCACTCCTCAAAGAGGGGACTTACCGCTGCAATTGTGGCGTGCCCAGCATTGGGTTGCGACAATCGCAGTCTCCATGTCGCCATGAGATCCCGCCGGAGCTCTGTCCGCTGTGCCGCAATTTATCGCAGATGACAGGGTGGTGCTAAATTAATACAATTTATTTCGTAGATAACCTACATCAGTACTGAGCGTCCAGCCATCTACTGGTATGACACCAAAATCATTAAAAACGCTACTCTGCTCAGTAAACGGTTTACCCGACGGGATCCTAGGTACTATGTGGAGCTGCATGTACATACACTTGTCACAATGAACAATAACTTAAAGGTAAGATGTAGCAGCACATCGTATATTATACATTGCAATTATTTGTAACTAGCTTTAGCCTGCGGCTTCGCCCGCTTGGAGGTCGGAAATTATATCCGACGGGAACGTATTACTGGTATTAAGAGTATTAATATTCATGTGTTAATCCAGATTATAAACTATCTGTGTTCATATAATTATTGGTTAACGCGACACACGCCAATAATCTCCCAGTTGCCATGTTATTTTCTGACAGCTTCATATTTCAACCAGCTCACACAAAACCTTGATGAAAACCACCCTTGAACCACTCTTGGTTGACTAGAAGAAAATGCCTAAAGCAGTAGTCTGCCTTTGTACGTTTTTAGTGTGTGGAAAACTTTAATAAATAAATATACAGTTAAATACTTCCATTAGAATCACTCCCACTGATACCAGCAGCTGAAATTTCTCACATGCCTCGGCAAGTTTGTCTCTGCCATGGGCATTCATACCACTTGCCATCAGGTGGGTTGTCTTATAAATTGCCATCCAGTAACAAGGAAGATTACTAAGGGCCGGTTTTTTGATCCGTAGTTAACTCTACCAATGGTTAAAAACAGTACCAAATGGTTAAATTTCAGCAATATGTGTTTTTTGATCAATTGTTAGTTGAACCAATGGTCAAATAACTAACTATTAGTTAAAATGTTTAACCACCCAATGTTGGAGGGTTAAACAATATGGCGGATGGTTAACTCAAGCATAACATCTGTTTTGTACATTTTATTGTATTACTGCTACAACTGCTTTGTGCAGAAGTGTTTTGTTACTTGTTTGATTGTTGCCTGTTTCGTGACATTTTGAAGAAGATGCCTTGCGACCGAGGTGAAAATTTAAGAACAATATACTTGGAGTGAAAATAGCGTGATATTATCTCGCTTATATAAATCTTGTGATATTTTATTTGATTTTAATGCAGTTTATAATAAGCTTTGACATTTACACAGTCAAAAAAGACGTATCTTTACAAAATCATAGCTATTTATAGGAAACGATTGCTCATATGATTGGCAATATGATGCCAATGCTTAAGTATAACCAATAGTTAAGTTTGACTTTAATTAACACTTTGACAGCCGATCATGAGTTGAATTCGTGATGCCGCACATTCCACAGTACACCGAGCACGTACTGATCATCTTTCATACAGTTTAAAAAAGTCACGAATTCAACTCGTGATCGGCGCGTAACCTGGATCGAGCGAGTTTCTTTAGATACACGCACGTATATCGTTCATCGGTGCGCGGTTCGGGGTATGGCGGGAAGAGGGATATTGTCGCTGATGGGCGGCGGCGGGGTGTTATTATGTAGTTGTATTGTTTGTAAGAGTTTTTTCTTTTTCGTTTTAGCACCCTACTGACAGTTAATTTTGTAATAAAACTATAATTAACTATTTTAATTATAGTTTTTAAATATAATATAACGGCGCGTTACATTATTAAATAATGAAAATCAGTTAATTTCGAGAGTTGTAATTTTTTTTATTATTCTTGTAATCATTGGTCATTATTCTGTTATTTTAACGATTAATCGATTTGAATTCAAATAAATGGGAATTTTAATTAAGAGCGGGTAACACCGAATGGAGTTACGTCTGTCATGGCGGGCGACGTCGTGTCAATTGATTCAGTTGTTAATAGCCGTTGCACGTGATGGTCACTCGCAAACTCATTGGCTCTAAATCGTTAATTATTACTGCAATCCTTAATTGTTTAAGTCATTTAAGTATCTGTAAAATTAAAATAGTGAACAGTTAACGCTACTGCGTATTTATTTCAACGTTTCCTGAAGTTTAACGCCCACTGTGGATTTCCGTGCTGACGAAGTCACGAACCAGCAATCAGATGCAACAGCCCGGCCGTTCCTAATATCCCGTTATATATAATACATAAAAGAAATAAAGACAATTTATGTAGATAGCAATTACAGTTTTTTTTTTATCTTACAATATCTTAAAAAATGCCCGGCGTACCAGGGAATGCGTGCTTAAAACCGGCCGGCTGTCAAAGTGTTAAAATTGATATTGAAAATCGTAATAGCCCTCTAACCATTATTTGACCAGTTGACTATGGTTAATCTAACAAATGGTTATACAGTTTGTCTACGGATCAAAAAACCGGCCCCAATAGACTAATGATATTGTTACAGGGTAATGATTGTTATTTATGTTACAGATGGACTTCTTCTTCCACCAGTTTCTAACAAACAGATACCAACCCAGTTTCGTTGAGATGCATTTTACATTTTGCGACATGATGCGTTATGACAAATTTTTCGGTCAAGCAATGCGAACTGCATTAGGAGGCCGGGACTGCCCTTTTCCTCCGGTAAATAAAACAGGCTGCCTTGTAAAATGTTTTTGTTAATTACATTGATGTATTAATTAATTAACAAACGTTCAACATTATTTCATCAATTCGTTGCAAATGTTGAAAGGGTCCAGTATTCAACGCTCGTTTCAAATAATAAATATGTTAGAAATATGATTTTTAATACGATATTTCATGAAATCTATATTGAACACATTCAAATACACCAGTAGTGGACAATCTTACTTTTTTCCTTACTAAGCTTCGTTTTCCTGTTTAGAAATCGATCAATTACGTCTACTACTTTTGGTTTAGGAAAACTTTAAAGAGTACTAGTAATTGGAACAAATTCCAAGTTTCATGAAAACAAATGATCTTTTATTACATATAGTTTTCTATAGGTTTACTGCAGATACAAGCGTGTTTACTTTTATTTTCAGGGTGTATATGATTTGAAAAACATGTCAATACCATATGTACCGACAGGCTTCCCGTTTACTAAAGGTCGTATCTACTGCAATATATCACTTACTGAAGGTGGTTCGAGTAAATCTATAGGCCGAGCCAGCATTGATATGGAGGTAAAAGTGGCTAAAATAAAAAGCAACTAGAAAAAGTTCTTTAACTATAGTCATGTTATTCCGTGTAATAATATAAAATTATTTACTCTGCAATAAAGTCTTTTTTTTTAACAATAGCAAGCTATAATAAGACTTATAATAATTAAAAACTTCAAGACACACCTCTTAGTTCATTTAATCCCGTTTCACGTTTTCATGAATTTGTGCATCTACCTTAAGAACAATTCGTGACAAAAAAGAAAAGGGTGGTAATCTATGAAAAGGGTCAACAAAACGGCGTGGAATTTTCTGGAGGTAATCGGACAATGGAAACATCAGTAAAATGTCTAGCTTTATTGGGAAAGATGTTATGAGTAGGAAATATCGCAGGAGATAAATAAATTATAGGGTCGCAATTTAGTCATCTGACTAAATCTGTACCTTGTACATGGCGATGCGTCAGTCCCATGCTTATTTTATTTAGTTTTTTTTTTAAATCGTATCAGATGTATTGGCATGAGTCTGGACTGTCAACATAATGAAACCTTAGTATTTTTTAATTTAGACCATAACCACATGAGTCACCCTCATGAGTCTTTCACTGTGGAACCAACGGAAAATCGCGATGAAAGTCAGGTCCTTTACATAAAATCTATGGAGCAGCAGACTATTTTCTCAAAATAAATGTTGTTGAGCAGTGGTGGACCAGTGGCAACGGCTGCAACTTATGAGTTGTTGATCGTGGCTTCGACCAAACCAAACCCACCAAACCAACCAAACTTGCTCGTTGCACATTTTTTATCTTGGACCCAATTTTTCTACTAACATGATACACTGTATTTATTATTAAAATTACCTACATCAAAACTAAAGGTGTGTACAAATAAAAAATAAAAAAAGGACACTTAGGCGTCGAAGTATTCATCCGCATCGCTGTCATCAGGAAACGTGCCCAGAAGACTGGCAGCATTGTCACGTTGAATATATATAGCCTATGTTACTCATACATACTTATCAGGGATGATGTAGCATTCTAATGGTGAAAGAATTTTGGAAAGCCAAAACATAATTATACATTTGTAAACGCAAAACCCTCTCCGTACGTATTTTATGTACACAGTATTTTTATTTTATTTTATTTTTGAAAACAAACAATCGTACATTGTATATTATGTCTAGTTATATAGTATGCTATGAGTAAATGTACAATCCACTACGTTTCCACATGTTAGTGGCTTATAAAAGATACAGTTTTGTTAAAATTTAATACAATCACTGTATAACAGCAATACATGCAATTAATTCGTCATCTTAAAACCTACATAAACAATACATAAAAATAAAAAAATGCGCGAGGTGCTTAATCATTCGTTTTTTAATTTAAATTTATGTTTAGTTATCGCAAAAACATCGATATCGTAAAAATTATAATTGTAAGCTTGAACTAATCTCTGGGGCGGTTATAATAATAAATATTTATTTCAGATCAAAGATGTTAATCTTAACCCAATGTTAGTAAAATTCTATACATAAACCAAATTGAAACGACTGACACCTACGTGTGCAGCCGTTTCCAGTGACCCAGCATGCGACTGTCCCACCTATCACACATTACACTCAGGATGCTGTGGGAGCTAGCACATATTCTACCAAGAATAGCAGCGCATTGTTTCCGCATAATGGAATGAAAAACATCAACCCTAGCCTCGGTAAACATCCTGGAAGCGCTACAAAGCGTGGTAGACCCAACAGCATCCTGAATAGATTATGATACTGGACACGCAGGGCATAGTATGCACTCAGCGTATACCTGACGCACAGACTGCACGTGTAAAAATACTGGCAGTATGCTCTGAAAAGGGTTAATTTGACTTGCGTCGTACAACGTGCAAATCTGCGGATCAGTATATTACCTCGGACAGCCATTGCCCTGCGTTCCTTTTCAGGTCATGAGTAACCCAGTATCATTTATGGTCACATCCGGCACGTTAGTGTAACATTTGGTGCCAGCCTTGAATAAAAAGGATTCTCATTTTTTTGCATTGTACCTGAGTCCCTGAGTGTCTGCGTGATCTTCACAGATATTAACAAGACGCCCAAGTGTGCGTTTTTCTTGGCATAACAGTAGATGCCAAACTTCAGTGGGGATCACATATATCAAGCCTAGCGGGAAGGCTCAGTTCGGCCGCCTACGCCGTCAGAAAAGTAAGACAATACACTGACGTTGATACAGCTCGGTTAGTCTATTTTAGTTATTTTCATAGCGTTATGTCCTACGGCATTCTGCTGTGGGGTAAAGCGGCTGACATTCATAATATTTTTGTTCTTCAAAAACGAGCTGTTCGTGCAATTTACCAACTAGGTGCTAGAGTTTCTCTAAGAGAATTTTTTAAAGATATTGGTATTCTCACGGTGGCATCACAATTCATCTACGCTAACATCTTATATATAAAGCAAAATATACACTTATATACTAAAAACAGTGATGCTCATAATATTAATATTAGAAATAAGGACAAACTACGTGCTCCCTTTCACCGGCTTCATAGGGTTCATAACTCATTTGCTGGGCTTGGTATAGCCTTCTATAACAAGCTTCCTTCTTCTTTGCTAGATTTACATTTTAATGCGTTTAAAGCGAAAGTAAAATCAAATCTTTGTTCGAAGGCATACTATTCTATCAACGACTACTTAAACGATAAGAATTGTTGGTCGCTGTGATTAACTCAAGACAACGTTTATGTTCTTTCACCAAAATTAGCTTAACTACTGACAGGTCATATGAATTACTTCATAGCATTGTTTATTTAACTTGACTGCATAAACCATTTATTTTTTTTATTTTTTATTAATTAAACTTTCATTTATCGTTGAATGATGGTTATATGCTATTATTGTATAGAATCAAGTTCTTCCAACATAACAGACAGCTGTGCTGCTGGGGAGTTTGTTGCGCCACTTCTTCTTCCCAGCTAAAGCACTAGGAAGTGGTGAAGGGCGGGCTTTTTGGGGGGACTGTCTTATGTAATTTTGACGTTCAAAAAGTGCTGACTCTCAGCCTAGTTTGAATAAATGACTTTTAATTTTGATTTTGCTTATTGATGGACTCAGCAGCACCATGTCGTCAGCATAACTTATATTGTTGACGGAAACTCCGTCAATGTGACAGCCTATACGGGTGCTGCTGAGTTCAACAATCAGCTGATTCATAGGAGACAAATAGTAAAACCATTGGAGAAATATGGTTTTATTGCATAAAAAATTGCATATGATATGACAGCTGACAAGGAGTTACTAACTACTTTCTTTTTAATATATTAAATAGTAAATATATACAATACCATAGTTTAAACACCACATTCACCCCCACGTCAGAGAACGTAGTCCTGAAGACGGGCTGGAGCGCTCTTCTCTCTTGTGTAGCGCCGAGGTGCTGAGATTTCTCCGCTGTTGTTGATTCTTGGACCAGAGGTATCTCCGTTTCACCCTCGGCATCCTCATAATGATCTTCAGATTCGGATTCACTCTCTAGTGACGGCAGCGGAAGAGATGCTAACTGTTTGTTTGATATAGTAGTTTCACGACCACCCGGTAATTTTACGTGAGAATAAGATTCATTAGCTTCCACAAGCTCTACTTCTTCCACTTCGGAATCGCATTTCAAAGTTTTATGATTTCTACGCATCAATAACGAGAGAAAGTATCAGCCGTAACATTATCTTTACCCGGACGATAGGTTATGTCATATTTATAAATATATAGCTCAAGACGTCACCTCTATAACTTTTCATTTTTGATTTTGCTGATATGGGATTGGTTGAACATGAAAGATACAGATCGTTAGTCAGTTATTAATAAAAAATGTCTACCGATGAGGTAGTGCCGCCATTTTCTTACAGATTCAACAATAGCGCTTGCTTCTTTTTCTATTGAGGAATGTCGCCGTTCGGAAATGTTGAGTGAACGTGAGAAAAAAGCTACTGGGCGGCCGTTCTGAGATAGCAAAGCTGCAATAGAGTGTTGTGAAGCATCAGTTTAAACAGTGAATATTTCATTCTGATTTGTGACGGTTAAGGCTGATTCCATTATGTCTGCTTTCAGTTTTTGAAAAGAATCAACGGCGTCCTTTTCGAGGGGAAATTTAGAAACTTTAGTAAATGGATGAATGAATTTCGAATCCATTTCGAGTTATGGGCGAACATGCCTGTTCTTTTGAGTGACCACGAGTTAGTTGGAATGGGCAAGTTCATTATAGGACTAAGGCGATCATCATCTCGGCGAATTGCATTCTTTTCAATTTTGTAACCCAACAATTTTATAGACTCTTGCCTGTATGCACATTTTCCTCATTAAGAGTGAAATTGTATTTTGCCTCCATGAATCGAGACAGATTCAGATCATGTTCCACTGCTGTTTTGCCATAAATTGTGACGTCATCTAAATACGAATAAGTAACTGCCAGTTTATCTTTATCACTACATAGTATAAAACAAAGTCGCTTTCTCTGTCCCTATATCCCTATGTATGCTTAAATCTTTAAAACTACGCAACGGATTTTGATGCGGGTTTTTTAATAGATAGAGTGATTCAAGAGGAAGGTTTATATGTATAATACACCGACCTCCACGAGGGCGAAGCCGCTGGCAAAAGCTAGTTAATAATATAATGAAGTGTTCTTTGGAATGCAGTGACTCCGTTTGTGACTCCAAATGGTATACGTATAAATTGGAACAACTTACCGCAAGCTTCACAAGCTGTATAGATTTTTTTCAGCCGGCAAGATAGGCACTTGATGATATGCACTTCGTAAATCAATTTGACTGAAGAAATTGTATTGTGCTACCTTCGATACGATTGATTCTATGTTTGGCAAAGGGTACGCATCCAGTACAGTAAATGTATTGATCGTTAATGAGTAATCAATGACTAGACGTTTACGATGATGTGCCTCCAGTAACCAAGACTTTTTTTTTGTTGAGGATGGGAAATCATCAAATAACTTCTCCCACCCTGGGTGGAGCAGGAGGGCGTTTCAGACTTTCACTGACTAAAACCCACCCGTGTTCCCTCAGTTGCCTGTGTGCCAGGGGCCACGGTATATCTTTCAAACAACCCGCACCCCTGGCAGGCATCGGCCCTTGCGGACCCCACCAGTTGTTGCTGACATCTTTGACGGCGCGCGTGGAACAGAACGCGCCGTCGGCCTCAGTCGCGATGACTCCCATTTGACATCGCGGTCCGCCTCAGTTGCGATGCACCTGACCGCAACCTACTTTTTGGCCGCTACGTCGTCGGCTTAGAGGCAAATACCCTGACGAGCGGCCCCATCTTGGGGTTCCTCTCCGCTTCACCGTTGGAGGGTGACCACGGCTACTGAGCCCCCCGCAACGACAATCCGGGAACCCACTAGGGGGGTGACCAAGACTTGAGCTCGCCATAGCGAGTTACTAGGTTCGATAACTCGGTCTTTTAAGAGTTTATTGATTTCGTCTCTTTATGTGGGATTAGGGGTGGAAATAGACGCTCACAAACCAGCAAGAAGAACGAAGACGAAAACAAACGCTTCGGGCGTTTGTTTCTGTCTTAGTTCTTCGCTATCGGACAGCGGACCTCCACATAATTTCAAGATCGTACTTTAGCTTCAAACACCGCAGAGCTAAGACCAATAGAATCTCCTAGTTATACTTCTTCAAATTAAAATTCGTTCGTTATTTTTTTTAGTTTATTTGCTCATTTTGTTTTCTATAATTTACCCACCCGTCGTCTACTTCCTGCCTAATCGTGCGTAAGTCTTAGGAATATAATTTACAATCAGTGACATGATAAACACTCACAACGGGAGAAAACCTATTGTTGCCTATCTCGGGTTACTTAAGTCGGCGGTTTAGAAAAATCTCGATATTTTCAATGGATTACATCTTTTTTATTGAAATATTCTGCCGTCTGGCAACATTAAGGTTAAGTTTTAATGAAATTTCATTAGGGGATATCGCACGATCTCCTACGAGGCAGTTTGCGTACTGGGCGACTCCCCACCCTGGGACGTCAAGGCGAAGTTACTCGCCTCGTTGTATTGGTGGCGCGAGGACTAGAGGGCGCGGGGCGAATGGCTGACGCAGTGACATATGAAGTTGCGTCGGTCACAGCTTAGCGCAGCCCTGGTGGCGGAATGGCGGGAAAGGCTCTCATGCCCTACCATCGGGGTGGTTTGGCCGGTACTCGAGCGCTGGCGCGGGAGGAGGCACGGGCCCACGTCGTTTTGGGGGACATAGGTGCACTCGGGGCATGGTTGCTTCGGGAAGTACCTGTGTCGCATAAACAGGGAGCCGGACGCTCAGTGTCACCACTGCATCGACTGTCGGGAGGACACGGCATGGCACACGCTGGCAGAGTGTGCCGCTTGGCGGGAGCCGCGCCGTGCCCTCATCTCAGGAGTCGGCAGCGACCCGTTGCTGCCGGCCGTTGTTGACTCGATGGTCGGCAACGAAAAGTCCTGGGACGCAGTGGTATCAGTCATTTCGCAGAAGGAGGCTGCGGAAAGAGAGCGGAAGATTACTTCCGCTAACCCGATCCGCAGCAGATGCACCGGGCATCGGTGGAGAGCAGACAATGCCCTCTTCCAGCCCCCTAAATGGGTCCCAGGGGTGACGGATCTGGGGAAATCCGTCACGCCCCATTCCTTAGGACCCGAGATGGTGGCGCGTAGTGTTCTACGATGTAAGTACTCTATATGATGTAAGGGGAGCAGTTTAACACCTCACTCGCCCCCATACTCGAGGTGGCCCGCAGAGGCGTGCCGGCACTAGCCGGGGATCGCAGAAGTCGCATTAGATTCCGTGATCAACGGTGCAAGTGTGAGACGGAACACTAGGGTGGTTTTAGTCAGAAAGACTCTGACAGAAGGACATCCATGCGAATTTCCCCCGTACCTAATAAAAAAGGTCAGTTACTTCACTCTACATAAATTACTGACCCATCACAATAAATTGCTCGGTACCTATAAGTTAATTATATTCCATTTCTATTTTCCCTTGTTACATTGAAATTGGTCCCATTTAAATAGTTGATCAATAATAATAACCTATAAACCTACTGACAAAACTATCATAAGTGAAAAGGACACTGTGTATATTTCGTGGTCATATCGTAGATTTACACACTTCGTGAAATGGCCATATCGTAATTTGCTCACTTCATGAAATGCTCAAGAATTTCATGAAATGGCCGCAATTTGATGAAATTTTCGTCTTCTTCTGGTTCTTATATTACAGAAGAAGACAGTTGACGTCCTCCGTTAACCTGTTAACGGAGCCCCACGTAGTGGGGCTCCAATTTCTCTATGCAGGGTTTAAAGGAACCTAACCAAACCGAACCTCGGGGTGCCTCTGACGTCGATCGTCGATTCTCGAGAAAAAATTCTCGAGCATTTCTTGAACTGAGCAAATCTACAATATGGCCACGACATATATCATAACCAAATAAAAATAATAATTATTCAAAACAAACAAGTGCAGCTTACATAAATTACAGAAGAATATGTGTATGAAATGAATCACTCCTGAAAATATTTACACAACATCGAATACTTGTGTACATATGTTCAGTAATTAATTAATGATCCTTTTACATAGATTTATTTAAAATTAATGAATACATTTAAAATAAGCATAAGGCAGACGCATCGTGGTGTACTGGGAACAAATTTAGTCAGCTGACTAAATCGCGACCCTATATTTACAGGAACTATCTCCTGCGATATTTCCCCTACCCGTAACTTCTTTCCCAATAAAGTTAGACATTTAACTCTCATGTACCCATTGTCCAACTACCTTCAACAAATTCCGAGCCATTTTGTGGATCCTTTTCATAGGTTATCACCCTTTTCTTTTTTTTATATTAAGGAGGAGGCACAAATTCATGATAACGTGAAACGGGATTAAATGAACTAAGAGAGAATATTGAAGATTTCTAATTAATATAATTCTGTAAAGCCATAGCTTGCTGTAGTTAAAAAAAGACATTATGGCAGAGTTAATATTTTTTTTATTATTACACGGAATACATGACTATAGTTAACGAACTCTTTCTAGTTAGTTTTTATTTTAGCCACTTTTAGCTCCATATCAATGCTGGCCCGGGCTATAGTTCTACTCGAACCGCCTTCAGTGAGTGTTACATTGCAGTAGATACGACCTTTGTTAAACGGGAAGCCTGTCGGTACATATGGTATTGACATGTTTTTCAAATCATATACACCCTGAAAATAAAAAGAAAACACGGTTGGATCTGTAGTAAACCTATAGAAAATCCTATATAATAAAAGATAATTTGTTTCAATTAACCTTAGAATTTGATCTAATAAAAATACTCTATAAAGTTTTCCCGAACCAAAAGTGAAGAAGTTATGGATTTCCAAACAGAAAAACGAAAAAGATTGGGGTCCTTAGGTTAGAACGGAAAAAAATAAGATTCTACAACCAGTATATTTGAATACGGTGAACAGAGATTTAATTAAACATCGTATTAAAACCATTTTGGTCACATAATTATTATCTAAAACGAGTAATGTATACTGACTTACAAAATTTGCAACGAATTGATGAAATAATGTCGAACGTTTGTTTATTAATTAACACATCAATGTAATTAACAAAAACATTTTACAAAGCAGCCTGTTTTATTTACCGGAGGAAAAGGGCAGTCCCGGCCTTCTAATGCTGTTCGCATTGCTTGACCGAAAAAAAAGTCGGAATGCACCATGTCTCAAAATTTAAAATGCATCTCAACGAAACTGGGTTGGTATCTGTTTGTTAGAAACTGGTAGAAGAAGAAGTCCAGCTGGAACATAAATAACATTATCATTACCAGTAAATTAGTAGAAATTAAGAAATTTATTGTAACGTAGTATTTATTACATATATAGCAATAAATGTAAACGGAACGAAGGAGCCTGGATCTCACGACACAGGGAATCCTAGTGTGAGTTCCAGGAAGCAACGCATTTGAATGTAACTTTTAAAACAATAAATTATTCTTATTCTTATTCTTATTCTTATTACCCTGTAACAATATCATTAGTCTGTTAGTAATCTTCTATTTTACTGGGTGGCAATTTATCATACAGCACACCTGATGGCAAATGATATCGATGCCCATGACAGAGACAAAGTTTTTCTAGACATGTGAGGAATTGATTCTGACACATTTGTACGATATTCGTTTCTCCGTTGATCGGTTCGCGACAGGACGTTTCATTTTTCAGTGTTTTGTCGATAGAACTTTGCAACGACGAACGGTTCGCCGATAGAACGATTCACTTTTTAGAATTTCTTTGATGAAACCTAAAGGCGGCGAACGGTTTGCCAACGCCACTGTTTAGCCTACTTATCCCTGTGTTAAGTAATGTGTGTATCTGCCATATTATTTTTAATCTGTACAACACTATTGGAAAAATTGTCTGACTGGCTGTCATTTTTTGAATAGTTCCTTTATCTGTCTCCGAAACTCATTATCAGATCTATATGAAATTTATATGGGACCATTTCGGAATAAACCCCTTTCGAACAAAAAAAGAAATTTGCAAATCCGTTTCTATATATGACGCAGTTAATGCCCGAACACACATTAAAAAAAAAATACACCGTGAAATTTTAATGGTTGTTTTCCCACGGCAGAACAACTTGCCATAAGGAGTACTTTCGAAGCATAGAGTAAAAGTAATAAAATAAAGATTTTTTTGTTTTAAAATTACTAAAAAATATTCATCAACTTAATAAAACACTACTCATTAGTAACACTAGAGGTAATTTGTAGGTACTACTGGAATCGCACGCAACGCCGACAAAGGGAACAGCGATGCATAAATGTTCAAAGCAAAATAAACTCTCGCACGTGGTGATTTTTCACAATGGTTAATCTGCCATTTTTTGTTTCTAATATTTTATTTGTTTATAAAACGATTATATTACCAAGACCAAAGCATTTCGCTGCGGGAAAACAACCATTAAAATTTCACGGTGTATATATAGACATTTCGAATTGATAACCTCCTTCTTTTTGAAGTCGGTTAGTAAAAACAGAAATCAGCGCGGTGAATTTCACAATCAATAATTCGACGTTAGGACAAAAGAAGAACATTTTTACGAATTTATTTATTTACACAAAATACGCCGTCGAGTGGCGTCGAGCCGAGCGCACACTCTGGTACCTACCCCTCCCGTGCCTCCTCTCCGATTGGTCGCGCGAGCGCCATTAGGACATTCAGTACTGATCAATATGTTTGATCAGACGATCGTTCGATCAATACGATGCGTCGATGGTCATGCGACGAAAACTAAACAATTTGGTCGCATCGCATGATCGCACGACCTTCAATAGAACATTCAGTAGATATCAGTATGTTTGAACGCACGGCCGCGTGGTCATTTTCGTCGGATGGACGCATCATCGCACGAGCGATGGCAATAGGACAGCGCCTAAGAGGTATCTTCGATCCTACAAAATATTAAATACGTGGAGAAGTCGTTCACACCCTGTGTTTACACCAAGATATTAGAGATTTATTCTACATGTACTGTTTCCATAGAGGGGCTCATGGCTGAGTAATAATAGCTGCACGGGTCGATCGATCAGTTTAAGTATCCCTTGTCACGTTTGGTCTGTGGATGGGTGACCATTTTATATTCCAAAACCCTTCCGTGCCTTGGAAAGCACTTTAAGCCGTTGGTCCTGGTTCTATCGACGATATTCTAAAAAGTGAATCGTTCTGTTCCCTTGCTTCGACCAAATTGCAACACGTGTGAATTTACCTCGACACATCTTTCTGAATTTTGAAACAGTTCTCCAACATTCGCTTCTCCGATGAACAGTTCACCAACAGAACGATTAACTTTTGAGAATTTCATTGATGGTACCGGAACCAACGGCAACAAACAACTTACCTTTACGTTATTATACATTGTGATAAGTGTATGTACATACAGCTCCACATAGTGTCTAGGATCCCGTCGGGTAAACCGTCTACTGAGCAGAGTAATGTTTTTATAGATTTTGGGGTCATACCAGTAGATAGCTGGACGCTCAGTACCGATGAAGGTTAACTACGAAATAAATTGTATTAATTTAACACCACACTATAGCTCAAATACAATTTTTTGTTTTGACTCAGCGAAAGTAAGTACAGTTAAACTTAAAACATTCGTTTTCATAGTTTTTTCTTAGTATTTCCGACAAGAAGTTAAAGATATTGTGTCTTGATCTTTGCACAAATCTTCATTGAATTGAATTTAAAATAAAAGATAGTTCACTTTTTTTATTCAAGTATTTAATCTTCGTAAGTGTTACTCCTGTGTGTGTGCTGTGAATTCTTTACTGGCTAAAGCAGAGCTTTGTCTTTCAGTCAATTCCAAAATACTGACTACAGAAATGCCACCTGCTACGATCCTAACATATTTATTTTGCTTTGTTTTCGTTTATACATCAAACATACACTCATGTCAGTTACAATTACTACACAACTGGCCTTCCTAACGAACATCACCAATAAGGTCAATACATTACGTCCTTCTAAGGCGTCCCTCCCCCCTAGTGTTTTCACGACGGTCGCCAACTTATTTTATATCAAATAAAAGATTTCCGAAGCCATTGCCTGTTTAAAAGCCTGTTTAGCCATTTAGCAGTTGCCAAAGATGAAAAAGATGGATACAAGAAACTTGTTTTAAAAGGATGACTATTAGACTGAATACTATAAGCAATCTCATGCAGTCGGAGGTAAAAAAGGTCTTTACTGTAAAATTTAAGAAGATGCCTCCGACTGCATGAGATTGCTTAGTGTTCAGTCTAATGGTACTAACATTACTTTTGATTCGCCTAGTAGTTTAAACTATTAGGTGCGACAACGGGTGAGCAGTATACGTTGAATGCTGTTCATCCAAAGATGCAAGGTCTGTCCGGCAAAGAGCTAGAGGTAAGCTTATTTATGGAGAACTATGATGTTCAGGTGTTATGTTTGACTTAACATTGGGTGAAAGAACACGAAGTAGTGTTTATCAATGATGATAATTTTACTGTACAAAGTGCATTTGTAAGAAAAACTGCTATTCGCGGTGGATCTAGTTCTTGTTTCAAACAAGTTGAAATGTAAACAACGTTTAGATTTAGTTAAACTTTATATTGAGCGAACTATTAAGTTGTCTTGTGTTGAACTCGAGTGATACGTTATAATTTGAGTTGACTGTTTCACAGAAGGAGGTGACGGCTACCCATGCACCGTCGCTCCGCACAATGGCCTGGACCAGGGCCGGACGCAACAAATCGCCGCCGCCGATGGCCTCCACGAGGACACGGCGGTGCTCCACTCAAGCCGGGCAGACCACCACCGTATGCTCCACCTTGTCCTCAGGGCGATCTACGTAGTGGAAACACCCGGGCTTTTCCTTCCGCCTTGCCCGAAACAGGAACCTCCCGAAACAACCGTGTCCGGTTAGGACCTGCATCAGGCGGAAGGTGAGGACGCCGTTCCGCCTCTTTAGCCACTCCTCTACGTGGAGACTTACCGCCGCAATCGTGGCGTGCCACACAATTAAACGGGTGTGTCGGTTAAACAAGACAAACAACTTGAGATTATGGTCGACGACAAATTAATTAATAAAGAACCTGACGTAGCACAGGTATTTAATGAGTTTTTTGCCAAAATACCTACGACTACATACATAACTACGACTTGCTCCTTAAATTCGTCCTCGTCTAAAACTGAAAACATTTTCCATAGTAGGGTGCCTAAGTATAGTTACCTATTCAGTTTGGAACATTTAACGACTCGTTACATCACGAGTCATATCACATCTCAGTCATGTCGGGTCATATCTAATAACTTTAAAAATTAAATTTAATATAATAGATGTTGTAGCCCCTCTATCTAGCTGTTCCATTTCATAAATATGTTGATTCAGGAACTTTACCTAACCGCATGAGGAGAAGTAAAGTCATACCATTATTTAAATCAGGTAATAAAAATGACGTTCGTAATTTCAGGCCTATTTCTATCTTACCTGCATTTAGCAAAATATTTAAAATGTTAATACTCACGCAGTTGCTAAGACATTTTAATTTTAATACCCTCCTATATAATGAGCAATATGGCTTTACAAAAGGTCGTTCGACTACAGATGCAGGTATTGGTCTGTTGAAACACATATTTATTTAACGCATGGGAGAACCCACAAAATGCTACTGGAGTTTTCTGTGATCTCTCCAAAGCCTTTGATTGCGTGCACCATGAGACGCTTTTGCGTAAACTACGTCATTACGGTATCCATAACGAAGTTTTAAATGTAATAAATTCTTATTTACAAAATAGGTTCCAATGTACAGAAATTAATGGTGAAAAAATTTCCGGGCTACTAGTTCAGTAAGGTATGCCGCGAGGCTCAATACTCGGCGCATTATTGTTTTTAGTTTATATCAATGACAAACTATTCTATTTAAATGGTGTTTGTGATAATCTACTATTTGCAGATGATACTTCTCTTATTTTTAAAGTAGACAGGAATTTACAACACTTTGACGACGTAAACAGTGCTCTCTCAATGGTTTCGGATTGGTTTACGGCAAATAATCTAGTTCGCAATGCCAAGAAAATGAAATGTGTAAAGTTCGCCTTACCGAATGTTAGAAATCTAGGTCCCAACATCGCCTTAGATAAAAAGGTGCTTGAAACCGTACACTTGGCAGTTTTTCTAGGCATATCAGTATATGTTAAACTACAGTGAGGATCACACATATCAAGCCTAGCGGGGAGGCTCAGTTCAACCGCCTATGCTGTCAGAAAAGTAAGACAATACACTGACTTCGATACAGCTCGGTTTGTATACTTTAGTTATTTTCACAGCGTTATGTCCTACGGTATTCTGCTGTGGGACAAAGTCGCTGATATTCAAAATATTTTTGTCCTCCAAAAAATGCTGTTCGTGTAATTTACCAGCTAGGTGCCATCGTTTTCTTGAGAGACTTTTTTAAAGATATTGGTATTCTCACGGTGGAATCACAATTCATATTCGCTAACATCTTATATTTTAGGCAAAATATACACTTGCACACTAAAAAGTTAAATTATAAAAAACTAAAAAGTTCGAAAATAATATTTATTGGCCGTTTAAGTTGTAGGTAATATTTTTATCAAGGCATTGTTAAGTCGGGGGATGGCTAACGAAAATGCTAGGCCACCTCTGTTTGGCGTTTTCTTTGACCGTCCTCCGACTTGACAATGCGTTGATCAAAATATTACCTACAACTTAAATAATGTTTTTACTTTTTAGGGTTTTTTTTGGGTTGAAGGTGTTTTAAATTTAAAATAAAACTTTTATTTCCTGGTTTTTAAACTTAATGTCTCGGTTAAATCTGCGCAGCGTTGCGTTAGTTTCCCACAGTGAAGTTTATTACTAATCTATACTCATTCCTCGTCCTGATCACCATTTATCCACAACCTATTCATTGAGACCTTTTCAATGAGCCCAAACACGTTACTTCTGCTGTTTTTTGGTGAGTTACTTGGGTTTCCTGGAAATTCCAGGTGTTGCTCCAGCATCAATTCAAGGTTACTTTGTTCGTCTAATGTCATTGAAGTAATTGAATACCAAATTTCGACTTGATCAGACCCGTGGAAGATGCTCAAATCCCTTCAACGACCAGAAAAGAGCTAATAATCTTCAAACAGCTGAACCGATTTTGATTAAACCTGTCTAACAACACTCCCGACTAATTCACCTTTCTAACAAATAAAACAAAATCAAATTCGGTTAATCCGTTCGGGAGCTACGATGCCACAGACACACACAACACACACACACACAGACACGTCAAACTTATAACACCCCGTCGTTTTTGCGTCGGGGGTTAAAAATAACGACAACAATTACAAAGAAACATCAATAAATATTTACCACGGGTACTTACGCTTGCAGTATTACACTTGTTCACTTGGTAATGCAAATATAAAAACAAACAAAAAAAATTTACTTTTGAATTCATTGTGAATTTATATTTGGCATATACGACGTATAAATGCCATAAACATATATTTAACGTAACGTATTTAACGTATTTTACATGTTACAGATGGATTTCAATGTATAAGTGATCGTTTATTTACTCAGTCTGGTTTTTTATAAAATAAAGATCAACGATTTAGATTTGTGCAATTTTAAAGAACAATTATAGCAGTTGTTATTAGCTTGTAGGTACCGGGTGATTTACTGAGATAAATTTAATAAGGTAGGTCTAATACATCGTGGTCGTGGCTTAATGATAATTGAGAACAGTTTGACGGCAATACAGTACCGAATAATTTGGTTCTGTAATCACCAGAGGTATAAAATAAGAAATATAAAATTATGAATATATTCGTGTGTTCGACATAAACATAGGTAGGTACTCATTTATTTAAATAGTTACTAGCTGACCCAGCAAACGTTGTTTCGCCTTATAAATTATTTAGGGTGAACAACCCTTATCACTTAGGGGTATGGAAAATAAATAGTAGCCGATTCTCAGACCTATTGAATACGCATATAAAATTAGGTAAAAATCGATAAAGCCGTTTTGGAGGAGTACGGTAACTAACATTGTGACATGGAAATTTTATAAATAAGATGTAACTTTAGTGAGCCCAGTGATAACGAACGCGACTTACCAGTGGCAGGTCGTAGGTTCAAATCCAGACAGCCGTTTAACTTTGTGTAAAATATGTCATCACCACTGCTCTGAAATCGGGGAAGGAAAACATCTTGAGGTAACGAATGTCATAAAACCAAAGACTCGGAGACATGTGACATTTATCAACCCGCACTGGATCCATGTAGTGGATCAGGGCCCACTCCCTCTTACCGGGAGTAGGCCTGTGTCCCAGCCTTGGGTAAATTATAGGCTGATAATGCTTATGTGTGTAACTTTTGTTAATATCGGTATTTGCAGGCAGATGTTCTTAACTCCAACATCTACTACTTCGTTTTTTAGAGCATAACTGTCTAAACCGAATATAATTTTTTTCAATATCAACCATCCCTATACTTCTGGAAACAAAAACATAACAGTACGTCATTAAAATGATAATTCCCTTGTCGCCAAAATGCATTTGAGAGGAAATAAGTAGTTATAGTAATGTAAAAAAATTATATTTATAGTGTCTAATCATATGGTACATTGCTGGCATACAATGAACTTTTCACACCAACTGCTCGACAATGTCACATTCAAATTCTAATTCTAATTCAAATGTTTATTGTTCAACACAGTACATAATCACACATTTTTAAATGTCAAGTGAATGCGCAGTCCACTGTGTTGCACCAACTCAGGCATGCAAAATTTTATTATACCAATAAAATTATACTATTTCATAAATTCACCTTAATACGTTATACAATTTCCTTAATAACTCAAAATAATACCTACAATGTCATACATTCAAATCAATAAGTATGTAATGTCAGAATATATAATGTCATAATAACTAAGTAATGTCTACTATAGTCAACACATAATTGGCACTACAAATATAATAATTTTAATAAAAGTAAAAACAAAACGGGCTCAGGTATTCTCCCTAATTACATGTATTATTATACAAATTTCTATCAGAGAGGTATTCATTAATTGTGTACTACTACTTATCAGTAGATTATTGAGTTGCTTCTTAAATAAATGGGTTTCTTTCATACTTAACAAAGCATTAGGTAATTTATTATAAATATGTGGTGCCATTCCTAGGAAGTTTTTACGGAATACTGCTTTTGTGTTGCTTACTGCTTATTTTATTTCTATGTCGCGAACTGTGTAGTTTTTCAAAAAGGTGGAAGTTTGTTTTGACAAATACGGCCACCTCACATATGTATAGGCAGGCTACTGTTAATATACGGAAATTAAAAAAGAACGGTTTGCAGCTTTCCGTGCTTTGAATACCGCATATCGCCCTCACACATCTCTTTTGCGCTCTAAATACTGTCTCCTTGTTGGTGGAGTTACCCCAGTTTATAATCCCGTATCGTAATGCAGACGTAATATATGCATGATACGCCGTAACCAAAACTTTTTGATTTACCTCCTTTGAGAGATTAGGTAAAGAATAGGAATGTTGATTCGGGAGTTTACATAAACCGTCAGTATGAGTTTTCCACGACATGTCTCTATCCAAATCAAGGCCTAAAAATTTTGTAGTTGTCGTTTCTGAAATTGTCTTGTTTCCATATTTTATATCAGATTTTTCATGATTTGTCCTTTGCTCAAAAGTCATTATTTTAGTTTTGTCAATAATAATTTTTAAGTTATTCGCGCCCATCCATTCTACTAATACTTGGAGACAGTGGTTTATTTCACCTTCAAGTGTCGTCGCATAATTTTTACCACTAAAAACAACCGTGCTATCATCAGCAAACAAAACCATCAGATGGTGTGTTTCTCTGGACATATCATTAATGTAAATAATAAATATTAAAGATCCTACAATACAGGAAGTATTACAATACTTCCTGTATTGTAGGATCTGACTTGACTATCCACCAATCCCTTCCTCATAGCGACGCTGAGGAAGTCCCTCACTCTGTACAGTACCTTTAATCTGTAAAAGCAGTTTTTGACTGCATCATTAATGTGCGCCTCAAAACGAAGTTCCGGATCGATGATTAGGCCCAGGTTCCGAGCGACTTCTACTCTTTCAATACTTTCGCCCATGATTTTGACATCTGGTTTCGCAGAAAAAATTGTTTTTATTTGATTTTTGCTCCCCATGACCATAAACTTAGATTTTTGAGGGTTCAGTACTAGTGAGTTGGCCATAGACCACGAAGCAATTCTATCAAGTTTCTCATTTAGGGTACGTACGGCGGATGCTGTGTTACTGGCATTAAATGAGACATACAATTGAGTGTCGTCCGCGTATATAAGGTGTATCTATTCATACACGAAATATCTGAAAGGGTCATTGTACTCATCATTATGAACAACTTTTATTATGGGACCAAAACTGAAATCGCGAAAAAAAATATCAGCTGTTCCCTACATTTATGTTCGCATATCTCGTCAAAATGTAGGAAACAGCTGATATTTTTTCGCGATTTCAGGTTTGGTCCGGTAGTAAAAGTTGTTCATAATAATGAGTACAATGACCCCTTCAGATATTTCGTGTATGAATAGATACACCTTATATATGAAATTTGCAGTTCTTGATGCACGTGGTTATGTCGGCGCTATACAGTATACAGAAGGGGCCCGAACAGTGATCCCTGAGGAACACCCCTTGTTATTAATTGCGGGGAAGAAGTTACCGTAGAGCCATCTTGCATGCGTATCTCAACTCGCTGCGACCTGCCCGTTAGGTAACTCTTAAACCAACCTATTGTTCGGCTATCGAAACCGTAATACGAAAGTTAGGATAATAATAGAGAAACATTTATTAAGTCAAATGCCCGCGAATAGTCTAGTAGTACTCGTATACATCCCTCACCATGGTCCCGCATCTCCAGGATATTACCCAAGACGTCTGCTAGTAGTTGTGGTTCCGCGTCCCTTTCTGAAATCCGACTGCAGGTCAGGTAATACACCATACGCTTCGAGAAAACCGAAAACCTGCAGATACACCACTCTCTCTAACACCTTGGACAAACATGGCAATATACTTATTGGCCGAAGATCTTTATAACTTTGTGGGTTTTATAATTTTTTGGAATGGGCCGCACAATTGCATGACGCCAAAGATCAGGAAACACATTCGTGGTAATGGATCTATTTACTATCTCAGTTATAGTAGTTAATGATTGCGCTAGTGTAAGACTTAACATTTCCATCGATATACCATCAATCCCTTGTGCATTTGTTTGTCTTGATCACGATCAGAACCGATTGCATCTGGAAAGCATAGAGGGCGTTAGTAGTAACTAACACGCCATCGCAGTGCAATAAGGAAATTATAGAGGGCGCCCATAGTACTTGTGTTTCCAATATTTCTATACTTTGATCGTTACATCTTTGATCACTCATTGCAGAGTTGCATTGATACTCATCATCGACGGTCAATAGCATCCTCCAGTACTCTGTATGTGGTGGTAAATACCACTACGAATGCTTGAATGTGGCATCACTGCAGTTTACGGCCCTGAACAACGAGTGCAAGGTTTCCTGGAAATGCCCGTCTTGTTGTAACGTTACTAGATGGGCTAAGTCAAACGTAAATACGCCTGTGCGAAGCTAAACTGAGCTCCCAGCTGATGACCTCTCTATGGATAAGTCATGTGATAACTTGGACCACAGTTCTCTTAGCACATCCACCTGCTTGGGCAATAAAACTGTGATCACGGAAAAGTCATTGAAGCCTAATACCAATGTAGACTTTGAATCGTTCACAGCTAATCTGCAATCAACCTTAAGTCAATGGCGTAGTGACATGAATACAGACATGCGCCAGTTGCACGACGATTTAACCCTAACTGATATCCAGAAGGAAATGCAAACACTACGTGCAGAGCAAACCCTTTTAAAACAACGGGTCTCTGATCTCCGTGATGACGTCATAATACTTTAAACTAGTACCCGAGCCAGGCGGTGGAACACGACATCCTACAGAAGCGTGTTGACGAACTGAGCAGTACACACGCACCATCTGTGTCGGAACTGTTAATCAGTAACTTGGAAGCCAAGATCGACGTATTGGAACAGCAGGCTCGGCAGTGTAATGTGGAAATATGCAACGTACCCGAGAGGCGCAATGAAAACTTTTCAGTAATTACCCAGTAATTGCTGTAGGAAGTGCACTTAAGTCTCCGGTCTTACTGAATGACATTGGTTACTGAATGACAGAGTGCCTCATGCACACCAACAAACCACACGACCAAAAACATAATTCTTAAATTCGCTACCCGCCTGCAGAGGGACAATGTGCTTAGCGCGTTCCGTAAGGCTAATTCATTGAAGACTGAGCAAATCGGTATCTCTGGCACATCAACATCTATTTACGTTAATGAGCACTTAACCTTACGGAAAAAAGACAGTTATTTCGTAAATAAAACCCGTGAAGTCGCTAAAAATCATAAACACAAATTTCTACGGGTCAGAAATGGTACCATACTGGTGCGCGAGCGTGAGGCTAAAAAAACTAAAATATTTTGCAATTTCGATCCAGTTTTCTAGATACACCAACTGCTTACATAACTTTGTAATCCCATATATAGGATTACAAAGTTACATTTGCATTGAATGAATCACTGTACCTGAATATGTATAGTAAAATGCAGAAAAAGAAATGAGATGCCATCAAAAACATAACTTGTAAAAAAACCAAGTCTCGCAACTGAACTGGGTTGCGAGACTTGGTTTTTTTACAAGTTATGTTTTTACTACCGTAAGAAGTTGTGAGACCCATGTGATAGCAAGTCGGTTAATTTATTCAGTCCCTACTTAAGGGTCCTTTCTGTCATATGTTGTTACGTAATTGTATATGTTTTTTCGAAATAAAGAAATATTCTATTCTATTCTAATTAGCTAACCTAACAACATTTTATAGTGACCATTTCAATATTAAAAAGATTGACTTGGCAATCGCATGAAAATTGTAGAGAAAACAAAATAAACAAGTAAGCAGCTAAAAACATTTACAGTTGTCGCGTTTTAGCCGCTATTGCCATGCTTTAATATCTCTCCGTAAGAATCTAAACAATAAACTATATAAGGTTTTTTGTTATTGGGATATTTCGAAAATCACGGTAGTTATTGATTCAAGATGTTAACCAGAAAATGTAGGTGAGTCATTGCCGCTATTGCCACGCGGCAACTATTAAACTCACTATGAAGGTGTGCTATGTGTGTGTGGTGGAGGTCTGCCCGGCTTGGGCGGAGCACCGCCGTGTCCTCGTGGAGGTGATCGGCGGCGGCGATCTCTCGCGTCCGTCCCTGGTCCAGGCCATGGTACGGAGCGAGAGTGCATGGCTAGCAGTCACCTCCTTCAGCGAAGCAGTTATGCTCGCAAAGAGGGAGGCGGCGGGAGATGCAGTACATGCGCCCTCACAGACGTGGCCTTCGCAGGAGACGCCCTGGGCGTCGGGAATCCCAGGCTGATTCCCGGCCACCGTAGGCACGGGCTTGCGGATGGCAAGTAATGGGTAGCTCGCTGTCCGGTAAGGACCAAGCCCGGGTGGATGGCGCGTTGTGTTCCACGCGCGTCTCAAAGAGATGTCAGCAGCAACTGATGGGGCCCGCAAGGGCCGATGCCTGCCAGGGGTGCGGGTTGTTCGAAAGAGATACCGCCGCCCCTGGCACACAGGCAACTGAGGGAACACGGGTGGGTTTTAGTCAGTAAAAGTCTGACACGCCCTCCCGCTCCGCCCAGAGCGGGAGAAGTTATTTGATGATTTCCCACCCAGAAAAAAAAAAAGGTGTGCTACTAGCAACTAGATACTCAATTTCTTTTATCTGAAAAATGACTATGGCATCTTGATATATTTCAATGTGTTGCCAAAAGATTTACTACCGCTCAAACTCAAACTCAAAGCATTTATTTCAAATAAACCAATTACAGGCACTTTTGAATTGTCAAGGTCGGTGAGTTAGAAAGATGAAGCTATGAAGAAGATACCTATGGAGAAGAACGGGCAAGAAACTCCATGGACACTCTTTTAAAATCATGGTATTGTTACAAAAAGTTGGTTACATCATTATGTTGAAATTATCAATGTGAGAACGATGTAAAAAGACGTGCACATTCAAGCGTCCATAATTAAAACAAAAATAAAATAACAATTCAGAAATTAAAATAAGCCGTGGGAGCTAGGAGATGACCAGTCCCTACTGGCGGCGCCCGTTCACGAACATGACGTGTGGATCAGCACCATTCAGCTCAACCATTTTGAAGGGAACTTAATGATCCAACACACACGCCACCACCAGCGAGACATTTAAGTGAGCATGACATACTCTCAGCTGCCAGGGCACATTCAAGTCAATGAAAGACGTACCCTGTAAATGGTAGCTTTAAAGTAGGAACATAGTGCTCACACATATGCTATGCAATTATACAATACTAGAAGTTTGAATTTATACAATGCAAAGATATCTAGTCTTTTACAGTCTTCAGCAGCTCCAACGTTTTCAAATGCAAATCAATTTGGTTTAATCTACCTTGTGGAGCAGGACAAGCAGCGTTTAGCCAAGCATTTTTGTCAGCGATGTAATCTCCCAACTTATAATATGCATGGCTGCATAGTGTGCGTTTTATTTATACAAGATTTAAATTTCATTTCATTCAGTTGGAGTATGTGGGGAGGTATTTTATTGTAACATTTTAAACAGTACCCCATGAAGGATGAGTCTACTTTAGCCAGTCTGAAGCCTGGTTGAACTAATTGGTTCTTATTTCTAGTCCCAATGGTGTGTCTTTCACCTCTTTTACTGAAAAGGTTTAAATTTTTCCTGACGTACATGATGTTCTCATAGATATATTGACAAGGTACCGTCATGATATTAATATTTTTGAAAAGTTCCCGTAGAGAATCTCGCCTACGGAGGCCATATATTGCTCTGATGGCCCTTTTCTGCAGAATAAAAATAGACTCGATATCTGCAGCCCGTCCCCATGGTAAAATACCGTAAGACATGATACTATGAAAGTAACTGAAATAGACTAACCTTGCGGTTTCTACATTAGTGAATTGGCGGATTTTTCTTACAGCATATGCTGCTGAACTTAGCCGTCCTGCAAGAGCTGTTAAATGAGGACTCCACTGTAGCCTTGAGTCGAGCGTGATCCCTAGGAAAACAGTTTTATCGACGAATTCTAGTTTCTCTTTATTCAATACTATGTCACAATCAGTACTTTTAACATTTGGTAAAGCAAATCTTATGCATTTAGTTTTTTTCCCATTTAATACTAAATTATTAGCAGTGAACCAATTTTGCACCAGCAGTAGGGCGTTATTTACGTCGTCAAGATTTGATGCGCGTCTATCTATTTTAAAAATTAAGGATGTATGTAGGATGTTAATCCGGAACGCATCATAACTTTAGAAAATAAATAAAATATGAACGCAGCGGTGAGTGAATGGGAGAGTATGTGTGGGAGGGAGAAAAGGGACGCAAGCGAGCTACTAAGAGGTGAAGACGTTTTTGAAAATTGTAAAAGAAGTTATAAAATTAATAAAACTTATTACGAAGTAAAGTGTTTATTTCGGTCATCCACACCACCCTACAGCCTCGTCCGGGATTGACCGTAATAATAAAGGGGTATTTAAGAAGAAAATAGACGAAGAAAAAAAAACACCGGTGCATCGGCAACGGCCATTACGAAAAACTGCGTGCTCGTGCCGGTGGAAAATAAAGTTGTACGAAGACATCATGGACAAAGTCGATACCATGGAATCAAAAATTTATCCCTTGCAATATGGTATGGTGGACACCATTATTAAATTCGATGGTGAAGACATGACGTACTCGTCGGTGAAGTGGTCACAAGACATCGAAGACAATGCCGAAATATTCGGTTGGACGGCTCAACAAAAACTAATTATTGCCAGAAGATCGCTTACCGGAACTGCTGAGTTATGGTTACGTACGGAAAAACCATTCAAATCGTACGAAGAATTGAGGAATGCCCTGCTAAAGGAATTCCCAGATTCGGTAAATACCAAGCAAATGCATGAAATAATGGCGGCTCGTAAAAAGCGTAACAATGAGAGCTATTATCAATATATGCTCACCATGAAGGAGCTAGGCAAAAGAGCAAAGTTTGCAGATTACGTTTCAATCCAATACATAATAGACGGGATTACCGATTACGAGCAGAATAAAATTGGTCTGTATGGGATTACTACATATGCGGTTCTTAAGGAAAAGTTGTTACAGTACGAAGCTATGAAGCAAAAGATGTTAAAACAACGAGGAAATTCAAGCGGTGCAGGCAAGCAGCAACGTGAGTGTCGCGAATCCACAAAGCCAGCTAAAACAGACGACACCAACGTCAAGGAAAACGCTAGTCAGAAAGTTCATCGTTGTTTCAAGTGCGGGGAAAGAGGTCATATAGCGAGTTCATGCAAAAAAGGTACAAAGTGCTTCAAATGTAACCAATACGGCCATATTGGTACCGAGTGTCAAGCTGGAAGCGGAAGCGGGAACGGGAAAGGTGAACCATCCACAAGTCGGAATGTTGGCAGCACGCGAAGCGATGGCGGAAGCGGCGGAGGCGGAGCTAACTCGATTGTACGTTCGATGTTCGCTCATTATCAATCTCCAGATGACAGAACGGAGAGTGAACAAGATAGCGCGCTAATGTCAAACGGGAAAATAATCCATCAGTGTCATAGTTGTCAATGTCAAAATCATAACCACAATAGTAGCGTACTTAATGTAAACAATAATATTAGAGCAGTAAATAAATCTGTTAAAAGTGTTAATGTAGGCGGTATCACAGTAGAGTGTTTAATAGATACGGGTAGTGATCTTAACCTAATATCTTACGATGTATTTACGATGCTGTCAGTCAAATGTGAATCCGAAACAATGTTGTTAACCGGCCTTGGTTCGAGTAAGGTGTATTCAATGGGTAAGTTTAACATTAATTTGATCATAGATCGTCATTGTTATGAAGTTTGTTTCCATGTAGTGCCTGAAGGTGTAATTCCGTATGCCGTAATTCTTTGGCAAACTTTCCTGGTTAATACTATTACTATGATTAACAAGGGTATCATTGAGATAAGGCCTCAGAGTTATGATAGTTCATATTTACAGTGTTTACTTTCCAGTTTCACCGATGAAAGTGATATACCAATTCAAGTTCAAACTATCATAGATAATTACAAACCTTTAAAGATAAAAGAAGCTCCAATAAAATTAAAAATAGTATTAAAAGATGATATTCCAATAGCACAACGTCCACGGCGTCTAGCTTTGCAAGAAGAAGAAATAGTGAAACACCAAATAGAAGATTGATTGGCTAATAGCATCATACGTCCTAGCTACTCAGAATATGCCAGTCCCCTCGTTTTGGTGAAGAAGAAAGATGAAGTACGAGAATCTGTGTGGACTACAGGAAGATAAACCAGAGGATGGTGAAGGATGAATATCCCTTGCCGGTAATTAATGATCACATAGATAAATTGTGTAAAGCCAAGGTGTTTAGCACTTTAGATTTAAAGAATGGATTTTTCCATTTACCAATAGACGAGGACTCTATAAAGTATACTGCGTTTGTGACCAGCAACCCAGAAGGTCAGTATGAATTCCTGCGGGCACCGTTTGGTTTATCCATCTGTCCCAAATTCTTTACCAGATATATCAACATTATTTTCACCGACTTTGTAAGAAGAGGAGTTCTACTCATTTTCATCGATGACCTGATTATCCTGGCTGAACACGAACAGCAGGCAATTGAAAGACTACAAGAGGTACTGAAGGTAGCTGCAGAGTATGGACTCGAGATAAATTGGAAGAAGACATAGTTACTGCAAAGATCAGTGGAATACCTAGGTCATGTGGTCTGCAATGGAACCGTGCAGCCATCAAAGGAGAAAACCGAAGCAGTACATAAATTCCCTATGCCTAGAAATCTTAAAGAAGTTCAAAGTTTTATCGGATTGACCTCATACTTTCGAAAGTTTATTCCGAATTATGCTATGGTAGCACGACCTCTAAGTGAATTATTGAAGAAGAAAGAATTTTATTTTGAAGGAGATCAAAGAAATGCATTTATTAAGTTGAAAGAAATTTTATGTTATGAACCTGTCTTAAAAATATTTGATCCACAATTAAAGACTGAACTACATACTGCAAGTACGGATATGCTGCAATGCTGATGCAAAAGGATCCTGCAGATGATAGTATGCACCCAGTTCATTACGTGAGCAGAAAGACTGGTGAAACTCAGCAAAAGTGGTGCAGCTATGAGCTGGAAGCCCTAGCAGTGATAGAAGGCGTGAAGAAGTTTCGTAGATACCTTATCGGAATTCCATTTACCATAGTCACTGATTGTGAAGCTTTCCAGAAGACTTTAACAAAAAAAGATGTCTCAGCTAAAGTAGCCCGATGGATCATGTACCTGCAAGATTTTAACTACACGATTGTACACAGACCTGGTGAAAAGATGCAACATGTCGACGCTCTAAGTCGAAATATATGCGTTATTCAAAGTGAACTCCATTTCCGTATACAGAAGGCTCAAGAAGAAGATGAAGGCTTGAAGGCAATAAAAGAGGTTCTCAAGGAAAATGAGTATGAAGACTATGTTCTTGAAGATGATATCATCTATAAAGGAGAAGATAAGAAGCTGGTTGTTCCTGAACTAATGGATCTTGAGATTATAAGAAGAGCTCACGGTATTGGACATTTCGGAAAAAAGAAAATTAGAGACATAATAGAACAAGATTATTACATTTCCAAGTTGGATAATAAAATTGAAAAAGTAATTTCTGCATGTGTGACCTGTCTACTAGCTAGCAGAAAGACAGGCAAGAAAGAAGGATTCTTAAACCCGATACCAAAAGGAGAAGTGCCATTAGATACACTTCACATTGATCATTTAGGGCCTTTGGATGCTACCAAGAAAATGTACAATTACATTTTAACTGTCATAGATGGATACACAAAGTTTGTTTGGATATACCCAGTTAAAACTGTTACAACAAAGGAAACGGTTGATAAGTTAAAATTACATCAAAAGGATTATGTTAAGTTATCATTTATTTTCTTTCCTTTTATATTTAGTATATATGTATTTATGTATCTATTATATAGGATATGTATATATCTGTGTATCTATTTTAATATATTGTATTTTTATTATTTGCGCCAACAACATCCCCATTTTATGTCCAGACCAATCACTATCCATGCCAAGGTTGCCTGGAAGAGATCGCGGAAAGCGATAAGGCCGCCCATTGTATATTTTGTAGTGTACTTTGTTTTTTTGTTGTGTATTTTTTGTGGTGTACAATAAAGTATATGTAAATAAATATAAATAAATAATTATGGAAACCCAAGACGGATAGTGACTGATAGAGGCACAGCATTCACAGGGAAAGAGTTTAAAGAATATTGCCAAGAAGAGGAAATAGAGCATATTACAATAGCAACAGGAATACCTCGTGGACATGGTCAAGCTGAAAGAATGAATCAAATCATTATCTCTGTATTGACAAAAATGTGCATTGAAGAACCTGCACTGTGGTACAAGTATGCCAGTAAAGTTCAGAGGGTAATAAATAGTTCATATCAAAGATCCATCCAAACATCACCTTTTGAATTATTAACAGGGACTAAAATTAGACTTAAAGAAGACATTAAGATTTTAGAATTTTTAGAAGAACAGAATAGAAGAGAATTCACGGACAAAAGAGATGAATTAAGAAAAGAAGCAAAAGCTCAGATATTAAAAATTCAAGAAGAAAACAGAAGGAATTTTAATAGTAAAAGGAAGGAAGGGCTGAAATATAAAATAGGGGATATAATAGCAATACAAAGAACTCAGTTTGGAAATGCATTAAAATTAAAACAAAAATTCTTTGGACCTTATAAAGTAGTAAAAGATTTAGGAAAAGACCGGTATGAAGTTAGAAAATTAGATAACAGTAAAGAGGGACCTAAACACACCACTACAGGAGTAGATTATATGAAAAGATGGCCTTAATTCAATGATGTCTTGTTAACATTTCAGTTTATTTTAAATAAGAAAATAATAATTAAGAATTCATACTTACTGTTGAACGCAGCTAGCTTACCATTCTATTTTATTCAATAAAGTGAGTAATGTTGACAGTTGTTGTACCATAACTAGCAAGACACTTAAAAAGTATCATTCATTTTATCTCATTGTAAGATGTAATTGAGTATGTATAAATTGCCTTATGGCTGTAATTCTGTATCAAGTTGAAGAGTTTAGCAATAGCTTATTTAGTGATTAAGAAATGATATACCTACCTTGTAACTTACCATTATAGAAATAATTCTGTGTAACAAATGTACCTTTAAACATTTAAGTTGTAAGTAAGACTATACCTAGATAATTATTATGTGTTAGAGTATTGTTAAAGGAGTGAATGCGTGTGTGAGTGTATATTATAATATAAGTAAGAAGAAATACAATGTTTAGATTTTTTTTTTATTCAGAAACACTTGTAATTTTTGTTGTAAACCGTAAAGATTGTTAAAGTAGTTTAGTTTGTTTTATTGTACTAGAGTCAGTCTGAGGGCAGACTGAAAGCAGAATGGCCGAGTTGTAGGATGTTAATCCGGAACGCATCATAACTTTAGAAAATAAATAAAATATGAACGCAGCGGTGAGTGAATGGGAGAGTATGTGTGGGAGGGAGAAAAGGGACGCAAGCGAGCTACTAAGAGGTGAAGACGTTTTTGAAAATTGTAAAAGAAGTTATAAAATTAATAAAACTTATTACGAAGTAAAGTGTTTATTTCGGTCATCCACACCACCCTACATGTATATCGTCAGCAAATAACACCATTTGTGGTTGTTTTTTTTAATAAATGGGGTAGATCATTAACATATACTAAAAAGAGGAAAGGACCTAATATTGAGCCTTGTGGAACACCCATTTTTATTTTTAAACCAAGTGAATTGACTCCATTTATATGAACTTTTTGCTGTCTATCATTTAAATAAGATTTTACTAGACTGAGCGCAAGTTTACCTAGTCCGTAATGCTCAAGTTTTAAGAGCAAGGTTTAGTGATTAACGCAATCAAATGCCTTGGAGAGGTCACAAAAGATACCAATAGCATCCTGAGCCTCCTCCCAAGCAGAAAATATATGTTTTAATAAGGTAACACCGGCGTCAGTCGTACAAAGTCCTTTGGTGAAACCATATTGCTGATATGCCGCCGCCATCTTGTTTTTATTTCGATACAATTTCTGTGACAATTTAAAAAAAAATGTTTATCAAAAACGCCCCTCCCGCCCGCCTTTATCGTTTAGCTTAACAGATCCTTATAATACAACCATATTAATTTATTGCCTACATACCATTCGCTTTTGCTGTTTGTACCTCGTTGAGCGTAGATTTATGTTTACCTTCCCTGTTCATGTAAAACTACGGTCGCTTCTATCCGTAACATTAGAAATTGAGATTTTGTAAGTGAATTTCATTTTGAGAGTAACTTGAAAGTATTTTTCGGAAAGGAAATCAGCGTAACTTTTGGAGACTTTGAGAACTTGGATATCGTCTAGGATGCAAATATTTCAGCGAAAGTATCTTCAAGCAGGTTTTGTCATATTATTTTATGAATTGAGACTTTTTGTTTAAACACAATTGGGACTGACAAGCGTTAATAAACGTAGGTAACTGGTTGAAACTGAGTGTGCTCGCAGAGGTGAGGATTTACTTTCTTCTTCGAGTAACTTGTAATTTCGAGCCAAAAGTTATTCCTGCTTACAAAATCTAGACAAATCTTGAGCAATATAACTGGACTGGTTTGTCAGACTTTCGGGTTTCAAATGCTTTCCGGGGCACGGAGGGGTCTTAAGTATGTAAAGATCGAAGAAAGATCACCCATCCACGGACCAACCGCAGCCAGCGTAGCTCAATCTGATCGATTGACCCGTGCGGTTGTTATTATTTGGTCACAAGCCCTTCAATTTGTAACTATAGCATTGCAGATAATAGCTCTGTATTTACTGTAATGGCTGATCAGAATTGAATGGAATTTAAAACACGATTTTACCATGACCTGGGTTAGAACAGAGTATACTTCTTTTATCCGGGTAGTATATTCCCGTGGGATAATTTCCAACCTCCACGCGAGCGAAGCTGTGGGGAAAAGCAAGCCGTCAAAATACCTTAACGTGGGTAACATAAATCGTATTCTGAAGCCAGTCTACAAATTCCAATTGCGGTTTTAATTACGACGAGTAATTACGAAGCCATTCGACCCACATCGTCCCAACTGACCGTACACAAACAAAGTTATCTGGTATCCCTCAAGGAGGGCAAATTAATAGAATAATAGATAAAGTAGGTAATCTTATAATTTATCAGTATTCTGCTGGGTGGCTCGCACGCAATCTGTCTGTGTCACAACTTGGGGGTAACAATAAAACTTTGGTCTTTTCGTCCGCGCGCACTTTTTACCCAGATTACGTAGTCTGAGTAAGACGTTTTGATACTTGAGATTTTGTGAAAAAAGTTATTATACAATTTTTTTCCTTGTCCTAGGGGTCATCAATAGGATGGACCCTAATCTTATTACAATAAATAGACTAATAGGTAATTTAATTATAACCTAAACTATTAAATTGTCTTTACTAAGAATGTGTCCAATAGCACTTTTCTTATTGTGTCTATTAAGGCGAATACATTTCGATCTTGTGTTTGTTTGGCACTTTTGTACTTTGCACTATTCAGTAACACTAAACACTAACTCGAACGGTTTTGTTCTTTTTAACCGATTTCCAAAAGGAGGCGTCGCAACCTTTTTTTTCTTTTTCTTTTTTTTATGTATGTTCCCCGATTACTCGAAGATGGCTGGACCGATTTGGATAAATTTTTTTTGTTTGAAAGGGTATACTTCCCAGGTGGTCCCATGATCATCAAGTCAGGATCTGATGATGGGATCCTGGAGAAATAAAGAGAACTCTTCAAATTTTATAGGCACACTTGAAGCAATTTGTGTAGTTTTTGGAAGAGTACTTTCTCGGAGTGGTTCCATTTCAATTTGGTGAAGATCTGATGAAGAACTTCGGAGATAGGCAACGGAACTCCTCAATAAATGATAGCAAATGGACTGGAATTGCAGAAATCTCATGTCTGTCTATTGTTTACACCACTTCGTAACATAACATCACGCCGGGACGCTGTGAAGGGGTAAGCACATGAGAACCATTAAAAAGTGAAAAATAAAAACTTTTTTCAAAAAAAAAAAACAACCGACTTCCAAAAAAAAACGAAAAAGTGAAAAATAACTTTAATTTCGGAAGGCGGTGACAAAAAATTAAAATACATATCCAAAGTCACCGCCTTCCGAAATTAAAGTTATTTTTCACTTTTTCGTTTTTTTGGAAGTCGGTTGTTTTTTTTTTGAAAAAAGTTTTTATTAGTCTTCTAATTATGTCATTACACAATTGACGACTTCCTTAATGATGAATCATTGACATGCTATTGTACCTTTTTTACATTTTTTTTTTATCTATTCGATAATACTGTATCCTTAATTACCTTTGACATATTTTTTTATTACTATAACCAGGATGACGATTGACATTTTCGTATTATTGTGACATTTTTAATGTAATTCAAACGATTTGACATGAATTTGTATCGTGTATTATTTTATTTTATAATATTATATTACCTGAAAGTGTAAATTCAATAAAAATAATAATTGCATGCCGCAAATTATATTTTATAATATGATTTGTGGCATGAAAATCATATATCATTATTATTGAATGTGACGGTAGAACATGGACGACACATAAAATAAAATATCTACTGCCGAACACTACTAAACAGGAGTGCGGGTTGTTCGAAAGAGATACCGCAGCCCCTGGCACACAGGCAACTGAGGGAACACGGGTGGGTCTTAGTCAGCAAAGGTCTCACACGCCCTCCCGCTCCACCCAGAGCGGGAGAAGTTATTTGATGATTTCCCACCCAAAAAAAAAACATAAAACATCTACGTACTTACTATATATCCATCATATATGTATGCATATATTATCCATGTTTGCAAACCAATAAATGATTTAATTTTTGATCTTCACTCTTTCATGTTTGTGATATAAACTTTAATAAATCTATTGGATAGAACAGTAATTAAATGTTGAATATAGGTAATTATGTTAACACATAACATCATCACGTTGGGACTAGGCTGTGCGTGGTTGTCAGTGAGTGACTGAAAATTAATTTTAGATTTTTATTTGGCCATCAACTGTTTTGTATATGTTAACATAACATCATGCCTGTAATCCCCGAACATTAACGCAGAGGTGTACCTACTACGACCATATTTCACCAGATTTATTATGTTTAAGTCCCATGTCATAGAGGGCGAGCCTATTTTCATCGACCGGGCACTTATCCAGACGGTGATACTGAGAAAAAAATATTCACTGGCCCAAATAATGTAAGTATTGTTCCTTGCACACGTTAATATACTGCATATCAAAATATTAGGCATTTACAACATTGTATTTTTTTTTGCGGGTTGGACATCATCAAATAACTTCTCCCGCTCTGGGTGGAGCGGGAGCGCGTGTCAGACTTTTACTGACTAAAACCCACCCGTGTTCCTTCAGTTGCCTGTGTGCCTGGGGCCACGGTATCTCTTTCGAATAACCCGCACCCCTGGTACGCATCGGCCCTTGCGGACCCCACCAGTTGGTGCTGACATCTCTTTGAGGCGCGCGTGCAACACAACGCGCCGTCGACCCGGGCTTGGACCGTACCGGACAGCGAGCTACCCATTACTCGCCATCCGTAAGACCGCGCCTAAGGTGGCCGGGAATCAGCCTGGGATTCCCGACGCCCAGGGCGTCTCCTGCGGCGACAAGGGCCGTAAGGGCGCATATACTTCCCTCACGTGCGTCCCTTCCCTCTTCGCGAGCATTACTCCTTCGCAGAAGGAGATGACGGCTACCCATGCACTCTCGCTCCGTATCATGGGCCGGACGCGAGGAGGGATCGCCGCCGCCGATCGCCTCCACAAGGCCACGGCGGTGCTTGGCCCAATCCGGGCAGACCTCCACCGTGTCCTCAGGGCGATCTATGTAGTACAACATTGTTAGTTCAAGAATAAACGTTCTGAATTTTGATGTTTACACTCACTCGAGTCTGCAAACAGTTCTAACTTAGAATTTCAATCGGGTCCTAGTGTACAGTTGCAAGTTCTTGTATGAGTTGCATCGATTGATATTTCGCTCTCGCTCGAAACCGGGCTACATTATGTGTCATCATCACCATCATCATTCCAGCCGAAAGACGTCCACTGCTGGACATAGGCTTACCCCAGGCTCCGCCACTTCGACCGGTTCTGTGCTTCCCGCATCCAGCGGACTCCTGTGGCCCTCACAAGGTCATCAGTCCACGTTGTGGGAGGCCTTCCAACTTTACGTCTTCCTGTACGCGGTCGCCACTCCAGAACCTTTCGGCCCCATCGGCCATCTGTTCTGAGTGCAATGTACCCTGCCCACTGCCACTTAAGTTTGGCAATTCTTCGGGCTATGTCGGTTACTTTGGTTCTCCTACGGATCTCTCCATTCCTGATTCTATCACGTAGGGAAACTCCAAACATAGCCCTCTCCATTGCCCTTTGGGTGACTTTAAGCCTTCTTATGAGGCCCATTGTGAGCGACCACGTTTCGGTTCCATATGTCATCACTGGCAACACGCACTGGTCAAAGACTTTCGTCTTGAGACACTGCGGTATGTAGGACGAGAAGATACTGCGTAGCTTCCCGAACGCTGCCTACATTATGTGTGCTACATTATGTGTAAATAAACAAATTATAGTTATAGTATAATGTAATTTAGCTTAACAGTTCGGGAAATGAACTGTTAACCAAATTGACGTTAGTTTGCCGTGTTGTATAGCCATTTAATACAACTGAATGTATGGACAATTTTAGTTGCAAGTCAATTTTCTTACAAAATAATTTCATAGAATTAACATTCTATGTATAAGAACACTAGCTTTTACCAGTGGCTTCGCCTGCGTTGAGAAAATGTTCCCATGGGAGTGTACTACCGGGATAAAAAGTATTTTATGTAATATACTGTAAGTATATTAAGTATATCAAATTTCATACAAATCCGTTCAGCCGTTTTTATGTGATTGAGTAACAAACATTCAAACGGACCAAGTTTCCCATCTACCTATATTTATAAAAATGAATCGTCAAAATGTGTGTACGCGCATAACTTCCGAACGACTCCACCAAATTGGATGATTTTTTTATGTGTTCCTTATTGTCAGGACAAGGTTTGTATATTAGAAAATTTATAAAAAATAATATGTAGTTTTGATCAGAATTAATTTTTACAATCTAATACAACAAGTGATTGACGGTATGTGACAGAAGACTTTGACAGATCTTTGACGAAACAATCGACCAACTGATTTGATTTTACCGAAAGGGTTATAATTCCTCAGTCGCGACTGGAGAAATAAAATATGGCGGTACGAAGTTCGCCGGGTCAGCTAGTTTATTATAATAGAATGATTTGCTTGACTCCATCTAATAGTCTGTAACTTACACCATCCACAAAGTAGCTACAAAAGTGTTTGTCCAAACACTCGTAGCCGCGTAGCGGCGTAGCAACGGAGCAGCGTAGCCGCGTAGTCCGTAGTCTCGACTGCGCCCCGGTATTACTCGCCTTGCCAACACAAACAAGGTTGTTTTACGTTCACTGTACCAAACTTGAATTTGTATACATATCGTGGCATCGGACAAAGGCATTTGTTTTGGCAAAGTTGTATTTCGTGTCTGTTAAGTTTGCAGATGTGCGTCTGCGGAAATGTACTTAATTGTAATATTTTATAATAAATAATTTTTGTGACATCTCTTGTTGAATTAATAGAAAATCGTCTTGCACTCATTCTGCTGCCTAACGTGCCAGGAAACAGGAGATTTTAAGACACTTGTATTATTATTACTTTCACGGCTTGTTGCTAAGTAATATTAGCCGCACGGGTCGATAGATCAGGTTAAGCTACACTTGCCGCGGTTGGTCTGCGGATGGGTGACCATCTTTACATACCAAGTCCGTGCTTCGGAAAGCACGTTAAGCCGTTGATCCCAGCTGTCAATTGTGGATCTTTGACAGTCGTTACGGGTCGTCAGAAGCCCGAAAGTCTTGTATTACCCAGTTACTGGGTTGTGGAGGTGAGGAAGACAGTCGCTCCATGTAAAATACTGGTATTCAGCTGCATCCGGTTAGACTGGAAGCCAACTTCAACGTAGTTGGGATAAGGCTAGGCAGTTCGAAGGCTTGAATTTAAAACACTTTCATTAATTTTATAAATGTGAGTACCATGGATCCATTTATTATGTTATTATGATGTACGTTGACTTGAAAAAAGCAAGCAAAGCATGGCAGTTGAGAGTATGTCATGCTCTCATATATGTCTCACTGATGGTGGCGCGTGTGTTGGATCATTCGTTTCCCTACAAAATGGTTGAGCTGGATGGTGCTGATCCACGCGTCATGCTTGTGAGCATGCTGCAACGACGCAACATGCTGTCGGTTTATTTATTTTTTTCTTTTTAAAAACGTTGCCCCACACTAGGAATTACTCCTGTATTGTGGGTGCGTTTACAAACATTTAAATTCACATACACAAACAGCCAGACCCGGAACAACTACTTGTAGGTCATACAAATATTTGTTCCGTGCGGGAACCGAACCCGCTACACGCAGCACAGCAGTCAATCGCTTAACCACTGCGCCAACCGTGCTGTCAAGGTTGAGACTGGTCATCTTCTAACTCCCAGGGCTTATTTTTAATTTTATATTTGAAATTGTTCCTTAATTATTTTTTACATCGTTCTCACAAAAATAAATAATAAGAATATTGAACCCAGAATTTTGTAGTATATTGATTTTAAAGAGTGTCCGTGGAGTTTCTTGTTCATTCTTCTCCATTGTGATCTAAGTTTTGGAATGGGCAACTGCTTTCAACCTTCTTACTAAGTGACCGACTTTTTGAAAATTCAAAACTGCCTGTAAATTATTTAATTGAAATAAATACTTTGAGTTTGAGTTTGACTGACGTCACGGCTGGAGGCTTATTTTTTTTCGTGTTTGATATATCGCTACGCCCACAGGCGGTTAATTTTACCAAGTCAAAACAGACAGACCGCCTCCAGCCGTATAAATTGACGTACATTACCAAGAAGCCATATGATTCAGTGTCGTTTGTACTCACACCTACCTCAAACTATTCCTGAATTATAACTGAACGAAACTATTATATCTAACACTAGCTTCTGCTCGGGACTTCATTCGCGTCAACTTTCTTGCCCTCCCAATCCACCCCGTACTTATAATATTATAAAGCTGAAGAACCAAACAAAATCTTCAGCTTTAGAATATTAAAATATAGAGCTTCTGCTCATGACTTCATCCACGGGAAGTTTAATTACCCTCACCCCCACACTCACATCCACTTCCACACACACACTTACACACCCAAACACACCCACACCCCCACTCACACACACAACACAACACACAATCACAATCATACCTAAATTCTGTTCTTGCTCTTAAATAATGCCATAATAGTGTTTTGTACTTACCTCAATCTTTTTTTCCTCCTGCATGGTAATTTTTTAATCTTTTAGGATTTCAAGTTATAAAAAAAACACTTACCTGTTTATTTTGTACCTAGAATGCTCTTTTTTCTTGTCTAATTGTAAAACGGGAATTTAAATTATAAAACTATAAGTATTATATTAAGCTTTCTGGCTCTAATGTATATTTAATATTATGTTAATGCAAATGAGGGTGGGCGCTGATACCTATATCACAAGATATTAAGATATCATAACTTAGGTATTAGTAGCAACTCTAACATGTAAAATAATGTAACTTCCTTTCGGCCTATTTTATTTTAAACCTGTTTCTTTATGTTAATTTGAAGGTGCAAATAAACATTTTTGTTTAATATATTTATAGGTTCTTGTTCCACGACCCACCCCGTTCCATTTCATCCCCGGCCTTAACTTCGTTTTCACCTTAGGCTTCCTTATGTTTTTTTTTTCTCGGTTCCTATTCTAACCTGATTTTAAATATCGTGTAGTCTCTTCCTCAAGAATTTGGCTGTCAAATGCAATACGATTTTTTTTAATCCTACTGGTAGTTCCAGAGATTAGCGCGTTCAAACAAACCAAGAAACAGACAAACTCTTCAGCTTCATTAGTAGTAAGTATAAGTATTATAAGACAAGTATAAGTATAAAACAAGTGAAGCAAGTATAGGTTAATTCCAAAATGAAGAAATGTCTAACCGCCTTAGTAACATAGCTATGTAATTTAGAAGCTTGCTCGAAGAGAATTTGCAAGTCATCTGCAGGGGAACACTTGACACTATAATATATTTTAGTGAGTCGACAACCGACTTGTATTCATGAATGTAGAATGAGACGGCAGGTCTGGCTGCTTCTTCTGAAATCATGTGAACAGTCGACACAATTTGAAGTGGGTTCACTTATTTTATTTATTTATTAATCGATTTGTGTACAATTTGTTACCTTAAGGGGAACCTAGTCGCGAGCTCGAACTCACTGGTGGCCCTAGCTAAAAAGCATGCTGTCTCACCAGGCATCGTGTCCGACAGAGGTAGTATCAGGGATGAGCAGTTAAATGCTAGTCTACACGCACAACATTATTGTGTGAGATGCAGGATCATTTATTGTACAACAGGCGCGTAAAAAATTAAGAACAGCCCTTCGGAAGATCGGGTTTTATGAAAAAACTACTACATAAATCAATAAGCAATAAACTTTATTGAACTTTTCGATATTTGAGCGTTGTCGGTACCGACTCGGTTTTTCAGTTTTTACACTTCTTTTATTACTTAAACACGCCCAAACTTAGGTTAAATTAGCAAGAAAAACGAATCTTTGTTGGCTCCTAACTTTTTAATGGCTTTTTATTTTAGTATTCTGTTTCCGTACAGACAATATTAATAATGAGACAAAACCATACTACTACTAACATTAATTTTTGATGTACATTGTCGAACAGTGGAGTAATACACTCCCGAAGTTTGTATGGGAAAAATGTGGACTAAGTTCACCTTAAGAGACTGCTGACATTACAACATAAACTAAAAGCCGCCAATAATAGTCAGAAAACCCTCCTGTTACACTGGGGTTTTTTTTGGGTGGGAAATCATCAAATAACTTCTCCCGCTCTGGGTGGAGCGGGAGGGCGTGTCAGACTTTTACTGACTAAAACCCACCCGTGTTCCCTCAGTTACCTGTGTGCCAAGGGCTGCGGTATCTCTTTCGAACAACCCGCACCCCTGGCAGGCATCGGCCCTTGTGGGCCCCATCAGTTGGTGCTGACATATCTTAGAGACGCGCGTGGAACACAACGCGCCGTCGACCCGGGCTAGATCCTTACCGGACAGCGAGCTACCCATTACTCACCATCCGCAAGCCCGCGCCTATGGTGGCCGGGAATCAGCCTGGGATTCCCGACGCCCAGGGCGTCTCGTGCGGAGGCTACGGCCGTGAGGGCGCATGTACTGCCTTTCCCTCACGTGCGCCGCCTCCCTCTTTTTGTGAGCATCACTGCTTCGCTGAAGGATTACACTGGGGTATTATTTATCATTGCTCTGACCCACACAGTAACAAACGAGAACTTAAGATATACTCGTAGGCTGCACAAGAGAATAGCAATGAAATTGCTACAGTTAATACTATTTTGGCTTATCTATGATTGTGACTATGTTCCATAATGTGACTGTATGTATGTATGGAGTTAGCTATTTCAGAATTTACCAATGTAGTAAAAGCAGGTTGCACCAGTCAGATATTTAGATTATCTTTCTAACCCCCGACGCAGTAAAAGTCAGTAAAAGTCTGACACGCCCTCCCGCTCCACCCAGAGCGGGAGAAGTTATTTGATGATTTCCCACCCAAAAAAAAAAAAAAAAAAAAAAAAAAAAAAAAAAAAAAAAAAAAAAAAAAAAAAAAAAACCCCCCGACGCAAAAAGAGGGGTGTTATAAGTTTGACCGCGGCTATGTGTGTGTCTGTCTGTGTGTCTGCCTTTAGCGCCGTAGTTCTTAAACGGGTGAACCGATTTGGGTGCGTTTTTTTTTTTTAATTTAAAAGTAGGTTTTCTAGAGGTAGTTCTTAGATGTATTATCAAAATCGGTTCAGCTGTTTGAAGATTATCAGCTCTTTTCTGGCTGATGAACGAATTTGAACCTCTCCCAAGGATCTGATTGAGTCCAAATTTGGTATTCTGAAACTGATGCTGGAGCATCACCTGGAATTTCCAGGATGCCTAAGTTACTCACAAAAAAACAGCAGAAGTATCGTGATTAGGCTCATTAAAAAGGTCTCAATAAATAGGTTTTTATATAAATGGTGATCAGGACGACGAATGAGGATAAATTAGAAACAAACTTCACTGTGGGAAACATAGGCAAAGCTGCGCAGATTTAAGCGTGACATGTGTCGATCGTAGTGTGTTTACTTTTACTATATTAAGGTTAAAAAGCGGGAAATAAAAGTTAAATTAAAAATTATAAAACCCCCGACTCAAACAAAAACCTCTAAAAAGTAAAAACTTCATGTTTATTGGCCTTTTAAGTTGTAGGTAATATTTTGATCAAAGCAGTGTCACGTCAGGGTACGGTCAATGTCGCCCGTTCTTCTCTATAGATACCTACTACACTGTGGAATGGGCTACCTTTATATTTCTGGCGTTTAAGTGCTTTTGAATTATCCTTGAGTCAGGACAATTCCAAAGGACTTAAATGTACGCTCTGACTTTGACGTTTCACACCGAGTGACAGATAACGAATGACATACAAAAAGTGGGGCGTCTAAATGTCAGCTTTATCGAACAAAACTTAGACGCTGCATTATTTATCGACGGCCTATAAACAAATATAACAAAACAAAGAGTTTAGCAAGACAGATGGCGCTGTGTGACATCCCTATATTTATTACCAACGCGTCGAGAAATGATAAGTGGTTGCTATTTCTTTGGATAGAGATTACAAACTTAACAATACACTTACACATCTCCATTCTAGACCTTATTGCTAAACCTTTAGAGAGACGAGAAAGTTTCTAGGGTGGTGTTGTAAGGTTGTGTTGCAAGTTCTGAGGCGCAGTTATTCTCGAAGGCACTGGAATATTTCTTGCTGATGGCATCGGTATCAGATTTAGAGAGATTCTGATCGGGACTGGTTTGAAATTTCGGATTGCAAATTATAGGCATTTTTTATCAGCAACTTTAACAAGTAAAATATTAGACGTCAGTTAAAACTTTTATATTAAAAACAAATCTGTACTCGGACTTTTAATTGTATTCAGTAACCTGACAATTGAAGGGTTACCAGATTTTGACAGAAAAAAGATAGTGAGGTGGTGTAAGAATGAACGAAATTGAATGAACTTGAAATTATGTACTTACATGCAATTTTTTTATTTTAAATTTAATAACTTGTCTCAAAAACATGACAAAAACATGAGCACACTATTAAAAATTGTAGAATTTGTTACATATTTTATTTTTCAGTAGTAAGGTAATGTATTTAATTTCATTCTATTAGAAGAAATAAAAAAGGTAATTACTTTAATTAATAAATTATTAATTATTCTTGTATTCTACATCTTACAATGTTTTTATATTTTCAAAACGAAAAATAAGAATGGTTTAATTTAAAATGAAACCATTTTTATCATTCACTCTTTACGCAAAATCGTTCACTACCTCAACACTATTAGTTTTAATATGGTAACAATATTTTTTCTTTGAACTGTCGAGTTGCTGAATACGATTAAAAGTCCAAGTAAGTAAGTAAGCCAAACTAATTCCTCGTTGGTCTTGCGGTTATAAGCGTTACTGCCTCTGCATGAGGTCTTGGGTTTGATTCCCAAGTCGGGCAAAGAAAGAAAGAAAGAAAAATGGATTTATTGGGGTTTACAAAGCGTTATTGAGTTTTTCTATCTGGAATTTCTCAGTAGCTACCCGGCGATTGGATTTGTGCCCAATTGATGGCAATAGGCTCGCCCCCTATCACATGGGACTTAAATATAACTGGCGAAATGTGGGTGTACTATACACCTGTGCCCAACCCTACGGGGAAACAAGGAGTGATTTTATGTATAACTAGCTTCCGCCAGCGGCTTCGCCCGCGTGGCAGTCGGAAATTATCCCGCAGTAACGTTCTACCGGGATAAAAAGTACCCTATGTGTTAATCCAGGTTATAAACTATCTGTGTGACAAATTTCATGTAAATCCATTACATAGTTTTTGCGTGAAAGATTAACAAACATCCATACATCCATACATACAAACTTTCGCGTTTAAAATACAAGGTGAATTTTTAGTCACCGTTAAAATTTTCCAGGGTGATAGTACCAGTGAAATTGACCAACTTTCTCCAAGGAACATAGGTCGAAAAATGAAAAAAAAATCTGACCTCTCATACAAAATCGATCAGCTGACTATTGATTTTGCATGGGAACCGGGAGGTACGATTTTTTTTTATTGACGTTGACTAAAAATTCACTTTGTGTTAAGTAAGGGTGTGTAGTTAGATATTTAAGTTATAAACTTAAATATCCTAACTCTGCCTTGTATATACACCGTGACATTTTAATCGTCTTATAAAGGTGGTCCACTCAATGTGTCCGTGATAAAATACCTCCAGGCGCGATTAAAATATTGTTACCATTAATTAAGATAAAAGGTACAAAGAAAAATAAATAATGCTTTAGAATTATAAAACACCCGCCCTGTTAATAATGTTTGCGTATGAAACGGTAGAAGATATCTACCTACCTAACATTACATTCCATCATTAATTCCATCTCCATAACAGGGTGTTTCAAACTACGTCATGCGTCTTAGTAAATGATATTTTCATTTTTTTAACTATGCAAATGTTCAAAAATATCATTTTTTTTTTTAAATGATTAGTAGTCATTGGATACATGAAGTGGGCTGCCGTTGTAAGACGACTAAAATGTCACGGTGTATATACCTGAAATTGCATATTTCAGGTATATACACCGTGACATTTCAAGAGACAATTCGCTCATAAACACCAAGACTTTCACATTAAACGAGAAGACATACAAACAAGATACACACTCCGATACAAAACACGACTGAACCTACCAACATCCCGCTTAAAAATACATTCAACAAGCCCTCTGGTTATGTCCATAAAAATATATAATAAGTTACCAGAATCAATTAGAAACATTAACAAATTAAAAAAATCTGTTAATAAGTAAATGTTATTACAGTGTACACGAATATTTAAATGATAAATCCCTAAAACTAATTTAGAATACCCAAACATTTCTTTCTATTATTATTTTTAATTGTATTTGGAATAAGTTCGATTATACGATAAACTATAGGTCCTCATCTCTACCTTCTAAATTTCTTTTGCTGTGCCCGACAGGGTCCACGATTGTGTCATAAAGCTAATGTTTACCACCTAAGCATTGTGGAATGCAATAAAGTATTGAGTAAGCTGAGAAAAATAAAGTACACACAAGTTTGTAACTGGCGTAGTAAGTCTTATCTGATTTACTACACAGGCCTATCCTCCAAAATTCCCAAAAAATAACATACATACTCAGCCTTTAATGTTCCCACTGCTGGGATACAGGCCACCTCTCCGTGAGGGGCCGTAATCCACCACGCGTGTTCAGTTTGTTAGATGTCTCATGTCTTCGAATTTTTGGTTTAAGGACATGCCGCTTTCCTCACGATGTTTTCCTTGACCCTTTTGAGAGCTGTGGCGATGAAATTATTTATAAAAAATTAAGCGCCTGTCTGTTTTCAAACGCACGACCTACAACTAGTAAGTGGCCACTGTTACCACAGAGCCACCACAATTCTCAAAACAACTGCAACAAATACTAAACTACTAAACTAAACTGCAAAAATAACATCTAAGAATACATTTCATTCGATCCAGGCCAAGCCAAACACGCATTGTTTACCCAACTACGTATCGTAAGTAAAAAGTATTGACGTATCTTTAAAAGAAAATTTACACAGTATTTCGTATTTTCGTTGGTGTCGACACTCCCTGATTCATGGCTCCCTCGTTCCGCTCCGATGGTACCAGTGAGTTGGGACCGCGACTTGGGATTTGGAATTTCAGTTTTATCGGTTCAAATATGTTTCCTCTACGACTAGGTTTTGTATGAGTTCTAATCCAATATACTGTGAAAATGAAACGACGTTGATTTCGAGAAAAAAGAAAAAAACATTTACATTTTTTTACATCTGTTTTTTATTTTTTTTCGATGGCAAGTAATTGGGTGTCCTATCTATAAGTAAGTGGATCTGCTTGAAATACCAGACGCAGCGTAGGTGCGTTATTATTATTAAATAAAGTTAACATGTCCTAGGCGCCTGTATTTAAACCTGTAGTTCGTGTATAAACATGCTATCAATGTCCTTAATTGAATTTAATTATTCATTAGCAATTCATTTTGCGTTCAAATATAATCCAGCATGAAACAGTAACAGTAATAAACCTATGGAGTTCGAAATAAAAAGAACACTAGATTAAAAAATAAATGTAAAATAGCATACCAACATAAAATAATAAACCAAATGTCAATAAATTTATGACAATCTAAACTAAAAACATTCATAAAAAATGAAAGTCGTATGAACACGGAACACAATAAAACACCATTCATAAATGACATAAAATATTGACATTTTACTAAATGTACGTTTTGAAACATTTACTTGAAGCGCTTGTTATGTGTTAAAAGGTCCACTTAGATAATTTTAGTAAATGTAGTACTTCGTTTCTCTGGAGCAGTGCTGGCCTAGTAGTTACGGCTCCAACTTAGAAGTCGTACGGTTGTATGACAAACCCAGTCAGGCGGGTTACTTTGTGAAATTTATTTCATCACAGATGTTCTCAAAACGGTGAACTTTTATATAACGGAAGAACTTTTATATAAGGGCATATATATATATATATATGTATATCTGAGAGGGGTAGGGTCGAGGGAGGGGCGGAGATTCCGCTCCCGCAAGAGGAAAGTTCAGGAAAAGCACAGTTTTTTGTTATAGATTAAAAAATAAATCTAACATTTGGTTTTTTTTTTAATGATGACACGAATTATTGAGGGACAGGGAGTGGCCCCCTCTAGGGCGTAGTCGCCAGACCTACTGGTTCTATATTCATTTGCATACAATTTTAAGACATAAAATAACATGGCATACTTTTTTTATCCATACTATGCATACGCATAACTTTATATTTTACAATCAAGAAACATCACACTGTTATAACCTCATCTAACCCACCCGAATGATTCACCAACAATAGAGGAGATCTGGCACTCGGCCGCCGCTTCCGCGGCACGCTCGATTCGCTCGTTCACCGTCGCGCGTCTAACTTAACCTAAACCAAATGATTCCCCCCAGTGGGTTCCCGCATTGTCGTTGCGGGGGTCACCCTCCCACGGTGAAGCGAAGAGGAACCCCAAGGTGGGGCCGCTCGTCAGGGCTTTTGCCTCCAAGCCGACGACGTAGCGGCCAAAAAGTAGGTTGCGGTGAGGTGTATCGCAACTGAGGTGGGGAGTTGAACTGCGGGGCGCAATGTTGAATGGGAGGCATCGCGGCTGAGGGTTACAGGCTGCGGCGGAGGAGGAGTGCCGGTACTTCTGAGTAGAGCTCTTCCCTTCCGTGGCCTGGACGGGGCCGCCACCGTATGATGGCGGACGCGGTGGGGCCGCAGGGGAGGAGGAGTGTCGGTATAGCGTTGGCCGCTCTTCTTATCCCCTGCGGCCAAAAAGTGGTAGGCGGTGGGGTCACTGTGCTGACCCGTCGCAGGGGGACTAAGGGTGCCAGACACTATTAAAACACGTTGCTTTTCCATAATAGACTGACATTTATTTTCAGTTACTTGACACATTTTTGAATTTATTTTTTTATCTATATTCTAATATCCCCACTTAACAAAATAAATGTTAATTTCTAAACAAAATACATGTTTTTATTTAGCTTTAATTCCCAACATGTGCATGAACTTATAATGCTTGGTTGCCAAAAGACCTTTGGTTAACAAGTCAGCGGGCATTTCCTGAGTACTAATGTATTCAATATTAATTAATTTATTTTTAACTGCATCTCTAACATAATGATACCGAACATCAATATGTTTTGACCTAGCATGTGCCTGATGACTTGTTGCTAATTTTAAAGCACTTTGATTATCACATTTCAAATTAATCATACATTTTCTACCAGTTAGTTCATACATCAGATTTCTCAAGTAAACAGCCTCTCTAGATGCCTCTGAAAGAGCAACATATTCTGCCTCAGTGCTGGATAAGGAGACAGTTTTTTGTTTTTTTACTTTGCCAGGAAATCACAGAACCACCCATTACAAAGCAAAACCCAGTTTATGACTTACGATCTAGACTATCGCTAGCCCAGTCTGCATCAACAAAACCAGTCAGCTCTACATTATCCTTATGGTATGTTAAACAATAATGTTTGGTTTTTTGTAAATATTTTAATATTCGTTTAGCATAATTAAAATGAGTTTCATTATAACAGTTATTGAACTGGCTGAGGTAACTAAGAGAATATGACAGATCTGGTCTAGTTAACACTGCGAGATACATAAGGCTTCCAATAAGCTTTTGATATGGAATGTTTATTGCACAATTTTCAGCCTTTTCTGTGTTTAACTTACTTTCAATAGGAGTATCTATAGTTTTACAATTAGACATGTCAAACTTTAACAATAATTGCTCTATATATTCCTGCTGATCCACAGTTATAGTCTTACATTCTTTGTTTACATTAATGCGCATGCCTAAGTAACGTCTAACAGGACCTAAATCTTTCAATTTAAATTCAGAATTTAAAACATTTTTTAATTTTTCAGTCTCAGAAGTACTATTCGAAAAAATTTAAAAATCGTCAACATAGACAGCTACTATAATCTTAACATTCTCATAAAAAAGCGTAAACAAGCATGGTTCAAATTTACTTAATTTAAAACCAAAGTTGAGCAAACAATCTTTCACTTTTTCATACCAGACCAAAGAAGACTGTTTTAGCCCATAAACAGCTCTTTTTAGTTTCAAGACTTTTCCAATTTGCTTATTTACAAAACCTTCTGGAATTGACATATAAATATTTTCTTTTAAATGTCCATTTAAAAAAGCTGTTGTCACATCTAGATGTTTAATGTCCATGTCCCACTGTACACTCAGAGCAAACAACATTCTCAGTGTAGAATGTTTTACGACAGGAGAAAAAGTATTTTCGTAATCAACACCACGTCGCTGCGTAAAACCCTTAGCCACGAGTCGGGCACGATACCTTACTTTATCACTCACATCTAGTTTCTTATTAAAAACCCACTAGTTTTGCACGATTGATCCGTCACTTGGTATATCGGCAATTTCCCATGCATCATTGTCCTCGAACGACTGAAGTTCCTCACGCATGGCCTGTTTCCACTGATCAGCTTCTGGTCCATTCAGTGCTTCATAGAAATCTATTTGTTCAACTTCTGGACAAGAATTGGTAGTACACATGTTACCAAAACCAAAACGATCTGGCGGTCTTCGTGTTCTCTTATCCTCTTCTAGTAATTCCGGTAATTGTTGAACCTCACTGAATGAGATCTCTGTCTCTGTATTTGTGGTGCTCGTATCATGATTACAGTCACTAGACGGATCAGTATATACAGATGTATTTGGATCCGAGTCCTGGAGAGATTCATTCATTGACGACTCCCCCACTGAATCTCTTCTATCATCATTTGTAGTCGGAGACTCATGCTCTTCTAGTCCAACATCATTCTGTATCCATTCTGCTGTGTCTTCTTTATTAATTTCTGATGACACTGACTTTTCTTCCATCACTATTATATCTCTCTTAATAGTTATAATATTTTTTATAGAATCATATACACGATATCCCTTCACTGTTTCTGAAAAACCCACAAGAATGTTCAGTTGAGCTTTCTTGTCCCATTTTAATCTTCTTTCTTTCGGTATATGAACCATTATAGGGCTACCAAACACACGAATATGACTTAAATCCGGTTTCTTTTGATACCACGCTTCATAGGGTGTTTTATTTGTTTTATTTGTTTCCTAAACTTGAAGTTACAGATCTATTCTTTAAGTATACTGCTGTATTTGCCGCTTCAGCCCAGAACTTCTTTCCTAGTTTTGCATCGAAAAGTAAGCATCGTGCTTTCTCTACAATAGTTCTGTTGGCCCGTTCACAAACACCGTTTTGCTCAGGTGTGTATGCAGTTGTCTTCTGGTGGATAATGCCTTCTTTGAGTAAGTAATTTTCCATCTCACCACTACAAAACTCACCACCATTGTCTGTGCGCAACGTTTTTATTTTCTTATTCTGCTGATTTTCAGCCATTGCTTTAAAATCCTTGAATATTTTGAAAACTTCATTCTTGTATTTGAGGAAGTATATGAAAGTCATACGACTGTGATCGTCAATAAACAAGACAAAGTATTGAGTACCACCTATGGACTTCATTTCCATGGGACCACATACATCGGCGTGTATTATCTGTAGTGTTTCTGTACTTATTTGTCCAACATGATGAAATGGTAACCTCATTTGTTTACCTTCACAACAGGTCACACATTTAGTCATTGTTATATCACTATTATCTGGATAAGATAATCCATCCACAATGCCATTCTTCATTTTATTTAAATCATTGCTGTTAATATGTGCTAACCGCCTGTGCCAAAGCTCTGCACTTGCTACAGCAGGTGCTGCCAGCATACAATCTGCTACTTTAATACTTAACTTGTATACTCCATTTGTTGACAATGCTGTGGCCACCAACACATTCTTATTGTTGCGAATGTAGCATTGGTTTTCTTCAAAAACAACCTTGTTTCCGTTTTTTATTAGTTCGCTCACTGACAACAGGTTCGTTGTTAAGCTTGGTACGCATAGCACATTTTTAACCATGATATCGTAGTTAAAATTAGTCGAAATCTGTACGTCTCCGGAACACAAAACTGGCACTTTAATATTATTCGCGACGGTGATCTCTGATAAATACGGCGTAAAATTAGCGTTTTTTATCCACTCTTTGTTGGCCGTCATATGTGCACTTGCGCCACTATCTACGTACCATTCGTTTGTACTGTATTTTCCATTCAAAAATACCACACTAAAAGCATTTGATTGTTTGTTTTTCTGCAACAATGGACACTGGTTTCTATAGTGACCCGTCTGTTTACATTTGTAACAAGAAATGATCTTGTCACCTGTCATGGTTGTCATTTTGTTTGTCGATGACATCGCGCCGTTCCCGCTATTTTTAAATTTCTGTTTTTTGACATTGTTTGCAGCGAATGCTGCGCCACTGGAATCCACGTCATTCTTTGAAACCTCCATATCAATCAACTTTGATTTTATTGCATCAGTGGTAATCTGCATTCCTGAGTGCTCGATGGCCATAATCATCGGTGAAAATTTTTCTGGCAAACCTGCTAATAATAATGATCCGACCCATTCTTCGGTGATTGTAAATCCTGTGCCTTTTAATCTCTGAGCTGTTTCGACCACTTGCGTGACGTATGAAGTCATAGAATCGCAATTTTCTTGCCGTAACGAGATTAAATGTCTTAGTAGGGATATTTTACGAGAAAAGCCTGAGTCATCGAACATGGTTCTCAGCTTTGTCCATAATTCCAAAGATGTTTTTGTTTCCTTTATATGCACGTATAATCCTGGATCGATGGTTAAAACTAGCTTCGCCTTGGTTTTTGCGTCATCTGATGTTTTTGCCTCGAAATTAGCCTCTGGCTCCGACTTTATGTAGTTCACGAGGTTGTCAAGCACCAACAGATTCTCGACAGCAAAACTCCACTCATCATAATTTTCGCGTCCTTTTAGTTTCGGAATGCTTTGAATATAGTTCACAGCCATATTTCCACGAAAAAGTCAACAATTTTCGACTGTTTTACACTAAACTGAGAAATAAAACCGAAAAATTATGGATTTTCTGGGCCCATAACCTATTAAAACACGTTGCTTTTCCATAATAGACTGACATTTATTTTCAGTTACTTGACACATTTTTGAATTTATTTTTTTATCTATATTCTAATAGACACGGGGTCGTCTGGGGCCCTTATACTATTTGGTTCCTGGGGTGGTCACGGCGTGCCATATGTCCTGGCGCGCCGGTGATAGGGGTTATTCCCCTCCGAGGAGGGTCCAGTGACGGACAGCCGCGGCGGGTTCGCGGATGGCTTGCGCGTTTCCATGTTCCCGCCTCAAGCGGCACTGGAGGACACCGTGGAGTTTTAGTGGGTTACAGTCCCACATAACTGCGCTATCTCCCCGTGGTAGCGCAGTAGGCATTTCTCCACGTTAAAACAAAAAATGCCCGGGTCGAAGGCGCGTTAGGTTCCAGGCGCGCCGTCAGAGATGTCAGCAACAACTGGTGGAGTCCGTAAGGGCATCGGCCCTTCCAGGAGTGCGGGTTGTTTGAAAGAGATTTCGTGGCCCCTGGCACACGGGCAACTGAGGGAACACGGGTGGGTTTTAGTCAGTAAAAGTCTGACACGCCCTCCCGCTCCACTACACAAATAACTTCTCCCGCGCCCAGAGCGGGAGAAGTTATTTGATGATTTCCCACCCAACAAAAAAAATCCCTAATGATTCACCAACAATAAATCTCTCTAAAATACCAACACCTTCTGTCAAAATTACGTCAAAAGCAATATAATAATACAAAGTTGAAGTTATTTTATCAAAGTTTGTTATTTTTTTATTTTAAAAAGTATTTATTTTCTAGACTTGAAACTTCGTGTGATTGTTCAAGATAATAAAAATGTTGCACAAAAAAAAATTAAGAGTCTACTATAAGACCCGTATATAAAAGACGAGGCAAAGCATGTGTCCCAGCAGTGGGAACATTAAAGGCTGATTATAAAGGTATATAGTTTATCTAGAAAGTAGGTTGCGCCACTTACTAGCACAAACACTAGGAACAAGCGAATGGAGGGTTCCTTTGTAACTTTTCCTCTAAAAAGTGCTAATTCTTGTGACGATTTCTGACAAATCGTTTTTAGTTCTCTGTTAAGGTTTCAGTTAGCTTTGATTCCTATTTTTCTTGTTAGCAGTATGAACACTACTATTCCCAGGGATTAGTTTTCATGTCAGATGACAAGCGGGTCATATTGTGAAGCAGAGAGATATTGTGACAATGTCACGAGTGTCAGTTAGAGATACGACACATATACCTTTTGGGCAGGGGTTGACAACTTTTGGTAGAAATAATAAATAACTACCAATTTTTATTAAATGAAAATATGTAATGCAACTCCTGGGCGTTAGTGGTTTTTTTTATTTATGCATAAGTATTATTGGGCTTTCTCAAAAGAAATTAATCAGTAACAGCCCGGAGTCTCATTTAAGATACAAATAAAATGATTCACAAACGTTTTAATTTGTTAATGATTTTATCACCACTACTGTCAATAGGAAACCGGAAACCGGCATGTTCTGGAATCAAAATTCTGAGTGATGTGACATCACTGACTCGCGAGGTGGATTAGCGATTAGCCTACTCCCTCTCATCGAGAGGTCTGTGTGATGTGTCCTAGCAGTTTGAACATTATAGACTAAAGATGTGTTATGTTTTTAAAAGTGGATTAGCTTAATGCTAATTTGTTTAGGTAAAGTTGCTTCACGAATTTTCAAGAATTTATATTATACTTTGTTAAACAATTTCACGTTTAGGTACTTGTACATGCGTTTTTCTTCATAATTACAATTTCAGCTACAACAACAACACAGGTGTTCTAAAGTGTATTTTATTTTTTTTAAATATGCTTTTTTTAATATATAGTGACGGATTTTGATACTCGATTTAAAGCTGGCGATTTCAAAATCTCACGTCTACCCACAGATTTTGACATCGCTATCGATAAATTGACAGACAAAATATATGTGGGAAATTTTGAAATCCCCAGCGAGTCGTCGGCAATAATTTTCGCTTTTGGGTCTACCTAGCGTAAGTCAAGTATTTTTAACTAATGCTAAACTTGCTAGGCTTGCTTAGCTAATGCTAATGGCTCTTGTGAACAACTTTTACTTTTGTAAAAAAATAATTTAAAAACGAACCATTTAAAACAACACCCAAAGGTTGTAGACTCCCGGTCGCGACGAGATTCACGGTACGATGACTCCAAATAATGAGCCACTAACATATAGGCGTAGACATCTACACCTTGTCTACAGAAGTACAGAACACAGACAATGGCTGTGATGTCTTATGTGCAGGAACAACGTCGGTGTTATAAGTAAAGATGGAGGTGCTAAGACAGCTTTCAAGATGTTTTGGGGACAAAAAGTTTGTATTTTGTTTATTATTTTTACTTTAATTTAGGTGTGGCCAGTTTGTGTGTTGACGTACGCCAATGCGCTTATGATAATGGCTTTGTTGAAGTCAGAAAGAAAGAAAAGAAAGAATTGATTCGTGAACACACTTTGTCCCTAAAATTGGGCAGACACGACATAAAGCAATAATATATATGTCAATTGGTTTATTACTTAAAAAAAAAAATATCCTGAAACTACAATCAATGTGAGTAGCATTTTCCCAATTTTGTTGGGGTCAGCGTCCTGTCTAATCGGATGCAGCGGATCAGATACAGCATGGGGCGACTTCCTATCTGACTTCCACAATCCAGTTATTTGGTAACACTATATATCTTTTGGTGGTCAGAGATTGCGCTTCTGATTACCCGGTAAGACCTACGGCCCTATGGCTCAACGTGCTTTCCGGGGCCAGAAGGTGCCGCGATATGTAATGGATTGGCACGCATCCACGAACCGACATTACCAAACGTAACTTAAACCTCGATCGACACGTGCGGCTGCTATCAATTAGCCACGAGCTGTTCGTTCTGATGCCTACACAATCAACTGATAAAATTCCAACTGCTGCGACACGGGCGTCTTCTATTAGAGTGGACTGTAATTTATTTATTATTTATTTATACATGCTTTATTGTACAGAGGTGCTTGTGGCTAAGTAACAATAGCTGCACGGGTCGATCGATCAGGTTAAGCTACGCTTGCCGCGGTTGGTCCGTGGATGGGTGACCATCTTTACATACCAAGACCCCTCCGTGCCTCGGAAAGCACGTTAAGCCGTTGGTCCCGGCTGTCATTTGTGGATCTTTGACAGTCGTTACGGGTCGTCAGAAACCCGAAAGTCTGACAACCAGTCTTACCAAGGGGTATCGTATTACCCAGTAACTGGGTTGCGGAGGTCAGATAGGCAGTCGCTCCATGTAAAATACTGGTATTCAGCTGCATCCGGTTAGACTGGAAGCCGACCCCAACATAGTTGGGAAAAGGCTAGGCAGATGACATGCTTTATTGTACACCAGACAATACATTACAAAGATAAAACACAACATACAATGGGCGGCCTTATCACTTTCTGCGATCTCTTCCAGGCAACCTTGGAATGGACAGTGATTGGACAAAATATAGAAACAATTTACTATAAGAGATACATAGATATGTATATTCATATATATGCTGTATAATAGATACTTATATACATCCACTAAATATATAAGCAAAGCACGGTTTTGACGGCACGGTTGGCGCAGTGGTTAAGCGATTGACTGCTGCGCTGCGTGTCGCGGGTTCGATTCCCGTACGGACCGAATATTTGTATGACCTACAAGTAGTTGTTCCGGGTCTGGGTGTTTGTGTATGTGAGTTTAAATGTTTGTAAACGGACCCGCAATACAGGAGAAATTCCTAGTGTGGGGCAACGTTTAAAAAAAAAAAAAAAAATGACGACTACAGATTATGACAGCCACAATAAAATTACAACAACAAGTAATGCTCCTTCACGAGTCTCTTGAACATTGGTAACGATCGTGCGCGTTTTATTTGAACTGGCAATGCATTCCACAAACGAGCGGCCTGATCCTTTAACAAAGTAGTGGAATGCATTGGCATTCTAAGCTTTAAGTTGTCTGATGACCTCATCAATTGCGTGTGAGAGTCGCAAAGATAGGACATGCTGGTTTCCTACCGATGCTTTTCTTCTCCGTTCTGAGTGCAGTCGTGATGAAATACTACTATCATACTATAGAAAATTTGATATTTAGATGTTCGGATGTTTGTCACTCAATCACGTAGAAACGGCTCAACGAATTTAGATGAAATTTGGCACACTGATAGTTCGTAACTCGGAATAACACCTAGGGTACTTTTTATCCCGGTCGCAGGTTACCACGGGATAATTTCTGACCTTTACGCGCGCGAAACTGCTGGCAAAAGCTAGTTCTTTACATAAGGTAACGCGCCAATCTGGGTTGAAACCTCAAACCGACTCGTGAGTCGCGGCGGTTAGTCAGATGACTACGTGACCTATTACTAAATCATATTTTCCATCAAATTCCAATGCAGCCTCCTCCTGGATATTACGTATTTTCCAACATGAGCCTCAAAATTAGTCTGTCCCATTTATAAGGTCGCGAATCCCTAATTATATTCTACAAATTAATACTACATGAGTATCTTGGTAATTGCCAACAAACACGTAGATAAATGACATTATCCCTTTGTGTGAGTGTGACGACAGTAGAGTTGCTGTCTCCTCGTTAAAATATGCAAGTAAATAAGCGTTGGGAGACGTGCTGCAACCTGCATCTTAATGTTTCAATAATATTACATTTAAATTAAATTCACGCGCTTCGCTCCGGGTTCGGTACAGTCAGACGCGAGTATTGGAAGTGAATGATAAAAATAAACTTTTTCTAAAAAAAAAAGACATCCAATAAAACACTACATAGTTAAAAAAATAATTTAATTTCATAAGACGGTCTTTGGATCTGTATTTTAATTCTTTCGAAATTAAAGTTATTTTTTGAAAAAGTGAAGTATTATAACATCATCAAGATAGACAAAGTGGATTACACGTATTATCGAACTAGCGCAGAAACTACCGAAGCAAAGTTAATACAATTTATAAGGGACCACCCCTGAGGCACACCCTATTTAATAATAAAGAATTTTTGAAATTGATCCACAATTTGTTGACGGAAATATCGCGGAGGATAGGTACAAAATAAATAATACATAAAAAAATCTAAAAACACGCTTTAAAAACGAAACTAAAAAGCAGAAAATAATTTCAAAAAAGCGTGGGGTGCTTTTTAAGGTATTTTTATAATCAATTTATATCAAGCACCCCACGCTTTATTGAAATTATTTTCTGCTTTTTCAGTTGCGTTTTTAAAGCGTGTTTTTTTTTAATTTTTTATCTATTATTTATTTTCTATTTTTTTAGTTCGGCTAACTACAAAAACGTGATCTTTCAGTTTTTTTTTTTAATTATTGAATTGTCATCGGTCCTCGATAAGTCTACGAAGTTTAAATGAAATCTGACCGTTTAAAGTGGGTCAAAATCAAGTCCAAAGGAGTCGGTTACAAACAAACATATAGGTGAAGCTAATAAAAAGTGTGTAAAAAAAAACAGACGAATTGAGAACCTCCTCCTTTTTGAAGTCGGTTATTGGTCCAGTGGGTTCGATACACAGGTCCCGCAACGTCTTATTTCCATCACCAATATTTCAGTAGCAGCCCGGAGTTAGGTTTTTTACTTGGTTGATGGCAATAGGTTTGCCTGCTATTAGAAAAAAAGAAAGAAAAGAAGAATTGAAAGAAAGAAAGAAAAACATGGAAAAAACAGATACGATGATGATGTGATTTAAACATAACGGGTGAAATGTGGGGGCACTATAGACGGTCCTCTGCTTAACTCTTCGGGGAATACCAGCATGATATTATGTGTATACCTATCCTAAATATGAAATTCACTCACAAAACGTATTTATGAAAGTATTCCAACTTCAATTTCAACCTCAAAAATACCGATCTAAAATAGCTCAACAATTTTTTTAACAAGTAATAAGTTTCATTGACTGTACCATATAGTTTTCAATAGAAAATTGAACCAGTCCTCGGGCCGGCTGCTTCCTAGGGTTGCCATCGGCTGTGGATTTAAAAATTAATTAAAGCTGATCGGCAGATTAATTAAAACGGGTTTTATTAATTTTTTCATGTGAATGAGTTGGAAGGCTTTATAGTGCAACGCATAATTTTTTGTAGACAGCTGAAACGTGCTGAAAAAGTTGGTACAGATTGCGGCACGTATGTTGAGCCAAAATGGCAAAATTTTGTTTCAACTTACGTGCCACGATCTGTAACTTATTTCCAAACTTCAGTACATGTTACATCAATGACTACGCTAGCTTTTCGTGCGAGGCAATGAGTGCACGCGTTCCTACCTTCGTTTCTTTGTTTTGATTTTGGTTCAACTTACGTGCCGCGATCTATATTGCCTTTGAACTACTGTAATAGAAGTAACTTCGCTTTATGAAAATTATGGTTTTAATTATGTGAAGTCTTTTGCTATTAAATATTTTTTGTTTTACTTAAGGTGCTCTTACACGGGCAATTTTTTGAGCAATTATTGCTCGGCAACACGAATGGATCAATCTGGATTAATTAAGTGGAGCAATCTGGAGCAATAACAATAAATTGCGGATATGTTTCGAGAATATTGCTTCTCATTGGTCCATATATTTCATGAGTTGCCAAATATCCAATTAGTTCGGAAATTTTTAGTTAATTTTCTTTCTATCTCGTTTGTACGTATAACTACGTCTCGTTTTTGCGAGACGAACCGGTCGGTTGCGGAGGTGGCGGATGGGGGGTGGGCGTATTGCCTAATGTTTTTAAGTTGCTCCATATTGCAAGATATTTTGTGGCCGTATCTCTGGCAACAGGTTGCTACATGCTGCCATTGCCCTAAATTGCTCGATGTAGTCGTGACGTCATAGTTGACGAGAATTGACCAGGATGGAGCAATTTTAGTTGCCCGTGTAAGCGCACCTTTAGGTATAACGACGGAATCTGAGTTTTATCGTATCTAACATTCCAAAAGCAACTTTAAGTTTTGGTGATTAGAACTGCGTTTTATTTAATTTCTACACTGAGACAGTTTTCAACAGTACAAGAACAAGATAACTGATAGCATTTGATAGCATAGTCAGCCTATAATGTTCCTAATCCTGGGACATAGGCTGCCTCTCGGTGAGAAGGAGTCACCTGCTATTCACCATGCGGGCTTAATTGAAAGAAAGAAAGTACATTTATTTAGCACACACTAAAAAGTACATTTATTTAGCACACACTAAAAAGTACATTTATTTAGCACACACTAAAAAGTACATTTATTTAGCACACACTAAAAAGGCACACAGTATACAGCAAAAAAAAACAACTTAAATAAAAATAAAAATCAACAAAAGGGTAAAGTGCGATTTCAGAAACTAGAATTACAGTGTGCCTCATGGCTGCGCTAAAAAGGCCCAGTTCAGCAAAAATGCCAGACAACTTGTGTCTGACGCTGGTTTTCAATTGGTTATTTCTAACCTCAGCGCGGGAGAAGCTGCAGACAAAAGCTATTCCACGTCCATTTATCCGAATTCCTTAACAAAGGCTGTTCCTTTCATATCAACCATCAAACTCTATTATTCCATTAGTCTATAGACAGCCCTGCACCTCAAACGTCTGCAAACACTCGCCCTTTGATACCGCCATTACAAATCTGAATAACAAAGTCTGCAAATTCGGCGGCGGGTCCCGGAACGCTGTCTTGACGAGCACGGCTACTCTCCGGCCATGTTTTATACATTATGGCAGGATATTATAAGGTAATATTATGAACATAGTGCTTTGAAGGTAATATATCGAGGGGTGAAAGGCTATTTTCTTGAAGCGCCATTTTGGACGATATTGAGTTATATACATATTCAGATTCAGCGAAATTAGCTGAATCCGAAAATGTACATAACTCAATATCGTCCAAAATGTCGTTTCAAACAAATAGCCTTTCACCCCTCGATATTTACTCTGTTACTTGATAACCACAACACCGAAATTTTAAAATATAATCATATATTTATAACACCTTTTCTGTAACTAGCTTTTTCCAGCGGCTTCGCGTGCAGGTCGAAAATTATCCCATGGGAACGTACGATCGAAATAAAAAGTATTCTATGTGTTATTCCAGGTAACAAAATATCTGCGTGTCGAATTTCATCCTCACCCGTTCAGCCGATGCGGACGGCGAGTAACGGTAGCTCGCTGTCCGGTAAGGACCAAGCCCGGGTCGACGGCGCGTTGTATTCCACGCGCGCCTCAAAGAGATGTCAGTGGCAACTGATGGGGCCGCAAGGGCCGATGCCTGCCAGGGGTGCGGGTTGTTCGAAAGAGATACCGCGGCCCCCGGCACACAGGCAACTCAGGGAACACGGGTGGGTTTTAGTCAGTAAAAGTCTGACACGCCCTCCTGCTCCACCCAGAGCGGGAGAAGTTATTTGATGATTTTCCAACCCCAAACAAAACGTGCTCTTCGTGTGTATGAACACTAATAGATATACCTATAAATGATCAGACAATACCTATTAAATAGTTGTATTTTGACAGCCATACTCATAAATCAATGTTTTATTATTTTAGCAATTAAATGCAAGTTATCGGTAATTGTGTGGAATTGTGTGGGTGTTGGAGAACGAGGAAGACTGACCAGACGTGATACAGTTTGCACTAGTACGGAGGTCAGTTTGAATTAAGCTCAAACAAACACGTAACTTACACAGGTATTTATAATCACAAATGTAATTTTTGGGATTTGTAATTTTTACTTTACTTTTTCTTTCTTTTAGAAAATCAAATTTTATTAATATCTCAAATACATTGCAAACTATAGTTTTGTATAATTTAGAAGAATTTTGTTTAAATTTTGATGCATCCGTTTATTGTGTTGTTTTGATGTACGTTGACTTGAAAAACCATGGCAGTTGAGAGTATGTCATGCTCACTTATATATCTCACTGATAGTGACGCGTGTGTTGGATCATTCGGTTCCCTACAAAATGGTTGAGCTGGATGGTGCTGATCCACGCGTCAAGTTCGTGAACGGGCGCTGTCGGTTGAGACTGGTCATCTCCTAACTTCCAGGGCTTATTTTTAATCTTGTATTTAGAATTGTTTATTTTTTTTTACATTGTTCTCACTTATAGAAGCAACAATTTTGTAATATCCAACTTGATTTTAAAAGAGTGTCCGTGGAGTTTCTTGCCCGCTCTTCTCCATAGAGATCTACGTTTTGAAATGGGCAACTAGTTTCAACCTTCCAACTGATCGACTTTTTGACAATTCAAAAGTGCCTTTAAATAGTTAAATTGAAATAAATGCCTTGAGTTTGACTTTATAAAAGCTTAGTTATATGACAATATTTAACATGGCCTCTGCAACAAATCAGCCGGCGTTCTCTCTACCCTTAATGACAGTCATAGACATGCGTATGGTAACAGGAGCGGACGCACAGTTTAACATTCTCTGGTAAGCTTTGATTACGTCATCAGTCTATAATGTTCCCCTTACCGGGAAACAGGCAACCTCTTGGTGAGTGAGGATGAGCTATAATTCACCACGCGGGCCGAGTACATGTTGGTAACTGTCACAGGACTTCGAATTTTGGTTCTAACACATGCCGGTTTTTTTTTTTTTGCCTTATTTGTTGTTTCACTTTTTGGGTTTTGTTTGTTTTAGATTAAGTTCATGTTTGTGTTTTATTTTTAAACAGTGTCTGCGATTGGATACGGACACTGTCTTTTTGTTGAGGTTTTTCCCATAAAGGGGTTACCTTTCCTTGTTAGCCGCATAAGTTTTTGTACAGTTGTACAGTACGCGTGTCCGCCCCCCACGTAGCCAGGTGTTCAGCTTGGACGTAAGGTAGGATTTTAGGGGGCAACACATGCCGGTTTCCTCATGGTATCTTCCTTCACCGTTTTGAGACCAGTGGTAATTAAATAATTTACACAAAGTACCTAAAGCGCCTTTCTGGGATGGAACCTACGACCTGCAACTCGTAAGTCGCGGCCGTTACCACTGGGCCACCAGTGCTACCCGCTGCTCGACGCTGATATGAATCTTGCTAGCAGAATCCCTCTTTACATCTAAGTACTTTATAAATAAGGAAGGCGACTAAGGGGCTTACTAGAGAATGGGCAGCAGCGTTCTCAATGCATTTGACCATCATACTGCGATCGCCAACCCGCCTGCCAAGCGTGGCAATTATGGCAAATTCCCCTCTTTGGCTGATATGATGACATTATAAATTATAGCTTATGCCAGCGGCTTCAATTGCGTTGAGGTCGAAAATTATCCGATGGGAACGTACTATCTGGATAAAAAGTATTCTATGTGTTATTCCAGGATACAAACTATCTTTGTGTCAAATGTAATTCAAATCTGTTCAGCCGTTTCTGTGTGATTTATTAACAAATATCCAAACATCTAAATATCCAAACATCCAAACAAACAAACTGTCACATTTATAACATTAGTGGGATGTTACCAAGTTACTTAGTATTTTCTACAATCCTAAATCAACAGAATTAAACAATATAACGGTCTCCAGATTTCAAACAAGGGTTTTGCTTATCTAAGCTAAAACGGCGTCCTAAGCCTGAATTTTAAATCTCAAAGTCGCTCGTAAAGTCAGTCCGTAAAAAAGAATTCAAAACATCTAGGGCATTCTGAGAAAATATTAAACACTAACTAAATATCTAAGCGAAGGGAATTCGCCGAGGGGTGCCAGTAGAGAAGAGCCAACTTAAGATTATACAAATAAAATCCGCAGTGGGCGATCCTTTGTATAAGTGCACATCACATTCCAAAAATCGTAGTAAATGGCAAGAAATCGTGAGACGGATTACATCAGCCCCTAGATAAGAAATTTAATGATGAACACGACCTCTGTGATAAGAGTGTTACGAAGAAGAAGATTATATGGCTGGGGCCCAGAAATTATATAAAATCACGTTATAAAAGCAATTTTGTAACAGAAAGACGAACAACAAATCAGTTTTGCTAGCACCAGGTACTAGGAGGTACAACGTCGGTCAGCAGCCGGTTAAAAACATAAAGTTTACTTTACAAACAGGATAGAGAAGAGTGTCGTGAACTATCTTATCGCCGACTAAAAATATGGCCAACTAGTCGGCTTTTCCGACTAGTCGGTGACGAGTCGGTACATCACTAGTTTTGAGTTTAAACTTATGATTGTCATATTATACAGATGTTGTTCCAATTATACAGAATTCGTTCCAATTATACGTTCTGGCTGCCCTATCGGGGAATGCGAGATGTTAAAGAAATACAGAAGATAGGAGGGGCCGGTCCAGTGAGCCAGTTGTGATGTGACAGAGATACGCCTCTGCTATACAGCGGCAGTTTAGTGTTAGCTTTGAATACGGATTGATAAAAGTCTAGTACTAGGATAATAAAATTGACGGGGATAAATGGTGGAAGGGTTGAATAAAATAGAAATTGGAATGATGTTGGTCTTTCAATATTGATATAGGCAGAAGAAAAAGAATATCGACTTATTTTTGGAAGCCAGCCAAAACAGTATATATTATAGCAGTGGACAGCCAAAGGTGGCATTTATTAATTCTGCGGAGGAGGTTGTTGCGCAGCTAAAGCACTAAGGAAGTGGTGAAGAGCGGGCGTTTTGGAGGAGTGTACCTATTGTGTAATTTTGTCGTACAAAAACTGTTGATTCCCAGCCTAATTTAAATAGAAGACTTTTTATTTAGTTGAAAAAATCATAGGTAATCAATTAACAAAATATACCTACTTTTAATGCAGTCACTTATATACATTCATAACTAAACTTACGCCTTTTTCATATGGAGGCAGAAATAACGATGTTTTCTTTCACCGTTTTAAGAGCTGTGGTGAAGAAATAATTAACACAAAGTAATGCACATGTCGGGGTTCGAACTAGAGATAAGAATATTGGTTGAAATTGTTTATTAGTTAATGGTTAAAAAAAATATCGATAAATTTATTGGTTGAAAATATTACTTCATATTTTTATTCAAGTAGTAAACTGCAACATGGTTAATGGTTAAATATTCTACTAATTCACGTTGAAATTGTTAAGTTAAACTCAATGAACTTTCCTCCATACTTAAATAGGCTTAGGACTGACTAGCATTTATTTTGGTTAGAAATTCGAATATTTTTAACACGTGAGAATAAGATATTCTCACGTGTATTTCAAGTATCATTATTTTGTTTCGGCATTTGTTAAAACAGCTGCACAATCTTCACATTAATCGAAAACAATACAACGCGACGACACCGTTTTGTTATTCAAATAACAAAATTCAATCAACCAACCATTAACCGACCTAAATATTTGTTAAAAATATCACTTGCGTTTGTTTAGAATAAATTTTCCCCAACAGTAAATGTGTTTTATCGTAAGAGAGATAGAGCATAAAATTGAACGCACGTAACGGAATGAATATTTTTTAAGAAGTTGAAATGATATTTTTATTCGTTAATGTTAATTTTGTTTATCGAATATCCTAGTTAATCTTAAATATTTGTTAATTTTAATGGTTGATGGTTATATTAAACATCTCTAGTTTGAAGCCACGACCTAGAACTCGTAAGGCCGTTACTATTATGCCGGTACTGCTCACATGGTGATGGCATAATATTTCGTCAAATATCCAACACACGCCGTGTGTTTATTTCAGCAAGCTAAATATTTAAACTGTAGAGTAGCATATTTCGGGCAAATAAATAAACCTATCCATCTAAGTGTGCTTCTATCAGTTTGAAGTGGATTTTTTGTTGATTTTTGGAATTCATATTCTACTATTTACTAAATCCCCTTACCATCGCTCATTTACGAACCGTTCTATTAATTACTGACTGACCAATTAATCTAATTAAACACAGACTGTCATAAAATTTAATTAGGTACCTAAATATTTTTACTTCAGTTTAGGTTATCCCAGTTTTTACGATGGAAACAACTAATTAAATTGGGGAAGGCAATTAATTAGAAAGTTTTATAGTAGCTAATTAATTGTTGCTAAGTTTCTGGTAAGGACAGCGCTGGATAATTTGTAGTACCTATTAAGATTTTCATCACAATTTTTTCAGACAGACGTCGTTCGAACTTTAGTTCGATTGGATCTGTTTTGGCATCATCGTCATCATCAGCCGAAAGACATCCATTGCTGAACATGGGCTGCTAGGAGGCCACGTTTTAGTATTACATAATGTAAAACAAAAAACTCAAAACATACCATTACCAGGGAATCGAACTCACAACTACAGGTTTTCAAAGTAATTGACTATCCCCTTAATTATTGGCTTTTTTGGAAGTTAGGTAAAATAGCCGTTCTTATATTATGTGATTGACTGCTTGGCTCCTTAAAACAAAAGCGTGATGACCATCAATTAGAAAAAAAAAACAAATCTATAAATCTTTGACGTCTCCCGAACTGTCAACGCCGTGGTGATCTTGCTGCCAGCACTGGCCTGAGCACTTGGTGCCAGCACTGGCCCGAGCACTTACCGCCAGCACTGGCTCGAGCACTTGCCGCCAGCACAGGCCCGAGCACTTGCCGCCAGCACTGGCCCGAGCACTTGCCGCCAGCACTGGCCCGAGCACTTGCCGCCAGCACTGGCCCGAGCACTTGCCGCCAGCACTGGCCCGAGCACTTGCCGCCAGCACTGGCCCGAGCACTTGCCGATAGCACTGGCCCGAGCACTTGCCGTCAGTACTGGCCCGCAGCACTGGCCCGAGCACTTGCCGCCAGCACTGGCCCGAGCACTTGCCGCCAGCACTGGCCTGAGTACTTGCCGCCAGCACTGGCCCGAGCACTTGCCGCCAGCACTGGCCCGAACAATTGCCGCCAGCACTGGCCCGAGCACTTGCCGATAGCACTGGCCCGAGCACTTGCCGTCAGTACTGGCCCGCAGCACTGGCCCGTGCACTTGCCGCCAGCACTGGCCCGAGCACTTGCCGCCAGCTCTGGCTCGAGCACTTGCCGCCAGCACTGGTCCGAGCACTTGCCGATAGCACTGGGCCGAGCACTTGCTGCCAGCACTGGCCCGAGCACTTGCCGCCAGCACTGGCCCGAGCACTAGCCACCAGCACTAACCGCCAGCTAGCCAGCACGGGCCCGCAGCACTAACCACCAGCAATGGCCAAAGCACTTGCTGCCAGCACTGGCCCGAGCAATTGCCGCCAGCACTGGCCCGAGCACTTACTGCCAGCACTGGCCCGAGCACTTGCCGCCAGCACTGGCTCGAGCACTTGCCACCAGCACTGGCTCGAGCACTTGCCGCCAGCACTGGCCCGAGCACTTACCGCCAGCACTGGCCCGAGCACTTGCCGTCAGTACTGGCCCGCAGCACTGGCCCAGCCAAGATTCAATTGGAAAAAAGGTGTCAGATTCAGAGTAGGAAAAGGCGTTAGACAGGGAGACCTTCTTTCTCCAAAACTCTTAACTGCGGTACTGAAGTAAATTTTTAGAGGCCTCAACTGGGAAGATCTTGGACTCAGAGTGGATGGTATATCGCTAACACATCTGAGATTCGCTAACGACATAGTACTATTCGCCAAGAACTCGGATGACTTAAGTACAATGATAAACGAACTTGCGACAGAGAGCGAAAAAGTAGGTCTAAAACTTAATCCGGAAAAAACTAAAAGGACATGACAAATGGGAGCAAAAACACAATAAAAAAAGGATCCACCGAAATCAACTACAGTGACGGATACATCTATCTGGGACAACTAATAGCTCAGAAAGAACCAATGAGCAAATAAATTAATAGAAGGATTATAAACGCTTGGAAAAAATATTGGGGTTTCAAAGCGGTCATGAAAGATAAGAAAGTTCATGTCAACATAAAAAGCAAACTTTACAATACATAAATACATACATGCATACTACCCGTTCTAATTAGCGAATGCCAATCGTGGGCCCTTGCCCAAGAAATGACAAGTAAAATCGCAATCTGCCAATTCGCAATGGAAAGAATGAAATGAAATGAAATGAAATGCACCGATCCCAGCGTGGCTTGACCAGACTCGATAAATCGAATGAACCCCAAGATTTGCACTAGCATACTAAATGTAAAAAAAACAGATAGACTGAAAAACCGCACCATCAGAAATATAACAAAAACCGTAGATGCGACAGTGAAAATTAAAAGACTGAAATGGAGATGGGCGGGACATATGATAAGAGGATATGACAAGTGGAGTAAATTGATAACAAGGTGGTACTCCATAGAAGGTAAAAGGAAGAGAAGTAGACCCCAGAAAAGGTGGAATGATGACATTAGGAAAGTAGCTGGAGTAGAATAGAGTGGAATAGAGTGGCCCAAGAGAGATTGGAATGGAGAAGGCTAGAGGAGACATTTGCCGACTGGCAAACAGATTTACAAAAAGTAAATAAGTTTTAGAACTAAGAATAAACTTAGATGTAAACTAAATTAATATGTTAGGTTAATTTTCTATTAATTTTGTACTAGGCTAAATCTGAATAAAAGGCTTCATTATTATTATTTCCTTTATTTCAGAATATACACATATAAATCAGGCTTACTGGCAACAATAGTCCTGTCAGTGATGATGGATCGATCCCAGTACAGTGTGAAATGTCCATTTTCGAGAACTGGGTCGGCACATATCTGTAGTAAGGCACTTCTGATTCCACAAGGCTGTATTTCAGAGCAAGTTGCTGGTGGATAATCCTGGCTACAAGGTTGTGTATATGCAAGTACTCCTCGTTAGCTAGCCGAGAACACCCGGAGATAATATGTCTGATTGATTCACCCGGACGGTGGCATGCCAGACAGATGTCAACCGTGCCGTCTTTCACAATAAATCTCTAAATTATTATTATTTCCTTTATTTCAGAATATACACATATGAATTACATTTTTAAATATTAGAATATAAAATATATAAAAACATTTAAAAATATAAAAAATAGTAGCCCACCGGTATCGGGAACAGGGTCCAAGCTACCGGCGGTCAGGGCTCCAGAGAGAGGAACCTCCTAACAATGCGAGCCGTGTCCAGGAGTACCGCTTTCTGGATCAAGCCCTTGACCCAGCTGCCCAACGAGAGCCTCCTTAAGTGTTGGTCGAGGCTCTTGGCTATCAAGCCATTGGCTGTGACGACTAGCGGTACAATGTTCGCTGAGTCAACATCCCACATGTCGACAACCTCGCGAGCCAAGTCAAGATACTTGATTTGTTTATCTTTCTCGGCTTTCACGAGGTTCTCGTCATGCGGGACCGTTATATCAACGATCATTGCACGCCGCTCTAGTCGATCCACCACCACTATATCAGGCTTATTGGCAACAATAGTCCTGTCAGTGATGATGGATCGATCCCAGTACAGTGTGACATGTCCATTTTTGAGAACTGGGTCGGGCATACCTGTAGTACGGCACTTCTGATTCTTATTATTATTATTATTACTATAAATCTACAATTTTCTAACATGTGGGTCGTCTGTCTTCTTACAATTTTCGATAAACTATAGAAGAATACAAATGCATTTCAATACTGCTCATCCCCCAAATCACGTGGTAATTTTTATCCGTTTCAAATATGTGGCGTTGATTTCGCTGGACTTTTCCTTATTTCCAGTAAGATAACACAGAATAACAAAACGTTATTGTTTGTTTTTCTACTAAAAGTATTAATTTAGAAACCGTTAGTGACCTTAGTACTAACGCATTTATGGCTTACGTAGTTTTATCGCTAGGATAGGTAGACCTCATAGGATTTATTGCGACAACGGCAAATTTTGTGGGGCAAATAATGAGTTAGGTAGGTTGCTGTTGGCTAGTGTAAATTCTATTTATGACTACACCAATGCTTTTTTTTCTGAGTGGGAAATCATCAAATGACTTCTCCCGCTCTGGATGGAACAGGAGCGCGTGTCAGAATTTTGCTGACTAAAACCCACTCGTGTTCCTTCAGTTGCCTGTGTGCCAGGGGCCGCGGTATCTCTTTCGAACAACCCGCAAACCTGGCAGGCATCGGCCCTTGCGGGTCCCATCATTTGTTGCTGAAATCTCTTTGAGACGCGCGCGTGAAACACAACGCGCCGTTGACCCGGGCTTGGTCCTCACCGGACAGCGAGCTACCCATTACTCGCCGTCCACAAGCCCGTGCCTACGGTGGCCGGGAATTAGCCTGGGATTCCCAATGGATAACCAATTCAAACGGGGAAGATCAACAATTTCTAATATAATATTACAGTATGTCGTGCTATATGGCAATATCTTCTCAAGGGCAACATCTCAGAAATCACAAAAAAAAAATTACAGAAAACTGTATTTGATTTTGACATTAAATCTAATTTTCCTAACCGTATCGGAGCTATAGATGGAAAGTATGTACGTATGTTTAAACCTGCAAAAAGCGGCTCCCTGTTTTATAATTTAAAAAAAATGTTTTCAATTGTTTTGCTAGCTATTGTAGACTCCAATCATAAATTTCTTTTTGAATGAGGAATACGATTAAACTGTTTCAAAACTCTATATTACATAAAATGCTGATGAAAAATGAAGTACCCCTGCCTGATCCACGACCACTCTCTAACGTCTCTGGTGCCGATAAACTAATCCCACACGTATTTGTCGGTGATGAAGCTTTTGGATCAGGTAAATATGTTATGCGTCCGTATGGAGGCAAAAATCTCAATGTGAAATAAAGAATTAACATTTGTCGTCTAAGCAGAGCTCGAAGATACGTTGAATGTGCCTTTGGAATTGCAAAATAAATGGCGTATTTTTCATAGACTAAGGATACCGCACACGATCTAACGATCAATATTGTGAAAGCGTGTTGTGTGTTACACAATATTGTTACAGAACGGGAGGATATACAGGATAAATTGTTGGTAAATAATTTTATAGATATTCAAGACTGACCGAAAAAAGGAGATCAATTTGCAAACTATTTTATGAGCTCTGAAGGAGCTTTGAAATGACAATTTAAAAAGATTAAGGTAGTGAGTGAATGTAAAATTAAATAAACCTTATCAATTTTTATTCTTTTTTCTGTTATCAAAATCATCATATTCTGGAAATAAATGTTTGCAAACTGCTGCCCACTCGTTTGCTTTCCGGTATTTATTACTGAAATCTTCATTTGATTTATCCCATAAAGGAAGTCAGATTTTATTTATTTTATTTTATTTTATTCGGGAAACTTACAGCTAACATAAACGATGTTATTAAACAATATGAAACTGAAGGCCATTTACAAGTTTCCACTGATAAACACTTAACTTAAACAACAACAAAAAAGGTCGGTAGGTACAAAATAAATAATACACGCTTAACTAATACAAATAAAAAAAAAAACATACAGAGCAAACAATTACTTTTCCTTAAAGAAGCTTTTCACCAACAGATGCTTAAGCCGAGAGACACTGGTATTGAATATATCCAGATCATGTTCAAAAGACAGCTTATTAAAACTTCTGCTCGCACGGATTGAGATCATTGCTATCATGTCAGCGATAATGGAAGGGTGGCCCTGGCACACAAGCAACTGAAGGAACACGATGGGTTTTGTCAGGATATCTTTGACACGCCCTCCCACTCTGCCTAGAGCGGGAGAAGTCATTCGATGATTTCCCACCCAAGAAAAGGGTCTTATTGATTTACAAACAGAAAAACAATAAGAATTGGGATCCACACTACAAACTGGCCTAAGAACAGAACAAAAGTATGAATGTGGTAATAGGAAACCGGTGTATTTTAATAGAAAATTAATGAAATATTGTAGATATTAAAGTCATGTTTTTAACGAAATAATCATTTGAAACGAGAATCGAAACTGATTCCAACATTGCAAATCTTGGAATCATTATCATCATTATTTCAGCCAATAGACGTCCACTGCTGGACATAGGTCTCCTCCAAAAAATGGGGGTGTTTGCCATAATCGTCACGATTGGCAGGCGGGTTGACGATCGCAGTATGGTGGTAAAATGCATAGAGAACGGTGCTGCCCATTCTCTAGTAAGTCCCTCAGTCGCTTTCTACGACACCCACGGGAAGAAATAGGATGGTGCTATTATTTTACGTCCGGCACCATACGGACCACTTCGTACCGGATAATATTAGCTAAAGTTATCAGCTTAAAATGCTAAAATAATAACTTTCGCTAATATTCCGCGTTACAATAAAAATGCATTACTTTAAATCGTTGATCATTTATTATAACCACACTGACTAAATGACGAAACGGTCATTTGTGAATGGAATATAGTGTGAGCACCTACCGGCCAAACATTATATATTTAATAATGAACTTTTTAAATGTTTTCTGTGGTTTGCTGTTTTACTTGCATTTCCAAAATAATCTGTGTTATTCTAAGAGTGTAAGTACGTTTCAATAATAATTTTCTATAACATTCTGTCCTTCTATTAATACAGAATTTTACTAAAGTGATACACAACCGTATAGACACAAAATTACGTAGATAGAAGCGACCAGAACAAGCCCGATTCCCCCTAGTGTTTGAACAACTAGCCATCTTGATATACTAAAACAGACCATAGAAAAATACATAGATTTGAATACACCATTATATCTGAACTTCGTTGACTACACGAAGGCTTTCGATAGTATTATACACTGTGAAATATAAACATTCCTACAAAACAGGTAAGTTGGAAAACAATACCTCGACATCTTCAAACACTTTTAGTAATGTGTAGCTAACATAAAACTAAATATTGCTGGCAGGACATTCATACGGCATCCCGAAGGGTGTTAAACAGAGTAGCCCGCTCTGCCCTTATTTGTTTACTGGCACAACTCAGGAGATATTTAAGTCACAGGCAGCTTCACGGAAGACCCAGGGCATTAACGTCGGCAAGAAGAATCTGAAAAACCTCCGAGTTATGCCTGATTGCCCCCACAACTCTGGTAATCCAAACCATTCTACAAGCTACTGACCACAGCTACCTTTAAGGTGGGACTTCCGATGAATCGGTCTTAAACCCAGCTTATAACCAACAGCACTAATCGTAAGTTCGAGGCATCTGCCTCACAGGACAGGAAATACAATATGTCGATGAGTAAAACTACTTTTAATTTCTGTCGTAGATAACCTACTTCAACACTGAGCAACCAATGGTAGAATTGTTTGATAGGAGATACTTCAAAAACGTTACTGCGCTAAGTAGACGTATCAGCCGACGGGATCCTAGGCACTATGTGGAGCTCTACGTACATACACTTTTTACGGCGAACAATAACTTAACGGTAAGAAAAACAACGCAATTTTGGTGCTAATTAGATTAATTAAATTTCAAAAATATGTTTGAAAACTAAGCGTGAGAAAAAATACTTATCGGAACACAGAGTTATTAGGTATGGCGTACCACAGGGCACTGTGGTGGGGCCTCTATTATTTTTAATTTATATTAACGACTTGCCACGACGCATAAATCATCCTATGGTTTTATTCGCTGACGATAGTACTGCCTTGATTAAATGTACAGACCTAACAACGTATGAAAATGACATAAATAACACTTTGACGGACATTGTACACTGGCTTGATCAAAATAATTTAATCATTAATATACCTAAGACTAATGTTATGCATTTTTATCAACGTATACCACCGCAAACTTTAAATTTAAATTACAATGGACAAAAAATAGACCAAGTGCGAGTTACAAAATTTTTAGGTTTAATGATAGATAGCCAACTAACCTGGAAGCCACACGCAGAAGAAGTATGCAAAAGACTAAGTACAGCAGCGTATGTGCTTTTTAACCTATCCAGGAAAGTGAATATGCCCACCAGATTAGTTGCTTACCATGGTTTGGTGGCGTCAATTCTGCGATTCGGGGCGATATTTTGGGGAAATTGTAGCCTGAGAGAACAGGTATTCAAGGCTCAAAAACGATGCATAAGGGCAATGTGTAACATGAAAGTAACAGATAGTTGCGTACCTGTATTCAAGTCCCTAAATTTGCTAACATTCCCATCACTTTACATTTTCGAAATAGCTGTCTTTGTGAAATCAAATATGCATCTTTTTTAATAAATCGTCTGACAATAGAACACGACCAATTAGAAGGCAGTATACAAACATGCTACGTGTTAGTGGTCATAACACTGCATTATTAAGAAAAAGTGTTTTAGGTATGTGCCCGATTATCTTTAACAAAATACCCGATGAACTAAAAATAGAGTCCATTCCACTGTTTAAAAAGAAATTGTCAGTCTTATTAATTGATAAATGTTATTACTCCATTTGTGAGTTTCTAAATGATAAAACTTTATAGTTACCTAATTAATCCTGACATATTTAATTCTATATTTTATTTTATTGACCATTTTATAAGAATTTTCATATTGACATAATAATGTAATAAAAGACTATTAATAAAAGATTATTAATATTAAGCACTTGTGCTAAATGTTTGCATGCCTAATTTAAGGTAGAAGGTATAAGGATCTCTTAATTATAAAACTATCTGCATTTTTTTCTGTACCTACTTTCTATGCAAATAAATAATTATTCTATTATATTCTATTCTATTCTTAGATAAGATCAATTTTGATTTTTGTACACATACAGGATGGCAGAGAAATTGACTCGTAAACTGTAACCATGAATTCAGCATAATATGATTCTACTCGTATCATTTTACCTACCATAATTATTTTTCAACACATTTGCTCAAAAAAAGGCATTTACGAAGCCTGTATTCATTGTTCGAAAGTTAAAAATTACGTACCATACAACGGAACGTGCGGTAAAATAGGTACTCTTACCTAAGTAGCTCTTTTACCGCATACCCCATTGTATAACACCGTGCGTATTCTGTACGGTTTTTCTTTTTAATTTCCCTATAATATTAAAAGAATTCCACCATAGAGTTTCACATTACGAGAATAAATAAGCTGGCTGTTTGAACAACGTTGGAAGTGCTTTTGCTCAATACGTTTGTCTCACTTTAATACTAAAGAGTAAACGAGACGAAAGATGTAGTTCTAATTTTCACCACGTGCATGTGGCGCCATTGCAAATTCGCGCCATTTTCATATTCGAAACGTCAAAGATTGTTGCGACTATCCGACTAATATTTATAAATAAAATATATTATGACTTCAAGCGAGGAATCTGATACTAATATGGAATCTACTCCACCTGATATTTTGAATGAGGCGCAAATTGCAGAAAACGGTCTCTTGCCACCAAAATCGCGAGAGCGCTATTTAAAGATTTACAGGTTTGTTTCATTACATATTGTACTGTTTTCTCGCAAATGTGTTGAAAAACATTGCATGAAACACGTGCAGAAATTGGTATTTACAAACTCGTTACTATGGTAAGCCCTCGACTTGTCTCGGGCTTACATTCGTCTACTCGTTTGTAAAAAACAACTTACCGCACTAGTATCATAAATAACTATTTCATATATTATCAAACAAATAATCTACTGTTTCATAGAACTGTGCAATAGGTACCTACGCCGACAATTTGCATGTAACAGCATTTTTTTATTATTTAACCGACAAAAATTTCAACGCAGCGCGGAGTTTCAGAATTATAATAGACTGAATTCATGGTTACAGGTTGCGCATCGATGTCTCTGCCAACCTGTATATTTATGGTAATGCACCACCTGATTATCCTAACCACCACTTATTCGAGAAAACTCGCAAGCAATGGTTAATTATAAAATCTGAGAGACTAATGATAAACGTTGCTGGGTAATGATTACATTGCAGAATAATTATACGTACTGTATGTATTTATCTACGCTCATATCAAAAAGTACAAATTATGACATTAAAAGTAGTTGCCTAATAATCTGTCTGATATGCAGATTGACGTGCAACGACGTGCAACACCAATAAAAAAGTAATTTTATACCACGCTATCTGTAAAACATAATACTTTAAAATCGAAAAGGTAAATTAAAAATATAAAAAACCCCCGGCCCAAATAAAAACTCTAAAAAGTAAAAAAAAAAATTTAAGTTGTAGGTAGTATTTTGATCAAGGCATTGTCAGGTCGGGGTACGACTAATGAAAATGCTAGGCCTCCTCTGTTTGGCGTTTTCATTGACCGTCCCCCGACTTGACAATGCTTTGATCAAAATATTAACTACAACTTAAACGGACAATAAATTTTTTTTTTTTCACTTTTTAGAGTTTTTCTTTGGGTCGGGGGTTTAAAAAAATTAATTTAACTTTTATTTCCTACTTTTAAAACTTAATGTCTCGCTTAAATCTGCACAGCGTTGCGTGTGTGGGAAACACACAGTGAAGTTTGTGATTAATTTATCCTCATTCCTTGTCCTGATCGCCATTTATCCATAACCTATTCATTGAGACCTTTTTAATGAGCCCAAACACGATACTTCTGCTGTTCGTTGGTGAAATACACGGGTATCCTGGAAATTCCTGATGTTGCTCCAGCATCAGTTCAAGGTTATTTTGTTCGTCTAATATCATTGAAGTAATAGAATACCAAATTTCGACTTGATCAGACCTGTGGAAGAAGCTAAAATCCCTTCATTAACCAGAAAAGAGCTGATATTCTTCAAACGGCTGAACTGATTTTTGATGAAACATGTCTAACAACACTCCCGACTAATTCAGTCAGTTTAGTATTCAGACAGGCGCTTCACTTTGTGTTAATTCTTTTATTACCACTGCTCTCAAAATGGCGCAGGAAAACATCCTGAGGAAACCAGCATGCACTAGAACCCATAATTCGAAGAAATGTGACATTCGCCAACACGCACCGCCCCGCGTAGCGGACCCTGCACCCTCTCACAGAGATCCTCATCTCAGGGCTCGGAAACAGGTCCCCTTCCCCTCGGAAGGGGCCTGTTTCCGAGCCCTGGGTGCTATGAAACTCACTGCACAATACTAACCAAGGCACCATAATTCCAGATATGTAACAGTTTCATAAATTACCATTTTGTTACAGCTGGATTTCTACTTCTACCAGTTTCTAACAAACAGATACCGTCCCAGTTTCGTTGAGATGCATTTTAAATTCTGTGACATGATAAATGCTGACCCATTTTTCGGCCGAGAAATACGAAAAGCAGCAGGAGGCCGCCCCTGTCCTTATCCTGCGGTAAGATTAGTAATATATGAGCCTCATAAGCGGTACTAGTAGTTACACATCAGTTGAACGATACGTTATTTTCAGCGACCGTAGATGGTAAATCTCAAGGTTGCGAGTTTGATGAAGTTACTTAAGATTGAAAATTCTCATGTTAATGACGACAGGTTAAGGCATCTGCCCCACCGACGACGAAGGGACTAGCTATCATCGATTTTCTCACGCAAGAGTTGTACAAAAGATTATAGGTCTCATATGGGTAAAATAGAGACATTTATAATAATACTTGATCGCTGATTGCTCACACCGCCGTTGAGTACTCGCTTGTCGCAGTAACAAGAGCTATCCAAGAGAGTACTCGCTCAACGACGGATGATTGGTGGGCAGAATACTCGCTGACAGGCTCACGTTTGGCACTGACGAATACCAGCGAGTAACCACTCATCACCGTTGCGCACTCGCTGCTCGTTGCTAGCTCTAAGCTTTTCTCATTCAGCGTCGGCAGTAGGACAGGTTCCCAACCCTCCGTCAAACACTCCCTCCTCCCGAAATTGAGCCACCGTGCATGTTTATGTTTAAAAGCCTAGGACATCTAAATAATGAGAAGTCAAAGAATAAGTTTTTAAGCAATTTTGAAAGTAACTGGCCATCATTTATACATCACTATCATTTCAAATTGGAATTCACGAATTCGAAGAACGAACAAGCTTTGATTAGAGAATCTTTATGTCAATAGTTATTTGTTTTTTCTTATTTTTAACACATTTTTACGTTCATATTATGGATACTGCGTCTAAAGTAGCCACCGTCACCTGTGGCACTTCTTCCGTCTGGCTTTAATCAGCGAGACTTGAGTGCACAACTTCATGTAAGTCGTACCTGCCATTCAAAGAATTTAGCATCAATACCTGGAGACTGCCGACTGAGTGCACCGTCCAGGAGTCCTCGCCACGATACCGGTTCAATATAGCACGACAAGGTCAGTTTATATTTACCACCAGCCTGCGTATTCGTAACCTGACCTCAGTACAGGTACAACAATAGCTTCGCCCCATGAATGTTTATTCATGGGGCGAAGTTTGAAAGAGGCTCGATGTTAGTTGCCTGAAACTTCATAAGCCAGGTAATGGTACCAAACTGACACGAAGTCACAGAATGGCACGCCTACAGTTTGCACGGACATTGGACTAAAAGTTATAGAGGTTTGAACTGGGAGGATCCTCGGACCAGACGAGTGTTGTGTCTGGTTGCAACTGCCCGACGGTTGGTGTCGGGATGTTTTAAATATACGAGTCGCGCAGTAAACTCTGATTGCGTGATGCAGGATTTGTGTCTCGATGCGTAGTTCCTATGTGGCGTTGTAGATACCGCCACAAACTCAATGAAGCTAAGTTCTTTTTACCTATGAAGCCAAGATTATGCTCAATGGCAATAATGAATGTAGGTGTAAAGTTTTAGCAATATTGCACGAGAAGGTAGAGTTATGGCGGTGGGTCACAGACAGTTTGGGGAGAATTTCCATCCTAGGAAAAAACTGGCCTTTAGGTGGTGTCGTGAAACGAGGACTTATTGAAATTAAACTGTGTTTTTTTTTAATTTTGGCTGTCGGAAATGAAAGTGAGTGACTGGATCCAAAACCAAAAACTTACTTTCCTTATAGTACTTTTAAAAAGATGGTTTCAACAAAAATGTGCAGGATGGCTCGATTCAGATGACCAAGAGTGTTTATGCTTGTATTAAATAATGTGGGTGATAGGTGTTTTGTTATTTTTTCAGGGAGAGTATGATTTCAAAAATATGTCAGTCCCTTTTGTGCCAAAAGGTTTTCCGTTCACTAAAGGCCGTATCTACTGCAACGTGTCACTTACTATAGGGAGTGAGACTAAAATGATAGTCAGTGGCAGCATTGATATGGAGGTAAAAGTGAGTAGAATAAATAGGTAAAGCCTAAAAATAACTATAATTATGCTAATAAAATTAGGTACATTTATTTGTATTAAATTATAATGATCACCTACTATGTTTGTTTTTTTTTTTTCATGGTTTTGGAGTTTGTCTCACAGAAAAAGTGGATGATTACCAGAGGTCAGAGTAGGTAGATTGATTTAAGGTCGTTGACGTCAAACGTAGAGGATAATATGGATATGCCTCCAAAATACCGGAACTTCATATTTATTGTGATATTTGTTCCGGAAATTTGAAATTAGCACGAATTTGTGTTTAAGGTGAAAAACGTAAAAAAATAAAAAAATTACAAATTATTGTTCATTGAATTCAATCAATCATTCATATAATAAACGATTTTGTTAGCCTATCTGTATGTTTTTCATTTTATTTTATTCCATAATTCCAATTCCGGAACTTTTTCCGGTACTTCCCGCACATTATGGATAAAATGGCATGTCCATATTATAATATCTTGACGCCAGTATATAAAATCAATCTACCTACTCCGACCTCTGGTTATTACTGATGAGTAAAATTACCCCTTTTCAGGTTTAGGGTAAACAAAAACTGAGATTGTATTGACTTTATGATGTTATTATTATTTATGTTTAACTGGTCCGTGTGATTAATTGAAATTTAACATAATTATGATAAATAAAGTAGCGAAACATCACGCTTGTATTCCCCGAAGGGTGAAGCAGGGGTGTACCTGTTCTGACGTGCCAATCCAAAAGACTGTAACTCAACTTACAATGTTTTAGCTTAACAACAGCCAATCAGTTTCTTTAAATCTGTTTAGTACCCCTGAGCAACAGCGGCGAGTCGTAATTTTTTCTAAGAGCGAAGCCGAAGCGAAGTTGGTTTAAAAAAATCAACTATTGACGTGCAATTTTTCAAAAGCGGTTGAGATGCGAATCACCGAAGGAAAGCCGGTAGGAATCGTGTTATATGGTACATTCGCTACCGCTGAGCAACAATTTATTCATTCAATGTATATTTTGCAAGATATGACAAGTTAAAAAACACTGTCTAACGTTCAAATTAAGGTTTAAACATGCTGACAAACTGTAACAAAGCTTACAATATCTCGCATGTGGTTTGCAAAAGTTACAGTGTCTTGAATTAGCAGGGCAATGTAGCACACCCACATTTGGCCAGTCCTATGTAATGTCGAAACTAGTGTCATCAATCAGGCACAAATCCAGAGTCCAGGTTGCTATTGAGAAGTTCCTGACCGAAACACCGAATAACACCTTACCTAACTCGAGAATCGAATCCGGGACCTCATGCTCAGCATATACGCCTAGTAAGTATTATAAATTTTAAATGCCATATTTCTTCCGAATTCTGCGAAATGGCGCTTACTTAATAGAGTCCGAGTCGAGAGGTTATGATAGCAATCATACTCAGCTTATAACGTTCCCACTGCTGGGACACAGACCTCCTCTCTGTGAGAGGGAGTGGGCCGTAATCCACCACGTGGGGCCAGTGTGGGTTGGAAGATGTCACATGTCTTCGAATTTTTGTTTCTAGAACCTGCTAGTTTTCTCACAAAAAATAATAAACAATAGAAAAAATATATATTTATTTATTAAAAAAACAACCAATTGCACAAGGACAAACATTAATACCACATTAAATACTGGATTATTGACGCTAATGAAATCATTAATTTAATTATGTTGCACAAAACAACTTTATGGCGCTAATGGTGCTTGCTTTGTGCAACAAAAACTGTGACGGATTGCCTAGTGTGAAACTTCATTATTTAAAATTAAAGAACCATTAAAATTGAGTCTAATGTTGCTTACTGCAACAAGTTAATGGAAGATTAGTATTTAAGCTTTAAGAGTTAAAGTTAATTTCTGCAACTAGCTGTTAACTACTCAATGACAGAGGAATGGCACGGGCTTGCGGACGGCGAGTAATGGGTAACTCGCTGTCCGGTAAGGACCAAGCCCGGGTCGACGGCGCGTTGTGTTCCACGCGCGCCTCAAAGAGATGTCAGCAGCAACTGATGGGGCCCGCAAGGGCCGATGCCTGCCAGGGGTGCGGGTTGTTCGAAAGAGATAGGTACCGCGGCCCCTGGCATACAGGCAACTGAGAGAACACGGGTGGGTTTTAGTCAGTAAAAGTCTGACACGCCCTCCCCGCTCCGCTCAGAGCGGGAGAAGTTATTTGATGATTTTCCACCCAAAAAAAAAAATGACAGAGGAGTAATCATCATCATTATATATAGATATTTTCAGGAGTGATCCGATTAGATAGATTTACCTATCTATCTGTAGGTACTAAGTGAAACACCCAGAAAGTTTTGTGAAAGTAAAATACAATGTTCTACTGGTAAATTACAGGTAAATATTTTTTTATTAAGTCTTTTTAAAGTACTCTCCACTAGCCTCTATACAAAGTTACATGCGTCTGAACCATTTTTCGAAACACTTTTTCCAGTCCGCCGCAGACCTCGTTTATAGCCTGCTCGAAAGCTGACAGAGCATCTTCCGGCGACGAAAATTGTATCCCTTTGAGCTGATTCGGGAATAAAAAAAGTCACACAGTGCTAGGTCAGGGCTGTAAGGAGGGTGACCCAGGAGTTTGACCGGCGTGCTGTCCAGGAAGTCCCTCGTTTTGAGCGCGGTTTGCAATGGTGCGTTGTCGTGGTGGAACAGTAGCCCGCGGAGCCGTGTTTGGACGCTTGTTGCTCACAACAGAGAAAACTTCTGCCAAGCATTTGGTAGTATACCATTCAGCGTTGACGCTTCTTTGGTTCCGTAAACGAATTGACACCAAGTAGCCAGTCAAATTAAAAAAGTTCGCGATCAAAATCTTCCCCCCGCGTCTAGATAGCTTCACTTTGGTAGGCGTTGATTCGTTTTGTAACACCCAAACCGTCCACTAGCGCTGCGGATCGTACTGATAAATCTAAGACTCATCACCTGTAATGATGTCGTAAACACGCCGAGACTAGCCTGCTTCAAATTTGTTTATCATATCACGGCACCATTCCACCCGGGCCTGCTTCTGAGCATCGGTGAGGTTGTGCGGCACCCAGCGTGAAACTATCCTCCTCACACAAAGATGCACGTATAGAACTTCGCGAAGGCTTCCCGATCCAACCTGCAGTATGTGCTGAATCTCTTGATACGTAACTCGCCTATTGTCATGGATTAAATTTTTCACTGCTAGCACGTATTTTTCGTAACAGCCGTCAAAGGGCAACCACTTCTTTCTTCATCCCCCATAGTTAGTCGACCGCGGTTGAATTCGTTATACCAACGATACACGGTTGCCTTAGAACGGCCTTCATCCATGAATGCCATTTGAAGTATATCTTACGATTCGTCCGTTTTCAGGCAATACTTGAAATCGTAAAAATTTATAGCGCAAAATGTTCCCGGCGCAGATCCATTTTTAGGGTTCCGTAGCCAAATGGCAAAAAACGGAACCCTTATGGATTCGTCATGTCTGTCTGTCTGTCCGTCCGTCCGTATGTCACAGCCACTTTTTTCCGAAACTGTAAGAACTATGCTGTTGAAACTTGGTAAGTAGATGTATTCTGTGAACGGCATTAAGATTTTCACACAAAAATAGAAAAACATAATAAATTTTGGGGGTTCCCCATACTTAGAACTGAAACTCAAAAAAATCTTTTCATCAAAACCATACATACGTGTGGGGTATCTACGGATAGGTCTTCAAAAATGATACTGAGTTTTCAAATGTCAATTTTTTTCTAAACTGAATAGTTTGCGTGAGAGACACTTCCAAAGTGGTAAAATGTGTCCGTCCCCCCCACCCCCCCCGGTAACTTCTAAAATAAGAGAATGATAAAACTAAAAAAATATATGATGTACATTACCATGTAAACTTCCACCGAAAATTGGTTTGAACGAGATCTAGTAAGTATTTTTTTTAATACGTCATAAATCGAAAACCGCAATATGCATAAACCGTGAACCATTATTTTCTAATATTAAATATGTAATAGGTGTCTAAGTAAAATTATTAAAACACTGATCAAAGTTACAACGAACTACAAGAACTTTTATATTATGTTACTTGCTGCTACGGAACCCTTCCGGGTGAGTCCGACTCGCACTTGGCCGCTTTTTTAATGAGACACGATAATTTAAATTAGCTCGCAAACAATGTGGAGGGAAATTTTTAAATTGGAACGTAGGTACATATTTTTACTTACAAATTAACATATTTTCAAAATAGATTATAACTGGTAGTACACTGTACACTGGTAGTACAATAGTCTTGCATCCACAAAAAAAAAATTTCGCAATACTTCCTGAGTGGCCTGATATAATATTATCTACGAGACAATGCGGCCGCGGGACATCGACTTGCAAACTGAAACTATAAATTCAGCATAGTAAATTTTCGTCGGCTACAAAAAAAAATAGTAATTGCCGTAGCTAATATTTGAAATTGATAGCAGGGTAATAATAGCCGACCAATCTCAGTGATTATAAACAAGCTTCTGCCCACGACTTTGTTTTTGTGAAGGTCGAAACACAACATAATGTACCTACTAAAATAACAGCCGCATTTTATAAAACTACCCTGTATACTACGTTTGTAGTTTTAGTCTCAGCATCCAAAATATACAGGAAGTCAAAACTGTTGACGTGGAAGCAATAGACGTACAGTTGTCCGTGTGAGAAGCAGCTCATCCTGAGGTTAACACTCGCCGCCTGCAGTAGCAAATTCAAATTACTTGTTTTTCGCTTTCAGTAAATTAATGAACGCCTACGTTTCTACATATCCTATTCATATTATAAATGTGAAAGTTTGCATGTTTGGATGTCTAGATGTTTGTATGTTTGTTACTCAATCATGCAAGAACGGCCAATCGGATCTGGATGAAATTTAGCACACAGATAGTTTATAACCTGTATTAACATTTAGGATACTTTACATCCCGGTAGTAGGTACATTCCCGTGGGATAATTTCCGACCTCCACGCGAGCGAAGCCTCTGGCAAAAGCTAGTAGGTACTATAAGGACTGCGAAGAGTCCTTGGTAACCGGGATAAATTTAGCTATTAAATCAAACGCATGTACGCGTTAAAATGTGAGCTTCACGTTTATTTCAAGGATTATCAGTTTACAGTTCCGCGCCTGTCAATAATTCTCCCGAAACAAAACCTATACACCATGACATTTTAGTCGTCTTACAAAGGTGGTCCACTCAATGTATCCGTCATAAAATACCTCTAGGCGCGATTAAAACAGTATTACCATTAATTAAGATAATAGGTACAAAGAGAAATAAATAAGCTTTAGAATTATGAAACACCCTTCCTGTTAATAATATTTACGTATCAAACGGTAGAAGATATAGCTACCTACCATTACATTCCATCATTAATTCCATCTCCATAACAGGGTGTTTCAAGCTACGTCATGCGTCTTAGTGAATTTTATTTTCATTTTTTTAGTTATTCAAATGTTCAAAAATAACATTTTTTTTTATATAAATGATTAGTAGTCAGTGGATACATGAAGTGGGCTGCCATTGTAAGACGACTAAAATGTCACGGTGTATAAAATTACTTGACGTTTATCTTCTAGAACTTCCTGAGTGTTCGAACATAGACAAAGCCTTTCGTTGACTGCCAGTATGCACGTAAAGTTGCCTTCGGTAAGCGAACAACCTTTTCGGTAGTATCTAATAGAACAACACTGATACTCTGACTGATGCATTCTTTCAGATTTTTGCTGACTGCATATCTTCTGCTCATATCTGCAAACCGTTGACTATAATTTACTAGATTTTTCTAGCGTTCAGCAGTTTATGCGTCATTGAGTAACAAACATCTAAACATAGAAGCTTTCACATTTTAATATTTGTAGGATTACTGATCGAGTGTTTCCAAAAGAGTGGAAACGTGCAAAGATCTGCATCCCATGGAGATGATGGGGTTCAGAGTGTGAGATATCTACTCACACTCTGAACCCCGCGCAAGTCATGATGGGGACGCACGCATAAACTTTTTGTTACATATCGTAGAACGTGTTTCTAGGTAGAGGAGATTCACAAATGAAATATTTACAAGTGAAAAGAAAATGAATTAAGTTAATGTTTTTTTTTTTTTGAGGGTGGGAAATCATCAAATAACTTCTCCCGCTCTGGGTGGAGCAGGAGGGTGTGTCAGACTTTTACTGACTAAAACCCACCCGTATTCCCTCAGTTGCCTGTGTGCCAGGGGCCACGATATCTCTTTCGAACAACCCGCACCCGGGCAGGCATCAGTCCTTGCGGACCCCACCAGTTGGTGCTGACATTTCTTTGAGACAAGCGTGAAACACAACGCGCCGTCGACCCAGTCTTGGTCCTTACCGGACAGCGAGCTACCCATTACTCGCCGTACGCAAGCTCGTGCCTACGGTGGCCGGGAATCAGCCTGGGACTCCCGACGCCCAGGGCGTCTCCTGCGAGGGCCACGGCTGTGAGGGCGCATGTACTGCATCTCCCTCACGTGCGCCACCTCCCTCTTCGCGAGAATTACTGCTTCGCAGAAGGAGGTAACGGCTACCCATGCAATCTCACTCCGTACCATGGCCTGGACCAGACCAGAGGCGAGAGATCGCCGCCGCCGATCGCCTCCACGAGGATACGATGGTGCTCCGCCCAAGCCGGGCAGATCTCTACCGTATGCTCCACCGTGTCCTCAGAGCGATCTTCGCAGTATGTAGTTAACAGAAATTTTATGCTGTAACAGCTATTTGATCTTCACCAACAATGTAAAAAAGTTATTACGGATACTTCAACTTTTTTAATAACCCTTCCACCATCCCTTTCATATGTTTGCACTTATCGGGACTGGAAAAAACCTTTTATCAGGTGCACTTCCGATACTGATTTTGCATTTAGGCACAATGCAATACTAAAACGAAAATAGCGGCGTTGTAACAGCTCAAAATTATTCTCTTACTGGTTTTGGCAAGCGGCTTCACCCGGCAAATAATCGTACTGAAATGTACTACCGGAATAAATAGTAGTCATCCTATGTGTTAATCTAGGTTATAAACAATGCCAAATTTCAATCAAATCTGTCCAGCCTTTTCTGCGTGATTCAGTAACAAACAGATGTTTGTTTGACGGTGTAAGCAGTGAAAAAAAATATATAAAATAAAAATATGCATATACTCTATGCTATATACACCGTGACTTTTTAGTCGTCTTACAAAATTGATCCACTCAATGTATCCGTCATAAAATACCTCTAGGCGCGATTAAAACATTGTTACCACTAATTAAGATGATAGGTACAGAGAAAAATAAATAATGCTTTAGAATTATGAAACACCCTCCCTGTAAATAATGTTTACGTATCAAACGGTAGAAGATATAGCTACCTACCATTACATTCCATCACTAATTCCATCTCCATAACAAGGTGTTTCAAGCTACGGCATGCGTCTTAGTATATGATTTTGTAATTTTTTAAATTATGCAAATGTTTAAAAAAAGAAAATATATAAATGATTAGTAGTCATTGGATACATGAAGTGGGCTGCCGTTGTAAGACGACTAAAATGTCACGGTGTATATTGTAAAAAAATCCATAAGTTTTTTAGCTATCTTCAACGTCCTAACATAGTGTAACAGTTTATAGCCTACAGACTGGCCAGGCATATGCTTAATATCATATAGATCAATGCAAAATGTGAACAGAATTTATAATTAGTAATGCGTGATGCTGGATTAAACAATCACACAAACAGATCAAAATTCTAAAAATTATATTTTAGGCATCGGTGGAAAACTTAAAAAAAAAAATTGTACAAAAAAGCAATGTTCTGTTCAGTTTTCACTCCGCCAGGATTTTAGGTATTATTAATTTGTTTAGATATAGATCACCTCGTTAAAATAAATCATCGGTTTCTATCGTTGAACTATTTAATAAGACTAGAATGACGGCCGTTTGTATTCACATATATTGCATTCGTAATACCGTGTAAGTTACGGTCATCTATTTGCCAAAAAACAGATTTTAATCATGAATTTAAAATTAATTTTCTTTGGCATGCTTTTTTATTTGTATTACCAATTTCATCAGTGTAATTCTGAGCGTGTAAGTACCTTACTTTTTGTAAAAGATTTACGTATCTAAGTGATAATTACCGAGTAATCGGGAATATGTGGTCAAATTACATCATTCATTTCATAACCAAAAATTAAATTCAAACCAGAAAAAATGTCCTTATAGAAAGATATTTTGAACATTTTTAATGGAACAGCAAAAGTCTACAACTAACCCGCTGGCTGCCATTTGAATTTGAAAGTAGCAAAAATCATATTTTTGCCAACAATATTTTGGACATTCGTTGTTTAAAGACGCAAACAGTTATCCATGGTATAAATGGACATTATAGTATTTTCACGCTTAAATAGCTGCAGAAGGGTTTTTTTTTTTTTTTTGGGTGGGAAATCATCAAATAACTTCTCCCGCTCTGGGCGGAGCGGGAGGGCGTGTCAGACTTTTACTGACTAAACCCACCCGTGTTCCCTCAGTTGCCTGTGTACCAGGGGCCGCGGTATCTCTTTCGAACAACCCGCACCCCTGGCAGGCATCGGCCCTTGCGGGCCCCATCTGTTGCTGCTGACATCTCTTTGAGGCGCGCGTGGAACACAACGCGCCGTCGACCCGGGCTTGGTCCTTACCGGACAGCGAGCTACCCATTACTCACCGTCCGCAAGCCCGTGCCTACGGTGGCCGGGAATCAGCCTGGGATTCCCGACGCCCAGGGCGTCTCCTGCGAAGGCCACGGCTGTGAGGGCGCATGTACTGCATCTCCCTCACGTGCGCCGCCTCCCTCTTTGCGAGCATAACTGCTTCGCTGAAGGAGGCGACAGCTAGCCATGCACTCTCGCTCCTTACCATGGCCTGAACCAGGGTCGGACGCGAGAGATCGCCGCCGCCGATCACCTCCACGAGGACACGGCGGTGCTCCGCCCAAGCCGGGCAGACCTCCACCGTATGCTCCACCGTGTCCTCAGGGCGATCTTCGCAATGGAAACACCCGGGCGTTTCCTCCCGCCCTATCCGAAATAGGAACCTCCCGAAACAGCCATGTCCGGTGAGGACCTGTGTCAGGCGGAAGGTGAGGACGCCATGCCGCCTCTCAAGCCACTCCTCAAAGAGGGGACTTACCGCCGCAATCGTGGCGTGCCCAAGCAGCAGAAGGGTTGATTGCATATTTATTTATTTAATTAAAAAGCACTATTAAGCACATTTCTAGTAAAATACACAGAAAACCTACCCGAGTCAGGCAGCTCCGATTTTCTGGCTCGCTTCGTTCGTTCTTGAATTATCTTAGCAAAATCTCAATGTAGACATAACTTACTTTTTGTAGTAGGTGTTGCGCTCGCTGTTTAGAAAAAATTAAACGTATTTGAGTCAGGGTGCTCCAAATTTCTAGCTCGCTTCGCGATCTTTTGTTTTTTAATTACAGACCCTAATGATGTAGCAACTTTAACTTTCTTTAAGCTATCTATATTTCAGATCTGATCTTAGCAAATCAAGAACTGTATTCCTAAGCTCATAATGCTCTAGTTTCTGCAGAAATGCTTAGTGGTTTACACAAACGAACGCCTTAGAGAGTTCGAAATAGTTTCGAATGTAACGAAATTCATATGTGTTTTGGACTTCTGTGTTTATTATTACTAATAATATTAATTCAGAATACATTTTTCATTCCATTCCATAAATTGTTAGTTAAAAAAAAACAACCGACTTCCGAAAAAACACTACAAAGTGAAAAATAACTTTAATTTCGGAAGTCGGTGACTTTGGATATGTATTTCAATTTTTTGTCACCGCCTTCCGAAACTAAAGTTATTTTTCACTTTGTAGTGTTTTTTCGGAAGTCGGTTGTTTTTTTTTTGGTAAAAGTTTTTATTTTTCACTTTTTTAGTTATAGTACCTACCCCACTAATTCGAAATTTCTTCATACGTATGTATGGTCAAAACAATGCATATTTACGCGATAGCAGCATTCGCAGTTGATTTACTGTTATATTTTGAAGAGTTCCGTTGTCTGTCTCCGAAACGCATCATCAGATCTAGATGAAATTGAAATGGGACCACACGTGAAGCACTAGCTTTCAAATAAAATAGAATCATCAAAATCGGTTCACCCAGTCGAAAGTTCTGAGGTAACAAACATAAAAAAAAACATATAGACGAATTGAGAACCTCCTCCTTTTTTTGAAGTCGGTTAAAAATACATAAAACTGTGTTAGTAAGATTACTAATTATTCTAAAAATTGAGCTATTTAACATTATAAAGGGCACCTCCCGAGCCGTGAACTGTATTCCAGTGCCTCACAACCGGGCAATCAATTCTTTCCAATATGGTATTCAGAAGGCTGTTGGTGCTGCCTCGCATGCGGCGCATTTGGGAGGCCACTCTCTTACGCACGATAGCCCTAAAACAATCCGTGTTGGCCTTAGCAAAAATACCTGATGCACTGCAAAAGCGAGGCAACCCCAATAGCATCCTGAAACCATTATTGTTTAGGACTCGTAGGGCATTGAAAGATCCACACACATACCGGACCCACAAGCTGCAGGTAGAAAATGACAGACAGTATGCCTTAAAAAGAGCTATTTTCACGTCTCTTGAGCACCGTGCAATCCTGCGAGAACCGATTAACTAATTTTGTACAAACAAAAAATAATGATGATTAAAACACACAGAATGCCAACAAATGCAAAGCCTTTATTTTTTTTTAATTGACGTGGCAAGCTTAAAAATATATTTAGTTGTGTTCAAAACTTGAAATGGTGGCCACTTAATATTTTAGATTATTTAGTTTGTTAGGCTTCTGGCTAAGTAATATAATAAGCAATAGCTGCACGGGTCGATCGATCAGTGTTGCCGCGGTTGGTCCGTGGATGGGTGACCATCTTTACATACCAAGACCTCTCCGTGCCTCGGAAAGCACGTTAAGCCGTTGGTCCCGGCTGTCATTTGTGAATCTTTGACAGTCGTTACGGGTCGTCAGAAGCCCGAAAGTCTGACAATCAGTCTTACCAAGGGGTATCGTGTTACCCAGTAACTGGGTTGTGGAGGTCAGATAGACAGTCGCTGCATATAAAATACTGGTAATAAGCTGCATCCGGTTAGACTGGAAGCCGACCCCAACATAGTTGGGAAAAGGCTAGGCAGATGATGATGATGACCTTATTTAGTGTGTTATGTGATAAAGCGGCAATATAAAAAAATGATTTTTGAATAAAAAAAGTAAAATATCATATGGGTAAAATAGACCAATTAAAAAAAGCCACTTTGTTTTTTTTTTTTTTTGGGTGGGAAATCATCAAATAACTTCTCCCGCTCTGGGTGGAGCGGGAGGGCGCGTAAGGTTACATTTTTGATGTGGGTGAACTTGGCAGATCATTTCTCAGCAGAGCAAAATATAATGTGAGTTCTATTCGCATGCGGATGAGTTCTGGAGTTCCTTATACTTAAAAAATATAGTTCAGGCGTTTTTGCCTGAAAAAAGGTCGAATGAAAATATGCTCTGCTAACTTCCGGCAGCAGATCATTTTTTCCAAAATTACAATTTTAAAACTGATTTAGGCACACAGTGGTGGGTTCTATAGTTCCTAATACTTTTCCGGAATAGTTCTGCCGAACTAAGTCATGAAATAAATAAAAAAGAAAATGTTACCCGCTACAAGGAAAATAAAATCATTTTGTTAAAAGAGGCGCCTGGTAAATGTGTAACTTTTCGTAGATTCTATGGACTAAGTATAGTAGCCGTCAAGACCCCCAGGAACAGAAAAAAACAAAATAAACGCAGTTGTCTCTAAAAGATATCAGCAGAGCCTTATGAAAAAGTTAGATAGCAAGAAATCTCGATTTCATTGAGTGATTAAGTTGGTATGATAAAAAAAAATTGACTACAACTGAGGATGTAACCCCCCACATTTCATATTGCAACTATAAATGAACTATACTAAAACGGCATAAGTAACCCAGAACTCTGACTCAGATATCAGCGGAGCATGGGTAAAGATTTAAGACGGAAAACCTCAGGATTTTAATCAGTGGAATAAAAAGACGGAACAAAATAAATTTAAGTAACACTCAGGAGCCGGAACTCAACGGTTTCTTATGCAACATTAAAATACCTATCCAAAAACACGCAAACGAATCCCAGAACTCCAACTAAGGTATCAGCAGAGCATGGGTAAAGATTTAAGACAGAAAACCTCAGGAATTTAATCAGTGGTATAGAAAGAAGGATCAAAAAAAATTTGAGCAGCACTCAGGATCGGGAACTCCACAGTTTCTTATGCAACACTAAAATGACTATCCAAAAACATGCACAGAAATCACAAAACTCCGACTCAGGTATCAGCAGAGCATGGGTAAACATTTAAGACAGAAAACCTCAGGAATTTAATCAGTGGTATAGAAAGATGTATCAAAAAAAAATTGAGTAGCACTCAGGAGCAAGAACTCAACGGTTTCTTATACAACATTAAAATAACTATCCAAAAACATGGACAGGAATCCCAGAACTTTGACTCAGGTATCAGCAGAGCATGGGTAAAGATTTAAGACAGAAAACCTCTGGAATTTAATCAGTGGTATAGAAAGATGTATCAAAAAAAAATTGCGTAGCACTCAGGAGCAAGAACTCAACGGTTTCTTATACAACATTAAAATAACCATCCAAAAACATGGACAGGAATCCCAGAACTTTGACTCAGGTATCAGCAGAGCATGGGTAAAGATTTAAGACAGAAAACCTCTGGAATTTAATCAGTGGTATAGAAAGATGTATCAAAAAAAAATTGCGTAGCACACAGGAGCAAGAACTCAACGGTTTCTTATGCAATATTAAAATATCTATCAAAAAACCTGCAAACGAATCCCAGAACTCCGACTCAGGTATCAGCAGAGCATGGGTAAAAGTTGAAGACAGAAAAACGCACGATTTCAATCAGTGGTTCTGAAAGATGGATCAAAAAAAATTTGAGTAGCACTCAGGATCGGGAACTCCACAGTTTCTTATGCAGCACTAAAATGACTATCCATAAACATGCAAAGAAATCCCAGAACTCCGACTCAGGTATCAGCAGAGCATGGGTAAACATTTAAGACAGAAAACCTCAGGAATTTATTCAGTGGTATAGAAAGATGTATCAAAAAAAAAATTGAGTAGCACTCAGGAGCAAGAACTCAACGGTTTCTTATACAACATTAAAATAACTATCCAAAAACATGCACAAGAGTCCCAGAACTTTGACTCAGGTATCAGCAGAGCATGGGTAAAGATTTAAGACAGAAAACCTCTGGAATTTAATCAGTGGTATAGAAAGATGTATCAAAAAAAAATTGCGTAGCACACAGGAGCAAGAACTCAACGGTTTCTTATGCAATATTAAAATATCTATCAAAAAACATGCAAACGAATCCCAGAACTCCGACTCAGGTATCAGCAGAGCATGGGTAAAAGTTGAAGACAGAAAAACGCACGATTTCAATCAGTAATTCTGAAAGATCGATCAAAAAAAATTTGAGTAGCACTCAGGATCGGGAACTCCACAGTTTCTTATGCAGCACTAAAATGACTATCCATAAACATGCACAGAAATCCCAGAACTCCGACTCAGGTATCAGCAGAGCATGGGTAAAGATTTAAGACAGAAAACCTCAGGAATTTATTCAGTGGTATAGAAAGATGTATCAAAAAAAAAATTGAGTAGCACTCAGGAGCAAGAACTCAACGGTTTCTTATACAACATTAAAATAACTATCCAAAAACATGCACAAGAGTCCCAGAACTTTGACTCAGGTATCAGCAGAGCATGGGTAAACATTTAAGACAGAAAACCTCTGGAATTTAATCAGTGGTATAGAAAGATGCATCAAAAAAAAATTGCGTAGCACACAGGAGCAAGAACTCAACGGTTTCTTATGCACCACTAAAATGACTATCCATAAACATGCACAGAAATCCCAGAACTCCGACTCAGGTATCAGCAGAGCATGGGTAAAAGTTGAAGACAGAAAAACGCACGATTTCAATCAGTGGTTTTGAAAGATGGATCAAAAAAAATTTGAGTAGCACTCAGGATCGGGAACTCCACAGTTTCTTATGCAGCACTAAAATGACTATCCATAAACATGCACAGAAATCCCAGAACTCCGACTCAGGTATCAGCAGAGCATGGGTAAAGATTTAAGACAGAAAACCTCAGGAATTTATTCAGTGGTATAGAAAGATGTATCAAAAAAAAAATTGAGTAGCACTCAGGAGCAAGAACTCAACGGTTTCTTATACAACATTAAAATAACTATCCAAAAACATGCACAAGAGTCCCAGAACTTTGACTCAGGTATCAGCAGAGCATGGGTAAAGATTTAAGACAGAAAACCCCTGGAATTTAATCAGTGGTATAGAAAGATGTATCAAAAAAAAATTGCGTAGCACACAGGAGCAAGAACTCAACGGTTTCTTATGCACCACTAAAATGACTATCCATAAACATGCACAGAAATCCCAGAACTCCGACTCAGGTATCAGCAGAGCATGGGTAAACATTTAAGACAGAAAACCTCAGGAATTTATTCAGTGGTATAGAAAGATGTATCAAAAAAAAATTGAGTAGCACTCAGGAGCAAGAACTAAACGGTTTCTTATACAACATTAAAATAACTATCCAAAAACATGCACAAGAGTCCCAGAACATTGACTCAGGTATCAGCAGAGCATGGGTAAAGATTTAAGACAGAAAACCTCAGGAATGAAATCAGTGGTATAGAAAGATGTATCAAAAAAAAATTGCGTAGCACTCAGGAGCAAGAACTCAACGGTTTCTTATACAACATTAAAATAACTATCCAAAAACATGCACAAGAGTCCCAGAACATTGACTCAGGTATCAGCAGAGCATGGGTAAAGATTTAAGACAGAAAACCTCAGGAATGAAATCAGTGGTATAGAAAGATGTATCAAAAAAAAATTGCGTAGCACTCAGGAGCAAGAACTCAACGGTTTCTTATGCAACATTAAAATATCTATCAAAAAACATGCAAACGAATCCCAGAACTCTGACTCAGGTATCAGCAGAGCATGGGTAAAAGTTGAAGACAGAAAAACGCACGATTTCAATCAGTGGTTCTGAAAGATGGATCAAAAAAAATTTGAGTAGCACTCAGGATCGGGAACTCCACAGTTTCTTATGCACCACTAAAATGACTATCCAAAAACATGCACAGAAATCCCAGAACTCCGACTCAGGTATCAGCAGAGCATGGGTAAACATTTAAGACAGAAAACCTCAGGAATTAAATCAGTGGTATAGAAAGATGTATCAAAAAAAAATTGCGTAGCACTCAGGAGCAAGAACTCAACGGTTTCTTATACAACATTAAAATAACTATCCAAAAACATGCACAAAAGTCCCAGACCTTTGACTCAGGTATCAGCAGAGCATGGGTAAACATTTAAGACAGAAAACCTCAGGAATTTAATCAGTGGTATAGAAAGATGTATCAAAAAAAAATTGCGTAGCACTCAGGAGCAAGAACTCAACGGTTTCTTATACAACATTAAAATAACTATCCAAAAACATGGACAGGAATCCCAGAACTTTGACTCAGGTATCAGCAGAGCATGGGTAAAGATTTAAGACAGAAAACCTCTGGAATTTAATCAGTGGTATAGAAAGATGTATCAAAAAAAAATTGCGTAGCACACAGGAGCAAGAACTCAACGGTTTCTTATGCAATATTAAAATATCTATCAAAAAACCTGCAAACGAATCCCAGAACTCCGACTCAGGTATCAGCAGAGCATGGGTAAAAGTTGAAGACAGAAAAACGCACGATTTCAATCAGTGGTATAGAAAGATGTATCAAAAAAAAATTGAGTAGCACTCAGGAGCAAGAACTCAACGGTTTCTTATACAACATTAAAATGACTATCCATAAACATGCACAGAAATCCCAGAACTCCGACTCAGGTATCAGCAGAGCATGGGTAAACATTTAAGACAGAAAACCTCAGGAATTTATTCAGTGGTATAGAAAGATGTATCAAAAAAAAAATTGAGTAGCACTCAGGAGCAAGAACTCAACGGTTTCTTATACAACATTAAAATAACTATCCAAAAACATGAACAGAAATCCCAGAACTTAGACTCAGGTATCAGCAGAGCATGGGTAAATATTTAAGACAGAAAACCTCAGGAATTAAATCAGTGGTATAGAAAGATGTATCAAAAAAAAATTGCGTAGCACTCAGGAGCAAGAACTCAACGGTTTCTTATACAACATTAAAATAACCATCCAAAAACATGGACAGGAATCCCAGAACTTTGACTCAGGTATCAGCAGAGCATGGGTAAAGATTTAAGACAGAAAACCTCTGGAATTTAATCAGTGGTATAGAAAGATGTATCAAAAAAAAATTGCGTAGCACACAGGAGCAAGAACTCAACGGTTTCTTATGCAATATTAAAATATCTATCAAAAAACCTGCAAACGAATCCCAGAACTCCGACTCAGGTATCAGCAGAGCATGGGTAAAAGTTGAAGACAGAAAAACGCACGATTTCAATCAGTGGTTCTGAAAGATGGATCAAAAAAAATTTGAGTAGCACTCAGGATCGGGAACTCCACAGTTTCTTATGCAGCACTAAAATGACTATCCATAAACATGCACAGAAATCCCAGAACTCCGACTCAGGTATCAGCAGAGCATGGGTAAAGATTTAAGACAGAAAACCTCAGGAATTTATTCAGTGGTATAGAAAGATGTATCAAAAAAAAAATTGAGTAGCACTCAGGAGCAAGAACTCAACGGTTTCTTATACAACATTAAAATAACTATCCAAAAACATGCACAAGAGTCCCAGAACTTTGACTCAGGTATCAGCAGAGCATGGGTAAAGATTTAAGACAGAAAACCCCTGGAATTTAATCAGTGGTATAGAAAGATGTATCAAAAAAAAATTGCGTAGCACACAGGAGCAAGAACTCAACGGTTTCTTATGCACCACTAAAATGACTATCCATAAACATGCACAGAAATCCCAGAACTCCGACTCAGGTATCAGCAGAGCATGGGTAAACATTTAAGACAGAAAACCTCAGGAATTTATTCAGTGGTATAGAAAGATGTATCAAAAAAAAATTGAGTAGCACTCAGGAGCAAGAACTAAACGGTTTCTTATACAACATTAAAATAACTATCCAAAAACATGCACAAGAGTCCCAGAACATTGACTCAGGTATCAGCAGAGCATGGGTAAAGATTTAAGACAGAAAACCTCAGGAATGAAATCAGTGGTATAGAAAGATGTATCAAAAAAAAATTGCGTAGCACTCAGGAGCAAGAACTCAACGGTTTCTTATGCAACATTAAAATATCTATCAAAAAACATGCAAACGAATCCCAGAACTCTGACTCAGGTATCAGCAGAGCATGGGTAAAAGTTGAAGACAGAAAAACGCACGATTTCAATCAGTGGTTCTGAAAGATGGATCAAAAAAAATTTGAGTAGCACTCAGGATCGGGAACTCCACAGTTTCTTATGCACCACTAAAATGACTATCCAAAAACATGCACAGAAATCCCAGAACTCCGACTCAGGTATCAGCAGAGCATGGGTAAACATTTAAGACAGAAAACCTCAGGAATTAAATCAGTGGTATAGAAAGATGTATAAAAAAAAAATTGCGTAGCACTCAGGAGCAAGAACTCAACGGTTTCTTATGCAACATTAAAATAACTATCAAAAAACACGCAAACGAATCCCAGAACTCCGACTAAGGTATCAGCAGAGCATGGGTTAAGATTTAAGACAGAAAACCTCAGGAATTTATTCAGTGGTATAGAAAAATGTATCAAAAAAAATTTGAGTAACACTCAGGAGCGGGAACTCCATAGTTTCTTATGCAACACTAAAATACCTATCCAAAAAAATGCACACGAATCCCAGAACTCTGACTCAGGTATCAGCAGAGCATGGGTAAAGATTTAAAACTGAAAAACGCACGATTTCAATCATCGGTTATGAAAGAAAAAAAAATTGAGTAGCACTCAGGAGCGGGAACTCCACAGTTTCTTATGAAACATTAAAATAACTATCCAAAAACATGCACACAAATCTCAGAACTCCTCCTCAGGTATCAGCAGAGCATGGCTTTTTTTTTGGTGGGAAATCATCAATTAACTTTTCCCGCTGTGGGTGGAGCGGGAGGGCGAAACAGCCGTGTCCGGTGAGGACCTGTGTCGGGCGGAAGGTGTGACCGTGTCTTTTTTTTTTTTGTTTGGCCTCCTCGCGCCACTCCCAAGTGAGCGCGAGGACGTTCGCCTCCAGATTCCATGACGGTAATCCGGCAAGGAGGCCCGCCGCCTCACCGGAGATCGTGCGGTATCCCCGGATCATCCGGATGGCCATGACCCTATGGGCCGCCTTCAACCGGCGTGCTGGTTGGCGCCTCAATGTAGGCGCCCACACCGGCGCCCAGTATAGGGCCATGGCCCGCACGACCCCCGCGTAGAGCCTCCGGCAGGAGGCGTTTGGCCCCCCTAGATTGGGCAGGAGCCGCTTCAAGGCAGCCCCGGCCCGCTCCAGTCTGGGAGCCAAGCGTCGGAAGTGCTCCGCGAAGTTCCACCGGCTGTCGAGGACGAGTCCTAGGTACTTCATCGTCGACTCGACGCCAATGTGAACCCCTCCCACCGTTATCCGGGAACCCGTCAGTGGTGCATTCCGAGGACCATGAAACCACATGGCCTCGGACTTGTGCAAGGCCACCTCGAGTCCCAGTTGCCGGATCCTATCTACGATTGTTGCAACGCCGTGTGTCCCTAAGTCGGCCGCCGCCTGGTACGACCTCCTTTGCGCCAGGACCAGCGTGTCGTCAGCGTAGCAAACTACGCTGACGCCACTAGGGAGGTCGGCGCGCAGCACCCAGTCGTATCCGATGTCCCACAGATGCGGCCCCAGGACCGATCCCTGTGGGACACCGCACGACATCTCTCACTGGTTCCACTCTCCTAGGTGACCGGGTTAGATGACGGCCCTGTCCGTCAAGTAGGCCTCGACCACACGACAGAGGTAGGTCGGCATCCAGTGATACCAGAGTGCCTCCCTTATGCAACTCCAGGGCAGGGTGTTGAAGGCATTGGCGATGTCCAGACACACCGCCAAGACGACCCCACCCCGGGCCACAGCATCCCCCGTCGTGAGGGCTCGCACGCGCATGATGGCGTCCACCGTGGAGCGCCCCCTGCGGAAACCGAACTGGCTCTCCGCCAAATCCGCCCCCACCCGCACCAGCCGCCCGACGAGGCGGTCTGCAATGACTCTTTCAAAGAGCTTGCCCACCTCGTCGAGCAGCACGATGGGCCGGTAAGCGGACGGAGAGTCCGCGGGGCGCCCCGGCTTCTTGATGAGGACTAGTTTCCCCGTCTTCCAGTGACGTGGGAACTGGCCCTCCTTCAAGCATGCGCTTAGGAGCCCTCTTAGTCGAGGCCCGACAGCCTCCAAGGCCAGGGCCCAGGCTTTTCCAGGCAAGCCGTCGGGTCCTGGGGCGGTATTCTTGGCATTCAGCCTACGTACCGCCACTCTCAATTCTACCTCGGAGGTGTGACCGTGTCTTCAGGGCGTAAAAACGGGTACTCTCTTTTATTGGAATATCCGCAGAAACAATGAACTTGACTCGAATAAGTGGGTTCTTTCACTATAAGATACTGCGCTAAATGTGCAACATTGCACTCTGCATCTAAACGTTTTATCTTCGTGGAGAAGGTCTTGATAGTGTTTTTAAATTAGCTTAACTGGATTAAGCTGACCATGTTATCGCTTGAAAATCGTTTTTTGATGCATTGATATAAATACATTGACTTTATACAGTGATTATTAATAATATATGCAAATAATTATTTGGAACAATGTACTTGACATTTGAATGGAAACCACATCAAAATCCGTTGCGTTCCCGCTCCTGAGTGTTACGCAAATTTTTTTGATCCATCTTTCTATACCACTGATTGAAATCGGGCGTTTTTCTGTCTTAAATCTTTACCCATGCTCTGCTGATACCTGAGTCGGAGTTCTGGGTTTTGTGTGCATGTTTTTGGATAGTTATTTTAATGTTGCATAAGAAACTGTGGAGTTCCCGCTCTTGAGTGCTACTCAAATTTTTTTCTTTCATAACCGCTGATTGAAATCGTGCGTTTTTCTGTTTTAAAAATTTACCCATGCTCTGCTGATACCTGAGTCGGAGTTCTGGGATTCGTGTGCATGTTTATGGATAGTCATTTTAGTGCTGCATAAGAAACTGTGGAGTTCCCGATCCTGAGTGCTACTCAAATTTTTTTTGATCCATCTTTCAAAACCACTGATTGAAATCGTGCGTTTTTCTGTCTTCAACTTTTACCCATGCTCTGCTGATACCTGAGTCGGAGTTCTGGGATTTCTGTGCATGTTTATGGATAGTCATTTTAGTGGTGCATAAGAAACCGTTGAGTTCTTGCTCCTGTGTGCTACGCAATTTTTTTTTGATGCATCTTTCTATACCACTGATTAAATTCCAGAGGTTTTCTGTCTTAAATGTTTACCCATGCTCTGCTGATACCTGAGTCAAAGTTCTGGGACTCTTGTGCATGTTTTTGGATAGTTATTTTAATGTTGTATAAGAAACCGTTGAGTTCTTGCTCCTGAGTGCTACTCAATTTTTTTTTTGATACATCTTTCTATACCACTGAATAAATTCCTGAGGTTTTCTGTCTTAAATCTTTACCCATGCTCTGCTGATACCTGAGTCGGAGTTCTGGGATTTCTGTGCATGTTTATGGATAGTCATTTTAGTGCTGCATAAGAAACTGTGGAGTTCCCGATCCTGAGTGCTACTCAAATTTTTTTTGATCGATCTTTCAGAATTACTGATTGAAATCGTGCGTTTTTCTGTCTTCAACTTTTACCCATGCTCTGCTGATACCTGAGTCGGAGTTCTGGGATTCGTTTGCATGTTTTTTGATAGATATTTTAATATTGCATAAGAAACCGTTGAGTTCTTGCTCCTGTGTGCTACGCAATTTTTTTTTGATACATCTTTCTATACCACTGATTAAATTCCAGAGGTTTTCTGTCTTAAATCTTTACCCATGCTCTGCTGATACCTGAGTCAAAGTTCTGGGACTCTTGTGCATGTTTTTGGATAGTTATTTTAATGTTGTATAAGAAACCGTTGAGTTCTTGCTCCTGAGTGCTACTCAATTTTTTTTTTGATACATCTTTCTATACCACTGAATAAATTCCTGAGGTTTTCTGTCTTAAATGTTTACCCATGCTCTGCTGATACCTGAGTCGGAGTTCTGGGATTTCTTTGCATGTTTATGGATAGTCATTTTAGTGCTGCATAAGAAACTGTGGAGTTCCCGATCCTGAGTGCTACTCAAATTTTTTTTGATCCATCTTTCAGAACCACTGATTGAAATCGTGCGTTTTTCTGTCTTCAACTTTTACCCATGCTCTGCTGATACCTGAGTCGGAGTTCTGGGATTCGTTTGCAGGTTTTTTGATAGATATTTTAATATTGCATAAGAAACCGTTGAGTTCTTGCTCCTGTGTGCTACGCAATTTTTTTTTGATACATCTTTCTATACCACTGATTAAATTCCAGAGGTTTTCTGTCTTAAATCTTTACCCATGCTCTGCTGATACCTGAGTCAAAGTTCTGGGATTCCTGTCCATGTTTTTGGATGGTTATTTTAATGTTGTATAAGAAACCGTTGAGTTCTTGCTCCTGAGTGCTACGCAATTTTTTTTTGATACATCTTTCTATACCACTGATTAAATTCCAGAGGTTTTCTGTCTTAAATCTTTACCCATGCTCTGCTGATACCTGAGTCAAAGTTCTGGGATTCCTGTCCATGTTTTTGGATAGTTATTTTAATGTTGTATAAGAAACCGTTGAGTTCTTGCTCCTGAGTGCTACTCAATTTTTTTTTGATACATCTTTCTATACCACTGATTAAATTCCTGAGGTTTTCTGTCTTAAATGTTTACCCATGCTCTGCTGATACCTGAGTCGGAGTTTTGTGATTTCTGTGCATGTTTTTGGATAGTCATTTTAGTGTTGCATAAGAAACTGTGGAGTTCCCGATCCTGAGTGCTGCTCAAATTTTTTTTGATCCTTCTTTCTATACCACTGATTAAATTCCTGAGGTTTTCTGTCTTAAATCTTTACCCATGCTCTGCTGATACCTTAGTTGGAGTTCTGGGATTCGTTTGCGTGTTTTTGGATAGGTATTTTAATGTTGCATAAGAAACCGTTGAGTTCCGGCTCCTGAGTGTTACTTAAATTTATTTTGTTCCGTCTTTTTATTCCACTGATTAAAATCCTGAGGTTTTCCGTCTTAAATCTTTACCCATGCTCCGCTGATATCTGAGTCAGAGTTCTGGGTTACTTATGCCGTTTTAGTATAGTTCATTTATAGTTGCAATATGAAATGTGGGGGGTTACATCCTCAGTTGTAGTCAATTTTTTTTTATCATACCAACTTAATCACTCAATGAAATCGAGATTTCTTGCTATCTAACTTTTTCATAAGGCTCTGCTGATATCTTTTAGAGACAACTGCGTTTATTTTGTTTTTTTCTGTTCCTGGGGGTCTTGACGGCTACTATACTTAGTCCATAGAATCTACGAAAAGTTACACATTTACCAGGCGCCTCTTTTAACAAAATGATTTTATTTTCCTTGTAGCGGGTAACATTTTCTTTTTTATTTATTTCATGACTTAGTTCGGCAGAACTATTCCGGAAAAGTATTAGGAACTATAGAACCCACCACTGTGTGCCTAAATCAGTTTTAAAATTGTAATTTTGGAAAAAATGATCTGCTGCCGGAAGTTAGCAGAGCATATTTTCATTCGACCTTTTTTCAGGCAAAAACGCCTGAACTATATTTTTTAAGTATAAGGAACTCCAGAACTCATCCGCATGCGAATAGAACTCACATTATATTTTGCTCTGCTGAGAAATGATCTGCCAAGTTCACCCACATACATTTTTGCGAGTTATTCTGAGAAAAATGTGGTGCATTTTCTTGAATTATATACAAACATTAATATATATTAATTTATGTTACAGCTGATTTTGGTGGGATCTAAGATTTAGGCGAACTTTTCATAAACATTCACTTATTCATTTAGCGCTCCATTTATTGTATTTTCGAGGAAAGATATTTCGCACCATTAGAATTAAAGAGACCTAATGCGAAATTAGCCGCAAGCAAAATAGGTCTCTATAATTCTGAAAGTGCGATTTACTGGTCGAAGTTGTTATTAGTTATTCATTAAATTGTCATTAAATCTACAACAAAATATACACATTAAATGAAAACAATAAAATATCTTAACACTACATCAAACAACAAGTATTTACTTGCTCAATGGTACTGGTACGACGCTTAATTAATTTATTACTTAACGTATTTATTCTTATCTTATTTATATTTTATTATTTATATTATAATATTATTTATTATTTATATTATAATATTATTTAGTTAAGCTTGCGATATTGCTGTGCGAGTCTAATAAATACTTTTTCTTTCTTTCTTTAACGAATATAATTTCTTACTTTTTTCTTATTGTTTGTTTAAATTCTTTCAAAGATAACCTTCATCAGTACCGAGCGTCCGGCGATCTATCGGTATAACACGCAATACCTCAAAAATATTACTCTGGTCAGTAAACGGTTGAACCGACGGGATCCTAGGCATTATGTGGAGCTGTATATACATCCACTTATCTCAGTAACTAATAGTATAAAGGTACGTTGAAAAGTATATGGGACATTGAACATTGTTAATATTGTATTGTTGATTGTAATTGATAGGGGCAATAGTAGGAAAGTTCTTTGTAAATAAGCACGTTAAAGAGTCGTATTTGAGTCAATCGTTCACTCAGCAAAAATACATAATTGCACCGCAAGCAAGTATGCACATTTGCCCCATCACCAACAAATAGGCCATTTCGCGTTCAGACCTCTTTGGAGACCACCTCGTTCTCAAAACCATTTAACCATAAATTCACATACATCTTAGTTCCACAGTTTATCATGGGAGTTTTTGGCGGGATCACGTTGGAACATGTCGCACGAATTTTCATTTTCATGAAATTTAGTGAAATATTGAATTAAATTGTATAATTTTGGTAGTGAATTATTCAATTTAGTTACGTGTGAGTGCACTAGTGTAGTGAAGGTGAAAAGAAGTGACTAACGTGGACTTTTCGTGTTCCCCCCAAAAACTCCTATTAGGTTGTTGTAAAGTTACTACCACTTTAAAATAACTTTGACTTAACTTTGACTTGACTGACTAAAGACGGCTATGACTGTTTTGTAACTTCTTGCCCAATATCGGGCCATTTACTTGATCGAAAAGAAGAATTACTTGGCACTGGCTAAATGCACAAACCGTGCGAAGCCAAAACCCGAAAAAACAAAACAGCACGTTGTATCATTTCTTGTAACAAAATGTTATAGAGATTTATTATTAGGTAGGTATTTCTCTTATAAATAATTAATGACTCGAACTTTTGTTATAGGTATCAATCATATCCTATCTTTATGAGAAAGGTGTATTGGGTCGCCATAGCGGCGAGCATTCCTTCTACTTACCCAATAGGTACCACTATTGCCACCAAGCCGCTGCTTGCGGCATGAGATTGAAACACGAAAACGCTTTGTTGTGTTTCAATCTGATGTCGCTGTAATTCTAGACATATACAGTTTTTAGCTTCACCTCTGGAATTGCATCGCTTGTGCGATGTCTGTGGTATTATCTCCAGTATATGGCAGAAAGCGTGTAGGCATCTGCCCCACTTCCCAACATGTACGCTGTCTGATAGATTGCCATCCTATGAATGATTACTACCAAATTTATGATAATCGGACAGTAATCATCATGGCACCCGGCAATGCTAATGTTGTTTATATTTCAGATGGATTTCTTCTTCTATCAGTTTCTAACAAACAGATATCAACCCAGTTTCGTTGAGATGCATTTTAAATTTTGCGACATGATGAGTTCTGACAAATTCTTCGGTCAAACAATGCGAAACGCAGTAGGAGGCCGTCTCTGTCCTTATCCTCCGGTAAGTGCCACCAAAACATATAAGTAACAATTTAGTAAGAAACTGATAGGAGTTTTCGACTGAGTAAATTAACTATTTATTTTCTAATAATTATATGCAACGTGTAACAGAAAGGGTATATACATACCAAGGGCACGGCTTCTTTGGATGATATCAAACGATATCCTTTGATATCATCCAAAGACCCTTCCAATATTGGAAGGGTTTTTTAATAATTATTTTTCCTATCCCTACATATCTTCAGTCTTTAATACTGAAAAAAACCAAACTAAATGATCCCAGATACCGAACTTTTCAAATTGAAATAATCACATCATTCGGAAGACATTTATCGTGATATTGGCAAGTAACGTGGAAATTGACCTACGTAGTGCGGTGACACGTTTGTTATGATTTGAATTTAAGAAACATAGTATAAATTTTTAGAGTATTTTATTTTGAGCTGAAATTATGTATTATTCTATTCTATCTTTAGTGCTCAAGGATAGCAAATAGGGTTACTGCAGTTACTGAGGTTGTGGTATTCAGCATCCTGTTACACTGAAACCTGAAGTTAAGAAAAGGCTAAGCAGATGATGACGATGACTTACATCTTTTGTAGACTTACTCGGCTTAACTCATCGGGAAGGCTTATCAGTCGACTCGCACGAAAATACTCGCCCGGATTGGGCGAATCGTTACTTTTAAATAATACTAGCTTTTGCCAGCGGCTTCGCCGATCGGAAATTATCCGACGGGAACGTATTACCGGGATAAAAAGTATCCTATGTGTTAGTCCAATTCCGTTCGGCCATTTTTGTGTGATTAAGTGACAAATGTCTAAACATCTAAAGATACAAACTTTCACACTTATGTTATTAGTAGGAGTAAGATTATTTTCTATAGGCGACTCGCATGAAGTTAATTTATTTGCGGGCGATTCGGTCGAGTTTCTTCGTGTGAATCAAAAATCAAAAGTCATTCACTCAAACTAGGCTGAGTGTCAGCTCTTTTTGAACGTCAAAATTACATAAGACAGTCCCCCAAAACGCCCGCCCTTCACGACTTCCTAGTGCTTTAGCTGGTAAGAAGAAGTGGCGCAACAAACTCCCCAGCAGCACAGCTGTCTGTTATGTTAAAAGAATTTGATTCTATAAAGTAGTAGGTAATTAACATTACGAAACAAGAAACATTAAATTTGCCATATGTCAGCTAGCACACGCCTATATACCAACAAAACATTGAAAACATAGTACTGCAGTAGAAATAAACTGAATTATACAGGCAAATAAAATAAACAATTATATGAACTACCATAATTATATAATCTGTGTGTGAGTCGACTAATAAGCCTCCCGATAGGTTAAGCCGACTAAGTCTAGAGAAATTGTAAGTCATCGTGGAATACAACCGTCTCTTCTATTTTCAGGGTGCATATCATTTGAAAAACCTGTCAATACCATATGTACCGACCGGCTTCCCGTTTGCCAAAGGTCGTATCTACTGCAATGTAACACTTACTGAAGGCAACTCGAGTAAATTTGTGGTCTCAGGTAGCATTGATATGGAGATAAAAGTGGCTAACATTAAAAAATAATCATTTTAATCTATGTATTCTGAGTATGATAATTAAATATTAGAAAAAATGTTTTTTTTTTTTTTCACCATGTGTACCAAAATACCTTTTTTTTTATAGTATCTGTTTATTACTTACACTTCTTTTTCATTCATCCACATAATCTTTGTTTTATTATCCTTTTACAACTTTCTATCGCTCTTTGTTTTCCGTGTTAACACTCTAGCTTCTGACGTTTCATGAGTGCCCTTGCAGGTTTATGTGAAATAAAATATTTTGATTTTGATTTTGATTTTGACTCTGCGAATCGGTCTTAAACAATTCGTCTATGTAGAATTACCTGATTTTACATTAGAATTTTCCATCTTTTTACATAATAATATTCTTGTTATGACATTTAAGTCAAACGTGTCAAACTGATGTCTACTTATTCTTTTAAATATCTATGCGGTCTATTTAAGGAAGGTTGCATTAGGATTGTATTTACTACGCTGGCAGAGTGTGCCGCTTGGGCGGAGCCGCGCCGTGCCCTCATCTCAGGAGTCGGCAGTGACCTGTCGCAGCCGGCCGTTGTCGACTCAATGGTCGGCAGCGAGGAGTCCTGGGACGCGGTGGTTTCCTTCTGCGAAACAGTCATGTCGCAGAAGGAGACTGCGGCGAGGGAGCGGGAGATTGCTTCCGCTAACCCAATCCGCAGTAGACGCACCGGGCGTCGGCGGAGGGCGGACAACGCCCTCTTCCAGCCCCCCTAAATGGGTCCAGGGGCGACAGATCCGGTAAAATCTGTCGCCCTCTAATTGTTAGGACCCGAGATGGCGGCGCGTAGTGTTCCACGCGCGCCTCTCTATGACTAAGTGGGGAGTTTAACACCTCACTCACCCCCTATCGCGAGGTGGCCCGGAGAGGCGGGCCGGCACTAGCCGGGGATCGCGGAAATCACACTAGTTCCCGTGATCCCCGGTCCAAGTGAGAGACGGAACACCGGGGTGGTTTTAGTCAGTAAGAGTCTGACAGACCCCTCCGCCCTCCCCGGGGCGGAGGACATCCATGAGGATTTCCCCCCGTAATAAAAAAAAATGATTGTATTTACTAAAAAACATTTTATATCGTTTTGGATAGCCTAAATTTGTTTTTTTTTTTTATCTATCTATGTTGTCTACTAAATAACGAAATTCTAAATTATAATTATAAGATTATTAAACGCACTCTCGGTTTGTATGAAGGAGGTTTTATACGTCTTGACCGACTAGACTGGCATATGAGAGTATATATGGCTGAAAAAGAAAAAAGAGGAAGGAATTTGGAATGTCCAAAAAAAGAGAGAGCTGGAGGAGTCATTGAAAGAGGAAGGGATGGATTTGGGAAGCCAACTGACTGATGGTGCGCTTAGTAACTGAAGACAGGAGACCTATTCTTGTTAGTTTCTTCTGCTGCACGAAACTAAAAGCAGTGCTACTAATTACTGAGACTATGTCTGGAGCCACGGAGCTGCCTTAGACGCCTACACGTCTCCGCATCCCTGGACACCTACACGTCGTCGCATCCTTGGACGCCTACACGTCACCGCTTTCTTAGAAACTACACTTCGCCGCACCCCTGACGCCATTTATCAAGTGATCCCCGCTGTCCTCCTTATCTCTCATTAGAGTGCGTTTCTCTTTAGGCAGGTACCTTTTATAGTTCCTCTTTTTTGTATTCCCTATATTAAATTTAATTGTCTGGTCTATTTCTACCCTTTCATTTGTTAGGGATAGGTAGACACGACATGTTCACCAGAACATTTGGTAGACCGAGCGCTAGAGGTTAGGGAGTATGCATAATGTGAGTGTCGAATTTCGCCAACGGATTTAAGTGAAGAAAAGTTCAAAGAATAATAATGTGGACCTTGCCGGTCAATTTTTTGGTCCATTTTTTTGTTACCCCCTCTTCTCTTATTCGTAAAGGGAATGTATTGAATAAATGATATAAAATCATTTTAATGATTATTTCAGTAATCATTTATAGTTTGTTCTAATGGTAAATTAAATTAAATTAAATGAACGTTTATTTCAGGAAATTATTCCCATATAAAGCACTACACATTACATTAGACGTTAAATTCATTACATTACAAATAAATAATAAAGTGAAAAAAATATTTAAAAATAATAATAGTAATAATAAATTAAAGTAAAAGTGAGGATGGATTCTTAATTAATAAAAAAAATGAAAATGAAAGTAATACATTTTTTTATTAATAAAAAAATAAAAGTTTTATATGAAAAACCAGCGAATACAAGCATAAATGTACTTAAAGTAGGTAAAAAATTACTCATTTTTATTTTGACTTTTGTTATTGATGCATTTACATAATGAAATACAAAACAATTCTGATTTTTTACAATTACAAGACATTGTGCGACAATTCACAGTATATTTACATGGTGGAATTAATGACTCTGGTAAAGACGGCTTCGTCATTTGTCGTGAATGTAAGTCACCGTTGAGCTTTTCGTAACCAAATGAACAATAGTTAATGGGTGGTAATTATGGTTGATGAGAATTTTTCCATATAAAGTTTGTACTGTAGCCCTTAGTAAATGCAAATGCAAAGCATCTAAAGTGCATATCACTCCCATCAAATTTAAATTGAAACCTATATTTTGAGGTATCAGTATAAATCTGAGTTCATCAGCAGATAATTTCTCGACGCCTTATTTTCTCCTCACTAATATAAGTGGCTAAACAGTCTTAGTGCCATGAAAATTCTTGTTTTGTGGATTCTGGATCATATAGTTTTGAAAACTTCTCACTAATGCTGTCTTTTCATTATTTGCTGCTTCTTAAATATTAAGCCGCGTCCTTGACCTTGGTTTTTTCACTAAATCACTTGAATTATCGTAAAACCGTTCCATTGGACAATGAGCTCAAACAAAATACTTCTGCTGTTTGTTGATGAGGTAGTTGCAAATTCCAGGTGATGCTGCAGTATCAGTTCAAGGTTATTTTATTCTTCTAATATCATTCAAGTAATAGATACCAAATTTCGACTCGATCAGACCTGTGGAAGATACTCACATCCCTTCACCAACTAGAAAAGATGTGATAATATTCAAAGGGCTGAACAGATTTTCCTGAATCATAACCAAAAACACTCTCGATTAAGTCACCTTTCAGAAAAAACAAAATCGGTTCTGCCATTTGAGAGCTACAATGCCACACATAGACACACAAAACACAGTTGCGTTTACGTCGGGCGTTAAAATACAACTAAGTGTGTGTGTACAAACACATGGGACGACACTTGTCCACATATGGGACGTGGACTCAGCAATCATTGTACCGATAATCTTACGGTCAATGGTCTAATCACTGAGCGCCTCGTTCAACACCTAGAAGATTCTCGTTGCGCTGCTGGGTAAAGGCTTCATTCAAGGAGCAGTTAAGTACTTCTGGACACGGCATAGTTAGAAGGTTTCTCTCTCCAGAACACTGACAACGGGCAGCTTCGACCTTGTTCCTGAAACCAATCGGCTACAATTTTTTTATTTCAAATATATTTTTTTTACATTTTAAAATGTTAGCAATGTGTATCAAAATGAAATAAAGAGAATATACATATAAATAAATTATCCTTTGAAAACTATTTTGTTTATTTCATTCTTCAATTTTTATACTGCAATGATTCCTTTCGTATTTTATTATTTAAGTTGAGCTTATTGTCTCATAAAGTAAAATAAAAGAGGACAACCAGAAAAAAGAGTTACTAAGTTTAAACCCACCCGACTAAAGCACGTGCTCTTCAGAGTGGCCTACTTCTACGATTCTGCCAACACTTCCTAGCAAAAACAACGAAGTTGCACTACTTTTGAGTTGGCTTGGCGCGAATGCTAATATGTTAGTCCACCTTGGATGATCCAGTGTACTCCAGTTGGGAGCGGCAGCCACCGCCAGCCTATACAACATAAGATCATCTTTGCAGACAATCTTTACAGTACAGTATGACGTGTTATTGTTTGCGTTGACCCTCACACACACAGAGGCGTATATGAACATAGATAGGTATGCTACTGGACTTGTGGCCTGTGACTGTACATACGCAATTTACCGTGCAATTGACAGGGCCAGGAAATAAGAAATTAAGGCTGAATTATAATATGCATATAGGCATGTATTTAGTTTGCCTTATCATTAAAATAAATTACATACTATTGTGTGTTTCACCTGTTCATCATCATTATTACTTAGATAAGTAGTAGTGAGGAAAAAATAGTACTTTGTTTAATGGGTGTTAAAAAACAAAATACACTAGCGATGGGCGTTGAATCAACGAACCAGTTGAATCAACTAGTTGAATTTGTCAACGACGTTTATGAATATAGCTCGTTTAAGAATCAAGTAAACTAAATTTGTAAACGTACCTAACCAACTGAGCAAAAAACTTACGTTGAAAATACCATCATAGATTCCGAGCGATGGTCATGTCGTAGAATTTGAACTCTAAGTAACGTACACAAGAGTTGATTTTTGAAATATTTCTTTTAAGGAAATTATACCAATACAAGAATCGTTGAACGTCGCAGCGTTGAATAAAACCGTTCAATGAATCAACGGTTAACGTTACAAGTCGGCAATAGTTGCACGTTAATTCGTTTAAGAATTTAACTAGTTGATCAACTAGTTGATAAACGTAAATCAACGTTAACGTTGCGTTAACGGAAAACCGTCAACGACCCATCACTAAAATACACTAGTTTTTTTTATGGTGTAGCATTAAAATAATAAAACTGATACATTGTTCACGTAACCATAAAACTGTGTTGTTATTTACCATTTAAGCTTGTCGTCATTGGTGCCGATTCTCTTGTCACAAAATTCTCTAAACTAAACTAAAAATCACAAAAATTTAGTTTATTCCTGTCAAACGACGATTTCCCATTCTGGAATTGACTAAAGTGACACAACTTAACTATATTTTAGTTTGACAGCACTAAGATTGTACTGAGTTTTTAATTTAGTGAAAATGGTAATTTTGCTATTCTGTTGTTGTCAATTTCATTATTCTATTCAATATAAAATTTTGATTCTCCAACTAAATTTGTCTATTTCTAATCGCGATTAAAAAGGTGTGGAATAAAATTGGTTGTCAAGAACTAAAATTCACACTGACACCTCGACTTCGGGCGCAATTATAGTACTGTACCTTTTTTTTCTTTTCTTTTGCTTATATCTCGAAATTGGTGTGTCCTATCGTAAAAATAATGAAAATTTCGACCCCCTTTATAAAACCCCGTACCCCTCTAAAACTCAACATGTAGGTAATAATTTTTCATATTTTCGATACAAAAAGTAAAAAAATCCATTTAAAACACGTCGAGGCTGCCCCCCCCCCCCTGCGCGATTCCGGCTCTAAAAAAAATCACGGGAGGCAAACGTGGAGTCGCGTTTGTCAAATTCGATTTTAGTTGTGTCAAAATTATTTTTAAATTTAGAGATCTTTTTTTGCAGAATAGCTTTAAGATTCTCATAGCCAAAAGTAAGGAATTTTAGTGATAGTTTAGTTAGTTTAGTTCGGTGTACAACAGAATCGGCACCATTGTCCTGCCCATATTACTAAATGAGATATGCAGGACATTTCACTTTTCATTTGGTTTACTGCTTCAGTTTAGTTTAGCTATGCACTCCTGAATCCTGAAACACATGCTCCCGATCAAATGCCTAATGTTGATTTACTTAATTTTTATCTCGATTTTAAGTTGGTCTCGAAATACAATACTCATAACGCTGAGAACAACAACTCCTTTTCAGGTCTAAGGAAAAAAATGAAGGTTTTATATTGACAGTCCACACAGAAACGATTAAATGACAATAACTAAATTATAAAGCATAAGACCGACGCACCGCGCTACATAGCGTACTGAGGCCCTAGTGTGAGTTTCATTTAACCATCTACACCAAACGCAGTGAGCACGTTCGGCGTTCCGATTGGCCCTGGATTGGTGACGAACCAATCGGAGCGCCAAACGCGCTCACTGCGTTTGGTGTAGATGGTTAAATGAAACTCACATTAGAGTCTCTGATTTAGTCAGCTGACTGAATCGCGACCCTATATACATACACAGGAACTATCTCCTGCGAAATTTCCCGTATTCATAACTTCTTTCTCAATAAAGCTAGCGTGTTAATCATGTTTCCATCGTCCGACGACCTCCATAAAATTGCACGCCGCGCCGTTGTGCACCCTTTTGTATGTAAAAAAAACATATACTTCGTGAATTTTATCACAAATTGTTATTGATGTTTTTAAATTAGGCACAGTTTTACTACTGTAAGAGCTCAGAAAAACAAGGTAAAAGGTTAATAAAATATTTAATTAATTACAAATACACTTAAACTGTCAAGTGTCAAGTAATGAACACAATTACTTTTCTATTGTTATCAGACTCAAGGAGTTTGCGAATATATAGTTCAATTAGAGAAGGTGGATGTTAAGCCATAGATGTCCGCGAGGAAAGAAAATGAAAGCCTCCGTGCAATATGCTACGTGACGCCCGCTTCGAAAGAGATACCGCGGCCCCTGGCACACAGGCAACTGAGGGAACACGGGTGGGTTTTAGTCAGTAAAAGTCTGACACGCCCTCCTGCTCCAACCAGAGTGGGAGAAGTTATTTGATGATTTCCCAATCAAAAAAAAAAAAACGCCGTTGAAGTTGACAACTGCGAATATAGCAATACTCGCAGTTGCCAACTTCACAACGGTTCTCGAGCGTCATCTATTGTCTTACACTATTATTGTTAATACACATTGTTAATTAACCCCCGACGCAAACACGACGGGGTGTAATAAGTTTGATCTGTCTTTGTGTGCGGGAGTGTGTGCGTGTGTGTGGCATCGTAGCTCCCGAACGGATGAACCGATTTTGATTTTTTTGTTTGAAAGGTGAGTTAATCGGGAGTGTTTTCAAACATGTTTCATCAAAATCGGTTTAGCCGTTTGAAGATTATCAGCTCTTTTCTAGTTGATGAAGGGATTTGAGCATCTTCCACGGGTCTGATCAAGTCGAAATTTGGTATTCTATTACTTCAATGATACTAGACGAACAAAGTAACCTTGTACTGACGCTGGAGCATCACCTGGAATTCCAGCATGCCCAAGTTACTCACCAACAAACAATAGAAATATCGTGTTTGGCCTCATTGAAAAGATCTCAATGAGTAGGTTTTTTTTTTGGGTGGGAAAACATCAAATAACTTCTCCCGCTCTGGGTGGAACAGGAGGGCGTGTCATACTTTTACTTACTAAAACCCACCCGTGTTCCCTCAGTTGCCTGTGTGCCAGGGGCTGCGGTATCTCTTTCGAACAACCCGCACCTCTGGCAGGCGTCGGCCCTTCCGGGCCCCATCAGTTGGTGCTGACATCTCTTTGAGGCGCGCGTGGAACACAACGCGCCGTTGACCCGGGCTTGGTCCTTACCGGACAGTGAGCTACCCATCACTCGCCGTCCGCAAGCCCACACCTACGGTGGCTGGAAATCAGCCTGGGATTCCCAACATCCAGGGCGTCTCCTGCGACGACTAAGGCCGTGAGGGCGCATGTACTGCCGCTCCCTCACGTGGGCTGCCTCCCTCTTCGCGACCATTACTGCTTCGCAGAAGGAGGTGACGGCTCCCATGCACTCTCGCTCCGTACCATGGCCTGGACCAAGGCCGGACGCGAGAGATCACCGCCGCCGATCGCCTCCATGAGGACACGACGGACGAATGTTAGAAGTAGTGAATGTCATGTTGTATTGAATAAGTAGATACTAGAATTCGTCGAACAGACAGTTTTCCTGGGGAACACGCTTGACTCAAAGCTACAGTGGGGTCCTCATTTAACATCACTTGCAGGGCGGCTAAGTTCTGCTGCTTACGCTGTTTGGAAGATCCGCCAATTAACAGACGTGGATACCGCGAGACTGGTCTATTTTAGTTACTTTCATAGCATCATGTCTTACGGTATCTTGCCATGGGGACGGGCTGCGGATATTGAGTCGATCTTTATTCTGCAAAAGAGGGCTGTCAGAGCCATCTATAACCTCCGCAGACGCGAATCTCTAAGGGAAAGGTTCAAAACAATTAACATCATGACGGTACCTTGTCAATATATCTATGAAAACATTATGTTTGTTCGGAAAAATCTACATGTTTTTAGTAAGATAAGTGATAGGCACAATTTTAACACTAGAAATAGGAACAAATTAGATCAACCACGTTTCAGATTGTCTAAAGTACACACTTCTTTTATGAGGTACTGTGTAAAATGTTATAATAAAATACCAGTCGATATTCTTGAACTAAATGAATACAAATTTAAATCATGCATTAAACGCACACTATGTAAACAAGCATAAGTTAGATGATTACATCGTAGATCAAAATGCTTGGCTTAATGCTGCTCCACAGCCACCTGGGCATACTAGTTAAAATTTTAATATTTGCTTACAAATATTAAAATTTTAACTAGTAAACATAAAAAAAGGGAAGCTTCTCTTAAGAAGCTTCCCTTTTTTTATTTTTTCTGACATTACGAACATTTTTGTTCATAATATTATAATTTTTGTGACATTACGAATGTTTCATTTTTGCTGAACCAAGTGTTAGTTACTATATACTTCAATATAATATATTAAATGTTTTTTTTTTCTTTTAGGAAATCAAATTTTATTAATATTTCAAATAGATTGCAAACTATAGTTTTGTATAATTTAGAAGCATTTTGTTTACATTTTGTAAATGTGAGTACCATGCATCCGTTTATTGTGTTGTTATGATGTACGTTGACTTGAAAAAGCATGGCAGTTGAGAGTATGTCATGCTCACATAAATGTCTCACTGATGGTGGCGCGTGTGTTGGATCATTCGGTTCCCTACAAAATGGTTGAACTGGATGGTGCTGATCCACGCGTCAAGTTCGTGAACGGGCGCTGTCGGTTGAGACTGGTCATCTCCTAACAGGGCTTATTTTTAGCTTTTATTTAGAATTGTTTATAATCATTTTTCTTACATTGTTCTCACATACAGAAGCAACAAGAATAATGTACCCAAGATTTAGTAATATTCAACTTGATTTTAAAAGAGTGTCCATGGAGTTTCTTGCCCGTTCTTCTCCATAGAGATCTACGTTTTGCAATGGGCAACTAGCTTCAACTTTCCAACTGATCGACTTTTTGACAATTCAAAAGTGCCTGTAAATGGTTTAATTGAAATAAATGCTTTGAGTTTGAGTTTGAGTTTGGGTGCTCCGCACCGTGTCCTCAGGGCGATCTTCGCAGTGGATATACTCGAGCATTTCCTCCCGCCTTATTTGAAATAGGAACCTCCCGAAACAACCGTGTCCGGTGAGGACCTGCGTCAGGCGGAAGTTGAGGACGCCTTGTCGCCTCTCAAGCCACTCCTCAAAGAGGGGACTTACCGCCGCAATCGTGGCGTGCCCATCAATGAATAGGTTATAGATTTTAAAAAAAGTTATTTATTGTAAATGTATCCCTTTTTTGAAATAAACGATTTTATTATTATATATCACATATATATATATCTCAGGAGAAGAGTCCAAGCTGACGCCGGTGTTCAAGGCTTTATTATTATTATTTTGTCTAGTTATTATTAATTTTGGCCACTTTTCAATCCATAGCCGGCTCGGACTACATGTCTGGTCACACCGCCTTCAGTAACTGTCACGTTGCAGTACATACGACCTTTGGTAAACGGGAAGCCTTTTTGGTACATCGGCGATGGTCAGGTTTTTCAAATCATATATACCCTGAAAAAAATTACAGTGTTATTTTCAAAATCCTGTTGATCCTAGCATTACTTTATGCATTTAAAATTGAGTAATATTATTATTTTTTTCATTATAAACATTTTATTTCAGACCAGGTCCATAAAGCTTGTTAGTAACAATCATTCAAAAGGTTAAATCTGGAACGATGTATTCAGCCGAGTGAAATAACGAAATAATTCGACTGATGTCAAACATTGGTCCCTCTAATTTCAATTTAATTTCCTACTAAATGTGTATAACGGGATATCGGGAGGCCGGGCTGTGGCATCTGATTGCTGATTCGTGACTTCGTCAGCACGGGAATCCATAGTGGGCGTCAGACTTCAGGACACGTCGAAATAAATACGCTGTAGCGTTGACTGTTCACTATTTTAATTTTACAGACACTTATATGACTTAAACAATTAAGGATTGCAGTAATAATTAACGATTTAGAGCTAATGGGTTTGCGAGTGACCACCACGTGCAACGGCTGTCAACAACTTAATGAATTGACACAGACGTCGCCCGCCATGGCAGACGCAACTCCATTCGGTGTTACCCGCTCTTAATTAAAATTACCATTTAGTTGAATTCAAATCGATTATTCGTTAAAAATAACAGAATTATGACCAATGATTAAAAAACTAACAAAATAAATTACAACTCTCGAAATTAACAGATTTTCATTATTTAATAATGTCACGCGCCGTTATGTATATAAGTTTTTTTGCAATTTCTGACTTTTCTAATACTCAAACCACAATGGTCCCGTAGAATTTTTTGATCCCTCTAAGCAACAGGATCGAACGGCATATATTTATTTTTTTTGTGAAAATTTACCATTTTCTAGATGCCTGAACATTTTTCCAAAATCTGTGAATGCAGATAAATATGTTTCAAAAAGGTGAGACCAGCCTCCTAAGGCCTTTTAGTTGTAGCGACAACGGTTTGGTACGTTCCCTGCCCTTATTACCCCATTTCTAAAATCCAACCTGTATACTTATATCGTGATTGACTGCTTAGCTCCACACAGTAGATAATAATTTTAAAGATTAAATCTGTAACTATCTGCAATAGTCTACCCTATTGGGTGGTCTTCTTACAATTTTCGGTAAACTATAGAAGAATACGCAAACATTTCAATACTGCTCATACCCCCGTAGCAAATAGCGTGATTACTTGTATCTTAAAGCCTGACCAGAGTTTAGGAAATATCTGTGCAAAATTTGAACAAAATATAACTGGTCGTTTTTGCGTGAAGCTAGAACATACATTCAGACAAACAGACAAAAATTTTATTTTCGACATCACAATCGTTCCTAGACCTCGCAAAAACTACAAAAAAAAACAATGTCCAGTTTGACTTCGCTACGATTTTATCATATTTAGTATAATGTGTAATTCTTTAAATTATACTACCAATTTATGGTACAATATATAGATAATAATCATATGTAGGTATTAGTGTAATCACTAATCAGGTAATGAATTGCCTTTTTATTATAATGATGATGGACTTGGTTGCCTATGCCCATTATTGTGTTTAAAAAATTGTGGTTTGTGTTGCTATATAATACGAGTACTTAATAGATTTAAATTATTCGAAATTATGTATACTTAGTTACCATGGCTGTTGACCATTTTCGCACTTGTTCTATAAGTAATACGGTTGAAAAGTGCTCCACCAGCAATGGCCGCAATGGCTACCTACTAGGAATCTGTTATTTTCGTTTTTATTTTTAATCTTTTATCCCAATACTTTTGTATATTCTTACCGCCCTTGTACATAACATTAAAATGCACTACCCAAAGGGAGGAGACCTGGTGTCCTAAAATACAGACCTCACGTCTAGTTAAGTTGGAGATTGTATCTTGTGGCAACAAGGTCGAAATAGTTGACAGTGTCAAATTCTTGGGTGTACACATTGATGCATTGTTGAATTGGAAGGTTGAGACATTGGCTATAACGAAGTCTATTAGCTCGGCATGCTATGCGATTAGAACACTGAGGGAGGAATTAAGTTTACCTCAACTTAGAAATGTGTACTTTGCCTTGGTGGAGTCCAGGCTAAGATACAGCATTGAGTTTTGGGGCAATAGCTACAAGTACAACATACAAATGGCATTTGTGATTCAGAAAAGAGCTCTAAGGACTATGCTCCGCATGAAACAGACGGAATCGTAAAGACCTTTTTATTGGACTAAAAATCATGACAGTGCCGTGCCTTTACATTTTAGTGTTGCTAACTAGCTTAGTTAAAAATTTGCACAAAATTGAGACTGATGAGCAAAGACAAACTAGAGCTAGCACACGTAGGAAAGATTTGCCCAACACTATTCAACCGAAATTAAAAGTTGTCAAACATAGCCCAAGGTATCAGTCTGTATTTTTATACAACAAGTTACCTACAGAATTCAAAACCATATACAGTGATAGCTTATTTAAATACAAATTGAGGACCTATTTATTGAGGAAAGGCTATTACAGTATCAATGAATTCCTAGATGACACATGACATTTTAACTTATGATTTTATTACTTTGACATTTATTAAATACGGTCTTGTATTGTTAATTGACCGATAGTGTTTTTATTGACTTTTCTAAATGTATTTGATGAATTTAATTTTAATTTCAATTTTATAACGTTATTATTTTTTATTTTTCAACACAATATAGATAAATATTGTTTTGAAATAAATTACTTATGACTTTAGGCACCAGTCTCCCACAGTATAATTATTGGTGTTACGTATTTTGTATTGATACCTCTCTAATGTACTTTGTATTGATACCTCTCTAATGTATTTTGTGTTGATACCTCTCTAATGTACCTGTATATTGTGGTGAAAAAATAATTCATTATTATTATTATTTATAATTTGTAGCATAGCTAAGTTGTTGAATACCCAAGGTGCTCCTTATATATACTTAAAGGCTATGCGCTAAAATAAAGGGTTTTCGATAAAAAAATTGTTTTTTTTTAAATTACACACACACATACTCAGCATATAATGTTCCCACTGCTGGGACACAGGCCTCCACTCTATGAGAGGGAGTGGGCCGTAATCCACCACGCTGGCCCAGTGCAGGTTGGTATATGTCACATGTCTTCGAGTATTATGGGTGCATTCAAGTATTACGTAAGCATATTTTTGGCAATTATTAACCCTCGTCAGCAAAAGTAAGCAAAGCTCTTACCACCCTCCCATGCTCATGTAAATATTAGTAGATGCATTTTTAAATGTATTCTAGTTTATTTAGTGATTCATGAGCAGCAGTTATACCTAAGTCTACAAATAAGGAATAAGCTTGGAATAGAGGACTTTAACGCATATAATATTTATTTAAATAAATTTTACTGAGATGGTATTCAGTTAATAAAATCTTTTTATATTAACGAACAAAGCAAACTTCTTTTAAAATTTTGGTATATTCATTCAAATTAACAGTCTCCAGTCCATGACACACGAATCCATGACTCTAAGTCTTCGATGACATGTTTGCTGCTCAATGTTGTGTGTCTGCTCACTTTCGTGTGATTTTGGAATATCGACATCGTTTTCTTAGAGCTATTCATAGACAAGTAAGATTGCCACATGTGTTTGAACACATGTGGCAATCTTACTCACCAAAATCGACTAAATTTTGTAGAAAATCCAAAAATGAAAAAAAAAACAATCATGCTGATGTAATCACCACCCAGACTCCCCCATCCCTCATATCATCAAAAATAATCAAAGCAAAGACCGGGGGGTCTTTCAGCAAGTTATACCTAAGTCTACAATAAGGAATTATAAGCTTGGAATAGAGGACTTTAACGCATATAATATTTATTTAAATAAATTTTATTGAGATGATATTCAGTTACTTATTATAATCTTTTTATATTAACGAACAAAGCAAACTTCTTTTAAAATTTTGGTATATTCATTCAAATTAACAGTCTCCAGTCACACGAATCCATGACTCTAAGTCTTCGATGACATGTTTGCTGCTCAATGTTGTGTGTCTGCTCACTTTCGTGTGATTTTGAAATATCGACATCGTTTTCTTAGAGCTATTCATAGACAAGTAGGATTGCCACATATGCTCAAACCAAAATCGACTAAATTTTGTAGAAAATCCAAAAAAGTGAAAAAACAATCATGCTGACGTAATCACCACCCAGACTGGCCCCATCCCTCGTATCATCAAAAATCGCCAAGCTGGCTGTAGTGCTTACGTAATACTTGAATGGCCCCTATATTTCTAGTTCTTGGCTTATAATTTTAATGATGAATAAATACAAAATGATACGTTACCGTGACAAATCACACTTTGATCAACATATAACTTGATACTATAATTTCGGGAGTAACCTTAACACTTTGCGGGACACTAATCCCCATTCCCACAAGCGTGAAAATATCACGGCAGGTTTTTGTCGCAGACTGGATTTTCAATTTTCGTTGTTGAGCCGATCATAAGAATCCAACAGAGTGCATCCGTTTTAGATTATGAAACTTTTTTTCTTTTTTGTTTTGGGTGGGAAATCATCAAATTACTTCTCCCGCTCTGGGTGGAGCGGGAGGGCGTGTCAGACTTTTACTGACTAAAACCCACCCGTGTTCCCTCAGTTGACTGTATGCCAGGGGCGGCGGTATCTCTTTCGAACAACCCGCACCCCTGGCAGGCATCGGCCCTTGCGGGCCCCATCTGTTGCTGCTGACATCTCTTTGAGGCGCGCGTGGAACTCAACGCGCCGTCGACCCGGGCTTGGTCCTTACCGGACAGCGAGCTACCCATTACTCGCCGTCCGCAAATCACCAATCGGTCAAGTACTCCGTGGTCAAGTACACATATCAAACAAAGTTTGCGATCACTTTGAAAAATCTAAATCTTTTTTGTTACGGTAGATAATACTATGATTTCTTCTTCTTTTAGATTCTTTATTTAAAAATATAGACTTAGAATATAAAACAATAAAACATTTCAATTGTTTTTGCATATAAAAAGGCTTTCAGTCTTAGCTTACGCTCATTCAGAAATCTGATTTAGTCAATTTTGACGGATTTAAAATACTTTTTAGCGGAAAGTTGTGATCATAAAAATGCCAAGAGGATTATCAGAAGTTTTACGAGCAAGAATAGTAACTTTGAGGGAAGAAAGATACACCACAAGAAAAATAGCACGCAGAGTTGCTATATCCCAATCCTGTGTCGTGACCACGTTGCAGAGGTACCACGGGATGGCTAATTTTGCTGACCGACCCCGCAGTGGTCGCCCAACTGTTTTGACTGCTGCCCAAAAGCGCTATATTAGATTGCTGGCAGCCCGTAACCCAACAATCAACGCTACTAAAATAAAAGCAGTAGTTTGGGCCGCCTCTGGGTTGAAGTTAGCACTCAGACCATTCGGAATTGCATGCACCAGGCTGGATTACGAGCACGGAGGTCTTGGCGAGCTCCTCTGAATGGCAACGACAACGACGGAGATTACAGTGGGCTAGCTTCGGCAAAATGAAGAAGAAAACATTTGGTAAAACTGTATCTTCGTTGACGAATCGCGAATCAGTACTCATCCAGATAACCGACCTGTCCGTATCTGGAGAAAACCAGGAGAGCGTGAAAGGCAAAGAACTGCCACTGGAACAGTTCAGCAAGGCGGAAATCGGTGCCCTTTTGAGGTGGTCTTATGATTGGAGCTAGAACGCCTTTGATCCCGTATCGAGGCCTCATGACAGCAGACATGTATAGAGCAGTAGCTATTGATGTAATTGTCAGACCATTCCGATTAAACCATGGGCACCAATTTGTACTGGTTCATGATAATGCGCCCGCTCATCGAGCTCAACGAGTCAATGCTGCTCTCCGAGAATACGACATCACAAGGTTAGACTGGCCTGCCGGCTCGCCTGACTTGAACCCAATAGAGCACGCGTGGGATGCTCTTAAGCGAGCTGTTTGGAACCGTCAGCCACGTCGCCAGACAGTGCCAGAGCTCAGAGAAGCCGCTATTCAAGAATGGGACAGGTTACCCCAAGAAATGCTGGATAACTTGATTCTCAGCATGGCCAGGAGGATCACCGCATATGTTCGAGCCAGGGGAGGAGTTATATTATATTGAATATGAAACTTTTGTTAATAAATTGTTGTTTTAAGTTTGGTTAAGCAATCTTTTTCTTTCTATAAAATTTGTGTTACAGTAACATTATGATTAATTACTAAATTTTTATAAAAATAAAAAATTGTTTTATTTTTTAATTTCAAACAGGGTATTTCTATTTAAAGAAAACACACAACAAAGATTTTTTCTTGATAAAGTTCAATTAAAAAAATTATATCAGCTTATGCTAGTGAAACTATTTTTCATGTGTGTATATACCTAACCTTTTTAAAGTAACTACAAAAACAAAACAAAAAATCTTTCAAATAAATCCTTATTACGTAACTCACAAGTTCAATCAAAAAACTTCTTTACGATTTTTTCTCAAACCTAATAACCATATTTCAAGCTTGTGTCTTACATAGATATTTGAGTAGCTTTAAAGTAGTGTAATAAGTCTTTGTTCTGGGACTGAGACTCAATCTTCACGTTTGTAACGCCTGAAGGGTGAATACACTTGGGCTAATATGAACACCGTCGAGGGTAAAACTTTGTATGAAATTGAACGCTTTATTAAACAGATGCAAAAGATAGGTATTAAATTTATTTACTTCGTGTATCTTAAAATTCGAAATACAAACTCAAAAATAGTTTAGATATATTGACATACCTACTTTATAAACACCAAACAGAAATTTTAAAATATAATCAATTTAAGACCCTTTTTCTCTAGCAAATTATAAAACATTTTTTTTGCCAATACCTACGATACTTATAGGGCAAAACCAAGAAGGTAAAATCACCAAGGATTTTCCATCAATATTTTTTTTCTAATATCGCATATGTGGGACGCGACAATTTTAAAAGCATTACAAAACGATTACTTACTCTTTTAAATTTAATCTATTATTTAGCAGATCCAATACCAATGTATGAGAGAAGATAAAGTATTGTATGAAACTGCACTTAAGTAACTAAGTATTCAACAGGCAACAGTTTCATAAAAAAGTCGAAATCTGAAAACCAAACCAACCAATGAATTACCAAGTAATATAGTATTAACCAGTAACTGGGTTGTGGAAATCAGATAGACAGTCGCTCCATGTAAAAAACTGGTACTCAGCTGCATCTGGTTAGACTGGAAACCTACCCCAACCGACCCCAGTTCCGAAAAGGCTAAGCAGATTGATAAATAAACGAAAATATGGAAATGAAAAAAACGAACTGCCTAAAAGTGAACTTTAATTTAAAAAGATGGAAACAAGGCATCTTCTTAAATTTAACAATAAAGACCTTTCTTTACCTATTGCCTCCGACTGCATGAGATTGCTATATGTATTTAGTCTAATAAACATACTTTTAAAACAAGTTTCTTGTTTCCATTTTTTTTTAATTAACCCCTCAAGCGTCAACGGAACACCAAGTGTGCATAAGAAAAAGTGCTCGAAATGTCGACGGAACACCATGTGTACATAGTGTCACAGCTGCCATTGGACGATGGTGTTTTACGTTTATTTGCACTTGCAACACGATTTGGCTGTATCATTCGACTAATCGATTCATAATTGACCGGTTTTAGTAACATTTTAAAGTTCACTTTTTAGGCAGTCGGGTTTTTCATTTCGCAAATTATTATTTTTTTTATTTCACAGTTTTTACATAATATAATTATTTTTGACGTTAATGAGACCTATTTATGAAACCCTTTATTTGAATACCCCAATAGGTTTTGAGAAAAATATTTTTTTTTTTTTTGAAGAGTTCATTTTTTTTAAATCAATTTTGATATACCCAGTGTCACTGTCACAATTATGACAAAGCTAACAGCAGCTCTCAAGCTGAAATCGATCAAACCGTTTAGGCCAAAGAAATATACACACATTATGTACACAAAGCGTCAGTATGTGCGAACCCTTTCGAGTTTTAAAATTCTACACTGCTACAATATTGAATTCGTTTCGAATAATCTACAGAATACTTCAAGAAGAGTTTATTGTTTCCACTTGGATTCGAATCATAGCATCACCGAATGTATACTCATACCGGCAGTTTGACGAAGTAGCCAGCGAGCCCATATGAATCCTGATGAAATTTTTATCAACTATTGTGAGTCAATTCATCTTTAAGTCTTAGTCTAATCGATAGACTATGTTATTTGAGGGTCTCCATTAATTTAAATTACTTACGTTTTCTTCATAAAATTAATCGCTACCCTTAAGTTATAACTACAATGTTTGATGTACATACGTTCACTTAAAACGTTTATATGCAGAGACGCCATTACGGATCACGTGACATTTCGTTAATTTATGTGAACCTAAAATAGTTGTACCGCTTCCTATCCTCTCGTTTGCCTTAAAAGGATGTCACTTGTCTAAGGACCCGTTTGTGTCAGTTGGCAAAATATGTATCATAAGTTATCTGTAAATTGTCAAATAAAATTGTAAAATCGTTGTAGTAAAATAAGATCAAAGTTTTGTTAAATAATAGCAATAATAAATATTATGAAAGTTTTTAATGATTCTACTTTTTTATTCTAACTAAATTACTAAAACAAAATAGAATAATACCTACATTAAATTTAAAAAAAAAAATTATGAAAAAAGGCGTATTTTGTGCCCAGGATTTGATCCTCCAATCTTATGCACTGCATACGGTCTTGTAACCTCCGGTCTAATTAAACGTTGAATATCATCTCGTAAATGTTAACCATATTCACTAAAACCATACAGTAATAATTATAATAAAGTATTTTTGCAAAATACAAAAAGTAACTTGAGCCTAGCACGGATTTGAACGCACATGTCTTTTGGAGGGGTAACCACTTAATGGAGCTGTGCATAAATAAATAGTGACATCTCAAAACATCGAGGTTGTAGTCCTATATCCAATCAAATATGGTTTATATTTGATTGGATATATATTCCGGAATAAATTACCTAAAGGTTTGTGAAAACCGCAATAAAGTCGTAACTCTAGAAAAACGTAAGTGTAGATAAATGCACACGCGTATTTAGTTTTAGAAGATAAATAGATAAAGAATAGATTTTAATTTTTTTTTTTAACTATTAAATAATTAATTTTTTTCATTTTAAATGTAAATCTTGTTAACAAAAAAAGGATTTTACATCTTACACTGATGCCAGAGTTGTCTCTTAGCTCAATAGATGGCGTTGGGATCGAATTAGATCTCGCTATGGTTTCGTTACAACGGGTCACTTATAAGCATCAGGTCAAAATTTACGCGTCACCACTGGGCGACCACTACGGACTCCTTTGAGTTCTTATTTTTGAAAAGATCATGCCTTTTGGTTCGATCTTTATTTATCTTTAATTGACATCTATCTATACCGACTTTATGAATGTGAAAATGAAACGCTATTCGTTTGGCATATCACTTGAGATCGGTTGGACCGATTTGGCCACCTATTTTGTTTTAAAATGTACCTAACTGTCCGAATGTAGGTTTTATTGGAAAGAAAAATTATAAAAGATGCCCGGAAAATTCGGGATAAACTGATTGTGGTTTTTGACATTATCAAAAACGTCTTTTCGCCACGCACAATAGTCCACTTGAAGGACTAAGTGCGGAAATCAAACCCATAACATAGAACGTCTCTTCGCTCGGTACTGGTAGTACCTAAATTCAATGTTTCTGATCAACAAAAACATATAAGTTTGCAACCGCTAATAACTACGAGACTTTCAGCGCTACAGTTATGGTTGAGCATTCAAAATGTAGGTCCTCTTTATAACCAGTTTTTCGGTTAGATATAATTTGATTACGACGTCACAATGCGAGAGTACGAGCATGCGCACGACCCTCTATTTTTTTTCTTCACTACTTTTCTCATAACTTTACTGCATGAAATTTAAAAAGTTGGCAAAAGGCCCTATTAGTGGATTCGCACGAATTTGCGAATAGGATTTCACAACGAAACAGAGAAAAAAAGCAATAGAAATCTAATAAGAAATCAATATTCCAGTGTACCTATAGTACCTGTAGTAGTTTATACTTCCGACCAAATATCACTTACGGCGCGGCGTCTGATATCAACATAGACTAACCGGCGAGCTAAGTACTTTATAGGCGATATACATTGGCCCGCGGATTCGCCCGATCGCCAATATCAATCATGCAAAAACGGCCGAGCGTATTTGGATGAAATTTGGCACCTTCATTAACACATAGGATATTCAATAAGACAACACTTTTATTACGACCTCCACGCGGGCATAGCGGCTGGCAAAGACCAGTAATAACTAACACCCATTGCCAAACAAAAATGATGAGATATCATATTGAATAAATCAAACAAAATAGAATCAAATCAAATCAAAATAAAATGCATCACTTATACAGGACTTTTTTTTAAACCAGTGCAAAAACTGTGACCATGAATTCAGCATATGTTTTTGGAATATTTTTCGCCAGTTATCAAAATAAAAATACCTACGCGGTCAAAATGTATGGAGCGGCTTTTTGAGATCCGACGAAAAATTTCTACGCTAAGGGATCAAGAATCATAATTATGCTGAACTCATGATCACCGTTTGCGCACTGGTTAAAATTTTATCCTGTATACTTATATGCTTATTTAAATCGAATATTTTTTTATAATTAATACCTACCATGTTACACTCTGCACTCCTGGCGAAGGAAAGCGAGTCCGGAAAAAGTATAACATATTGACCACCATATGACACTTTTGTTACGTTACAAGTGTCGTGACGGTCGGCCCAAGATACCTCTTTTTTCACCTACGATTTTCGGTCCAAGATATTTCTCTTCATAAACAAATAACCCAAAGACACTCTAGAGACAATTTATCAGCCTCAACGCTACAAGTAGCTATTAACAAAGGTAAGCAGAGTTTGAAGCTCTAGTACCATTATCAGTCCCAATACCGAAACCCGCGATATCCCGCGAAAAAGGTTAATTCTCCTCCAATTTAGTGCGGTACTGAATGATTTTATTGCACCTATAAACGGTTACCGTACCGTAAATATTTATATTGAATTGACTATGAAGGTAGGTTAGTTGGAAGGTAGAGAACACAAGGTCTGGGTTTTCTTACCTTCGCTAAATACATTAGCCATGGCTAGGGTTGCCAACCCTTCCGGATTGCCCGGGAGACTCCGGTAACTTCCTGACCTCCCGGGGTGCAATAATTTTCCGGTTTTTCGAAAATTATATGCATCCGTCGCTCGCATGTCGTTACTCGCTCGCAATGCCGTCAAAATCTGAATCATTTTAAAGCCTATTGTTAATTCATTGCTTCAAATGTTTCCATAATTCGTCTGCTCAACAACGTAAACTACGCAATGAATGTTGTGGAACTGTCAAAATGAAAGCGATTCGTACTGACAGTGTATTACGCAATTATCCCTCTGTTCGTCTTGTCTTCGACAAAGTTGATTCGGCGGTGTCTGTCTCTGTCTCGCATGGTCCGCGGCTTGCCGAGTGTCGAGCGTGTGCGGCGCGTTTGTCTCTTGTTCTCAGTCTCAAAATCAACACCTACTCGTTTTTTTTTTCATGTAAAAACGTTTATGATTTTGTGGTAAAAAACCGTCAATTATTAATTATATACTGCTCGAAAGCAAGGTTAATATAAATTTAAAAACTAATAAATTATTGAGACTTTCTTTCAACTCGATTTTTCTTAACTCTTCCGGGTTGGTCCCTTTGAGAGTTGGCAATCCTAGCCATGGCCCATAATGAAGAAAGGCCTGATTAATCAGCCTATAACGTTCCCATTGCTGGGACATAGGCCACCTCTCTGTGAAAGGGAGTGGGCCATGATCCACCACGCGGACCCAGTGCGGCTTGGTGGATGTCACATGTCTTCTATTTTTAGGGTTCCGTACGTCCGAATAAAAAAACGGAACCCTTATAGGATCACTCGTGTATCCGTCTGTCCGTCCGTCACAGTCAATTATAACCGAATCTACTAGAGAGAGATTAAGTTGTAATTTGGTACACATATCAATTTCTGTGACCCAAACGCAGAGGTGTGACGTAAATAGACGAAATCTGTATATGGGGGTCACTTTTGGGGGGCAAGATGGAAAATGTAAAAAAAATATTTGCAAACTGCATCGTATGACATATGAAATAAAAGGACTTGTTGAGTGGATCTCGAATATATTTCTTTTGTAATTTTAAAATAAATAGTTTCCAAGTTATTCAAGAAAATAGATGGAAATTGACTATTCCCCCCTTCTCCGAAACTACTGAACCCAAAATTTTGAAAAAAATACAGAAATTAGTTTTCTATAAATCTATGAGATTATGAGAAAACCTGTAAGAAGTCCATGATATTAAAATAAAATGGTAAATCACTCAATATTGTGCGTACCAACTTACATTTCCAGTTGGAATGTGTGGGAGAACATATTTTTCAACTCCAATGTTAAGTTTTGTTAAATCAGTTTTTATAGATAATGGTACGGAACCCTTCATGCGCGAGTCCGACTCGCACTTGGCCGGTTTTTTTTTATCTAGGACGTTCCGGTTAACTCACGATGATTTTCTTCACCGTTTTGAGAGCAGCGGTGATGAGTACACAATTACACAAAGTAGGACCTGCCTAGGTGCGAACCTACGACCTACAACTTGTAAGTCGTGGCAGTTACCGCTGGGCCACCACAGCTCGCTTTTGCGCCGGGGGCGGGGGCCTAGATATAAATATAATCGACATCATTACAAGATAATGAGGTATCATGGCACGCGGTATTTACAATAACTGAAGACCTGAAGGAAAAAAAAACAAGTTCACCATTTAATTAAGTCCGTACACCTCGACAAATACTTGAAGCAGCTGAGTTTTATTTGGTGAACTGTTATTCCATCAGCATGCTATGGATTAAAACTCTTGACATCTACTTTATACTCACTTTTCCTAAGTTTTTACAGTGAGATTTTGACAAAATACATCAGCTGATAGCTATAGCTCCTTTTTTGAAGTCGGTTAAAAACATAAGACTAGCTGTCTTATGTTTTTAACCGACTTAAAAAAAAGAGGAGGTTTTTTTATGATTGTTACCTCATAACTTTCGACTGGGTGAACTGATTTTGATGATTCTTTCTTTATTTGAAAGCTGGTGCTTCTCGTGTAGTCCCATTTCATATAGATCTCATGATGCGTTTCTGAGACAGACAACGGAACTCACACAGTCACACAAAAATAACAGTCGGTTAATAAACCGCGATTGGTGCTATCGCACAAATATGCATTGTTTTAACCCCACGGATGATGAAATTTCGAATTAGTGGGGTAGGTTAGTTAGTTAGTTAGTTAAGTACTATGACTAAAAAGTGAAAAATAAAAACATTGTCCAAAAAATTTAAAAAACCCACCCGACCCAAAAACAAAACCTCTAAAAAGTAAAAAAAAATATTTATTGGTCTTTTAAGTTGTAAGTAATATTTTGATCAACGTATTGTCAAGTCGGGGGACGGTCAAAGAAAACACCAAACAGAGGTGCAGAGGTGGAGGCGCATCCGTTCGGGAGCTACGATGCCACAGACAGACACACACACACACAGACACGTCAAATTTATAACACCCCGTCGTTTTTACGTCGGGGGTTAAAAAAAACGACTTCCGAAGAAACACTACAAAGTGAAAAATAACTTAAATTTCGGAAGGCGGTGACAAAAAATTAAAACACATATCCAAAGTCACTGACTTCCGAAATAAAAGTAATTTTTCACTTTGTAGTGTTTTTTCGGAAGTCGGTAGTTTTTTTTTTTTGGAAAAAGTTTTTGGTTATCTTATTACCAAGCTACTAACTATTCAAGTACAAGAGTATATATCTATCACCATCCATCTTCCTAGCCTTCCCAACTATGTTGTGGTCGGCTCCCAGTCAAACCAGACGCAGCTAAAAATCTGTATTTTACATGGAGCGACTGCCTATCTGACCTCCACAACCCGGTTACTGGATAATACGATACCACTTGGTAAGACTGAATTTCAAATTTTCGCGCTTCTGACGATCTTTAACGACTCTCAAAGATCCACGAATCACAGCTGGGACCAACGGTTTAACGTGCTCTCCGAGACATGGAAGGGTTTTGTTATGTAATGATGGTAACCCACCCTCGGCAATCGTAGCTTAACCTGATCAATCGACCAGTGTTGTTATTGCACCGAGTGGACCCAACATGCTGGTACGCCCCGCTATGCCTACGACGCAACTGTACATTTCACGTCTGCATCATTTCACGAAGATTGAGGAATTCGTACAGTACTTGAAAATGAAGACCAACTGGACTCTGACGGTCGAAAGGTTGGAATCGCGACACAACATCAATTTTAAGTCATTCGTGGTACGATTTCCAACCCAGCAGTTACAGACCTGCTTGAAAGACGATTTTTGGCCGAAAGGTGTCGTATATCGACGTTTCCGAGGGCGATTACGCGACACCTCGCAGCGATACACGATGCCGACCACTTTACGTGTATAGTTATAGTTTTAATAAGGTTCTTAATATGTATATGTTTATTATTATTGTTTAAGATTAATTTGTGTATTTTATCTACGAGCCTTAGTTGCCTGATAATAAAATGATTATTATTATTATTAAATCAAATTTCAAAATCCCAAAAAACTCTCTTGTTTACTTGTGAAAAATAATAATAGCTTGAGATGTAAAACTGGAAACAAAATAATCGATTGTCTGCCTCTGAACTCTTGGACTAATCTGTCAAGAAAAGGATAGCCGTCGGTCCACGGCAAGGTATTTTTATCACCCACGGTAATGCGGTGTGAAAATTTATATAGAAAGCGCGACTTGCGGCCTGGATTGTGGCCTGGGCCGACCCGCAAGGACCCGACCAGTTTATTTTATTATACCGCTAGTTTAATACTTACAGATCACCCAAATTAAATAGAATTTAAAGTCCTCAGGGCTTTGGTTAAAAGATAAATTGGCCATTCGGGATTTGAATTGAAACTGCTTTTGGGAAAATTGGTAAGAAGAATACTTTTAACTCTTGGCTCCTTTTGTTTTGGCATAATATCCCTACGTTTACCGCGAGATTGTATCACACTATAATATTATGAAAGAGACCCTAAGTATTTCTTCTGCTAAAAAAGTAAGTTTAAAACTCCATGGCCTATGGCTTTCACATGAGAATATTTTCTTGTTGCATACTTTTTAGAGTGTCATTTTTCAGTAATCGGTTTTTAATTAGGCCCTTTCATTTGATATCAAACACGGCATCACTGACATTTTTGTTTCCTTGTCAGGGTGCCTATAACCAGCGGACAATCAAGACGCTTCCAACGATATCTCATTTGTCAAATTATGATAAGGAGTTTAGAAGTTAGATCATACATATATTGCCAACACACATACTAAGTTTTCACAAAATCCTATGTCTATAAATGCCTCGATACAACGTGTAACGGAAAGCGTATATACATACCAAGGGCACGGCTTCTTTGGATGATATCAAACGATACTGGAAGGGTTTTTTAATCCTATCTCTACATGTTCGGCAGTTATGAGAATTTTTAGTACATTGATACCAGAAACCGAACTTTTCAAATTGAAATAAACACATCACTCGGAAGAGATTTATCGTGATTATTGACCTACGTAGTGTGGAGACACATTTGTTATAATTTGAATTTAAGAAACATAATTATGATACCGAAAGTTTGGTATCAATTCTTGGAGTATTTTATTTTGAGCTGAAACTATGAATAGTGATTTTATACCAGCTGTTGTCTCTAGTGCTTAAGGATAGCAATAGAGTTTCTGTTACACCCTGTATAGTTACGTCTCAATACATTACGTGTATAACTAGTGCGAAAAATGATATTATATCGCGTTTTTCTATCAAGAATTTCCAGTAGCAATCGGGATTTGGACCCGGTTGATGGGAATAGGCTCGCCCCAATTACATAGCCGGCGAAATATGGGTGTACTATAGGTACACATCTATCCAACCCTTCTTTGGAAACAAGGCGTGATGTTACGTTTTACATTTTAAGACCAACTCCACAACCCACCTATGTACTCATATTTAATATTAATAACTTAGAATTGTGTTAAATTAGTCAAATTATTTAACTTGCGTCGCCCGCAGTCTAGGGAATTTTGTCTGGAGACACGAATGTGAAAGTCGTCAGCTTTTGTATATAAAATGAAATACTAATAGAAATTAGTGTGAAGGGAGGTTTGTAGAAATTGTGGGATTCAAGTTTAAATTATATGCAATGTAATAAAGAGTTACGAGACCTAGCTGTTGAAGAATATTATGATACTAGCTGTGCCCCGCCCTGGGGCCCAAGTCTGCTAGTTTTATAAATTCGTCATTCCAACACGATCCCATTGTCATTTTGCTAAAAGTTCGTAATATGCTAAATTCATAATGGTCGATCATTGGTCGGTGGTCAATGGTCTCGTAATAGAATTGTGTTATAATGGCATTGTCGTATTGCCATTATTATAAAACCCGTTAGTAGAAATGATTTTCCAAAAACGACTACTAAATTTGAATATTTGTTCAAGCCCGAATTCATTTATACATATTTTTACATATTATTTATTTTTATATATTAGTTTATTAGTGTTACATTTTACCAGATTACCGCGTAAGTCAGTCATTCATTTGTCATTATGTACGAGATTACCAATAAATGGTATTTCATTCAATGGAGTGTCAGTGGCTGATCATTGGAAAGTCATAATGACGCCATTATATTAGTAGATTACCAAACTTGTCAAAATCAACAATTATGAAATCAAAGATAGACCATTCTGACACTATTGTAATAGCAGACTTGAGGCCCTGTACGCCTGTACCCTGTGTCCATAAAAAATATAACAAATTACCAAATGACTTCAGATAAGTAAAGAAACAAATACATTTATTAATAAACTGAAACAATTTCTAGAATCCAAGAGTAAAAGAGTTTTTAGATGACAAATCGATTTCAAAATAAAATTATTCTCTCTATAATTAACCAAACTTTATGATATATATACAATATAATACGGAATATAGAAAATCAAATATAAATATGAAAATACGATTACATTAATAATAACTTAAATGAATAATAATGAAAATATTAATTACAAATAAAAATAATTACCTATTATTCTTATGCAAAACATAAAATTATAATAACTAATTTACTATACCTATATACACAGACCTCATAATATTTATATACCTGTACATAATTAAACATATATACAACGTGTAACGGAAAGGGTATATACATACCAAAGGGCACGGCTTCTTTGGATGATATCAAACGATATTGGAAGGGTTTTTAATGCTATCTCTACATGTTCGGAAGTTATGAGAATTTTGAAAACATTGATACCAGAAACCGAAAATTTCAAATTGAAATAAAAACATCACTCGGAAGAGATTTATCGTGATATTGGCAAGTAACGTGGAAAGTTATTGACCTACGTAGTGCGGTGACATGTTTGTTATAATTTGAATTTAAGAAATATATGAAACTGAAAATTTGGTATCAATTCTTAGAGTATTTTATTTTGAGTTGAATAGGGTTTCTGTTACATCCTGTATAAACACCGGATTATGGATCTAATAATTATAAAATAATAATGAATTGAATTGCTTGAATTTGTACGTAGCCCTCTTCCTCTCTCCTAATTTTGCCCGTGCCCGACAGGGTCCATATCGATGTCACTGTTTATACCATTTTTGTAAAACATATGGAATGCAATTAAGAATTGAGTATTGAGTACTATCACTGTACTTGCCGCTCGCTCACTGTTTAATTGAAAATAAATCGATTTTTTTAAAAAATAATTTCGTTTTCGGTTAGTGTTCTTTCTACCTTTTTTTTTCGACTTCGGTTTTTTGCTCGGCTCGGCTCCTATACAAAGAAATAAGTAATTTGAAATTTTTAACGTCAAAATACGATTAGGTACCAGAGAATGTGCAGCAGCGTTCTCTATGCATTTTACCACCATACTGCGATCGCTAACCCGGCTGCCAAGCGTGGCGATTATGGCAAACCCCCCAAAAATAACGGGAAGCCTGGGGGAGGCCTATGTCCAGCAGTGGACGTCTTTCGGCTGTAATGGTGATGAGGATGAATGTCAAAATAACAGCTTTCTACTACATGCATATGAATGTAAATACGGTACTTATCATTAAAACACAATTTATAAAAAATACACTATCTTTCTGTCGGTTTGTTCAGGGCAATCTCCGAAACGACAGAACCGATTTTGGCGGGACTTTCACTGGTAGCACGTTTCTGTGGGACAATTTCCGACATCCAAGTGGGTGGAACCGCGGACAGAAGCTAGTATCCTAAATAACAGTTAAGTAAATAATATGTTTTTATACTCTGTATATTGAAAATTAAATAAAGTAATCATTTGAGTCTGCTCTACGAGTAAGCTGGATCGTCGTCGCCTCAAATTGAATTCTTAAAATAATATTTCCAAAAAAAGTTCTTAAAACTTTCTGCGATGCAAATTCTTTGAAGGAGGGTAGGTACTTTGAAAGTGAATCCCCGCTTATTGAGGAGCTTGCTCCCAGAGTTTGAAAAGCGGTTACCTTGGGATTAACGCATTCGGATTAAGAAACGTTATGATTAAAATGAAGGTTGTTTTCGCGTGAAATGAGCGAGATTCTGTGGTTATTAAAAGGTATTACGACTGAAAATATATTTGCAAAAGATTAATTAAGAAGAGCTTGTAGCTAATAAGAAATCCGCCTTCCAAAAATTATGGGTAAACCATGCAAAGGTTGTCTGTAAAAGATCGCTGTAAGCCTTTGTGTGCCTGTTGTTCCGTGTGATGCCGGACGTAAAAGAGTAGCACCATTCCATTTCTTCCCGTGGGTGTCGTAGAAGGCGACTAAGGGACTTACTAGAGAATGAGCAACAGCGTTCTCTATGCATTTTACCACCATACTGCGATCGCCTGCCAAGCGTGGCGATTATGGCAAAATACCCCCCTTTTGGGGGAGGCCTATGTCCAGCAGTGGACGTCTTTCGGCTGAAATGATGATGATGATGATGAAGCCTTTGTGTCATCCTAAGTAAAAAAACAGCCGTCCCCCGACGTGGCAATTAATGCTTTGATCAAAATATTACCTACAACTTAAAAGGCAAATAAATATATATTTTTTGCTTTTTAGAGGTTTTATTTTGGGATTTTTTTAATTTAACTTTTATTTCCTGCTTAAAAAGCACTAAAACACTACTTTTGAATTTAAAAAAACCACACCCAAATCGGTTCACCCGTTTAAGAGCTACGGTGCCACAGACAGACACACACAAATAGCGGTCAAACTTATAACACCACTCTTTTTGCGTCGGTATTTAAAAATACTTTGATATCTTGAATCCATATGGTCCAAATGTTAAAGAGTATTCTATCAATCTATCTTTCCCCTATAATAACACAAACCCTTTTGGCTTCTATAGTTGGCACGGCTGTTAATCTTTGAACCCTTATAAAGTTTATTTGAAAATCAGCGTCAGGCACTAGTTGTCTGATAAAATATCAGACAACTAGTGCCTGACGCTGATTTCCCTCCTCGAATTTTACACTTTTCTTATTCAAAATAAATCTGATAAAAACTATGGTCTATTCGTAATCATTGAGGCTTCCTATCTTTTGCCATACACAGTACTCTGAGCGAGGTATTAAAGAATTATTGAAAAAATAACAAGGCTATTTTCAAGATGACACGCTCTCTCAACTGTTTAAACTGAACTATTATTTTATATCTTCTAAATAAAAGTTTTCGTATATCCTTTACTGTTTTGACATTATCTTATACATACTCGCGGAGGTGACATGGTAATATAGAGGTGTGAGGGTGTAAAGTTCACTCATACTGTATAGAAAAGGGAGGATCCTCCGACCAGACGGGTGATGTGTCTGGTGGGCAACTGCCCGACGATTGATGTCGGGATCTTGTACATATGTAGATCGCGCGGTAAACTCTGTTTGCGCGATGTAGTTGCTGTAGTTGCGGTGTGACGTCAAGTCTTGAGTAGTTCGCATATGGCATTGTAGATGGCGCCACTTTACTTTTTGTGTTTTCCACATTTTGTTGATTTGAAGTTTCGTATTTGGGGCATTGTAGATGTCCGCCACAGTAACATTAAGCCGACTAAAGTCTATGTTACTTTTAAGATACACATAGAACCCTCGATTCTGATGTCACTAGTCATAGTTACTCTGCCTCTGCTGTTCATATGCCACACTATAATAGCTAATCACAATACTTATCGATAATTATACCTACTCATCTGTTTCTGTAACCCATCTGAGCGTCTCATGCAATGTTACTCTATCAATTGTTAATATTGTTTGCCGAGTGGTCTCTATTGATATCGAGCGTCTGTCGACCGTCTGTTTGTTGAGGCAATGACCGCGTTCGAATACTGCGCTAATATTAGATGTAGGACCCCATTGAGATCATGACGAGAATAGACTGGGGATCTATAGAGCGTGACTAATGATCTTATTTGTTTTGAGGAGATAACGTCAAAGGATCGTAGTTGTTGGGGTTCTATAGTTTTGATTTACCCCCATGGGAATTAGGTGAGTTAATGTTTGTATGTATGTAGTTTGAGTACTTCAGCGGCGAAGTGACAATTTTTCTAAGAAAGAAGCCGAAGCGAAGTCGGCTTTAATTAACTTACTGAGTTATCAGCAAAGAATACTTACTATCATTCTAAAATTAATATAGGAATGTAAAGAATTAAATACAATTGAATTGAACCGTTGAAAATGTGCAATATTCCTCCATCTCGTTCTCGCTGACGCATTTTTCCATATCTGTCTCTGTCATAACCAGAGGTCGGAGTAGATAGATTGATTTAAGGTCGTTGACGTCAAACGTAGAGGATAATATGGATATGCCTCCAAAATACCGGAACTTCATATTTATTGTGATATTTGTTCCGGAATTTTGAAATTAGCACGAATTTGTGTTTAAGGTGAAACACGTATTAATAATATCAATCTACGCTACCAGTGTTAGCTAATGGTGAAAATAGTTGTTCATTGTATTCAATCAATTATTCATATAATTGCTCTCGTACATACCAAGCGGTGCCACGTGACCTAAAGTGACATCATTACGGGATCGCTGTTGTATGAATTTCAAGTTCCCGATTATGACGTTGTGGCGCCGGGTTAATTTAGATTTTTTTTTGTTGTAATACTAAGCTAAAAATAACCGTTTTTGTTGTTTTAATTTTATGGTGAATTAAATACCCGTAGTGTAACTATATTTTTTGATAATAGTAGCCACTATTGACGTACCATTTTTTAATAGCGACAGATTTACCGATGCGAATCCCCGAAGGGAAGCCGGTAGGAATCGTGTTATATGGTGATTTCGCCACTGGAGTACTTGATTATTTTTAATTTTTTACGCGTCGCGTTATGATATGGTTGATAAGTGTATGACTAGCAAGATGCCAACTTATTCTCAGAGAAGTATAGAAAAAAAAATACACGTTGCGCCGACCACAAATAAATTGTAATAAGGGCAGGAGTATGATGATGCATCACATTCCTTCACCGTTTTGAGAGCAGTGTTGAAGAAATATTTATTTATTTGTCCTTATACCTACCGTTATAAGATCATCCCAAATGAATGGCGTGTAATAGGAGAAGGGAGAAGAGGCCTATGTCCAACAGTGGGCTGCTGTAGGCTGATAATGGAAACTAGACAAAATTATAATTCACACAACTTATATTCATTTTCGTTCTATTTCTATCAATACATACACCGTGAAATTTAAATGGTTGTTTTGCCGCTGCAGAACAACTTGCCATAAGGAGTACTTTCGAAGCATAGAGTAAAAGTTACAAAAATAAGATTTTTTTGTTTTAAAATAATTTAAAAAATATTCATAAACTCGATAAAACATTACTCAATAGTAACACTAGAGGTAACTTGTAGGTACTACTCGAGTCGCACGCACCTCCGACAAAGGGACAGCGATGCATAAATGTTCAAAGCAAAATAAACTCTCGCACGTGGTGATTTTTCACAATGATTAATCTGCCATTTTTTGTTTCTAATATTTTATTTGTTGATAAAACTTGTATGACCAAGACAAAACCATTTCGTCCATTTCGCTGCAGGAAAACAACCACTAAAATTTCACGGTGTATACAGGGTGTAAGAGGAACGCTTCCGAAGCCAGAACGTAGGTTATATACAATCTATATGCAAACGGATACCTTTCGCCTACAAGTGGTTATTTTGCATCAATTTAAAACGTTTGACGCTTCTGTAATGTTTCTACTTATTTTATTTTGGCGGCGCTTTACAAAGGATGCCTAAACCTAAAGTCGCCGCCTGGACTTGGGGTCGTTTTATTTATTTAATTATTTTTTATTTATTTTTTAAATGTGTTTAATCTCAAATAATCGTTCATTTAACTCTTCTCACAGCATAGTGTATAAAAAATGCTAGAAAAATTAGGTAAATATTTTACAAAATAAATCTAGATCTTTTTATGGTACTGTATCGAGAATTTCTAGCCCTATCACCTGTCTTCATTTTCGGAAGCGTTTCTCTTATACCCTGTATAATATTTTTATAGTTACTAAATATAGAATAAAGCCCCCGCAGAAAGGCGCAACCCGATTCTAATAAAACACATTCTGAAAACCTCATTAAAATTGTTCTATCAAAATCGCTTCGCACCTGTGTCCTGGAGCCATATTGTTAGTAATTGTTTAGATTACAGAATGAACTGGTGTACAGGCGGTCTATTTGTATAGCTATGTACCTATGCATGTATGTACAAATACATAATATATTCAATTCAGCCTGTCAGCAAACTAACGTACCGGTAATTGTTCGAAAAATATCTGCAACGAACTATTGTGCGCTGCTGGTCAAATATTCACCGCACAGGCTTTTATTACGTGTTCATATAGCAATGGACATTAGTTGACATCAAAATCATTCAAGGTAAGCGATGGAACACGGGTGGGTTTTAGTCAGTAAAAGTCTGACATACACACCTGTCCGCCTAGAGCGGGAGAAGTCATTTGTTGATTTCCCTTCCATAAAAAAGGAAGGTAAAGATTTTTTTTTGGAAGACGAGAAGGTTTAACACACTCCAAAATGCTTAAGCGACAGGCGTCAACGGTAGAGGCTACTGCAACCGTCCACAACCATCGACGGCTGCAGCTGCCGTTGACGCGTGTAGCCCATACGCACTTACACTCCTCACCATGACCTCACCATTTACAAGTGTTTAAGCTGGGAAGAAGTGGCGCAAGCTACTGACGCATGCAATCTATGTCTATAAAGGAATGGTGATACGACCAAAATGCTTGATGTTCATAGCCAAGTTTGTGACAGCGCTTAAAAACATAATATCTTCACTATCACTACATATTATAAACCAAAGTCCCCCGCCGCACCTGTCTGTCTGTCTGTTCGCGATAAATTCAAAAAATACTGAACGTATTTTCATGCAGTTTTCACCAATAGACAGAGTGATTCATGAGGAAGGTTTAAATGTACATTTTGTTAAGGTTTTGTTTAAATTGGTTAACGCGCGTTAAGCCGCTCGCAAAAGCTAGTAAAGCATAAAATTATAAGATTTTGTGGTAATTTTGGAAGTTTCGTGGCCAGCTGCCCAGGCTGCGCTGAAGAAACACTTCAAAATCACCAAAAAGCCTTTCTCGGTGGAATGGTTACTTATTAGGTACATAAGTGAACGTACATACATACACAAACTCACGCCTACTTCTTATGAGCTTGGACAGACACTAAAGAAGTGAATATTAAATAAATACAGAAAGAAAGAAAAGTGCGTTTATTGATATTACAGAAAGCAATTATTGTAAAGTCAAAAGGGCAGCAGTTCCGCATAATGACAGATGTCAACACAATGTGTACCACCTACATCCACGAGTACAGACGCTAAACTCAAACTCAAAGCATTTATTTCAATTAAACCATTTTCAGGCACTTTTGAATTGTCAAAAGTCGATGAGTTGGAAAATCGGAGCTAGTTGCCCATTCCAAAACATACATCTCTATGGAGAAGAACGGGCAAGAAACTCCACGGACACTCTTTTAAAATCAAGTTGAATATTACAAAATCTTGGGAACATTATTCTTATTGCTTCTGTATGTGAAAAAAATGAAAAAAAAAATATGAACAATTCTAAATACAAGATAGAAATAAGCCCTGGAAGTTAGGAGACGACCAGTCTCAACCGATAGCGCCCGTTCACGAGCTCGACACGTGGATCAGCACTATCCAGCTCAACCATTTTGTAGGGAGCCACATTAACCTACCCAATCTGTCAAACTTCTTCGATAGATTTTTTACTTTATTACAAAATCTTAAGGTTCATGTTCAATTGGGAAAATGTGACAGATTGGTATAGCTTGATATGCTGGCGTCTGTAACATACGCGAGTATAATATATTCATAGGGAAGTGTGTGCCGGTAATAATAAATTAAGAGAGTTAAAAAATGATGGCATAGATGTGTGTGTTTGTGATGTATTGTGATTAATGAAAAGCTAAATTAATACCTAACAGCTACAGTTTATTTTCATTAACTCCATCACTCATAACCAGAGATCAGATCTTTAGATACTTATTCTCGTAAAGTTGAGAGGTTTTTACTAACACACCCCACCCTACTCTTACAGACTTACACCCTAGGTACATAGGTATAGGTACCAAATTTCCATCGGGGTTAATTTTTTAATAAATATACTTCTGAATAGGTATGCAATCCTAATCATTTAGAAGTCGCTTCCATACTATACAACTGACTAGTTATGCATTCCCGGTGTTGCTGGCATCCCAGGATTTTTGTACAAAAAAATCTTTTAAGAAGCCGCTTCCATATTTTCATAACTAAAAATTAACTTTAGGTAAATATGCATCCGGTTATCCGATCCTTACTCATAACATCCTCTAACCACAACATATTACACACCAAATGATTAGCAATAGCTTACAACACAATAGCTCAGTCTCTATTATGACATACAATGAACACAAACAGTAGTCCACTGGACGTGACCGTTTGACGTCAAGCCACGTGCACTGATTCGTTAGCACATCCAGCTATACAGAGGTAGTGGGCTGGTAAATTATATATCAATTATGTACGTAAATGAAGGGGAATTGATGGTTTGTAGTATTGGCGATGTGCCTGTATTAACTTCAGGCTGTTTTTGTGTCTCTGCAGGGCAGAAACTGACAATATTTAGAGGACGAATGTCAAAAACCACGCTTGCTCTTGCGTGTTGGTAATTGGTTGGTCTAAATCTGATAGTGCTGATGCTCTCATAGTTTTCAATCGACTTCAAGAAGGAGTTTCCCAGTTCGAATGTATTTTTTTGTTTTATTTTAAGATTTTACACGGAACAACACATGCTTTTACGAAGAAGTTTTGAAGTAGTGCTATTTATAAAACAATATGGTAATATAATGTTGCCAATGGCAATAATATTAAGGTATCTAGTTAAAAGTTGTAAACAGTATATATGCTACGCGATATATCTAGCAATTGTGAATCGATTTCGAAAATTATTTGTTTAATATATAGGGAATTCCTCAGAGAAAGTCTCATATAAATTTTATTAACTTTGCTATGGTTGTTTTTGAGCTTCAATACTGCGTTTTTCTTCTACGAATGATGATGTTTAAATAATTTCCTATTATTTTTTACAAAGCATTAGTCTGGAGTAGGTATCACAACAAAAGAGTGAAATTTATAAACTTTTTTTACAAATAAAATTGAAACAACAAAAATGGTTTTTAAAAACGAACTTTTATTATTACTTATTAATAAAATGAACTAGGTACTAAAAACTCAAAAATAATTGAAATAAAAGCCTGTTACATTTTGATGGCAGGAGAAATAAGGAAGATTTATTAGCCTGTTACACCTTCTTTATTTCTAACCGTCACTATGTAACACGCTTTTCTTTAAATAATTGAGATTAAATTATTTTTAACTTTTTAGTTCGTTTTATTAACAAGTAATAATAAAAGCTTGTTTTCCAAAATGTTTTTTTTTTTGAAATTTTATTGAAAGTTTTTATTGCATTGTCACACGATATACATATGCATGCAAAATTTCAGCTCAATCGGAAACCGGGAAGTGGGTCAAATTTGACTTGCAAGATTTCACTACAGACACCAGGACAGGTGAAACTAAATAAAAGATTGTTTAAAAAAAACAATCGACTACTTACGCAGTTTTTTTTTTTTGTTGTAAAAAAGCTTTTTTGTATCTCTGCATGGCAGAAACATGAACTCATTCAGAGGAAGATTGTTAAAAACCACGCTTGTTCTTGCGTGTTAACTTGCTGAATGTCTTTTATTCTCGTAGTGACCACATTGCCGAGCGGGAGTTTGATCCCCGCTTATTGCATTATCATTGAAGAGCCGCCTTTCTCACCTTCTCTGTATCTACAGGCCTAAAATGGGAAAAAAAAGCCCCCCCGCCACACACTTCAACTATTTTGTAGGGAACCGGATGATCCAACACACGCGTCATCAACAGTAAGACATTTAGATAGGTGAGCATGATATACTCACAGCTGCCATGCTTTTTCAAGTCAACTTTCATTTTACTAATATAATAAAGAGATACATGGTACTCAGATTTACAAAATTAAGAAATATTAATGAAATTAAGGATGCGAATCACAGCTACGAATGGCTGTACAGCCATTCATGCTTCTTAGTTATTACCTACCTTTACACAAATTTCAAATATCCACATTCCAGTTCCAATTTCAATATATTAAACCCACAGCCAATCCCTGCACTGCTAAGACCAACTGCGCTCCTAAGCTCTTTAAGCCACTTTTTACGACTCCGCAATATCCGTTCTGCACCAATTACGTTGCTCCAGCGCAATGAGAGCGCGTTCCAGCTTCTAGCTCACTCAGGATATTAAGCGGTTGACGTGTGACAAATGAACGATGTTCAGTCTGTTTGGTGCTTTGTGGGAGGACTTTGATATTGGGACACTTGTGGGACTGTTTTATATAGTGCATGTGTACCTATGTTGCTGTGGTGTGTTGATGAATCGGATAAAAAATAAAATAAATTTACTAAATTAAAACCATCCCATCTTCCCAGCGCGGTGCTGTGGTGGCTGTTGCAGGTTTTTCCAATTCTATTGGAATACATGTTCAAGTCGTTTGGGTTGAAACTCTAGGGCCAAGGAGTCCGAGTGTCTATTTAGTTTGCGAGACTTTGACAAGCGGTTGGTTGACTCTTCACGTGACCAAAGGGCTTGCCTGTTTGCTGACCAAAGAATGAGAATCGCCATACAAAGTGGTAATGCCGTCAGTTTTTTGGGCACTATTCCCGGAGTTGACAAAGAAGCTGACCAATTTTTTGATGTCCTATGATTCTTTTTCAACACGCTTTTATTAGCTTCACTTGTATGTTTGTTTGTAACCGACTCCTTTGGACTTGATTTTGACCCACTTCAAACGGTCAGATTTCATTTAAACTTTGTAGACTTATCGAGGACCGATCACAAATAAACTTAAAAATCACGCTTTTGTAGTTAGCAGAACTAAAAATAGAAAATAAATAATAGTTAAAAAACACGCTTTAAAAACCAAACTAAAAAAAAGCAGAAAGTAATTTTAAAAAAAGCGTGGGGTGCTTGATATTTATTAATAATTGATTTTAAAAATACCTCAAAAACCACCCCACGCTTCTTAAAATTATTTTCTGCTTTTACAGTTCGGGTTTTAAAGCGTGTTTTTTAGTTTTTCAAACTATATTTTTTTTTATACTTGTACTTATTTTCAGACTTCGTTTTTAAAATTACTAGTTACTTAGCTTTTTTAAATTGTTTAAATATTAAATTAAATAATTCATTATCCAGAGTATTTTAAATCGTAAGAGCACCCGTTATTACGAATAGGTACTTACTTCCTTCACTTCCACAGGATCGCAATCTCACTGCTACGAAGCTACGCCGTAGACGTCTCGTAGCAGACCGCGTAGGCCGTGTAGCACACCTACATTTGAAGAGTTTATTATTAATATGTGGTCAAGTCGAGTAATGTGTACCAAAAATTACGTCTCATCCAGACAGACAGAGATTAACAAGTAGTCTGCAGATATAAGAAATGATACTAAGTTAATTAATAATTCATCTTTACGATTTTAAACCATTTGTTCCTACTTTAAAAATAAAAACTTAAAGTAGGAATTTAAGTAATAACGAATTTATATACATTTATGCTAGCAATATAATTAAACTGTCTGCACTATATTATAAACTTAACTTAATACGATTCGTCTGTTGCTAATACAAACAAGAAACATAATTACTATAATAAGCGGAGCAAGAGCAATTATCCATATACAGGACAGCAGAGACATCGACTACGAAACTGAAATCGTGAACTCAGCTCATGATTCTAGAAAGCGTAGAAATGTTACGTCAGTTTTTAGGGTTCCGTAACCAAATGGCAAAAAACGGAACCCTTATGGATTCGTCATGTCTGTCTGTCTGTCCGTCCGTTCGTATGTCACAGCCACTTTTTTCCGAAACTATAAGAAATATGCTATATTGAAACTTGGTAAGTAGATGTATTCTGTTGAACCGCATTAAGATTTTCACACAAAAATAAAAAAAAAAACAATACATTTTCGGGGTTTCCCATACTTAGAACTGAAACTCAATTTTTTTTTTCATCAAACCAATACTTGTGGGGTATCTATGGATAGGCTTTCAAAAGTGATATTGAGGTTTCTAATATCATTTTTTTTGCGCGAGAGACACATCCAAAGTGGTAAAATGTGCCCCCCCCCCCCCCTGTTACTCCTAAAATAAGAGAAAGATAAAACTAAAAAAATATATGATGTACATTACCATGTAAACTTTCACCGAAAATTGGTTTGAACGAGGTCTAGTAAGTAGTTTTTTTTTTAATACGTCATAAATCGTTAACCGCAATTTACCTTTCATTCATCAACTCAAATATAAAAATTAAAAATTAAAAGATTTAATTTCATAAACATAAACCGTGAACTATTATTTTCTAATAATAAATCTGTAATAGGTGCCTAAGTAAATAATAATTATAAAGGCGCGCATTACTTGCTGCTACGGAACCCTTCATAGGCGAGTCTGACTCGCACTTGGCCGCTTTTTTTTCTAATTAGCCTATTTTGTCCGAGTGCTGAGCAAAAGCCTTCCCCAAATCCTTCCAAGCATCCTTTTCCGGGGCTACCTCGACCTAAACCTCGATCCACTGTCTAGGTCGTCTTGCCACCTCTTCCGTCGGAAAACCATAAGAAAACAGCTCTTTCATAGAAAAGTGCACCTACGCGGTAAAAATGTACGGCGAGGATTTTTTTTTTATAACCGACGATAAATGTCAACGGTTGAGGTGTTTGTGGCTAAGTAATAACCGCACGGGTCAATCGTTCAGGTTAAGCTACACTTGCCGCGGTGGGTCCGTGGATGGGTGACCATCTTTACATACCAAGACTCCTCCGTGCGTCGGAAAGCACGTTAAGCCGTTGGTCTCGGCTGTTATTTGTGGATCTTTGAGAGTCGTTACGGGACGTCAGAAGCCCGAAAGTCTGACAACTAGTCTTACCAAGAGTTATCGTATTACCCAGTAAATGGGTTGTGGCGGTCAGATAGGCAGTCGCTCCATGCAAAATACTGGTATTCAGCTACATCTGGTTAGACTGGAAGCCGACCCCAACATAGTCGGGAAAACCTAGGCAGATGTCAACAGTTCAGCATTATGTACTGAACCCCATACAAACAGCGTTTGCGTTGACATATTTTATCGAATCTAATAACACGTGCCCCCAAGAAATAAGAAAACGACTAACCTATCGATACATTGAGATTGACTAAAAAAACAAAAATGAACATCTTTTGCCAAAAACAGGGATAATCATACTAGGGATTAATTTTTTAATAGTCAAATAACTTTCATCTGAAAAATAAATCTGACTGTTTTATATATATTTTTTCTGACAGCTTTTGACAGCTTTTTTTTGTTCTTTCTGACAGCTTTTGTTTGTTCTTTCTGACAGCTTTTGACAGCTTTTGTTTGTTCTTTATGACAGCTTTTGACAGCTTTTGTTTGTTCTTTCTGACAGCTTTTGACAGCTTTTGTTTGTTGTTTCTGACAGCTTTTGTATATTTCCTATACAAAAGCTGTCAAACCGACATATTTATTCCTGAGATACAAGTTAACTTACTGTTGAAAAATCAGCCCTTAAATAAAAGCACAATACCCGTCTAAATAGTACTATCTTTCCCATTAAAACGTCTAAAGCGATTATATGCAGATATTATCCTTATTCTCGGAGTTTGGACGAACCGTCTCCGTTCAGCGCTCATCTGCATTTAAATTATGGATTTAAATAAAACCTCCAGTAAAAACGACGGCTGGATAAAGAAGTGGTCGAGAGGAGTGTGTCGAGGATTGTAAAGATTCCGTACGATTGAGAAGAGATTTGATTAAAGAAACATTTACACTTCATTGTTCAAGAAGCGTTTGAAAGAAAATCGAATCCTAACTAATCCCTCTACTAATATTATAAATGCGAAAGTATAACTCTGTCTGTCTGTCTGGTCCGCTTTCACGCCTAAACCGCTGAACCGATTGTCATGAGATTTGGCAGCAATATAACCTGAGATATGGAAAAGGACATTAGCTACTTTTTTACGCGATAACCGACATCCACGTGGGTGAAGCCGCGGGCAAAATCTATTAATATTATAAATGCGAAAGTAGGTTTGTTTGTTTCGCTTCCACACTACCTACCAACCTACCTACTAGTCTTATAGGCCCGAGAAAGCGAGTCTTGAAATGGTAAGCAACTGCTAAGCCTTTGGTGTTGCAGATGGCCGTAGGCAGTAGTGACCACTTTATAATAATATTTTTACACGTCTACGTTCGCAAGGACGTGTAAAAATATCGTAGTGGGATTTTTTCGCGTATTAGATTTTCAACGCACTTCTTATATTCCAAGTCGACCGGAGCAAAGACAATCTCCACAGATGGGGCTTTACGGTAGACACAGATCTCAAGTGCGGATGCCGCACCTCCCATCATCACGGACAGTGACTCACCTTCCATCTTGCGCCGCCCTGTCACGGGTGCATTTCACGATCTCATGGCTGCGTCAGTAAAAAGACGAGTAAAAATAAGAATATTTTTTTCACCTCACAACCTTGGAAAGATTCTGTTTGTCATTCGAAATTTGGGTGCAAAAGCGCATTTTATCCTCTAGTTTGGAAAGAGGTTTTGAAATTCGAACCTTTCTATTCAATAATTTTCTATACAGCCAGTCCACTGAGAATGCATTAATACTTACTTCATGTCAGTGCGCCAACCCAATTTTTAGAATAATTGCACTGGCCAGCAGGACGACAGCATGAAAAAAAAAGAAACTTCAAAAAAATCGTCTCTATTCAATTCACTTTCCATAAATTTGGTTTGTTTTTTGATAAAGTCGTAAGAAATCATAAAATATGAGTGAGTCCAGCAGTGATGAAGATATAAATTTAACACCTGCAGAGTAACTGCAAGTTTTACATGATGCCGCATTGAGTTAACTTCCGGAAAAATCGCGCGGAAAGTACATAAAAGCGTAGGTACAATTTGTTCAATGCATGAAAAAATTCTAAGGCGTGAAAACAATTTTGAAGAGTACAATGCAATGCTATCATACTTCATTGAACCAACCACACCAATTTAATATATTTTTAGGCTGTTTTTCTTGCACCTAGCATTTTCCTCGCTGTAGTGAGGTGGAAAATTGTGTGTTTTGCTCGGCAGCACTGATATTCTACGTCTTGTACCTTTGAAAGCCTCGCCACGCTCAGGATTCTATATTTGATCCACTCGCTTCGCTCTTGGTTCAATCCTAGAATCCTCCTCTTGCTCAGCTTTCAATACAAGTACTCGCTCCAAAAAACAACTTTGCAGCCTTGCATAACAAGTAACTATTATTTAATAAAAACGTATGACAAAAAGAGTACACACAGCTCCATTAAGTGGTTACCCCTCCAAAAGACGTGCGTTGAAATCCTTGCTAGGCCCAAGTTACTTTTTGTATTTTACAAAAATATTTTATAATAATTACTGTATTGTTTTAGTGAATATGGTTAACATTTACGAGGAGTTACTCAACGTCTACTTAGACCGGATGTTCCACTCCGGACCGCGGTCACAAGACCGCTTGCTGTGCATTAGATTGGAGGTTCGAATCCTGAGCACGAAATATGCTTTTTGTTATGCATTTTTTTTTTGTATAAAGTATTTTCTATTTTGTTTTAGTAATATTCTGAAAGAATTAAAAAATGAAAAAAATATATACTTTTAAAATAATTTCATTACATTTATTATTGCTATTATTTAACAAAACTTTGATCTTATTTTACTACAAAGATTTTACAATTTGATTAGATAATTTACAGATAACTTATTATACATATTTTGCCAACTGGCCCAAACGGGTCCCTAGACAAGTGACATCCTTTTAACGCAAACGATAAAATAGGAAGCGCTACAAATATTTTACATTGACATATAAACTAACTAAATGTCACGTCTCTGCATACAGACGTTATATGTAAGTGAACGTATATACATCAAACGATGTAGTTATAATTTGAGGGTAGGGATTAATTTTATAAAGAAAACGTAAGTAAGTTAAATTAATACTCTTTTAAAAACAATTGGCTTTTACAATGTTTACAAATTACAGTAAAAATAGACATGGGAGGACAGTGCAGGCCTGTCAATAAGTACCAGGTACTTAGAGGAATGATAATAATGAATAGAATATTGTCTATAAATCTAGTCTGTAAGGCCTACAACGTTCTCCCATTCACAATATGTAAAAGAATCTACATAAATAAAATGAACCTATTTAAACCAAGTGACATGATTTCCATGAGAATATCGATATTACAATTGATGTATAATGTCAAATAATGACGAGAATATGTCAGAAATTGCAAAATAAAAATAATTAAAATTAACATTGTAACTTGGGAGATCTAAAAGGTTTGCCACTCTACGGCAAAAAAATTCGTTCTTTCCCCCCACGGATCCCTAAAAGTGTGTATAAAGTAAACGCGGAGTCCTCCAATCCTGTTTATGGCGCAGTAACCGAGATCCCACGTGGTCTTTATATACGTAATTATATAAACGAATACTTTATCTATTGTTTACTGCAGCTTATCCTTATGTATTGCCGATTGGAGTACCAAGTATTTACACTTTTATGTTCGTTCGCAATCGGGTCTTTGTTTAATGTCTATTTATTCTAAGATTTGGGGAGGTTTATGTTGCTTACGACTGATTTATATGTGAAAGTAATAATCTATTTGATGGAGACGTGTGTTAATGGAAGCACTTACTTACTTCCTCTGTTATTTTTTTCGCACGAGGTATTTTCAATCAACTATTTATTTTTATACCATAATGCGATCGCCAACCCGCCTGCCAAGCGTGGCGATTATGGCAAATCCCCCCCTGTTTGGGGAGGCTTATGTCCAGCAGTGGACCTTTTTCGGCTGATATGATGATGATGATTTATTTTTATTAAAAAAATATCAAAAATACGTTATATAACGTTACTAACTATTTACACTAGGTTTTAATTAAATTAAATAAGTAAATATACAAATAAATACAGAAAATCCATTTATTTTTTATCACTTAGGCCGTAGTATTCGTCCATATCACTATCATCCGGAAACGTACCCAGAAGACTGGCAGCATCCCGGGTCGACGGCGCGTTGTGTTCCACGCGCGCCTCAATGAGACATCAGCAGCAACTGATGGGGCCCTCAAGGGCCGATGTCTGCCAGGGGTGCGGGTTGTTCAAAAGAGACACCGCGGCCCCTGGCGCACAGGCAACTGAGGTTACACGGGTGGGTTTTAGTCAGTAAAACTCTGACACCTCCCGCTCCACCCAAAGCGGGAGAAGTTATTTGATGACTTCCCACCCAAAAAAAAAAAGACTTAATTTTCTTCTGCAATGCTGCCACATTGCAGAAAAAAAATAATTCATTAGGTAAAGAACAAAAAGTACGGAAAAAATTAGGCGACTCGGCCAGTAGACAGAATACACACTAGGTATCATTCAAAAACGTCGACTCATTAAATTATTCTACCTCATTTTGGAATGAAAAAGGGAACCACGTAGTTACACAAATCTCGAAACAGTTTATCGCCTATTACTCGAAATAGTTGAAATGCAATGATATGAAATGTTTATTTATGTAAGTAGATCCTAGAGGACACTTTTACACGTCAATATTTTGTTGGTCAATATTTTAAAAACTAGGTGGCGCCGGCATTTCCTAGCTGACTGTTCCCTGAGAAGAAAAGCCGAAGCAAACTCAGAGATCATGGTCTCTTTTAAAGTCCAAACATTATATTATTTGAATTTTATGTGAGTCTAACAATGCAGGGCAATGTCTGGAAGGGCCTTTTGAAGAAAGAACCATTGCAGCTTTGAGCTGACCTGTCCCAACAGACGGCATGTATGTATCAGTCACCGTGTAGCTCAACCCTATTTTAGGGAGTTCAACGACCCGTCACAAGATGCTACCAGATTTGCAGGACATTTGCGTAGGCCATTTACAAAATTACTACTAGTTTGTGCGCCCACTACACAGGGTGGCAGGGACCACAGTGCTAACAGGTTACCATGTATTCAGTAAGTACAGTCACCAAAAGAGATAAGTAACTAAGATCGTGAGATACAGTTGAAGTTTAGTAAGAAACCGACGGATTGTTTCCTAATGAAATTTAATTCGACAAATGATCTTTTTGTTTTCTATTCATTAAATAACAGTTCATTCGAAAACATTTATCGGTTTCTCACTAAACTTAAACTATATCCGATGACTTTGGTTACTTATCTCTTTTGGTGACTATACGTGATTCTGGAGCCACTGCACTAATTTTCGTGGGCTCTTAAAATAAAATACCAGTATTTTCCATTTTTTTTTTCTGGGTGGGAAATCATCAAATAACTTCTCCCGCTCTGGGTGGAGCGGGAGGACGTGTCAGACTTTTACTGACTAAAACCCACCCGTGTTCCCTCAGTTGCCTGTATGCCAGGGGCCGCGGTATCTCTTTCGAAAAACCCGCACCCCTAGCAGGCATCGGCTCTTGCGGGCCTCTTCTGTTGCTGCTGACATCTCTTTGAGGCGCGCGTGAAACACAACGCGCCGTCAACCCGGGCTTGGTTCTTACCGGACAGCGAGCTACCCATTACTCGCCGTCCGCAAGCCCGCGCCTACGGTGGCCGGGAATCTCACTCTTTTAAAATCAAGTTGAATATTACAAAATCTTGGGAACATTATTCTTGTTGCTTCTGTATGTGAGAACAATGTAAAAAAAAAATATAAACAATTCTAAATACAAGATAAAAATAAGGCCTGGAAGTTAGGAGATGACCAGTCTCAACCGACAGCGCCCGTTCACGAACTTGACGCGTGGATCAGCACCATCCAGCTCAACCGTTTTGTAGAGAACCGAATGATCCAACACACGCGCCACCATCAGTGAGTCATTTATGTGAGCATGTCATACTCTCAACTGCCATGCTTTTTCAAGTCAACGTACATCATAACAACACAATAAACGGATACGTGCTTCTAAATTATACAAAACTATAGTTTGCAATATATTTGAACCAATGGATTAGCAATACTTCAGAATGATTCAGATTGTGATTGATCGTGTTATGCAATTAGGTTGCTGATCGATCATCCGCAACCCATTATTCCTAAGCCACGACCTTCCTTCATTATTTAAAAAGACACCTCCCCGCCCTATTTTCTTAGATATTTCGATTCGTTCATTCATTTCATTCATTCCTCATACATGAGGGTAGCTTAATATAAGATGAGCGTAGAGATTAGAACATGATAGATGTAGTTTAATTAGCTGCGGACAAGCTCGTACATCCATTCTGGAGGTTCAGTATCATCACAATCTATTCCGTGGATTCGCTTTCTTTTAACACAGATCTATCACGACTAGATGTGGGGGCTTGTGGCGTAACATAAACAGCCACACTGGTCGATCGATCAGGTTAAGCTACGCTTGACACGGTTGGTCCGTGGATAGATGACCAATTTTACATACCAAGACCCCTCCGTGTCTCGGAAAGCACGTCAAACCGTTGGTCCCGGCTTTTATTTGTAGATATTTGACAGTCGTAACGGGTCGTTAGAAGCCCGAAAGTGTGACAACCAGTCTTACCAAAGGGTATCGTAATAACCAGTAACTGGGTTGTGGAGGTCAGATAGGCAGTCACTCCATGTAAATTTCTGCTTTTTTTTTGAGTATTGGTAATCATCAGATAACTTCTCCCGCTCTGGGTGGAGCAACAGGGCGTGTCAGACTTTTACTGACTAAAACTCACCCGTGTCCCTTCAGTTGCCTTTGTGCCAGGGGCGACGGAATCTCTTTCGAACAACCTGTGGACCCTACCAAGCGGTGCTGACATCTCTTTGAGGCGCGCGTGGAACACAACGCGCCGTCGACCTGGGTTTGGTCGTTACCGGACAGCTACCCATTACTCGTCGTCCGCAAGCCCGCGCCTACGGTGGCCGGGAATCAGCTTGGGATTCCCGACGCCCAGGGCGTCTCCTGCGGTGACTAGGGCCGTGAGGACGCATATACTGCCTATGTAAAATACTGATATTCACCTGCATCCGGGTAGACTGGAAGCTGACCCCAACATAGTTGGGAAATGGCTACGCAGATGATGATATCACGACTAGATGTATTGACTGCCTCGTTGGTCTATTGGTCGCAAGTGCTAGTCTGAGCATGAGGTCCTGAGTTCAATTTCCGAGTCAGGCAAAGTGTTATTGGGTTTTTTCATCTGGAATTTCTAAAGCGCTTATGCTTATGTTTGTAGGTAGACCTACTTACCTAATCATTTCAGCCGAAAGACGTCCATTACTGGACACAGTCCTCCCCGAGAAAAACGTAACCTTGGCCACTACCGTAGCCAAGGGTAGGCGGGCCACCGGGTACTAGGGGCCGTTTTGCAGGGCTGCTTGTCATTTTTGGGAGGGGTTTTGCCATAATCGCCACGCTTGGCAGGCGGGTTAGCGATCGCAGTATGGTGGTAAAATGCATAGATAACGCTGCTGGCCATTCTCTGGTAAGTCCGTTAGTCGCCTTCTACGACACCCACGAGAAGAAATGTGATGTTGCTATTCTTTTTACGTCCGGCACCACACGGAACACCCACGCTGACCTACGTACCTACGTCTTTTTATTTCATTTTATTGCGAAATGCACCTGATCTTAACCTTGATCATGCCTGATGTATGAAGTCTACGATAAAACGAGCAAGCCCAGAAGATTCCTGTTCACTCTTGCTTTGAAAGATGACGAGTTTTACGCGGAAGCGTTAACAGACACAACTTACTTGGTCGCATTGCATAATATCATATAACACACACTTCCACATTTATACTGACACCTCCCACGCTGCACCCCACCACACCACGCACACACACACACCCACACCCACACAAACACACCCACGCTCACAAGTGCTCATTATGCTAAAATAATAATTTACGTCACGCCATTCACATTTCACGCTGACACGATCTCTATAAAATGCTCCACGTTTGAGGACTGAGTCCTATAGTACAAGCCTGGCTTAGTTTGGGTATCATGTTCAGTACATTATATGAATATTAGCTATGTACCAAATTCTTGTGAATGCTTTTTGTGAAATAAACTTTTTTCTTTTTTTTGTAAAGAGAGCTCCACACTTTGGCTGTGTGCATAATAAATGTGTGGAGGAGAAGGGTTCTCAATTATTTTTAAAACAATCTCTTCTATGTTCAATCCACATCCGTGTACAATCGTCCATACAATACGCAATTCAATAGAACAGATCGCGGGCCCATAAATAAAGCGATGGACACATCCAATTTTACCGCGAGGACGCTTGCCCACTCGTCTTGCGGAATGGCGCCGTTGAAATACAGCCTTATTGCTGGCCCTTTCTGTCCGCTATTGAATGGAACACTATTGTTTATTTTTTGAAGAGTTTTTGGAGATATTTTTTTTGGTCTTTTTATTTGGATTTAAGATTTATTTTATTAAAGGTAGGTTAATAACTGTTTTTGTTATGTATCTGATAAAAGTGACTTGTTTGCCAACCAACGTTTCGGGTTATTTCAGTTTTAAAATTTTGTTCACATAAAACTAAAAGTATAAGTACCGTACTATTATTTTATAGCCAAGTAATTACTACTATGAGAAATATTACAGTCATTTCGTTCAAGCAAGTCTACAACATTGCTAGCCATGTCAAACGAAATACAATCCTACCTATTTAGCTGTGTATTAGATTATAAATAATTTTTGACACGTACAATAATTTACTCTCATAACCAACTAGCTTCGGCACGCTACTTCGCCTGCGTCTTATCACTCGTATCCCATCGAACGTCGCCCCTGGCACACAGACAACTGAGAGAACACGTGTGGGTTTTAGTCAGTAAAAGTCTGACACGCCCTCCTGCTCCACCCAGAGCGGGAGAAGTTATTTGATGATTTCCAACCCTCAAAATAAAAACGCCCGCGCTTTCACTTCGTTTTATTGTTCCTTCCGATTTTTTTCCTATGTGATGTTAAATAAATATAAATCATAATAATTTAATAGCTAATTTGATAGTCCAATTATTGATGAAGTGTATTGGTATAAACTTCATTACATATTGGGCTATCCAATTAAAAAGATTTTAGATCCCACTGGAAGTTCCAAAGATTCTTACAAACGTACAAAAAAATCTTCATCTTATAATATTATATTATTAAATACCTGGGTATTTATGGTACTGGTACCATCATCATCATCATTTCAGCCGAAAGACGTCCACTGCTGGACATAGGCCTCTTCCATGCTCCTCCACTTCGACCGGTCTTGTGCTTCCCACATCCACCGGATTCCCGCGGCCTTCACAAGGTCGTCGGTCCACCTTGTGGGAGGCCTTCCCGCTCTACGTCTTCCAGTACGCGGTCGTCACTCCAAAACCTTTCGGCCCCATCGGCCATCTGTTCTGCGAGCAATGTGCCCTGCCCACTGCCATTTAAATTTGGCAATTCTTCGGGCTATGTCGGTTACCTTGGTTCTCCTGCGGATCTCTTCATTCCTGATTCGATCGCGTAGGGAAACTCCGAGCATAGCCCTCTCCATTGCTCTTTGGGTGATTTTAAGCCTTCTGATAAGGCCCATTGTGAGCCCATACCCAGTATATAGATTTCAAATCCGTTTTTGCGCACTTTTGTGACCTATGTAAATGTTTCGCCTAACGAATCTATGTCCAATAAAATTCGTCAACAGACACAAAACGCTACAAACTACAAATTGATTTGGATGAAACAAATGCCAAACGTACGAATATACATACATAGTAGACACATACCCAAACGACATGAAACAAACGTTTTATTGTTCAAATTCGAACAAATCCCTGCGAATTTGCTTTGAATGTGAGAATATACAAATAAATTCTGTATTTTTTGTTTCTGTGAAGTAATAGCAGTTTGATCGAGATAATAAAGAACAGAACCGATTTAAGACCTTCTTTTAACATCAAATAACTTCTCTCGCTCTGGGTGGAGCGGGAGGGCGTGTCCGACTTTTACTGACTAAAACCCACCCGTGTTCCCTCAGTTGCCTGTGTGCCAGGGGCCGCGGTATCTCTTTCAAGCAACCCGCACCCCTGGCAGGCATCGGCCCTTGCGGGCCCCGCCAGTTGGTGCTGACATCTCTTTGAGGCGCGCGTGGAACACAACGCGCCGTCGACCCGGGCTTGGAAGGACCAAGCCCGGGTCGACGGTAGCCGGGAATCAGCCTGGGATTCCCGACGCCCAGGGCCTCTTCTGCGAAGGCTACGGCCGTGAGGGCGCATGTACTGCCTCTCCCTCACGTGCGCCGCCTCCCTCTTAGCGAGCATCACTGCTTCGCTGAAAGAGGTGACGGCTAACCATGCACTCTCGCTCCGTACCATGGCCTGGACCAGCATGGCCAGACGCGAGAGATAACCGCCGCCGATCGCCTCCACGAGTACACGGCGGTGCTCCGCCCAAGCCGGGCAGACCTCCACCGTATGTTTCACCGTGTCCTCAGGGCGATCTTCGCAGTGGAAACAACCGGGCGTTTCCTCCCGCCTTATCCGAAATAGGAACCTTCCGAAACAACCGTGTCCGGTGAGGACCTACTATGTCAGGCGGAAGGTGAGGAACGAAGGTGAGGAATTTATGCTTTGAATAATATGACGGTAAACTACCAAGAAAATAGGTAATTTCGAAATTGCTTTTTAACTCAGGGACTTTCTAACTCTAAACACGAATTCGAGTGCATTATGTCTGCATCTTTTATAAGCACAGAAACCATACCTAAGAGGCAAAATGTGGGTGTACTACCTATTTGTAGGTAGTTACCTATACAGAGCATAGGAATGAGGTTACCTACACCTCTGCCTAATATTTCAAGGAAAACAGTCGTGATAATCTAGTAAACCATTTACATAATAGAAACTGGTTTGAGAAATGACAAATGAATCTCTCAAAAAACGACCGAAAAGTTTTTTTAATTAAACACAAATGAAGACATTTTTTCTTCCTCTATAAATAGCCTAACCTGTCAATCGATCATAACGTCATCTGTTCAAAAAAAGAACTCCGACCTTCTTACACAGGGAGACGAATTTTTTTCTTACAAAAAAATCTATTGTCACAATCGGTAGCAGTTGTTTCAATCCCGTCTGCGCCCGAGGTGGAATACGATTTACATTGAAATGCGGGATCTTGGCCAATGCTCTCATAAAATTTGCTCCACCCTCAGAAATCGCACCAGAGACGTTTGAGGCCTTTTTCAATCAGAATTCAAAGTTCAATGTAATAACACCGGGGATTTTGAGAGATTCTCAATATGAATACTGGTCTTTTTGCACGGAGTTCAGTAATCTGTAAGGATGAGAGGATAATGTTTGAATTGAAAAAGTTGTTTGGTGTTTTCTTTTTGTTTCTAATTGTCGTGGAAAGTTAGTAAAGGCCTAGTGCACGTTTAAAGTCGTTACAATGCATATGAATTATCTTGTTTATATTAAATCTTCTGAACAATCAATCGTGCTAACGTGATTTTTGACAAATTTTTTGACCAAGGGTTATCTTGTTACCCAGTAACTGGGTTAAGTTAGGAAGTCAGATACGCTGTCGCTCCATGTAAAACACTGGTATTCAGCTGCTTCCGGTTAAATTGGAAGCCGGGCCCAACACAGTTCGGAAAGAGGTAGCGCAGATTAAGTGTACCTAATGTCTTTTGCACATAAAGTGTCTACGTTTGGCGACGTAAGCCCATTTTCGCACGGACGTAAAAATATCGTGGCGGAATTTTATCAGGAACTTGATTTTCAACACACTAGTAGGCGCCGAGGTGTTGAAAATCCAACAGTGTGTTCTTTTGACGCGCTGGGATGCACTGTAAGAGATTTTCAACATTCGGCCCAATACCGAGAGTTGAAAATGCGGTATACAATATAATCCCGCCACGATATCTTTACGTCTGTACGAACGTAGGTTTAGGGTACGTTTTGACATGTAATAAACATACGTAAACAAAACGTAAACCGATTACCATAACCACGTTGACAGCTCACATCAACACAAGTTCACCTATAGGTAACATAATTATTCAGTGATTGTTCCCAAAAAGTAATTAAAGCTGAACTTTGGTTCAATTAAGTCGGACACGGGGAGGGCCAGTCACACGGCACCGGTCCGGTGTTTGGACAATCTGCCTCAACGAGCCGCTATTTATTAAGGGGATAGTCTGCTTTTCTGATTACGTTTTGGTTAGATTAAACCAGTATCTGTACCAATATAATACGTAAATGAGAATGACATACTGTCTGTCTGTTTCACGACTTAGCGGCTGAATGGATTTGAATGAAAGGAGATGGAAAACGGTGGGCCCAAATGTGAGATATGATCTAAAAAAATTGTCTTATTTTTTTAGAATATGAAAAATCACCTCAATTCTCAATCTGGAAGCGGAGAAATATGAGAAAGATAGTTTTCGTGAGATTTCCGATTGAGTAATCGATTACACAGTTACAAAAATAAAACCTTTGCACTAAATAATTAACTCAAAGTAATTAAATGCACTATATATATTTATATGCAATATAGTCATATTAATAAATGAAATATCAATTAATTACTGAAAAACCAATATTAATGATTATCGATTTCATATCGATTAAAATCAGTCTTCTATTTTTAGTCTATGTCACTGGCATGACAGCTGACTGACATTGACACTAGACGGCTGCCGACTGCTCGTGTTTGAGTACTCGTTTTGTGTTTTTCGATGCGTTTTGAGTGCTTTCCCGATTATTCTTCATTTTTCACGACCACTGCTTTGTATTTGACGGGTTCCGACCCTGCCTGCCTTGTTCGACCCTTGCAAAAAAACATATTTTGCACTTCAGGAATAAGCTGTTAAAAATTGTATTATAACCTCACTTTTACTTAATCTCTTATATCGCTGTTCTCAGATTAATAAAATCCGCAGAATTTTCAGTGAAAGGTTGATAATATTTATGCTATTAATTGACACCACTTTCATCTTTTTACATCCAGGCCCAAGAATGTATGTAATCGTTTCAGTCTCCTTTGGCACACTTACGTATGAAGCTTAGAGACCGTGACCTGGGTTAGGACATAGGATACGTTTTATCCCTGTAGTACTCTACTTATTTCGACAGATCTCGTGGGATACTATAAGCCGCGGGCAAAAACCAGTCCACCAATATTACGTACCTATATGAAACCGTTCTGTATTGTAATTTAAGCGTGGAGTTGCTAAATCTTAGAAGCTGTAGGTTCAGGAGCACTTCTTTTCTGTTTCGTGTAAGCACGATAGGAAAGCCATAACCTAGGTTACAAAAGGTGAAGTTAAAACAGTACCCTCCACCTGGAAGATTCGAGTTAAAAAATTAAGGCAGAGCAGCTAGGATTTTTCAAAACTTCTGGCAAAGAAAAATGATACGTAATACAGCTATTTATCTAACTCTCCTATCTCTTCTTGTCTTCCTCTTATTCTTCTTCTTCTTTATTCGATATCATGACAGAAAACATTTCTTTTTTGGCCTCAGCAACGTTTTAGATACACATCAAAACTTCATAAGAGTCAGTTTTTACTACAGCAAGACTAAACTTTAAGTGGAGACCGTTATAACGTACAATTTAATTTATTTTAAGTAACAAAACGAACAATAACAGTGTGGCTTGTCGTGAAAAATAAAACGTTATTTTGTGCACAAAACATTGTTTTCTTTCCGTAAAATGAAACTGTAGCAGAACAAAACGTACAACTTTACTGTTAGGGTGGGCACACATGAGCGGGTAAATGCTTATACAACTAGATTTTTGTAGTACCTAGTGGTAGCGTGCCTTTACTGACGGACAAAAGTTTGTAGTCATTTTGTTATACCATATGAGTGCACTTTACTTTACTTTTTTGAGAGTTTTAAATAATAAGCAAAATTTAATTGCAACTGGCCTGTAGGCCAATTCGCGTAATCAAAAACGTTCAAATTCTAGTCGCAGTCTCATCTCGACGACAATCTTATATTTAAAACTTTTCAAAAATGTATGGAAACTCGAGGTATTTTTGACAGATTGGAACTGAGATCTGACTGTGAAAGTTTTAAAATTACGAGAATTGCCCCTATGTTCACAAGTCTCTCTCTACGTATTGACCAGTTGCGCGTACTTTAGTATAATATAGATAAGTAATGTGGGAATTGGCTGCACTTATGTCAAATAGAATGCGGTAATTGTCCAATAATCAAACGCAGACTGACAAGTACAGGCTTGAGTTTGATACCTGTCTGGTGTGTCGATTTGAATATCATCATCTGCCTAACCTTTTCCCAACTATGTCGGGGTTGGCTTCCAGTCTAACCAGATGTAGCTGAATACCAGTATTTTACATGGAGCTCCTGAACCACTCCACACCCAGTTACTGGATAATACAATACCCCGTAAGACTGGTTGTCAAACTCGGGTTTCTGACTACCCGTAACGACTGTCAATGATGTGGTGCATCTTTGACAGTCGAATGATAGCTTAGACCAACGGCATAACGTGCTTTCCCAGCCACGGAAGGGTCTTGGTGTTTAAAGATGGTCACCCATCCACGGACCAACATAATCGATCGACCCGTGCGGATGTTATTCCTTAGCTACAAGCCCCTCACAAGCCCCTTAAATAAAATACCTAAATTAATTTATTACAAAATTAAATTAATTTATTTCTTGAACTCTAGACTGTTTTAACTATTCTCTGTAATAAAATAATCAGCAGCTATAAACATTTCACTGAATTATATAACGCCTACAAAATAATTAGCAAGAAGTCGCCGGTCTGTCCTAAGCCTTAGTTCTCCGCGCCGCGTTCCTCAGTCTCATAATTGTCAACTAATTTGAAAATTAAGTCTCCACTGTTTAATATCGTCTCCTGCTTCTTATATTAACTTGGTGCGATTTTATGAAGGCACTCGTTAAAATATTGGAAAAACGCTTTTTCGTTTTTTTATTTTCTATCTGTGGTGGACCTGTCCTACAGAATTATGAAGTTAATCAGTAGGTCCATGTTTAAAATTTTGAATTCGTGTTCTAAACGAACAAAATAATTATTCTACTTACTTTATAGTATATTCACGGAGACGAGTTAGTATAGCGCCTTCTCTATCACACATTATCATAAAAATGACAAAGACAAAAAAACTTTTTTAGGGTCAGTGGGCGTTAACAGTACCTTAGAAATGTAAATGCGCATTCACACTGCGGTTCTTATAAGTTCGCTTAGTTTTTACCTGCGGCTTCATCTGTCGTATTTGAGAGCCATTATAATTTATTTGGTAAGAATTTTTTGTTAGGTATTTTTTTTAATGTAACTTAACTTATAGATGAATGGAAAAGTTTAAAGACTGAAATCTCCATTCCGTCTTGAGCAAGCGTTCTGATCAATGCCAGTGACTTCTGTGTATGAGATCTTCCGACCTACAATCTTATTTATAACTGATTAGTAACTTTCTTATTTATAAACGCTTAGAGAGCTAAGAGGTCGCTAAGCAATTGATAAGTAGCTGTTAAAGAGCTGTAACAGTCACATACATTAGACATTTTATATGAATAATTTTATTTTGATACATAATAAAGCTACATTTTATAATAAATAAAAAGATAAAAACTAGCATATTTTCCTTTCGACACTTATTCTTTATTTTTAACCCCCTGACGCTACGTTTGTGTCTGTGGTACCATAGTAGCTAATAAACGGCTGAAGCTATTTTTTTTTCTTTTATTTTGTGGCAGTGTTATCAAATCCTAAGTGACATTATTGACTATCATCATTATTTATTAAAACATAATGCACAAGTAAAAAATACTGTACAAAGGCTGACTTAACGCCTGAGGCATTTTCTACCAGTCAATCTTAGGGTGATGCAGAGAGAAAACATGACAGGTGTAACATAAGGGATAGGTTACTTGAAAAATAATACATACTAATACATAGATACATACATACATACATATATAACAAAAAAAGGCTTTGTCTTGAGAAATAACGACAGGTAGAGGAGAAAACGAATCCAGCAAATCAGCGCTGGGATGATTCTGCCAAATTCTTACGCATATGCTCACGTGCCTTCACTTTAAACGATAACCGACTGGTTGCCATCCTGATATTCAGAGGGAGCGCATTCCAAAGAAATACCGAACCAAGATCGAATGAAACCAGAGCGGTGTTACTATTTTTCATCTACATAACAATCTTATTATTCTTAGGTATACAAGGACTGCTATCGATAGCGGTAAAAGCCTTCTCTAGCCGTTTCTAAGCCTTCTGTCTCTGGTAATTCTGCTCCACGACCTGACTGCCTACATGCCCGCTATCTTTTCGATTTCGTTGCTCCATCTTCTGTATGATCTACCAGCGAGATAGTTGCGTAAATCACTTTCACTAGGAATTGCTCTCATTTTGGCAGCTCAACAACATTCATTGCGTAATTTACGTTGTTGAGCAAACAAATTCTTCGAACATATGAAGCAATGAATTAGTAATAACTTTCAAAATTATTCAGAATCTGATTGATAGTGAGTTACTCAAACTCAAACTCAAAGCATTTATTTCAAATAAACCAATTACAGGCACTTTTGAATTGTCAAGGTCGGTGAGTTAGAAAGATGAAGCTAGTTGCCCATTCCAAAGCGTAGGTACCTATGAAGAAGAACGGGCAAGAAACTCCATGGACACATATTGTTACAAAAAGTTGGTTACATCATTATGTTGAAATTATCAATGTGAGAACGATGTAAAAAGACGTGCACATTAAAGCGTCCGTTACGCAATAAGGGTGCTGGTCTGGGTGGAACAGGAGGGCGTGTCAGACTTTTACTGACTAAAACCCACCCGTGTTCCCTCAGTTGCCTGTGTGCCAGAGGCCGCGGTATCTCTTTCGAACAACCCGCACCCCTGGCAGGATTCCTTACCGTTACATTGGTTTCTACAGAACACGATATTGACGTAGTTTGAACGTAGTAAGATTCCGCAGGGATCATTATAACCATACAGAATTGGGGCCCTGCACTCGATCATTAGTTCGTTTTCTCTAGGCAATATTTCTGACTTTTTTTTTTCATTTTACTCAACTCTTTGGGGTCGTAGCGTGATGTTAAATAACCTAAAACCTGGTTTGAGCTCATTAGATACCAGTTCGTGTTGATTTTTGTCCATATGTTAGTCGTTGGACGAGTCTAGCTCTCTTCCATTTTATACTCAAGTTCCTGTAGCATAATTTTATTTCCGGCGTCCACGCGGGTAAAACACATCTAGTGCTTATTAAAAGTTTAATTTTAATAAAAGTAAGTAGTACTTACTTCAACTATTTTCTTTGGCCTCGTGTATACGCATACTAATTTTGCTGAGGTCGTAATATTAAATGTGAATTTGCAATAAAATGAAGCAGAGTAATGAATATAAAGTGCTACAAGTAAAATTACTAGTGTGCCGTGTTGTGCTGGTTATATAGCTAACAATAAGAATTGTTGATCGCTGTGATTAAGGCGCTGGTAACTTAAAATATTGTCGTTATGAGCGATAATAGTTCTTATTGCAATCTGTTACCGGTTAAAATCTGTTGTAATAATCTCGAATAACAAATGAGCAAGCGTATGTAGTAAAAATGCAAATAAAATCTTATAAAATTAGATATTAACTATTTAATATTAAATAATCAATCACTGGACGCAGTTTGGCATTTGAAATTTAATGTTATATTTTAAATTATGTTTATAACTGTTATTGAAAGGATAAACTGATTTTAATGATAATTAAGAGGCGACTTTGATGATTTTTTGATGCATTAAAGTATGTTTAATTATGTTTTGAGTTCAATCACTGTATGCAAAAAAGACTTGAATATATCATATATTTTTTTGCTTTCAAAATTATTTACGGTTAAAGAGATACACAGCTTTAAAAAACCACCTTTTTGAGCGTTTTCCAGAAACTCAAGACAACGTTTGTGTTCTTTCACCAGAATTAGCTTAACTACTGACAGATCATATGAGTTACTTCATATCATTGTTTGTTTTATTTGACTGTATAAACCATTTCTTTTTTGTTAATGATATTTTCATTTATTGTTGAATGTTAATTACTTACCTATTATTGTATAGAATCAAGTTCTTCCAACTTAACAGGCAGCTGTGCTGCTAGGGAGGTTGTTGCGCCACTTCTTCTTCCCAGCTAAAGCACTAGGAAGTGGTGAAGGGCGGGCGTTTCGGGGCTATCTTATGTAATTTTGCCGTTCAAAAAGTGCTGACTCTCAGCCTAGTTTGAATAATTTACTTTTGATTTTGATTTTGTGAAAAACTTGACATGCTATGAAGAAAAGGTTCGTTTAGTTTTAAGTTTTACTGACAGGGAAACCTGTATCGCAGTTGTGGGAACATTAAAGGCTGATGGTGTTATGTATTCGTTTTATCTTAATAGTCCACTTTAAGAGTCACTTTTTATAAAAAATACGAGAAAACGAGAAAACGTCTGTTACCTTTCAAAATGTTTCATTAAGGATGTAATTAAAAGTAAAAATGGTCCAGCGTTCTTTTAATTCACCCCTGAGACTTCAAAAGGGGACAATGGGCAAAGGAAATAAACAATTTTGTCATAAAAAATACACATTTTCTTTTTTAATATTTTTGTTCTACAATTGTGCTTCACTGATTCTTATTTTGCCAGAACTTTTTGTTTTAGATGTTACGAAGTTAATTTCAGTATTGTTCATTATAAATCGTTTTTATAGGTAGCATATTACATTTTTTGTTTTAAATTGCTTTTTATTTTATTGTTTTTCTTGTAATAGGTTAATTAAATTGTAAATTGGTTGAAGTCTTTGTAGACGTATTTGTATTTTGGTAATTTATTTATTGGCTTTCATTTATAATTGCTTGGAACTATAGTTATGTGTCGATTGTTTTGTATTACTGGAAAATTTTGATAAATATGGTGCTATTGAAATTTAAGTAACTTTCTTGGAGTCGGTAGCTCTCTGTTTAAGAATTCCGTAAACCCGAAGGGTGTCTAGAGGTATGAAGAACAGGGTGTAAAATTCACTCATACTCTATTGGTAAAGGAAGGATCCTCCGACCAGACCGGTGTGGTGTCTGCTGGGCAACTGCGTTGATGTCGGGATGTGTATATGCAGATCGCGCGGTAAACTCTGCTTGCGCGATGTAGCAGATGTAGTTGCGGTGTGACGTCAAGTCTTGAGTAGTTCGCATATAGCATTGTAGATGGCGCCACTTCACTTTTGTGTTTTCCACATTTGTTGATTTTAAGTATCGTATGTGGGGCATTGTAGATGTCCGCCACAGGTGCAACGAAGTGTCCATCCATATGTCTGACAGCAGGTTATATCTCATCAACCGTAATACTTATAACGGTTCATCAAAAAAATTGGCACTTTTTATTTATTTGTTTCGACGTCGTTTTATGTGGTTTTATGCCGCTTAGAGATACAGCCCGAAAAAATAAACTTCACAGCTGAACAATTGAAATTTTTCTAGAGTATGAATTTCTATTGCCGCTACAACAAAAAATAATATTGATCCAGTAAATGTAACAATTAAAGAGGGGTCTCCATACGAAGCGTGTTTTTGACTTTTTTTGTCTTGTCTTTCGTGTACGATTCGCACTTGGTTGGTTTTATTTTGAGTTGCCATAGGTTAAGAAGAAATGTATTAAAATAAACCATTTTTCTTTAATTTTGTTATCCTTTCTAATGAAAAGCGAAAGTGCACTTTAGATTCATATAGTCTCTCAAAAAACTAAATAAGAACAAAAACCCTTCAAAACTTTTACAAGTCAGCTACGTGGTACAAATAGCGTAGAGCAATAGCGAAAACTTTATGATCTGAAACCATAAAGTTATTTTATTACAAAAGATACGCGACGCGCAATGATTAGCATAGATAAGTTCCCGACCCAAAAGTTTTTGCGAAATAAATATAACTTTCCTTGAATATTTTGAGCTTATAGTCGAGACGGGGGAGAATACCGCACACAGCTAGAAATCATCTTTACCGACATAAAACCGTTTTGTGACCAACATATGGACAGACGTGACGAACTCTTAAAACTAATGGAAAAACTTGATAAAAGCGTATATTTTACGCTCCTTGCCCAGGTTATATTTAGTATAGGAATGCGAAAAATTAGTTGTTCAGGTCAATCACCGAACAATACCCAAATAAACATGTCAGCGTAATTGCGACAGCGCGCTCTATGCCTTGAATTATTATTTTATTCATTTATATTAACATAAGGTAAATATAACTTATAAACTAAGCCCCACAAAATCCTAGTAGTGGTTTGACTGTAGGGTCGGTGAGTCTCTATACACTCACTAAACTTAGTTGGTACTTTAAGTTAATTATTATTACGAGGTAGCACTTTAACATATTTTCAAATAATATTCTTTTAATTTATTTTTAAAACTAATTTTGTTAATTTCACTCCTTATGTCAGCTGGCAGATCGTTCTTTAGATATGGTATTCGTTTTTTTAGGGTTCTGTCACCAAAGTAATTAGTGACTCTGGGTACATTGAATTTGCCAGCAGCCATAGATCGTGTGTTATGATCAGAGGTCGGAGTAGGTAGATTGATTTAAGGTCGTTGACGTCAAACGTAGAGGATAATATGGATATGCCTCCAAAATACCGGAACTTCATTGTTGAAGTTCTTCAAGTACCGGAATTTCATTATTGAAATTAGCACGAATTTGTGTTTAAGGTGAAAAACGTATTAATAATATCAATCTACGCTACCAGTGTTAGCTAATTATGAAAGAAATCAGTATTTTATTTTATTCCATAATTCCAATTCCGGAACTTTTTCTGGTACTTCCCGCACATTATGGATAAAATGGCATGTCCATAATAAAATCAATCTACCTACTCCGACCTCTGGTTATGATTGTTGATTACATGAGTCAGGTTATGCTCCTGGGTACCATGGTGGTTAACTGCTAAAAGATACTTATGTTTGTAACTAATCGGCAGAATTTTACATATTTTAAATAGTTTCCTATAATATCCTTTACAACTGTTTTTAGTTTTTTGAGTAACTAGTAGTTTCAAGAATCGAATATTTTATGTATTCATTCATCATGATCATTTTTGCCGAAAGACGTCCACTGCTGGACATAGGCCTCCCTCAATTTGGGGGGGGTTTGCCATAATCGCCACGCTTGGCAGGCGGGTTGGCGATCGCAGTATGATGGTAAAATGCATAGAGAACGCTGCCACCCATTCTCTAGTAAGTAACTCCCTTAGTTGCCTTCTACGACACCCGCGGGAAGAAATAGGATGGTACATTCCGTGTGTTGCCGGACGTAAAGAATATGTATTAATTACCTAAGTAAAATACTCTTCTTCTTCGTACAGCATATCGGGCGCGGCTCAATCTCATCTCATTCACCTCATTAGATTTAATCGTTATCCTATTTGTATCACTGAAATAGCTATCTTTATAATCCTTAATCTTAGTTTATCTTAAACTCACCCCAACCCCAGACATTAGTAAAAAATAATAACAATAAAGCAGATTTTTTTTTTGTGGTGTACAATAAAGTATATATAAATAATAAATAATTCTATAAGAAAAAGTTACTGACAAAATTGTCAGGTTGTCGGATTGTCGCCTGTTTCCTGTCAATTTTATTAAATAGGCCCCTGAATATACCAAAACATGCACTTAGAGCGGATTGCAATTTTAATTTATTAAATGTATAATCATTTTAGAGATTCACTGCTGGATATAGGCCTCCACCAAGCATCGCCACTTCCACCGGTTCTGTGCTTCTCACATTCAGCGGATTCTTACGGCTTTCACAAAGTCATGGGTCCACGGCCTTCCAACGCTACGTATTACGGTAAGCAGTTGCCATTTCAGAACCTTTCGGCTCCATAGGCTGTCAGTTCTGCGAGCAATGTGCCCTGCAATTTTTCAAGCTTTGTCGGCTACCTGCTGGTTCTCCTACAATTTTCTTTATACTGCAAAAAATATACTGAACCTATCAATCTGCCTAGCCTTCCGAATATGTTGGGGTCGGCTTCCAGTCTAACCAGCTGAATACCAGTATTTTACATGGAGTGACTGCCTATCTGACCTCCACAACCCAGTTACTGGGTAATACGATACCTCTTGGTAAGACTGGTTTGTCAGCCGTTGGGTTTCCGACGACTCGTAACGACTGTCAAAGATCCACGAATGACAGCCGTGACCAGCGGTTTAACGTGGTATATAACCACCCATCGACGGACCAAATGCGGCAAGTGTAGCAGACCTAATAGATCGACCCGTACGGCTATCATTACTTAAAAATCTACTGAACCAATAGTCTATAAATCTCATAAAACAGTTTTAATGCAACTTGAAAATCTCATGCCGTTTCCTGCATTCATAACTATTATGAGACTGTAAACAATTTTGAAACTAACTTAATGAAAAGCAGCGTAAGTTGCAACTTACGATATTAAACATTAATTGCACCCTTGAAAAGAATAACTAATTGCTGCCCGGACAAAGGGGTGAACTCGTTAAAAGTTCCGTAAATTCGCCCTCCGCCCTCAGCCCTCAACCCTCAGCCTTCTGCGCAGGGCTGTCGCGAGTTAATTTCCCAATTTAATATGTTACATCATTAAATAATTATGAGGCAAGGGAACTTTTTTTGAGAGGAAAAATATTAAACTCTTTTTTAATTAACTTGATTTCTTTTTCTTGTGTTTGAATAATTTGGCCATTTAGGGGTTGATCATACCTCAGTTAGACTTCTAACTGAGGTATAATCAACCCCTAAATGACCATTATGGTTTTTATCTGTGAAATCAAATTGTTTTCTGATATTTTTTTTACGGAAAAACCACTCCGCCACAACCACCGGAATACACTTGCAGGATAAGACTTATAGGTATAAATGTTTGATCGAATTTGCTGTAAGAGGCGAGCCGTTACTACGATAATTACTTATTCTCAGAACAATAAAGCTATCCATGGTAGCAGGAACATCGATGCACAAACGGTAAAGGGGCGGTCATTAACTACGTGAGGCATTTAGGGGGGGAGGGGGTCGATTCTCACCCAATCTCACGTGAGAGGGGGTCTCGGCAAATATCACGTCATTTATATTTTTTTCCGCAAAGAAACAATGTAAAACTGCGAGAAAACCAGGTTAAATTTAATAAAACATGTTTTTTCGCCAATATGGCTAAATACTACAAAATAATTTCTATCGCGGTTATATGAACGCCATAAAGTAGCACAGCAGTTAGCCCTCGTTTGTTAAACCGCCACCGGTCAGCCAAACGCAATACATAAATCCAACGCAAATAAGCATAGATTAACGTTTTTACACAAAAACTACGCATTTTGAAATATCTCACGACAAATTATCAGAGCGGGGATGGGGGTCGAAAAATCGCCAAAATTACCTCACGTAATTAATGGACGTCCCCTAACCATGAATTCAGCACAGATTCTAGACCCTAGGGTAGAAATGTTTCGATTATTAAAAACAAATCTTATATTTCATAGAAAAGTGCAATACTTACGCGGTCAAACGGTACGAAATAGATTTTATTTAGATTAATGATATATCAACGCAGGGTCGAGTTCATGTACTAAATCTATGGGAATAGATAGCGCGTCGATGACTCTGCCACACTTCATAGATCTGCCATCTGGGTTGTTCGAAAGAGATACCGTGGCCCCTGGCACACAGGCAACAGGCAGGCAACTGAAGGATCACGGATGGGTTTTAGTCAGTACAAGTCTGACACCGCTTCTGCTGCACCCAGAGCGAGAGAAGTTATTTGATGTTATTCCACCCTCACAAAAAAAGAACCCTTCATAGATGTATGAGTGACTATACTGCTATGTTACAGCTTAGTGGGAAAAGACGACTTACCATTCGAGCATGTAGCACGGACGTAAAAATATCGGGGCGGTGTTTTATCGCGCATTTTCTAACGTGTCTCATTAGAGAGATTCTCGATGCTCGCTTAGACAAATTTATCTAACCGAACATTGGCAATCGAACGGACTGCATCCCAGCGCGAAGTGGCTGTCGCAAAACATACTGTTTCATTTTGAACTGTCGGCGCTAAGTAGTCCGTTGAAGAAACAGGGCGCGAAAGTTTTTTTTTTTTTTTGGGTATGGCATTTCGCAGTTGACCTTGAGAGGCCGTGACTGCTTAACCGGGCTTTTCTGTGGGGACTATTAGCTTTTAGACTAAGAGCCTCCAGCCAGGGATTACAAAACTACGCTTAACCTATAGCGACTGCGCACTGAGGGCACCCCCTGCGGGGTACGAGCCTGGGCTCAGGGAGTCACTGTTGGGGGGGCAGCAAGTGGGGACAGGCTGGATCAAACAATTTACTTATTATTATATCAAGGGGAATTTAACTCTACTTGCTCAGCTTCGGCGCGGCCTGGCACTTCTGCGGGCAAAGGACGGTTGGGGTGCGCGAAAGAATCCCACCTCGATATTTATACGTCCGTGCGAACGTGGACTGTTAGTTGGCTGTTTGGCTTACCATGCATCGTTAGTCAGTAGGACTTAAAATCAGCGAAACTTAAAATGTCTGTCAAAATCCTAATTTCCATTGAATTTAAAGAACAAATAATAGCGACAGTTTAGTCACCAATAAAATATGAATGATATGTAAAACGCTAGACTTGTCAAAAGAAATCCTGATGGGTGGCAACCCTACCATCGCCTGTCTTACGTGGTGATATAGCGTCTCAAGGACCTCTTAAAAGTAAGCAAGACAGAGATATAAGTTATGCAGGAGTTAGAAAGAGACAGAAATCGTTTTGTTAATTTCAACGTGTCAACATTAAGCTAAATTATCACTTAGAGGTGTTAAACATCTTTAATGGTGACTAGTATTATTTTAATTAACAGTTTTCTTGGAATTTAATGTTAATGATTTTATACTTACTGAAAATTCAATTATATTAACAGTTACTTCTCCGTTCTTCCTTGAAACCCTTCGGGGAAGTACCTGTAATTGTGTCTGATAAAATGTTTATTATTTATTCAATTATAGTAGTAGAATTTTAGTAGTTTTCCCAACTATTTTTGGGGTCAGCTTCCAATTTAACCGGATGAATATCAAGTGTTTTTCGTGGAGCGACTGCTTATCTGACCTCTACAAACCAGGTGCTGGGTAACACGATATCCCTTGGTAAGACTGGTGGTAAAACTTTCGGGCTTCTGATGACCCGCAACGAGTGTCAAAGATCCACATATGATAGCCGGGACCAACGGCATAACGTACTTTCTGAGACACGGAGTGGTCTAAGTATGTAAAGACGGTCACCCATCAACGGACCGGCCGCAACATTTTTTTTGTTGTGGCTGTTATTACCAACTTACCTACGAGCGGTACCTACAGTAGACAAAAAATCTTGATTATTAGATTACCTATACCTACACTTTATCAAGGATTTTTATGATATTTATTTACCTAAATGGTGACAAAGTTATAAAAAAACTCTATCCCAAAAAAATCAATATCTCAAAAACACAAAGCAATTCAGCTTCTTTTTTGCAGCGTCAATTAAGCAGAAAAAAAAGTCGTTCAAAAGCTAATTATCTTAAGACAGATGCCTCAAAACCTTATCAAACAATTGATCAATTTCCATTCCACCAGCTCACCTCAAAAACGCAGATGTTTCCAAACCGATGGTTCAATACTAATTGAATACTAACGAAAATCAGCATTAATTCGCAATCTTAGCAGAACTTGGCCCATAAAACTGCGGGAGGGTAATCTTGGGGTTGTTTCTACCCATTCTACCCTAATGCCACAGAATATATAGATACAGAAGGTCCGGCATCATACCACAAGCGGCTTCATAACAGGCGCATGCACGCATACACGAGTAGCATAGTCAGGCAGCAGGCTATAAGCCCATTGTGGCACGGTCGTAAAAAATCGCGGCGGAATTTTATCGTGCACTGGACTGCACGTTTCAACGCTTTGCGTCGCCAGTTAATAATACAACAGTGTGATTTTTCGACCTGATTGTATGCACTCTTTTCGATTCGTAACACCCGGCTCAACACTGAGAGCTGAAAATCCTTTGAGCAATCAATCGTCTCTGGCCGCGATATTTAGACGTACTTGCAAACGTGGGCCAAAGTTCCCTTTGTCCTTACACAGGCCTCCTCTCTGTGAGAGGGAGTAGACCTCGATCCATGACGAAGACCCAATGCAGGTGGATGTGTCTTCCCAATGGACATAATAATAAATTGCTTATAAATTATACATAGTAAACTATATTCCCAAAACAGTTAAGTTAATTGTACACACGAGCAAAAGTACGTGTCACAAACAAAATTCTACGAGAATCAATGTTACCAGTATATAAAAACCAGTGCTAAAATACAAGTGTTGCTAATATAAATAAAAATATTAATGTGTCTTTTATTTTAACAGCCTCCGAATTTTTGGTACTGGAACATGCCGCTTTCCTCACGATGTTTTCCTTCGCTAATTTGCGGGCAGTGATGAAGAAATAAATTGCTCAAGCCCACTGGTTCGAACCAACGGGCTGTTCCCAGTGCTACACCACTGCTCCACATAAACGCGTATACAATGGCGATCTCAAACAAATACGTAAGTGAAGTGTGTTTATGCGTGCGTGCGGTTGGCTTCATCATATCAGCCGAAAGACGTCCACTACTGCACATAAACCTCCCCCAAAAGGGGGGGTTTGCCATAATCGCCACGCTAGGCAGGCGGGTTGGCGTTCGCAGTTTTGTGGTCAAATGCATAGAGAACGCTGCTGCCCATTCTCTAGTAAGTCCCTTAGTCGCCTTCTACGACACATGGGAAAAAATGGGATGGTGCTATTCATTTACGTCCGGCACCACACCGGAACGTTTGTCTTGTGGTTAAGTAATAACAGCCGCTCAAGTCGATCGATCAGGTAAGGTCGATCGGACTAACGCTTGCCGTAACGTTAGTCCGAGGATGGGATGACTATCTTTTCATCTCAAAACCCCTCCGTGCGTCGGAAGCAAGTTAAACCGTTGGTCTCGGCAGTCATTCGTAGATCTTTGACAGTCGTTACGGATCGTCAGAAACCCGAAAGTCTGACAACCAGTCTTACCAAGGGATGTCATATTACTCAGTAAACACTGGTACTTAGCTGTATCCTGTTAGACTGGCAGCCGACCCCATCATAATTAGGAAAAGGCTAAGCAGATGATGATGATGTGTGCGTGCATTTGTTCTCAACGTCGGATAGAGTTGACCTTCTGTACCAACGTATACTGTGGCAGTTGGGTCGTTTCTACCCCAGTGGATGGCTAATTATAACTGGATGGAATGTTAATTCTGCTAATTAATGTCGTCTTACGGTTGATGGATGTGATAACTTGGCAAATTTGCTTGGATGTCACAATTGCTGAAGATCTCGTGATTTGTGGCAGCAATTTCCTTGTTTGGACATTGTTCGTCAAGTAGCTGAAGTGTGGTGGCTAGAAAATTAGCTGACGTATTTTGATTTTCGTACTTTTCGAGAAACCAAAAACAATTGAAATTTTGACGACTTTCTTATTGATTTTCCTTTATTTATGTTCTCTTTAGTTGACAGACATACATTGTCCTTCCATATTTTCGAACACTATAATTTGAAAACATTGTACAGCCAATTATTTTTAACCCGCGACGCACAAACGACGGGGTGTTATAAGTTTGACGTGTCTGTGTGTGTGTGTCTGTCTGTGGCATCGTAGCTCCCGAATGGATGAACCGATTTTGATTTTGTTTGTTTTGTTTGAAAGGTGAATTAGTCGTGAGTGTTCTTAGACATGTTTCATCAAAATCGGTTTAGCCGTTTGAAGATTATCAGCTCTTTTCTAGTTGATGAAGGGATTTGAGCATCTTCCACGGGTCTGATCAAGTCGAAATTTGGTATTCTATTACTTCAATGATATTAGACGAACAAAGTAACCTTGTACTGATGCTGGAGTATCACCTGGAAATTCCAGGATACCCAAGTAACCCACTAAACAAACAGCAAAAGTATCGTGTTTGGGTTCATTAAAAAGGTCTCAATGAATAGGTTATAGATAAATGGTGATCAGGACGAAGAATGAGGATAATTTAGTAACAAACTTCACTGTGGGAAACATACGCAACGCTGCACAGATTTAAGCGAGACATTAAGTTTAAAAAGCAGGAAATAAAAGTTAAATTTAAAATTTAAAAAACCCCCGACCCAAAACCAAAAGCTCTAAAAAGTAAAAATAATATATTTATTGGTCTTTTAAGTTGTGGGTAATATTTTGATCAACGTATTGTCAAGTCTGGGGACGGCTAATGAAAATGCTAGGCCACCTCTGTTTGGCGTTTTCTTTGACCGTCCCCCGACTTGACAATACTTTTACGTTTTTGGGTCGGGGGTTTTTTAAATTTTAAATTTAATTAATAGAGTAACCGTGGAGTTTCTTGTCGGCCCTTCTTCATAGGAAAGGAACCGTGCACCTAGCTTCTGACGTTTCATGAATGCCCATGTAAATGCAAAAAAAAATGATTTTCTGTAATTATTATTTTTTTATTCCTCAGTAGCTGCCCAGAGTGTGGGTTTGTCCCCGATTGATGGCAAAAGGCTCGCCCCTTATAACATGGACCTAAACTATAACTAGCTAAATGTAGGTATACACCTCCGTCTAACCCTTCCGAGATTACAGGCGTGATGTTATGTGAGTTGTTGTTTTTTAACTATAGCTACAGGAAAACCTATGCTTTTAAATTAAAACATTTTTTAAGTCAAAGTAGCCCTTCCTCTGTGTCCGGAGTGCGCAGCGATCTCCGGTGATTTTCCTTGCTGTGTCGGAGTGCGCTGCGCACTCCGCGTCACTGCCGACGTTTAGGACGTAAAAAAGTATACAAGATGTGTGTGTACCTAGCTTTACCTTGCACAGGGTTTAATAGACAAGACGAGGAATATATTTTATCTTTGGAAAGTATTGAAAATGAACGAATGACGTCTCATGAACCGAACTAAACCAGCCCCCGCGCTCACCCGCGATTCGACATTTCGCGCGCATTTCAACATTTAAAAAAAATCACGATCTCCGAAGTTATTTCAAAATTGCAACTCTAATCCTATTGAACTCCATACATATGTAGATAATTTGAAATTAATCAACATTGGATGCAGTTAATAGGAAAATTAATCTAATCAAGCTATCTAACTTCAGTGCCTACTCGTGTAGCTCTTGAGACCTGCTTCAATGGCTTTGATATATGGATACATAATGGACACAGTCAGTAGGTGCATAACTAAATGCAAACATAACATCACGTTTATATTCACTTAGGGGATTACAGCAGCTTCAGTAACCCAACGAGACCTTACCTAACTTTGAAAGTAATTTCTGTCTTTCATACATATCATGTATTTTTAAATAAAGAAAGAAATAAAATTCGTTAATTTGCGATAAACATGACGCAGAAAAATCACTCAAACAAAAAAAAACCCTGAGGGAAAATATGCGTCACATCCATATAAAACGGCCATCGCTCAGCATAATGCTACTACCCTATAAGAAACAGAGCCCCAGCGCTGGTTTTCAGCGACAGCCGGCGTTGACGTAATGACGACAACCGAACGCATACACTATACGACATGATAAAAAATAAGACTATAGTTCCATCATGATATTCATTACATATTGCATCATGTTAATTAATACGTAATCGCTAATAAAAATTTCAAAACGTTGCCGTATAGTTTTATGTTTTATGAAAATTTTTTTTTGGTTATGTTATCTCGCAGGTCAACATGAGGTTGTTGGCTACTTAAATGGACTTGCCTGGGGCTATCTTAATAAATTAAGGCCTCCAGCTTTAGCCACAGGCTTAAAAACTTAAAACTAGAGAATACACGGTACGGACCTCCGCTTAGGCCAACGCTGGAGGATGGCAGCAGGCGGCGGCGCGTGAGTTGTTTCCCGTAATGTTACGATATTATAAATACATGTTAAATGTATAAACATTCAGAACGAATTGTGCATTTAATTTGTTTCTTATTTTTTATCATATCGTATGCTGTAGGTACGTCGTGTCCCAAATCTCGTTTGATCGAGATGACTAAATGAAACTGACACTAGGGCCTCTGAAGGAGGAATGCTCTCTCATTTTGAGGTGCTTGAGCCAGCTGTCAACGTTTCGACACAACGACATACACACAACGATACATCGTATAATTTACGTCATTACGTCAACGCCGGCTGTCGCTAAATACCAGCACTGGTGCGCTTTTTCGCATAGGGTCGTAGCATTATGCTCAGCAATGGCCGTTTTCCGTGTATGTGACGAATATTTTCCTCCAACGCGTCATGTTTACCGCAAATAAACGTATTTCATTTCTTCTTTTCTTTTGACTCACCGAGACAAACAAATCAAGGAGGAAATAAATAAGAAAAAAGAGTGGATGAAGTGTAAGTTAAAGTCAAACTAATTTATACCGACTCTTGGATGATAGAAAGTATGGCACAGATACAAACTTGTAAGTATTAGTTAATTTTAGAACATATTAACGGAAGACATCAAAGGAACAGCGCGTCTGCGATGAGAGTGAACCAAGAGATATCTACGTCTTATGTGGTGCTGGATGCGACAAGATTTAATATTGTTTTGTTTGGTTGTACCTCACGATCTCTGGAAAGTTCCAGCTAACTTCGGTACAATTTTGTTCTATACTTTTTAATAAGATACGTGTTTGTAAAGGCAACGTGGAACAGCTGATATATTCTGTTAAAATCTCACTGTGAGAACGTAGGTGAAATGAGCTGTCATTGTACCTATATTTTGGCAAATAAATAAATTTCATTTCATTTCCATCTGCCTCTAGGAATTGATACTCATGACAGCTCAATTAGGCTTACTTCACCCAAGTTATCACGGTGAGATTTTTACAGAATATGTCAGCTGTTCTACGTTGCCTTTATAAACACTATCTTATTAAAAAAAAGTATAGAACAATATTGTGCACTGCTAGTCACCGTAAAAATAGAAAATGATTTTTTCTAAAATCCTACAAATCCTAAATACATCGTACAAATATTATAAATGTGAAATTTTGTATGTTTAGATGTTTGTTACTCAATCACGCAAAAACGGCTGAACGGATTTGGATGAAATTTGACACACAGATATTTTACAACCTGGATTAACATATAAAATACTTTTTATCCCGGTAGTACGTTCCTGTGGGATAATTTTCGACCACGACGCGGGCGAAGCAGCTGGTAAAAGCTAGTATTTTCATAATTCTCGATATTATTTTACATGGAGTGCCGTGACCCTGCACCTTAAGGGGAACCTAGTCGCGGGCTCGAACTCACTGATGGGCCTGGCTAAAACGTACGCTGTCTCACCAGGCATCGTGTCCTACAGAGGTAGTATCAGTGATGAGCAGTTAGAAGCTAGTCTACACGCACAACATTAATGAGTGAGATGCAGGATCATTTATAGTAAAACAGGCCTAAAAAATTAAAAACAGTCCTTCGGAAGATCGGGTTTTATGAAAAAAATCACTGCATAAATCAATGACCAATAAAGTTAATTGAACTTTTCGATATTTGAGCTTTGTTGGTACTGAATAGGTTTTTCAGATTTTACACTTCTTTTATTAGATACATAAACACGCCCAAAGTTAGGTTAAATTAGCAAGAAAAACGAATCTTTGTTGGCTCCTAACTTTTTAATGGCTTTTTTTTTGTAGTATTCTGCTTCCGTACAGACAATATTAATAATGAGACAAAACCATACCATGTCTAATTTTTGATGTACATTGTCGAACAGTGGAGTAATATACTCTCGAAGTTTGCATGAAAAATGTGGACTAAATTCACCTTAATTGCGTTAGACAATATAAATCAGAATCTGATCCATTTTAAAGGATATTACTGTTCCATTGCTTCATATGTTCGAAAATGTGTCTGCTCAACATCGTAAAAAACGCAATGAATGTGGTTGGACTGTCAAAATTAAAGCCATTCCTACTGATACGCAATTACTGTACCGGGTGACCCTCAACGTTGTAGCATGTTTAGACAATAAATAAGTCATAGCATCAGCTTTGTTTATTCTATCATTATTTTAACTTAGGTACTCCCCGAGTTAGTAGTAGCTTCCAGTAACTAAACATCAATGTTCACCTTTTCCGCGTAACTTTTCTAATAATAACGTTCAGGCCGTGGAACTTCGTTCGCGCCCTGTCTTCTCTTAATCGACGATTATAGTTTAAACCACGGTTAAAACAAGTTAATCTCCGGTTTATGTGTAACATGGCAAGTTTCACGGTTGATGTGAAACTTGCCGTGTAAAACTTTAGAACGATGGCTTTTATTATGTTATGACAAAATACGTGTTTTGTTGAAATATTGTTTTATAAATGGTACTTTCTTAATTTTTTGGTAATTGAGCGAGCATATTATGTAGGGCAAAAAGTTCATAGTTTGTCGAGCTCTGACAGTCGTTGTGTCGAAACGTTGACAGCTCAAGCACCTCAAAATGAGAGAGCATTCCTCCTTCAGAGGCCCTAGTGTGAGTTTCATTTAGCCATCTCGATCAAACGCAGTGAGCGCGTTCGGCGCTCCGATTGGCCCTGGATTGGTGAAGGACCAATCGGAACGCCGAACGCGCTCACTGCGTTTGATCGAGATGGTTAAATAAAACTCACACTAGGGCCTCTGTAGCCCCATAGTATGAGCGCATGACGTTTTCATTGATGGATCGTGTCCATCTCATGCGCTGCACACTTCCGTCGGAAGCTGGCCATGATCAGGCATGATGAGAGAACACCGAAAATATATTTAAAAGTTTCAGCTTAGGAGTCCCGTGCACACTCATGCAGAAGTCCACTTGCAGAATTCAAAATTGAACCATAAATAAAGTGATCTCCAGAGCCATTGATTTTGGTATGATCCTGTGTCTAAACCAATAATGACTTTAATATGCAAATCTGATAAAGAAAGTGAGGGTTTTTCCTAAATCTGACGACTTTAAAAACTCTTGTTTAATGTTTTTTCCAGGATCTTAGAAAGTAGCTTGTTGGATTTGGTGGTTTTTAAATAGTTGTGTGTTAAACTGACTGTAGTATCCTGTCTATAATCAGCTTAACAATTCTTAACAACACAATAGAGTAGTAGAACAGTAGAATTAAAAAGAGGTTGAACAGCTACAAAAAATCAGAACATTTTTTTAAAAACCGTCCTGATTCTTAAAAAATATCATCAACACGCTTTAGAAATTAACACAGAACTGTCCACATAACCAAACTCGTTAACCCAACTACTTACAGCCGTTATATTTTATTCCTGTACCCAAAAGTTTTAAACCAGTACACACATTAAAAGGGCTAAACATCCAAGCCAACATACATTATTTTTATGTGCTATTTAAATTAGATGGGCGGTTTAAATTCAAGTCGATTTGTAGTACCCTTTTATGTTTTCCATATTGTGAACAACAGAACGAAAATCAAAAGGCGCGATAACAAATGAATCTAACCAAATTCAAAACACGAATACATTAAAAGCTAAATTTGAAATAATTTTGAATTTGAAGTTCCTAGCCAAACGTATTTGAGATCAAAGTGGCCAGCCAATTTCATGTATTTGAGATCAAAGTGGCCAGCCAATTTCATATATTTGAGTTCAAAGTGGCCAGCCAATTTCATTTAAGGATCTAATATTTGTTGTTCAACAGATTTGGTTTTAATTACAATTCTTTTAGAACGAAATTCCTTATCGCACGTTCTGCAAGTGGGGCATGTAGCTAAGTATTAACAGCTGCACGGGTAGATCGATCAGGTAAAACTTCGCTTGTCGCGATTTGTCCGAAGATGGGTGATCTTGACTTGCCTAAATCTCTCCGTACCTCGGAAAGCACGTTAAGTTGTTGGTCTCAGCTGTCATTAGTAGATCTTTGGCAGTCGTTACGGGTCGTCAGAAGCCCGAAAGTCTGCCAACCAGTCTTACCAAGGGGTGTTGTATTACCCAGTTCCTGGGTTGTGGAGGTCAGATAGGCAGTTGCTCCACGTAAAATAAGATCGGTACCCTAGTCTACTTTATGAAGGATTATTTTACTTCGATTATTGTGAATGTGAGGACTATGTGGGTCATTTTTAGGTTTCCGTGCCTAAAAGGTAAAACGGGACCCTATTACTAAGACTCCGCTGTCCGTCCGTCTGTCTGTCTGACCGTCTGTCACCAGGCTGTATCTCATGAACTGTGATAGTTAGACAGGTGAAATGTTCACAGATGATGTATTTCTGTTGCCGCTATAACAACAAATACTAAAAAACAGAATAACATAAATATTTAAGAGGGCTCCCATACCACAGACATGATTTTTTTGCCGTTTTTATAGGTAATGGTACGGAAACCTTCGTGCGCGAGGCGGACTCGTACTTGGCCGGTTATTTATTCTTTTCCTGTTAGTTTGCGTATGATTTGGCAGTTTGAGTAATTCATGCGGCCTACCCCAATGTCCTTTCTTTGCTATTGCCCGTCGAGTCGTTGAGCTCCTCAAGTTCTGAGTTGAGCAACACGATTACTGGCAAATGCTTGCACTGACTGGACTGGTCCACTCAAATCTGTGTGGTTCTTTCCTTAGAATACCGTGTCAGGCACTAACCTACAGTGTTTTCACATGATCTGACCAAGATTATATTTGGAATTTATAAGAGACTGAAATGGAGAAGAAATGGCAAAAGAAACTCAAGGGTCAACCTTGAGTTTGTTTCGCCATTTCTTTCATAGTCTAGCTTATTGAAATGAAATGAAATGAAATGAAATGAAATGAAATGTTTATTTATGTAAGTAGATCTTAAAAGACACTTTTACACGTCAATATTTTGTTGGTCAATATTTTTTTAAACTAGATGGCGCCGGCATTTCCTAGCTGACTGTTCCCTGAGAAGAAAAGCCGAAACAAACTCAGAGGTCATAGTCTCTTTTAAAGTCCAAACATTATATTATTTAAATTTTATGTGAGTCTAACAATGCAGGGTAATGTCTGGAAAGGCCTTTTGAAGAAAGAGCCATTGCAGCTTTGAGCTGACCTGTCTCAACAGACGGCATGTATGTAGCAGTCACCGTGTAGCTCAACCCTATTTTAGGGAGCTCAACGACCCGCCACAAGACGCTACCAGATTTGCAGGACATTTGCGTAGGCCATTTACAAAATGCTCAAAACCACCAGACGAGTTACAAAGTAATGTGTTCAATCTAGCCTGCATAGTACTCACATTCACAGTTACTTTTTTCTTTAAATGTCATTAAAAATCAATACTTAAATATAAAATGTCAACAGTATCTATTAAACACTTAGCTTATATAACAGTTTGTTGCTTGAGGGTACATTGGAGCAACTTATCTAGTCCCAAGCTTTTTTGTCATCCAAGTAATCTTTAACTTTATAGAAACCTTTTTGACAGAGTTTCTGTTTAATAAATGGTTTAAATTTATTGAAGCTTAGTTCCTTAACATGGCTTGGGAGTTTGTTGTAAAAACGAATACTTTGGCACTTAAATGAATTGCTAATTTTTTGGAGCCTAGTCGTGGGCACAATAAGTAAATCTTTATTTCTAGTATTTATGCTATGAACGTCGCTGTGTTTAGAATATAGATTAATATTCTTTTTAACATAAATTAGGTTCTCATATACATATTGAGATGCGACTGTCATTATATTTATTTCCTTAAATTTATCCCTCAGTGAATGTCTACAACTTAGCTTATAAATTGCTCGAATGGCTCGTTTCTGCAGCACAAATATAGCTTGAATGTCGGCTGCATTTCCCCACAGCAAAATGCCGTACGACATTACACTATGGAAATAACTAAAATATACTAATCGAGCTGTTTCTACATCAGTCAAATGACGGATTTTATAGACCGCGTAGGCTGTGGGCCCCACTGTAGCTTCGAGTCCAAAGTAATACCTAAGAACACAGTGGTGTCCACAAGATCCAATTCCGCCCCATTTACTAATACATTGGTTTTCACCTGCTTAACGTTAGGTGTCAGAAATCGAATGCATTTAGTCTTTTTCTCGTTTAATAGTAAATTATTAACACTAAATCAATGCACTATTTTAGCAAGAGCATTATTTACATCGTCAGTAACTGTCTGTTGTCGTTTAAGTTTAAATAAAAGTGATGTGTCATCTGCAAATAACACTATTTCATGACTGTTTTTTAAAAGACAAGGTAGGTCGTTTATATATATGAGAAATAAAAAAGGGCCAAGAATTGAGCCCTGCGGAACTCCCATAGTGACAATAGAGCCTGGGGATCGCTTGCCGTTAACGTCCACTCTTTGGATCCTATTATCCAAATAAGAAATAAGAAGATCCAAGGCAGTGCTTCTAACACCATAGTGATGCAATTTCCTGACCAACGTTTCATGTGAAACACAATCGAAAGCCTTAGACAAGTCACAAAAAATACCTAGTGCATCGTGTGACTTCTCCCAGGCCTCATAAATATGCGTAAGAAGCTCAACACCAGCGTCGGTAGTCGAGCGACCCCTTGTGAAACGGAATTGTTTACTGTTTAATAACTTATGTTTATTAAAATGTCTTTGCAACTGATCTAGCATCAATTTTTCAAATATTTTACTGAAGGTGGGAAGCACAGAAATTGGTCTAAAATTCGTGGGGTCTGATGTGCTACCCGATTTAAACAAAGGTATTATTTTACTATTTTTCATTAGGTCAGGAATTACACCACAGTCAATACATTTATTAAAAATAATTGCCAATTCAGGCGCTACACTGTTGATTATGCATTTTGTAACCTCTACGGAATTTCCCCATAGATCAGCAGTTTTTTTAACATTAAGCGTATTGAAAATTTTTATAATATCTCTAGCGCTAACATATTCGAAATTAAATTCATGGTTACAAATATCAACATTTTCCTTCAATAGGGACTCGGCTACAGTGGGTGAAGAATTTAAAGTTTTAGTGGTTGAGACTGGAATATCAGAAAAGAAATTTTCAAAAACTGTGGCAACTTCTAAATCTTTTTTAATAACTGTATTGTTAATATTAAGGCTGTAGTTACTACTACGCTGCCTATCTCTTCCAGTCTCCTTATTTATAATTTCCCAAGTCGTTTTTATTTTATTTTGACTATTTTTAATTTTTGAGCTTAAATATCGACACTTAGCTTCACTACAAACTTGTTTGAATAGTTTGGAATAGTTCTTAACATATTTATAAAATTCTTTGCTCTTATTATAATTTCTTTCTTCATACAGTTCAAAAAGTTTTATTCTACTAGTAAATATCCCTTTAGTTGCCCATTCACTGAAGTTTGCAGAACCATTAACTGAGATCTGCTTGGGTATAAAAGTTGAGTTAAATTCTGTACAATACATAGCAAAAAAAGAATTGTACAGTTCATTAGGATCATCACTAAAAGGCAAGTAGAGTAATTTACTATTGAGTTTATTTTTAAAGCTCTCCAAGCGACCTGCAGTTTTTGGCACTACAGTGATAAGTCTCTTAGCCACTTTTTTATCTTGCTTATTAAATGTAATTAGTTGTCCACAGTGGTCAGAATCTAGTTGACTTACAATCTTTTTATTAATAGGTGAAATGTCAGTAAATATATTATCTAAACATGTAGCTGACGTGGCAGTTATTCTAGTAGGCTCTAAAAATATATAATTTAGGTTATATGACTGAAATAAATTTTTAATTTTTAGGCACATTGACGAGTCCTCTAATAAATTGACATTAAAATCACCACATACAATTATTTTTTTTCCTAATTTACCAAGTTTTTGTAACACATCATCCATGATACTCTCAAAGCAATCATAAATCGATGATGGAGGCCGGTATACACTCAATACAACAAGCTGCTCCAACTCCACACAAGCTATTTCTATAGTCCGCTCTACATTACTACACACTATTTTTTTATATGCCGTGTAAAATTGATTTTGTTATCCTATTTTCAGAATAAACTATTTAATTTCATTTGCTGGTGCCGCTGCTGCGGCTGCTGAGATCCTCAAGCGGCGTAAATACTGTAACCTTATGGGTAACTACAGTTTTGAGCCGTTTGGAGTCGACACGCTCGGATCATGGGGCCCGAATGCACGTCTCCTTTTTAAGGAAATTTCTCGACGGCTGGTCGACACTTCACGTGACCTGGAGGGCTGGGTCATTCTTTGGCCAAAGAATTAGCATTGCCATTCAACGTGGCAGTCTTCTGGGCACGTTTCCTGATGACAGCGATGCGGACGAATACTTCGACGCCTAAATGTCCTTTCGTTTTTGTATTCATTTCTTTAGTTAGTTAGTTTAATGTCAGTTATTTATAAATGAAATTAACTATTTTAAATAAAAAGTAAGTTATTTCATTTCAGTCAAGTGCTGTGAAAAACTGAAATAAAGTTTTTCATTGAAATCAAACGACATCTATAAATAAAACATGATGCAGGACGGGCGACCGCAGTATCACCGGGTATTGTCCGGGGAGCTACAATAGTAACAAATTGCCCCAGTATTGCCTGCTCCATTACACCTCACACCTTTACTGACATCACGAAATAGAGTGTGAAACCTTCGTTGTAGGTAGGTATATAGAGAGATACAGTAGGTATGTGATTATGACCAAATATTATCCAGTTTAAGAAAGAGACTCAAAATCAAAATCAATCAAAAGTTATTTATTCAAACTGTCTGTTGGAAGTTTGCAGTCAGGTATACGATTTTGCCGTATGGTTCTGAGACTAAGAACGCCTTGTTTGGCTAAATATTCCAGAAGCGGCAGAGACGTGAAATAATATTATTGTCAAAATAGATCCGAAAGTTTTGATTTCTTGTTATTTCACGCGAAAGCCTGACGACCACATTCGCTGCAGCGCTCAAATCTGGCTCTTCAGAACAAACAACCACATTTTCAGCTACTGTTTCAGGATCAAATTTGTATGCAAATCCGCTTTTACCACAACTTTGTGGGTGACTTGATGACTTCAATCAATTCTTTGTGTTTCGAGGTCTCAAAACTCAGGCGACAAGGTTTCATCACCTGGAAAACGTAGCTGTTACCCTACTAGAATCACCAACCAAACAAGCCACAGTTATTTTTTTTTAACATTATTCAAACTAGGCTGAGAGTCAGCTCTTTTTGAACGTCAAAATTACATAAGACAGTCCCCCAAAACGCCCTCCCTTCACCACTTCCTAGTGATTTAGCTGGGAAGAAGAAGTGGCGCAACAAACTTCCCTGCGGCACAGCTGTTTATTAAGTTAGAAGAACTTGATTCTAAACAATAGTGGGTAATTAACGAAACACAAAAATACATTAAATTTGCCATATGTCAGCTAGCACACGCCAATATACCAACAAAGCATTGAAAACTATATGGTACTCAAAGAGAAATAAATAATAATAAATAAAAATTTAAAAAACGTAAACAGAACTTACAATCTACATAAAAGCCTCTATCTAATCTAATCTAAATACAGCTGGGTATAGTTGTTAATAAACCGTTTTAAACCAAAATCCTTGGTTTAAAACCTGTTTTTAATTTATTTAAAACGGTTTATAAATACGACCACGGGGGCTGTACGTTGATTACGTATTACATTAAAAATTAAGTTAAAGACGCTAATTTGAATCATTCGCCTTTTTTTAATACTTGTGAAGTCGTATATCATAAACATAAAATACTTTTTTAGAATTAGGGAGACTGAAAAATATCTTGATGTGCGTATTTACAAATACCCAATTATTATTTTTTTATTTATTACTAAATGGGCCTGCTCTTGACCTCGATCACGCCTGACAATACAATTTTGTTCAATAAGATATAAATTATATATTTGAATCATCATTAGGTTTTATTATTACATTTATAGGAAAGGTATTGGGATTATTTTTAGAATAAACCACCCTAATAATAACCTGAAACATCACAATATTGTCACAACAAAACATAAACAAGGTACCACAAGGTACTAAGAGTTCATATCATGCAGGCGGTCGCAAATCACAATAGAAACAAATTGCCCAACTATTGGCCACATTAGACCTCCTCGCACCTCGGCGCTCCTGGTACAAATATCGTGATATATTGAGGAAAACCTGATATAGGACTATAAGTTTGCTGTCGATGCGTGACACAGAGTAATATTTATTGCGAACATTGTTTGTGTTGTTGCTATTTTACAGTTGTCTCATGTTTTTGCTGTATTCCAACTACATTGCGCCGTGTGACAAAACATCTCAAATAAAAAAGTAATTTTTTACAAATATTAAAAAATAATGCTTTTGGTCATGTTTAGAAGGAGAATAATAAATAAAGCTTTGATAAAAATATTACCTAGAACTTAAAAGGCCAATAAGTATATTTTTTACTTTTTGAGGTTTTTGTTTGGGTCGGGGGTTTTTAAATTTTTAATTTAACTTTTATTCCCTGCTTTTTAAACTTAAAATATTAATAGTAAACACGCTACGATCGACACATGTCACGCTTAAATCTGCGCATCTTTATGTATGTTTCCCACAGTGAAGTGTGTTACTTATTTATCCTCATTCCTCGTCCTGATCACCATTTACCTATAACCTATTCATTGAGCCCTTTTCAAGTTGTGAAAAAATATATAATCCGCCATTTTGTGGCGGCGGCCATCTTGGACCTATTTTCATCAAACATAGCTAAGAACACTCCCGATTAATTCAACTTTCAAACAAAAAAAATCAAAATCAAAATCGGTTCATCCGTTCGAGAGCTACGATGCCACAGACAGACACACACACAGACACGTCAAACTTCTAACACCCCATCGTTTTTGCGTCGAGGGTTTAGTGAAAGGCGACTAACAAAATTTTGTTAGGTTTGGAAGGTAGATGTGAGTGGAAACGGCGGGTGGAAACGCCCTAGAAGGACATTTTATGACCTTTTTGCTGATTTCCTTCAGAAAGGTTAACTGCGTTGTACTCGCTGATGTGCGTGTATGAGCAGATGTATGGACGTAAACAAAGCAAAAGAAGTATGTAAAATCGTAGCAGGTGGTGTTCTATCATAAAATCAAAATCAAAAGTCATTTATTCAAATTAGGCTGAGAATCAGCACTTTTCGAACGTCAAAGTACATGAGACAGTCCCCCAAAACGCCCACCCTTCACCACTTCCTAGTGCTTTAGCTGGGAAGAAGAAGTGGCGCAACAAACTCCCCAGCAGCACAGCTGTCTGTTTAGTCGGATAGACTTGATTTTATACATACATAGGCAAAGTAATCAACATTACGAGACACAGAACTTAAAAATTTGTCATTTATGTCAGCTAGCCATGCCAATATACCAACAAATAAAATGAAAAATTTACTCAAGCACAAAAAATAAAAAGTAAACAAAGCATATACCAAAATAAAAGTCTCCTGGTATAAATGGCGTGATAGCTTACATAAGCAATGCTGGATTATGTTTACAAATCAGAACGTAGGACCATAGAAGTGCCACCCAATATGCGCGCCTTAGTGGGAAGTGATATGCGCGATGGTGATATCAGCCGCACTTGCTGCTTAGTCTGGCTGGGCATGGCGGGCTGATACCAATTGGGGGCGACGCAAATGTACATGTATCTCCCGGGCCCCCTTTTAGTAAGTATTAGTCCGACAAAACCCTCGTTTCTTCCCAGACGTAGGTATCCATGAGGATATCATAAAGGTGCGTTCTGTTGTTTCTTCCCACCCCCAATGGGAAGATGGCGCCAGTTTATGTATGTACATTAAGTTATTATCACTGTTCCTCAAATTAGCCAGATTGCTATAACTGATTAGGGCTACGCTATTGCTACGCCGTAGGTGGCGTAATTGCTACGATGCCTACGAATTCGTAGCAACACGGTAATAGGAACTAATTTAAATAAGAGACGCCAGTAGTTCACGCTTCTATAACGGCAAAGTTATGATTGCTAGCTTTAATAATAACAAGGAATCGTGGCTTTATTACGATTGTAATATGGTCGAGTTTTCATCAAGAAATATGTGATAATTTTTCCTAGAAAAAAAAAACCGTAAATTTCAGTTACATTCTGTTAAGTTCTCAAAGAACTCAATCGGTGCGGGCCTGAGTAGCCAGGTGTTGCCAGTGTGTACAAATAAACTCCTCTAAACGACCTTTTAATAATGTGGGAGGCAAAAACTTGTCCCGTCCTAAACAAATGACATTTAACGAAGAACTAACAACTACTGGATGCGATAGAGAAGAAAAAGTCAATGGCAAAACGAAATAATGTAAAGTTGGAGACTTTTTGTTTTTAGCAAATCTACGACCAACTGAAATTAGTCATACTATTTTTTTAATCAGAACTAACAGTCTATGAAATGTTTACAACATAGCAAATTGGCATAGTATATCAAATTCATCATCCTTATCATCATTTCAGCCAAAAGATGTCCACTGCTGGACATAGGCCTCCCCAAGCTTCTCCAAGCTTCCCACGTCCAGCGGATTCCTGCAGCCTTTACAAGGTCATATCTAAGTCTCACATCATTCACATCACTCTACGTCTTCCGGTATGCGGTCGCCACTCCAGAACCAATACATTTATGTCAATTTCATGAACAATAAATTTCATTTCTTCATTAAAACGGCAACATTTTTATTTATAAACGACATAATATTTATAGAACGTCTATGAATACAAAATTTTATCAAAAGGTTTTACAGGCTTATCGAGCAGATTAACTAATGAATGTCTTATACGATAATTGGGCTATCCAACACTTAAAGATTTTTCAATTCGAACCAGTAGTTCCTGAGATTAGCGTGTTCAACCAAAGAAACTCTGCAGCTTTATAATATTATATCAGTATAGATAGGTATCAGTATTTAAAACAGTGATACCATATTGAATAATGAACTAAATACTATGACATACCAACTAAAACCGTCCAACTTCGTGATCCAGTTCATTTTGAACTTAAAAAAAATGCAAGATTTAATCATTGTCTCTTTAGTTTCTCCTAGCACATCTTCCAACTTTATCCCCTTGTCTCCTAACTAATCGTGCCCCTCCCGAACCCCAGTAAGCCGCTCATTGTTTACGTTATAACAACACTGCGACGAATTTCTCAACTAATAAGTAGTTTGCGTTTGTTTTGTAGTTCAGAAGCAAGATGGGACGGATTAACTGGCGGTAATGCTTTTATTGTTGTTGTTAACTGTCTGTTTTGACCTACAGTTTTGATGGGATGGAGCAGAGAGCTCGGAATCACCGTGCCATCAGCTTCTAGAAACGGTAATCCTAATAAAAGCTATGTATTTAATCGAACCTCTAATTATTCCCATTATGCGCTCCTAAACATATTATGATAGCGCCACTTTTTGTGAACCTCAAATAATCCTTTTTTTTTGGGTCCTAAAATAATAAATTGTCAAGTAACTACGACCAACTTAGATGTAATTAATTATGCAAGTAACTGCGACCAACTTGGTTTAAAGTAGCGCTCAGTTATTACCTTTTTTTTTGATTACGAGGGAAATCCTCATGGATGTCCTCCGCCCCCGGGAGGGCGGAGGGGTCTGTCAGACTCTTACTGACTAAAACCACCCCGATGTTCCGTCTCTCACTTGCACCGGGGATTACGGGAACTAGTGTGACTTCCTCGATCCCCGGCTAGTGCCGGCCTGCCTCTGCGGGCCACCTCACGATAGGGGGGGAGTGAGGTGTTAAACTCCCCCCTTACGTCATAGAGAGGCGCGCGTGGAACACTACGCACCGCCATCTCGGGTCCTAACAAGTAGAGGGTGACAGATTTCCCCGGATCTGCCGTCCCTGGACCCATTTAGGGGGGCTGGAAGAGGGCGTTGTCCGCCCTACGCCGACGCCCGGTGCGTCTGCTGCGGATCGGGTTAGCGGAAGCAATCTCCCGCTCCCTCTCCGCAGCCTCCTTCTGCGACATGACTGTTTCGCAGAAGGAAACCACCGCGTCCCAGGACTCCTCGCTGCCGACCATCGAATCGACAACGGCCGGCAGCGACAGGTCACTGCCTACTCCTGAGATGATGGCACGGCGCGAGTTATTACCTAAGATAACCTATTTGGTCGTGGTGCCCTAGCTTAAACACTGCGACCAACTGTTAGGAAAAGCCAGAAAGTTAAAAATAGGTTCAATTATTTAAAAAGTGCGCATCATTAGAAGCGCAAAAAGTGTTTAGGTGCTGGCAGTCTCACATTTATATTTCATAAATATTCATAATACATTAATTACATATTCCGAGGTGCCGTTTAAGGAAATAAGGGATTAAGCTTTTATTACAGCGACCTGAAGTGGAGCGGCTTTCCATAGATCCATGAAAAAGGAAGGAGGTTCTTATGAAATTAAATTAAATGAAATTAAATGTTTATTTATGTGCCTAAGTAGATCTTACAAGACACTTTTACACGTTAATATTTTGTTGGTCAATATTTTAAAAACTAGATGGCGCTGGCATTTCCTAGCTGACTGTTCCCTGGGAAGAAAAGCCGAAACAAACTCAGAGGTCATGGTCTCTTTTAAAGTCCAAACATTCAAATCAAATCAAATCAAAATATTTTATTTCACATAAACCTGCAAGGGCACTTATGAAACGTCAGAAGCTAGGTGCACGGTTCCAATTTGTCGCTTCCTATGGAGAAGAGCCGGCAAGAAACTCCACGGTTACTCTTTTAAAAATAAATGGGTTTTACAATGTTTTCAAATTACAGTGATAATAGGTATGGGAGGACAGTGCAGGCCTGTCAATAAGTACCAAGTACTTAGAGGAATGAAAATAAAGAATAGAAAATCGTCTATAAATCTAATCTGTAAGGCCTACAACGTTTTCCCATTCACAATATGTAAAAGAATCTACATTAGTAAGATCAACCTATTTAAACAAAGTGACATGATTTCCATGAGAATCACTAATAAATAGGTGCTATTTGAAGCGATGTATAATGTCAAAAATGACGAGAATATGTCAGAAAGTGTAAAAAATAAAAATATTAAAAATTAACATTGTAATTTGGAAGCAGTTAATAGACTCTCACAAAGTTATGCTGTTAATGAGGTACCAGGGAAGCCACATGTGCAGAAGGAATTAATGCCAAACTTCCCTGTCTTCAACGTAGTCTTTTATCTTATAATATGCTTTTTTGATAAGGACACGTTTGATGTGAGTTTTAAACTTTCCATCGCTAAGTTCTGTAACCGACTTTGGCAACTTGTTATAGAAGCGGATACTGTTTATTAGAAATGACTTGCTAGTTTTAGTTAATCTAAATTTTGGAATCACGATTTCATCTTTACTACGTGTATTTAGATTATGGAAGTCGCATCTTTTTTTGAAAAGACCTAAGTTTTTGAATTATATAATTTGAATTTTATGTGAGTCTAACAATGCAGGACAATGTCTGGAAGGGCCTTTTGAAGAAAGAGCCATTGCAGCTTTGAGCTGACCTGTCCCAACAGTTGGCATGTATGTATCAGTCACCGTGGAACTCAACCCTATGTTAGGGAGCTCAACGATCCGTCACACGACGCTACCAGATTTGCAGGCCATTTACAAAATACTCAAAACCACCAGACGAGTTATAAAGCCATGTGTTCAATCTAGCCTGCATAGTACTCACATTCACAGTTAGTTTTTTCTTTAAATGTCCTCAAAAATAATGTCATGTAAGAATAAGAATAAGAATAAGAATCTTTATTTGTAAACATAGGTAGTTACACGGTGTAGGAGATGTCACAATATTAGTTATGATTCTCTATGTTTTGCTGCGAAGCGTACAAATATTATGAAATAATTTATAAACATTTAAATGTCAAAAAATATGTAATAAGTTATACCCAACTGGTAGTCAAAATCATAATGCAATGAAGTAAAAAAAAAAATTATACAGAGGTCAATCTGGAAATATCACTAAAATTAGATGTCAAGTAACAACCCAAGCAGCACGCAAGCGTTTTCAACATCAATATAACAGCCTATTTAGAACTTAGAGTTCTTTTAGAGACTTACAAGAGTGTCAAAAAATTATTTAGTCTTTCTAATAGTGATTTATGAGTCATTATACAGCTCAAACTGTATTAAATCTTTATTAAGGGATCCGCGAAAGCTTAGGGTATTTAAATAGAATATGAAAACTCCACTATACAGCTTAAGTATTTTGTGACACTTTAATCTGGTTTTATCGTTAAAGCTGGATACAAGCTGTATTTTGCATGTGAACACTTACTTATTACAGCTCTTAGTGTTATTATAGTATCACTTAAGACTTGTTTCTGTACAATGGTGTATGCAAACTCCGTTCTAAAACTTATTTTTATGGCGTAATTGTACACTCTTGTAAATACAGTGGTTTTATGACTTCTGTTTTTGAGGGTGTTTTAAAACTAAAAAAATAAATGACAGCTACAGTACAGCTTTATTTCGTATTAACGACAGTCACTCGGAAAGAGTTTACGGTCAACCGCCAACTCCGTCGACGTCCAACGAAGAGGGTTCCGTAGCAAAAACATTAAACAGGGTTATTAATTATCATAACAGTTATGTTAAATGTGTAAATTTAATTCAACCTTCGGAACATGATTATGATGTTTCTTCATAAAGCAGCGCAAGTAGTTCAAATAATGATTGATTTGAATCATGAGATCTAGTTCTCTTACTGCTTTGTCTTATGACGATATTGAAGCCTTTTCACACAGCATTTTGAGGTGGACCAATTATGTAAAGGCCGAGATGTTTCATCCTTTACTAATTTGTTGACATCTAATCGCTTTCTTGGCCATCTTAACTTGCCTTTTGATTCCCACAAACTTGTTACAATGCAAAGCTTGTTTTGCTATTTCTCAATGGTTGCTTAAATTTTAGTCGGCATGTTTTCCTGAAAATAAAGCAAAACTGATATAATACATACAACAAACTAATAATGCTTTACAATAAGTTTACTTAGGTATAAAATATAAGGTCAAATTGAGAATCTCTTCCTTTTTTGTGGATTAAAAATTAAACACCTACTTGTTTTAGTTTTACTATATGTAGGTACGTATCATATTGAGTCAGCGTTTTTTATTTCTTTTAGGTAACCCGTATGAGCATTATAAGTTATGTATAGAGAGCTGGTATACAGCCTAAGTAATAAAAATATTCTATTATAAAGCTGATTAGCAGCCAAAAGCTGTACAATATAATCCTTAACTTACTTAGTACAGCTACTCAGACTATAATGCACTCCGATTATCGTTTAGGCTGTTTAGCAAATAGTCGCCATTTTCGTTATTTCGAATGGAGGTATAAAACAAAATTTGAAATATAATTTAAGGAATATATAATGATTTTCAGCTTGATATGAGAGCACAATGATCACACTACCCTCACTTCTGTTATTATAAAATTGTTTTTTATTCTAACCTTAAAACCAACATTGACTTACCATATAAATAGTATTTTTCTTTTATATCAGATCGATAATTTTGCTGGCGCTTGAATATTTTGACGGAAAACATAGACAAGTTCACAATCAATCAAAATCAAAAGTCATTTATTCAAATTAGGCTGAGAATCAGCACTTTTCGAACGTCAAAGTACATGAGACAGTCCCCCAAAACTCCCACCCTTCACCACTTCCTAGTGCTTTAGCTGGGAAGAAGAAGTAGTGGAACAAACTCCCCAGCAGCACAGCTGTCTGTTTAGTCGGATAGACTTGATTCTATACATACTTAGGCAAAGTAATAAACATTACGAGACACAAAATATTAATTAAATAATTAGTCAAAATGTCAGCTAGCCATACCAATATACCGACAAATAAAATGAAATCTGTCGAGACCAAATAAAGCCTAAAACAACTCATCATAGAAAATATTGTTATGAGTAGATCATGTCAATAACTAATGACTTAATAGATAGTTATAAAAAAAAAATTGTTAGACAGGCAATAAAAAATAAAATAATTATTATACGAACGCATATAACCTGTCACTAGATTCGCCAATTCTGGAGAAAGAACATAAACATTGTCTTGAGTTAATCACAGCGACCAACTATTCTTGTCATTTAAATAGTCGTTGATGGAATAGTAAGCCTTTAAACAAAGGACGGATTTTACTTGAGCTTTAATTACAATAAATTTTAATCCGCAATTTCAATTCACCAATAAACACCTTCAGATATCTAAGTCCAAGATTACGTTTACTTACTAATAAATATTATAAATAACAATGTCGCCATTCATTGAAAAGAATTACATTCATTTTGTGATTCTCTTCAAAAACCTATTTAAAACTCTTTTCTCTATAAAGTATTTATAAGATAATATCTGTAGTATAATGGTTTCTTTGTACACCGAATAACAGCTCTTATACAGCTATTACACAGCGCCTCTATTGCTTCTACAGCTATTATACAGTTATACTAGAGCAAAACGCTGTATAAAATGTGCCCATTTTTTACTTATAGAGGCTATTTTGTATAAGCGCTTATACAGCCTCTATACAGCTTCTAGTATAAAATCGAATTTAAATACAGCTTGTATACAGCTTGCAATGCTACTTGGGAAAGACATGTCAACAATTAAAAATAATATTGATATTTTATCCTTCAAAAACTCAGTTATATTCCAGTAAGATTTATTTACAAGAAACTTCTTTAAATGATTTTTGAATAGGTGAATATCTAACGTAGGCGCGACGTAGATCAATACTTAAATATAAAATGTCAATAGTATTTCTAAGGAACGTGTGTTAACAATTAAACCTGTCAAGGTTCATCATTCAGCATACTGCTGCCCTTATCTTCATTGATTTTGGGTCGGCGTAGCTAGTCGATAATGTAATGTCCCATCTTATTTGAAATCATATATATTTTACCTCTTTCTTTTAATAGCATTCTGTTACTTAAAGCGAGCTAAGTTCATTTCACTCTTTCTGTTCAATCGTTGCACAACAGACTCCTGTTTAAATTTCTTCTTTCCTGCGCATCATCTTTTTTTTTCTACGATCCTGGCAAACGCGCCTCCATTAAATTAACTACCACCATTGTTTACGAGCTCCTCCACTAATCTTTTCAATTATTTTTTGTCGCTATTACACTTCTAATTACTAGAGTTTACTTTGCTTTGTTTTTTCCTTTTATTTGCAATTTAAGGAAGATAGTAAACTTTTTAAGTGGTATATCATAGCTTAGAGATTATAACTATATAACTAACTATACATACATAAACTTATGCATTCTTCCCATGGAACTTCAGAACGTCCTGCTACACCTAGGTCATTTTTTTTTCTTTTTTGGTTTCGTGTTTTCTCAGTTAGTTGTAACCATGATCTGGCAGTTTGAGTAATTTATGCGGCTTACCCAACTGTCATTTCTTTGGTATTTTTCGTCGAATCGTTGAGCTCTTTAAGTTCTCAGTTGAGCTGCTCGATCAGTGACAAATGCGTGCACTAACTGGGCAGGTTCACTCAATCTGTGCGGTTCTTTCCTCAAAAGACCATTTTAGACACCAATATACATGGTCTTCACATGATCTGACTAAGATTATGTGTGGACTTTAAAAGAGACTGACCTCTGAATTTGTTTCGGCCTTTCTTCTCAGAGTAGTCAAATAGGTTACGCCGACCTCATCTAGTTTAAAAAAAATATTATTGACGTGTGTAAAAGTGTTTGTACAAACCTGCTTACAGATATCAAATCATTTATCATTTACAATCCATTCATACTCCTTTCGTTCCGTGTGATGCCAGACGTAAAGAATAGCACCATCCCATTTCTTCCCGTGGGTGTCGTAGGAGGCGACTAAGGAACTTACTAGAGAATGGGCAGCAGCGTTCTCTATGAATTTGACCACCATACTGCGATCGCCAACCCGCCTGCCAAGCGTAGCGATTATGGCAAGCCCCCCAAATTGGGGGAGGCCTATGTCCAGCAGTGGACGTGTTCCGGCTGAAATGATGATGATGATAATGAATGGCCTTTTGGTTCGTTTACGTTCATACATCTGGTCATACACGTAAGCTGGTTGCGATTCCTACGTACCTGAACGTTCTGAAGAACTGCCAGGGATGCGGGTTGTTCGAAAGAGATACCGCGGCCCCTGGCACACAGACAACTGAAGGAACACGAGTGGGTTTTAGTCAGTAAAAGTCTGACACGCGCTCCTGCTCCACCCAGAGCGGGAGAAGTCATTTGATGATTTGCCACCCTCGAAGAAAAAAAAACTGTTCTGAAGAACATCACGAATACCCCAGCATGACCTACTTTACCTACTGAATATTTGCATACCATCTAAACAATACATGTTGGAAATTGTCTCTGCCATTTATACGTGAAATCTCTTGAAGATTGTTTGTTGGTCTAGTGGTCACAAGCGCTACTACTGAGCACGAGGTCCTGGGTTAGTTTACCTTAAAACTTATTGGGTTTTTCTATCTGGAATTTCTGAGTAGTAGCACGGAGTCCGGATTTGTGGTCGGTTGATAGCAATAAGCTTGCCCCATAATTGGTGAAATGTGGACGTAATAAGTCACCTGCCCAACCCTTTAGGGGAACACCTCTTGAATTTTATTGGCACCTACATACCACTTTGTATGCAAATAAATGATAATTTTTTGAAGGCCGGGTGAACTTGGCTGATACCAAAGTCATTATATTTGTAACGGGATTCATAAATCTGCCTAGGGTTTTCATAACTATGTCGGGGTTACCTTCCAGCCTAACTGAATGCGCATTATTTTGCATCGAATGACTGCCCTGTAACCAGTTAAAAGGCCCCCTCCCCTTAGTAAATAAATAAAATTAAAATAAATAATAACTTTATTGTACAGAGAGAAACACATAGGTATAGTCATGCACTAAACATGATTGTACAAGTGGTGGACAAAACCAGGTTGAACAGCTGGCTCCTGAACTAAGTAAAAAGATACTTGTATCTCAGAAGCCAAGGTTCCTCATAAACATTGAATATAATAACTTAAATTCAATCAGGTTATAGTGACTCAGTAATTACAGGTATTAGTATTGCGAAAGGTATTGATGAGATGACCGTTAGAATATCTTCTGTACCGCCGTAAGACATCTTCTGTAACCAATTTTTTAGCTTTGCTTTCAGCGCAAACTTGGTCAACGTGTAAATATCAATTAACCGATGTACTCTATTATATAGACGAGCGCTTAGGACTGAGTAATGGCGGCTAGCAAATGTGGAACGACATTGGACGGAGTCACAGACCGGACGACCTCGACGTCTTAGGAGTAAGACTGGTTGTTGTTTTTATTTTCAATGTGACAATAGGTTAACATTTTTAGTTCAATACTCTTTCTCTTATGTACATTCAGATATTCGTGCAAGAAACACCGCCAAAAATATCTTACTTTCATCGACAAACTTGTTACTGTAATTCATCAGAGGCGACGTAAAAGGAATTTAACAACATTCCCAAAATACCATTTCCCGCTTGTCTTTTGAACACATAACAACATCATCTTAACAAAATACGCAAACGGGGAACCAATCTCCTGAAATAATTCAATTTCTTCTCCTTCTTCCCTCCAACGATCGCTCATCGTTATTTTTATTAATAATATCAAATGACAAACGAGAACAAAGCTTTCAAAAAGTTTATCATTTTCCCTAAATAATAAAATAGGGAAGATAATAAATATGAGATAATATGTGATCATCTGTACAAATAAATTAAATTGAAGTGTGCTTTTTACAAAGAAAGTATATTACGGAAAAATACTTTCTCTCTGACTGTTTGTTCCGGCTAGTCTCCGAAACGTCTGATCCGATTTTGCTGTGACTTTTTCTGGCAGATAGCTGATTTTAATAGGTTTTTGCCTAGTAGCACGTTTCCATGATATAATTTCCGATGGCCACGGGTATAAATGTTCTGTGCACGTGGGCCGCGAATCCGCGAGCACATCTTGTTTGAAATATAGGGATAGAATTGAGATAAAGGAAATGTGTTATCGCACTAACAATTTATACAACGTGTGACGGAAAGGGTACATACCAAGAGCACGGCTTCTTTGGATGATATCAAATGATATTGGAACGATTTTTTATCCTATGTCTACATGTTCCGAAGATGAGAATTTTTAATACATTGATACCAGAACAAATTGAAACAAACAAATCACTCGGAAAAGATTTATCGTGATATTGGCAAGTAACGTGAAAAGTTATTGACCTACGTAGTGCGGTGACACGTTTGTTATGATTTCAATTTAAGAAACATATGAAACCGAAAATTTGGTATAATTTCTTAGAGTATTTTATTTTGAGCTGAAACTATGTATAGTGATTCTATACGAGCTGTTATCTTTAGTGCTTAAGAGCGCTTTCATAGGTTCTCTCGAATTTGAGCGTTTGACTCGAGATTGGATGAATGATTATGGTTTAGATATAACCAAAAAAATTAAAAAACATGTGTCCCGGAAAATTTCATTATTTGTCTAGGGAGCGCTCAAAATATTTTTTTCAATTTGTTTACACAAGTCAGTAAAAACTTTGTCTCGGCAAAGGATGTTTCATAAAATTTTACTTTCGGGCATCTTTTGATGCTTTGTTACAGTTAACGTATAATAGTTTAGTAATTCATAAAAATGTATGTGGTAGGACAGTACCTTGTTATTTAAAATGCTCAAATCAATTTTTTATGTTTCATACAATAATACACCAAAAATAATTCCGTAAAAAAGAGAATTAATGATAATTTTTCGTCTAAAATTATATTTTTTATCTATTTATGTTTAATCTAAATTCAAAGAAAAAGTATTTAATAACTAAGGTTACTGAGTTAACTTGCTTAATAAAAAATACAGTCTATTTAAAAGTAAAACAATATTTTAAAACAATTGTTGCATGCAACGCTATGAATGAGAAATAAATCTCGGGACGCGCGGGCTTTAGCTTTAAGTCCGCGCCGGTTTGTTCCTGGGCGTCCGAATCATAATGGTTAGCATGTCTGAGTAGCGTACTTCACTAAACACACGTGCGATCAGCTACCACGCGGCGTTAAATTTACCTAAAACTGAATACTTCAATTTGTAATAGCCCTCTTATGGATAGCAATAGGGTTTCTCTTACACACTGTTTACCTACCATCTTTTGTACCGCATTTACTGCAATAAATAACTTTGACAGATGCATGAAAATTAGAATTAATACTTAGCACGAACTTTTTGCTAACCTAATTCGCCATAATACGCAACAAAGTTTATCTTCAGACGTTGCATAAACGAAGCCATTTTTTATTTGTGACATGATTGTTTACAGTTTGCGCGTCGATTTCTCTGCCACCCAGTTTACGTAGAAACAACAAAAATATGGTATAAACCTGAATCGAAATATGAATTGAAATACTTGAAATAACATGAAATAATCCGGTACATGGACGCATTTGTTTGTGCATCTGTATCGGAATATTTCCCATGTTATGTTTGTTTTTATGTGTTCCTAGTGAATTTCCCTAGGGCACACCTGTATCCCTGTTATAATGTTTAAACTCACCTTAGGGCTGTTTTGGTACCCGTTGTATGGTATGATATGGTGTTCAAACTTTTCGCTGATAATTTGATAGCAAGCAATTGCTTGCTATCAAATTATCAGCGAAAAGTTTGAAATAGGTAATTACCTAGCAACCTCATAGAAAAAAATCATCATCATTATTCATCATTTCAGCCGACAGACGTCCAACGCTGGACATAGGCCTCCCCAAAAAAAAAATGGGTGGCTTTGCCTTAACCGCCACGCTTGGTAGGCGGGTTGGCGATCGCAGTATGGTGGTCAAATGCATAGAGAACGCTGCTGCCCATTCTCTAGTAAGTCCCTTAGTCGCCTTCTACAGCACCCACGGGAAGAAATGGGATGGTGCTATTCTTTAAGTCCGGCACCAGACGGGACAAATGTCGAAAAAAATGCATGCAACGTTATCATCACAAAGAAAAAAAAATCTGAAATATGCAGGAGTACCTACCTTGCTCTGTGCTTGTTCCATTTTTATATAGTATTGATCATCATCATCATATCAGCCGAAAGACGTCCACTGCTGAACATAAGCCTCCCTCAAAAGGAGAATTGCCATAATCGCCACGCTTGGCAGGCGTGTTGGCGATCGCAGTATGGTTGGCAAATGCATAGAGAACGCTGCTGCCTATTTTTTTTTTTTTTTAAACGTTTACGTTAACGTTTTATTCCCTAGTAAGTCCCTTAGTCGCCTTCTACGACACCCACGGGAAGAAATGGGATGGTGCTATTCTTTTACGTCCGGCACCACACGGAACCTATTCTTATATTATACTCGTATAGTATTATCAGCCTATAATTGTCCCACAGCTGGGATACAGGTCTCCTTTCGGTGAGAGGGAGTAGGGCGAAATCCACCACCCAGAAACAGTGCGCGTTGATAGATGTCACATGCCTTCGAATTTTCCGTTCAAGGACATGTCGGTTTCCCCACGATGTTTTCCTGCACCGTTTCAAGAACAGTAGTGATGAAATGAATTACGTTAAGTAAATCGCCTGTACCTGGGTTCGGACCCTCGACCTACGACTCGTAGGTCGAGGCCGCTACCAATGGGCCACCAGTCCACCACTGCTTTCTTTTTTTTATCTTTCAATCTTTACAGATTTATCTCTACGCTCCAATACTATCGCCGATGTTAGAGATTATAGAGGTATGACGAACAGGGTGTACAGTTCACTCATACTCTATAGAAAAGAGAGAATCCTCCAACCAGACGGTGTTGTGTCTGGTGGGCTATTGCCCGATGGTTTTTTTTTTTTTTTTTTTGGGAAGGGCATCTCGTAGTTGACCTTGAGAGGCCGTAACTACTTAACCGGGCTTTCCTGTGGGGACTAATAGTTTTTAGGCTAAGAGCCTCCAGCCAGGGCTTACAAAACTACACTTATACCTATAGCGACTGCGCACTGAGGGCACCCCCTGCGGGGTACGAGCCTCGGCTCAGGGAGTCACTGTTGGGAGGGGGCAGCAAGTGGGGACAGGCTGGATCAACCAATTTTCTTATTATTAAATCATGGGGATTTTAACTCTACTTGCTCAGCTTCGACGTGGGCTGGCACTTCTGCGGGCAAGGGACGGTTGGGGGAGGAATCGTTTACTCGGGGTCTTCGCGAGGCGCGAGGACCTCGGCGGCGAGGTCGGAAACACGGTCTGTTTTTGTGTGCTGTGCTGGTGGCCCTACTGCTTTCTTGAAGAAGAGTGATGGGGTCATCAGGGTCGGAGAGGACATGTCGCGGCCGGCGAATACGACTGATTTTACTGGGGTGCCTGATGGTTGATGTCGGGATGCTTTATATATGTATATGCTATACCAATCGCGCGGTAAATTCTGATTGCGCGATGCAGGATTTGTGTGAAGTTATGTCATTGGGACGTAGTTCACATGTGATGTTGTAGATGCCGGCCGCCACAAGATAAATCTGTGAGGCTGAATTGAGACCGAGCGTGTCACACGTATAGGTTGCATCTAGACAGATGTGCCAGGATCGTCACACAGTGGATGCTTGGAGACGGGTGTCGTCACCGAGGCTGGCCTTAGAAACGCTGGTGTGACGATTTTGAAAAGGATCAATATAAACAGAATTGGAATAGTACGGGGGAGACCTTTGCACAATTCCAGTAGAACAATAAATGTTAAATAAATTAATATGATATGTGTTTACAGAATAAAATTAAACAACCGACTTCCAAAAAAACACTAAAAAGTGAAAAATAACTTTAATTTCGGAAGTCGGTGACTTTGGATATGTATTTTAATTTTTTGTCACCGCCTTCACTTTTTAGTGGTTCACATGTGCTTACCCCTTCACAGCGTACCGGCGTGATGTTATGTTATTAACTGGTGTAAACAATTGACAGACATGAGATTTCAGCAATCCCTGTCCATTTGCTATCATTTATTGAGGAGTTCCGTTGCCTATCTCCGAAGTTCTTCATCAGATCTTCACCAAATTGAAATGGAACCACTCCGAGAAAGTACTCTTCCAAAAACTACACAAATTGCTTCAAGTGTGCCTATAAAATTTGAAGAGTTCTCTCTATTTCTCCAGGATCCCATCATCAGATCCTGAGTTGATGATCATGGGACCACCTGGGAAGTATACCCTTTCGAACAAAAAAAAAAATATCCAAATCGGTCCAGCCATCTTCGAGTAACCGGGGAACATACATAAAAAAAAAAAAGGTTCCGACGAATTGAGAACCTCCTCCTTTTGGAAGTCGGTTAATAAAGCAATTCTCAAGTTTGGTATATGTATGATGAAATATGTCGAAGTCGCATAACTATTTGCCTTTGACATTTGGCAATGCTGCCAGCCTTTTGGGCACTTTTCGCATTGACAACGATGCGGACGTTTTGATAAGTATAAAAGAAAATAATCATATTATTTTCTTTTATATACCTGTACATATTATTATTTTAAGACCCGTAGTTTTTAAATTAAGTCCTTATGTAATTAAATTAAGTCCTCTTGTAATTAAAAACTAGAATTTGACTTTAAAACCTCTGGAAAATTATTACTATATCCAACATTGGTGTGCCTAACTTATGTTAGATATGGTAATGTTTTTCGGTCACGCCAAAAACAATGCAAACTTTTTTTAGACGCTGCGCGGCCCGAATAGATTTTATTTTCCGGTCGTTTGGTGTCGTTCGTCCGTGGTGTCGATAGTGTGTAAATTGCTAAAAAACGTGTAAAAAAAACTTATCGGGGTGCAATCAACAAACCTTTTACATTTGACACAGCGACATCACGACCATGGATTTTTTTATTTGGTCAGTTTTATATTAACAAATGACATTCAATTCATATTTTATTTACGTCACGTGGTAATTACAAGATTTATAAACATGAAATCCTAACCTTGACAAACCATTCAAGCTCAATAATTACACAAATCAGTAACAATTTCCTGTTATTTTAAATTATTTTGTGATTACAGAATGGGGCAAATGGCCCCGAAATAGCTGCCATTATTTAAGTTCAAATTTGGAATGAAGTGATAAGCGCATCGAGGCTAACAGGAGAATTCTGATTGCCATTTACAATATTTCATTTATCTTTTAACGGGGGTTATCCGAAATTCGCTCCCAGGGGAAGCGGGGAGTCTATGATTTTTTTTGAAACATAAGTAATTCATTACCTGCACGAATTCAAGCCCACCTGCCAAGCGTGGCGATTATGGCAAATCCCCCCCTTTTTGGGGGAGGCTTAAGTCGAGCAGTGGACTTCTTTCGGCTGATATGATGATGTTGATGATGACAAATTCAAGGTGTGCCAGCTCGCCGTGGAACGGGTTATGATCGGGGTTTCTTTGCAGGAGAAAACAGAAACGAAATTATCCGGAATAGAACCGGAGTTACCGTAAGCAAACTGTAGTGGCAATGGGCTGGCCATGTTTGTCGAAGGACCGACGATTGGTGGAGCTGACAATTCCGGAGTAAAGACCGCGTAATGGCAAGCGTAGTGTGGGGCGCCCCCCAGCTAGATGGACCGATGACCTTAAGTGGCTGGGAAAGACTGGATGCGGAAGAATGAAGACAGGGTGCTGTAGTGCAGCCTGCGAGAGGACTGTGTCCAGCAGTGGACTTTGATAGACTGAGTTGATTGAATTCATTACCTTATAATGCTTACTGTACCACTTGCTAATATTTTACAATAACACACAAATAGGTATAAAAAACTGCATTTAATAAATAAAAGATCATAAACTACGGATTAGTAAACAACGACTCTCTCGTCTTCGTCTCTATGGTCGCCAGTTTCATGTCTATGAATCCATCGGCCACCCTAGATTTTGTCTTTGGATGGGTAAAATTCGCGTATATCCGGCCTCTGGTAAACGGGAAGCCCTTGGGGATAAATTTTGGGTTGATTGTCATATTGAGTAGATTGTAGGGGCCCTGAAAATAATAATGAATTGTTAAGGCATATCAAACAGACCTGTGAAATGTAGGGCAGAATTGTATCTAATACCTTGTACCTAATATGTACTTATAAATATAATCTGAATCTCGGAAACGGCTCCAACGGTGTTCATGAAATTTAGTATGCAGGGGATTTCGGGGGCGATAAATCGATCTAGCTAGGTATAATTTTTTGAAAATACCGAAAAAAAAACAAGCATAATGTTTGATGCAAATCGAGATGCAGCGGCGGCTGTCCATGAAAACCAGCGCTAGGGCTTTGTCTCGTATAGGGCCGTAGCATTATGCTGGGCGATAGCTCTTTTGCCTAGATGTACCTAATCCCTTGGCCACGAGCTATACACTCAAGCAAGAAACGCCTTAGTACAGCTACCGAGAGCATGCCATTGTTCATCACGATGCGCCTTGCAGAGCGACGCACGGAAACAGGAGGCGCGTGCGCTTGTCTCAAGTCGCATAGCCGTGACCAGGGGCCTAATATGATCTATGGAGATATTTCCCTGACCTCATAACACTGAAATGATAAGAACAGCGGGGCAAGACAACATTCATTGCGTTATTTACGTAGTAGAAAAAAATGTTTTTCAAATATATGAAGCAGCAGATTAGAAAATTTCCTTGAAAATTCTCTTCGCATTGTGATTAAACATAATTATGTAACGGAATTAGGGGGCGGAATAAGAAGGTACCATATTTACCGGTGGGTGAGGACAAGGTTTATTGCCCAACCCGCCTTGCCTCAAAGAGTATCCGAAGAGCATGTCCTTCTCTGTCAGGTAGCACCAGTTGTAGTGCATCTCGATGAAGCTGCGTTTGTACTGGTTCGTCAGGAGCTCGTAGAAGTATATATCTATCTGTAAGTGACATCACGAATCATGATGATAAAGAATGGCTGAGTGGACGAGCGGTCTAAGCGGGGCATTCACGGTCTGTCTATGGTGCCATAGACTGACCGTGAATTTTTTTTTTTTTTTTTGGGTTTTGGCTTCGCACGGTTTGTGCATTTAGCCAGTGTCAAGTAATTTTTCTTTTTGATCAAGTAAATGGCCCGATATCGGGCACGAATTTACAAAACAGTCATAGTCGTCTTTAGTCAGTCAAGTCAAAGTTAAGTCAAAGTTATTGTAAAGCGGTAGTAACTTTACAACAACCTATTAGGAGTTTTTGGGGGGAACACGAAAAGTCCACGTTAGTCACTTATTTTCACCTTCACTACACTTGTGCACTCACACGTAATTAAATTGCATAATTCACTACCAAAATTATACAATTTTATTCGCTACTTCACTAAATTTCATGAAAATAAAAAGTCGTGCGACATGTTCCAACGCGATCCCGCCAAAAACTCTGACCGTGAATTACGATCTGTACATCACGATGTACAGTCACCAAAAGAGATTAGTTACTAGGGTCGTCAGATAATAGTTGAAGTTTAGTAAGAAAACCATGGATGTTTTCGAATACTTTAAATTCAATTTAAATAATAGAAAACAAACAGTTAATTTGTCAAATTAATTTCATTCGTCAGGACACTGACATATCAAAGCACAGCCGAAACCATTGGGACTAGGAACGTGGAATTTTGCATACGGCTTCTTTTTATATTGTAGGGGAGCACTAAGAAACGGTTTTTGTAAATTTGACCTTTAAAGGGGTGAAAAGGCGATTTCTTTTGTATGAAAAATCATATTCCTTGAGTTAATAAACTGTAAATTTGGCATGAATACTTATCTAAGTAAATCATAAAGTTAATATAAGCATGGTAGAAGTTGTCTAGTTTAAAACTGCACGCCCCTCCACTGCTGGTGGCATATACATTTCAAATGTTTGTATAGAAATGTTTGTGGATGGGCGTGCCGTTTTAAATTAGACGATCTCTACTTCCTGACCGCGCCACAGTCGCATTTTTAATCAGGGTTAATAAGAATAAATGTACATAATATGTTCATTATTGTACATAATAATAAAAAAATAGTACTATAAAGATCCGCGAGAAATTTAACAAAATCAGTGGCGCGGCCACAAAGTATGCTTCCTAGTCGCGCCACCGCGTACACTGCAATAAAATGGGCTATTTATGTACAAACTCAATGGTAAACAATTGTTTGTTCGATTAATCATGAGAAATATTGCAAAAATTCATTAACTATTATGACAAATATCGAAACTTTTTGACTACCCCGAAAAGTTCCGTGTGGTGCCGGACGTAAAGAATAACACCATCCCATCTCTTCCCGTGGGTGTCGTAGAAGGCGACTAAGGGACTTACTAGAGAATGGGCAGCAGCGTTCTCTATGCATTTGACCACCATACTGCGATCGCCAACCCGCCTGCCAAGCGTGGCGATTATGGCAAATCCCACCTTTTGGTCAGGCTTATGTCCAGCAGTGGACGTCTTTCGGCTGATATGATGATGATGATGACCCCGAAAAGAAGGCTTCATTAAAGGAATCATTTATTTGCATGAACATGGATAGGCACATGAGGTGATACATACAATTAAAGTTCTTATGACCTAACCTACCTTAACAGGTGTGCAAATTTACAACGTGTCGTTTTGCATCCTCGTCAAATTCAAGGAGCTAACTATGCTAATGATTCTCGACACGAATCAATAATAAAATAAGTAGATTTTTTATTTTACGGCTATGAAAATACAGTCGAGAACGCAATGGTAATTGAACCATTGCGTTCTCGACTGTATTTTCATAGCCGTAAAATAAAAAATCGCAACAAGTAATTCGAGGACTGGTTTGTGCGACGAAGACTGTTTGAACCCAGGTTACCCAGTTACAGTGCGGTATCACACCGGCCGCGTTTTAAAATTAAAAAAAAAAAAACAAATAAAAATACCTACTTATTTTATTATTGATTCATGTCGAGAATCATTAGCATAGTTACCTCCTTGAATTTGACGAGGATGCAAAACGACACGTTGTATATTGTACTATAAATATAGGTACACATTATTATTGGTAAATTAAACTCACGCTTTTCTACCACGGAAGTGGGCAGAAACTAGAGAGCGCGTAATTGCGTAACTCACGATTAATCATAATCTGTTTCGTTTTGAAACAGATTGCTCATCCATTGCTTCATTTGTTCGAAAAATGTGTCTGCTCAGCAACGTAAATAACGTAATGAATATTGTTGAACTGTTAAAATGAAACAGATTATGATTAGTCGTGTGTTACGCCATTATGGTGCTGTTCCGATCCTTACATACTATTTTCGCCCCGTATCACACACATCCGGTCACACACGCAGCCGCGCCGATTGCGTAAAATATTTAAGGGGAACCTAGTCGCGGGCTCGAACTCACTGGTGTGCCTGGCTAAAAAGCACGCTGTCTCACCAGGCATCGTGTCCTACAGAGGTAGTATCAGTGATGAGCAGTTAGAAGCTAGTCTACACGCACAACGTTATTGAGTGAGATGCAGGATCATTTATAGTACAACAGGCGCGTAAAAAATTAAGAACAGTCCTTCGGAAGACCGGGTTTTATGAAAAAGCCACTGCATAAATCAATTACCTGTAAAGTTTATTGAACTGTCGATACTTGAGCTTTGTCGTTACCGACTTGGTTTTTCAGATTTTACACTTCTTTTATTCCTTAAACACGCCCAAAGTTAGGTTAAATTAGCAAGAAAAACTAATCTTTATAGACAATATTAATAATGAGACAAAACCATACCATGTTTAATTTTTGATCTAAAGTAGCGGTCAGAACTGGTTCGGTTTAACTTACGACCTTCTTATAAATAAGTCATTTCTGATAGACACACACACTCCCATACGTTTACAAGTGATAGTATTTCATAAATTCAACCGTTAAAGTGAATGACATGATAGCTTAGCGGTTACCGTACTTGGGTTAGCGCGTTTGTGCGTAGCGAGTCGCATGTTCGAATCCCACGCGCAGTTTAGTCTTTATTGTTTTAAAAATCGCTTTTGACTATAGTTTCTTGTTTTGTTCGTCTTGGTCACTAAACTTGTAAAACTATATTATTATACCCACAGAAACCTAAATAAATTTAAATGATATTAAGGTGCAGTAGCTAACTTACGGCTCATTCACCGTGACTAGGCGAAGCCGCTAGCAGAAACTAGTAAATACTTTTTTCAAGAGCCAAAATTTGTCGAGAATAATAAAATGTAAAAAACTCGAATAAGAGCGAAGTGCTCGTTTTCAAGAGTGAAAAGCGGGGTCCTGTGCATGTTCCGCCTATTATGCTTAATGGTGCGGCTCTGCGGGTGGTGAGCAGCTTCAAGTATCTGGGGCACATTGTGACAGAAGAGTTGCAAGATGACGCAGACATAGAGAGGGAGCGCAGAGCATTGGCAGTCAGGGGGAATATGGTTGCGCGCAGGTTTGCTCGCTGCTCGAGGGATGTGAAAATTACTCTTTTCAAGGCGTACTGCCAATCGTTATACTCGAGCAGTCTGTGGGTAAACTTTACGCGCCGGGCTGCTAGTGCTCTGCGTGTCCAATACAACAACGTCTTCAGGATGCTGATGCGGCTGCCTCGCTATTGTAGTGCGTCCGGAATGTTTGCGGAGGCGCGAACGGACGGCTTTCATGCGGTTGTACGGAAGAAAGTAGCCTCTTTGTTGCAACGCGTGCGAGGCAGTAGCAACAGTATCCTGCAGATGGTCGTATCTCGTGCAGATTGCCCTATCCAAAACAAATGGATGCATATTGTGATGGGTATTGACTAACATAGTGTATAAGATTTGACTAACACAATATTTATATTTATAATAATTTATTTCTCTGTTTAATAATTTGTAATTTGTATGGATTGAATTTTTATCTGAAATAAACTGATTAATAAAAAAGTACTCACATAAATACTAGTATCAAAAGGTACAAGCGTTTCAAAGTTAAGTCCAACGTAGTAGACAGGGTTAGACCGGCCGTACCGCACAGAAGTCAGGTTTGCGTATGTCAGGAACTTAGGGTTAAAATACGTCACCCTAGGGTGCTCCACGCTCATGTATGTTACCTGGAACATACTTACGAGTACATAACTTTACATCAAAGAAAGAAAGAAAAATAAATTATTTGAGACACGCACAGGAATTACAAACACGAAGAACATAATACTGAAATACAAACTGAAAATCGAACCGAGGCCCAGGTGAGACAGTCAATTGTTTTATTATTTTGAAAGCAACAAAATTCGAGTATTTCTCAACTGGCTAGACAAAGTGACGTTCTCGCAAGCGGTAACGATCATATAAAGTCTTGGTGTGGATTGACAAATAAAGAAAGAAAGAAAGAAAAATGTGTTTACTAGCATTACGGCATTAATAAGCCGTAGAAATTCTGTTGAAAGGTGCCATTCAAGTATTACGTAAGCACTATATTGGGTTATTGCTTTGCTTATTTTTGATGACATGGTGGATGGGGAGTCTGGATGGTGATTACGTCAGCAGAATTTTTTTTTTTCCTTTTTTAATTTAGTCGATTTTGATTTGAACACATAATATTAAATGAATGAATTAAAAAAATGAATATAATGAATGAATGGCTCCAAGAAAACGACGCGATATTCCTAAATCACACGAAATTGAGCAGGCACACAACATTGAGCGGCAAACATCCAATGTCATCGAAGACTTAGTGTTATGGATTCGTGTGTCATGAAGTGAAGACTGTTAATTTTAATGATTACCATACCAACATTTTAAAAGAATTTTCTTTTGTTCGCTAATACATTAAGATTATAATAACTGAATACCATCTCAATAAAAGTTGCTTAAATAAATATTATAATATTATTATTATAGTATAGATATGTCGGAGTATAACATGATAAAATGAACGATACAGTTTTTGGTGAAGCCACCTGTGTCTGACTGCGCAAACGCACCAAGCTTGGGGATTTCTGGCTCGTTTATAAGGATTTCTTTATTTAGATATAACTGATGGTCTTTCATGCAAGAGGTCTATCGGAGCAGTGGTGCACCAGTGGTAACGGCCGCGACTTATGAGATGTAGATCGTAGGTTCGGACCCAGACAGGCGCCATACTTTGTGTCAATTTTTTTATCACCACAGTCCTCAAAACGGTGAAGGAAAACATCGTGAGGAAACCGGCATGTTCTTGAACCAAAATCCGAAGACATGTGACATCTACCAACCTGCACTGGGCCCGCGTGGTGGATTACGGCCCACTCCCTCTCATAGAGAGGAGGCCTGTGTCCCAGCAGTGGGAACGTTATAGGCTGATTAAGCGTGCTTAAACTATCATGCGTCCGTCGCCATTTTGATTTTGGGTCTTTTTGGGCCAGCCATAAGGCACACTCTCCTGCTTTCTTTAGTTTTTTTTTTTTTTGCTGTATATTATATTATGTGCCAGTTAGTCAGTCCTAAATAAAGGTATTTACTTTCTTTCTTTTTTTTTTTTTTTTTTGATTTTGGCTTCACACGGTTTGTGCATTTAGCCAGTGTCAAGTAATTTTTCTTTTAGATCAAGTAAATGGCCCGATATCGGGCACGAAGTTACAAAACAGTCATAGTCGTCTTTAGTCAGTCAAGTCAAATCAAAGTTATTGTAAAGCGGTAGTAACTTTACAACAACCTAATAGGAGTTTTTGGGGGGAACACGAAAAGTCCACGTTAGTCACTTATTTTCACCTTCACTACACTTGTGCACTCACACGTAACTAAATTGAATAATTCACTATCAAAATTATACAATTTAATTCGCTATTTCACTAAATTCCATGAAAATGAAAATTCGTGCGACATGTTCCAACGCGATCCCTCCAAAAACCTTTCTTTCTTTATATTTAAATAAGCTTGAAATGACGTTCGTATGTCAATAGAATCAAGTTCGATAAATAAATAATTTAAGTTTGAGAAAGGGCCAAAAACAAAATAAATAAACGAAAGCATTGATTTGATTTAAAATCGTCTCATTCATACGTTTTCCTAACTTACTTTTGAATTTGGAATCTCTAAAATATGAATTTATCGAAAAGAAACCATTGCGTACTACAAGCCGACATTTGTTTCTGTACAGCATAAAAAAACTACCGAATTCCAAAAACAAACACTTTAATTTCGGAAGTCAGTGTCTTTGGATCTGTATTTTAGTTTTTTTGGCACCGACTTTCAAAATTAAAGTTATTTACATTTTGTAGTGGTTTTTTTAGGCCTATTCTTCTCCTTTTAGATATGGAACCTTCCCGACACCAATTTATACACTACTTGCTGTTTAAACACCAGTGACAGGAGTATAAGAACATCATCAATGTACACAAAGTGCATTTAATACGTATTTTTGAAGCTAACACAGAAGTACCTACAAAAAGTTAATAAAAATATGGGACAACCCATGAAGCATTCCCTTCCTATCCGTTAAAAATTGAATTTTCCAAATCAATTTACATTGCCGGAGACACCATATTATAATAAATAATAGTATAAAAAACTAATAAACACCCTTTACAAACCAAGCTAAAAAAGTAGAAAATAATTTAATTCTATTAAAAAGCGTGAGGTGTTTTTTGAGGTATTTTTGTAATCAATTAATATCAAGCGTGTTTTTCAGTTTTTTTAAACTATTAATTATTTACTATTTTTTAGTTCTACTAACTACAAAAGCGTGATTTTTTGTTTTTTTTTTCTATTTTTTTTTTATTTTTGAATTGTCATCGGTCCTCGATAAGTCTACAAAGTTTAAATGAAATCTGACCGTTTGAAGTGAGTCAAAATCGCGTTCGGTTACAAACAAACATACAAGTGAAGCTAATACATAGCGTGTAAAAACAGATGAATTGAGAACCTGGTCCTTTTTAAGGCGGTTTAATAAATAATGTTCAAATCGACTCGAACATTAGGTATCTTGTGTAGGTATTACATAACTGGTGAACACCGTACAAGATTTAGCTAATTAGGACGAAGACCTTATAAAGGCACCCCGCAGACAAGTGCAACGCGATGCCGACGATGCGACGCGATTCTGGTTGTACAACTTCCATGAAGTTTTCATAGAAAAGGTTCTACAAGGGTCGCATTGCGCTGTCGCGCTCTTCTGGTCTGCGGAGCCTAAGTCCAAATATATATATCTCTCTCAGAGAGAGATCTCTCATATATCCAAATTAGAAATATTATTTTCCTAAGATTTTTTTTTACAATCTACTTATGTGACTACTTAGTCAACAGACCGGATTTAATTTATCACTGAACTTACCCGCCCTTATATCATTGCTCGTCCTATTACAGTGGAGTTATTAGTCGCTCAGAACTTCTGGCCCAACGGCGATGACGAATCAAGGAACTAGTAAACTATATTAAAAGAAAACCCTACCACTCACCTTTTCTGAAACACAACTGAAGCAAAACAAAGATAATAGAAAACAATTTACGATGTTAATCTGCTCAGCCATTGTCCAATGAACCTCACGCTTCCATAGAATTTAACCAAATATTTAACGCAAATATAATTCAGTTTTTATATTATGTTCTTGTATTGTTTATCGAAAAGCAATTTTATGGTTTTGTAAACATTCTAATTTCATTGTACATAATTGCCAACGAAATTGCGGTCAATGCGGTAGATGGTTGACGAACTATTAACGGGGAAATTAGTGGGAGTCGGATGAAAGAAGCGGGAGTCGAATAAAAGAAGCGGGAGTCGAATGAAAGAAGCGAGAATCGAATGAAAGAAAAGGGTAAATAAGTAAATGATTGATGTAACAGCTTAAATTGAGACAACAATTCGATTTTTTTTTCTGAAAACGTTGATAATTTCTGCAGTTATAAAAAAACGTTTTGTTGCATAAAAAAATCAAGGCTAGATCCAGCTCTAGATGCATATAAACCTAAATCATACTCCATTAAAGGCCCGTTAACAGAATACCCATGGATATTTCGAGAACAATCTACCGGAAATAGCATAATAGAGTCAATTATGCAAATTGGCACAGGAAATTGCGTGTGGTAGGTAACTAGTAACAAATTATTTTGATCGTTATCATATAAACTCATGTTAATCGTTTTGAGCCTACGTTATAAGCCGAGATTTTGTATTGGATAGACGGCTATTGGATTGGATTTTTCTATTGGATAACTACTACTGGGCAGTTAGCACAGTAAACATCAATACACACAAACATCACAGAGTTTCTTGCTACACGTAAAAGTAGTAAAATATTCTAATATCTTTGACAGACATTTCATACAATCATCTCAAAAATAGAAATTATTGTGCCAATTCTTTGGTTCACCTAAACTAAAATTAGAGTATTTAGTATCTCTTACTGACAGACCGTGAAAGAAAAAGACAAGTGACGCTCTAGAACTGTTAAACTAAATGACGTCTCGATTGCCTTGAATTGGGCGTGATTTTAAGCATAATGAATTTCCCCCAGTGGGTTCCCGCATTGTCGTTGTGGGGGGACTCAGTAGCCGTGGTCATCGCCACGGTGAAGCGAAGAGGAACCCCAAGGTGGGGCCGCTCGTCAGGGCTTTTGCCTCCAAGCCGACGACGTAGCGGCCAAAAAGTAGGTTGCGGTGAGGTGCATCGCAACTGAGGCGGGCCGCGATGTTGAATGGGAGGCATCGCGGCAGAGGGTTACAGGCTGCAGCGGAAGAAGAGTGCCGGTACTTCTGAGTAGCGCTCTTCCCTTCCGTGGCCTGGACGGAGCCGCCACCATTTGATGGCCGACGCAGTGGGGCCGCAGGGGAGGAGGAGTGTCGGTATAGCGTTGGCCGTTCTCCCTATCCCCTGCGGCCGAAAAGTGGTAGGTGGCGGGGCCACTGTGCTGACCCGTCGCAGGGGGACCAAGGGTGCCAGACACGGGGTCGTCTGGGGCCCTTATGCTATTTGGTTCCTGGGGTAGTCACGGCGTGCCATGTGTCCTGATGCGCCGGTGATAGGGGTTATTCCCCTCCAAGGAGGGTCCGGTGACGGACAGCCGCGGCGGGTTCGCGGGTGGTTTGCGCGTTTCCGTGTTCCCGCCTCAAGCGGCACTGGAGAACACCGTGGAGTTTTAGTGGGTTACAGTCCCACATAACTGCTATCTCCTCGTGGTAGTGCAGTAGGCATTTCTCCACGTCAACAAAAAAATATATATATGCCCGGGTTGACGGCGCGTTGTGTTCCACGCGCGCCGTTAGAGATGTCAGCAATAACTGGTGGGGTCCGCAAGGGCCGATGCCTGCCAGGAATGCAGGTTGTTGGAAAGAGATACCGTGGCCCCTCTCACACAGGCAGCTGAGGGAACATGGGTGGGTTTTAGTCAGTAAAAGTCTGACACTCATTCCTGCTCCATCCAGAGCGGGAGTCATTTGATGATTTCCCACCCACAAAAAAAATATCATAATGAATTTAATTCGTCGTAGTTGCGTTGAAGAAAATCTTAGTTCGACTAAATTTGACAGCTCTTGTTTATTTCCGTCTCTTTCTTGCTTCATTAGAAGCAATTATAGCAATAGTCTAAATTAAGTTTAGTTGTGCATGGTTTTGCACGACAGAATCATCACCAACAGCTTACTTAATTTGTTGGGAAGGTAACCGAAGAACGATTTATCAAGTCGTTACTAAGGACATTAGTAGGATGCCCATGTTTAAATTAGACTCGACGAATAGCTTCAGGCCACCAAAAACATAGGACTAAACTATGACATCCGAAAAATTTAGGAAATGTGTACTGACAACTTGAATATTTAATGACAAGTTACAACCTTCCAGAGTTTTACCTAAATACAGCTCGCCAACTTTGTCAATTGTTCACTATCCACAAAAAAAACGATTACAAAAAACTAACTCTCTAACTTTAACTTTAACTTAACTTTAAATTGACTCTCTCAAAAAGTATGAAACAATAAATTTTTCTCATCTGTAAGTCGTATGCCACTTTACCCCAAAACTAGTGATGGCTTACTATCGTTAGCCAGCGGACAATCAAGACGCTTCCAATGATACCGATGCCATTTGTCAAATTATGATAAGTAGTTTAGGAGTAATGAGGGAACAGATGAACATACATGCATACATACGTACCCACATACATACCGGTCAAAATCATAACCCTCCTTTTTTGCTTCGCTGTAGTCGGATAAAAATGGTGGCTGATTTACAGGGTCCTAAAAACTTTACATCAAAACTCTTTAGATAGCGGGAATTTCTGAACTTTTCTTGCTTTGTTCACCAAAAGTCTCAGAATTCAGCATTGTTAAATAAAATCTTGTAAAAAGTAACTTAATAGTCAAATAAATAAGGTTTATTGCATTCTTTATTAATTTACAGCGCGAAGGTGACTGTTCATTGCTGTCGTTGAATGGCGAAAAACATCTTTACAAAGAGGTAAAAATTCACGGAAGAGGCGGATTATTTTCAGCAGGCTTAGCACGAGCACCGATTTGTCGACGGAAGAATAGACATGACTATTAACTAAATTATGTACAATAGGAGAAGATAGTGTTTTTCTATTAATTATTACAGTTATGCGTTCTAAACGAATCATAATTTTGTAGATAATCCTATAAACTTTGTGGCCGTCTAGTAGAAAGTTTGTTGTCGGTGTGATTTTGACAGTTTGGGAAGAAATATTATTCTGAAATAGTCTACATTTATAAGGACCTAGACAAAGATCGTTAGAAACGAAAGACAAGATAACAGATTGTAGAAGGATATCTACGGTGAGATGTCAAAAATAGAGAAACGAAATGTCAATTTGTACTGAAAAAGCACTGTCTATTCTTCGTAGAAATAGCAAGCGTTATGCTAAGCCTACTGAACATGGTCTGCCGAATAGCAACTTGTGTAGACAAATACAACTCCATGATCTATGTAGAATTATTAGCTTTGCATTAGCAGTGATCTAACAACAAGAGACTTCAACAGTGCCATGTTACAATTTTTTTTTTTGCAAACTTATACTCTGACATTTGATAATTATTATATACACTTTGACATGAATATTTACTTTAGAAGTATAATATTATTTTTGTTTTAATTATTGTGAATGTAAGGACTATTTGGGTCATATTTTGTTTGTTTTTGTGTTTTCTGTTTTGTGTTTCATCTCTTTCTCAGCTAGTTTTAATATTAATCTGGCAGTTTGAGTATTTTATGCGGCCTACCCAAATGTCCTGTCTTTGGTATTGTTCGTCAAATCGTTGAGCTCCTCAAGTTCTGAGTTGAGCTGTATGATTACTGACAAATGCGTGCACTGAATGGACAGGTCCACTCAATCTGTGTGGTTCTTTCTTCAAAAGACCATTTCAGACACCGATCCACATGGTCTTCACATGATCTGACCAAGATTATATCTGGACTTTAAAAGAGACTGTGACCTCTGAGTTTGTTTCGGCCTTTCTTCTCAGAGTAGTCAGATCGGAAACGCCGACCTCATCTAGTTTAAAAAAAATATGATTGACGTGTAAAAGTGTTTGTACAAACCTACTTACAGAAATAAAATCATTTATCATTTATCATTTATTAATGTTTTAAAGCATTATAGCTCATTCAGAGACGGTTTTATTTTGAAGAAACTTCTTGCACTAGACGCATAATTTAAACCCACCAGCATATTTAGCTTCATAATTTCAGCCGGAAGACGTCCACAGCTGGACATAGGCCTCCCCCAATTTGGGGGGCTTGCCATAATCGCCACGCTTGGCAGGCGGGTTGGCGATCGCAGTATGGTGGTAAAATGCATAGAGAACGCTGCTGCCCATTCTCTAGTCAGTCCCTTAGTCGCTTTCTACGACACCCACGGGAAGAGATGGGATGGTGCTATTCTTTACGTCCGGCACCACACGGAATATTTAGTAAATGTCTATTTTTCACTATGCGATGAAAATTATCTAAAGAATAAATTTGTGGTTTGACAACTTTTGTATAGAACAGAATTATGTCACACTGAGATATTTGTTCTTGAGATAAAATTTACTGAGAGTGAAAAAGTAGGGCCACAGAAGTATTTCCATAAAATGTCAGTAAAAAAATAGACAATAGACATAGTTAGGTCCGACAAAAAAACCATCTCGTGGAGAAGAGGACATTAAATAACAAAGAAAATTATTCCTTTCCAGTGAAGTTTAAGTGAAGAGGTTCATATAAATATCATTATCATGACTGTTACGACCGCTGAGACGGCGCGATGGCGCGAAGAAGAAATTCTGTTTCTTTGAAAGAAACTCTTTTGTTAAGCATACATTTTTTCTGAACTATTTTATAAAGAGAAAATATTTGATTTTCTGTATTTTTGATTGTTACGCTTTCACACTCAAACGGCAGAATGAATTTGGATATAATTTGGTATCCTGATATTCCCACGAAATCGAGACTGATGCGGGTAAAACCACTGGGTGAAGCTAATTTTAAATAAAGAGATAGGTATGTCACCACTGGCTAGATCAGATGCGATCAAGAAGGCTGTTGGAGACAACATCTACCGAGCGATCCACAATGCAGACTGTACAACTTGGAGACGCGTGGTATGTGGTCGTGATCCTCAGCATTGAGGGAACGATGAAGAAGATGCTATGTCACGAGAAAACATACCTTAGAGAGTATACCTATGTACCATACAGGTAGGTAAGAAAGCCTCAAAAAATGTTTTCTTGTTAAAAGAAAAAATGCAACTATGAAAATGACGTATTCCATAATACCTACACAACGTGTTACGGAAAGGGTATATACATACCAAGGGCACGGCTTCTTTGGCTAATATCAAACGATATTGGAAGGGTTTTTTAATCCTCCCTCTACATGTTCGGAAGTTATGAGAATTTTTAATACATTGATACCAGAACAAATTGAAACAAACACATCACTTGGAAGAGATTTATCGTGATATTGGCAAGTAACGTGGAAAGTTATTGACCTACGTAGTGCGGTGACACGTTTGTTATAATTTGAATTTAAGAAACATATGAAACCTAAAATTTGGTACCAATTCTTAGAGTATTATGTATAGTGATTCTATACCAGCTGTTATCTTTAGTGATTAAGGATAGCAATAGGGTTTCTGTTACACCCTGTATAGAATAATATTTGTTTGATACCCATTTTCATTTCAAACTGTTTTATAGATATTTATTTTAGTGGTGATATTATCTGTAGGTACTTATTTATAAAATATCTACATATAATTACTTTAGTAGAAAATTGATTTTGAATCTTGCGTTTATACAACTGCACTTAGATAATCAGTGGCGGATCCAAGGGGGCTAAATTCTTCCGAGACAAATCTTAAACTAAACTTGATATTATTCTAATTTAACTTTTTAGCAAGCATTCAGCTCCGGATTTACGATTTTTTAGAACCGGGGCAGAAACTTAATAGTGGCGCCCCTCTCTCCAGCGTTTGAGATAAATTAATTAGGTGTGGGCCTGTGTGGCGCGTAAGCGCTGGTTCAGTTCCAGCGCGGTACGATGACTGGTGCAGTATTCTTCGATATAGCGAAAGCTTTCGACAAAGTCTGGCACAACGGCTTATTATATAAGCTGTACAAACTCGGTGTGCCCGATCGTCTCGTGCTCATCTTACGAGACTTTTTGTCGAACCGCACTTTCGCTATCGCATAGAGGGAGCGATACAATCCCCCCACCCCATACGCGCCGGCGTCCCTCAAGGCGCCGTGTTGTCCCCTCTCATTTTCACGCTATTCACTAGCGATATCCCAAAACGTAGACTGGCAAAGTTCGCACTGTTCGCAGACGACACAGCCATTTACTACGCTGGGAAAAATCAGGACGCGATAGCCTCCAGGCTCCAGACCGCAGTCAATGTTCTTGGCGCGTGGTTTACTAAATGGAGGATTGAAGTAAATCCGGACAAAAGTCAAGCGGTTGCCTTCACGAAACCGCGACACAGACCTGACCCCCCCCCCGGCCCATCTCCATGTTTGGCAAGCCTATCCCTTGGGAGAAGCAAGCTAAATATCTAGGAGTGATCATGGATCAGCACCTCTCCTTCTTTGAGCACACCGAGAAGGCGCGCTCACGCGCCGCCTTCGCTCTAGGAAGGTTGCACTCTGTTCTGAATGCACGCAGCAAGTTGTCACTCAAGTGCAAGTTGCGAATATACACGGCGTGCATAAGGCCAATAATGACCTATGCTAGTGCAGTCTTTGCACACACAAAGCCCCGATTCATCCATAGGATGCAGACTTTACAAAACCGTTTGCTTCGCCAAGCTACAGGCTCGCCATGATACGATAGGAACGAGATCCTCCATCTCGACCTCAGAATCCCCACTATATAGCTCAGTTTCTAAAACGCAATTCAAAGCGTTTCTTCGAATCCGCCGCGCAACACCACAATCCACTGATTGCGAAAGCCGCTAGTTATGTCCCCAGTAGAATCAGTAGAATCCGCCGGCCGAGACACGTCCTTTCAGACCCTGATGACCCCATCACTCTCCTCCAAGAAAGCAGTAGGGCCACCAGTACAGCACATAAACACAGACCGTCCTTCCGACCTCGCCGCCGAGGGTCTCGCGCGAAGACCTCGAGTAAACGTAATGTCCCCCAACCGTCCCTTGCCCGCAGAAGTGCCAGCCCGCGCCGAAGCTGAGCAAGTAGAGTTAAAATCCCCGATTTTTAATTATAATGAAACTGTTTTGATCCAGCCTGTCCCCATTTGCTGTCCTCCCGAAAATAGTGATGCCCTGAGCCGAGGCCCGAACCCCGCAGGGGGTGCCCTCAGCGAGCGGTTGCTGTAGTTTTTAAGTATAGTTTTGTAAGCCCTGGCTGGAGGCTCTTAGTCTAAAAGCTAATAGTCCCCACAGGAAAGCCCGGTTAAGCAGTCACAGCCTCTCAAGGTCAACTGCGAGATGCCATACCCAAAAAAAAAAAACCTGTGTGGCGCCTTTTTGAGCCAACCAGGCTTCCGTATGCTAGGCGCTTTGTGGAGCTCGTTTTTCATTTTTAATCATACTATATTATGATTTTGGTGCCCCCTGAAACGGTTTGAGACAGACAACAATTTTAGAAATTGATGCGAAACGTAATCCGAGAACGCCTGTTATACCTTAAGGCCCTGATAACTTTAAATAATGTCGTGATGAGCGATAATAGTTGTTATTGCAATCCGATACGGGTTAAAATCTGTTGTAATGAATTCGAATAATAAATGAGCAAACGTACGTCGTAAAAGTGCAAATTAAGCCTTTTCGCACATGGTTCGTAGGCGTAGTTGTCACACGAGACGCGGAGTGTTCTACAAACGAATCGTCGCGTAGACGTATCGTTTTGTAATATCTCAGTTGAAATCATGGCGTACACATCTGGTACGCTTGAGCGTACCAGATGTGTTTGGGGAATTTATTGATGACCTTACCTTCTCTTCAGACGAAGAGGATTTCTTGTTATTTGTTTTCGTTAGAAGTAGAAAGCGACGTGCTCATTGGATCCATCCATCACAAATAATTACAAGAAAAGATTGTTTGTTGCTGCACGTGAACTGTCAGAAAATGATAATAAATTCCGCAGTTTTTATCGAATGAGGAAGGATACATTTACAATACTTCGAAATATTTTGGGACCACACCTATTGAAAAATGATACTAACATGACAGAGGCTGTACCCCCAGAAGAACGAATCATGATAACTCTACGGTAAATAAAACTATAATACTTTTAATCTTTTATTTATTGAAAAAATTATAAATAACGAAATAAGCACCAATGTGCACCACTTTTATTCACTGTTTCGAAATGACCGATAATGCTTAAATTTTGTAACTAAGTACATGTACGTACGTGTTTGTAGGTTTAACTTTAGAAATAATTTATTCTGTATTTTCATTCCAATTGTACTGAGTCAACTCGTTCACGTTCAGGTCATTGCTTAGTTGACTATCATCTCTGCTAGTTCTGTAATCAAGAGGTGATCTCACTAATTGCTCACCCTCCCGATTAGAAGTCATAGTTAAAGATACCGCAGAATATGGTTGTTGCTGCTGAATAGGGCTCATAACTGAAGATATTGGAGAGTACTGTAGTTGTAATGGCTGCTCCTGATTAGGACTCATATCTGTAGAAACACGAGTGTATGTTTGTTGACGAGGTTGCTGGTAAATATCTGAATTGATTTCGGCCGTTGAAGACGATTGCTGGTTTTGCTGAGCCATTTGATATTTTTGGATGAGCGTCATCATTTCAATTTTAAGTAATCTCATGTTATTATTATTTAAGTTTTCGATGTCTGGAAGTAAACTCAATAAAAACATTTTGCGAGGATTTTCTGTGTCAGCCCTTTGCATAGATTTCTCGATATTTTGCCGTTTCGTAGCAATATATTGCATAAAAGTGCTGTTGACAACGTTATTAGATGTCTTGGCTCTCTTTTTAGGCGGCCATGTTGAAACGTTGAAACATCTTCGTTTGTCGGTGTACGTTGAGTTTCCACTTCGTTTGTTGGTGTATTATGAGTATCCACATCGTCAAGACTGTTATCGGTTGTTTGAGAACTAGATGGAGGAATATTTCCGGGTTCTTTCTCATTGTTAGTAGGTTCAACAAATGGAATCACAAATTGCATTTCATCGTGTAAGTAATACTGTTTCCTCGATTTCGCTGCTGAGCCACTAGGTAACGATTTCAAACTCTTAACGAAACCATTTCTCACATTGCGCCACTTTTCTTTACATTCTGGAACTACAAAAAATAAAATTGAATAGTTGGCTAGGATAATAAGAAGAACATAGTTAAAAGAGGAACTTGTGCGGCATCAATCGTTTTTTTTTTTTTTCATTTTATTTTCGAGTCTGTTCTAATCATAGTTGAGCTGGAGGGCAACGATCGTCTCTCCAGATTTTCAGGTGAGCCACAAAAAATTCAAAAGAATAAAAAATAAAATGTCTTGTTTCAGTTATCTGGCAACTGGTGACACTTTTTCACATATTTCGCTAGAAGCGATAACACTATATCTCAAATAGTAGCTGAAACTACCCGTATTATGTGGGATAAATTAAAAGATATATGTATGAACGTCCCCACCACTGAAGAATTGAAACAAATCGCCAATAGATATCACGAATTATGGCAACTACCTAATTGTCTTGGTGCTATCGACGGTAAACACATACGTATTCAGCAATATCCAAACTCTGGTTCAACAAATTATAATTAGAAAGGATATCATTCCATTGTTTTAATGGGTTGTGCAGATGCAGATGGCTGTTTTACATTTATAGAAACGGGATACTCTGGTCGTAATAGTGATGGTGGAATATTCCAGGCAGGACGCCTTGGACAGTGGATACAAAATAATAATAATAATCTTCCTGATGACTTTCCTTTATCCACGATAATAGTGGCTCTACATTTCCTTATTACTTTGTAGCCGATAATACATTTCCGTTGAAAATAAATATATTTAGACCATATCCACTACGTAATATATGCAACAAAAAAAGAATATTTAACTACAGACTAAGTCGTGGGAGAAAAAACATTGAGTGTGCTTTTGGAATGATGACCCAAAAATTTCAAGTGTTGATGACGCCAATTAGATGCAAAAATTATGACACAATAAACAATATAATTAAATGTGCCTGTGTACTTCACAATTTCATACGAAAAAGTGAAGGAGTTGATTACGAAATCAACCAAACTGAAGATCGTAATAACGCTGATGGTAACCAACAAATACATATTCCTGAACATAATGAACATCTTCACGTTGACAGAAATTCATCACCCCACCCAGCTGCGTGATTATTTAACAAATTATTTTTTGAAACCCAATAATTCTCTTCCGTGGCAGTGGCGGCATTGAGTATAATATATAATTTCTACTAAATAAAAAATATTGTTTACATACCTGTCCAGTTAATTTTTGACGATATTTCTGCCCAAGCTTTCTCCGTTAAATCTTTCCTAGAGTAATCACTTAATGAATGATTATACACCGTGACATTTTAGTCGTCTTACAACGGCAGCCCACCTCATGTACCCAATGACTGCTATCTACTACAATTCATAAAAAAAAAAAAAATTTGAACATTTGCATAATCAAAAACATGAAAATATCACTAAGACGCATGACGTAGTTTGAAACACCCTGTTATGGAGATGGAATTAATGATAGAATGTAATGGTAGGTAGGTAGATATTGAAGAATATGGAGGTACTTGGGTAGCTGGAGTGGAATGAAACGACAACGACTTGACAACACAGCGTATAATCGCAGACTGGCGTGCCTTGAGCACGATGGTACAATATTATATTTTAACTCCTACCCACTATAACTAATTAATATCTAACACATACATTACAGATATCTTCTACCGTTTGATACGTAAACATTATAAACAGGGAGGGTGTTTCATAATTCTAAAGCATTAATTATTTTTCTTTGTATCTATTATCTTAATTAACGGTAACAATGTTTTAAACGCGCTTAGAGGTATGATATGACGGATACATTGAGTGGACCATCCAAGGCAAGGCAAACCATGGCAAGGAAATGTTTCGATTAGGCTCACAAATTCTATAACTTTTGCAGTATTCATTGTAAAATATTTTTTTGTCGCTTCCTTTTTTATTACGCCAGTACGCTACGACTATCGTAATGACAATGAACACCTCATACGATACGCTGCAACACCGCCTCGTGTGCGGACTTGTTTGAACATGTTCCTGCTCGTATTGCTCTCGTACTACGCGCGTTCTACGATACGCTTACGATACGACGCCATGTGCGAAGGGGCTAACTATTTAATAATAAATAATCTATCACTGGATGCAGTTTGGCATTTGGAATTTTATGATATATTTTTAATTATAATTAAAATTGTTATTGAAGGGATAAACCGATTTTAAAGATAATTAAGAGGTGACTTTGATTATTTTTTTGATGCATTAAAGTGTGTTTTATTATGTTTTGAGTTCCACCACTGTATGCAAAATAAACTTGAAATACCATATCTTTTTTTTGCTTTCAAAATTATTCACGGTTAAAGAGATACACTGGTTTTAAAAACCACTTTTTTGATCGTTTTCAAGAAATCTCCGCCTTAAGAGCGTTCATTCCGTGCGGGCTGGCAACGTCGCATTTATAGGTTTTTCGTGATTATTTTATTAAATACTAGCTTTTTCAAGCGCCTTTGTCCGCGAGGAGGTCGAGAATTATCCCACGGGAACGTACTATCGGGATAAAAAGTATCCTATTTGTTATTCCAGGTTACAAACCATCTGCGTGCTAAATTTCATCCAATCCGCACGCGCGCACGGAATGAACGCTCGTTGTGTGGTTTTTAGGTGTACCTACTTTGCTAAAACCTACCTCAGCGGGGTCGCGCCCTCCCAAAACAACAATCCTGAATCCGCCACTGCACTTAATCATGGCTATAATGCTTTCTAAAATCATAACACTGTCCTCTAATATTACATGTAATATTCAAGGTGTACCAAAATTGATATGCACCCCACTGAGCACGGACGGAGGCAGCATGGATACAAATAAGATACATTATATCATATTCATAGCCCTGTAATCCCTCCGTTTAGCGGGTCTTATCTCAATTTCACTGAATTGTCGGTTAATGTAAATCTATTGTCCGGGTATAGTTAGCAGTTAATACTGTAGCATTAAAGTTCAGGGAGGCTGGGTAAAATATTGCTGTTAAATGGGAGGTTAGGTTAGGGTCAGAGAAATGGGTTTCTAAACTTTTTATGACATTATGTCAGTAAAGTCAACAACACTAAATATCTAACACTTGCACTGCGAAAATTGCACATATTGCAACAACATGAAAGCGTGGTCAATCACTGATGCAAGACTGTAGGTCATCAGCAAATATTTTTCCGTGGTTGGCTTCAATTAAGGCACTGCCCAAACGTAGAACACCGTAAAACGCTCAGTTTTATGTCGCACAGTTACGTGTGAAAAAAAAAAGACTTATTTACACAAATAGTTTTCATAAAATAAAATAATAAGTATCATGATCAAATAATCGTAAAACAGAGCTCAAAAAATTGTTGAAATATTTAATAGTTGAATCATGTACTGAGTCTGGTATCAAGTTTTCCGTCGATGTCCCTCCCACTCTGTATAAAGATAACTATTACTAGGTTGGTAAAAATAAAATACGCTATAATGATGCCGATTCTCTTGTATACCGAACTAAACTAACTAAACTATCACTAAAATTCCTCACTTTTGGCTATGAATTCTCATAGCCAAAAGTGAGGATATTTCTGCAAAAAAATATGTCTACATTTAAAAATAATTTCGACACAACTAAAATCGAATCTTACAATCGCGACTCCAAGTGGTATTTTTTGGCTTCGCAACGTGGTACTTGTTTGCCCTACCCCTACCCTGTGATTTTTTTGAGGGACGGAGGCGCGCAATAGGGCTGCGTCGACGTGTTTTTGAGATGGAATTTTTCACTTTTTGTATGAAAAATATGAAAAATGATTACCAAAATGTTAAGTTTTAGAGGCGAAGGCGCGTTGTTGTGGTGGAGCAGTAGCCCGCGGGGCCTTGTGTTTGGTCGCTTGTTGCTCACAACAGAGAAAACATCTGCCAAGCATTTGGTAGTATACTATTTAGCGTTGATGCTTCTTTGGTTCCGCAAAGGAATTGACACCAACTAGCCAGTCAAATTGAAAAAGCTCGCGATCAAAATCTTCCGCCCGCTTCTGGATCGCTTCACTTTGGTAGGCGTTGATTCGTTTTGAAACACCCAAACCGTCCACTGGCGCTGCGGATCGTACTGATAAATCCAAGACCCATCACCTGTAATTATGTCGTAAACACACCGAGACTAGCCTGCTTCAAATTTGTTTATCAAATCACGGCACCATTCCACTCGGGCCGGCTTCTGAGCATCGGTGAGGTTGTGCGGCACCCAGCGTGAAACTATCCTCCTCACGCGAAGAAGCACGTGTAGAATTTAGTGGAGGCTTCCCGATCCAACCTGCAGTATACGCTGAATCTCTTGATACGTAACTCGCCTATTGTCATGGATTACATTTTACTGCTAGCACATTTTCTTCCGTAATAGCCGTCAAAGGGCGACCTCTTCTTTCTTCATCCCCCATAGTTAGTCGACCGCGCTTGAATTCGTTATACCAACGATACACGGTTGCCTTAGAATGGCCTTCATCCATGAATGCCATTTGAAGTTTACCGTAATACTCGTCTGGTTTCAGGCGACACTTGAAATCATACAAAATCATGGCGCGAAAATGTTCCCGGCGCAGATCCACGATAATTTAAATTAGCTCGCAAACAATGTGGAGGCAAATTTTGAAATTGGATCGTACCTATTTTCACTTACAAATAATCATAATTTCATAGTAGATTATAACTGGCCAGTCTCTCATACATAAAACCTTTTTTCGCAATACTTTCTGAGAGGCCTGGTACTGTTTTTGCATCTAAGTACTGTTTTTGCATCTAAAGTCGAGGTGTGGTGTGAATTTTAGTTCTTGACAACCTTTTTAATCGTGATTAAAAATAGTCAGATTTTCGCATTAACTAACACTAAAATTAACTCGTATCACAAAAAACAATAACCAAAACAAATGTCAATGACAAACTTATCCGCGGGGCGCTCCGGCTTCTTGATGAGGACCAGTGTCCCCGTCTTCCAGTGACGTGGGAACTGGCCCCCCACCAAGCATGCGTTTAGGAGCCCTCTTAGTCCGAGAGCGAGGCGAGAGCCTCCAAGGCCAGGACCCAGGCTTTTTCAGGCCAGCCGTTGGGTCCTGGGGCGGTATTCTTGGCATTCAGCCTACGTATCGCCACTTTCAATTCTACCTCGGTCACCTCTGGAGCATCGTCGTCGTCGTCGGTGTGGTCCGCGTCGGGCACCGCAGGAGGCGTAGCCATGGGTGGGAGAGCATGTTCCCCTCGCGAGGGAAACAGAGCGCTCGCCACGTCCTGCACGAGCTGACGCCGGAGACTTTGGGTCAGCGGGGGAGCCCACGGGCGGATCTTATCCCGCACCGTTTTGTAGGGGCGTCCCCACGGGTCTCTGTTCAGAGTCTCCAGTGATTCCTCGCGGGCCAGTAACCTGGCCCGCAGGATCTCCGCTCGGAGGGTGGTCTTCACCGCTCTGTACCCCTCGTACAGCTCCGCCTGAATGGCTTCCGTATCCGGAGGGTGGATATCCGTATCCACCCACCACGCAGGCTCCGGCCTGCGGTGCCTGGTGTACCAAAGCCGCGCAGCAACGCACGCCTCGCGCAGAGCTGTGAGCTCCGGCGACCACCAGTACACCTGGCGTGAAGCACGTCCTGGCTGGACCCGGGGCATTGCCACGTCGCATACCTGGGACATGGCCTCCCGGAACCACTCTGCCTTTCCGGTGGTAACACCCAGGCCTGCACGATCGAGGCTTCCAGGAGGACCTCCCGGTCAGCGCCCACCGTGGACTACACGGGGCCTGTTGGACCGGCGCGCTCGAGGTCTGGGCGGAGACGTCAAACCGGATGTACCAGTGGTCGGAATACGTCTACCAGTCGACGACACGTGGCGACAGAGCGGGGCTGGCGAACGAAATGTCCACCACCGTCTCACCTTGCATCCGCACACACGTGGCGATAGAACCCCGGTTTAGGACGACCAGGCCCACCTCTAGAGCCCAGTCGTCCACCATCCTACCCGGCACATCCGTCAACCGGGAACCCCAAGCCAAGTTCTTGGCATTGAAGTCCCCGAGGACGCCCTTAGCCATTCGGCCAGAGCGTCAGCGGTCGGGCCACTGGCCGCACCAGGGACCTCCAGCATCCGGGCCCCAGTCGCGGTGACCCTAATGCGGAAGCCGTTGGCAACGCCTAGGTCTGCCAGGTCCACCGCCGCCCTTGCCTTCGCGATCACGTCGCAGTTGGACACGCCCTTCTTCTCCGCTTCCGGCTGTAGTGTGATCACTACAGCTGCGGACTTTGGGGCGCGTAACCTAGCTGCGGCGTTCCGCTTCTTGGCCACTGCCGCCTCTCCCTCCGTCTGGCCGCCCTTGCAGCCTTAGCCGCCTTCCTCTTCTCCCCGGCCACTTCCCATTCGGCGTCGGCCGGAGGAGATTTGGGAGGCGGGGCCGTCCGTCCTGGGACCACGGCTGGGGCCGTCGCCACCTGCGCAGCCACCCTGCCCGTCTTAGGCTTGGGCGGCACCGATTTCACCGGGGTCCGTCCCGGCTGCGGTGCCGACTTAGCCGTAGCAGCCGTGGCGATGGCATACGTGGGCCCCCTCTGCTGCTGGCCCGAGGCCGGCCGACTCGCCGCTAGCGGGGAGTGAAGGACTTTTGCCTCCAGGGCGGAAATCCAACTCCAGAAGGCAGCCAGCTCCTGCCGCACCAGAGTCAGCACTCGGTCCTCCTCAGGCACGGGTCCACCCTGCCCATGCCACGCCCCCTTCTGAGGCACCACCCTGGGGCCAGCTCCTCGGAGCGCTGTCAGGTCCGTTCGGAGCTCCTCGTTCTCCTTTCGGAGAAGCTCCATAGTGGCTGCCAAGCGGGCTTCTGTTTTTCAGGGCCGATATATCAATCCTGATCTAACAAAGGACGTTTATTTAATCTTGTATTCAGTGTAATGAGATGTCGTTGATATTTCATAGTACATATTTTATGTCTACGGAAATGAGTCAGACTTAATGCTCTGTTCACTAAAATAATGATGATTGTTATGGCGCATTTAATAAATTCAATGTCGGTTAGTCTACGTCCACACTGACGGAAAAACGAACAGTGTATACAAGTTCATAGAAAATACACATACTCTTCGATTTTCAACTCTTGGTAAGAGCGTTGAAGATCCAACGCGCGAAAACAATCAGCCGTGATTTTATTGCATCCGCGTGGACTGTGGACGTTGCCTAGTTTGTGTCCGTTTCAATAGCGCAGCCACGGCGTAATTTAAAAAAAAATAATTACCAAGATTTTGTAAAAATTTGTAAAAGTTGATTCCCAAAACCATAAATTTGTCAAAGTTATGGTTAAAAAGTTATAAGGGTTTGAACGTGGCCGCGCCATTGACACGCGGAGAACCGCGCGGCCACTGAGTTCTTTAAAACAAAGCGTTGCAGATACCTGAAATTTAGGTAAATGATAGATTGAATTTGTAAAAAATTTGTAAAAATATAGAAAAAAATCCTAGGTCTATATGTTAGGAGCTGCAAGACTATAACCCCATGGCCGCGCCATTGAAACGGTGAAACTCACGATATCGCCGATATCTCGCTGAAAAAGCATCGCAGAGGTCTGAAGTTTTTTGTAAAACCTAGATTTGAATTTGTCAAAATTAGTAAAAATACAACAAAAAATCCTAGGTTTATATTTCAGGAGCTGTAAGGCTCCACATGGCCGCGCCATCGAAACGGTAAAAATCACGTTATCGCCGATATCTCGCTGAAAAAGCATTGCAGAGGTCTGAAGTTTTTTGTAAAACCTAGATTTGAATTTGTCAAAATTAGTAAAAATACAACAAAAATCCTAGGTTTATATTTCAGGAGCTCAAATGGGAATCAACTTTTACAAATTTTTACAAAATCTTGGTAAAATTATTTTTTTGAAATTACGCCGTGGCCGCGCCATTGAAACGGACACCCTAGTTTTGCACCAACGCTGTGCACTACAAAAGTAAGATCAGCTGTGTGAAAAAGCATACCTCCCGCTACCAGGCAGTGAAACGTTGTTTATTTATCATACCTAAAAAAAAAATATGTGAGATTGAAGTTGGCAGAACTGCTGCACCAGTTCGTATGAAAAAGAAAACTTGTTCGATGCTCGTTTTCCACAAGAGTCATACTGAGCAACGAATCAACGACTAGAAGACGAGGTCTCTGAGTTCTGGATTCTTCGGACGTCCAGGAATCCAGTCTTAGTTGGCAACTGGATTCGGAATTGTACATCCAGTCACTCAAAAATAGTCTCCAGTCGACTGCTAATACCGTGCAGCACTTTGGAACAAAATGTGTCGGATCAGTAGGATCAGTTTCAGACGGCTATAAGCGTAGGCGGGCGCATATTGATCGAGTGATCATACCAATTTGCTCGTGTACAACAATGCACTGCACATTGATACACAAAAAAACACGTCATTACTTTTTTAATTTAAATTTTAAAGTAGGTAGGTAAATGAATAGATATTTAGTTAAATACAGCATTTATATGTTTCAAAACACCATCATTTATATCTTGCTCGTCTACGGAAGTTGTCGCTTAATATGAATTTGAATTTGTATCTATTATGTCTGCTATTGTATATTTTATGTCAACTGGAAACGTATATTACTGAAAAGGTGAGTAAGTACAGCTATTTTTCGCGAAGAATTGATTACCAGTATCTTGTGACAGACAAGAGTGAACGCTTTAAGACGAATCCCGTCACGTCCACTGCGCCGCTACTTAACTAAGACCTCTTTCTCCAGCCTCTAAGCCTTTGCCTTCCTCAATCAATCAAATCAGCGTAATCATAGTCCACTGCTGGACATACGCCTCTCCCAGGCTGCGCCACAACATCCTGTCCTCTGGCTTCCGCATCCAATCTGTCCCAGCCACCTTCATAAGGTCGTTGGCCCATCTAACCGAGGGCCCGCCGTTCCCCACTAGGTGCGTTTGCCGAAACGCAGTCTCCAAACGCAGTCTCTTTGAAAAACATGGCCAACCCACTGCCACGTCAGCTTGCTTACTGTGTAAGCTATATCGGTAACTCCAGTTCGTTTCCGCATAACTTCATTGCTGATTTTGTACTTCAAAGAAAGTTGGAGTATAGTTCACTCCATAGCGCGCTGAGTAACCTTGAACTTGTGGTGGTCCACAAGTTGCGCTACTCACACTGACAGTCGGGCTCGGGTCCCAGCCCGACTGTCATCGTGAGTGGCGAGTGACGGTTCGAATTAGTGTTCGGTGAATATAGTGATTTTTGCTTCTTGGATTTCCGTAAAGTAATGCACCTCTGGATATGATGACTCCTTCCTGGGAAAGTTGTTGATATTTTAATGTACTTATTGTAAAAAAACATCTTACCAATTTTTTGTACTTAGTGAGTTTTTCCTGTCACCCGACAATATAGTAAAATGTCTGTGGAAAATGTTGGGTGATGCCCAACTCCCCAAATTCCAAGTTCCCCAAAGCTTAATTTATTACAATTGTACGACTCTGTCTTGACCGAAATTTAAAATGGTACAGTCACCGAATCAATGCTTACGTATGTATTGTTTCATGTTATTTGTTACAGATATTTTATAGTTTTGTGGATGATAACTGTCATATTATTGAAAATACAAGCATTCGAAGATAGTTTAGTTTTAATGTGTTTCGCTTCAGGAGAGGTTTGTCAACTGTAGTAAGCTACTGGACGGAAAGGATCATTTCCTTCGGAGCGCTGCAATAGATACCCCCAACACCTAATTTGCTTGTGTCGGTGTGGAGCTCGGTCTTTGCTGCAGGATCATAATATTGCAAGAACGAGCCTGTCAACCAACTTACATTTCAAGACTACGAAACCCTCCTCTTGACTATCACCCCATGTCCATGCGGTGTCCCTTTTTTAGCAACTTACTGAGAGGCAAGGCAGTTTGGGCAAAATCCTGGATGAATTTGCGGAAATAACTAGCCAGACCAAGGAACTGGCGTATATTGTTGACATTCTCAGGTCGTGGAAAATTAATGACACTAATGATTTATTTATCACCTGGCCTAACCCTAGCTGCACTGATTTCGTAACCAAGATAGTCGATTTTAATCCCGTAAGAAGTTGCATTTGGAAAGATTCAAACTGTCAGTTTCCACGTATCGGCACTGTATGCCACAGCGGGCAGGACCCACTGGTTGAAAACCTTAGCCTTCAAACATTCACACAATTTAACCCAACCCGATCCTTCTATCGACTTATTACACGCTTTATATTAGCTTCACTTGTATGTTTGTATGTTTGTTTGTATGTAACCGACTCCTTTGGACGCTATTTTGACCCACTTTAAACGGTCAGATTTCATTTAAACTTTGTAGACTTATCGAGGACCTATGACAATTCAATAATTAAAAAAAAAAATAGAAAAAAACACGCTTTGTAGTTAGCAAAACTAAAAAATAGAAAATAAATAATAGTTAAAAAAAAAACAAAAAAAACACGCTTTAAAAACCAAACTAAAAAGTAGAAAATAATTTAATTCTATTAAAAAGCGTGGGGTGCTTGATATTAATTGATTATAAAAATACCTCAAAAAAGCACCTCACGCTTTTTAATAGAATTAAATTATTTTCTACTTTTTAGTTTGGTTTTTAAAGCGTGTTTTTTTTAGTTTTTTTTAAACTATTGTTTTTTTACTTTCCTCGGTCTGTCATTAGGTATTTCTAGGTATTACCATATTTTACAGGTTAGTTACATAGCAACCGAGCGTCCAAGAGTGGTGTATTTCAACAAGAAGTTCGTTAGAAACTTGACGGTGACCAGTCGCCGGTACAGTCGCGATGACCCCATATACTACATCAATATTTTCGTAGACGTACTGATGCCCATGGGAAACAACGTTTCGGTAACAATATGAACATTTTTTTTAAACATGTTACGGCACGCATATGCATGGCGTATGGCATTGGCGCCGTATGCACGGCGAGGCGGGGGACGGGACGGACGAATGAGCAGCTTGCACTGACGAATCAGCGACCTGCACTGCTCCCCCGTCGTGCCCCGGCCATACCTAAGGCGCGGTACAGCGATATTAGTCAAGCTATAGGTACCTTTATATAAGGATATAGTACAGTAGCACAGCAACACTTTCCATACAAAACCATCGTGTTACCGTTTACTCATACTACGACACAAGTGACGTATAGACACTGACGGCTTTGAAGGTGGTGCGTGACAGAAGTTGGGCACTCAATGCACTTTTGGCGCCAAGAATGTTGTTAGTGTGAGATCTTCAGGGAGCTTTCTATACCGGGTCGTATTATAAAACACCTTTTCAGTGCGTTTAAAATATTTACTTCATTTATTCCACGCTTTCGTGTTTACAGAAATGATGTTGTGTGGTTTGCGGCAACGCAATTTTACTATGTCAGACATCATCGTCCTCATAGCCTTGTCAATATTTAACATCCCTGTAACGTGTTGTGTTGTGTTCGATCTTCTTCGCTCTTCATCCACTTTCTTGTCTGAGGAAGTACCTAAGTAGTATTTGTTACAGGTAGACTTTTACTTCTACGAGCTTCAAGCCAACAGATACCATCGCACCTATGTGGAGCTGCATTCCAAGCTGTGCGATTTCACCGATACCGGCACTTTGTTTGGAGACACACTGAAAAAAGCGATAGGAAGTCGTCCCTGCCCTTTTCAGCCTGTAAGATTTTTTTTATAAGTTTTTAGTTTGTAAGTATACACCTACTAAAAATCGGATAGGTGCTAGTAGCAATCGCGTGACGTGTCGAACGATAAAAATCTTAGATAAATCACCAACTTTATCTCTGGATCATTTAATTTAAATCGAAAGACGTCCATTGTTAGAAGAAGTATAGAATCTTATATGTAGGTAACTATGTCAGATTAATACAATACTTATTAATTTTTCAGGGCCCAAAACTTTATGCCAACCTGACCATTCCAATAAAGTCAATATCCAACAATTTTCCATATCGGCAAGGACGGCTCTTCTGCAACACGTCGTTAACTCATAGTGGTGGTACCTCTAGACTGACTGACGTGACCATTGACTTGGAAGTAAAGGTCGCAAGTGGAAATAAATTTACGAATAGTAAAAGATCACAGTAGTAAATGATTGTTTTTTTTTTTCTAAACATTTTGAGGCATTTACAGGGAGTCGTTTTTAACCCCTGACGGAATCAGACGAGTGTTACTTCCAACCAAAAGCACTTTAATAAAGAGTGCACAAAATAACTACTAACAAATAGCTTTTATTTGTGGAATATCAAATATCATAAATACGCCGCGAAATGTTTGCACGCAGACGTGGGACGACAAGATTTACAATCATAGTAGTTTTAAACTCTTGTAGCAAAGCAACACTATCAAAATGTCAAACTCGAACTGATTTCATCTGTCAAGTGTCAAGTGTCGTGTGTTGTCATTTACTATGTTTACTCACTTGACGTCAAAACGGGTCGACAGAAGTTGTTGTGAAAAACAATGTTTTGCTTTTTAATCGATAAGTTTTAACATTGTCACAATGCGGTGGAGTGAAGCAGTGACACTAGAATTTGTAAAAATATATATAAAGCATGAATGTCTCTGGAATCCTTCACATCCGGGATACAAACTCAGGTATCAGAGGGAACAGGCCTATTCCGATATAAGTGCGGAATTCAAGGGTTCCACAATGAAATCCCTAACTGTTCCCGAAGTGAAAATGAAAATAAAGAACCTTAGGACTACCTATGTACAACAAGTGCATAAAATATTACAGAAATCAAGCCCGGACTCGATATACGAACCGTCACTAGTATGGTTTCATGAAATGGATCGGTGCTTGAAACATGTACCCAGTAATCGACATTCAAGCTCGTATATCACCGTAAGTATTGTGGATTTGATCAGAAATATCAATACTTCACAAAAAGTAGGTAGTACACTTCATTAAGCAACAAATTAAGTTAAAAAGTCTGTTCTTATTGTAGAATCTATTCATGGTTGTTTTAATCAGTAGTCTAATAAATCGATTTTGTAACGTACCTATTTAGTCATGAATAATATCGTTCAATAAATAACCAAAATAAATCCTTCCAGACTCAAGAAACCCAAGATGTGGATTCATCTTGTCAAATCTGGGTAGACCAAGAATTGCACAGTGCCAACATGGATGAAACAAACCCAGATCCACTAGTCCCTCAAACAGATGATGAATATGATTCTGCAAAACTTGATGAACAGCCTTCAAAAGTAAAGATTGAAAGAAGGTCTTCCCCTGTATACTATAAAAAAATTAAAAAGAAAAAACTTAAGCACCGGATCATTGCTAGAAATTATTCAACCGATTCAAGTTCTCAATGTACAAAGGAGGATGAATTTGATATCTATGGTAAATATATTGCTTCACAACTGAGGAATATGGACCTCCATAAAGCATTGAGGATTCAGTTGGAAATACAGAATCTTGTCAGTGAAGCAAGGATCTCTGATATAGTATCTAGTGATTGAAATAGGAACAAAAAAGAAGAATAGTGTGATTTGGTTGTCTACCTGATGTATTAATTTGTATAGCCCTTGTCAATAATATTGTGATAAACTTATTTTAGCTACTAAGACTCTAATTAGGTTTTGTAAGTTTTTATAGTTTTCTTTTTTTTTGTATTTTACTAGATTTATTTATAAATAATTGTGCAATTTCATGATATAACAAACTTCCAAAGTGCAAAATATAAACCAAAGATTACATTAAAATAATAAGTAAATATTAACATTTGCGTGTGTTTTATTCTGTGCAATACGACTAAGGCCCCATTTCCTCAATGCAACTTTCTTGCCTGTGGCATACATTAAAATTGAAACAAGTGTCTTGCACAACAAATTTTTTTGTTGCATAAACTCATTATAAGCTCTCTCTTCTCTCTTAAATAATAAATTAAAATCACGCCGTGCAAATCATACTTAACTGGCACTCAACTTGTAGACACTGCGAAGGTTAAGAACCCGAGAACACAAAATGCAATTTTCAGTTTTTATTTTATTTTCGTACTTTTTCCCTTGAGTGTTGAATATACACCATCGTTGAAATAAAATAACCTATGTGATTACTGCACGAGTGCAGTAACTTACAGTAGTTTTATTCTCAAGGTTTTTTTAATTAGTTTCTCTTGAATGAAAATAATGGCAACACGGCGTCAGCGCGCTCCATACTCCGCGGAAATCGATTTTTTAAGCATTTTCTTTTACTGACACTGACATTTGAAGTGACAGTGTTTGTTGATTGTTGTTACACTATTGTACTCTGTCAACTCTGTGATTGTTGTCGAGTCGAAATCATTCTCAAGCAGTTGTTTTGGTTGTGTAACTCACTACACTGTTTAAATTGCCAAATAAATAAAGAAAATGAGGTGGAGCGAGAACGAAACATATCAATTTGTAAAAATATATTTAAGTCATGAACATTTGTGGAACCCTGAGCACACATCGTACAGGCTAAAGAGTAAAAGGTTGAAAGCTTATAGAGAAATAATTGCTGAATTAAACGAAACAACAGGCATATTACTTAATGAAACTGAATTGAAGATAAAAATTAAGAATCTCAGATCAACGTACATGCAAGAAATCACTAAAATTAAGCAGCGGTCTGGTCCCGAATGGGCGTACAAACCGACGATGAAGTGGTTTGCAGAGTGGCATAAACGCTTCGGTGGGCTAAGGAAAACTGTTGAAGATCCTTCTACATTCGATGTAAGTGTTTTAGTACTTTAATTACACTTCAAGGTTCTGTAATAAAGGCGCTTTTAGACAACTGAATCTCCAAATTAGTCTTTAAAATCTAAGTAATTATTATTGTGCTCCCCTGAGAACAAGATCAAGATGCAAATAGTCATTGACGTAGATCCCGCATTTGTGTGCTCATAGCCAAGTGTAGGTACTAACTACCTCCATTTGAGAGCCAGCACCAATAGTCTGACATCTTGGGTATCAAGAAATTACATGTGTAACTAATTCTTTACTACTTGTTTACAGCATCAAGACTCGATAGATGAAGCAAATCAGAAAATATGGCTTTCAACTGAAGATAACATGGAAGAAGAAACCCTAGACCCATTCCTTGAAGATGATGAATATACTTTAATTCTAAAGACAGAGCCCCGAGAAGTGCCCCATATCAATGAAACCAGATATCAAAATAAGAAGACAAAAATTAAACACCGAAGGCCTAGTACAGATTGCTCTGAACGAACATTCATAGACAGCATAGGCTCAAGTACAGATAATGCCTTGAAAGAGGATGAATTTGATATCTATGGAAAGTATATTGCATCACAGCTAAGGAAGATGGATTTGCAGAAAGCTTTGAGGGTTCAACTTGAGATACAAAGCCTCGTGAGTGAAGCCAGGCTATCAGGATTAGATGGGAATCATTAAGAACCAAATTTTGTATAAATCTAAATACTAAATTGATGATCTCAGTTGCTCACAGACTCCATATCAATTAATTTTTAGGCAAAGGTATATGGGGAGTATGCCTTAAACCTAGTCAGCCTGGAGAGAACACCTCATGCAAATCCAAGAATTAAGTTAACTTTCTTCCAGTTTTGGGGGAAATATTTTGTTTTTAGAATAGGAAAGCTGCCAAGCAAAGAAACACTACAATATGGCAGGTGAAATTCAACAGTTGTCTATACAATCTACGCTCTGGTAAAGGCAGCTAGCATATGCAAGGTTATTTGGCATATAAGGTAGATTGTATGTTCAGTGGCATCATCACCCTGCGCCTGTCAAGTCACAGGCAACCTAGGAATAAATAAGAAGACGCCAAAAGATGATTTCAGATCACTCTCAATGCTCAGGGAATTTAATTCACAGATTTATCTTAGGATATTGAACGCATGATGTGATTTATCTTAGGATATCGTATGATATGGAATTAATCAATATAACTGCTCATTCAATAAAGAGAGCATAGGCCAGTCACTTAAAACATGTAAGGTCGCAAAAAATTGCACTGTAGCAGCCCAATATTCCTAACGAACCTACCACCAGTTGCAGAAATGGTTAGGACTAGAAAAATAGCACGATAAATCAGCCTACAATGTTCCCACTGCTGGGACACAGGCCTCCTCACGATGAGAGGGAGTGGGCCGTAATCCACCACGCCGGCCCAGTGCGAGTTGGCGGATGTCATATTCTATTCTGATCTAGGACATGCCGGTTTCCTCGCGATGGTTTTCGTCAACGTTTTGAGCAGTGGTGAAGAAATAATTTACACAATGTGTAAAGCGCCTGTGGGGGTTTAAACCTACGACCTACAACTCGTACGTCGCGGCTGTTACTACTAGGCCACCACTGCTAGAAAAACAGCAATTATTGCATATTTTATTTAAAAAAAAATATTGGGTGCACATTCTGTAAGATGGCTTTTTAGAAGTTTTAAGTCAAAAAATGAAAGAACTCCGAAGGTTTTGCGAGCACCACGCAGTTAGCACAGACGCAGCGCGGCGTGGCGGCGGCGGAGCTCGGCGCTCTGATTGGCCCTGGTTTGGTGAAGGGCCAGTCGGAACACCGAATGCGGTCGATGCATCGAGATGGTTAAAAGGAACACATTAGGGCCACAGATCTTTCGAGCTGCAATAGTAGATTGTATGACAAGGGAGCAAAACAATATTGGGGTGCTTATTTTGAATACTGAGCGTAGCGACGGATTCAAAGTACAAGGAGGGAAAAATATTTTTGCTTTCGAGTGATATACTTTACTTTTCATCTCCTTCTATGAGAAAATAAATAAGAGACGCTTTTAAGTAATTAATGAATAAGTTTAATTTTAATAATGACATGAATGTAAAACGGTCAATTACAAATTTATATTTTTGCAAAATACATTAAAGTCCGTACCGATTACCAAGAACTGGGAAGTAAATCGCGCGCTTTTGTTTTTTGTTTTTAGTTACCGCGATTCCCCGCACCGTACAGCCAGTAAAAATAATTTGAACAATTTGCCTTCGATTTCAATGAACGATTCATGTTCCAAATTCAAATCTCATTACTGCCTAAAAAGTCTAGTGGAGAAAAGAGCTACTTTGCTCCCGCCTATAGAGGAACAAAACGACACTTTTCGAAAAGACCAAATTTAACACTCGGTATCTATCCTAACAACATCCCAAAATATCAGTAGGTACAGTGCAATTTTTGCGACCTATCAAGATTTTTGTCTATTGTGACTGGCCTTAACATTAATCTATGAGAAAATAAACACAACAAACAATATTCTAAGTTGTTTTTTTTTAAATTTATTTAAAGTTAAGTACCCAAGAACGTTGATAGACACACTTCATGACAATATGTTTACCACATTTTACTCTCATTGTGAGAATTCTAAGGTCGGTTGTTCACGGCGACATTTTCTGCGATTCAATAGCGTTTTTCGCTAACGCGCGTCTGCATCGTGGACAGAGGTATACGACAAGCAACTATCAAGCAAATGTCTAATCTTTTTGCGATTGAATTGCAGCAAAGTCACCGTGGACGACAGCCGTAATGAGTTGGATGCCGTTATTTTTGGGAGAATACAAGGTTGTGACTCCTTTAAACACAGATTTCCTTGCTGCGAGTTCGGGTTTCGCTAGTGCATGATTATCCCCTTTTTTACCACCAAATAAACAAACTGGATCACTTAATTGACACTATTAACAGGTTTCGCCATTCGTCCGTCAAATGTCTGCCAGCGTCAGATATCCTGTGTTTTACCCAAGGCAGGAAAATGAGCAAAAAGAAAAACAAAGTTGCAAGTCTGATTTTTTATTGCTGTTACAGCATCTGTTTATAATACAAACAAACATTATCACTTACATTTCACTAGTGAAAATTCAGATCGTTCCATTGTCGTTTGCTCCTACGATAACGCTCTCGTATTGATCCGGTTTTATGAAAAAATATACATCGGTATCTGTGCTGCAGACAGATTTCATATTCGAAAGAAAAAAAAATCACATCAATTTCTAAGTCTAAGATTAAGTACTTTTCACAAAAAAAATTACGGAGTTCCAAACTAGAGAAAAGAAGTCAAACTTCGAGGGCAGTGCATAGTCCGTTATTACAACCTAAAACGCCTTTCTCTACGTCCTAAACAAATGCAACCGTCGCGTTCATATGTCACTTTTTGAATCGAAACGCGTGGTAACGCCGACAGACGGCACCTTCCGGTTTTCCGAACAACAAGTGACTTAGTCGGACGTTTACGCGAACGTAAAAATATCGCAGCGGGATTTTAACGCTCACTGGATATAACACTCTCAGTGCGTCTAAAAAACACTCGATTTCGAACGATTTTCAAGTCTCGGCGCTAAGCAGTACATTGAAGATCCAGTGAGCGAAAAAATACCGCCGTGATATTATTACAACCGTGTGACCGTCGATGTACATATTATAAACGAACGACGATCGCGACAGTCGCTTTTACGCGACCTAAAACTCAGGTTTTACAAATAACTTTCAAGGTCGATTCACACACGTCCGCGACTGTCCGGAACTGTAACTTCACTCGTAAACACCACAACTTATTGCATGTATTGCCACATTGAAATAAGTGACGACAACGTATATTCTTAGAAAATATATCACATCTTACCGATACAAAATAATGTATGCGCTAACAGGGATGATGAGAAATTAGAAATGTTCGAACAAATAATGTAATTTCAAAGAAGGCACAGTAAAATGAGATTCTGTAAAATCGATGGAGATTTAAATCAGCTACACGCTTAAAAGTTTTTGCTAGTATGAAGTTTCATAGGGGTGACGTCACTTCAGTGATAGTGTCGTCAGATAAAAATATTACTAAGACTTAAAAAATATAAAATTACATCATCCATGCAGATATTTAATACAACTGACTAGTGACGTAATGTCTGCTGAACGCTGCCGAATCGACCTTTATTAAGACTAGAGTGAACGTTCCATGTGTCAAAATCTCGAAAATAATACAGAAATGTTCACTTTACATTTTGATACATCCAATGTGCGTTTCATCGCTTGTCACTGTAACGTCTGAACGCTCCTTGTAATCCTTGCATACTTATCTGTGACACAGTTGCTGCAGACATAAATAGACACACGCCTTTTTCCCGAAGGGAGCCAGAAACGGAATTTATTCATTTAATATAAATTCTTAAAAATCTGAGGGCCAATTCTCGTACTAAAAACGTTCAAAATCTAGTCACACTCTCAATCGGCGCTCAGCGACAATCAAATGCCAAAAACTTGTCAAAAATGTATGGAAACTCGAGGTACTTTTGACAGATTGAGACAGATCACACTGCGAACGTTCTTAAAATTACGAGAATTGCCCCTCTCACTGCACTTCTTAGTTTTTTACATAACATCACGCCTGTTTTCCGCGAATGGTAAGGCATACAGAGGTTTTAATGTTGTCTCTCAAATAAGTACACAAGGTAGAGTGCAAGAGGACAGAACAAATTGGCACTCAAAAACATTTCAAAGAGCCGTACCAACATTGTAAACACCGGAAAATAACCTTTCCACAATCAGTAACATTTAACCTATGCACTTACGAATCCTTCACATATCCTACGTAATCTTACAATTCCGTCGCTTAGTACATCTTGCTGGCGGTTTTAAGGGTTCCGTACCAATAAGGATGCCAACGGGACCCTATTACTAAGATCCCGCTGTTCTTGCGTTCGTCTTTCACAGGGCTGCATAGTTTGAATCATAATAGGTAGACACTTGATATTTTCACAGTGGGTGTACCTACTACTTTGGCTCCTATTATAAAAATGAAACAAAGTTAAAAATTAAAGGACCCATACCGGAAACGAGTATTTTTTTACAGAAGTATAAAAATAATGTAAAGTAGTGTTAAATATTGTACGGTGGTACGGAACCCTTCGTGTGCGACTCAGATTCGCACTTGACCGGTTTATTTAATATAAAATTAATTGTACTACATAATGTATAAATGCAACAGAATTAATTTTGGAAGTATAATTTGGGAAGAACAAACTTAATTACCAATTTATTAGTATACTGAATTGTATTGATGGAGTCATGATCAAAGATGTAGATCGTTTGTAGATAATATCTCATTGTTTATCCCCTCGTCGGTTAGGCAGACTCTTACCCCCTTATTACAAAACAAGGGTACTCTTTGATTAATTTGATTTAAACCGTCGAGCCTGTTTTTGAAATAAGAACCTAACTTAAGGGGAACCTAGTCGCGAGCTCGAACTCACTGGTGGCCTGGCTAAAAAGCACGCTGTCTCACCAGGCATCGTGTCCGACAGAGGTAGTATCAGTGATGAGCAGTTAGAAGCTAGTCTACACGCACAACGTTATTGAGTGAGATGCAGGATCATTTATAGTACAACAGGCGCGTAAAAAATTAAGAACAGTCCTTCGGAAGATCGGGTTTTATGAAAAAACCCCTGCATAAATCAATTACCAATAAAGTTTATTGTACTTTTCGATATTTGAGCTTTGTCGGTACCGACTTGGTTTTTAAGATTTTACACTTCTTTTATTACTTTAACACGCCCAAAGTTAGGTTAAATTAGCAAGAAAAACGAATCTTTGTTGGCTCCTAACTTTTTAATGGCTTTTTATTTTAGTATTCTGTTTCCGTACAGACAATATTAATAATGAGACAAAACCATACCATGTCTAATTTTTGATGTACATTGTCGAACAGTGGAGTAATACACTCCCGAAGTTTGTATGGGAAAAATGTGTACTTGATTCACCGTAAATCGAAATACAGCTTCCTATACAAAACTGACAACTTAGTCCAGTGCTAAATTGTCATTTTTGTATGAAGAACTTTATCAAAAAAGAAGAAAAGTTGGTATTGCAAAAACTGACTAAGCTAGAACTAAAGTTAGATCGCGTTTTGTAATAAGATGATTAGAGTCTAATGACAATAGAAAATTAATTGTGTTAATTACTTAACACTTGACAGTTTATACATGAATAGGAGTACATACAACCATAATGCTTTTATTTATTCCTCGCTAAACATCAAGTTATTGCATGATGTGGGATATTTTCTAAACTAAAGATGGATGCGGTAAGATAACCCGCGAAATTCCAAATTTTCTTAGGTTTTTTTTGCAATTTGTAGGACAATGTCAAGTTGTGAGTTGATTAAAATATTATTCGCTACCGTAACAAATATGGCTTTACAGAATTTAAATCATTAAAGTCAACAACCCTCCAGCGGCGAGGTGTCAATTTTTCTAAGAGAAGCCGAAACGAACTCGGCTTTAACTAACTGATTTATCAATAAAGAATACTTACTATCATTCTAAAATTAATATATTTATTGTAATACAAAGCTAAATACACCGAGAAAATTTAATGGTTGTTGTCCCGCGGCAGAACTACTTGCCATAAGGAGTACTTTCGAAGCATAGAGTGAAAGTAAAAAAATAAAGATTTTTGTTTTGTTTTAAAATAATTAAAAAATATTCATCAACTCGATAAAACACTACTCAATAGTAACATTAGAGGTAACTTGTAGGTACTACTCGAATCGCACGCACCGCCGACAAAGGTAACAGCGATGCATAAATGTTCAAAGCAAAATGAACTCTCGCACGTGGTGATTTTTTACCATGGTTAATCTGCCATTTTTTGTTTCTAATATTTTATTTGTTTATAAAATGACTGTATTACCAAGAAAAAACCATTTCGCTGCGGGAAAACAACCATTAAAATTTCACGGTATATAACCGTTTTGGTTGTTTGAATGTTACGGTGAATTAAATACTACGGGTATTTTAATTTTTACGTGTAACTATATTTTTTGATGATTGTAGCCACCTATTGACGTGCCATTTTTTTATGGCGAGAGTTGCCGATGCAAATCCCTGAAGGGAAGCCGGTAGGAATCGTGTTATATGGCGCTTTCGCCACTGCAACCCTCTATATTCATTTATTCCCATTAATTACCTTTTCATGAAGTTAATAATAGGAAAATTTTAATTTTGCGGGCTACCTTGCCGACCCTGAACGAGACACAATAGAAGCTTTTATTGTTATTACGTCTGGGGGCGTTGTCTCTCAAAGTTTAAAACAAATGACTCTAAGTAATCCTTCTATTACTAAACAGATCTTTAACAAGGCGACACTTGCATGGAGTATAACCATGAGATATTTATCTAAAACGATTAACACAATCTGTAAGGGGAAAGCGCCAGGGAGCTTTAAGCCGCGAAATTTAAATTTTCTTAAGTTTTTTGCAATTTGCTGGTTAAGAGTCAGGCTGTTGTGGCTGTTCCAAATTCAGGAATACCAGTACTTTATATGGAGCGACTGCCTATCTGACCTCCACAACCCAGTAACTGGGGTAATACGATACCCCTTGGTAAGACTAGTTGTCAGACTTTCGGGTTTTTGACGACCCGTAACGACTGTCAAAGATTCACAAATGACAGCCAGGACCAACGGCTTAACGTGCTTTCCGAGGCACTGAGGGGTCTTGGTATGTTAAGATGTTCACCCATCCTCGGACAAACCGCGGCCAACGTAGCTTAGCCTGGTCTATCGATCCGTGCGGCTGTAGCCACAAGCTCTTTAGTTTCAGGCTGTAGGTTTAACAAAATATAATTCGCAGCCGTAACACGTATAACCATAACCGTAACACGTATGTATGTATGTACGATATTCTCTCTCGAGAAAATTTTAATTTCGCGAGCTAAATTAGCGCATCCTCCTTAATTTGTGTATACTTACTATTGCATAGAAAAACATCTATGATCCAAAGAACTAGACACGACGTTCGAAAAAAAAAAAACGTTCTAGCATTTCAAACATTATATTTGAACAGTTTTGGTGCCAGCACCGTAAGTAGTAGAACGTTATAGTTGTTGCATTTCACGAGCGCACATCGATCATTGTAAAATAAACCTTGCGTCAATGACATTAGTCACTTGTTGCGTGCTCGTGACTTGCAAGGACTATTTATTTTTTCGAAATAGCGCGTAAAACATTGTGATAGATTTTAATTATACAGGTAAACGCATTAGTTAGGGTTACTAGAAAACATCTATGGGAAGCAAAACGAGTATGTGTAAGCACAAACGGCGTTCTGTGGTTTCTGCCTACCCAAATGGGAAGAGGGCGTGAGTTTATGTATGTATGTTTTTAAAGTATCTCATTCTTCTTGTTCCAGGTTTTTATCAGGTAGAAAACAATCAAATGAAATGTTTTTAAATCCTGACTAGCTACTGCCGGCGGCTTCGCTGGCGTAGATATGGCTTTCATGGGTTATTTGTTTTTCTAAAATAAAAATAGTTAGTTACTCCTTATAATATCAGTTTTATGCCAGTGAAAGTACAGTAGTAACTTTCATATGCATTTAGTAAAAAGCTGTTATTTTGAAATTACAAACAGACGCTTTAATTTTATTTATTTGTATGGATTAGTGGCTTTTGTGGATAAGTCACAAATTATGCAAGTATGATGAGTAGAGATCGGATATTCCTGGATGCATTTACCTAAAGTTAATTTTGGTTATGAAAGTATGGAAGCGGCTTTTAATAACATATTTTGATGCCAGGAACACCGGGAATGCATAACTAGTCAGGTGTATAGTATGGAAGCGGCTTTTAATAACATATTTTGTTGCCAGGAACACCGGGAACAGTCAGGTGTATAGTATGGAAGCGACTTCTAAATTATTAGCATTGCAAAACTATTCAGATACATATTTATTTAGAATTAATGTTTAAGCCCTGATGCAAATATATGTATGTAGGGTGTAAGGGAGGGGGTGGTGTGTGTTAGTAAAAAAAAATAAACATAAATTAAATAAAGATTATTTCGATACAAAAGCGCATTCCATATTAGCCAAATAAGCCGAATATCCGATCTCTAATGATGAGAGTAAGTAGAATAATAGACCAAGAAACGAATGGTTTAAAAACAAATGTGACTGATCCTCTTTTTGAAAAGGGACACGCCTTGTAAGTTGCACAGTTTATCGAATTAACGACCCACAGATATTTTCTAATTTTTACAGATGAATAACTTCCGCAAATCTAAATTAATGTCGATACAATATTTAAGTCATTACATTTGTATGCCTTTCTGTACGTAAGGAATTTTACGGATGATTAATGTTTCTTTTTTTTAATTTATAATACTGGCCGTGGTGTCGTGTTCATTAAGAAGCATTCTTCAGTAAATATTTTAGGATAAATTAGTCCAAATGTGATAAAGGACATTTTTTAAAGTCCGTTCTAAACACAAGACATCCATATAATTCAGAAACCTATGAGAAGTACTATCAAACTAGAACATCTGCCAAAATCACAACTGTCATGGTTCCATCACATGTCAAAATGCTGCCGCACGTCAGACAACTCTCAACTCTCAAATGTTCAACAAGAAAATGTAAGCGCCACGCCGATAGTTCCCGAACATACCGCCAGGCGGCGCCACACGTAAATACAGACAAATTTGGACTAAAAACGTCGAATAAAACTACAAATTTAATATACAAGGAAGAAGACTCGATCTCAGATCTTAATTTGTACAATTTATCACATAAAATTGGAAAAGAACACGTATTTGCTAGACTGCAGCAGTGAATCACACAGAGGCCTGTCGTGTCTGCACAGATTATGCATGAAGAGATCATTGTAACGCCACGTGTTTTGGAGAAATGCCGAAAATGCTGAGTTTGTCGTCTCATTAAAAAATGTATCTTATTCGGTCAGAGACAAGATCCATTTTTCAATAAAATGCCATATGTACAGTCACAAAGTTTGTATGATATTATTTTATATTCGCTGTTTTGAACGCAGTTTACAAGTTAAAATATGCCCATAATTGTGCGCACAATAAAGCGAACGTCTTGTCATATTGTAAAGTGACAATTCACAAGAATTGTATACTCCGAGGACAAATTCACAAAGTTTAAGACCAAAACACAGCTACCATGAATGTGTGAATTTCAATTATTTCAATATTATGAAAAAATAAACGCTCTGTCTTGACATTATGTACGTACACTGTTACAAAACTAACACACTTGTTTATTTTATGTATATCCAGTTTATTTTAAATCTACCGATATTTGTATGGACATTTGCGGGCGATCACTCTTGACTAAAGTTAAGACTGATTTTAAATTAAAAAACGGTTATCATTGTCACCGAAACGTAACCACAAAAAATACACTGTAATTTATCAGTCAAAAATACAGAAAAAATTGTAAAATCAGTTTTAACAACAACAAAAAAACCAAGTTCTTCGCCCGCCTTCGACTTACAAAAAATCACTTTAAAAAATTTAAGTAATACAATAAATTAACGAAAACATCTTGTCAGCTTGCATTATCAATTAGAAAACAAAAAAAAAAACAAATTGAGATCAAAACGCCCATACAAAGACCAGCATGGCTTGGGTAGGGGTCGAAGCTCGGTGTTTGGGACCTAAGGAAGAACGCGTTAGATCTTAAATATATGTAGATATTTTTATCAAGTATTGTCTAATTTATTTCAGATCAAAACGACGGGTCCTTCGTGAATTTTGCTAGATATGCCCGGTATCTTTTTTGTTCCGATGAACTGTCCATTTTGAAATCCATGTTACCAGATTTTTGCAGCTGTAGACAGTCCTGTTTTTCACATCTGGCAATACTATTCACACAAGAAGTTACTTCTAACATTCATCGAAAATTCCTTTTCAAATCCTCACACACCACAAAAATTACACAATTTTATCTGACTTTTGCAACACACCTTTTTTATTGTTCACCACACCAATCTTCTGAATATTTTCATACAATGACGTTCACTGAAATGTTTATTTAACTTTGTACTGTAGTAAGTTAGACAATACTTGCGTGGCCGCGTTCGTTTCCTCGTCTTCAGGCATCAGAGCATTGTGCCAGTTGTTTAGGGGTATAGACAGAGGCGTTGGGGTCCAGCGGTGACCCGTCCGAGAGTCGGAGCTTGGACACTGCGGCGCTCGATGGCGCTACGAACTCTGTCGGCATTACTGCCAGCATTTGAGCTTTCAGTTCCTCTATTTCTTTGTCTTGTCTCGATATTAAGCCTGGAAAAAAACATTTGGGATGTAAAGACCAGCAAATCTTCAAAATCTCATAATTGTATCGAGATGAAAATTCCAAAAGTATTCATTTCGTTTTATTGACTTAAAGAAACTGAGATGTCGTTCTGAGGGCACGGTAGTGCCTCCGCCAAAACGAGCCAAGCGGAGCGCAAGGGCACTACCTACATTTTCTCGAAGCGCTTCGTCGTTTTTTTGAACCCTTATAACTTGGCTTTGGATTATACCAGATAAACAATAAAGCAATACAAAAAATAAGCAAACATAGCAGACTTATTAAACATTTAAAGTTTTTAATTGCATAGCTCTTATACTTTAGAATTTATTGATATCTAAAAAACTCTGATTTCGTCACTGACTCCCTGATAATCTTCAAAATTCTTAGGGTACTTCCTAATGTCCTAGAAAGCTGAACATTGGTATGTAAGCTAGTATTAGTACACGAACAACAAAAAAAAAAAAAACTTGGAACTTTTATCCCCCAAACCCTTAAACTAGGGGATGGAAGTTTGTATGAGACTTCCGCAATTTTGACACCAGAAGTCTGAAAATTTATATAGGGACTCCTTGTTACTATAAATAATATTTTTTTAAATAAAATCATAAAAAGAAAAAAAAATTGTTACAAGCAACTTTCAAAAAGAAGTGAAATCCCACCAAAAACATTTTCATTTAAAATGTTGCCAAGACGAGACCATATGACTCGCACTGTCAAAAACTTATCAGATCTCATGTAGAACCAAGCTCTACACGCACTAACTCTACAAGCCACACATTTTGACTGAATGTGTAGAGTTTGTGAAGTTAGGCCACTTCACAAACTCTACACATTCAGTCAAAATGTGTGGCTTGGGCGTTTCGTTACTACATGTACTATTGTATAATAAAAAAATAATAAACAGTGTAATTTTTTTTCACCTTACGCCCATGTGAATGTAGCGAAATGGCCAAGCCACATATTTTGACTGAGGTGTAGAGTTTGTGAAGTTAGGCCTTGTAGAGTTAGAAACTTGGCTCTACATGAGATCTGATAACGTTTTGACAGTGCGAGTCATATGGTCTCGTCTTGGCAACATTTTACATGAAAATGTTTTGGTGGCTTATAATTTATTGAATTGGTTTACATACAGAGTTATTTTAATTAGTAAATGGAATTTCACAGACATGATGGCTAGCATGGAAAAAGATACCGAAAAAAGATAATTGCCATCATTTTAAGTAATTACAATTTTGATAGAAGGACCATCGGCCGCAAGACCATCGGCCGGTGACACGTATATTACATACCTTTTTGTGCTGTGTAGGGTTCAGGATTATTGATAGATATTTCGAGCTGCTTGTAACGTCTCATACGCGACTGCGTGCTGTCGAAGTGAACTAGTACACTACAACACTCACCCTCCTGTATGTGCAGCGTGCGCTTGGCCTCGCCGAGCGCGCACAGCAGGTCCAGCTTGACGCGCGTCTCCGCGGACAGCGAGTGCTCCAGGTGCTGCAGCCGCGACTGCGTGCTGTCGAAGTGAACTAGTACACTACAACACTCACCCTCCTGTATGTGCAGCGTGCGCTTGGCCTCGCCGAGCGCGCACAGCAGGTCCAGCTTGACGCGCGTCTCCGCGGACAGCGAGTGCTCCAGGTGCTGCAGCCGCGACTGCGTGCTGTCGAAGTGAACTAGTACACTACAACACTCACCCTCCTGTATGTGCAGCGTGCGCTTGGCCTCGCCGAGCGCGCACAGCAGGTCCAGCTTGACGCGCGTCTCCGCGGACAGCGAGTGCTCCAGGTGCTGCAGCCGCGACTGCGTGCTGTCGAAGTGAACTAGTACACTACAACACTCACCCTCCTGTATGTGCAGCGTGCGCTTGGCCTCGCCGAGCGCGCACAGCAGGTCCAGCTTGACGCGCGTCTCCGCGGACAGCGAGTGCTCCAGGTGCTGCAGCCGCGACTGCGTGCTGTCGAAGTGAACTAGTACACTACAACACTCACCCTCCTGTATGTGCAGCGTGCGCTTGGCCTCGCCGAGCGCGCACAGCAGGTCCAGCTTGACGCGCGTCTCCGCGGACAGCGAGTGCTCCAGGTGCTGCAGCCGCGACTGCGTGCTGTCGAAGTGAACTAGTACACTACAACACTCACCCTCCTGTATGTGCAGCGTGCGCTTGGCCTCGCCGAGCGCGCACAGCAGGTCCAGCTTGACGCGCGTCTCCGCGGACAGCGAGTGCTCCAGGTGCTGCAGCCGCGACTGCGTGCTGTCGAAGTGAACTAGTACACTACAACACTCACCCTCCTGTATGTGCAGCGTGCGCTTGGCCTCGCCGAGCGCGCACAGCAGGTCCAGCTTGACGCGCGTCTCCGCGGACAGCGAGTGCTCCAGGTGCTGCAGCCGCGACTGCGTGCTGTCGAAGTGAACTAGTACACTACAACACTCACCCTCCTGTATGTGCAGCGTGCGCTTGGCCTCGCCGAGCGCGCACAGCAGGTCCAGCTTGACGCGCGTCTCCGCGGACAGCGAGTGCTCCAGGTGCTGCAGCCGCGACTGCGTGCTGTCGAAGTGAACTAGTACACTACAACACTCACCCTCCTGTATGTGCAGCGTGCGCTTGGCCTCGCCGAGCGCGCACAGCAGGTCCAGCTTGACGCGCGTCTCCGCGGACAGCGAGTGCTCCAGGTGCTGCAGCCGCGACTGCGTGCTGTCGAAGTGAACTAGTACACTACAACACTCACCCTCCTGTATGTGCAGCGTGCGCTTGGCCTCGCCGAGCGCGCACAGCAGGTCCAGCTTGACGCGCGTCTCCGCGGACAGCGAGTGCTCCAGGTGCTGCAGCCGCGACTGCGTGCTGTCGAAGTGAACTAGTACACTACAACACTCACCCTCCTGTATGTGCAGCGTGCGCTTGGCCTCGCCGAGCGCGCACAGCAGGTCCAGCTTGACGCGCGTCTCCGCGGACAGCGAGTGCTCCAGGTGCTGCAGCCGCGACTGCGTGCTGTCGAAGTGAACTAGTACACTACAACACTCACCCTCCTGTATGTGCAGCGTGCGCTTGGCCTCGCCGAGCGCGCACAGCAGGTCCAGCTTGACGCGCGTCTCCGCGGACAGCGAGTGCTCCAGGTGCTGCAGCCGCGACTGCGTGCTGTCGAAGTGAACTAGTACACTACAACACTCACCCTCCTGTATGTGCAGCGTGCGCTTGGCCTCGCCGAGCGCGCACAGCAGGTCCAGCTTGACGCGCGTCTCCGCGGACAGCGAGTGCTCCAGGTGCTGCAGCCGCGACTGCGTGCTGTCGAAGTGAACTAGTACACTACAACACTCACCCTCCTGTATGTGCAGCGTGCGCTTGGCCTCGCCGAGCGCGCACAGCAGGTCCAGCTTGACGCGCGTCTCCGCGGACAGCGAGTGCTCCAGGTGCTGCAGCCGCGACTGCGTGCTGTCGAAGTGAACTAGTACACTACAACACTCACCCTCCTGTATGTGCAGCGTGCGCTTGGCCTCGCCGAGCGCGCACAGCAGGTCCAGCTTGACGCGCGTCTCCGCGGACAGCGAGTGCTCCAGGTGCTGCAGCCGCGACTGCGTGCTGTCGAAGTGAACTAGTACACTACAACACTCACCCTCCTGTATGTGCAGCGTGCGCTTGGCCTCGCCGAGCGCGCACAGCAGGTCCAGCTTGACGCGCGTCTCCGCGGACAGCGAGTGCTCCAGGTGCTGCAGCCGCGACTGCGTGCTGTCGAAGTGAACTAGTACACTACAACACTCACCCTCCTGTATGTGCAGCGTGCGCTTGGCCTCGCCGAGCGCGCACAGCAGGTCCAGCTTGACGCGCGTCTCCGCGGACAGCGAGTGCTCCAGGTGCTGCAGCCGCGACTGCGTGCTGTCGAAGTGAACTAGTACACTACAACACTCACCCTCCTGTATGTGCAGCGTGCGCTTGGCCTCGCCGAGCGCGCACAGCAGGTCCAGCTTGACGCGCGTCTCCGCGGACAGCGAGTGCTCCAGGTGCTGCAGCCGCGACTGCGTGCTGTCGAAGTGAACTAGTACACTACAACACTCACCCTCCTGTATGTGCAGCGTGCGCTTGGCCTCGCCGAGCGCGCACAGCAGGTCCAGCTTGACGCGCGTCTCCGCGGACAGCGAGTGCTCCAGGTGCTGCAGCCGCGACTGCGTGCTGTCGAAGTGAACTAGTACACTACAACACTCACCCTCCTGTATGTGCAGCGTGCGCTTGGCCTCGCCGAGCGCGCACAGCAGGTCCAGCTTGACGCGCGTCTCCGCGGACAGCGAGTGCTCCAGGTGCTGCAGCCGCGACTGCGTGCTGTCGAAGTGAACTAGTACACTACAACACTCACCCTCCTGTATGTGCAGCGTGCGCTTGGCCTCGCCGAGCGCGCACAGCAGGTCCAGCTTGACGCGCGTCTCCGCGGACAGCGAGTGCTCCAGGTGCTGCAGCCGCGACTGCGTGCTGTCGAAGTGAACTAGTACACTACAACACTCACCCTCCTGTATGTGCAGCGTGCGCTTGGCCTCGCCGAGCGCGCACAGCAGGTCCAGCTTGACGCGCGTCTCCGCGGACAGCGAGTGCTCCAGGTGCTGCAGCCGCGACTGCGTGCTGTCGAAGTGAACTAGTACACTACAACACTCACCCTCCTGTATGTGCAGCGTGCGCTTGGCCTCGCCGAGCGCGCACAGCAGGTCCAGCTTGACGCGCGTCTCCGCGGACAGCGAGTGCTCCAGGTGCTGCAGCCGCGACTGCGTGCTGTCGAAGTGAACTAGTACACTACAACACTCACCCTCCTGTATGTGCAGCGTGCGCTTGGCCTCGCCGAGCGCGCACAGCAGGTCCAGCTTGACGCGCGTCTCCGCGGACAGCGAGTGCTCCAGGTGCTGCAGCCGCGACTGCGTGCTGTCGAAGTGAACTAGTACACTACAACACTCACCCTCCTGTATGTGCAGCGTGCGCTTGGCCTCGCCGAGCGCGCACAGCAGGTCCAGCTTGACGCGCGTCTCCGCGGACAGCGAGTGCTCCAGGTGCTGCAGCCGCGACTGCGTGCTGTCGAAGTGAACTAGTACACTACAACACTCACCCTCCTGTATGTGCAGCGTGCGCTTGGCCTCGCCGAGCGCGCACAGCAGGTCCAGCTTGACGCGCGTCTCCGCGGACAGCGAGTGCTCCAGGTGCTGCAGCCGCGACTGCGTGCTGTCGAAGTGAACTAGTACACTACAACACTCACCCTCCTGTATGTGCAGCGTGCGCTTGGCCTCGCCGAGCGCGCACAGCAGGTCCAGCTTGACGCGCGTCTCCGCGGACAGCGAGTGCTCCAGGTGCTGCAGCCGCGACTGCGTGCTGTCGAAGTGAACTAGTACACTACAACACTCACCCTCCTGTATGTGCAGCGTGCGCTTGGCCTCGCCGAGCGCGCACAGCAGGTCCAGCTTGACGCGCGTCTCCGCGGACAGCGAGTGCTCCAGGTGCTGCAGCCGCGACTGCGTGCTGTCGAAGTGAACTAGTACACTACAACACTCACCCTCCTGTATGTGCAGCGTGCGCTTGGCCTCGCCGAGCGCGCACAGCAGGTCCAGCTTGACGCGCGTCTCCGCGGACAGCGAGTGCTCCAGGTGCTGCAGCCGCGACTGCGTGCTGTCGAAGTGAACTAGTACACTACAACACTCACCCTCCTGTATGTGCAGCGTGCGCTTGGCCTCGCCGAGCGCGCACAGCAGGTCCAGCTTGACGCGCGTCTCCGCGGACAGCGAGTGCTCCAGGTGCTGCAGCCGCGACTGCGTGCTGTCGAAGTGAACTAGTACACTACAACACTCACCCTCCTGTATGTGCAGCGTGCGCTTGGCCTCGCCGAGCGCGCACAGCAGGTCCAGCTTGACGCGCGTCTCCGCGGACAGCGAGTGCTCCAGGTGCTGCAGCCGCGACTGCGTGCTGTCGAAGTGAACTAGTACACTACAACACTCACCCTCCTGTATGTGCAGCGTGCGCTTGGCCTCGCCGAGCGCGCACAGCAGGTCCAGCTTGACGCGCGTCTCCGCGGACAGCGAGTGCTCCAGGTGCTGCAGCCGCGACTGCGTGCTGTCGAAGTGAACTAGTACACTACAACACTCACCCTCCTGTATGTGCAGCGTGCGCTTGGCCTCGCCGAGCGCGCACAGCAGGTCCAGCTTGACGCGCGTCTCCGCGGACAGCGAGTGCTCCAGGTGCTGCAGCCGCGACTGCGTGCTGTCGAAGTGAACTAGTACACTACAACACTCACCCTCCTGTATGTGCAGCGTGCGCTTGGCCTCGCCGAGCGCGCACAGCAGGTCCAGCTTGACGCGCGTCTCCGCGGACAGCGAGTGCTCCAGGTGCTGCAGCCGCGACTGCGTGCTGTCGAAGTGAACTAGTACACTACAACACTCACCCTCCTGTATGTGCAGCGTGCGCTTGGCCTCGCCGAGCGCGCACAGCAGGTCCAGCTTGACGCGCGTCTCCGCGGACAGCGAGTGCTCCAGGTGCTGCAGCCGCGACTGCGTGCTGTCGAAGTGAACTAGTACACTACAACACTCACCCTCCTGTATGTGCAGCGTGCGCTTGGCCTCGCCGAGCGCGCACAGCAGGTCCAGCTTGACGCGCGTCTCCGCGGACAGCGAGTGCTCCAGGTGCTGCAGCCGCGACTGCGTGCTGTCGAAGTGAACTAGTACACTACAACACTCACCCTCCTGTATGTGCAGCGTGCGCTTGGCCTCGCCGAGCGCGCACAGCAGGTCCAGCTTGACGCGCGTCTCCGCGGACAGCGAGTGCTCCAGGTGCTGCAGCCGCGACTGCGTGCTGTCGAAGTGAACTAGTACACTACAACACTCACCCTCCTGTATGTGCAGCGTGCGCTTGGCCTCGCCGAGCGCGCACAGCAGGTCCAGCTTGACGCGCGTCTCCGCGGACAGCGAGTGCTCCAGGTGCTGCAGCCGCGACTGCGTGCTGTCGAAGTGAACTAGTACACTACAACACTCACCCTCCTGTATGTGCAGCGTGCGCTTGGCCTCGCCGAGCGCGCACAGCAGGTCCAGCTTGACGCGCGTCTCCGCGGACAGCGAGTGCTCCAGGTGCTGCAGCCGCGACTGCGTGCTGTCGAAGTGAACTAGTACACTACAACACTCACCCTCCTGTATGTGCAGCGTGCGCTTGGCCTCGCCGAGCGCGCACAGCAGGTCCAGCTTGACGCGCGTCTCCGCGGACAGCGAGTGCTCCAGGTGCTGCAGCCGCGACTGCGTGCTGTCGAAGTGAACTAGTACACTACAACACTCACCCTCCTGTATGTGCAGCGTGCGCTTGGCCTCGCCGAGCGCGCACAGCAGGTCCAGCTTGACGCGCGTCTCCGCGGACAGCGAGTGCTCCAGGTGCTGCAGCCGCGACTGCGTGCTGTCGAAGTGAACTAGTACACTACAACACTCACCCTCCTGTATGTGCAGCGTGCGCTTGGCCTCGCCGAGCGCGCACAGCAGGTCCAGCTTGACGCGCGTCTCCGCGGACAGCGAGTGCTCCAGGTGCTGCAGCCGCGACTGCGTGCTGTCGAAGTGAACTAGTACACTACAACACTCACCCTCCTGTATGTGCAGCGTGCGCTTGGCCTCGCCGAGCGCGCACAGCAGGTCCAGCTTGACGCGCGTCTCCGCGGACAGCGAGTGCTCCAGGTGCTGCAGCCGCGACTGCGTGCTGTCGAAGTGAACTAGTACACTACAACACTCACCCTCCTGTATGTGCAGCGTGCGCTTGGCCTCGCCGAGCGCGCACAGCAGGTCCAGCTTGACGCGCGTCTCCGCGGACAGCGAGTGCTCCAGGTGCTGCAGCCGCGACTGCGTGCTGTCGAAGTGAACTAGTACACTACAACACTCACCCTCCTGTATGTGCAGCGTGCGCTTGGCCTCGCCGAGCGCGCACAGCAGGTCCAGCTTGACGCGCGTCTCCGCGGACAGCGAGTGCTCCAGGTGCTGCAGCCGCGACTGCGTGCTGTCGAAGTGAACTAGTACACTACAACACTCACCCTCCTGTATGTGCAGCGTGCGCTTGGCCTCGCCGAGCGCGCACAGCAGGTCCAGCTTGACGCGCTTCTCCGCGGACAGCGAGTGCTCCAGGTGCTGCAGCCGCGACTGCGTGCTGTCGAAGTGAACTAGTACACTACAACACTCACCCTCCTGTATGTGCAGCGTGCGCTTGGCCTCGCCGAGCGCGCACAGCAGGTCCAGCTTGACGCGCGTCTCCGCGGACAGCGAGTGCTCCAGGTGCTGCAGCCGCGACTGCGTGCTGTCGAAGTGAACTAGTACACTACAACACTCACCCTCCTGTATGTGCAGCGTGCGCTTGGCCTCGCCGAGCGCGCACAGCAGGTCCAGCTTGACGCGCGTCTCCGCGGACAGCGAGTGCTCCAGGTGCTGCAGCCGCGACTGCGTGCTGTCGAAGTGAACTAGTACACTACAACACTCACCCTCCTGTATGTGCAGCGTGCGCTTGGCCTCGCCGAGCGCGCACAGCAGGTCCAGCTTGACGCGCGTCTCCGCGGACAGCGAGTGCTCCAGGTGCTGCAGCCGCGACTGCGTGCTGTCGAAGTGAACTAGTACACTACAACACTCACCCTCCTGTATGTGCAGCGTGCGCTTGGCCTCGCCGAGCGCGCACAGCAGGTCCAGCTTGACGCGCGTCTCCGCGGACAGCGAGTGCTCCAGGTGCTGCAGCCGCGACTGCGTGCTGTCGAAGCTGCCGCTGGGCTGGCCGGCCGCCACCGCCGCGGCCGCGGCCACGGCCGCCTGCTGCTCCTGTCGCTCCTGCCGTGCCTCTAGCGAGCGCACCTGCACAACATAACATTTGTAGCTAATCATGTAGTTTCGCTGGTACAAAACGTATTAGAGACAAGCTGACCTGCTCGCTGGCATGCGTGAGGTCTCGCGTGAGCTGCGCGGCCCGCTCGCGCGCGCGCTGCACGTCGCGCCGCAGGGCCGCGCCCTCCGCCTCGGCCGCCGTGCGACGCGATCTACACGACTCGCTCTCGCACTCGCCGCTACACAACAGAACAAAATGCAACATGTAACATAATTAACGCAAGATCTCATACAGCCTAATTAGAGCGTTCAGTTAAAAGCATAATACAATGACCGAAACCAATTTTTTTAAGTTAACTGTTATTATTATGAAAAGCGTGTTGAAGCATTATTTTTTGGATTTAGAATTGAGACTTATTGCCTTCAAATAAGATTTTTTTTTGGCTCAAACGATACGGCCGTTTGATACAGAACATACATAACAGACATACATAGTTTTTGAAGAAGAAAAAAACCATATAAAAAGTAACTGAAATCGATGCAGTAGTTAATTATGAACAAACTACTTTCAGGAATTGCTTTTCATCTGTTACACCTTGAATAGATTTAACAACATAACAAATTAATTGCTGTAACTTTAAAAACGCACCAGGAATCAATATAAAAAGTCAACCGTGTACAATCACTCAATATAAATATAATTTTTGTGTTTCCCTCAAAGAGTGTCTCCACAGAGAGCACCGCCCGCGCGCCCGCACGTACCTGTGCGGCCGGCGCGCCCGCAGCAGCTGCGCCTCGGCGGCCGCGCGCGCGCGCCGCTCCTCGCCCAGGCGCCGCTCCAACGTGGCGCGCTCGCCTGTACGCCACGCCGTCACTCTGCGGACAGGACACGCTCATTACTATGTAATAAGATTTATGTCGCGCAAATCGAAACTAACATATTGTCTGGTCGTTTCATTCAGCGCGCGTAGCATGACCGCCGTAAGAACGAAAGATCAAATTGTGGAAACAATTCTACGGCGCAATGTCAAAAAAGGAAAGCTCACTTTGTATGAAATGAGATATCTATTCTCCACAAAGAAGAGATAGAAATGGTCAGTATCTATAATGTAATTTAATAACTTGCATGCTCTGTATGTGTACTCATGTTTCCACAAATAAAGAATCTTGTATCTTGTATCTTGTCAGTTTAAGCGTACAGGGGCTGTGATGGAGAGGGACATCGGACTTAGAACATACCTAGCAATGTGTGTACTATACATCTCTGTCTAACCCTTCGGGCAACATAAAGCTTGATGTTAACCCGCGTAACATAATACAATGAAGAGTACACAGTATCACTAACAATAACTTCAAACATAAAGTCACAGTATATTTATAGACAGCGTAGAAACTAGGCCTATTTGTCATTCGGTTTTAATAATTTAATCTCATAAAGAACACAAACAGTTCACTTAAAATATGAGATATACGACTCCGTGAGTTGAAAATCAAAATCAAAAGTCATTTATTCAAATTAGGCTAAGTATCAGCACTTTTCGAATGTCAAAATTCCGGCACGCCCGCCCTTCACCACTTCCTAGTGCTTTAGCTGGGAAGGAGAAGTGGCGCAACAAACTCCCCAGCAGCACAGCTGTCTGTTTAGTTAGATAGACTTGATTCTATACATAGGTAGGCAAAGTAATCAACATTACGAGACACGGAACTTCAAAAAAAAAAATCAAAATATTTTATTTCACATAAACCTGCAAGGGCACTTATGAAACGTCAGAAGCTAGGTGCACGGTTCCAATTTGTCGCTTCCTATGGAGAAGAGCCGGCAAGAAACTCCACGGTTACTCTTTTAAAAATAATTGGATTTTATAATGTTTTCAAATTACAGTGATATTAGGTATGGCAGGACAGTGCAGGCCTGTCAATAAGTACCAGGTACTTTAGAGGAATGAAAATAAAGAATAGAAACTGTAGGCCTACAACGTTCTCCCATTCACAATAGGTATGTAAAAGAATCTACATAAGTAAAATCAACCTATTTAAACCAAGTGATATGATTTCCATGAGAATCACTAATAAATACTCGATATTACAAGTGTTGTATAATGTCAAATAATGACGAGAATATGTCAGAAAGTGTAAAAAATAAAATTAATAAAATTAACATTGTAATTTGGAAGAAGTTAATCGACGCTCACATAGTTATGGTGCTAATGAGTTACCAGGGAAGCCACATGTGCAGAAGGAATTAACGCCAAACTTCCTTGTCGTCAACGTAGTCTTTTATCTTATAATATGCTTTTTTGATAAGGACACGTTTGATATAAGTTTTAAACTTTCCATCGCTAAGTTCTGTAACCGATTTTGGCAACTTGTTATAGAAGCGGATACTGTTTATTAGAAATGACTTACTAGTTTTAGTTAATCTAAATTTTGGAATCACAATTTCATCTTTACTACGTGTATTTAGATTATGAAAGTCGCATCTTTTTTTGAAAAGACCTAAATTTTTGCGAACATACAAGATATTTTCTAGGATATAAAGAGAAGGCAGAGTTAGTATGTCAACTTCGTTGAATTTGTTTCTAAGAGACTCGCGAGGCCCCATTTTATAGATTGCGCGGATTGCCCTCTTTTGTAGAATGAAAACTGAATCTACGTCAGCTGCCGACCCCCACAGCAGAACGCCATAAGACATAATACTGTGAAAATAAGCAAAGTATACTAACCTAGCTGTGGCTATATCAGTCAACTGCCTTATTTTTCTTACTGCGTAAGCAGCTGAGCTTAATCTACTTGAAAGAGCTCTAATGTGGGCACCCCATTGCAATTTTGAATCTAAAGTAATTCCTAGAAATACAGTTTCCGAAATAGCATCTAGTTTCTTGCCATCAAGTTTTAAATTTAGCCCTACTTGGGGTACATTTGGTAATGAGAACTTAAGACATTTAGTTTTGTTCGCATTGAGTAAAAGATTATTAGCCGCAAACCATTTCGAGAGAACAGCTAGACTATCGTTGACATGTAAGACATCCGTATCTTTTCTATCTATTCTAAAAATAAGAGAAGTGTCATCAGCGAATAAAATTATATCCGAGAAGTTAGCCATCAGGTAAGGAAGGTCATTAATATAAACTAGAAATAAAAAAGGGCCAAGAATTGAACCTTGAGGCACGCCCATCTTGACTAGAGACCCCGAGGACGTTGCCCCGTTAACATTTACTTTTTGCTGCCTGTTTGATAAATAGGAAAGCACAAGATCAGCAGCTCGTCCACGAACTCCGTAGTGGTGTAATTTACAGATAAGTGTATTGTGGTCAACGCAGTCAAACGCTTTTGAGAGGTCACAGAAAATGCCAATTGCATCCTGGGACTTCTCCCAGGATTCCAAAATGTGACTGATGAGTTGTACTCCCGCGTCAGTCGTTGACCTACCTTTCGTGAAACCAAACTGTCGACTATGTAAAATCCCATTTGAGTTAAAATGTGACAACATCTGGTCCAGCATGATTTTTTCATAAATTTTGCTCAATGCTGGAAGCACAGATATAGGTCTACAATTAGAGGGATCACTCCTACTACCCGATTTGAAAATTGGTACTACTTTACTATGTTTCATTAAGTCAGGAAACGTACCAGTGTCTAAACATTGATTAAATATGCCTGTTAGGACAGGGGCAATTGTGTCAATGATATCTTCAAGAACCTTAACGGAAATGCCCCATAAGTCTTCAGTGTTTTTTATGTTAAGACTTTTAAATGCTGTTTTAATTGTGGCAATAGAAATGGGTTTGAATGCAAAATTTGGAATGTCCTTACTGAAGTTTTCTTTAAGAAGAGATTCAGCTAATACAGATGATGACGGGAGAGATTTCGTAACCTCTATTGGGATGTTGGTAAAGAAATGTTCTAAAGTCTCAGCAACTTTTAACTTATCTGAAATGGTTTCATTATCAATTTTTAGAGCTAACTCAATCTGATCTCGCTGTTGTGTGTTTCCAGTTTCTTTGTTAATTACCTGCCACACAGCTTTTATTTTATTTTTAGAAATACAAATTTTGTTACTTATTAATTTAGATTTAGCTTGAGCGCAGACTCTTTTAAATATCTTAGAATAGTTTCTTACATAATTATGAAGGGCCTGATCAGAAGTCAATGATTTTTCGTGATACAAATTATATAAGATATCTCTGCTTTTTCGAATGCCAGCTGTGGCCCATTCGCTAAATTTTGGTTTAGCAGTGATTGTGACTTTTTTTACAGGACATGCTTTATTGAATTCTTGGCATACTGTAGAAAAAAATGTGTCATAGTTTATATTGGGATCTTGTGAATCAAAACTTGCTGTTGAGAGATTGCTAAGAACATTATTTTGAAACGTTTTCAATTTATTTTTAGTCAGAGGTCTCAATTCAATGATTTTATCTAGTTGTAAGTTTTTATCTAAGTCAAACGATACAAGCTGACCAGTATGGTCTGACCTGACGCCATTAATTAAGGAAGAGTCCTTTATTTTACAATTAGTAAATACATTGTCTATGCATGAAGCTGTGGTTGCTGTTATTCTAGTCGCTTCATTAAATATACATTTTAAATTGAATGACTTAAACAATGAGATAAGCTTACATTTTTCTGGTGAGTTAACTAATAGATCAATATTTAGGTCACCACACACAAAAACTAATTTATTATCTTTAAAAAGTTTACCTAATATTTCTTCCATAATGATAAAAAATGATGACAAGTTCGAGGCTGGTGGTCTATAAACAGACAAGAAAGTATGGCCTTCAATCTCCGCACATGCTACCTCACATAAGCGATCAACAGAGCAAGCAGTGATATCCTTTCTCTCCTTATATCTAAAACAACTATTGCATAATATCAAAGTCCCACCGCCTATCGAAGACCTGTTGTACGCACTGGCAACTGAAAAATTATTTACATTAAACAACATCCTATCTGGTTTTAACCAGGTTTCACAAAAACATAGGATATCCATATGATATTTATCTATTAACATTTCTACGTCTAGGATTTTGCCAGGGAAGCGATTTATATTTTGGTGATACAGTAAAATATTCTTATTACGCTTCTCTTTTGTCGTGTCTAAGAGTTTAAAGAATTAATTACAGTATTAGTAGAAGTACTAGATAATACTGTTTCGTCACTTAACCTAGTCTCAGTTAAATCATCAATAACTGCGTGCTTTGCATTAACTGCGTAACTTAAATAATTTGTCATAATATGACAGCTAGCCATGCCAATATACCTTAACTCAAGCACAAAAAAAAGTAAACAAAGCATACTACCAAAATAAAAGCCTCCTGGTATAATGGCGTCGACAAACCGAAAACAGATTATTTAATAATAGGACTTAAATTCTATACAAAAGGATAATCATCAATATTTTTTTCATCCCTTCTATTCGAAAAGTGTCGTTTTGTTCCTCTATAAGCGTGAGCAAAATAGCTCTTTTCTACACTAGACTTATTAGCGGACAGTAATGAGATTTGAATTTGGAACATGAATCGTTCATTGAAATCGAACGCAAATTGTATAATTACTGGTTGTAAGTGTTGGCTGTATGGTGCGGAGGCGCGGTAACTAAAAAAAAAAAACAAAAGCGAGCGATTTACTTCCCTGTTCTTGTAATCGGTACGAACTTTATTGTATTTTGCAAAAAAAAAAATAGTTCTACGTCGAGTTCTGAAAGTGATAGTGCATTAAATAAATCCACAACTATATCAATCCCAAATAAAACAGTGACATTTTCAAAATTGCGCCAGTGTATCAAATATAAATATAAATTTGTGATTGACCTTTTTACATTCATGTAATTTTCTTTATTAAACTTATTCATTAATTACTTAATAGTGTCTCTTATTTATTTTCTCATAGAAGGAGATGAAAAGTAAAATATATGACTCGAGAGCAATAGTAGATTGTATCATAAGGGAGCAAAATAATATTTTTACGGCGAGGGCGATTTTTTGAATCCAGAGCGTAACGAGGGATTCTTTAGTAGAATCCTGAACGTAGCGAGGGATGATTCAAAGTACGTCGCCCGAGCCAAAAATGTATTTTGCGCCCGAGTAATACACTCTACTTTTCATCACCCTCTATGAGAAAATAAAAGGCGCCTCATATTTTATTCTAATATTATTAAATAATAAAACATAGAGTAACAACTAAGTAAATTGAAATTAAATAGTATCTAATAATAAAACAACTAAAAACTTATATTTACATTTGAGACATTTTCGCAATTATGAAAATGTATTGATACAGTTTTATTAGCAATAGAGATTGTTGTAGAATTTATATTCTGCGTGTTTGAAATAATGTCCGAATCTGGCTCATTTTGAGGAAAATGTGACGGTGAATCTCGTTGTTTGGATGTAGATGGGCGCGGCGACAGTGGCATGGATGGATTAACTGAAGGTTGCAATTTAATGTTTTCCACGATGCGTTCACATGTTTTCGCCTTGTTCTCAATGGAATCTTCTATATACCCCTGTGCTACAGCACTCGACTTCCATCCTCCATGTCGCTTGAGAACAATTAAGTCCGCTCCAGAGTCTGCCAAAAAGGTAGCAGAAGTACGACGAAAACAATGTCCTGTATACAGTTTGATATCTGGTAACTTCAAATAAGTAGCGATTTCTTGTGGCATGTTAGTTTTATTTTGTCCCATAACTTGTTTGAAGCACTTGCCATTTTGATAACAGATGAAAAACCGATTGGTCTTCATATCAGCAGAACGCAGGTCCAGTAGAGATGGGTAACTCAGGAGCGATAGATACAAAAGATATGAATCAATCCGTTTCCATCAATCACTCTTTACATACATTCACATCCGAATGTATCAGCGTATCAGTGTATCTTTACAACTCACTCACTCACGGAGTCACGGCCTTTTTTTTTTTCAAACTGTATCGGCAACACAAACCGCATAGCCACACTCGTAAACAAATTTTCGGAAAGTCCAGGCGTCTCTTTCGCACCTCACTATTTAGAATGTTCTGTCGCGCTTTCGCGAGACGGAGAGAGTGAGTTGTTTGACCATTATAAACTGATATACGTCGGCACAGAAAAGTAAATTAATAACTCTATAACCGGTGCGTAGGGCATAAAGTCGTTAAGCGGAACGTGAATATTTAAGTACTATACTGGTTTTATCTGTACGTCGTGTACTTTCCTTTAAAAACTATTAGTAAACTATGCAAACTAATTTCGGTCATAAAGATATCGATTTTAGGATCAGTACAGAAAAAAAGTAGATTTGCGATTTCAAATTAAACAAAATATCAGTTTGCGTCATTAGTTCAACCTTGACCTTCGTTCGCTACCGTTCGGGATCGGGTCAGTTCAATGCGCTGCGTGTCGTGCGCGCGAGCGTGATCTACTGATACATAAGGATATAAAGATATAAAAGAGTGATACATATCCCAGTGATCGAAAGATACATTTCAATCTTTTCTCTTTAGTGATACATTTTGCCCATGTCTAAGGTCCAGGTATTTTTGTACAATAGTTTTGTATTCTCCTCGGATTACGAAGGATCGGTCAATTTTTGTTTTTATGTCTGTCAGCTTTACTAAAGTAAATCATCATTCAAAACCGAATGTGAATAAGACAAGTATCTATCGAAGTACATGTTACAATAATAAATGCGCATTTTAAAAACACTGTGGTTATACTTTACTAATCCACCATATACATAGTTACTTACTTTTAGGGGAAGAAAGACTTTTTCGGGTGCCTCATTAAGGAAAGTCTCCACGTTTTTCACTGAGAACACTTTGGATTTTTAGGTTTAAATCATCAGACATCCTCTTCAGATACGCTATTAATTTCGAATGTGTGCAGTTTTACGTCGTAGCATTGAGTAGTGGAAGGTTGTTTAGTTTTGGCTAAGTACTGCAATTAGGCCAAAAACACAGATTCTGAAAAATTCTTGGCGCCTCTTGCATTTCTCCATTAAATAAAATTACCATAGGCTTTCATATATTTCTCCCGGGATTTTGCAGGTAATAGATTATCCATTACATTTCTTGCGTCAGTTCTAGTGAAAGTGAAGTGAACGATAGGGTAAATCTGATTTAAAATATCATATTTTTAATACATTTTCTATGGCTATTTTTGCTATCTATTATTGTACGTAAACGTAATTTGAACTCAAATCAAAAAGATAAATATTTAAAAACTTCTGATTTTAAAAGTTTTTTTACTATGTCCCGCTTTCGACGAAAGAATCCCGATTTTTTTTCACTCAAAAATGTCAAATATCCCGACTTATCAAAAAAAGAAAATTGGCAACGCTGCTACACACTTAAGTGATAAGTCGCAGACAGCTACATGGCAAATTCTTAGTAAAGCTTATCGTAAAATTGAAACTTGATGCCGCTAAGCACAACACTTCCGTTATGCCACATAAAGACTTCTTCACACAAGCGTCACGTTAAGCCTGCCAACAACACAAGTCCTCTATATTTTTGCCTATTTAGGTTTTGTATTTCGATTTAGCTTATACAAAAAACTAGACAACATAGTCGACTTCATCATCGCTTATTCTGCGCTCTTAATTATGATTGGAAAAATGTAAACAAATATATATATATATTTGGAAGAATAACTTCAAATAACAAAAGGTATTTACAAGGCAGATGTGAGTGGAAAAGTCAGGTTGTTTAAATTTTTTTGCACAAAAAAATACAAATAAAAATGTTTTTTTCTGAATGGCCATTAGTTCTACCATGAACCATTTCAAGGTTATCCATTAACTACCGGACATCCTGTATACACTCACATAAAAGTGAAATTTGTTTAGTGGGAGTAATATCGATTGGAAACAAGGATTTAAATAGATTTTAGTTGAGATAGTTTTCAAAACGCTTATCAAAATTATCCGCATATATTGGCCGGTGCGAATAAAACGTGTACGACCACCGCGAGTGTACAACACCCCTTATAACTTTACCGTCAATCGAATGTATTGAGGCTTTGCGACTTTGCGAGACAAACACGTTCGTTGAGCTCAGTCAGTCAGTAACAACGAACATATAACTTTGAACAAATTGGTTCTCAGTGTAAAATCACTAATTTACTTCAACGTTCAATATTCTTCGTCAATTTTTTTTTACAAGACAATAAAACAGTATCATGGAACCGCCAGCAGAGAAAACCAGTGAAGGTAAGTCGTCGGCGACACCGGAAAACAAGCACTCACCTAAATTTTTAATACTATGCGCAATGATGAATGATCAAATGGTTTTTAAAATTTGAAGCTTACATGTTCCTCCAAAACCAAGACGATGACTACAAGTATGATATCGCCATTACAAAGTTGAAAAATACTGAAGCAATTCACGCAATAAGCGACCTTATAATGAAGCCGCCAACAACTGGGAAGTACGAAGCTTTAAAGAAAGTACTCTTAAACTGTAATACGTTTAAGAAAGACAAAAAGTTGTGGAAAATAATAAGGCGAATGGAGAAGTTGGTAAATCATCTGTGCGAGATTCTAGCTGAAGATGATAGTTCTGATGGTCTTCGGATGGTCAATCATTAAGTGGGTGAAAGTGTTGGTGCCATTATAGATACGGACCACATTCCCCAAAATGCGACGATTTTTTTTTTTTGTGCGGGAAATCATCAAATAACTTCTCCCGCTTTGGGTGGAGCGGGAGGGCGGGCATGTCAGACTTTTACTGACTAAAACCCACCCGTGTTCCCTCAGTTGTCTGTATGCCAGGTGCCGCGGTATCTCTTTCGAACAACCCGCACCCCTGGCAGGCATCGGCCCTTGCGGGCCCCATCTGTTGCTGCTGACATCTCTTTGAGGCGCGCGTGGAACACAACGCGCCGTGGACCTGGGCTTTGTCCTTACCGGACAGCGAGCTACCCATTACTCGCCGTCCGCAAGCCCGTGCCTACGGTGGCCGGGAATCAGCCTGGGATTCCCGACGCCCAGGGCGTCTCCTGCGAAGGCCACGGCTGTGAGGGCGCATGTACTGCATCTCCCTCACGTGCGCCGCCTCCCTCTTTGCGAGCATAACTGCTTCGCCGAAGGAGGCGACTGCTAGCCATGCACTCTCGCTCCGTACCATGGCCTGGACCAGGGTCGGACGCGAGAGAAATAACATTATATTTAGAAAGTGTATTGTATTTTTTATACGTTTTTAACAGATATTATAAACTTTGTGTATTCTTGAATAATTAAAACATTTAATGCCTTATAGTGTTATTTGTATTATATCTCCCTAACACCACCAACATTGTGTTTCGAAAAATAAGCAATTTTTCATGACAGTTCCTTAATTAATAATATTGTTAGTGTCGCAATATACATCCGTCTTTGAATTCCATTTATAAAAACGCATGAATATTAGTCGTATTAATTTGAATAATAAATTGAATATTTTTTTGCTTCGACAACCTTTGTCTCTTCTCTTCTCTGTTATTTATCAAAGACGAAACGAGTATCTTGTATAGAATTTTGCAGAAATCAAGAGGGCATAGTAGTCATGATGCAATTTCTCATGTGGGTCTGAAATTAGTAGTCGTAATGACGCTGAATGAGGTCAAAATAATAATCCCAGCTGAAGTTTCGTTAAATACAGGGTGTAAGGGGAGCGCTTCCAAAGCCAGAATGTAGGTCGCCTAAAATTGGTTATTTTGCATCAATTTAAAACGTTTGACGCTTCTGTAATGTTTCTACTTGTTTAGTCTCAAATAATGGTTCAATTACCTGTTCTCACAGCATAGTGTACAAAAAATGCTAAACAAATGAGGTAAAAATTGTAAAAAAATCTAGATTTTTTATGGTACTGTATCGAGAATCACTAGCATTATCATCTGTCTTCATTTTCGGAAGCGTTTCCCTTACACTCTGTATACTAAATTGTCATGGGTACCACTTTCATGATTTTCAAAAGTGTTAATGTCACACCATCATTCCCCCGCCCTTTGCCCTTATCCCGATGTGTATATGCGCTGATGGCATCTTAATCTGCCTAGCCTTTTCTGAACTATGTTGGGGTCGGCTTCCAGTCTAACCTGATGCAGCTGAATGCCAATATTTTACATGGAGTGACTCCTCAACCCGGTTACCCTTTGGTAAGTCTGTTTTGTTACTGTTTCGGGCTTCTGACGACCCGTAATGACTGTCAAAGATCCACGAATGACAGCCGGGACCAGCGACGAGGCACGGCGAGGTCTTGGTATGAAAAAACGGTCACCCATCCACGGACAAACGTGAAAATCAGAAGCTAAGATGGCAAAAGTAAAAGATTTTTGTCATGAGTATCTCGGGTGCAGCTGGTAAGATTGCTGCCAAAATGGGTTTGAAGTTACGAGTCGTATGGGCCGAGCCGACTTGTACTAGCGAGCCCGCGCTGCCTGAAACTGTACCGTCAAACGGGGTTAATAGGGATGCAGGAGTGAATTGAGACGAATCTTTATAAGGGATTTTAATATTGGAATAGTTTCTTGCCAAAAAGGACGTTTATGTGATAACTGTATTATAATTAACGATTAAGTGCCATTGTTGGCAAAAGACTATCATCCTGATTCACCCTGCATCCCTATTCACCCCGTTTGTAGGAAGCGTTCCCACGAACGCGACACCATGCGCCTGCTCATGTCGCCTCGACTGTCACGCTTCCCCCCCCCCAAGTTAATTCAATCTCATTGAATAAGTATTTCATGAAAAAGTAATTTTCATTCAAATTAGATGCACATTCAACATACATGCTAGCAGTGTACCCCAACATGACACTAACTTGTGCTGCAGCGCGGCGTGCGCCTGCTTGAGCTGGTGGTGGTCGGCGCGACGTTGCCGCTCCGCCGCGGCTGCCGCCGCCAGCGCGCGCCGCGCCTCCGCCTCGGACGCACGCGCCGCTGCCAGCTCGACGCGCACACGTTTTAGCTCTTCGACACATTCGCGGGCTTCACGCTATATAACAAACATAAACATATCAAAAATATCAACAAATCAACTCTACGTTGATTCTATTAATCTCTGCTGTTTTTCACATATGCAAACGGATAGCCTTACAATTAAATTTTAAATAATGCTCATCTTTGTCGTACCTGTTCGCGTTCCCGCTCTCTCTCACGTTCTTTGTCCCGCTCTCTCGTTTCTCTTTCTCGCTCCTTCTCTCTCTCTTTGTCTTTCTCCTTAACTTCTTTGTTACTGCTTTCCTTAATTTTTACACAATCTTTTGTACTCTCTACTTCTTTATCTTTAACTATTTGTTCTTTTGCTGTAAGAGAAAATGTTGTTGCAAATTGCATGGTAATATACAGTGTGTCTTTATAATGTGCACATATCAAAATGAGGGAATCTATGCTTAATTTTATCGCCGGAAAAAATATTTATAAAAATCTGTTTTTTTTACTACCCCTATTTTTCAGGCCACATTAGCAAATTCCATATCCCTTTACCACAATATCGATACACACACAAAGCTAGCTCCATAAAACTAATGAAATCGCACGCACACGTAGACAAGCGGCTCGTCTCCGAACAGCGAGTTTGACATAGCTGGAGATCGGTGTGCGTACGCGTCTATGTGGTATGCGCGCGTGCGTCCGTTTTCACTCGTGTTATGTAAAACAACCTTTTGTACCTATGTATTGTGTGTGTTTGGGCCTCGCGACACACTACGCGACTACGACGCAATATTTTGGGTTCGCATGGCGATTTCATACTCCATTTGTTTCTAACTGTATGTACAGTGGGATGTTAACGTGTGAATCCAACTTTTTACCGTGTAAAATATCTTACGCTTATGGTTTGTTGTAGCAACAGAAATATTCATAAGAACGTCTTTCAGTTAAGTGTTGTTTTAAAATAAATATAACTTAAGCATGTGATTAAAATAAGGGTAACATATAATTTTTTAATAAACTTTTTTACTTCTGAAATATGCCTCCACCAATATTTTTGTTAGAATTTCTTTTTGAGCAAGGAATTCGTTTAAAAAGTAGGTACAATAAAACATTTTAAAATCGACGCCATTGGTCGCAGTGACGTAAAAGTCTATGAAAACAATAACTATCAATGTGCTATAGAGTAGCATTTACTGTTGTCAATGTTATAGATATAGACTATGGCGTCACACCAAGCGCGCCAAAATGGTGTGCGTTTAAAGTTCCCCTGCCGGTTGGCTATTTTTAACATTTTTTAAAGTACTTTTAATAGATTTTTGTCGTTGAATTTTTTGGCATGGCGTTGTAAACTATCGATTTTGCTTTAAAGCATATTCCCTATTCGAGGGTTAAAGGTTCAATAATCAAATGGATGTACTCACTGTGTTCTGTACTCTTACGACTATCACTGCTGTCCTTATCCTTATCTCTGTTTTTATTCTTTTTCTTCTCTTCTTTTAATGTACTGGCCTCTTTTTTTTCTTTTTCTGACTTAGAAGGTTTTATACCACCTTAAAAAAAGTATAATAATCACGTTTGGAGAAGCGCCAGAATAGCCCGCGAATTTTATATGTACCGTTTTTTTGCAATTTTCAGATCAGTGTTCAGTTATAGGGTTGTATGGATGATTTCAATTATTGTAATTCTATAAATACATATACTTACTTGTTGTTGTTATTGTCGCGAATCATATGCGCTAAAAGTACGCCAGTATAGCCCTACGAAGCGGGACTAAAGTGACGACTTTAGTCTCTAGGGAGTGAAAAGTAATTCGTTTTTTAATTTCCTTCATGTGACATAGACAAACTCAAACAGCCAGTAAATATACTATTATCTGTGGAGTGTGGACCCATCTTCATTGCGAAAATGTTGAGAGTTTTAGTTCCATGGTTTTTCCGCAAAGAAGGTGGCGCCATGTGTTTTAAATTGTTAATCTGTGACTGGTTTAGAAGATTTTTTAAAATATTTTATTAAGTAATATTTATTAAATGTTTTGGTACTAAATTGACTATTTTCTCGCACTTAAAGTGAAAAGTACAGTTTGTACCTCGAGACTAAACGCCAATTTAATATCGGTTTCATTGACTCCCTCGCACACTCGGGAGTCAAACCACCTCTGCTATATTATGGCTTCAAAATCAAAATCAAAATCAAAAGTCATTTATTCAAACTAGGCTGAGAGTCAGCACTTTTTGAACGTCAAAATTACATAAGACAGTCCCCCGAAAAAGCTTCGTTTAGTCCCTCTATATAAAATATACTATTTTTGTCGGTTACCAAAAAATAATGTGATGTTTCATACATAAGTGCAATACCTACGCATTCAAAATGTATGGAACGGGTGATTATTTTTTTATAACCGCCGAAAAATGTCTGCACTAGGGGATCTAGAATCACATGCTGAATACATGGTCACAGTTTACGCACTGGTTAAAAATTTGCCCTGTATAAACAGACACTGACCGTCAAGTTGCAAAAAAAAAGTACTTAACATTAATTTGAACTTCGCAGTCTAACTTCTTAGCACATCCCTCTTTAAAATAAAATTCGCGATTACATAGAAAAAAAAGAGTGTTTTTTTTTTCTATTTGACTACGTACTCATCATTTTATGTAACTACAGCTGCGGGATATACAAACAAATTTAAATAATCGTTTTTTTTTTTTTGTTTTATCTTGATTTGATATCGATCCGATGATGGTTCCGTATGGTGCCCGGCGTAAAGAAAAGCTCCAGCCCATCTCTTCCCGTGGGTGTCGTAAAAGGCGACTCAGGGACTTACTAGAGAATGGGCAGCAGGGTTCTCTATGTATTTTACCACCATACTGCGATCCCTAACCGGCCTGCGAGGCGTGGCGATTATGGCAAACCCCCCCAAATCGAGGGAGGCTTATGTCCAGCAGTGGACGTCTTTCGGCTGAAATGATGATGATATCGATATTCGTTACCTCTGTGATGTTTCTCCAATTAATTTTATTTGACTGTTTGTTGGGATGTTAAAATATACCTTTACTGTGGTCTTGTTTGTCATCGTCATCAGGCGCGGAATGACACGCGATGCCATTGCTGAGCGCGTGCGAGCCACTCGAGCTATTAGAGCCACCCGAGCTATGCGAGCCCGCCGAGCTGCCCGAGCTGCCGGAGCTGGCCGAGCTGGCGTGTGACGCTTGCGCTACCGACGCCTTCTCACGGAGCGCCGTTTGGTGCTCTAAATGCTTTTCTAATTTCTCTAACTGAAAATTAAATTAGAATTTATTATTGGAGAATTTAAATAACATAATTGGTTAATATGCGTCAATTACGAAAACATTGATCAGTTTTGGACATCTTTTCCAGCTATACACTTGTGAATTTCAGCGCTGACGCATTTTTTTTTTGATGCGTTTTGGATTTGGTAAGAATAATTCCCAGGGCATTAGGATCAAGCGTGAAAAGTCCACACTTCGAGTCTACCAATGGGCTATGGGACGAAGTATACTAGGCGTCAAACTCACAAACTGTATTAGGAACTCTATAATTCGTTCCAAAACACAAATAGCGGACGCTGACCAAGCAACTGTTGGACCTGCCAGGGGTGCGGGTGGTTCGAAAGAGATACCCTGGTACCTGGCACACAGGCAACTGAGGGAACACGGGTGGGTTTTAGTCAGTAAAAGTCTGACACGCCCTGCTCCATCCAGAGCGGGAGAAGTCATTTGATAATTTCCCACCATCAAAAAAAAAAGCAACTGCTGGACTAAAGTGGAATTGAGCTGGCCACATTTTTATAAGCAGGTGTTGTACCACAGCAGGGCAAAATCCTCCCTTCCCTCTTTTCTTTCCTAGCTCATCCCGCCTTCTCTTTATGGGCTTTTAAAAACCTTTACAGTTTACCTTAGCTTGTAGCTGTGCGTGCTCCTGCGGACAGTGCCCGTTGTGGTCTGCTGTCTTGAACCTACAGCGACGCAGTGAGCCGTTCATGTGTTTAGTGTCCGCCGCGGTCGTCTGCGTGTGCGTGGCGCACTCCGCGCCGCCATTCGCGACACTGCCGGCCTCTTTGCTCGGCGCTTGCTGCGTTTGCGCTTGCTGCTGTGACTGTGTCTGAAAATACAATACAGTTTAGTTTCTCTACCTTACGAGTCTTTTTGTAATGAGGTTCTTTTATGCAGCTTGCGGTAGGAGTAAAATTGTCGTCGCGTAAGAAAAAGCGTTACGGAACAAAGAAGCGTTATGGCCCCTCCATGCGACTTTTTATTATAAGGAACTAGCTTTTGCCAGCGGCTGCGCCCGCGTGGTGGTCGTATTATAAATATAAACCTTCCTCTTGAATTACTCTGCCTAGTGACGAAAACTGCATTAAAATCCGTTGCGTAGTTTAAAAGATCTAAGCGAACAAACACGAAAATTGACTTTGTTTTATACTATGTAAAAAGAGACAGTGAGTGAGTAAGATAGTTTTCATGGTTTTTGAAGGTGCCGAAGTCAATAGTGAGGTCAAAATGAATATCCAAGATGGCTACGATTATATTGTGTCGTTTTCATGGTTTTCGAGGGTGTTGAAACCAAAATAAAATTTGGAGTGTTTTAAAGAGAAAGAAAAGAGTAAACGACATTACATTCGGAGTTGAAGAAAAAGCATTTTTAATTTAATAAATTGGCGCCACCCCACTTTGGTGATGGATGAAAAAACGGTAAACAAGAAAAAACTAGTTCAAAAACATTTTGAAGTGGTCAGCTGGTCAAAGGATCAATGGCCATTACTAGGAATCTTGATTTTTATACCGATTATTTACCGTTACATCTGTGAAGTCTGGCCAACTAACTAAAAATGTTGTTGCATAGAAAAAACATTTAATTTTTTATGATAATCATAATTTTTGGAAGTTTTTACCTGGTCTAATGCAGATTCAGGCAACGCATCTCGCATGAGTTGGAAATAGAACTCATTCATTGCGCGGACGTGCCTCTGCCTGCGCTGGCGCAGCCGGTGCGCGATGAGGGCCTTGGCCCCGAAGCCCAGCGTCACCACCGGGTAGCCCACGCAGTGCGCCGCCAGCGGCCGGCAAAGCTCGCCCGCGCCCGCACGGGAGCCCCGCCACAGGCCTTCCACGTAAACCAATAGGCAGCATATCGCTACTGTTGGTAGGCAGATGCCTTTGTCTGCGACTGTATTTAGAAATTTAGAAATAAGTTCTGTAGGACATTTATGGTATACATAATATAGAGTGTTCTATCTATCTATATAGGAATTACAATATAATATCTAATCTTTTTGTGTTTATTTTTTATCACCAAATGCAATCAAAAACTGATTCTACCGTTAGATGGAAGTTGTTTGATTTTCTTTCAAGCAATTATTTTACTTTATTGTATTAGTTAAAATGGATTAACCTCTGGCCACACTGAATCCCACGCGGGACGACGGATGCGAATGCGCGCGTCGATTGTTCTAATAATAATTAGGAAGACACGCGACTATTCGCGCCAGTTTGTTCACCTCTATACGAGTAAGTGTATGCAGCCTTAGTTGTATGGAGGTGTTCAAAACAATTGGCGTGATCTGTGGTGGATGGGTATTAAAAATAGTAAACAAAAAAAAACGAATTAAAAAACATTATTTGAAATAGTCAGCTGGTCATACGGTCTATGTCGCATAACTGCAGAGGCAACTGCAGTCGTTGCTACCCGCCGACAGCTTGCCGCCCGTGTATTTGAGTACGATGCTAAAATACACGGGCAAACGTGTCAACGGCAGAGGCAACTGCAGCCTTCAGTGTTTTTTAGTACGTTGCAGTTATACGAGCAATAACTTGGCACAATCGGCGCGAGTGAATTTCGTCCCGCATGCCGCGTCGGATACGCCTCAGTGTGGCCAGAACTTACCACATTTTTGCATACATTTAAGATGCTGGCCGAAAAAATGACAACGTGATTATTGTCCAGAAATGATAACGAAAACTTCAGTCTACAAAACATTGTCGTAATCACGAAAAACATTAACAGTAGGTGTTGTGTAAATATAGGTAACTTGTGTCTAAGCCAAAGTCTATTTGTAGACCGCTCATAAAATACTATGAATGCAAGTGTAAGCTTGTAATAGTTGGAGTAATACCTATTTGTGGTAACAAACGGAGGAAACTAAAAGTTCCCACGAAAATGGGTACTAATTTGTTTGAAACTTTTAGACAATTATAACTGTTCTTTTTATTAAATTAGAACATAGCTTCGTGTCGTGGCGATAGATAGTTGTCCAGCAAGCTTAGCACGAGCACCGATTTGTCGACGGAAGAATACACATGACTATTAACTAAATGATGTACAATACGTTGTTATATACGTATGTTTTTCCATTAATTATTATCACAGTTATGCGTTCTAAACTAATCATGATTTTGTAAATAATCGTATATACTTTGTGGTCGTTGAGTAGAAAATTTGTTGTCAGTGTGATTTTGGCAGTTTGGAAAGAAATATTCTTCTGAAATATAGACTATTTCAGAAGAATATTTCTTTCCAAACTGCCAAAATCAACAAAGATTGTTAGAAACGAAAGACAAAATGACAGATTGTAAAAGGATATCTACGGCGCGATGTCAAAAATGGAGAAACGAAATGTCACTTTGTATTGAAAAAGCATTTTCTATTCTTCGTAGAATAGAAATTGCTTGTCTACATTTCTCGGTACAAAACTGGCAACTGTCTACACGGAAACGTCACTTTTGTCTAATCTTCCGTCGACAAAACGCTTCTCTACGGTTCTCGTGCTAAGCCTGCTGTACAGTATCGCGGTATATACACCGTGACATTTTAGTCGTCTTACAACGACAGCCCACTTCATGTATCCAATGACTACTAACCATTTATAAAAAAATATATTTTTGTACACATGAAAAATAATAAAAAAGAAAAACATTCACTAAGACGCATGATTTAGTTTTGAACACCCTGTTATGGAGATGGAATGAATGATAAAATGTAATGATATTATGGTACGTATGTAGGTAGAAATCTTCTACCGTTTAATACGTAAATATTATTAAGTGGGAGGGTGTTTCATAATTCTTAAGCATATTTATTTTTCTTAGTATCTACCTATTATCTTAATAAATGGTAACAATTTTTTTAATCGCGCCTTTAGGTATTTTATGTTGGATACATTGAGTGGACCACCTTTGTAAGATGACTAAAATGTCACGGTGTATAGGGTGGCAGGGACATCTACGCGTATCCTGTACCATGGATTCCGTACATTATTATGAACCCCGTTGCATTGATTTTTTTTTACAGTTATTAAAAAAACAAATTGCTGTTCCATACATTTTCACCATGTAGCTTTTGCACTTTATTATATAATAAGTAATATTCCTACTGCTGGTACACAAACCTCCATTCTTCGAGAGGGAGTGGGGGATCTACAAGGCGGGCTAGGTGCGGGTTCTTCGAATTTTTGGTTCAAGGACATGCCGGTTTCAAGATGTTTTCCTTCACCGTTTTGGGAACACCGTGGTGATGAAATTATTTACACGTATTAATGCGCCTACCTGGGTTCGAACGCACGACCTACAACTTTAAAGTCGGCACCATTACCACTGGGCCAACACTGCTCTTTTTTTTTAATAACTGTTGGAAAATGTTTACTCTAGGGAGATCTGGAATCATGTGCTTAATTCATGGTTGCATGTTGCACGTCGATGTCCGACCCTGTATTTAAATAGAGCACTACACCACGGCACAATTAACTGTCTTGCACGATAATTTCACCGTACAATGGTGTATTTTGTTACAATTTTCAGAAAATTGTATTCATAATTGAAATTGTCGATTCCAGCTCTGGTGGACAGTTCTCCAACCGACCGTATGGACAATTTTGGAAAAGCTAAGATAATACCAGGTGTTTTTTAATCATCGACAAAAAAATTCTACACTGGCAGGTCTTGAATCAACAGCAACTTGAACAAACAGTTTGCCCATCTATGTCCCTGCTTACACCCTTATAGGAAAACCGAAAATATACTCACATGTATACCAGACATATTGTACCCACACATAGGTACTTGCAGCAAAGAATATGTACTGTAGAGGTATAAAGAAGAAACATATCATATCTGATGTGAGGGCTATGCAGATGAAGAATACCGAGAACGCCTGGAAAAAAAAAAAAAATGATTTCAAACTAGCTTTTACCAGCGGCTTCGCCCGCTAGGTGATCAAAAAATATCCCACCGGAAAGTACTACCGGGATAAAAAAAAGTGTCCTATGTGTTAATCCAGGTTATAAACTATCTGTGTGCCAAATTTCATCCCAATCTGTTTGGTCGTTTTTGCCTAAACATCTAAATATCCAAACACCTTTCATATTTATAACTAGTTTTTGCCAGCGGCTTCGCCCGCGTGGAGGTCGGTGTATTATACATGTAAACCTTCCTCTTGAATCACCGCATCAAAATCCTTTGCGTAGTTTTAAAGATTTACGCATACATAGGGAGATAGGGACAGAGAAAGCGACTTTGTTTTATACTATGTAGTGATAGGATTAAGTAGGATGAAAGCTTATAATTTATTAACAAGGGAAGCAAAATACAGCTACCCGCTTAATCTATGCTCATCATCATCGTATTATAAAGCTGTAGAGTTTGTTTGGTTGAATCTCAGGAACTACTGTTTCGAATTGAAATATTCTTTTAGTGTTGCCCATTTATCGAGGAAGGCTATAGGCTATATATTTTCTCGTTAAGACCCTTAGCAGCCGAGAAAATAGAAACAAATCACGAATACGAAGTACTCGCACGGGCAGGTGATTCAAACCGACGGAGTGGGTCGGAAGAGCAAGAAATTTGACGCGAACGAAGTCGCGAGCAGAAGCTAGTTATCTATAACGATACTGATAATAAAGCTAAAGAGTTTGTTTTCTTGGATGGTTGTTTGTTTGAACGCGGTAATCTCTGGAACTGCCATTCGGATTTGAATAAATCTTTTTGCATTTGTTACCCCAATTCGTGCGGAAGGTTATGGGATACTTCACATCACGTTACGACCCTAAGGCTGCCTGTCCATTGGAGCGGAGAGGAGCGGAGCTGTGCTTATATTAACCAATAGAATTCAAACTCTGCTCCGCTCCGTATGGATCTTAATCGTACTATTGGTTAATATAGACACAGCTCTGCTCCTTTCCGCTCTTCTCCGCTTCAATGGACAGGCAGCTTTAGAAACCGTAAAAATATAATAAAAGTCGGCGAGAATTCTCATGTAAGTGACGGTTGCCTTAATGAGAATATAGTTCTTTAAACCTAAGAATGCTATGCGATAACGAATGTATAGCGCGGGCGGGCGATGGGACGAAGGCGCGAGCAAAAACTAGTTTATGGTATAACCACTGTAAACAAAGTCTTCTGTATCCTTGTTTTTTGCATATGTTTGACCCAAAAGAGATTATGTGTTTGGCCCAAAAGAGATATGAATGGACGCACGGCTACATATCAAGCTATCCAGTACAGGGTAAGTTTTTATCCAGTGCGCAAACTGTAACCATGAATTCAGCATATCAGTCTAGAATCTGCTGAAAGCTGCAAAAAAAAAATCTGCTGTTTCATAGAAAAGTGCAATTCAAATTCAAAATCATTTACGCGGATTTACGCGCAATACCTACGCGGTCAAAATGTATGGAACAGTTGATTTTTTTTTTTTGCATAACTGACGATAAATGTGCTGTATAAGCTGCAGGCTTAGCATGACGCTTTCTATTTACTCTACCGTACAATAGAAATCGCTTGTCTACATTTCTCGGTACAAAACTGTTAATTGTCTACACGAAAACGTCATTTTTGTCTACTCTTCCGTCGACAAAACGCTTCTCTACGGTTCTCGTGCTAAGCCTGCAGATCTCGCATTGTATAGGATTTCCGTACGTGCGAGATCAGCGTAAACTGGATATGTATAGCTTGATGTGTAGCCGTGTGTACGACGAAATGTTATGACCTTTTTTGTTTCGTTCTTATCCAGTCACATTATCTAAAATTTCCGAAATAAAGTGCAGTAAAACCTAAGTTAGCAATAACATAAATATGAAGACCAAAAAATCCACCTATGTCATAGAAAAATGCTTGTGAGTTTCATTCTAAATTATCAAAAGTGGAGCCTGGGAAAAATATGTATTCAATTTAAGAATAAGTGTGCGCGATTTGATCACACAGGAGCAATCTTTTTTCATATTACAGTTATAATGTGTCTGACTGAGTACTTTCTATTAAATTAAGATTTTTGTCTTGGAACAGGTCCGCCAGCCGCCACCGCCACCGCCGCCAGCATAATGTGTAGGAGCCTTAATAATGAAATGTCCTCTCTTTCTTCTTTTCTTTTAATTTGAACTTTTCAATGATGTTTCTTTTGTAAATATTTCACAATTTTATAGGAAGGTGTTTAAGAAGACAATGAACCAAGCATCGTCTGGGTCCAGTCTGTTCGAGCTAAAGTCTTATCATCTTGGATTTTTATAATATACTAGCTGTACCCGCGGCTTCGCCCGCGTGGATGTCGAAAATTAACCCATGACATCAGCTATCTGCCAGAGAAAGTCCCGTCAAAATCGATACATCCGTTTCGGAGATTCGACGGAACAAACAGACAGATAGACATTTTTTTTACATTGTTCTATAGTTATAATATCATATGCATTTAGTAAAAAGCTGTTATTTTGACACTACAAACAGACACTTCAATTTTTTCTTTTTTAATTTAAGTATCAATAAAAAAATTATACTCACAAGTCCTTGATATTTGAAGGAGTCATAAACAGATCTCAGCATCATCCAGAAGGGCCAGAGGAACTCAAACCTGAACTCCAGCATATAGTCGGCCATGACAACTGTCGCCCAAATCATCACAAACTTAAGGTACAGCATTGAACTGAAAATTAAATTGTTATTAATTAATGTTGTTCATTCAATTGTTATGTAAAAACTTTACAATTATATTTTTACTGGTTAGTGAAGACAGATACAATACAATTGTGGCCAGTGTCTTTAAAAAATAATCTGGGGAGTTTATACTGCTGGGGAGCTTGTTGGGCCACTTCTTCTTCCCAGCTAAAGCACTAGGAAGTGGTGAAGGGCAGGCGTGCCGGGGTACTGTCTTATGTAATTAAGACATTCAAAAAGAGCTGACTCTCAGCCTAATCTGAATAAATGACTTTTGTCTTTGAATCTGCCTATCCTTTTTCCCCAACTATGTTGAGGTTGGCTTCCAGTCTAATCGAATGCAGCTGAATACCAGTGTTTTACATAAAGTTTTAATCCGGGTTACTGAAAGTCTATATTAGCCGAAGTTATTGACTGAAATACCAACATCAAACCGTATGAGTTGGCATAAGATTTCAATTAATTGTTTAAAAACCTGACTGAGACTCTGAAATGATAAAATCTATAGATGAAAAAAAGATTAATATTGATGAGGTAGCTAACTGTTTCAATTACATATTAACTATACAGTACGGTCATTCTTACTGTGTTGACAATAAGGATTAAATCAATGAATCAGTTAGCTAAACTATTCGCTGAAACTATTTAAAAAAAAATATTTTTATTTATTATAATGTGCACAAAAAAGAGGTTTGGAAGGAAAAAGCGGTGCCTTTGCCCAGCAGTGAAACGCATAGTAGCCTTTAAAAAAAAACTGATATTAGCTTGCCCATTATAATTCGTAGTTGGCCGAATGTAACTTATGTCTGCTTCTATCTATACCAATAAATAAGTACTTTAGTTTCACTGTATTTCTATTCTTTTACATAAAATAGGTAACACTCAGTAATAAGTATGTTCTTGCATGTAGTAGGTATTTTAAAAATAATAACAGGCAATATTACCCATACAAAGACATAACTAAAGACATGAATATAGGTAATATGGGCTGTTGTCTGCAACTCAACGTCAAAGAGCGTATTTTGCGTATGAATATACATATACACTATCAATCATCATCTACCTAGCCTTTTTTTAACTAAATTGGGGTTGGCGTCCAGTCTAACCAGATACAGTTGAATACCAGGATCTTGCGAGGAGCAACTGCCTATTTGACCTCCATAACCCAGTTACTGGATAATGTGATACCCTAATATATGCACTATCAATAAAAAAATTGCAGTATAAAAACCAAAGAACCAAATAAATTGTAAGTATATTTTTTTTTTATAGACAAAACAAAATCCATGAACACATGAAAAGTTTATTTAATTATACACTTACCAGTTATTTACAAAATATGTGTTAGGTATACAGGTACATTGTTTTTCAATGCTAGCTCACAATTGAAATATAAATGGTTAGTAAATTAACTTTATCTCATGTAAACAATGTCATAAACTCAAAAGAAGTAAATGCTTTTTAATTTTTATTATTTTGTCATTATTTAAAAAGTTGTGATGAAAAGAATATTTAATGAAACAGTAAGAATAGTAAATAGAGAAATCTTCTCAATATTCAGTGGTATGTTGGCTGATGTCAGTTTTACTGATGATTTTATTATTAATGGTGAATAGACTGGATAAATAAATCCTTGTGTTTTCATTACAAAATCCTATGTTTACGAAATCGTGGGAAATGTTCAAATGTCACTTAACTTCATGTTTGGTATTCCTACAAGTTGCAAATGCAAAGTAGACGAGTTTATATAGCTATGTTTACATACGCTTCATCTGTATATTTACCACAAAAAGATGGTCTCTTCATCTTATTTTACAAGCCACTTGTTCTGAACGAGTAATACGACAGTGCTGACATGCACCCTACACATGTTGCACATTTGCACACAGTTTATAACAAAAAACGTGTATTTCCATTTATTTTTGTATTCGCACCACACAGAAGGTGGGCTGTGATCGCCAGATGGTACTTTCTACCCACATAAACGATATAATCCATAATATTTAAGTTCATTTTATCACAGAATTAGATGCCGCATGATGTGGAGAACTATTTCCTGATTTATAATTATCAACATAAACAGTATCCACTCACTTTCCGTACATTCCTTCGGTGATTTTTGTGCGCTTCAAGGGGCGCCGCAACTTCCCAGTTTCGGCATTTCGCCGCTTCATATTTTTTCATCCACGGTGTAAATCACGAATACAGGCGTTCGTTTCACAACACTTTTTTACAAGGAAACATTTAAAACAATGATAATCCTCAAAATAGTGCCTTTTGTTGTCAATCAGCCTATGTCCAAAATTTACGAGGGAGATGGATGAAATATCGGCAAGCTTTTTTTTGCGTTCACTCACACACTTAATGTTGCCGGTGTAAAACCGTTAATTACCCATAACACGAATTATTTTACGTCAAACTAATAAATCAATTCGTCTTTCGTCTGCGCTTACTTATTTCAACCACTCTGGTTTGTAAAATGATTAGTCAAAAAACATAAGGCAAGAAAGGATACAGAAGACATGATTGCTTTTGATTAAAGTAAATGAACGTACAGATGCCAGCACATCAAGCTAACCAAATCTGTAAAATTTCTTTGATTTACATACGCTTATGGTTCATGTTCAATTGGGAAAATTTTAAAGTTTGGGGTAGCTTGATGTGCTTGCTGTAATAACTTTTCAAATATTTGCCATGTATACTTTTATCACCATTTTTTTTCTCTTACTTTAGAATTCTACGCAAGATTGGAATTACCAATTATTGGTAGTTCGATTATACAAAGGCAACATTGGGATTTGCCTCATCCTGATGAAGATCACAGACTAAATAGATTCACAAAACTTCTGTTTAGGGACGACACATTAAAATTTCTTATGATTTTCTTAAAATAAAGTTACTTTCAGGCATCGGCCCTTGTGGGCCCCATCAGTTGTTGCTGACATCTCTTTGAGGCGCGCATGGAACACAACGCGCCGTCGACCCGGGCTTGGTCCTTGGACCGGACAGCGAGCTACCCATTACTCGCCGTCCGCAAGCCCGTGCCTACGGTGGCTGGAAATCAGCTTGGGATTCCCGACGCCCAGGGCGTCTCCTGCGAAGGCCACGGCTGTGAGGGCGCATGTACTGCATCTCCGTCACGTGCGTCGCCTCCCTCTTTGCGAGCATCACTTCTTCGCTGAAGGAAGCGACTGCTAGCCATGCACTCTCGCTCCGTACCATGGCCTGAACCAGGGCTGGACGCGAGAGATCGCCGCCGCCGATCGCCTCCATGAGGAAACGGTGGTGCTCCACCCAAGCCGGGCAGATGTCCACCGTATGCTCCACCGTGTCCTCAGGGCGATCTTCGCAATGGAAACACCCGGGTGTTTCCTCCCGCCTTATGCGAAACAGGAACCTACTGAAACAGCCGTGTCCGGTGAGGACCTGTATCAGGCGGAAGGTGAGGAACGCCGACCATGGGTTATACTAATATCACCGTGAGCGCTGTCAAAAAAAAAACAGTTGTGCTGTTTTGTTGTGAGTCGCTCAGTCGCATCTTATCTTTAGCTACCTTAGATTGATTAGGAGTAGGGCTTCTGGCTAGAGTCGCTACCTAACCAAACAAGAAGATATTACATGGTAATCTATCTCGCGAGATTGTCAACTGTCGAAAGATTGTGAACCGTAACATAATGCTTAGCAGTATGGTGCAGTTCACAATTTATAAGTGTATAAGTTTTGGTGTTAACATTGAGTGAGCACTGTTAGCACGTTTACGAGCGTTCCGTATTGTTGATAAAATTGACAGCTCGCAGCTGTTATAAAAATAATCATATCTTATAGCGGATCGCAAATTCACAGCTCTATTTTTCTAATTCGGAAAGCGGCTAAAGAAATTTTGACTGTCACTGTCACAGTCACTATCTGCATGGTAGCTGTCACGTTGACATTTCAAGTTGTTGCCTAATAGATAGTTATCTGTGAGTTGTTGATAAATAGTGGGAAACTGAATTACTGGAACTGAAAAGTTGTTCGTTTATTGGAAGTTTCATGGTACTTGAACATAGTACGTGAGTCTGGAGAAATTGTGGTGGCATTTCCACATATGCTCAAAGCTGATGACAGTTCTGACGTCATCAGCTTTATCTATTTTAGTTCTAAATTACTTCTGTTGATCTAGACATAGCCTAGGGCGTAGGCCTCTCGTTTGGAATTGGATATTATGTCGAATATCAACATTCGAGTGGTGCACCATGTCTTCAGCTTCCCTTATGAATACAGTGCGGCAGTATCTAGCGTCACAACACATGTATGTGGTCGACGATTGGCTGTCCGGGTAAGCAATATACCTACATACTTAAATTCATATTCATTACTTCATATTATTACAAGACTAGCTTTTGCCAGCGGCTTCGCCCGCGTGGAGGTCGTAAAATATCCTACGGGATCGTACTACCGGGATAAAAAGTATCCTATGTGTTTATCCAGGTTATACACTATCTGTGTGCGAAATCTTATCCAAATCCCTTCAGCCGATTTTGCGTGATTGAGTAACAAACATCCAAACATCTTCACGAACTTCCACATTTATAATACCAGTGGCTTCGCCCACGTGGTGGTCGAAAACTATCCCACGGGAACTTAGCACCGGGATAAAAAGTATCCTGTGTGTTATTCCAGGATACGAACTACCTGTGTACCAAATTTAATACAAATCCATTCAGCCGTTTTTGCTTGAAAGAGTAAATAACATACATACATCCATACTCACAAACTTTCACATTTATAATATTAGTAGGATGGCATAATATGACACTACCTGTTACCCCTACCTATCCCATTCCTAGCTACATGTGGATAGCCTTGATAGGCACAAATCCAGATTATGGGCTCATCATCATTTCAGTCGAAAGACGTCCACTGCTGGACGTAGGCCTCCTCCATGCTCCTCCACTTCGACCGGTCTTGTGCTTCCCGTATCCAGCGGATTCCCGCAGCCTTCACAAGGTCGCCACTCCGGCAGTGCGCCCTGCCCAATGCCACTTAAGTTTGACAATTCTTCGGGTTATGTCGGTTACCTTGGTATGCGATTATAGGCTACTGCAAAGAAATTCATCCTGGAAATACCCAACAACGCTGCCCAACCTGAAGATTGAACCCAGGACCCCATGATTATCAGTCACAATTGCAACCACTATATCAACAAAGCAGACACACAAGTACTATCATCATCTGCCTTTCCTTTTTCCAACTATGTTGGGGTCGGCTTCCAGTCTAACCTACCAGTATTTTACACGGAGCAACTGCCTATTTGACTTCCACAATCCCAGTTACTGGAGTTACTGGGTAATACAATAAATACCCCTTGGAAGGCAGGTTGTCAGACTTTTGGGCTTCTGACGACCAGAATGAATGTTTATTAAATATTCTCCTTTTCTTCAGATGTGTAGAATACCTATCAGAAGATAGTGAGAACAATTACAATGAAGCACAAATAAAGGACTTAGCTAAAGAACAATGGCTACTGAATGATTTGAAAGAGATCTGTCCTGGGTCTCTGCCGGCCAACCTGAAGGGACAGTTGAAAACGGTTCTTAATGGAAGGTTTGTGCTGCAGATTAATGCTGTGATTGATATAGGTAAATATTTATCTATTTTTAGCCTATGCTGTTCCACCGCAGGGCAAAGGCCTCCGGATTCCTCCAATTCAAATCAATCTACCTAACCTAGTCTTTTCCCAACTATATTGGGGTCGGCTTCCAGTTTCAAAGATCCACAAATGACAGCCGGGACCAATGGCTTAGCGTGCTTTCCGAGGCACGGAGGGGTTTTGGTATGTAAGGATGGTCACACATCCACGGACCAAGCGCTGCAAGCATAGCTTAACCTGATCCATCGACCGACGTGGCTATCCACTTAGCCACAAACAAGGGCCTTCTCCATTCCAAATAAATATAATATAAAAAAATGTAATAATGGAAGGATTTTGGGGAGGTCTTTGCTTAGCATTGGGACAGTGTAAGATAAACAAAAAATTATAGGTACCAGTAAGCAACTTTCGCAACCTCCTTAATTCCTACTGAAAGGATTGCAGCAAAAAAGTGTGGTTGTGGATAATAGGAGACATAAATTATGGCCTTTCCTCCGCAGTGGGACAATATAGGCTAGATTGAGATGTGACAAATTCTATTATCTAATCTAATACATTCTTGATACAGGGTGGACCGTAGCAGATTTACAACTTCAAATTTAAATCTCTTTAAAACCGTTGCGCCTGGGTGCGGGGGAGGGGTGGCGTTCGACGCGGTACTCGTGCGGAATAGGCATGAGATATACCTGCAATATTCTATACCCGGCCTCAGGTAGGGGTATGGCCATATACCCAGTACTAAAACCCAGTATCAAAATACCTATGTTCAGACCTGGCTTTAGCGGTCGCCTTTGCGGAATGTTTAGTTACGATGTCGCAGGGGACCAGTGAGCAACGCGCGTTCGCAGTCGAAGTATACTTCAAAAGCAACGATTCGTATAGGTACTTGCCCGTCGACGATTTTGTACACGTTTTAATATTCGACCTTTAAGTGACGGACCCAGTGTAAATTTGATCAGAACGTGGGTGCAGAAGTTCCGAGCACCACGTTCAACCATCAACAATACACGGCCAGACTCTAGTCCAGGGGTGGCGAACTTCTAAACCTCTACGAGCCATTTTTCCAAAAATAAAATTTAATATGGCATTGACGTGCCAACAAATAATATTGACTTATTGACTACTAGAAAAAGGCTAAATAGCAAACAGAAATAGACTTGTACTATTATACAGTAATCAACATCATACCACCTTATTTAAGTGAAAAAACAAATTAGTGCAACTTCTGGTGTCTGGTATTAGGTTCATTTAATACTTTTAGCAGAATGCAAGCTCAACTGGAATTATGCGACATAGGTACGGTTTCTGAAAGTAACGTAACGTAAGTAACGTAACGAAAAGTAACGACTCTGGCATAAGAAGATGAAATTATCACGCTCAGATTTCTTAGTTAGTTACTGTGACTTAGGCTGCCGTGCCCAAATTTATTTTGTTGCGTGCCACCAAAGGCACGCGTGCCATTGGTTTGCCATCCCTGCCCGAGTCAAACGTCAAGAACTGAAGAAAACATTCAACGTGTTGAAAGCAGCGTACTGCAAAATCCTCGCCAGTCTGTGCGTAAGAGAGCATCGTCTCTGGTGCTGCCAAAAACGACGTTGCAGCGAATTTTAAGCAAGGATATCAAGCTTCACCCATTTGAGGTTCAATTGGTGCAGGCTCTTAAACCAGATGACTTCATAGCGCGTAACACGAGTTCTGTGAAATCATGCTAAGCCGATTTCAAACTGCAAACACAATTTGGTTCAGTAACGAAGCACATTTCCCCTTAAATGGGTTTGTCAACAAATAAAACTGCCGGTATTGGGCACCAAGAGGACAAAACACGCGATTAAACCACCAACAAGCCGTGCATAACCCATAAGCTAAGCTACCGTATGGGCCGCTTTATCCACGAATGGAATAATTAGGCCGTTTTTCTTTGAAAATTTCCCTGGAGCAACGGTAACTGATGATGGTGATGCTTACCGCCGCATAATTAAGGAATATTTTTTGCCGCGACTTCGTGAGCACCAATCATACAGTTCACACAGGTGGTTCCAACAAGATGGGTCCACAGCTCACACAGCGAGAGCCACCATGAACCTCCTCCATGAACAGTTCCCCAGAAAACTGATTAGCCGATATGGCGACATCGTGTGGCCACCCAGATCGCCGGATCTCACCCCTATGGACAAACACATGGCAATTAAAAGAAAATATCGTGCAAGAAGTGAACGCTATTCCTCAAGCGCTTTTGTAACACGTCGCTCGGAATACTGTTGAGAGATTCCGTGAATGTGTACGCCGCGACGGAAAACATTTAGATGACATAATCTTTAAAAAGTAAAACCCGCATGTTTAAAGTTTGTTTTGGTACGCAGTAATATAGTTATTTTTACATCTAACATCAATTCGTTTAATTTATAAATCGTAAATCTGTCACGGTGCATCCTGTACATATAAAACTCATGGCTTTTTCTCATGGGGCTAAGGCAGAAACTACAGAACGCCATCTGCTACAATCGTTACATACTCCCTTAACTTTGTTTACGTTCACACAGCTGGCCATAAACCGTTGCGATGGAAGTACTGCGCACTTGACCTGTCTGAAGAACAATGTTACCAACTACTTAGAACTCCTTGTCTTGTTTCCAGGCACTCCAGCGTATCAGCAGTATTTAAAGTTGCAAAAGGTAAACATGGAGAATGTGGAAGCAACAACTAACTATGAAGATAAGGTGTCTAGTCACAGGTACAGATGTTTATATCTTTTTTTAGAATAATCTATACCTACTCATAAAAAGCCTGAAGAGTTTGTTTGTTTGAATACGCTATTCTCTAGAACTAGCAGTAGGAATAGAAAGTTTGATAGCTCAATTTTTGAAGTATATAGGCTATAAGCTACTTAATATCACGCCAGGACCCTAAGGAGCCGAGCAAAAACAAAAAAGTCAGAAAGAACGCTGAGTGAAAACGGGTCAGGGTCACAAGAAATACTGTCCCACTGATGGGCAAAGTATTATCCTACTAATATTATAAACGCGAAAGTTTGTAAGACTGGATGGATGGATGTTTGTTACTCTTTCTCGCAAAAATGGCTGAACGGATTTGGATGAAATTTGCCACACAGATAGATTATAACAGGATACTTTTATCCCGGTAGTACGTCCCCGCGGGATAATTTCCGACTTCCACGCGGGTGAAGCCGCGGGCGGAAGCTAGTAGGAAATAAAGATTTAAAGGATTTCTCAGTTTCTGCGGGTACTTGTTATCTTCACTAGCTTCTACCCACAATTCCGTCCATGTGAAATTTCTTGTTCCCCGTCCCACCCCGTTGCATCGCACCGCCCACCCAGGCTTTGCTTTCTTTCCGACTTTTTTCTTAAAACTCATGAGAGTCGTAGCGTGATGGTTAATAAAATATTGCTAAGTACTTATAAAATAAAACATGGTTATACTTACAGGATTTTTTTGTATAACCGACGAAAAATTTCTACGCTGGGGGGTCTAGAATGATATGCTGAATTCATGGTTACAGTTTGCGCACTCGATAAAAACTTATCCTGTATAGTAAACGAAAAACATTAAATCAGACTGGTAGTTCCAAAACTTAGTGCGTTCAAACAAACGAAAAAACGAACTGTTCAGCTTTATTATTAGTACTTACCTACAGTAGTAACAGCTTTATTTATGGCTACAAAGTATAAATTAAAACAATTATTATGATTTAACGTGTGGTGGCATCAAATCAACCTGAAATTTACACAACAAGCAGGACTATTATACGAGTGCTCAAAAACCAACAATCTCTTTGCTATAGCAAAGAGATTGTTCACTGTTTATAATATTGATATTATAATATAAAAACATTAACTAGGTACAAAATTTAAATAAGGTTTGCAGGGCCAATATGGCCAGAGAATGTACAAGACAGGGAGGTTCGGAAAAACGGGTGGCAAGCCTTTGCTCAGCAGTGGAACACAATATAGGGTTACAAAAAAGAAAAAAACTACTAAATAATCAATCATTTTATTTCCAGAATGATAAAGCTGTACTTAACAGATGGCGTGCAAGAGATAATTGCATTAGAATACAGACCCATGAGGAATTTGAGCTGTGACATTACACCAGGATGCAAAGTTCTCATAAAAGGTATGTTTTTACCATGGTATTAGTATTACCTCACTTCAAAAAATGCGTGCCTTTACCTTTTTGAAGTGAAAACTTCTTTAGGCGCATAGAGCACATTTTGTGTGAACAAAAATCATGGAACTCGCGTCATCGACACCGAACGCTTTCTAGCGAGCACACGGATGGTCGCGCGTTGATGTCTTTTACACGTAATCGTTCAAGTTTTCACTTCTGTCGGCACTCCCGGAGTGGTTTTTTTTGTCTACTGTGTACCCGGCAGTCAAACACAAGACTATAAGCTGAATGAAAATTGCGTTTAGGCGAAGAGACCAGCGCTTCGACTGCCTTCCTAGAGCACATCCTTCCATTCTCCATCCATCCTTTCATCGTTAGGGAAGATTTTAAGAGATAATTTGCCAGTGTGTTTGGATAAACGGAGAGCCGATCAGCATTATTTCTTTTTAATTTGGCAATTTCATTCTGAATATCATGACTTTAACTGACAGAGAGATATCGACTTTGTGCTTTAGTGAAATAAAGTAAAATAGATCAAAAATAATTATTGTTCTACGAGAGCATCTTCAAGTGCCACCTCGACCTGGCTCTAGATTAATATTCTTCTTATCTCTATTCCAGGTCCAGTAGATTGTCGAAGAGGCCAGCTGCTGCTAACAGAAAGTGCCATAGAACTGCTGGGAGGAGAAGTTCAGGAGATAGCTGTCTCCAACTCTTTGGCTGGACAACTGTCCGCCAAGTTAGGATTGCCTATGACACAAGGTAAACAGCTCTACCAATACAGGGCAAGTTTTTATCCAGTGCGCAAAATGTAACCATGAATTCAACGTATAATTCGTCGGTCCCTCTAGTGTAAAAATTTGTCGTCGGTTATACAAAAGAAAATCAGCTGTTCCATACATTTTCACCGCGTAGGTATTGCACTTTTCTATGAAACAGCTGATTTTTTTTTGTATAACCGACGTATAATTTCTAAGCTGGGGGTCTAGAATGATATGCTGAATTCCTGGTTACAATTTGCGCACTGGATAAAAACGTATCCTGTATACTCACTCGACATGGCAATTGCGCTATGTTGTTGGAGACATAACAAGACCATACTTTTGAAATGACTCGAAATGTCTGGCAATAACTTATAACATAGCAAATCTAACCTTGAAATGGCCACAATAAATCACGCAGACTACGCACCTTTCTCAATGTTGCAGATGACGCGATTCTACGGGATATTTTTGTCCTCTAATAGATACAAAGCTCTGTATTCACTCGAAAAACCGATTGAAAAACACGAAACTTAGAAGAATATTAGGCCGTCCCTTTCATCTCATTACCATCATTGTATTTTCCAGAACCAGACCCCAACACAACAATCGGTGTGCCAAGAAACACCAACATACCAACACCACACACGCAAATGCCGACGGCACACGTCCAACCTACGCCAACATTTGACCAACCCCACCAACAACCAAACAATTTAGAACAACCCACCAACTTCGCTGACGACGAAATAGATGTAGACCAACTAGCGGCCTTAGAAGAACAATTCATTGATCATCCAGGAAAAAGACCACTTGTCACTGACGATACAAATCCAGAAAAGAGATTAAAAACTGATACAGTTAACCATGACGACTATCCTGATGAAAACGACCTATTTTTAGCAGAAGATGAAGAATACTTGCGAGAACTAGAATCTCAGATAGATGCAGGCAATAATGACCTTAGTAGTCCGCAAAATACAGGTCCAAATACTGTCTCTTCAGAACCTTTTGTGTATATAAAACAGATTCAGGACATGAGTGAAAGTGATAAATTGGGGAAAGTTTTCAAAGTTAAAGGTCAAGTAATGAGTTTGCTGTCAAAACTTTCTGTTAGTAAGGAGTGGAGTTTGAAGTGTACCATTGTAGATGGTACAGGGAGTCTGGATGTTGAGTTTACTAGTGATGTGCTATCTAAATTAGTTGGTTATACACCACAAGAGATGAATACGATTAAAAGGCAGATGGTGACGAAGCCGGAGTTGAAAGAAAAAGCTATTTCAGTAAGTGGATTTTCTTGCCTACTAGCCGTACCCGTGACTTCGCGTGCATGTAGAAAAAATATATTTATTATATAACGGGATATCAGGAAGGCCGGGCTGTTGCATCTGATTGCTGATTCGTGACTTCGTCAGCACGGGAATCCATAGTGGGCGTTAAACTTCAGGAAACGTTGAAATAAATACGCTGTAGCGTTGACTGTTCACTATTTTAATTTTACAGACACTTAAATGACTAAAACAATTAAGGATTGCAGTAATAATTAACGATTTAGAGCCAATGGGTTTGCGAGTCACCACGTGCAACGCACAGAGTACATTATTATATACTGGGTGCAACGGCTGTCAACAACTTAATGAAAAATGACACGACGTCGCCCGCCATGACAGACGCAACTCCATTCGGTGTTACCCGCTCTTAATTAAAATTACCATTTAGTTGAATTCAACTCGATTAATCGTTAAAATAACAGAATAAATTACAACTCTCGAAATTAACTGATTTTCATTATTCAATAATGCCACGCGCCGTTATATATATATATATATATATATATATTGGATTTAACGGGCTTTGATTTGTTTGCGCAGAACCCTAAATCTTTTTCTAATATATACCTAAGTAAGTTATACCTTATAACAGCAGTTATCTGCCAGTGAAAATCCCATCAAAATCGTTGGAGCCGTTTCGAAGATTAGCCGGAACAAAGACCAAACTTAAAAAAAATTTTTTTTTGCTATATATACCGCGTATACTTACTTTCATACAAGACTAAAGTATCTATTGATACTTAATTTTTTTATTTGTCTAAGTATATGTATATATATATATAGTATAGATGGGGTTCTCAGATTTCTATACAGACAAACTTACCACCACCTATGTACCAGTTTTCTAAAAAGAGACAAATTAGTTTCAGAAGAATAAGGAAACCTACGCACTATGCGGCCAGCCATCAAAGTAGTTTTCATCGGTACTGCAATGCGACTGCCGGCCGACCGCTCCGATCGTTCTGAGCGCTGCGGCCCGACTGACGGCCAGCCGGACGGTTACTATACATGGGCACGCCACGATCGCGGCGGTAAGTCCCCTCTTTGAGGAGTGGTTTGAGAGGCGGCATGGCGTCCTCACCTTCCGCTTGACACAGGTCCTCACCGGACACGGTTGTTTCGGGAGGTTCCTGTTTCGGATAGGGCGGGAGGAAACGCCCGGGTGTTTCCATTGCGAAGATCGCCCTGAGGACACGGTGGAGCATACGGTGGAGGTCTGCCCGGCTTGGGCGGAGCATCGCCGTGTCCTCGTGGAGGTGATCGGCGGCGGCGATCTCTCGCGTCCGACCCTGGTCCAGGCCATGGTATGGAGCGAGAGGGCATGGCTAGCAGTCGCCTCCTTCAGCGAAGCAGTTATGCTCGCAAAGAGGGAGGCGGCGCACGTGAGGGAGATGCAGTACATGCGCCCTCACAGCCGTGGCCTTCGCAGGAGACGCCCTGGGCGTCGGGAATCTCAGGCTGATTCCCGGCCACCGTAGGCGCGGGCTTGCGGACGGCGAGTAATGGGTAGCTCGCTGTCCGGTAAGGACCAAGCCCGAGTCGACGGCGCGTTGTGTTACACGCGCGCCTCAAAGAGATGTCATCAGCAACTTATGGGGCCCGCAAGGGCCGATGCCTGCCAGGGGTGCGGGTTGTTCGAAAGAGATACCGCCGCCCCTGGCACACAGGCAACTGAGGGAACACGGGTAGGTTTTAGTCAGTAAAAGTCTGACACTCCCTCCCGCTCCGCCCAGAGCGGGAGAAGTTATTCTATACACACTACGCGTATAGTTCACCGACTCGCGCATTTTATTTGAGTACAACAGATAATTAACTACGGATTTCGATAAAATATATAATTGAGATACAAAATAGGCCTTAGGTTTATATAACGGGGGTAAATATAATAGATAGCTGCGACTTCTTCGACGTCCATCTTGGAAATGAGTCGATCCAACCGCAAACCACGACGGTTTCGTTCCGGTTGCGGTTGCGGCTACTCGCCACCTGGCTAACCGCAAGCGCAATCGCATCCTGCGGTCGTCCGGATGGCTCACCGCATTCCGGCTAACCGCATAGTACGTAGGTACCCTTAGGCTACCAAAAAGTTATTGGTGGACTTCTAATATCAAATCCTGGAACTGGTGTTGGCAAAAACTCGATAGTTAAAAAAAAATCCGATATGATTATCCTGACCATACATATTTCTTCTCTATTTTCAGGCGTTACAAAAAGCAAAGGACAGTCTTCAGGTGCTGTACTGTATAATAGAGCTGACATTACTAGAGGTGCCCAAAATTACTAATCTCATACCATTCGACGCCACGCACATCGATAAGCTCAACAGAAGAGCACTGATCAGCTGATTGTAGATTATTACTAGATATTAAGATATTTTTGAAAGAAAAGTAATTACTATTAATTAATTTTTATTTTCGTTTCTTTTCTCCCTCCACTTTGAAGATATTTATACTAATTAAATATTTTTCCCCCTAATTAGTTTTATCATTATCTAACTAGCCTTTTTCACAACTATGTTGGGCTTGTTTACCAGTCTTAAATCTCAACGGATGCAGCTGAATAGCAGTATCTTACCTAAATGCCTATCTGACCTGTACAACCCCATTACTGGGTATCATGATATCCCTAGGTCAATACCCGGTTGTCAGAAAAAATAAAGTTAGTAGTACTTATTACCAAATGATGTATTTTTATAGGGTGTATATTTGTGTTGTTCCGTGTGGTGCCGGACGTAAAAGAATAGCACCATCCCATTTCTTCCCGTGGGTGTCGTAGAAGGCGACTAAGGGACTTACTAGAGAATGGGCAGCAGCGTTCTCTGTGCATTAGACCACCATACTGCGATCGCCAACCCGCCTGCCAAGCGTGGTGATTATGGCAAATCCCCCCTTTGGGGCAGGCTTATGTCCAGCAGTGGACATCTTTCGGCTGACATGATGTATTTGTATTGGTGAATTACTGAAATTGTAGACACAGCCTACGGGGTAATTCCTTAACACAGTTTAAAATAGATTTAATTTTGACAGTTTAAAAAACATTAATTGCGTTATTTACTTAGTTGAGCACACAAATTTTTCGATCATACGAAGCAATGAATTACGATTAATAATATTCTTCAAAATTATTCAGATTCTGATTGATAGTCATCTGCCTAGCCTTTGCCCAAGTATGTTGGGGTCGCCTTCCAGTCTAACCGGATGCAGCTGAATACCAGTATTTTACATGGAGCGACGGCCTATCTGACCTCCACAACCCAGTTACCCTTAATACGATACCCCTTGGTAAGACTGGTTGTCAGACTTTCGTGCTTCTGACTACCCGTATCGACTGTCAAAGATCCACAAATAGACAGCCAGGACCAACGGCATAACGTGCTTTCCGAGGCACGGAGGGGTCTTGGTATGTAATGATGGTCACCCATCCACGGACCAACCCGGCAAGCGTAGCCTGACCGATTTAGTTAAGACCGAGAGTTAACCTGATCGATCGATGCGTACAATTAGGGCGCAGGTCCCTGATCCCAGGACCTGCAAGGTATTTCAGTACATATGTAAGGATATAAACGTGAATGAAGTAACCAATAAAAATCAAATGGACATTTTACAACTATATTTTAATACACTTTTCGTAACTCAATTATGTGAATTCAATATTATACAAAAAAAAATATCAAATAATAACACAAGCTATCTAACGGTAGAAGACTAACATAATGATGTCAAATGCAATCATAAAAATCATCTATAACAACTTGTACACTACTTACAAAGCTAACATTTGAAATGGAAATACTTGAATGTATAAAAAATAAAGCTGCATGTATAACGCGAGCATTCGAAAGCGTTCACCAGGGAGCCGAATGCTCGTGATCCCATGCACCTTAATATCTTTGAATATATATATGAGCGCTGCACAAAACAAGACAAGCGCACTGCGCCTTGAAATCGCTGAATTTCAGTTTTCTGACTGAATACTCCACAAGCAAGTTTGTTTTATACCCTTCAATCGACGTCCACATGGACGTCATAAAATCGCGGCGGGATTTTAAAGTCTCGGTGTAGAATCGAGCATTGAGAATCCCACATATTGCAGCGCGAGTAATACTCAGGGCGTCGAAAAAACAGTGTTCAATTTTCAACGCTCTCGCTCTCGGCGCTCTAAGTAGTACGTTGAAAAAGCAAAAAAAAACCGCCGTGATTTTATTACGTACGTGGGCTAAGTTGCCAGTGTGTTAAAAAATCGTTTCGATACAAGTACGTATTAATAACTGTTTTAGACGAATAAAGCTCCTTATTTGGAAGACTGACATGTCAAGTATTTCAATCTCAAACGCGAATAAAAAGTGTAACAAGTCCTTAAAACATAATTAGTTGAACACGGTAAAAGCAACAACTAAATTGAGCACTCAATGTTACACAATGCTTGTTTTAAAACTTAATATGCGATTAAAATACACATAGATGAACGGGACCCGACTAGTCGTGCGACTCGGTCGTTACCGGGTAGGTAGCCTAACGTTTTATAAAAATTGTATGTACAGCCTACAACATAATAATGACAGGATGATATGAATAAAATAACATTAGATTTACTCCCAAATTTAATCAAATGATTTAACTCATGTATTGAAACTTTAATTTTCACTTTAAAAATAAGTGACATGGCAACGCATTAAACTTTTTCCAAACAATATTAAAAGCGCGTCATGTTGGATTACGTTTCCATTTTTTTTACAAAATGGCACCAAGTTAATGTAATAAATAGAGGTTAGAATATTCCAACAACGCGAGATCACACAGAGATCTAAGATAGTTAATATTGTTTTGTCCCATTATTTACAAATGCACCGATTAAAATATCGATAAATTAATTCCCTTGAACTGAATATCCTGAATGCCAAATATTGATTTAAATCGTCAACAAACGACCCACGAACGATACCAGTCAGTACATTTAAATCGAATAAAATGTTAGCTTGGATAACATCAAATATAATCGTGAAGTTAAAATATACATCTTAAGAGATTATTCAATATGTTGATGAATTTCATTGGTAAACAAAATCATTTTAAAACTACGGATGACATAGTCCAAATATTTACGTAATCGACAACACATTACTATAATAAATAACTTATCTACTTCGTTAAAAGGTGGTAGCGAATGGGATGAAATCATTTATGAGTTGTATGTAATGTAAGTATACATTTATCTTGACACCTCAATGGAAGACTTTGCCGCTACCGTCATGAGTACCAGACCAGGACACCGGTTAAGTGCGTATTACACTATCCAATTTGTAGAAACTCTAACTAGGAACACTTGGAAGTTAGTCGTCACTGATCACACTGAACAAAATCGAATTTAAAACCCGGACAGATAACTTTTATGCGCTTAGGAAGTTGTAAAAGTAGTGCGGTCGGGACCTTCCAATCGCACAAATGGGATCAAACTGTTCGAATTTCGATGACATCTTCCTATTTCCTAAGTAGGTTTCCTACAAATTGGATAGTGCAATGCGCACTTTAGTCAACAAGAACAACTCCCCAGCGAAACACGATTACACACCTATCGAATACAAACATAAATATAGAAATAAATACACGAACATAATCGACCAGGTCGTCTAAAAAAGGCCACTTTGGCAGAATCATATTATGAACATATTATGAATCATATTTAAAATCGTAAAATGGTCACAAACTGACAATTCATAATATTAACTGCGTAGACAGAATGCAATTCATCTATTTGACAGTTTTGTATGGAAATTCGTAAAATGGCCACCAAATTATGAATTGCTTTATTAAAGTAAAATGTCAAATAGCAAAATCATAGAGGAATTCAGGAAATAAATCACTTTTAGAGAAATTGCTTAATGTGGCCTTTTTAGACCCGCAGTTACGTACATTTGGATGAAACATTTAATCTTAATGAGATGAATTTAAATATTCGTTTTGTATCGACGTTACATAATTTATCAATTACATTGACTTTTATAAAACACTACGCACGACTCCGGTGAATAATGTCGTAAGTGCACCCGCTTCTTATCTACCGTCAATTCCTTTAGAGTAGAGCTTACGACGTTATTCTTCGGCAGTGGTTATTTGATAATATTCATATGCAAGAATGGAGTCACGAAAAATGTCTCTTAGAAAATGTTTCGTCACAAGGGCTTGCGACACAGATTAGACTTCGCTATTATAAAACGCTATTCAAACATAATTTATATAAAGCACAGGCTACGCTGTGGACAGTGTTATGTGACTAATAGTATTCTTCGAGTTTGTTATATAAAACTAACAATATAACAAGCTTAGGATGAGTCTGTAACGCTGGTTGTAAAATATTAAATAAGGCTCGGTTTCGCTAATATTCCTCGGGTATTTACTATTTTTAGCACCCATGGTAACAAGATTATCAGTGTAACAATGTATAACCTAAACAAACGTGTTCTAGACACCCGGACGACCTCACAACCAGCGCTGCACTTGACATAATATTTTACATAAACAATTCATTAATAAAAATAAACTAATCACATGGGCGCATCGGCGAGCGCACCAAACATAATTAAAACGAAAAAGCCAGTAAATTATAAATCTCCGAAGCTATTTACAGCGCCTTTAGTAATGCAACACCATGCAACTTGCCTATGTATCAATCCTACCAGTCTTCCACTTAAATGCCAATCCAAACTTTAGGCCGACGAGCGCCGGTCGAGGCGTTTATAAGATTCTCTCGTAGAAGAGGAGGTAGGCCTGCGCCCTTAGTACTTTGTCCTCGCTCACTTCGGACACCATGCTGTCTGACACGTAGTACCACTTTCCGGAAGGGGGCTCCGCGGGGGCTGAGGCGGGGCCTTCGCCTGATTCGTAGCCCGATAATTCCGACTCCGAGTCGGCGTCACCGTCCCCACTAACCGCGGCGGGAGGACTTATATTCCCACCTTTTGGCAAGAACCACCAGCGTGGATCCCCCGCCTTCACTGGCCCTCTTACCTTAACATACGCCACGTAATGCCCACCGTGCATACCACCCGAATGCTCTACGACACCGTACAGAGAGTACAGCAATTCATTTTGTCCTTTAGTCACGTTCGGTAACTTTCTAACTTTGTCCATAGCACAGAATGGCGCCAAGTCCAAGATGGTCGGGAAGTCCACGTGTTTGGACATCTTTCTGAACATGCATCGGAGACCTATTTGGAACCTCTTCAGGTGAAGGATCAGGATTGCGGGCGGACTTGATACCAAGAACCGTTTGGTGGCGTTTGTGTATACTGTCTTTCCGTCTTTGCCGTTGATTCGTTCGGTGCACGTCTCACATCCGACCTTGTTATTGCCTGTAAGCAATTCTAGCGCGGTGAACTGACTAAGACACGACTGGATACTGCACTCGTCTTCATCACAAACGTAGCGCGGTGATAGCGGACTCTGTCGTGAGTACGGCAGGAAGTCTCTCTGACTCTTTTCGGCGTCAATGTTGTTTATTTTAGGTTTGGGCGCGGGCGGGGGAGGATCCGCCGGCGCCTCGACGGTCACAGGTGAAGGTAACGCGGGCTTTTTGGTCGTGGAATCGTCTAAATTATAAAGTTTAAGCTTGTCCAAATGATTGTTCAGGTCGTTGAAATTCTTGCTTTCCGGTAAGGATTCGTAACTGCTCTCTCCGCTGTGTTCAAGAACACTCCGACACCCTTGGACACTGATGCCTCTTGTAACGACCTCGTTGGAATATTCAGAATCAGGAACGAAAGATATTCGTGAAACTGGTCTTTCCAACTCCGTTTTGACAGGGGATAGTTTGTTATGTTGCGGACTCGATAGGTCCAGGTTGATTTCGCTAGACAAGGAGCTATGGCTGCCGAGTTCCTTGCCATTAGTCGGGGAGTCAACATTATCGACAGTTTCCGTCGAGTTATGTTTTGTCGCCTCTGGACTCGCGACACCCGAATCTGGGTTAGAGAGGTTCTCCAGTGATATAAGGGGTTTATATTCAAGCGGTATTGCTGTGGTCGACGTTGAATGGTCAGCAAACTCGACTTTATCCTTATCCGCATGTTCTGGGGTGTTGTCTGTCTTCTCTTTATCCATATCGACTGGACTGGTGCGAATGGAGTCGGAGCTGATGACTTTTTCGGAGTTATAGCCTGACTCCATGTGGTATGCGGCGAAGTTTGCGGCTGTATGGGCAATGGCTTGTGTCCCTACAGACACAGTATGTGTGTCTGGCTGTCTGGGCATATCCTCCAGGTTATCTTCCACATCTGCATCAGATTGCTCGGAAGAAGACTTACCATCACTCTTGGTAGTACCGTTGGCATCGCCAGACTGCTCGTCTTTGGACGTAGAGTTACCTGAAAAGACGTATTTGAAAATAAGTTTTCGGTTTACGAAAGACGGCAATTACAATTTGATGAATAATGGTGAATTGATAAACAATTGCTGGCGTGACAACTTATGATTTTGTTTCTAAACGACACAAAAATTATTTATGGAACGATATTAGTGTGGCTATTAGTACTAAAGCTAAATCCATGTCTTTCCGCGAGATTTCTTTTTTTTTTCTGACATCACACAAAAGCAGCAAAATATTATGTAGAAGCAGAGAAACAGTTTTAAGTTCCATCCCACAGGTTTAATATGAGGTTATATAAAATGCCAGCCAGCCAACGGTGTGGTGTGAACAAAATGTTGGTATTGTGGTACCACCTTTGTTCTTTCTGGCGGCTTTGCGCGCTGCCATCCGCTCCTTCTTCAACTGATGTTTTGAAGGTTTCTCGTCTTGCGCATTGTAAACATTCTCTTCTGAAAATATGTGCTCTTGTCATTACATGCCTTAGTTATTACACATCGTTTCGCGTTATACACTCGTCAGGATTGTTTTGCACCACTTTATTTTAGTTTTAAGTCACAAAGGCCGGTTACAAACTGCTGCGGTGTGGGAGAGAGATAGAGCTATAAGACGGTTCGCAGGAAAGTTCACACGACACTAAAGGCATTTGTTTTGCGGCGTACTGGGATCTATAAATTGTGTTTAAGAATCTAAGCATGGTGCCTAACGAATATTTTTGACAAATTGTAACATGATCTGATTAAATTATAAACCATATTTTTCAGGATATATTTCAAATAGATACATAATAGGATGCTTTCAAATGGATTATTTTACACTACAAAAATATGAGATCTTTTATTTCTACCCTTATTAGCACCGGTTCGCATCGGCACCTTTTTCGCGAACTAGAGTTTCAACGCTCTGCTTAGCGCACATAGTTGAAAATTCAACAGTGTCTTTTTGACTCGCTGGGATGCACTCTGTTCGATTCTCAATGCTCGGCTCAACACCAAGAGTCGAAATTCCAGTACGTGATAAAAATCCGGCTAGTTTCATTGACGTTAAATGATGGATAGAATGAAATTTACCAATGATAATACGAACAATGTTGTTTAAAAATGGTGCAAAACATGTAATGACATTTGTGTAATGATGCAAAGCATGCTACCTGTTAAGACATAGAGTTTTGAGTGTTAAGCGCAGTTTGAAACATTGAATGCATTCTGAATTCGGAAATAAAACTACAAATAAGGACAACGAAAACACAGTTAAATAGAATGAATTGCCGTCTTAGTATTACAGAAAGTAATTGCTACTTCAGCATTACAATAGGGAGAAAAAAAAAACAAGAAATCCTGGCCACATCAAGCTAGATATTTCAAAATGTATCTAGATTTAGACCCAGAATTATAAAACTAAGTTTCAAAGCACAAATCTCTACTCGGCACCCGAACTGCGTAACTATATGTCACAATCTGATACATTTTGAAGGATATCTGTTTGAAAAATTCGTCTGCTCAACTACGTGCTAACTAACGCAATGAGTGTTGTTGAACAGTCAAAATGAAAGTAATTCCTACGGTGAGTGTATTACACAATTAACCCGCAGGTCTAGAATTGCGCTTGAGCATTTTAGAATACGTGTCTTTACCCGGTTTTTGGAAAGCTAATCATCACAAAAATAAGGTGACACTCATGTCGCGTTATCCATGTTTTAGTCAGCTAATCACATTTAATTATTTATTTAAACTTCATATACAGTAGTGGTATACAGGACATCGACGAGCAAACTGAAACCATGAATCAAGGTACCATAATTCTAGACCCTCTAGTGTAGATATTTTCCGTCGGTTATCAAAAAGGCCATTCAAGTATTACGTAAGCACTACAGGGGTGTCTTTGCTTTGCTTATTTTTGATGACATGGGGATGGGGGAGTTTGGATGGTGGTTACGTCAGCAGTATTTATTTTTAACTTTTTTGGATTTTCTAGAAAATTTTGTCGATTTTGGTTTGAACACATATGGCAACCCCACTTGTCTATGAATGGCTCGAAGAAAACGATAGCGATATTCCAAAATCACACGAAAGTGAGCAACATTGAGCAGCAAACATCCAATGTCATCGAAGACTTAGTCATGCATTTGTGTGTCATGGACTGAAGACTGTTAATTTGAATTAATATACCAAAATTTTAAAAGAAGTTTGTTTTGTTCGTTAATATATAAATATAACTGAATACCACCTAAATAAAAATTTGTTTAAATAAATATTATATGCGTTAAAGTCCTCTATTCTAAGCCTTTTCCTTATTTCTAGACTTCTGCTGTTCATGAATCAATAAATAAACCAGAACACATTGAAAAAGGCATGTACCGATGTTTACGTGAGCACAGGAGGGGGGAAGAGCTTTGCTTACTTTTGCTGACGGGGGGGAATTGCAAAAAATCTGCTTACGTAATACTTGAATGCCCCAAAGAAAAAATCCCAGGGGGCTTTAAGAATCACGTACTGAATCCATGGTAGTAGGTTGTGTACGTCGATATCAATGCCAACCGGTATAAGAAGAATAAATGCCACATTCTTTGGCTGCTATCATGGCAACCAATCACAGCAGTCAACATGAGTTTACTAATCAACAAACTTTTGTTTATGTTAGCTTTTCAGAGGCCCTAGTGTGAGTTACTTTTAATCATTTCGACTTTACGCATCGACCGCGTTCGGCGCTTCGATTGGCCCAGGATTGGTGAAGGGCCAATCGGAGTGCCGAACGCGATCGATGCGTTAAGGCGAGATGGTTAAAATAAACTTCCACTAGGGCCACAGAACTCAAGTGTCACAACTACATAACACACAATACACACAACACAAATACACACATATTTTATAAAAATTATCATACCATTAGGCGTTTTCCTGCGCACAACTGCGGGGGGCTGCGGACGGCTGGCGGCGACAGGAAGCGACAGGTCTAGGAAGTACTCAGCCCTGTCGGACTGATGGAGGCACTCTTGACATTCCAGGGTCGAGACTAGGAAGCCGCGGAAGACCTGGAAGAGAGGTGGTGGTCACATTTATATCTTTAAACTTAAGATTCTGGAGTATCACTCACATGCCTAGGTAAAATTACATTGATTTTAAAAGGTAATCATTATTTATCGGTTCTTTTTCCGTTAACGAAAAAATGGCAGAACAAAAATATCGCTTCATAAGTAACTTTTGGACGGTTGCCTATATTAGTCCGCTATACCCCACTCTTCTGTTTTGGGTGGCGATAACTATCTAGAGTAGGCCCACTGCTGGGCAAAGGCAGTGTGGGCAGTGTCTGCCATTGTGGGTAAAATATAAATATTTTAAATCTTTTGGGGCTCACAAAATCAAAACTCGCATGCACAAACACCCCACTGGCCCTTCAAGTTCTAGCCGTACTGAGACGAAATCCGAGCGCAACTGCACTCGTCAACTGTTTTAATCATTAGGAATTCACGCAACTATGCGAGCCGCGACGTTCTAATCCATGTCGGCCCTGAACCTTGCTCAAACTAGTCTGCGCCCCTGAGTCTGTAGCTTTAAATTCGTCCCTAAATAATAATTCCAAAGCCCGACCATTGCTGCCCCAGCGACGCCCTAGGTCAACACTCGTCAATTGTTTTAATCATTAGGAATTCACGCAACTATGCGAGCCGCGACGTTCTAATCCATGTCGGCCCTGAACTTTGCTCAAACTAGTCCGCGCCACTGAGCCTGTAGCTTTAAATTCGTCCCTAAATAATAATTCCAATCCAGCCCGACCATTGCTGCCCCAGCGACGCCCTAGGCCAAGGTCCGTATTCCAAAGGGTCTCAGCGTGTAGTCGCTTAGTTTTTAAGCCCTGGCTGGAAGCCTTAATTTATTAATTTGATTGCAATCTATTGCAAAATATTGACATAAAAAATAAACATTGACATTAATTTCTATTGCCATTTAACAATAATTATTTTGTTTTATGAAATGTGTGAGTCTTTATAATCTTTATAACCCAGTCTTTATAATTCAGACTTATTGTATTTTATTTTATCATTGAGACTTGGCTGGCATGATACTTTTATATACATGTTTTTTTTATTACTTACAAACATTTGTACGCCCTCTGGTATAACATAGCGCACGCTTTATTATCTTTATAAATAATCATTATTGTACCTACCTATGTTAAATAAATGAATAAAAGACTTATGACTTAACCACAAGCAAGTCCGGCTAAGCAGCCGACAACAACCTTCTAGGTAAAAAGCGAAAATTCACGCCAGTTTGAATATAACCATTCACGTTATTTGTTGTCGGCGCGAGCTAATTCCGTCGCGCATCCCTCACGACGTTCACTGTCTTGGCCAGAGCTTTAATCTACAGGGCAGCCAGCGATAATTATAATTTATTATTCGTAACTCATAGCATAATAAAGCCAACGCTTATCTACTGCGGCAACAAGGCCCTCTTTTTTTCTAATTTTCCCTGTATTTATATCATAATTAGCTTATAATATTCTAACAGCTGAGGCACAGGCCATCTTTCTATGAGAGGCAGCGTGCCGTAATTCACCAAGCAGGCCCAGGGAAAGTAGATGGGTCCACCAACACACCTACGTAACCACTATTTATAGAAACAAATTCCAAAAAAAAAAACAATAAAAACATCTTATCAAGTCAATACTTATTAGAGGTTAATTTAAACTTTGACTTTAGTCGTGTAAAAGTCAGTTAGCTGTAAAATTAGTTCTAAGAGAGGGAGAAAACAAAAAAAAAACCACGCCAGAAGGATTATTATCACACTAAATGGCTGTTATCCGACCGAGTCCTTATTGAGCTGTAAATTATTTGTCAGACATGTTCTGTTATGTTTATAATATTATCTATATTATACAATATATAATAACATAATTAACGCAAGACCTCATACACCCCCATAAGAGTATTGTGATAAAAGCATAATTAATACAAAGACCAAAACTTATTTTTTGAAAGCTAACTATTATAATTTCCTAAGTAATACGTGTTGACCCTGCCATTACTTTATGAATTTCAAATTGAATTTTATTGCTTTGAAATAATATTTAACTTTCTTTAGTTCAATCGGCGGTAGGTATGGCAAAATATATAATTCTTAAAAAAAAACCAGTAATTATGAATAAACTACTTTCCGGACTTGCGTTTATTCTCGTACACTTTGTATATCAATACCTGAAGCAAAAACTTTGTACCCCTTTTTATGAAAATTACGGGGACGGAAGAGTATGAATTTCGGCACAGTTAAAGTTGGTCTAAGAAATCTAGCGGCTTCGCCCGCGTGGAGGTCGGTATATAATACATATAAACCTTCCTCTTGAATCACTCTATCTATTAAAAAAACCCGCATCAAAATCCGTTGCGTAGTTTTAAAGATTTAAGCATACATAGGAATATAGGGACAGAGAAAGCAACTTTGTTTTATACTATGTAGTGATGCATTAGAAATACATTGAGTTTGAAATGAATTATGGTCGAATTTAGACCAGTGGGGGTCCATTAGTTTATGTAAATACGTTACAATAGTAGAAGCTGTTATATCGCATGTACTTACTATGCTTACACAACAGACATTCATTTAATCTAATCAGTTAGTTGTTTGGCGTAGAAAAGTCCCACTGTTTTTTTTTTGTGTGTCGTGTATTTAATTTATCCGTATTTCAATCTGTACATTCCTTTTTGTCGAAAATAACTTAGTTGCAAGTTTGCCTACCACCTGTATCAGTCCTCCGTTTTATTATTATTTATTACCCCGATCTCAGCTAGGTCGTAAAACATCGTCAACAACTGCACACATGCTGCCTATAAATACGACACCAAGCATTCCAAGTCACTACTGTACCGACCCAACAATTTACAGCCCAAAAAACTCAACATCCAACAACCACACTGGATAAACAACGCCATTAGAAAAAAAAAAACAATTTCTTCAATAAAAAAAGTACTCCCGGGCCTATTTTATACCTTAATTACCTGTTCAGGTCTAAGCATGGTATCCGAGGCCTGTTGACCATAGAACTTGACCTTTTGCTTGACCTCTCCGTCGACCTTTGAGGGGTCAACTTTGGAGTTCATTCCTAGGCTGCTTAATATCACTGACTGATATCGCCGAAGATCCTCTGACCTGAGAACAGAATGGTTTGGTGTAAATATTTATGGATGAATGTGGATTCCATTGTCCGCACTTAGATTCGGTCCGTTGTGATGTTCATGTGTTGAGTATTGTGTTGGATATTGTTTATTTATTAGGATAGATTAAATATCTCAAGCTATTTGAAACACAAGCCAGTTGATGCGTAGGTCTTACCTAATAAAAAAACTATTTGAGAGAGAATTTGTGGAGACAATAGTACTATGGTAAATGTTTGTACAGATATGCGGGATTATCGTTGGTTTTGTTTTCGTTTATAGCCAGGTTTACTGGAAGCTAAGCTGAGTTTAAATCTTAGTCAAACAATCGCAAAACGATTTTTTTGTCATCAGATTTATTAAGATTTACAAACTAGGCTGATTAGTAAAAATGATGAAAAGCCTGATCTAATTATTTTTGTTTGTTAGGGCCAAAATCCTCCTATTAAAAAATAGTTAACAGTAAAAAGTGATGTTGTAAGTCACTGCAATCTTAAAATAAAACCTATACATGTATCAGTTATAATTTTAGCAGCAATGTTTTGGATTTTTTAATTGATTGAATGAAAGTGTATATACAGTTGTGGTCATATATTTAAGAACGATTTGATGTTCCAGAATATTTTAACTAAATCATGTCATGCCTTCTTAGAAGTAACTACTTTTGTTATGAAATAGCCACATCCCAAGTAGCATTGCAAGCTGTATACAAGCTGTATTTAAGTTCGATTTTATACTAGAAGCTGTATATTCAGGCTGTATAGAGGCTGTATAAGCGCTTATACAGCCCTTATAAGTAAAAAATGGGCACATTTTATACAGCGTTTTGCTCTAGTATAGCTGTATAATAGCTGTAGAAGCAATAGAGGCGCTGTATAATAGCTGTATTAGAGCTGTTATTCGGTGTACAAAGAAACCATTATACTACAGATATTATCTTATAAATACTTTATAGAGAAAATAGTTTTAAATAGGTTTTTGAAGAGAATCACAAAATGAATGTAATTCTTTCCAATGAATGGCGACATTGTTATTTATAATATTTATTAGTAAGTAAACGTAATCTTGGACTTAGATATCTGAAGGTGTTAATTGGTGAATTGAAATTGCGGATTCAAATTTATTGTGAACCTGTCTATGTTTTCCGTCAAAATATTCAAGCGCCAGCAAAATAATCGATCTGATATAAAAGAAAAATACTATTTATATGGTAAGTCAATATTGGTTTTAAGGTTAGAATAAAAAACAATGTTATAATAACAGAAGTGAGGGTAGTGTGAGCATTGTGCCCTCATATCAAGCCGAAAATCATTATATATTCCTTAAATTATGTTTCATATTTTGTTTTATACCTACATTCGAAATTACGAAAATGGCGACTATTTGCTAAACAGCCTAAACGATAATCGGAGTGTATTATAGTCTGAGTAGCTGTACTAAGTAAGTTATGGATTATATTGTACAGCTTTTGGCTGGTAATCAGCTTTATAATAGAATATTTTTATTACTTAGGCTGTATATCAGTGCTCTATACATAACTTATAATGCTCATAAGGGTTACATAAAAGAAATAAAAAACGCAGACTCAATATGATACGTACCTACATATAGTAAAACAAAAAAAAGGAAGAGATTCTCAATTTGACCTTGTATTTTATACCTAAGTAAACTTATTGTAAAGCATTATTAGTTTGTTGTATGTATTATATCAGTTTTACTTTATTTTCAGGAAAATATGCCGACTAAAATTTAAGCAACCATTGAGAAAGGGCAAAACAAGCTTTGCATTGTACCAAATTTGTGGGAATCAAAAGGCAAGTTAAGATGGCCAAGAAAGCGATTAGATGTCAACAAATTAGTAAAGGATGAAACATCTCGGCCTTTATATAATTGGTCCACCTCAAAATGCTGTGTGAAAAGACTATCATTATCGTCATATGACGAAGCAGTAAGAGAACTAGATCTCATGGTTCAAATCAATCATCATTTGAACTACTTGCGCTGCTTTATGAAGAAACGTCATAATCATGTTCCAAAGGTTGAATTAAATTTACACATTTAACATAAGTTTTAGAACGGAGTTTGCATACACCATTGTACAGAAACAAGTCTCAAGTGATACTATAATAACACTAAGAGCTGTAATAAGTAAGTGTTCACATGCAAAATACAGCTTGTATACAGCTTTAACGATAAAACCAGATTAAAGTGTCACAAAATACTTAAGCTGTATAGTGGAGTTTTCATATTCTGTTTAAATACCCTAAGCTTTCGCGGATCACTTAATACAGATTGAATAATTTTTTGACACTCTTGTAAGTCTCTAAAGGAACTCTAAGTTCTAAATAGGCTGTTATATGTATGTTGAAAACGCTTGCGTGCTGCTTGGGATGCATAGAACAAACGGGATTAGGAATATAGATTGAAATCGCTACTTTTTTTTTACAAATTTTATAAATTCTATAGACGAGATAGAATTCCAGTCTTCAAAAAAAACGTCGTAAAGCCCTCTTAAATTGCCACACTGTCGATTTGAAACCTTTTTCTTGATTTCGCACCAAAGATGCTCTATTGGGTTTAGATCTGGGCTATTAGCTGGCCAATCTAAGACCGAAAGTGATTGCGTTGTGAGAAATTCCTGAACGGTGCGTGCAGTATGCTTTGGATCATTGTCGTGCTGGAATGTCCAAATAACCGGAAGCACGTCTTCAACATAAGGTAACATTGTTTCTTCCAGTATATTTTTGTATTGGAATTGATCCATGTTTCTTCTATCAGGTCCAACACCATGTCCACAAAAGCACCCCCAAATGTTCATTTCCCCCACCATGCTTTAATGTCTTTTTTGTGTATTTAGGGTCGAAAGCTTTTATTTGGAGGGCGTCGTAGATATCGTTTCCCACCAGAACATACCCCGTTTATTTCTGTCTCGTCAGAAAAAATACATTTATTTCCACTGACTAACTGTCCAGTTTTCATACTTTCTTGCAAATGCAAGCCGGGCTTGCCTATGGCTCCTTTTCAACATGGGCACCTTCCTTGCTATCCTTCCGGGCAACTTTTCGTCTATCAAACGCCTTCGTATAGTGCGTACAGAGATTGCTGAAGGGTTGTTTTCACCAAAATATTATTTTCTCAGCTTATTAGACCCTTTAAAAGGATTTTGTTTTGCCAAACGAACGATATTTCGATCATCTGGACGAGATGACTTTCTCTGTTCAGATACACGCGCAACATTTGAAGTAGTTTGATTTGTGGCAAAATGCTTCACAGCATGGAAAACCATCGTTTTTGAGCAATCCAGATGGTCGGCTATCTTTTTATACGACCAATTCTTCTCGCTTTTAAAAGTAATGTTTTATTACTTATTCCCGGGTAGATTTATCACAACTTTTATTTTTCTCCATTGTTTTCATATGAAGCAATTTTTTTAAGACTTTTACAGCACTAAAGGGCGCCAAAATTATACGAATAGTGACCTACAAACACAGAGCCACAGAGTGTACAAAAAATAAACTATTCAGCGTTCTTAATTATGTGACCAGCCAGTAAGTAGTAATATGTACTAGGATCAGATCGAATATATAAAGGTTATCTATTTTTATTTATTTTTTATTTTGATTTGATATCGATCCGATGTGATTGTTCCGTGTGGTGCCGGACGTAAAAGAATAGCACCATCCCATTTCTTCCCGTGGGTGTCGTAGAAGGCGACTAAGGAATTTACTAGAGAATAGGCAGCAGCGTTCTCTATGCATTTGACCACCGTACTGCGATCGCCAACCCGCTTGCCAAGCGTGGCGATTATGGCAAATCCCCCCCCCCCCTTTGGGAGAGGCTTATGTCCAGCAGTGGACGTCTTTCAGCTGATATGATGATGATGATTTATTTTTTAGCCAATTATGTGTATCAACGAATGTACCGCTAGTATGAAAAAGTTTTGCGATACCGAGAGAAAAAAAAAATACATGCAATTAGTTATACTTGTTAGTTTGTAAAAAAAAAACTTCCTTTAAATAAGCGTTCTTAATTATATGACCACCACGTTATAAACGTTATATGTACCTTCATATGGTAAGTACAGACGCCAGGACATCAAGCTACCCCAAACTGTCAAACTTTCCCAATTGAACATGAACCTTATGCTTAAGTTATAAAAATGAAAATCTATCAAAGAAATTTTACAGATTGGAGTAGCTTTATAAACGTGTCTGTGCTTTGAATTAAGCAGTCTTAAAAAGCCATAGCCCATAGCTTTAGTGCAATAAATAGGCTTTCATAAGCTATGAGGTGGAATGTTATACCTGACAGCTTCTAGTAGGTGCCTAAGCAACTCATGCGCGTCATGTTGGTCCCCCCCTCCGAACTGCGGCAGTTTGTTCACGAGCGCGGACAACAGTTTCCGAGGAGTGTACACTCCGCCTTCACCTGGAAAAATGGAGTAAATAAAGTTATTATACAGGTATCATAACATCACGCATTGTTTCCCCGAAGGGTTGAGCAGTGGTGTATACTATAGTATGTCATGTCATTTGGGACTAGGGTTCCAAACTTTTTGTACGAGAAATGAAGTATATTAATATATGAGAAATAAACTGAACAGTATTTACAAAGTAAACAGTATTTTATTGTTTTGAGATTTTAAAAACATATTTTTTGAAGCTTCTTGCACGATTGCAAAACAAGAAACGGTTATTTTTTGTATACATGCGTTCTGCGCTGCGCATGCGTGGCACTAACTTGACATTGACAGTTTCGTTCTGAAATGAAGTTAGTATTTTTTTTTGGGTATGGCATCTCGCAGTTGACCTTGAGAGGCCGTGACTGCTTAGCCGGGCTTTCCTGTGGGGACTATTAGCTTTTAGACTAAGAGCCTCCAGCCAGGGCTTACAAAACTACGCTTAACCTATAGCGACTGCGCACTGAGGACACCCCCTGCGGGGTACGAGCCTCGGCTCAGGGAGACACTGTTTTGCAGCAAGTGGGGACAGGCTGGATCAAACAATTTCATTATTATTAGATTATGGGGATTTTAACTCTACGTGCTCAGCTTCGGCGCGGGCTGGCACTTCTGCGGACAAGGGACGGTTGGGGGGCATTTCATTTACTCGAGGTCTTCGCGGGGCGCGAGGACCTCGGCGGCGAGGTCGGAAGGATGGTTGTCTGTTTTTGTGTGCTGTGCTGGTGGCCCTACTGCTTTCTTGAAGGCGAGTGATGGGGTCATCAGGGTCGGAAAGGACATGTCTCGGCCCGCGGATTCTACTGATTCTACTGGGGACATAACTAGCGGCCTTCGCAATCATTGGATTGCGGTGTTGCGCGGCGGATTCGAAGAAACGCTTTGAATTGCGTTTTAGAAACTGAGCTATAGTGGGGATTCTGAGGTCGAGATGGAGGATCTCATTCCTAACGTACCATGGCGAGCCTGTAGCTTGGCGAAGGAAACGGTTTTGTAAAGTCTGCATCCTATGGATGTGTCGGGGTGAAGTTTGTATACGGACGTTTACATTTTATACAGACTACGTATGGCTCCGGATACCAGCGGACATAAAAACAGTATTTTGCATTTCTTTTTTATAGAACAGTAAAAAGTATTAACGAACGAAAAACAGTATAATACTGTTTTTAACAGTATGGTTGGGAACCCTATTTGGGACGAGCCTATTGCCACCAACCGGGCACAAATCAAGACTCCAGACTGCTACTGTGAAATTCCAGATAGAAAAACCTAATAATGCTGCCCGATTTGGAAATCCAGTCCAGGACCTCATGCTTAGTCCGGTTATTGTAAGTTATGGAAAATAATTTAAGGCCAGTTTTTGTTTGAAAAAAGATTCATAATAATATGCGTCATTTCAGCAGCTCGTCACTGATAGAAAGGTAATTAATTAATTTTGTTTGTACTAGACCAGTAAAGATAACACAGTGTAATCTAATATGGACTCGGCTGCCAGATGAGGTGGCTTGAATAATAAACCTAATCAATTTTCCAAGCACTATGGTAAAACGAGTCATCCCTGTTTCATATCATGTCTGACTCCGCTGAGTCCTGTTACACTGGTACCACTTAGCTCAAGAGTCAGGGCTTCAATTGACAATATTATACCATTTTTTATGTTAATGCAACATTTTATTTATTTATTTATGTCGCGATCGTGCATAGATGGTATTTGCATTGAATGATAAAAGATACTTAGTGAGGTTATTTCTTTCAAAGTCATGCTAACACCTGCAAAACTACACACGACCCTCATCAAATAATAATGTGTCACAGAATCAATGGAAAATCAATAAATAATTGCTGCAGTGCTAATCACCGCAATATTTCACTGCGTGATGGCAATTTCTGGACATTTAATATTGTAGTTAATAGCGTCTTTAACAAATCAAATAAGTACTAACAAAATAATTACATACATGTAAAAGTCATATTATGACTTTTCAGGTCACGAAACGGTCCTAAAGGGTCCACGAAACGATCAATTCCGATTGATCAATTGCTATCAATTGTACTTGTGGTAATTCAATCTCTTCATTTGGTAGACGATCAATGTGTATCCATCACGTAAAAATGGACAATTGCGATTTATCGTTTCGGGGACCCATAGTCACCCCTAGTCAGTAAAAATGTTAAAGATAAGTGTAACAAAGAGTATGATAAGTTATTTCCCATCTGTAAAATAGATAAAAAAGTGGATTATTTGGTAGGTCTGGAATATTATTATAGTGATAAGTATAAAGTTCATATTAAAAACAAGTACAACACACGTAGGGTTAGAGAGAACAGACTGGTACAACCACAGATAACAAATTATTATGGTAAGAGAACATCGAAGTATTTGGTACCTAAAGTGTTTAACAAAATAGATTTATTACGAGAAAAAGTAAAAATTAGTAAGGGATCACTTAAAACGAAATTGAAAAACTTTATACAGGATAGCAAACAGAATTAAATACATTGTACAAGAGTAAACCGTAACAGTATAAATATAAGTAGTAGCTATGTTCGTAAGGTGGTTCATTGTTCTGAAAAAAAAAAACCGCCTCTGGCCATCAAACGTAAAAGTTTGGCGAGTTTAGAATTTAGTAACACCTCTGTAGTATAATTACTTTTAAATAAATTAAAAAAAAAATCATTTGGCTACCACGACACCCCATAGTAAGCAATTTCTTTAAGCAGGTAGATAAATATTTGAAATTCCCGAATATAGCCTTAACTTCTATACTTGGTAATCGATCAAGGCGAGGACACAATTACGCACGCTGTATGATTATAAGCATTTATGCAATCGGTAAGGAAAACGCATAACTCAGGGTTACACTACGTAAACAGACACAAGAATTGTATGTTTACAATTAAAACGATAAATTTTAAACTTGCGGCTTTGCACATGTTTACTAAACGAGGCGACACCTGGGTGTCAGGAAAAAAGGTGCATGAAGCATAGGGGGTTTAACTCGGTAGGATATTCAGGAAATTCCCTGGCTTAAAGCATTTCACTATCTACCTAGCTTTTCCGAACTACGATGGGGCGTTCAGTCTATCTGAATGCAACTGAACACTAGTATTTTACATGGAGCGAATGCCTATCTGACCTTTAGAACCCAGTTGCTGGATGACATGATACCCCTTGGTAAGACTAGTTGTCAACTTTCTGGATTCAGGTTTCGACTACCCGTAAACTACATTCTCAGATTGTGCAAATAAATTATTCAGACGAAGAACGCCAAGTCCTTCTATCCATCCATATTACTTGGATCGAAGGATCAAAAGGACTTCGCACTGTATAGTTTCTACTTACCGCCATGAGAAAAAAAAAACGTAGGTACGTTTAAGTATGTTATGTTATCAATTTCACTGCCGTGTTAAGTGCTATGAAGATCGAGGAACAATAGCTATCTTTGTGATTCGCAATAAATAATAACAATGCCATAGGAGCACTGGTTGACAATTGTATTAAATCTGGTTTAAGTATCTAATATTCAAAGAATTTTTATGTTTTTTTAAATTTATATCAAAATTATAACACCTTTACAGAACTATCCAAGACGATACTATAAGTCACTTACAGCTACACAACTTAAAATAAAATTATCCTTATGCAAAATTACTGAATCTATACTACAGAACTACCAGTCGGATTTTAAAAATACTGATAGCTCTTCGATAATTTATTTATTTTTACACATACGCCGTCCACCATCCATGTACCATGTGTTGATAGCCCAATTCTTGAAGAAGGCCATAGGCTATTAACATCACGCTACGACTCTTAGGAGACGAAAAGAAAATCAGAAAAGACACTAAGCGAAAAAGAAGCAGGTAGTGTAAATGACATAATATATATTTTGCGTTACAAGAAATTTCACGTGGACGAAGTCGCGTGAATAAGCTAGTAAGTATATTAATATAACAATTATTATAAACATGACAACGTTTATAATTCCACAACTCTTCGATGATTATTTGTGTCATTTGAATAAATCTCGGCAGGTTTTGCCCAAATAATTACCTATCCGCCGATACCAATATCCCATCTGCCTACCTAACCTTTCCCCAACTATTTCATAACTATCGCCGACGGTAAAACATTAATAAAATACGCGCAGCTGGTGACATAAGGGTAAACTTGGAATGAGAAGATGACACATATTGAATTTATGTATCGAAACTCAACACCGCAATGCGAATACGCAACGCATAAAAAGATTTTGGCAATGTGACGTCGCGTCTGTTTTCAATCTTAAGGTCGAAGCCACCAAAACTAATTCTTAATTAACTTAGCATAGCTAAAGAGATTGAAAGTTGAAAAGAAAATCAATAGTTACTAATTTTACTTTACGTAGATAAATGAACTTAGTACAGTCGATCGCAAGTCGTTTTGCGGTTTTTACGGACTTTGACCTTGAGCTGGCCTAACGTAGGACTGAGTTATAATTGATGAGGCCAGCATATACTAGTTTTGTTATCACTGACGTGGAGCCTGCTGTACGTGTAATTTTGTGTCTCGAAAAATTAATCTAATTACCTACATTAATAAGTGATTTTCGTAAAATTTACGAAAATTACGCGGACGGAGGGAATAAAAATTTGGGACAGTTAAAACATATATTTTTGAATAAGGTCGAATTCAGACCACTGGGTCCGACCACTACTTTAAATAAATAGGCCAATAAACATTATTGACATAAAAAGTATTTTTTTAAATAAACGAGGTAAGTACAGAAAAATAAATCTACACCAAACTTAATAAGTACTCATAAAAAGCAATGTCTAAAGGAAAAGTACCACTCCAGTGAATACGTTATTTATATGAAAGGTACATATTTAATGTCCAATGTCTGTTGACCATGGGGGATTTACATAAAGTATCAGCAAAGAACTGGAGTTACTTTATACATAGAATCGTAAATGTACGGAATCAGAACAGTATATTTTTTTGGTGCAGTAGTATTATAATAGCACCGAAAAAAATTAAGCTGCTTTGAATTTCTGGAAGTACAAGTCGGATTTGAAAAATTCTCTAAGCATTTAATAGCGCATCTCCTTAGGCAGGTTATTAACATCACGCTAGTACTCTTAGGAACCGAATAAGGTCACAAAGAACGCTAAAACCGAAGTTTATTTATTTATTAAAACTTAATGCACAAGTAAAAAAATACTGTACAACGGCGGACTTAATGCCTTAGGCATTTTCTACCAGTCAACCTTAGGGTGATGCCTTAGGTAAGTTTAGCGTGAGAGATGCGACATGGGCCGAGGGAAAAAGAAATTTGACGCAAACGTGATCGGGGACAGAAACTATAGTTATTATATAAAGAGCCTATTTAAAGATTATGTCATTGCAGAAGTTTAAGGTTGTTGATCCAAGGTCAAAGATAAAAATTTACCTAATATTTATTTGTTATCATTCTACATATTATATCAGAATCCGTAAATGCTTGCGATAACATAATTGTGTAATAATTATACCACTTGGACCTATCCATGATGACTATGTAAAATAATTAAACAAATCACCATCTCTAGTGGAAGAAAACACTGAAAAGTAAAAAAAAAACTGAAACTTTCATTATGTGTATGAACAGTTTCAGTCTAATTTAAGCAACACTTATATCTGAATACTATTTATAAGGATAGATATTTTCAAGGATGATATAATTTTACATGATAAGATAAATACTAGTCTTATGTACTTCAAATTACACAGTGTAGGTACATCAAATTTATTTATTTATTTATTTAACCATTTATGTACACACATATATAAACAGATAAGAAGATTAGAACAGAAAAATAGGTACAAAGGTGAAGCTTATTATCTAAAAGTTTAAGGCGAAAGTGCCAGGGTGAGATATTCAAACAACCCGAGAAATTCAAATGTTCTTACCTCCTTCCTGCAAAAAGCAGAAACGTAAGAAAATTTGAATTTCGCGGCAACCTTAGTGGAATCAAAATAAAATCCAAAAAAAAAAGATAGAAATGAAATTGGTAATGTTTTTCACTTGTATAATATTTTTTGCCTTTTCCATGTTGTTAGACATAATAATTCCATACTTTTATTAAGTACTACTTAATGCTTGCAGTGTCAGTCTTAAATATTGGTGTAAAGCATACTCCATAATATTTTTAAAGCATGTCCAGACTGTTAGGTTAGACAGTGTAAGCGTGAAATCAGGTCACATTCTAAATATAGGTAACCTATGTAGCGGGTTGGCTCCAAATTATGCTAATACATGTTGACAATATAAGATAGGCCTGTTTCATTTATATATTTAAAGTTTTATAAGCCAGTGGATTGCTTGTTTGATATGGTAAAACAAGTCTAGGATTGATTGAATCTTGCAAGAGGACTTCAAATAAACCTTCACCACAAAAAAAGAAGACTTGTTTACAAATGGCCATAAGAATAAATAAGTCCTAACTGATTCTGCATCATTGCAAAAGTTTTACTTCAACTGGAAGTAGTAAAGTTAAAATGCATTTAAAATAAAATATGATAAGTCCAGTAGTGGACTAGGTTAATGACGAGAGATAAACATTTTCTACACTCATGGGCAGCCTTTTCTAAATAAGTTAATTTTGGCTTCCAGTCTAACCAAACGCAGCTGAATACCAGTATTTTAGATGGAGCAGCTATCTATCTAAACTCCACAACCCAGTCACTGGGCAAAACAATAAGCCCTGGTAAGACTGGTTGTCAGACTACACACTACATAACAAACATATTCAGCACTACAGAAAACGAAGTAAATCATTGTTATGTACTGCAATCAGACAAAGCTTTTGTGTATGACAGTATGACACATACTAAGGTTTATTAAGGACAAAGGAACTCATTAAATTGTCGTAATTCGTTTATAGTTTTAACAGTGTCTTTTAGTTTATACTGTCTCACCACTGAGCAAAGCTCCACCAAGTTTTTAATTTAAAAAAAAAATGTTTTATAGAACAAAAGTTTAAAAAGAAAAATAATTGGAGTTATGAAAAGATGTTTTATCACTTAATATAGCTGTATAAAAGTGCATAGACATGCTGCACTGTATAAACAAAGCAATTGTAAATGTTTGGCAACAATTGCAGCCATAACAACTGCAGTTTCATACATCAACAATGTGCAACCTTGATTTTATTGCAGGAAAAAGCTGCTCAATTTTTATTATGATCATATCTACATGAAACTAGTTTTTGAATTCTTTAATACAGAAGTCATTTATTATAAATATTTTAGTGAAATATTATTTATAAATACTTGTTTACCTTATGTTAACATTATAATATTTTCTGTTTTTAATACTTTATTTATAATTACGTAGCATGCTTATTTGTAAATATTATTGTTATGATCAAGTTAATAAAAACATAGATTATAAGTCGAAATCAGAATTATGTTGCTCATACATTACTGTAATCAGGTTAGGTTGCATTCATAACCATTCCTAGCTATTGTAGTTCAGTTACTAAAACATGCAGTGTCTATGCCACATAGATGATGATATGGCAATAATAACAAGGTATATTTCAAAGAATGGTTTTAAAAGGGAAATAGACTATAAATCAATAAGTACATACCTGCTTGCAATTCACTCAAAGTTTCTGACAATGTTCGAGTCAAAGAGCCCCACTCTGCCAGCTGTCCAGTGATGGGAGGTAGATCCACCTCCTTCCCATCATCTCCATCAGGTTTCAGCTTTAACTTTCCACCAGGCAAGGTAAACCTCTCGCCAGGGTTAGCCATCTCTTGAAGAACTTGCAACAAATACGGTGTCTGCACCAAACATTGCATGACTGAATTGAAGAAGCAAGTATTTCCTAGATTTGTAAGCCCTCTAACCCTCGGTAAACTAAACTTAGCCTTGTCCTTTCCTTTTGACAGTGGGTCAATTTTAATTATAGTTTCTATAGTTGGTATGTCAGTATTTAAGTCCTGATTATAAGGCAGTTCAATTGGAGGGAGTGATTTAGCATTCCCACCACCAACTGCTTGCTTTTTAAGGTATTCTACACACTCATGGAGCTTCTTAGAACTTGAAGCTGTTACTTCATTGTTGCAGTTGTAACAGTAAACGTCCCATGTTGTTGTGTTGGCTGTGAGTGCATGGCAGTCAGAGCGAGGGGTTTTGAAGTGGTTCAGTGCGTGCTTGTTGCGCGTTCGGCCACAGAGCTGCGTGCCACAGCGCAAGCACATCCACAATGAAAGGTCTTCCTCATAGTCGGGGTCAGAGACCTCGTTCTTGGAAGATTTCATACACTCTGAGCATTCCTTCTGAAAGCCACCCGTCTTGAGCGCTTTCTTCAGCTGGGTCAGGTCTACGGCTTTGGCTACATGAGGACATGCGGACTTGACATTCTCGTCGCAAGATTCCGTAGATTCGTCGCCGTTCTCGCCAGGGTCACTCTGTCTCTTTTTCTTAACCATTGTCACGTCTCAATGTAACCGCCTGCAATACGTAACAAGATACATGTGGTAAGAATAACCGCACTAACACAAAAAGAATAAAATGTCAAATCTGTGTCGATAGCCATTGCACGCGTGACAACGCACATTCATCGCGTATGGCCCTCAGGAAACGTGCAAACATGCCAAAACACTATAAATAAAATTGTCACCTACTTACAGTTACATACGACGGCGAAAAATTATGTTTAGAACAACGAGAATAACAAAAAGATGAAGTTTTCCAAAATTTTGTCAGAAAAGTGTAACACCGTCAACCATCTTTCCTAACAATGTTACCAAACTAACAAAAAAATAAAAAAAATGTATAAAAATAACCCCTTTCCACGAAACGTCTAGTGGTTCATGGAGACGAACTTCATAGAATCGACTAATAAAAAAATGATATTGACTGCTGTCATCAAGTTGCATTGAATGGTCGTTCACCTCTAGTGTTTGACATTTTCCCCATCTAGTGGCGATCAGATGAACTGAAATTCTGAAACGTCAACATGATCGTGATGGAATCTGTTAATCAAATTGTGAATTTTCATTGATTTTTGTAAAATTTACGTCGGAATTTGCTAATATTGTGATAAAATTAAGTATTTTGAAGTGTGACACTGCACGCCATATGATGTAAATATGTGGTTTGTCTGTAATTGCTCAAATAAATAAAGTGGAAGAAGTTGTTGATGGTGATCAGTTTGTAGTGTTAAAAATTACGAAAATGTCACTACCTGGGAATGGAATCTTCGTGGTGCAAGGCGAGATGGCAATGCTCGTCACTGCCATGCGACGGAGTACACGGTGGGGCTCACATTCGTTCCCAAACGAGGAGTATGATGTACTGATGAGAACCTTCCAAGATCTCAAGAGTATCTTGAACCAAGTGGATGATTTGCGGCTTTTGGACCCCGCGACATACCTGAGCCCGTTCCTAGAAGTGATAAGAAGCAAGGAAACCACTGGTCCTGTCACTAGTCTAGCTCTTTCTGCAATACACAAGTTTTTATCCTATGGTCTTATTGGTAAGTGACTGTTCTGCTTTACATATCGTAGTTATTCTTCTTCTTATCTTATTCTTCTCTTTTAACAGACCAATAGGTTAAGAACTAAATCTGAATACAATTAAAGTGAAACAAAAACGGTTCTACTGAAGTATTGACATAGTTACATTACTTTCTAAATTTTATGGGCTAAGGTGGATGGTGTGAGGGATTACACAAGATGAAAAAAACAATAATAATTGTGAAATTCTCATAGAACTCATATACCTATTTAAACGACCATGTTTTGTGATAGTGAAATTGAAAATAGAACAATCTTCTCAGTTGAAAGGTCTTGTAGTTGCAAATGCGACGCCTGAGGGGGTCTTGGGTTCGATTCCCAGGTTGGGAAACATATTATTGGGTTTTTCCATTAGAAATGTCTCAGTAACAGCCCGGAGTGTGGAAGTTTGCGGTGTGATACCCCTTGTTCCTTGGAAAGCGCATTACCATATATACATACTAGTATATTCAACCTGATGAGTTTGTCTGTTTGATAGCGCTAATCTTTGGAACAACCAGTTGATTTGAAAAAAAATATCACAAACAAAAAGCATTGAGAATTTTCCCAGTTCTTGTGGAGGATTATAAGCTATTTTTAACATCACACCACAACCCTCACGAGACGAGAAAATAATAAAGTCGAAACAGTAGATGAAACCGCAGGGCACAGGTATTAATTTATTAGAGTAATGTGCTAACATTTGCATTACAATATTCAAGTTGTAATTGATTTACATTTCCCAGCAATCACTTTCCTTTTTATGTAATTCACATAAATTTACATGAATGGTATTATTAGGAACTTAAATAATGTCATAACATGAGTAGGTAATATGTTAACCACTAAGCTAAGGTTCCAATCACAATCTTATCATGGTGGTTAGCATAACAGCATAACATAATATTTCATTGTTATTGAAATTCCATTGATGCAGTTGTATATTTTATAAGATCTAGAAACTATTAGATCTGTATAAACCAGCGGTTAATTTGGAGCTTCAATCAATGAATTAGCTGAGCCTTTTTGTAGCTAATAGTCTAACTGGATGCCTTTTATATGGAGCAGCTACCTATCTGACTTCCACAGCCCAGTTACTGAGTAACATGATATCCCTTGGTAAGACTAGTAGTCAAACTTATATATTTCTCGAAAGATCTGTCAGAGATCTACGAATTACAGCCGTGACCAAGAGCTCAATATGCTTTCTGAGGCACGCAGGGGTTGCAATATGTAATGGATGATCATGTATCACCCACGGCATGCATTACTTGACTTTCAATCAACCTGAGCGGCTGTTATTATTTTGCCACATTTTGTGCTATTTTGCCACATTTTGTGCTATTTTGCCATAGTAAAAGGCAACATCTGTCTATCTCTTAGTGTGTCTATTACTCACTATCCACTTATTTAACATTTTTGAATCCGTCCGAAACACACATTTGACATTTTTGAAGTCTGTTTATTTGTCAGAATATTTACAGAGTTGCTACATAATTATAATAGTGCATAATTTTAGAGTTTCTTGCATAAAAATAAATTTTCAGGGTTTTGGTTATTTTGTTTGATTTTGCATTGAATTTATTAAATTAGGATAACATTCAAATTGCAAATTAGTCAAATGTTAAGTATGGAAATGCCAAAAAGATTCAATTTAAATTGGGCGCTCCGGGGTATGTAAGTTGTCCTTCCTTTAAAATTTGCAAGTTAAATTTGACCCACTTCTCGGTATTCGCTTGACCTGAAATTTGCCTCACATATGTAGTCTGTGACAATGCAATATTTTCTTATTTTACCATCGAGCTGATCTGATGATGGATTCGGAAGATGGCAATAGGAACTCTATAACGAAACGACGCTTGCCCACCGGGTTTGGGCTCGCTAGATGATGTCCCGATTCTGATGATGAAGCCGGAAGGTGGCCACAGGAACTCTGTAATAAAATAACAGAACCTCATCGAATTTGGGCTCGTTTGATTTGTCCTGACGAGTTTATAATATCGAAGCTCTGATGACAAAGCCAGAAGGTGGCCAAGACTAAAAACAAAATTAAAAAAATAATTCAAGCTTTTATTTAAAACAAAAGTAAATACTCTAAGTTCAGAATAACCACTCTTGGTTACTTATTATCATAATATAGGCGTACGTAGATAGGTCAGTTCTAGGGACGTATAAATGAATATTTTAATAGATCTTTTCAAAATATAAAATATACTTATTACATGTACATTTTTCAAGCTTGCTATTGCATAGTAAACCTGTAAAACGGATAGCGCATATCAGTGTTTCAAGTTTATATTTTAATAAATGTGGTGGTGTGGTGCTAGAGTTTCTCTGAGAGAATTTTTTAAAGATATTGGTATTCTCACGGTGGCATCACATTTCATCTTCGCTAACATCTTATATATTAGGCAAAATATACACTTATACACTAAAAACAGTGATACTCATAATATTAATACTAGAAATAAGGACAAACTACATGCTCCCTTTCACCGGCTTCATAGGGTTCATAACTCATTTGCTGGGCTTGGTATAACCTTCTATAACAAGCTTCCTTCTTCTTTGCTAGATTTACATTTTAATGCGTTTAAAGCGAAAGTAAAATCAAATCTTTGTTCGAAGGCATACTATTCTATCAACAACTACTTAAATGATAAGAATTGTTGGTCGCTGTGATTAACTCAAGACAATGTTTATGTTCTTTCACCAGAATTAGCTTAACTACTGACAGGTCATATGAATTACTTCATATCATTGTTTATTTAACTTGACTGCATAAACCATTTATTTTTTATTAATTAAATTTTCATTTATCGTTGAATGATGGTTATATGCTATTATTGTATAGAATCAAGTTCTTCCAACATAACAGACATCTGTGCTGCTGGGGGGTTTGTTGCGCCACTTCTTCTTCCCAGCTAAAGCACTAGGAAGTGGTGAAGGGCGGGCTTTTTGGGGGGACTGTCTTATGTAATTTTGACGTTCAAAAAGTGCTGACTCTCAGCCTAGTTTGAATAAATGACTTTTGATTTTGATTTTTCAATCGCTGTTTGTATATGGATAATAACATGTATTTTTTTTCCATAGATCCGACTCATCCGAGCGTGCCGGCGACTGTCGAAGACATAGCCGATGCCGTCACTCACGCTCGTTTTGTCGGCACCGACCACTCTTCAGACGGAGTGGTGCTCATGAAGATATTACAGGTAAGTCATGTGTGGTTCTAATGGTCTTCACGCACTACGCGACCTCGTGGTTGCGTAGTTTAAAACGCATTTAGTGATGTGTGGTGCATGTTGGCCTAGGGCATCGGTCCCACCGCTGGCGGTTAACGATAAGCGAGTAGGGCGAGCAGCGAGTGCGCGACAGCGATCAGCGATTGATTATGCGATAATCGCTCACATGAATCATGACAATTGAGAGCTGTCAATAATTCGGAAAGCTCGTGAACGCGGTCACGGTGCTCGCTGCTTAACTTCAACTTGTATACACCATATAAAACTTGTATACTTACACCACAAAAAATAAAATGCTACGTTAGTTTAAAGATATAATGCGATTCAAAAGAAACCAGCACCACTGTCATTTTTGACAGCGCTCTAGAGCATGGTCGGCGTAATCGCAACATCCGGCGCATTTCATGAAGATTCATGGGACATAGTTATCGCGCTCACTCTAATTCGTTTGTGTTCCCTTCCACATTTAACCCGTCTACCTTCAATACAAGAGTTAACAGGCATCTGGGCACGCTAGTTTCACCATAGACCTCATCAATCGCTTTCCATCAGGCGTGATCGAGGTCAAGAGCAGGCCCATTCAGCAACTAAAAAAAAAGGTACGGGTGTAAGCATTCTCAAGTTGTTGACAGCGCAATTCGGAATGCACCCCACTGGTCGTGATCAAAATTGGTTGATAATGTAAGTGCTCAGAAGTTTAAGAGTTGAGGTCCATTGTCGCGGAGCACAAAATGACCTTATATCAATGGAGTGGTCGTCCATTTCAATTGCACAATGCAAATTGTGCAATCAACATTGTAAAGCACCTATAAATATCTTTTTCATCATTTAATTTTCGCGATTCTCACGAGTTTCATGCCGTTGTCAGAAATGAAGTGGTTTAGATTGAGATAAATGTTTGTGACAGATTATATTTTTGCGGCATCGCGATCGATCCGTATAAAAACGTTGTTACAAAAACTACGTATACGTGTCTAGAACGCGGATGAGACGAAACGAACTTTGACCTTAAAAAATAATTTGTTCTTGTTCAGGTAGCCGATATTCCTGACATTCCTGTTATGTTATGTAAATATGTATGCTTCAATCTTTTGCTATGTGAGTCGCTGTCGGGCGCCAATTAAAGGTTTTTGACCCTCAAAGAATTAAAGCCAATTGTTTTTCTGTACCTTTATAAATACTGTTGCCCGCGACTTCGTCTACGGTCTTTGATGAAAAGTGCTCAGATCATAGTGTATCGGTGTGCCAAATTTCATCTAAATCCGTTTACCCGTTAAAGCGCGAAAGCGTAACAAACAAACAAACTTACTTTCGCATTTGTAATATTATTTAGGATACCTTTAAACCTTGTCCAAGTTTACCTTGACGTTCAAACACAAACATAATTGTTTTCTTGTTAAGTAAGAAATTAATTGGACATAACTTGTTTCTGGAATCTGCTGAATGACCGCTGTATGATCACTGACACATCTGGGGAGTTACATTGGTCACCTCTTCCCAGCTAGCAGCAGAAGTGGTGAAGGGCTGGCGTTTTGGGGGTCTATCTTATGTAATTTTGTCGTTCAAAAACGACTAATTCTCGAATTATTAAGCCCTTTAACGCCTGAAGTGGTTGACTTAACACGGTGATGCCTGTACATCATGTTAGGCATATTTTAAAAGTGTGTTTATTTCAGGTCCTTCGCACATTAATGCTGAGTCCCGAAGGCGCCATGTTGACAGACGAGAGCGTCTGTGAAATTATGCTCAGCTGTTTTCGTATATGTTTTGAAACTAGACTCACAGGTATGTAATGTTTTGTTGTGATTTGAACTCTGTTTAGTCTCCATATATCTCAATATAAGGATGCGGCAAGGTAGCCCGCGAAATCCCAATATTCTTACGGTTGTTGCACGTCAGTGTCAGGTAGTTTATTTATTAAAATATGATTCGAAGCCATAACAAATATGGCTTATATAGCGTAAGAACATACTTCGTTACTAATCATATTTTGTTCAACATAATAGTGTATTTTACTCTACACAAGAAAAAAATTACAAATATATTATTTACATAGTTTAGGCAAAATCCAGTCGCTAAATGTTAGTTTTAGTTCATGAAATAACAAAATAAATTTTAAAATACAATTTATAGATTTCAGTTTTTTAATCTGTGTTTGAACACCATGAAATAGTAGCCGCCATGTTATTACGTCATACGACATGTCAACTGAGCAACTTTATACTTTTATTATTTTCGTAATGTTTTCGTCAAATTACGCGCGAAATTTGAAAATATAAAAATTAAATGCATTTTTATGGCACTGATCGATTCAATAAAAAAAATGTCTTTTTTAGTGGATTATTAGCACTCTATAATCTAATTTAGACACTTTTCAAAAATGAGTGTAATACCCTATTATAGCCTGACACTGACCATCAAATTGCAAATAACGTAAGAAATTTTGAATGTGCGGGCTACCTTACCGCGTCCTCCTTAAGGCCTGCTTGGTTCACAAATAAAATATTCATACATAATAAGAATGTAGCAGATGCAATTTTATTGACATCCTACGGGGGCAGATCTTAAGATTTTTACATAAAAACTTCGCACTAAACTGTTAACTGCAGAAAACTTGCTTAACACACTGCAGGGTCAAGTAAAATTAGCTGGGAATACTTTATGCACGTGTTGAGTACCTATAGATATCGAAAACGGATAAACCAAAAAAAAACATCATTCGAACTTTGTTTAAAACTTTAAACATGTACATTATGCAAATAAACATAAAAAATATCTACGTTCCACGACAACTACAAAACAGCTGAGCGATCTACGCTCGGCCTACGCGGTTCGCTGACCAATTACGGGCCTTGACCGTCGTCTATCTAATTATTTGTATTTATTTTTGTTTCATAACTTATCGATATCGATACCCACGTAAGTAATTGGTATGGCCAGCTAATTTAATTTGACCCTTATACTCGTAATACCATTCAAAAACTTAAATGTTTATACGGTTTTCGCAACTAAATACGTTATAAATTATGATTGATTTACGAGAAACAAATGTAAACAATAATAAACGCGACGAATCTGGTCACTGAAATCTTCGCTCCTATTGGTCAATCAATCATTTGTGCGCTACATCTGTATTCATACATAACATCAGCCTGTTGAACCCGAAGGGTTAAACAGAGGTGACATATAGGTAGTACATTCATACTCCGCCAATTATATTTTAGTCCCATGTAATACTGCCGTCCTTTAACTAGAATGGCGTTAAGCCCTAAAAGTTGTTTCCGAGAAAATGGCAAAAAACGCGTGAATCGTTATTTCTTAAAAACTGTGATACTCACGTTACTGAATGTAGGACACATCAATTGATACTAGATAATAATCATTTCATCCGGCAGTCAGAGTATTTTAATGTACATTCAGCTAAGAAGTGTGGGTTTGACGCTTTCAAGTGATGGAATCATCCAAAATTATGTTACCTAACGGCCTAAAATCTTATCATATCTTGGGAACTATTTGTATTGTAAAAATGTTTGTTAGACAGCAAGATAGAGAATTTTGAACTCTCTTAGATTCTATTAAAAAGTAAACATTTGAGTGAGGATTTTTTTCTGGGTGGGAAATCTTCAAATAACTTCTCCCGCTCTGGTTGGAGCAGGAGGGCCTGTCAGACTTTTACTGACTAAATCTCACCCTTGTTCCTTCAGTTGCCTGTGTGCCAGGGGCCACGGTATCTCTTTCGAACAACCCGCACCCCTGGCAGGCATCGGCCCTTGCGGACCCCATCAATTGATGCTGACATCTCTTTGAGGCGCGCGTGGAACACAACGCGCCGTCGACCCGGGCTTGGTCCTTACCGGACAGCGAGCTACCCATTACTCGCCGTCTGCAAGCCCGCGCCTACGGTGGCCGGGAATCAGCCTGGGATTCCCAACGCTCACCCAAGTGAGGGTTAACTCCTTTCTAGTTAAAGGACGACAGAATAGGGACGAGCCAGTTGACATGAATCGATTAAACATCTAGACACTTTTCAAAAATGTCCGGAGGATTTCGGACAGTTAGCCATTTATGTACACATATATATATAAACAGACAAGAAGACTGGAACAGAAAAGTAGTAACAGAGGTGATGCTTATGTCTAAAGAAAACAAACATAAAAATATACCTCAGAACTGTCGATTATGAAACGATTTTAATAATTATTTTCCCTATTAAACAAAAGATGACTTTTTTGAATACTTAAATTTATAAATGATGGAGTTCCAAGGTAACAAACATACAAAAGAGAAAAACAACCTAATACAGATCCTCCTCCTTTTTAAAAGTTGATTAATAATAACTTTAATTTCGAAAGTCTGTGGCAATAGACGAAAATACAAAACAAAAGACAGAAATTACAAATTGTAAGTAAGCAACATCCGGAACAAATAAATAATAAATTCAGTACTTATTAAGAAAGTCGATGTGACAGATTGTGAATTATCCACGAAGGGGGTGAGCGACAGCGAGAATGAAACATAGAATAGCAAGATTCCGAACGCACACAACAAAACTTGCAATGTATTTTCCGAACAAACACGAACTTTCACGAACACGGGGGTGAGAATATTCTCGAATATCGAAAGCTCTCCGTATGTACCTTTTAACTATGTTGCGCTCCCTAACTATCATCAATGCATCCTACATGGGTCTGTTCATAAATCAATATTCGTCAGCAAGTATTTAGGCATCGGTACAAGTACTAAGTGTATTTAATGCGGGTCCAGACGGTCGATGACCGTTATTGCGTGTCGGAAATGGTGCTCTTAGTATTTCAGTGTACCGAGAGCTTTCGTCAGTGCTCTACACTTGTACAGTCGCGAACAGTGCCGCTTTTCTGAGAAAATTAGTGCTTGATTTTTTTTTTTGGTAGATAAAATTCAGTGCAGTTATTATTAAATTATTTCGTTTGGAATTCAGGTGAGTTGATTTCAGAAAAAGTAGGGGGTTTTTTGTTTTTTTTTTTTTAGATTTGTCCAGGATCCTATCATCAGATCCTGACTTGATGATCATGGGACCACCTGGGAAGTATACCCTTTCAAACAAAAAAAAAAAATATCCAAATCGGTCCAGCCATCTTCGAGTAATCGGGGAACATACATAAAAAAAAAAAAAAGGTTCCGACGAATTGAGAACCTTTTGGAAGTCGGTTAAAAATATAGTGTCATTTTGTCCGGTTCCTATTACTTATACATCGTTATCGGTTAACGTGGCGCTGAGACGAGGCGCCCATTTCTTAGTTTAGGTTTAGTTTTACACCGTTTTTTAGTTGGAACGACATAAAGAATAAGGTTCATATTTCCCAGATTTTTATGTTTTACCGGCCGTTGCGGTTTGAACGAAGCGACATGGTCTTGTAAAAATGTTAGGCGCCGTCTTCCTTGTCTAATTTCATCATCATCACTGTCATCGTTTAACATTAACAGTATAATCCAAGAATTTATGATAATGACAATGATGCTTATAAAATATTGTATTTTCTAATATTAAGGGCTTGAGTTAATTATTTCTATTGTCACTGGAAAAATTGCTCCTTTATAAACAATGACACTGGGAATAAATCTTCAGGTCGGTTGCGAAAAACTACCCTCCACACGCAGTTTTCTTTGTTCGTATTTTTAGACTGACTGGCAACAGGGGGCGTTGCTGGGCAATACTGGGGTAGGAACTCACGGAGATGCTTTGATCGATCCCCACCTACGGCTTCCGTCAATCTTTCGACCGTCCGCGCAGATTCGTGCGCAGCTTTTATTAAAATTTCCTCATCAATTCTCCAGTTCAAACCAAATCGGGCGTTTGGTCGGGACGGACGTCTTCATGAGAACTCCTTTAAAATTAATATTTATATTTTAGAGTTGCTTCGTCGGAACGCAGAACAATGCCTTCGAGATATGACGCAGTTGATCTTCATGCGGCTGCCGCAGTTTCCGCCGGAAGATACAGCTTCTGCCAGTTTTTCCACCGTTGGCCTGTCCCTGAAGAAGCGAGAGAAGACAAGCAAGAAGAAGAGTTTGTCTAGTGTTAACAGTAAGTACGACTTTTTTGTAATATATTGTTTTTTCAGATTTTTTCTTTGTCTTCCCAGTTTGAGAGACAATGGGTTCGAATCCCACGTCTAACAAAGAGAGACTGGTTTTTTGCACTAGAAAATTGCAATATAGTTGGATTTGTGCCAATAAAATGGCTGGATCTCAGTCGCCAGAACAAAAGTGGTCGGATACCACTAGCAAACAAAATGGCGGACGACGCTCACTTGCGAAGAAAATGGCGGCCGTCCCCGCTTGCCTCCTGTGACGTGGGCCGGGGTAACAAAGGGAAACCGTGTGTCCTTTGACATATTTTGTGCAACGTTTTGAAGATTATTAGTTTTCCTCATAATTCAAAAGCAATATGGAGTTGTGTAAAAACTTGATTTCTACTCTCAGATCAATAATTTGTTTTTCTGAAAACTTGCCGAGTGATTTTCTTTGTTGAGGCGACATGTTATTATTCCCACGCAAAATTTTTCGTAGTGACCAAATCAGGCGTCTATCTAAAGAGGTCTCTTGGAGTTTGTTACTCTTAAAATCGAGCACGTACATTTAAATTTCAAATTAAATTTAATTACTATCTACGCTAAGTATAACTTTCAATTGCGAGGATGCTGGAAACAAATATATATAATTAGAAGGAAGCAATTAACGTCACGAGGGCGCGGGCGTCGCCAGCATGATGGAATTTTGCGGAAGGTTAAGGGATTTCCCTCTCCTTTCCCCACCCTCTACCTGCAAGGGTTTAATTAATATGATATAGGTAGTATATATTGGTATCTAGTATACCTAGGTATCGACGATCGATCATGTGTACCGTCTACTGCGTATGAAATTATAATATGCGCGCCTGCCGTCTGTCGCGCAGCTGCACCTAATTACGACAGCTGAACTGAACTCTGGGCCTTGCGTATTTGATTGCGGTTGAGAATTTCTTCGAAACTTTAAAAGGTATATACAGGGTGTAACAGAAACCCTATTACTATCCTTATGCACAAAAGATAACAGCCGGTATAGAATCACTATACATAGTTTCAGCTCAAAATAAAATACTCGAACAATTGATACCAAATTTTCGGTTTCATATGTTTCTTAAATTCAAATCATAACAAGCTCTCCCCGCACTACGTAGGTCAATAACTTTCCACATTACTTGCCAATATCGCGATAAATCTCTTCCGAGTGATGTGTTTGTTCCAATTTGTTCTGGTATCAATGTATTAAAAATTCTCATAACTTCCGAACATGTAGAGATAGAATTAAAAAACCCTTCCAATATCGTTTGATATCATCCAAAGAAGCCGTGCCCTTCCTATGTATATACCCTTTCCGTTACACGTTGTATACAAATATGATTGAACAAGCACTTTGCCTGTGACTTCTTCCGCGTGAATTTCGTCTTTTCCCCTACAAAATGTAACACTCCATTTAAGAGGTAGTTTTTGAACATTACTTAATGATTACGAAATTTTTATTTATTATGAAAAGTATGCGGGTCAATTTTCATTAGCTAGGTTATTAAATCCTCACCTCAAAAATGTACTATCCTTTACCCCATTAGGGGTAGATTTTCGATAAACCCTGATATGCTTTATTCTTTACTAGCTTTTGCTCGCGGCTCCGCCCGCGTGGATGTCGGTTATCACGTAATAAGTACCCTTTGTCCTTCTCTATATCCAAGGCTATAGCTCTGCCAAATTTCATGACGATCGGTTCAGCGGTTTAGGCGTGAAAGCATATCAGACAGACAGACAGAGTTACTTTTTACTTTTGCATTTATAATATTAGTAAGGATTAGTAGGGATTTTGATCTTAAAAACTTTTATACTGAGTTTCGAGTTAATCAGACCGCGCGTTTAAATTCTTCCATACAAACCAAACTGTAACACTCCCCAATCTCCCTCTAAGGAGTAGTTTCGAAAAAAAAAACATTCTGTAACATTTACTTGGAGAAGATATTCCATACAAACAAAATCCTCCCTTTTCACCCCCTTATAAGTCGAATTTCAAAAAACCCTTCAATGGAAGCCGTGTGCAGAATTTCACGTCCGTAGTCCCAGTAGGCTGTGCGTTGATATATCGGTCAGTCAGTCAGATTCTTCTTTCTTTTATGTATACAGATTCAAATTATGAATTCGAATGGTCTCGATTTTTTGCAGTAAACGGCAATCGCTCCTTGTTAGATTTAAATCGTAACTATTCGATTCGCTGATTTCGATTTTGGGGAAAAATAATTAAGAATAGAACAAATGTAACAAAATAGAAGGCATAAGTTGTATACTTAAGCGGAAGCGGACAGAAAGGGGACGAGACGCGTACGCATTAGAACAAACGGGTTATTATGTTTATTTTGATAAATGGTGATAACACAAAAATTCAATCGAGACGCCTTAAATAGAAACACGCGTGAAAAACGTTCCATCATTGTTGTCGCGCAGTCGGGTAAAAAATAACCCCGAACAGTACAAACTAAACAAAATAGAGTGATTAAGTTGCATACTGAAGCGGAGACTAGTAGAGAGGAGACTGTACTCTCCTCTCCACTCGTTTCTAGACAAAGCGCGGCAGGCAATACGGATTGTTTTTTGCAAATTATTTTAGTTCAATCTCTTCGATGCCATCAATCAGGCTGCTTGAAAGTGAGCTTGTTTAGAATTTTTTAATTGCAGTCGGGTTTTATTTTACCTTTTTACGTTTTAATTTGATACTCACGCGGTCATGGTACAATTTTTTTTTTCGAAACATTATTTATTGACGTTGTTGATTTTATGAAACCAAGGTAGGTATTATACAATAAAGGCGGATTTTAAGCATTGTGTGACTCAGAGTCGATATAGACCCCATGTATTAAAATTCATCCAGGCGTCCGGATGTTTCGCTGCATGTTGTGTGGTACACTCCTATAATCACGTTTTGTTCAAAACATGTTTTCAAACCGAGTTTCACAGATAGTATGGAAGCTAGGCAAAAATAAGTCTCTCGAGAATCCACCGATATCCTTCATCAGCAATTAATATAATATTTTGCATACATAATAAGCTACGATTCAACGCATCAAGATTATCGTGCTGATATTATTGGAATTATAAATTACTTATTACATTTGATACGTCACTATGATATGCGGGTGATAGTAAAAGGCTTTAACCGACTTGCACAAAACACTGAAAGATAAACAAATATAGTACCTACTTAAAATGGAATAATTACGTATACATAAAGGATACAATTACAAAAAAAATCGCGGCTGCAAACAGACACACTTACGAGACAAATACAGAACCTCCCTCCGTCTCGCCTTAAAGTCGGTTAATAAAATAATGTTCTGAATTCCAGTTTTTCGGCAACTTAAAAAGGAGTTAGCTTAAAATGTCTGCTATTTACACGCTGATACTATAAAAATAATTTAATTAATTATTGCAAATACGCTTATTGCTTCTATTTATAGTAATAGTACTTTTTGCAATTACATTACATTCAAACGCGGACTTAGACACGCTTTAAACTAAAAGTAAAGACCTTTTTTGCCGCGTCTAAATAAGTTTGGTGCGATAGAGGGCGCTGTTGGCTGGCAGTACTAAATCCAAGGAAAAGGAATTCTGCAGAGGAGGCGCCGGTACTTTGGGTACCAACAGCCTCTCTGATCCAAAAATTATGTGTTGGGTATGTCTTGATAGCCATACCCCACGCACCTTACGGCGCATGTGTCATAGAAGCGACAAACACCCTTTTTATTCAAGCCTAGTTATCGCCGGTACTTGTACTCCGGCGCGAAACGAAACCATAGCGCGATTCAGCCCGACCTAATAACGCCATCTATCGAGGCGGGCGGTAAACTTTTGCGTACGACTAGAAGTTGTTTTTTTTTCAATGTATTTGATTTTCGTGTTCTTTTTAATAATATATTATTAGTATGATTGTTTATTATTTCACTTTAAAAAAATGAAGATCACATTAATTTACTTTAATAGTGAATGCAAAAAGTTAATTATCAACCTTAACTTTTGTAGACTGTACGCGAAGGAATTACTCATTCATTTCTTTTTTCATAGGAATAAACACCACATAAATTAACATATTATTAATTTATTGTATTATTAGTTACACGGAGAGGGTGTAAGTCCCATAAATAATAATATAGAAATAATAATTATTAATAATCTCCTAAAACAGGGCTTCCTCTCTCCTACCCTTTTGCTGTGCCCTACAGGGTCCCTGATCTCAATTATATAGTTACCACCTAAGTACACATTATGGTAAAGCAATAAAGATATTGAGCATTGAATTACATTTTTTTTTATGTCAGCCTAAATCTCAGCTCATTTTTCATTCCTTTGGTTAAATTGCTAAGGGACACCTGACGGTTTCCAATGTTTTGAATAAAACTACTCTTGAAGTGGGTTATCGGCTCTTTTGACATCAGACGCGGTATATGTATTTTAAAATAATTAAATTTAATATTTTATTGGTTTCAGGTACAAATTCTATGGAAAGAAAATCTTCAATAAGTGAGCAGCCAAGCACAACGACCACAGATCTTGAAACAGAAAGTGATGCCAGCAAAACTGACATCAGACATACGTAATTTTTTTATTTTATTTCTTTGTTGACAACTTGTTCTTTTTTCATAGTTTAAATATTGTACGATGAACAACATAGAAAAAATAGGTATTATTAAAATTATGCAATTGAAAAGAAATCAGCTGAAAAGAATTATAATATTTATTGATTTTAAAATTGTTTACTGAGCCATCAGTGTGCGGTGGCCCTAACGCGAGTATGGCATATTGAAATTAGATAACTTCTTTCAGCATTATTTTTACTGTCTTATTTAAAGCTTTAAAACTAAGGAAATTACGTTTTTTTTTTTTTTGTTATTTATTAATAATTTTCGAAAAGAGATAAATCTGCCACATTAAAAAAAAAACCGGTCAAGTGCGAGTCGAACTCCTGCGCCGAGGGTTCCCTACCTACCCATTATGCCGCCATAATAAAACCAAAGCCAAATTTTGATTTTCGAGAAAACTTGTAACTACCAAAATTTACCTTAATCTTCAACATTTTTAACTTTTTGGTATTTTTCCTTTATTTGTGCTGTAAGACCTTGCTTTTTGCTAAATTTCGTGATTCGACCAAACGAACTCTCGGGGTTTTGGACTTGGATCGGTGCTGGACGAAGCGTAGACTTCATCAGCCGACATCTTTCCAGCTTGATTTTGATATTCAATGTGCCTCTTACCATGCGGTGATCGCTTCCAGTTTTCACTGCGTTGATCACAGAGACATAATTGAATATTTGCTTCTTCGTCGACATATTGAAGTCAATGTCGTGTTTAGTTGAACCAACATGGCATCTGCCAGGTCCACTTTTTGTGCTCACGTTTTCTGACGAAGGAGTTCATCATAAAGAGGCGTTCCTTCTCCACAAAACTGGTCAGTAAGTGACCCCGGTGGTTCCGACGTACAACTCCAAATTGCCCCACTCTCAGCTCATCATCGTCCCGTTTGCCCAGTTTCGCGTTGAAGTGCCCCATGACAAGGGTGAAATGAGTTTTAGAGACATGCATGGCTTTGGATATATCCTCATACAAGGTCTCCACCGCATCGTCGGGTGTGATGAGGTCGGGGCGTAGACCTGTATGACCTTCAGCGAAGATCTTGCGGATATTCTGAGTATAAGGTACGCCACCCTGGTCGGGTCGAAAACCTATAGGGTAGTTCCGCTTGGCCTAGAATTGTCAATTTTGGTTAAAAGGAAGGCACAAGTAAAGGGAAAATTCCGAAAAATAAAAAAGCTTAAAATTAAGGTAAATTTTGGTACTTACAAGATTTCGCGAAAATCTAAATTTGCCCATATCTTTTTATCGTGTTGACTCAGGACCTTGATTTTTATACACCTAATAGAGACTATAGACCTCAGTATCTGGTATAAATTTAAATTGCTAGGTCCACCCGTTCCTGAGAATTCGGTGGTGACACACGGACAGACAGACGGACAAAAGAGTGATCTTATAAGGGTTCCTTTTTACCTTTTGAGGTACGGAACCCTAAAAAAAAAACGAAACGGTATAGTTTATTTATATTCATTTTTTTTTTACCGTCCTCAAATCTTCTCCAGCCAAGACAAAAACCTAATAAACGAAGCTGAAATTACAATCGAGCCAGTGGACTCACTAAAGAGTCCGGTAAAGAAGCATGGCCGTCATTCGTCCATGGACCTGGCTGCGAATGGGAACACGTCCATCACACAGCTGCTGGAAAAGTGCGTCAGTGTCGACAGCGCTGATGAGAAGGAGGAACCGAGTGAGGAGAAGACTGAGGATGTACACGATGTGGAGAAAGAAGGTGAGTGGAAGTTTTTCTTTCGATTGAGCGAACAGGGCTTTCCTTGGTTCCCGTTCGTAAATGGAAGCATTTCCGCAACCTTCGTCCCGTTTTGCGGCTGAATGATGACGATGAAGATGTTGATTTGATTAAAGTTACGTGGTCCCAAAGAACTTATTTTTAAGTTTCTTCACATCCAAGCGCATTTTAGCAGACTCTCTCTCTCTCTCTTTCTAGTCCTGATAGTCCCACAGCTGAGCAAAGGCTTCACCCAAGTTCTTCCAAGCAACTTCTTAGTAATAATAGTGGTGTGGCGGCCATCTACAATGCCACATACGAACATCAAATAAAAAAATGTGGAAAACACAAAAGTGAAGTGGCGCCATCTACAATGCCATATGCGAACTACTCAAGACTTGACGTCACACCGCAACTACATCAGCTACATCGCGCAAGTAGAGTTTACCGCGCGATCTGCATATATACAATATCCCGACATCAATCGTCGGGCAGTAGCCCACCAGACACAACACCCGTCTGGTCGGAGGATCCTCCCTTTTCAATAGAGTATGAGTGAACTTTAAACCCTGTTCCTCATACCTCTATAGTGGTTATACTAATGATAAAACCATTTCGGAAATTCGCACTAAACGCACAAGAAACTTCCATTTGACTCACAAGTGTTTTAATAAATTTTACACAGAAGAAGACACAATTCCCGAACCGGATGGCATCGAAACCATTGAAGCTATTATTACTCCTGAAACACCAGTCGAGGACAGCGGAGAAAAGCCAGCAGAGTACGTGAACCATCGCGGCATCAGGTTCACTCCTCAAGAAGACAGTCTCAACATGCAGCCGTACGGCCTGGTCTGCGTCAGGGAACTGTTCAGGTCAGTACGTCACACTTTTGTGTTTGAGACGTTGCAGTTTTAGTGATACCAACCTTTGATAACAGATTTGATTGAGGAGTGGTGGCCCAGACTTACAAGTTATAGGTTGTGGGTTGGAGCCTACGCAGGCGCTGTACTTAGTGTTAATAAATTCATTACCATTGCTCTCAAAATGGTGGAGCTGAAATGTCCTAGAAACAAAAATTCAAAGACATGTGATATCTACCAATCCGCACTGGACCCGTGTGGTAGATTATAGCCCACTCCCTATCACAGTGATGGGTCCTCTGTCCCAGCATTGGGAAGATTATAATTTGATTACCAACCGTCAGATTGTTTGACACATCTAAGAAAAATATTTATTTCATCTAAATAATGGGTTCAAATCTGGACAAGTACCAATGTGTTTTTATCTGTATACAGGTTGTAATAGAAACCCTATTGCTATCCTCAAGCACTAAAGATAACAGCTGGTATATAATCACTATACATAGTTTGACCTCAAAATAAAATACTCTAAGAATTGATACCAAATTTTAGGTCTCATATGTTTCTTAAATTCAAATTATAAGAAACGTGTCACCGTACTACGTAGGTCAATAACTTTCCACGTTACTTGCCAATATCACGATAAATCTCTTCCGAGTGATGTGTTTATTTCTATTTGAAAAGTTCGGTTTCTGGTATCAATGTATTAAAAATTCTCATAACTTCCGAACATGTAGAGATAGGATTCAAAATCCCTTCCAATATCGTTTGATATCATCCAAAGAAGCCGTGCCCTCGGTATGTATACACCGTGTCCGTTACACATTGTATATAAAAAAAACTTTTTTCAAAAAAAATAAACAACCGACTTCCAAAAAAACACTAAAAAGTGAAAAATAACTTTAATTTCGGAAGGCGGTGACTTTGGATATGTATTTTAATTTTTGTCACCGCCTTCCGAAATTAAAGTTATTTTTCACTTTTTAGTGTTTTTTTGGAAGTCGGTTGTTTATTTTTTTGAAAAAAGTTTTTTATTTTTCATTTTTTAGTGGTTCACATGTGCTTACCCCTTCACAGCGTACCGGCGTGATGTTATGTTATTAACTGGTGTAAACAATTGACAGACATGAGATTTCAGCAATCCCTGTCCATTTGCTATCATTTATTGAGGAGTTCCGTTGCCTATCTCCGAAGTTCTTCATCAGATCTTCGCCAAATTGAAATGGAACCACTCCGAGAAAGTACTCTTCCAAAAACTACACAAATTGCTTCAAGTGTGCCTATAAAATTTGAAGAGTTCTCTCTATTTCTCCAGGATCCCATCATCAGATCCTGACTTGATGATCATGGGACCACCTGGGAAGTATACCCTTTCGAACAAAAAAAAATTTATCCAAATCGGTCCAGCCATCTTCGAGTAATCGGGGAACATACATTAAAAAAAAAAAAAAGGTTCCGACGAATTGAGAACCTCCTCCTTTTGGAAGTCGGTTAAAAAGAGAAACTGACTGACTGACTTATCAACGCACTTATCAATATATAACCAGAAACTGACCCGAAAATTGCAAAAGCGCCTGCGAAATTCAACTTTTCTTCCCCTTAAGCAAGTAGATTACGATTTTGTTTGGTTTGTCTATTGTAGGTATTTTTAAATGTCTTCGGTACTTATGAACTTCCCCCGATTAACGTCATTCCTTTGTCCTCAGGTTCCTGATCTCTCTCTGCAACCCCCTGGATAGTCAGAATACCTCCGGGATGGTGCACCTGGGCCTGTCCCTCGTAGGAACAGCTCTTGAGGTGTCCGCAGATCAGGTGGCCAAGTACCCGTCCCTTCTGTACCTGGTTAAAGACCCGCTTTGTAGGAATCTGTTGAGTGTAAGTGCTATCATTATTAAGATAAGAGTGCATTCTGGAAGTTGGCAACAGTTAGGTTTAGGTACAAAGATATTTTTTTCGTCTAGTTTAAGTCTTATTATTAAGAAAAACGTGTTGACCCTAGCATTACTTCATGCATTTAAAATTGAGTCTTATTTACTTGAAATAAAATTGGATTTTCTTTGGCTCAATCGGCGGTATATGTGGCAAAATCTGTGATTTAAAAAAAAAATATTAAAAGTTACTGAAATCGATTCAGTAGTCAATTAGGAACAAACTTCTTTCAGGTATTGCGTTTATTCTGTTACACCTTGTATAATGCATTCAATAAAGTTTTACAGGTGTGTGATTTTTTGTGGATTTTTCCAGTATATTTATTTATTCATCAATACCCCCCAAAAATTACAAGCAGTCCTGCAAAACGGCCCCTAGTACCCGGCGACCCGCCTACCCTTGGCTACGGTAGCGGCCAAGGTTGCGGTGAGGCAAGGGGTGCTAAGAATCTCTAGAAGAGATACCACTACAAATGAAAACTGCTCCTGACAACTTGCAACGCACTTAAACCGGAGTGTACCGTTACACCGATGAGAAGATTACCGAACTCGAGGAAGAATTGAGCAGGTTAGATAGGGTTATCTGAAGTCCGAAGAGAGGGGGAGGCCTCGATAATCCTCAAATCCGGTAACCTGCTCTATTTCTGGAAGGGCAACCAGCAGTCCCAAGGTGGTGTCGGGTTTATTGTTCATAAGTCCCTTGTGAGCAACGTGATGAAGATCGAGAGTGTGTCGACCAGAGTGGCGTACCTTGTACTCAGAATATCCGTAAGATGTTCCCTGAAGGTCATACAGGTCTACGCCCCGACCTCGTCACACCCGACGATGCGGTGGAGACCATGTATGAGGATATATCCAAAGCCATGCATGTCTCTAAAACTCATTTCACCCTTGTCATGGGGACTTCAACGCGAAACTGGGCAAACGGGACGATGATGAGCTGAGAGTGGGGCAATTTGGAGTTGGACGTCGGAACCACCGGGGTCACTTACTGGCCAGTTTTGTGGAGAAGGAAGGCCTCTTTTTGATGAACTCCTTCGTCAGAAAACGTGAGCACAGAAAGTGGACCTGGCAGAGCCCTGATGGTTCAACTAAACATGAGATTGACTTCAATATGTCGACGAAGAAGCAAATATTCAATTATGTCTCTGTGATCAACGCGGTGAAAACCGGAAGCGATCACCGCATGGTAAGAGGCACATTGATTATCAAAATCAAGCTGGAAAGATGTTGACTGATGAAGTCTACGCTTCGTCCAGCACCGATCCAAGTCCAAAACCCCGAGAGCTTTCAGCTCGAACTCCAGAATCGTTTCGAGTGCCTAGGGAGCTCCGTGGATGATTACAACGATGGGTTCATATGCGATTCGACCACAATGCGGCTCGGTATTTATTGGGCTTGGTGAGCTTTGGAGTAGCAACTTAATTTCATCATGATGCATTGTCTGCATCAGGTTATCTGTAACAAACACATCGAGGAATGTGGAGGTCATGTCACCATCCCTCACATGATGTAACTGTGTGTGAAGTCAGCCGCGTAATGTGAGGGGCGAGGGCCAGCCGGCCTACTCTGTACAAAACATCACCGTGAAAACTTAGATGAAGTGATCTTGACGTGAGCTGTCAGTAATGTTATTCCCTAGGATTAAATGGAATAACAGGTGACTTTAAGCTCACATACGTTTTCACGGTGAGATTTTAACAGAATAGCTCGGCTGTACATCTGCTCGCACCGGTCAGCGATGGATTGCATGATTGAAGATATCTTTCTTGTTGAATATTGTATTGTTATGTGTATAATGTGTTAGCTTTAAGGGGAAAGCTCCAGGATAGACCGCGCAATTCAAGTTTTGATGATATGTTTATTGATGTTCAGGTTGTTTATTGATTAAATATGATTCGCGACTCCCCTTAACCAATAAGATCATAGTAAATTAGAAAGCAGTGTTCACATTGACAAGTTCAAGTAAGCCTTTCAGACAAACACTATAATCCTTACATAGTATAAAACAAAGCCGCTTTTCGTTTTTGTACGCTTAGATCTTTTAAACTACGCTACGGATTTTATATACACAGCCCTCGACGCGGGCGAAATCGCTTGTAAAAGCTAGTTGACTATAATCTAATTGGTCAAGGGGCGTGGCTAAGCAGAGTGACACGATAAATCACTATTTTACTAACGCGAATAGACTGTAATTTATCTTAACGCGAATAGACTGTAAACATTTTATCTTTATCTTCTATTTATTGGCTATGCACTATTGTTCACAGTTGCTGAGCACAGAAAGGATATCGATATTCGCGCTCGATCTTCAAGTGTCCTTCCTATTATTCGAAGCTCTCCGCACACATCTCAAGTTCCAAATGGAAGCATTCTACAAGAAAATCATAGAAATCATATCAGCAGACACGACGAAAGCCATTTACGAATTAAAAGAAATTCATCATTTAGCACTCGAAAGTCTTTCTCAAATGTTTAGAATACCTGGGCTATGTGCAGAGATATACCTTAACTACGATTGTGATGTATACTGCATGAACGTGTTCGAAGAGCTCACCAAATTATTGTCCAAAAATGTTGTTTCATCAACAGCTTATAACATTCACTCTCTGTCGTTAGAAGCTCTGATGACTGTAGTAGAAGCAATAGAAATGGGTTGCAATCAGAATAAGGAAGTTAAGACAGAGATAGAGATACCTAATGGGGAAGAGGAGAAAGAGAGGGACGGTAGAGGTGGACACGTGTCTTTAGAATTAGGTGGTTTGGATGACGTGTCTGTCGTCAGCGACCATGTAACCCATGATATCAGCCAGTACTTCAGTTGTGGTAGAACGGGAAGACATAAGCCTTCGTCAGATCTGCCTTCGGAAGCCGAGTTGGATAATATCAAGAATTTGAAAAAGGTATGTTATCGTTCCGAACTAGAATTTGGAATCTCCGATAATTGTCTTGTTTCGGAAACATAAACTCAGTGTCGTAAATAACAAAGTTCAAATTCCTTTGCAACCAATAAGTTTTAGGACAAATGGTTACTCAAAAATCAACTCAGACTACAGAACGCTAGTATCTATTTTGGCGTTCTGTAGCAACTGTCTAGTTGAATTAAGTCGTGAAAAATTCAAATTATTTGTGATTCTGAATTATAGCATAGTTACTGTTTTTGTTAACAATATGTTAAAACTACCCAGTTCCAGGATCTTTGACATTCGTTACGGGTCGTCAGAAGCCCGAAAATCGAACAACCAATCTTGCCAAGGTGTATTGTATTACCCAGTAACTGGGTTGGGGAGGTCAGATGTGCAGTCGCTCCATATAAAATACTGGTATTCAGCTGCATCCAGTAAGATTCGAAGTCGACCCCAACATAGCAAAACCCTTTTTAGAGGAACATTAATTAATTTATTTATTTATTTAATACTTCACGCACAGAAATGTACAGAGGCGGACTTAATGCCAGCTAAAAAAAAAGCATTCATCAGAAGGTCAATAAGTTTTTAAGAGAATCAGTTAAATATTTCCAACATATTTGGAACGAGAATTGAACAGCCCTTAAAAGATTGGATGATTGATTGATGATGTATTGTAATTTTCTTAGTAAAAATCTGTCTTTTCTCTTTTAGTGGGTAACCCAAGGCACAGAACTGTTCAACCAGAAACCAGAGCGTGCAATCGAGTTTTTACAAGAACACGGAGTACTGTCCAGTCCGTTGGACCCTCACGAAGTCGCCATGTTCTTGAGAGAAAACCCTGACTTGGATAAGAAAATGATTGGTAAGTGTTGTTGTTAGTCAACTTAGCGTATCGGAGGCCACTGCTGGACATAGGCCGTTCGCAGGCAGCGCCACAACACCAGTCTGTCCCAGTCACTTTTTTTCGCTCTTCGGTCCATCTAGCTGGGAGGCGCCCCACACTACGCTCTCGCTTGCCGATAAGCGGTCTCCACTATACAACACACAATACATCATCTTAATTATTTTAGCACGATAGCTTCTACTGCTAAATATGTATTGCACGGTGTAAATGGCCAACACGGAAAATGAAAATGTCTGTAAATCAAAACTAAAATACTGCTGATAACCAACTTTTCGCTCAGAATATAAGAATTACAGCTAATGATGATTTAGCTCTCTTACGTAAAAATCTTTTTTTTTTCTTATCTAATATATAAAATTCTCGTGTCACAGTTTTCGTTGCCATACTCCTCCGAAACGGCTTGACCGATTTTGATGAAATTTTTTGTGCTTATCCGGTATCTATGAGAATCGGCCAACATCTATTTTTCATCCCCCTAAATGTTAGGGGTAGTCCACCCCTAAATAATTTATAAGGCAAAACAACGTTTGCTGGGTCAGCTAGTTTATAGTATACTTTCGACATTGCTACAGCCTAACTATTAATTGTATTTTCTCCACCGGTTTTTATAGGATACTATGAAAACCATCCCTCTCACATCAACCTAAAAACATCATCGATCAAAACTTACCTAACACCTTACTAATAAATTATATTTTTATCAAAATGTTTACCAGGTGAATTCATCTGCAAGCGTTCATCCCGCGGTGAAGACGAGGACGGAGGCCCTTCAGTCCTGGGCGCCTTCGCAGACAGCTTCGACTACGCAGGCCTGAGGATCGACCAGGCCTTGAGGCTTTATTTAGAAACGTTCAGACTGCCTGGCGAAGCGCCACTAATCTTCCTTGTTATGGAGCGCTTTGCGGAGAGGTGGCATGTAAGTATTATGGTATTACCTTTAAATGGGTTACCAGCGCTCAATATTGGCAAGATAAATGCAAGGCAATTGCCTGTCGTGTTATTAGTCACGTACCATCCAGCAACGCGGCGTCACGCTTGTGACATACCTAAAATATGTTTATCTCTTTCTAACAACAGAAATCGGTATGGGTATATCCTCTTCTTCGCGCACTGTATGATTATATTAGGTAGCTACATTCATGGTTTACGCTATTTTGTGTGTAATATTCGTGTATGACGCGTCTACTTATTATACGTCATTGTATTATGTGGGGAAAGATATCCCATATTTCTCATCTTTCAGCGTTTCGAACGTCATAAAGTGAATTCGTAAAATGCCGTTAAAAGGGAAAGCCTGGAAGCCCGTTTGACCATATTTGACCAATCAACTTTCTTTTTCAAATATCAAAGGCTGAAATGGGCAGCCACTTAATTTTAACAGTGTTTTAGTTACCACAAGTCTCTTCGTTTGTGGATCTTTGACAGTCGTTACGGGTCGTCAGTGTGACAACCTCTTAGTCTTACCAAGGAGTATAGTTTACCCAGTAACTGGGTTGTGCAGGTTAGATAGGCAGTCGCTCCATGTAAAATACTGGTATTCAGCTGCATCCAGTTAGATGGGAAGCCGACCCCAACGTAGTTGGGAAAAGGCTCGGTAGATGATGAAGAACTCTTGAAATTAAAGTTAAACTGTTCGGTATAATATTTGCGACCGAACAGCAAAGCACATTTTCCTGCATGCATTTCCATAAATGCATGTATCGCAACGATTACCAGTTAGTTCGTGTCCAACTACCAATCGCGTAATTCAAACCAAACCAAATCCAACCATCTTAGTGCTAATTTAGCTTAAGTTTACCATTTAATATTAGGATAGATTGTAATATTCAATATACCCCTTTTAAACCATATAATTTCGTATCATTAAGTCAGTGATCGTAAAGCAACACCCAAACCGTAACCATTCTAATATAATACTAAATTAACCAAATATCAACCAACCCAGAAGTTAGTGCTAAACCACGCAGGTGCTAACTTCTACATAAACAAAAATAAGCTGAATGCTCAAATAATTCATTGGACCCTAAAAATGAAATACAAAAGAAGCTTGTCCGAATAATACTTTTTTTAATTACACAATCTAAGTCTCTAAACTGAATGCTGAGATAGGAGCCTTTTGGCTCGTACAGGACTCTCTGATTATTTTTTTATACTTTCAAGAAATTTTGTTTTATTATAGTTTTTGTATGAATTTGTGTTCACATTAATATGTGATCTCTCCTGAGCGAGTCACAATAAATACTTTTTCTTTCTAAACCTGCTACAGGAAAAACAACCTAACCACCTGAACCCACAATTCAAATTCCAGAGCACGAACGGTGAGCCCTTCGCGAACACAGACGCAGCCTTCCGCCTCGCCTACGCCGTGATAATGTTGAACATGGACCAACACAACCACAACGCCAAGAAACTTAATGTGCCTATGAACGCGGGGGATTTTGTGAGGAACCTGAGAGGGTGTAATGGATCGGGAGACTTCGATGCAGCTATGTTGCAGGCTGTTTATCATTCTATTAAGTAAGTGGAATTGACATATATTATAACTATTGAAAATAACTGTAGAAAATTGTTTTAAGTTACTCGTGTTATATTATATTTAAATTGTAAATAATAAGTTAGTATAGGTATGTCAAATTACCGCATTGTCGTATTGGGTACATAGCACTATAATGATAGCTATTGTAAGGGAGACTCTAATTTTTTTTTTATACTTCGGTGCGGCGCCAGATTTAGTTTCAAATATGTACTCAATTGTCTTACCACTGCTCTTGAAACGGTTAAGGAAAACATCGTGAGGAATCGAGCATGTCTTAGAAAGAGGAGTGTAAATGATATAAACGGTAACTCTATTTCAACTCAGCGAAACGCTCAGTGATGACATTTACGCGCGCGAAGACTGCCTTAGTCTACGAATACAAAGTAGAGGACGCGCCTTCAGCGAGTGTCTCAGGTACGTGATCTAGGAGTACTGCTTACCCCGGATCTAACTTTCCGGGATCATATAGTAAAGATTTGCATGAAGGCGTACAGAAAACTAGGTTTCGTGCTGAGACAGTCGCAGGGATTCACGAACGTTACCACGCTTAGGGTGCTGTATGACGCTTCGGTAAGGAGTCACTTGGAACACAGTGCGATGATTTGGACTCCTCATGAAGCGAAATATAATATCATGCTGGAGCGAGTACAGAATAAATTTATAAGTCACTTGTATTTTAAACTTTATGGGGTTTACCCATTTTACCCGCTGATGTATCCTACACTGTTTGTACTGGGTATGGTATGGTACAACGAACTCAGAGTGCGCCGGGAATTTACACTTGCGGCGTATGCGCTAAAGCTCCTGCGTGGAGTAGATCATAACCCGGCTGTGCTGCGGCACTTGAAGCTGTGCTTGCCAGACCAGTACGTGTCAAAAACACCCCTCACCCGCACAATATGTGTACTAAACGAAGTGCATGAGAGAATTGACATATTTTCGTGCAATCTGAGTGAATTCGCCGGAGTTTTGTTGAATTTTGTTAGTTATATTTAAATATTAACATTCTGTGTTAAGTCTCAGTTTGTATTTTGGGTTTAGTTTGATAATTATTACATAGGTAGGTATTATATATAATTGTGCAGTCTGACTTCAGATTGTGTTTTTCAATATAGTTTAGTGTTGTTTGGTATTTTTAAAGTTTAGAGTTTTATTATTAGTCGTAAGTTGATTTTGCAATTTATTTGGCGTGTGTGTGGAAACCACTATTGTATTGGGACATCCTGTAAAGATAATGTGTGTAAGTTTAAAAATAATTAAATAATGAATAATATTTGAGAAATCTTTGAGATCCGGTTAGGTTTACCATACAAACTTCATGTAATTATTTATTTATCATATTAATAAAAGGTATCATTCTTTACGTGAATGAAGGTTCCGAATCTGTATTTGATTCACCACAAGAAGTACTCATTTACCTTTCCCCGTTAGGAACGAGGAGATGGTAATGCCCGCGGAGCGCACGGGCGCGGTGCGCGACGCGTACCTGTGGCGCGTACTGCAGCGGCGCGGCACGGGCGCGGGCGCGACGTACCGCGCCGTGCCCACGCAGCACCAGCACCACGCCAGGCTCTTCACCGTGGCCTGCCCGAGTACTGTGAGTGCATTTTTCTTCTCATTCCTCTCATTGCCCACTATACGCAGTTACGAGTTGTCTTTAATCATTGAAATTTCGAAGAGGGGTCATTGAACTTATAATTATTAACTTGATCAATGACTCTCATGACTTGAACAACGGGAACGACACTGAAATCATAACAAAATCTGCTGCTCCATTAGTAAAGTTGTTCACAATGATAAGTTCGATTACCCGCCTTTTTTTAAAAAAAAAAGGTCGTCGCCCCACACTAGGAATTCCTCCTGTATTGTGGGTGCGTTTACAAACATTTTAACTTACATACATAAACAGCCAGACCCGGAACAACTACTTGTAGGTCATACAAATATTTGTTCCGTGCGGGAATCGAACCCGCGATACGCACCGCAGCAGTCAATCGCTTAGCCACTGCGCCAACCGTGCCGTAAAACTTTTTAACTTCAATCTGCCTAGCCTTTTCCTAACTTTGTATGTTGGGGTCGGCTTCCAATATAACCGGATTTTCCCAGTATTTTACATGTAGCGACTGCCTATGTAACCTCCGCAACCCAATTACTGGGTAACACAATACCCTTAGATAAGAGTGGTTGTCAGACTTTAAGGCTCCTATCTGTAACAACTGTCAAAATCGTAACATCATTCACCTGCCCTTGTACCAATTTATTTGGGGTCGGCGCTACATGTCATTTTCTTCCACGCTTCACTATTAGTCGTCATGTCAAAGATCATAATGACGACCTTTAAAATTATAATGCAACATAATCTGAAAAAGAACTTCAAAAGTAGCCCCAAATAACAAAATTAATTCCAGAGATGCACTACAGCTCTCCAGCCCTTACACGTCATCTGGTAGGATCTCTTAGATGTCAGGTCACCATCCCTCACATGATGTTACTGTGTATCTAAAGTCAGCCGCGTCATGTGAGGGGTGAGGACCTGCACATCTCCGTTCACGAGGGGAAGTCGTAGTATCGCAATATGAAATAGACCCAGATTGGCTGAAGCCACGAAAAACCTGTTCAGGTGGAGATTCATAGATGGCACAACAACCAATGGAGAGACCACCGGCACGTTTTTCTTGTGGATCAAGTCACTAATCAACAGCGGGAACATAGTTCACTGATTAGGAAAAAAACAAAGGCGAGAGATGCGGACAAACAGGTCCTGACACTGAAATGGAAATGGTCAGGTCATATCCAGAGATGTACAGATGAAAGATAATTACAAATAATAACAAATGAAGGGGCCATTAAAAAGATGGAGTGACGACATCGCACAAATAACAGGAAAATTATGGCCCAGACTGGCAATGGATAGAGCCACCTGGAACGGTTTGGACGAGGCATTCACCGGAAAAGGTGGGCCTTATACCTAACATTACCAACAAATAAGAACAGAGCACAAAACTAAGATAAGATAAGAACTAAATGTAAGTGGTAAAATTAAGGTAATAAATAAATCAACAGCAGGGAAGAGGTAAGCTTCGCGCGTACTTGGTTGACGAATTGACAAGTGATTCTCTATTGGGATTCCAATTAAAAAGGCAGTTTGATTTCATCAGTGCACACTGGCTGCAATCAGGTCATCTGTACCAAACACATCGAGGAGTGTGGATGTCAGGTCACCATCCCTCACATGATGTTGCTGTGTATGTGAAGTCAGCCGCGTCATGTGAGGGGTGAGGACCTGCACATCTGCACGCATCTAAGAGGACAGCGGATCAACACGCAATGGACCATCGTGTAGTAGTTACTACTTCCATAACCCAGTGCCATGTTGAAACCTTACTGACTTAACAAAAAAAAAAACCATGAAACCGTAAACAACTTGGAACAAGTTGCATAAGCACCGACTTATACAGCAGAAAAAGACGTCGGCTATCGTTTTTTTTTTGTTCAAATCTCTTTTTCTCATGAGAAAAGGCATGGAGAACGAGCTCGCATCACCAAACGCAGACAAGATACAAGACGCAAATACGATTTCGACAAGCAGTAATTTTAATCGGCATACAAATTACTGCTTGTCGAAATCGTGCAATGACGGCGATGATGGTGTTGGTTACGAGGCTTCATAGCTGTTCAGAGAAGTTAATAAGCGATCAAACCATATGAAATCGCTTCCAATAAATAAAGCTCGGTTCCCAAATGCCGCTACGTTTACCACCTATTGAGCTGGTTTACAATGGACTCTTGAACACAGAAATTGGGCAAAAGAAGAGTGGCGTTTTGTGTGTTTTTCTGGCGAATCTCGCTTTGACATGAGGCCAGATACTAGCTAGACGTACACTGTCTTGGTGGACCCCTGGACGTCAGTAACGTTTAAAATCATGCCACGTCCATGCTTACAATTGTTGAACAATGATATGGGTGCGTATTTGGATCGGCGGAAGAACCGGGCCGATTTGATCAGTTGTTGTAATTCCGTGGACCCAATTTGATGCTTCATTCCTTTTTATGCATAATAATGCACGTCCACACACTACCAGAGTTGTAGCAAACACACTTGTGGAAGCTAATATCTTCGCTTTACTATGGTCTGCTCAATCGCCAGACTCGGAATTTCGAATATTAGCGTATTAAACATTAATTTACTCTTTGATTGTCTAGTTGATAAATAAATAGGTGATCCTTTATCATTTATTTTAATTGATGATATGTGTTTTTATAGGTTATGATTTTTATTTACTGCGATACTCTTCCTGATATGAAAAAACTGCAAATCTTAATTATTTATCGGTAATTAGCACATTCTACCTCTGTCTTTTTACCTTTACAGGTAACTGCCCTTTCAGCAGCTTTCGAGCGCTCGACACCTCCCACAGTCGAAGAGATGGAGAGCAACAGGATACGCGACTGCGGTGCCCTACTAGCGCTGAACGGATTAGAGCGCTGTGCAGCGCTTATAGCTAGATTGCCACCGGATTGCATCACGCTGGATACGTTGCTGTTGACCTTGTGCAAGTTTACTGGGCTGTTGGCGCCGCAACATGCTAATTATATAGCTATTGGTAAGTTTTTGTGTTAGAACTTGGACATACCAACAGTTCTCAATGCCAAAACATACTGGTTTAAGAAATGTATGACGCATCTAGAAATAAAATGTTCCGCGTGGTGTCTGACTTAAAGAATAGCACCATCCCATTTCTTCCCATGGGTGTCGTAGAAGGCGACTAAGGGACTTGCCAGAGAATGGGCAGCAGCGTTCTCTATGCATTTGACCACCATACTGCGATCGCCGACCCGCCTGCCAAGCGTGGCGGTTATGGTAAATCCCCCCTTTTGGGGGAGGTCTATGTCCTGCAGTGGACGTCTTTCGGCTGATATGATGATGTTGATCTAGAAATGTGCAGCATTTATTCAACCATAAATTTTATATAACATCACACATTGTTTCCCCGAAGTGTTGGGTACACCTATATTTCGCCAGTTATGTATTTAAGTCCCATGTAATGCAATAAACCGGGCACAAAAGGCTCGGGGCTGCTACTGAGATATTCCAGATAAAATAACCCATTAACACTTTGCTCGAACTTAAACTTTTGCCGTTGGAGAATCCTTAAGAATACACTCCGTCTGGGAAGAACGGAGGGTGTACATTGCCATTTAAACACGAAGAATAGAAAGAAGCGGAGATACAAAGCAAAATCTCTTTAGAAAGTAGCACGTACTCCGTGGCAAGTAGCGTCGCCAGAATGCGGGTGAGAGGGGGACAGGGTACGACGTACCCGCCCATTGCTTGTAAGTCCATCTAGCGGTGAAGGGAACTATGACAGTAAAACTGAACTAGCTGTTTGTTATTTTAGTTCGTCCACTGGCCACTATGGCGTTACAAAGTATGACGCTTTGTTCCAGAACATTCTATGTACGTTAGTATGGCGGGAACACATCATTTATTACCCAACTGAAACGGAAATGTTTTCCGTTTGATTTTTTTTTTTAATAGTGTGATGTGGGATATCGGGTTTCTATTTAAGGTATTGTGGGTAGGTAGTTAAATCAAAAAGTTAGGTTTATTTATAATACTTATCCATGCATTTCTATTATCTGTATTAACAGGGAATCTAAAATTATAACGAAAAATAAGTAAGAATTAAAAAGACAAAAAATTACCTGAAAATAATAAATTCGATAAAGGGTCTTGCTTGCTGGCATTATGCACACATTTTTATTCATCATTACGACCTACTACTTACCGACAGATGGCGCATTTTTCATAATTTAAATTCATTGCGTTTCATGTATCCAGGATTCAAGGTATGCAATTTATCTATTAAATAACTTATAGCGAGGTAAATAAACCTATACAAGTTATTTGATTCGAAAATTGGTCATAATATGCATTGAAAATGATAAAAACACCAAATTGCTGAGAAGTGGTTAGAACGCATCCTATCGACGATAGATGTCACTAGCTACAATCTGACGATCAAATGAGAAAATGTGATTTAAAGTGAATATATTAATTTTAGGGACTTGCACGTGAAATGTTATGGCATCAATATGTTTCAGTTTTAATCCTGAACAATTTTTGCATCCAAAAACAGCGCACTTCGTTATTAAAACAATTATACAATTAAAAACTATCAAAATACAACAGACGCGTCATCCCTATCGCCATGACACTCAAAACTAAGGTTTTCGGCTTCGCCCACTGTGACGTCATGGCCCTACTGAAAGCGCTCGGCCTAATGGCCTTGCGGCATCTCTTCTTCTTTCTTTTCCTCCTCCGTGAATCTAAACAATACATTCTCACAATAATAAGCGATCATAAGCTTTAGGACAAACTGGCATACGATCACGGCTTTCAGATGAGAGTATTTTCTTGATTCGTACTTTTTGCAGCGTGATTTTGTAGGGACTAACAAACCACTGTATCACAGTTGATACAGAGGTTTATTAGTCCCTACAAAATGTGAAACCTTAATACCGTTGGCTAAATAAACAGTTTTTGTAAAATAAATAATTATTATTAAAAATAAAAACTATTTTCAACCGAGTCGATTTCGTCCTCCACAGGAGTGACGCTGGGCCAGTCGAGCAAGGCTCAGTTGGCGCTACGTCGCGCATGCGCAGTCGCCGCGCGTCACGCGGACTACGTGCGCGACTCGTGGCGACATATACTGGAGATTGTCAAAACGCTGTACATTGGAAGATTGTTACCTAAGGTATGTTCATTTGAAGCTAAATATGATTCGAGGCCGTTACAAATATTTATTTAGAGAATTACAATCATACTAGCTTTTACCAGCGGCTTCGCCCGCGTGGTGGTCGGATTTTATCCCACAGGAACGTACTACCGGGATGAAAAGTATCCTGTGTTTTAATCCAAGTTATAAACTATCTGCATGCCAAATTTCATCCTAATCCGTTCAGCCGTTTATGCGTGATTGAGTAACAAACATTCAAACTTTCACATTTAAAATATTTAGTAGGATAAGCTAACTAATAATACCCAGGCGGATCAATCGATCAGGTTGCTCAAGCTACGCTTGCCGCGATTGGTCCGTGGATGGGTGACCATCTTGACATACCAAGACCCTTCCGTGCCTCGGAAAGCACGTCAAGCCGTTGGTCCCGGCTGTCATTCGTGGATCTTTGACAGTCGTTACGGGTCGTCAGAAGCCCGAAAGTCTGACAACCAGTATTACCCAGTAACTGGGTTGTGGAGGTCAGATAGGCAGTCGCTTCATGTAAAATACTGGTATTCAGCCGCATCCGCTTAGACTGGAAGCCGACCCCAACATAGTTGGGAAAAGGCTACGCAAATGATGAGTAGGATAGTAGGAAGTTTATTTACGATTTTTGATTTACAATTTACGAAAAACTATAAATACATTTCTCTAAATATTACTCTATTGAATGATTATTTCATGAAATCATGGTATTTTAGGCCAAGGTAATGATTTTATAAACCTGTAAAGCCATATTTGTTACAGTCCCGAATCATATTTTAATTAAAATACAACCTAACACTGACCAGAAATTTAAAGTAAATTTAAATTTCGTGGACTACCTTAAAGTATACCATTTAAAACTAATGCCTCTTCTGTTCCATTAACAGTGCCTCATAGAAGCTGAAGACTACTTAGCACCTAACGGCACGGTGTCCCTCATAAGAGAGGCAGCGCGGGGCTCCGAGGCCGGCCTGCTGTCCAGTTTGTACTCATACATTGCACTTGGAGAGACAGGTAACTAATATACTACTATATATAGTAACGCTACAACACCATTCTGAAGACAACGTTTGTGTTCTTTCACCAGAATTAGCTTAACTACTGACAGGACATATGAATTACTTCATATCATTGTTTATTTAACTTGACTGCATAAACCATTTATTTCTTTTTTTAATTTTTATCAATTACATTTTCATTTATTGTTGAATGTTAATTATATGCTATTATTGTATAGAATCAAGTTCTTCCAACATAACAGACAGCTGTGCTGCTGTACAGTTTGTTGCGCCACTTCTTCTTCCTAGCTAAAGCACTAGGAAGTGGTGAAGGGCGGGCGTGCCGGGGGACTGTCTATGTCATTTTGACGTTCAAAAAGTGCTGACTCTCAGCCTAGTTTGAATAAATGACTTTTGATTTTGATTTTGATTTTGAAGGCCAGTTAGTGCTTCTTCACCCAAACACATTCTTTTCATCTGCTACAAAATCTGGCACTCGCACTCACACTGTACAAGAGGTGCCTTGGCTTACCTAGAAATCTTTAAATAGACTTCGTACTCAGGTAGGCCGAAGCAAAGGAAACTGATCAGGTGGAGGAAGATTCATCGATTCCTTTTTTTGGGTGGGAAATCTTGAATGACTACGCCCTAGAGCAGTGATGGGCAAAATACGGCCCGCGGGCCAGCTCTGGCCCGCGAAAGCATTTAATCCGGCCCACCGACGGTCCTTCGACATGAATAGTAGGTATGTGTCCCGCGATAATTATATTTTGACGGTCCAGAAGTATAAAGTAGATTCTACTTAGTAGAATAATAGACGCATAGGTAAAGGAGCCAGCTAGACTAGCCTTTTCGCGCTGCTGAAAGTTACTTCGTCACAGCTCGAACCACGGAGCAAATACAAAGAGGAGACGGCCTAAACAACTGTGCACTGTGATTCTCTACTAAGTCCTGACGTCATCAAGTGGGCGTGGCCTTAGTCAGTGTATTGGCGGCGTTCGTCCTGTGCACAACTTTGTAAATATTCCCATTTTATAGCTTAATCGCACTAGAACAAAAAAAAGAATGAAGTGTTGTGTTTTATCTTGTAAAAACTACTCGGATAGACGTTCTGATGCTATGAACGGCATCACATTTCATTTGTAAGTAATTTTATGCGTAATTTATCAAAATAGTTCTAGAAAAATCTCTGAGCGTCTGCGTTTCCAAATATAATTCTACCCGATAAAAGATGGCGCCACTTTGTGTCATGGGAAATAAACATATTTAGGTACGTAGAGCTTAGTATTAACATCTTTTAATAATTATGTGTACTGAAATTTGTTCAAAATTCATCCATATAGACCCTTTTGTCGCCAAAATATTATTTTTGTAGTTTTTATAATTTTGTAAACAGGCCGCCATCTATGAACAACAAACGGAAACATAACAAAAATACAGGGCCGTAATTAGAATCCAATTATTTTACCGAATGTCCCGCGGCTGTCTCATAAATGGAAATACTCATCCTATTACACTCCACTACTCTCCTATAAATTAAATATTCTATTTACAATTATTTATTTAATGAGACCCTTCGTGAGACAAATAGTATGGTGGTTGTTATTTACTTAATTAAAATTACTTATAGCCCACCTAGTTTATTTAGTGAAATTTTAAATTATGTATGTTGTAGATTTCCTTCCGAAGAGAATCTTAGACAGCAATGGATTACAAAAATTAATAGACAAGGCTGGTCTCCGACTAAATATACAAAAATTTGTTCTTGCCATTTTAATGATGAAGATTTCATAGTGACAAAAAAAGGCCTAAGAAAATTAAAGAAGGGAACTTTACCTTGTTTAAAACTGGATATATCGGTTCGTTTCAATGCAGTTTCTGTTTACCCATTTTAATTATTTTGGTAGAATGAGTAAATTTGATATTTATTGTTTTATTATTGTTTTATCCTATATGTTACAGATTAAAAGAAAATTTACAGAGTCAACAATATCATCGCCAAAGCCTAATATACCTACAAGTGATTTAAACGAATTTCTGATACTACATGATACGCCAAGAAAGAAGAAGTTAAAGCAAGAAATAGCACAACTTCGATGGAAAGCAAGAGCAGATAGATTCAAGATCAAAAGACTTCAAATGAAAGTTATGCGTTTGAAGAAGAAGGTACTATCTAGTGGTGCTACTTTCGCCTCACGAAGTGCCCTAAGATGTTCTTTTTTTCTCAATCAATCAATCGTTTTCTTCTTTTGTTTCAGGTTGCAAATTTAAATGCCTTAGTTAAAGAATTGGAAAGCAAACGTCTACTGTTAGGAGAGGAATCAGAAATTTTAACATCAATAAATGTCAAGTTGAAAGACTTGGTTGGGCGTCAGTTGGCAAAAAATAATAATAAACCATTGACGAAGGAATATTCTCCAGCTCTCCGATCATTCGCTTTGACACTCCATTATTTTTCGCCAAATGCTTACTCATACGTCAGAAAAACTTTCGATACTTGCTTACCGCATCCGAGAACTATATCTAAATGGTATGAAAGTGTCAATGGTGAAGCCGGATTTACAGCTGAAGCTTTTAACATATTAAAGCACAAAACTAATTCTTCAGGCAAACGTGCTTTGTGCAGTCTTATGATGGATGAGATGGCTATTAGGAAGCACGTTGAATGGGATGGAAAAAAATATCACGGTTATGTTGATCTCGGGCTTAATGACGTACAAAACGATAACTCGGATCACGCTTCTCAGGCTTTAGTTATGTTGCTTGTATCTCAAACTGAACGCTGGAAATTACCTGTGGGTTTCTTTCTTATTCGTTCAATGACTGGAGAACAACGCGCTTCAATAGTTCAACAATGCCTCTACAAATGCCAAGAAAATGGTGTAGACGTTGTTTCACTTACGATGGATGGCTGCGCTGCAAATATTGCTATGGTTAAAAAGTTAGGATGTTCGTTAGAACCTCAGAATATGAAAACTACTTTTAAACACCCTAGTACTGACTACGAAGTAGCAGTATTTCTTGACGCATGTCATATGCTAAAACTTGTGCGCAACGCATTTGAAAATAAAAAGAAGTTTCTTGATTATCAGGGTAACCTTATTGAATGGTCTTATCTCGTCAAGCTCAATAACCTACAAAAGTCAGAAGGCCTCCACCTCGGGAACAAGTTAAAAGACAAACACATAAATTTTCAGCGACAAAAAATGAAAGTAAAATTAGCTAGTCAACTTTTCAGTAACAGCGTAGCAGATGCACTTCACGTTTGTGAAAAAAGTAATGTTGAATTCAAAAATGTGGCGGCTACAATAACTTTTATCCGTTTAATAAACAATATCTTTGACATTCTCAACTCACGAAACATGCGTCAGTTTGAATGGAAAAAGCCCTTATTTGAAAAGAATATTTTGAAAACAAGGGTGTTTTTAGAATATGCTAAACATTACATAATGTTTATAGTAGCACCCGATGAAGGGAAGCCCGTTATCACCACGAACCGTAAAACTGGTTTTATGGGTCTTTTAACATGCATTAATAGTACACTTTTTTTGTATAACCGCCTAGTTGAAAATGAAAAGGTCCTTAAATATCTAACTGTGTACAAATTTTCGCAGGATCATTTGGAACTATTTTTTGGGGTATTAAGAGCACATGGAAGGGCCAATAATAATCCAACATCACGTCAGTTTAAGTCAGCTTACAAAAAAACCCTGATACATACAGAACTGAAAGATGGTTTCAGAGGAAATTGTATTCCTTTAGATGATATTTCCATTTTAAAGGAATCCTCTGTAAACAAAATAAATATTACTTCAGAACGTTATCGAATTTTGCAAAATGACTTGAGCGAGGCATCATTAGATGACGAACCCATGCCTGATGATTTGTTGCTGGAATTTGATGAGCAGTTAAATACAACGATAGGTGATTATTTGCGCCGTCAAATAGTTGCATATATTTCTGGGTTCGTTGTCAATTATTTAAAGTCCAAAATCAAATGTGAGAGCTGCCTTCATGAATTATATGCTGATAATTACGATGATGATGACCTATATTTGATTAAAACTAAAAATAAAGGTGGACTTACTTTCCCATCGAAAGATGTCATAAATATATGTATACGAACTGAATGCAGCATTCGTAGTGTTAAATTGCAATCTTTGAATTCTCCTAATTTCCGTAAACATAAAATTGTATCGAATACACTAAAATCCCTGATTGGACAAGATTATTTCAAGCAATCCGTGAATCATATGTTCGACCAATCACCGACTGATAATCATATTATTCTTCTGGCTAAATCTATAGCTGAAAAATATATAGATATTCGTTTTAAGCATTTTGCAACAGTAGAAAACGAAAGAGCTACCAACCGACAACAACTAACCAAAGCTGTTATTTTTGCAGGAAATTGAACTTTTCTAATAAAGTCTCAATAATAATAATAATAATACTTAGTTTGATAAGAATTCATAATTGTTGATAATATGACTAATAAACATGACCTAACAATTTAAATGATTTTTTTAATATAAAAACTACTTTTTGTGAATTAAATATAAAAGTAAGACATATGCTGTCGCTGAATTTTTTGTAGGCATTATCAAGTTTTACAATTTTTCTCTAGAACATAATCATATATCTCTCATCGTTAAGGCAGCGTTCGTAAGAAACGTTTTTGTTCAACCGTTTTTCTTCGACTTACTTTGCAAATCCGACTACCACGAAAGCCTTTTATTTTTTCAGGTTAATATATAGCCTATATAAAGCCCACTCACAAATAACGTGGCTTTCTATTGGTAAAAGATTTTTCAAAATCGGTTCAGTAGATACAGAGATACAACCTCACACCTCACAAACTCACAAACTATACTTGGTTATAAAATTAGTATAGATTACTTATTTTTTCGACATTAATAGTTTCGGATGGATTGATACGTAAACGGGAAAAGGCGTTTCTTTTTAAATACTGCCTGTGTAAACAATCTTGATAAATCTCGTTAACAAAATAAGTAATTTAAAAATAAGAGAAAAACTTCATTCATTTATTATAAAATAAAACAAAAGTTAGAAAAAAAAAGGCTTTGATGAATCAAAGCCCTTTTATTGTTACTTATTTTTCACAATAATATCACTATTTCAATAAAAAGATCCGTATCAACATGGCTCGCAAAAATAATTTAAATAAACAGAGTATGTACACCTGGTACGGAAATTTTGAGTACGACCCTGTGGCATTCTGCACTTAGTGACATCTAGTGTGAGATAGCTACGTAACTACAAAGTAAAATCTACAGAACGAGCTAGTAGTTTTGCAATTGACCGTTAGATGGAGAATAATGAAGTGGGCGGGATCTAACACCCCCTCACCCCGCAAAATGTCACGGGTTGTTTCTTAGGGAAATCTGATTACAACATCTCCTCTTTGTATTTGCTCCGTGGCTCGAACCTACATTCGAAAATATTATGGCAAATCAAAAGCAACTTCATATGTCTCACACGCCTACCATGGCAGGGCCTTCGATTAAAAGTTAAATTGATTATTTAACATTTGTGCGAGTGTGTAATGCTATAATGTTTTTATATGATGAAAAGTTTCAACACAAAATGCATTTTTCCTATAATTCTGGCCCTCCTCTGAAATTTTTTAAACTTTCTGGCCTCCAGTTAAGAAAGTTTGCCTACCACTGCCCTAGAGTGTAAATATGGCGCTGTCCCACAAACAATCCACGCGAGACAATGGATTCCTCATCTCTGTGAGAGAGAGTGGGCGAAAAAGACAATGCTGGCTGGTAAAACAGGGCCTAAATTTAGTTATCTCTCAACAGGTATGCGGGCACCAACGCCTCATGAGAAGACTTTGATCGACTCGGCAATGGAATGCGTGGCTAAATGCAACCTACCCGGCCTGCTTATCACTGAAACTAAGTTCCTACAGCTTGATAGTTTGCAGGTATAGTCCATATTGTCTTTCTGTTGGCAGGTCTGCTAATAAAAACCTTGTAGCAAGCCTTTCCTGTGACTGTATGCTGACGTGACCCCAAATCTCCATATCTTACGTGTCTTAATTCCATACAATTAAATGTTTTTTTTAAGAGTAGCTTTTGCGCGCGAATTCGCGATATCCCACGGGAACGTACTACCGGCATTAGAAGTATTCAATGTCTTAATTCAGGTGATAAACTATATGTTCTTAACTGTGTTTGCACTAAACAATCGAATTTAATATAATATGTATTACTTGTGTATGCTTGTGGCTAAGTAACAATAGCTGCACGGGTCGATCGATTAGGGCAAGCGTAGCTTGCCGCGGTTGGTCCGTGGATGGGTGACCATCTTTACATACCAAGACCCCTCCGTGCCTCGGAAAGCACGTTAAGCCGTTGGTCCCGGCTGTCATTCGTGGATCTTTGACAGTCGTTACGGGTCGTCAGAAGCCCGAAAGTCTGACAACCAGTCTTACCAAGGGGTATCGTATTACCCCAGTTACTGGGTTGTGGAGGTCAGATAGGCAGTCGCTCCATGTAAAATACTGGTATTCAGCTGCATCCGGTTAGACTGAAAGCCGACCCCAACGTAGTTGGGAAAAGGCTAGGCAGATGATGATGTATTACTTGTGATACATTGTGTTTTCATGCGATGGCCAAGTCAATCTATTTATTTGAAACATTAAAGATTTTTAATATTGATATGGTCACTATGAGATGTTGTTAAGTTAACTAATTAGAATACAATATAATATTTATTTGTTTTGAAAACACATATGAATAATTACGTAATAACTTAAGACAGAAGGACCCTTAAGTAGGGACTGAATAAATCAACCGACTTGGTACTACATGGATCTCACAACTTTTTACGGAGAAGAACTGAGTTGCGAGTTTTTTTTTTTTACAAGTTATGTTTTTGATGGCTCTATATCTCGTACAAACACTTCCTGCGCAGGAGTTGGTACGTGCAATGGTGACAGTGGGCACTCCGCCTGACAGCGACAGTCTACATCTGAATCCTCAACTGGAAGACATCACTGTGTTTTTCATAGAGCTGCTTGGACAGACCTTGATACAAAACAGGTAACATAAATTAATTATTTAAATGATAAATGATTTTATTTCTGTAAGTAGGTTTGTACACACTTTTACACGTCAGTCATATTTTAAAAAACAACCGACTTCCGAAACTTCCGTTTTTTCGGAAATCGGTTGTTTTTTTTTGGTAAAAGTTTTTATTTTTCTCTTTTTTAGTAATAGTACCTATCCCACTAATTCGAAATGTTTTCATCCTTGGGGTCAAAACAATGCATATTTACGCGATATCAGCAATCGCTGTTGATTTACTGTTATATTTTGAAGAGTTCCGTTGTCTGTCTCCGAAACCCATCATCAGATCTAGATGTCAAAATCAGATGAGAAAAGAATCGTCAAAATCGGTTCACCCAGTCGAAAGTTCTGAGGTAACAAACATAATTTTAAAAAAACATACAGACGAATTGAGACCCTCCTTATTTTTTTGAAGTCGGTTAAAAACTAGATGAGGTCGGCGTTTCCTATCTGACTGCTCTGAGAAGAAAGGCCGAAGTCAGAGGGCACAGTCTCGTTTAAAGACCTGACCTAATCTTGGTCAAATCATGCGAAGACCATGTGGATTGGTATCTGAAATGGTCTTCTGATCAAAGCACCACACAGATTGAGTGGACCTATCCAGTCAGTGCACGCATTTATCAGTAATCATGCAGGTCAACTTAGAACTTAAGGAGCTCAACGATTTGACGAACATTACCAAAGAAAGGACATTTGGGTAGGCCGCATAAATTACTCAAACTACCAAATCATGATTAAAACTAAAATAAATGAGAAAAAAAAAGCTGTAAATCGGTTCGCTAGTAATTTAGTAGTAGGGTTGTTATTTTGTGTTGTAGATCAGGTAATAACAAAAGAAGAAACAATAAATATAATGTAGCCTGGTTCTTCGGCCTAGCATTGATTGAAATGTGCAAAGTACGGAACTGCAAACATTGGTTGAGGTAATCGCAAGAATGGCCTGCACAACGATTGTACATTTGCCTCTTCGCTTTTTCTTTCTAAACTGAATTAAGTTTATACTTAATTAAGTCAGACGCAGGAAGTTTGGATTAAATATATTTAAAAATGTGTGGGGCCGGGGAACCCCCGTCAGGAACGAAGTTCCTTACGATATTTCTTCAACTCCGAAAGTTATTCGATATGGATATTTAGATTGTCAAACAGATGCTCATGACGAAAATTGAAATTACTCGGAGCTGCCATCTTGGATTATCATCTTAACTTTATTGGCTTTACCACCCTCGAAAACCATGAAAGCGACGACACCCATGATGAAAAATTTCAAACTGCCCACTTTGATTTTCATTTTGACCTCTTTATCGGATCTGGCACTTTCGAAAACCATAAAAATTATGTAACTCTCTCTTTATTATAATTATGAAATTAAAAGTCTCATGAAGGGGGCATAACGCTTTTTCGTTACGTGATGATTTCTACAAGTTTACTCCTAGTGCAAGCTACGTTAAAGGATTTCGTTCCAAAGGTTTATTCAGTTCAGGACAAACATAATATTAAGAAGGGGCTTGAAGTGCAAGATTTTGACAAATTCCCTGGATCCCACACTGCGATGCCCTGTGTCGTGGGGGAAACAACTTCACCTACTCATAAATATCAGTTTGTGCTACAACTTCAAACATGTTTCTGACTTTTTCAATAGTACTAGTTTTCATTAGTTCAATTAAGCACAGTTTTTTTTTTTTTTTTTAGGTGGGAAATCATGAAATAACTTCTCCCGCTCTGGGCGGAGCGGGAGGGCGTGTCAGACTTTTACTGACTAAAACCCACCCGTGTTCCCTCAGTTACCTGTGTGCCAGGGGCGGCGGTATCTCTTTCGAACAACCCGCACCCCTGGCAGGCATCGGCCCTTGCGGGCCCCATCAGTTGCTGCTGACATCTCTTTGAGGCGCGCGTGGAACACAACGCGCCGTCGACCCGGGCTTGGTCCTTACCGGACAGCGAGCTACCCATAACTCGCCGTCCGCAAGCCCGCGCCTACGGTGGCCGGGAATCAGCCTGGGATTCCCGACGCCCAGGGCGTCTCCTGCGAAGGCCACGGCTGTGAGGGCGCATGTACTGCATCTCCCTCACGTGCGCCGCCTCCCTCTTTGCGAGCATAACTGCTTCGCTGAAGGAGGCGACTGCCAGCCATGCCCTCTCGCTCCGTACCATGGCCTGGACCAAGGTCGGACGCAAGAGATCGCCTCCGCCGATCACCTCCACGAGGACACGGCGGTGCTCCGCCCAAGCTGGGCAGACCTCCACCGTATGCTCCACCGTGTCCTCTGGGCGATCTTCGCAATGGAAACACCCGGGCGTTTCCTCCTGCCCTATCCGAAACAGCAACCTCCCGAAACAGCCATGTCCGGTGAGGACCTGTGTCAGGCGGAAGGTGAGGACGCCATGCCGCCTCTCAAGCCACTCCTCAAAGAGGGGACTTACCGCCGCAATCGCGGCGTGCCCATTAAGCACACAGTTGATATTCGTTACATGAGAGATAACATGAATTGGAATCAAGGATTAGAACAGACTATAGGGAACGTGCACGAACTATAGATGGCAGCACAAATCGAGACGAGATCCACGGTGTGGTCAAAAAAAGAAACTGTTGAGACCTGTCATCGTGTTGCTGCCAATGTTTACGTTAATGTTTACATTATATTTATATCGTTTGTAATTATAAAATTATAAAATATGGGTTTCGGCCGATTAATAATTATTGTCAGCGTGGTCAAAATATGTTCAAAGGCCAAAGATTCTTCCGAATCCGGGCATGTCTTAGATGTAGAAGTAACAGTTATCAGTCCTGAAAATGGAATGAATAACTGGCAAAATTGCAGCTCAAACGACGATTTGTAACGTTTATGATGTCAAAATAACTGTAAAGTATTTTCTGAACTTAGTTTTCACGTAAATATTTTGTCTATATTATTATTTATGTTCATGTCGCCTTCTTTTCAGCTTGATTGCAATATAAATATTAGAAGAGCAAATTGCAAATGTAAGGCACGCCAATCTGAAAAATGTAAGCACATCTATGCTTTAATTTGCATTTAAAACTCTCCAGATAGTGCTATAACGAAAACTAACTAATTTAAAGGATATCTGTGACGTTTTACTAGAAATAAGGACAAACTACGTGCTCCTTTCACCGGCTTCATAAAGTTCATAACTCATTTGCTGGGCTTGGTATAACCTTTTATAACAAGCTTCCGTCTGCTTAGCTAGATTTACATTTTAATACGTTTAAAGCGAAAGTAAAATCAAATCTTTGTTCGAAGGCATACTATTCTATCAACGACTACTTAAACCATAAGAATTGTTGGTCGCTGTGATTAACTCAAGACAACGTTTGTGTTCTTTCACCAGAATTAGCTTATCTACTGACAGGTCAGATGAATTACTTCATAACATTGTTAATTTAACTTGACTGTATAAACCATTTTTTTTAATTTTTATCAATTAAATTTTCGAATTTTGGAACGAAGTTCCTTATCGCGCGTTGCGAAAGGGGGCTAGACGGAAAAAATTAAGACCAAAAGTTGTAACGACACTTTTAATTACGACCAAAAGTTGTAACGACACTTTTTGCTACATTGTTGTAAGCCGTGCGGCGTGCGCGTGTTTCTCTGCAGACAGAGACACAGACAGAGGATGGATGGATGGACGGATGGACGGATGGACGGATAGACGGATGGACGGATCTGACGCATCAGACGGATCGGACGGATCGGACGCATCGGACGGATCGGACGCATCGGACGGATCGGACGCTTCGGACGGATCGGACGCATCGGACGCATCGGACGGATCAGACGCATCGGTCGGATCGGACGCTTCGGACGGATCGGACGCATCGGACGGATCGGACGCATCGGACGCATCGGATGGATCGGACGCATCGGATGGATCGGACGCATCGGACGGATCGGACGCATCGGACGGATCGGACGCTTCGAACGGATCGGACGGATCGAACGCATCGGACGGATCGGACGCATCGGACGGATCGGACGGATCGGACGGATCGGACGCATCGGACGCATCGGACGGATCGATTGATTGAACATCCAAAACCAAACCAAAAGACCAAAACCCAAACAAAGACCAAAGACCAAACTTGTACAAATTCCATAAACCAGCCAAACTGCGTGACAGTTTATCTGCAGGATTAGCGCTCGTATTAAAAAATTTAATCAAACATCCAAGTAGAAAATTGCATTAAGTAGTTCAGTTTTTGGAACGAAGTTTTGGAACGAAGTTCCTTATAGCGCGTTGCGAAAGGGGGCTAGACGGAAAAATTAAGACCAAAAGTTGTAACGACACTTTTTGCTACATTGTTGTAAGCCGTGCGGCGTGCGCGTGTTTCTCTGCAGACAGCGAAACAGACAATATATATTATATATATATATATATATATGTGTGTGTGTGTGTACGTATATGTACAGTTTTTAAAATGTTACTACAATTCCTTCACTAATTAATCGAAAGGAACTTCGTTCCATCCGGGTGTCCCTTGACACCTCTCAAGTGTTTTTTTTTTTTATTAATTAAGTTTTCATTTATTGTTGAATGTTAAAATTGTTAAATCAAGTTCTTCCAACATAACAGACAGCTGTGCTGCTGGGGAGTCTGTTGCGCCACTTCTTCTTCCCAGCTAAAGCACTAGGGAGTGGTGAGGGCCGGGCGTTTTGGGGGACTGCCTTATGTAATTTTGACGTCAAAAAGTGCTGACTGTCAGCCTAGTTTGAATAAATGACTTTTGATTTGATTTTGATTAACAAAAATTATTTGAGGTTATGTTTACTTAGATTTGTTTGTACTGAATAGTAGTACTACATACAAAACTCAGGTATTTTTTACAAATAACATTATTGAGTAATTTCTAAATGTTTTGAAACTCAGACTTACACATTTTTTTAACTGCATTTATCGACTGTTGTCGTTTATCACGTAACCAAGGAAAGCAAGTAATATCCGTGGGAAAGTAATAGAATTTCACACAATTTATTTTGAGTTTTCTTTGAAGTGTTCGAGCATCCCGAAACACAACAATACATTTTTACTTAGTAATTATGTTTTGTTCACTTCTTTTAAGAGATTATTTTATCACGTACGTGAAGTGTCAATTTCAAGTAATGGTTCCGAGAAAACTTCGGATTTGCGCCACTAGATGGCAGACCCTTCGTCGTGCACGTTCCCTATACTAACAGCTCTGTTAGGACCAGCGCCCACTGGCGGGACGGCAAGGAAAAGGATTTTTAAGCCACGAATAGAAATAAAACTTAATAGTATGATAGTAAAATTGAAATTTCAACGGCAACGTTACTACGGTATCCTTAGGCATGCCGCGACGTCCTTAGGCATCATCATTTAAATTTGAATTTTATTGTCTTACATTTAAGTTATATTCCTATTCGTCGTATAAAAATCCCTTGCCGTGCTGTGCCGTTAGTGGGCGCAGGCCCTTACTAAGTGAGCCCTGACCCCGCAGGGACCGCTTGCTGTGCGTGTACGAGGAGGCGGGCCCGCACATGGCGCGCTGCGTGCGCTGGGCGCAGGCGCGCGCGCCGGGCGCACTGCGGCGCTGCGTGACGGCGCTGCTGCGCACGGCGGCGCGCCTCATGCGCTGCGACGCCGCCGCGCCGCACGTGCTGCAGCACCTCACCTTGCTGTTCCAGCTGCCCTACAAACTGTTCTACCAGCAAGCTGATGTAGTAAGGCAACTGCGCTCATATGTTAACGGAAAAATTACTTTAATGCCTGGAATCAAAACATCATTTTTGTAACAGCATAACTGGTTATACCTAAATTATAAACAAATAAACATTTTCTATCCTTTTCTGTTGTGGACGTAAAGTTTAGTTTCTGACTTCTTATTAGTTTTATAAGCTTCGCGACGTCACATGTAAAAATCTAAAGTAATAAAACTCTGAACTTATACAATATCAAAATGGAAAATGTGTGACGTCACACCAGGGGTAATTTATAGATAGCCCATGTTCTACAAATGATTTTTTTTTTAATTTGAAACAATTTCTGAAAACAGTAGTAGTCTAGTGGTAACGGACTTCTTTACGAGTTGAAGGTCATGGATTCGGACCCAACCATGCGCTTTATTTTGTGTAAATTATTTTATCACCACTCCTGATTACGTATCAGCAGTTTAAGGTCTGTAGGACCTTATTTAATAAGAGAATTAATACATGAATATTATGTATGGTATTTTCTCATTTTTAAAGACCATTTATGCCACTAGACGTAATCTGATGTTGTTGTGTATGTGCGTCTTACTTTTTAAACGATTTCATTTAGCTCACCCTGTTTGTTGTTGATTTTTGTTTGTTTGGGTCGAATTTAGTACTTGAAACTTTACGCCCTTACTGTTGGCAAATTGGTCTGATATTTGGTACACACCTTTGGTTTTGATAACACTACAATAAAAACATATTTACTCAGGTCACGCTACGCCCCACGATTTTATTTTACCGAATTGTTTTTGTTGCTTTATTTAAAACTGTTTAACTTAAAAAAAAATCATTTTTACTTATTTTTTCTACCTATCCTATATGTTAGCTTAATCAGCCTTTAAAGTTCCCATTGCTGGGACAGGGACCTCTATTCTTTGAGTAGAATGTGTGTCTGGGCGTAAAAAAATGTAAAGAAATGTGACTAGGCGTTGGTGATATACCTTTTTACACTCTGTATGTTTTTTGTGCAGATATCGTGCGGCATGTACGAGATAGTGAAGACTTCGGCACAGAACGTGCACAGTGCGCACGAGTGGGATATCGTGTTCGCTTTGTTATGCGCCGCCGGCGCCGGCGCGTGGCCCAGTGACGCACATCCTACCAGTAAGTGTTGACAATTAAATGTATTTTATATACCGTTTATTGTGATTTTTTCTGTATTCAATTTTATCGTCCATTGTGTCACCCTATGTAAAATTTCTACATTTACAAAATAAATAGTATTTCTATCTATCTATCTATATTATAAAGACTTAGCAAAATTGTAATTGAAAATCAACTATGCCATGTCAAAAAAATTACGTGAGGAAAATAATTTTGGAAACGGTTTTGTGCAACAATTCCTCAGAAGCTTTCTAAATAGTCAGGGGACCCTGACTATTTAGAAAGACGGAACTTGGCTTTGGGAACTCTCCACTGAAGTGCAAAGGAATTTCCCGTCTCCGTATACCATAGTAAAAAAAAATCCCACCACCCAGATCAACCACGAAACTGTAACATACAGCACACACCTGGGCCTGAATTTACTATGACCACCTAACGATTCCTTACTCGTAACCACGTCAATCACACACGAAAGCTGCTAATAACATATTAGTTAAAACGACAAATTGTCTTGGAACATACAGAATATGACATTTCGATTCCCTACCGTTATATTGGTTAAAAAAAATACTACATTGACGTAGTGTGAACGTAGTAAGATTCCGCGGGGAATCATTATAACGGTACAGAATTGGGGCCCTGTACTGTACAGTATAGATTTTGTTGACATTCACACGTACGTAATTAAATAACGACGGAATTTTTAGGCGCACTGGATTTTCAACCCTCGGTAATAATCCGAGCATAGAGAATCCAACAGATTGCATCTCAGCGCATCGACGTGTGCGTTACTGTTCGATTTTCGACTCTCGACGCTAAACAGTGAATTGAATACAATGCGCGAAAATCTGAACGTCGACTTCATTGAACCAATAAATGATTATATTTATATCTTGTTGACCAGGTCCTGCTGCGTCAAGTAGGTCTGAAGGCTCAGAGGACGAGAGTGATCGCCGACCTACCAGCGCCTCTTCTGAAAGCGAATTGTCGCACTCACCACAGACACAAGGATGGATACTGGTGAGATCAATAGATTTATGGCTGAACGAGCCATGCATAACACACCTTTAGGATACCTTGACACGTGTCATGCTTACTTTTTGGTTTTCTGTAAAGAAATTAAAAGTAAATAAACCTATAAAATAAAGTCTTTACAAACTACTTAATGCGAATGCGCTAGCTAGGGTAACTCATGAAATTATTATTATTATACTTTATTCGATTTTTTTTCTGAAAAAATATTGATGCTTTGTAAGAAACCTTGTCTCACACATACACACATTTTTCTTTTAACAGGTAAAGAACGAGACGGAATCCTCGGACACTGCCGACATCGAAGGCTCAGTAACATTGCGCGCGCATCGCGCTACAGCACTCGCACGCTGTTGTGAAGCGCTGGCCTTAGTCGTACGAGATGTAGCGCACGTCACGCCGTACAACTGTCGCGCGGCCGTGCGAGCTGTGCGATTGTTCGCGAGGGCCACGCTGCACGATGGTATGTCATGTCACGTTGTGTACACTGTCAGTACTGTCCCGCGGCAGTACGCGCCGTCTTCATATTTTGTTTAAACCTTTCATCGCAGCATGAACTTCACGAAAACATACCTGACTTTATCACTGCGAAACCGCAAATTAGCTAAATAATTAAATTATGTCGGATAAATAAACCATCAGATATTTGCGATTTTTTTACAAATGTGTTAGGATCATTGTACATTAAACGAACCCCAAATAACGTATTCTGCAGGCAAGAAATCCGGCAAGTCTCGCTCTGGTCGCAAATCTCGTCCGAACTCCGGCAGAAGACGCTACGATGACTCCAGCGACGAAGAAGTTGACACCCTCGACCAGTACCATATGGTTAGCATACAGGTAAGAAAGAGCAATAATACAATAAAAAATACTGTCATGCTAAAATCTAAAATCAGTATTTACGGTCTATGGAAGCCAGATTTCGGAATTACCAATCGAAAGCCTTTAAAATCTTAAACCAATGCAATGCAAATCAATATAACCAACACTCGTTGTCCACAGCTACTAGACCTGATGCACACCTTACACAGTCGCACAGCACAGATATTTAAATGGTGGAGAGACGAGGCCGACCAGGGACAGAGTGAGTAAAACATTCTCATTATGGTTTTCGAGGGTGCTGAAGCCAATGGTGTTGGTCATAACGAAAATTCAAATTGTGGCTGCCAACATTTTCAAATATTTCATAATGAATGTTGTTTTTATGGTTTTCGAGGGTGGTTAAGTCGATAGTGAGGTCAAAACGAAAATCTATGATGGCGGCTATGAGAATATCCAAGATGGCGGCAACTTTATGAGAGCATTAAAAAAAAACTGGTACTAGGAATCCGGTATTAGCCGAAGCTCCGTATTAAAATGCTTATTAAATCCACACTTTTCCACTTTTCTTTTATATTATATGTGTCACCGTAATATCGTAAATACCGTTAGATTATAATCTATCTCGCGAGATTGTAAACTTTCGATAAATTGTGAACTGCACCATACTGCTTACTGACCGAATAAGTTAGGTTAGAATTGCGACGAAATTCGCGCGAGCGCAGCGAGCGGTGCCGCGGCAGCGGCCGGCAAGCGCTACTTCCAAGTTAGTGGGAGTTACTTGACTATTTAGTAATAGTGCAAGGTACTATCCGTCTTGATACCAGTTCACAATTTGTCGGTTTCACTTCGATAGATTATAATTAGAAATCGGATAATCGGATGCATATTTACCTAAAGTAAATTTTTAGTTATGAAAGTATGGAAGGGGGGGGCTGCTTAAAAAATATTTTTTGATAAAAAAAAATCTCGGGATGCCAGGAACACCGGGAATACATAACTAGTCAGGTGTATAGTATGGAAGCGACTTCTAAATTATTAGGATTGCATAGCTATTCAGACACATATTTATTTAAAATTAATCGCGATGCAAATATGTGTAAGTAACCCTGTATAAAGTCTGTAAGAGTGGCGGTGGTGTGTGTTAGTTAAAACATTTTTTAACATTAAATGAAGATTTTTTAGATACAAAAGCGCGTTCCATATTAGCCAACACCGCAACTTTAAAGCAAGCAGTATGTTATGGTTCACAATCTTTCGACCGTTTACAATCTCGCTAGATAGATTATAATCTAAGGGTATTTACAATTTTACGGTGACATATACAAGTGTTTGTGCATGCGAGTATCGCGTAGGGAATTTTGTTCCTCACTTTGCCCTCCGACCCCTACACGGTTTTTCTTCTTTTTAGTAGACTAGTTATATTATACAATTCTAATAATTTCAGATGCCGAAGAATACGACTTATGGGAAGTTGCGTGGAAGCCATTACTCCAAGGTATCGCACAATTCTGCACAGATAGACGGAAACAGGTCAGTTAAAATTGGACTAACAATAATTCCATTCTATTCGAGCTCTATACATATATTGCCCACCGTGCCTCGGAAAGCACGTCAAGCCGTTGGTCCCGGCTGTCATTCGTGGATCTTTGACAGTCGTTACGGGTCGTCAGAAGCCTGAAAGTCTGACAACCAGTCTTGCCAAAGGGTATCGTGTTACCCAGTAACTGGGTTGTGGAGGTCAGATAGGCAGTCGCTCCATGTAAAGTACTGGTATCCAGCTGCATCCGGTTAGAATGGAAGCCGACCCCAACATAGTTGGGAAATGGCTATGCAAATGATGATGACATCTCAAAGCCCCTTTGATTTTCAAACTGCACGTTTATGCGTTCAAGATGTCAAATCTTTGCTAATTTCGTCCAGCTCATGGCGTCTCTTTCGCTACCACTCGCAGCGACACTTAGGCGACCTTAGCTCCATTAAGTTGTTAATTTAGATGGCATTTATTACTAAAGCAGTAGCCCGAAGACTAGATTTGTCGGCCTGGGGGCCTACTCTCTAAGCACGAAATCCGTAATCTCGGTCGAAGTTACGGGCGTTTCCTACTAATGAATTACTACACGATTTGACAGTTGTCCCTGCTCCTTATATGGTTTAACCCGTCCAAAAAAGTTAATTAATCAGCTGTAGGAGTTACTTTGAAGTTTCGAACTATTTTCGGACGAGCCCGTATTTTCGTTGATGGAGTTAGAGAGTTGCCCCCCTGGATATCGCACTTCAAAATATATGCGAAATGTATGTGTACTGTATCAAATCAAATCAAATCAAAATATTTTATTTCACATAAACCTGCAAGGGCACTTATGAAACGTCAGAAGCTCGGTGCACGGTTCCAATTTTGTAAGTACACCTCTGCCCCTCCCTTCGGGGAAAGAAGGCGTGATGGTATGTTTTGTGTTTATTTATTACTATCATCATTCTCTTGCCCGTTTCTCAATTTATGAGGGGTCGGCGCAACATGTCTCCTTCTTCCGTCCTTCTCTATTAGTCGATACTTATACTTGGACTTTTGTCTTTTAATCGCATTCAGTAATTTGACAGTTCAAAGAAAAATAATGTTACCATACTAAAACTAATAGTGTTGAGATACTAAAACTAATAGTGTTGAGGTAGTGAACGATTTTGCGTAAAGAGCAAATGATAAAAATGGTTTCATTTTAAATTAAACCATTTTATCATTCGTTATAAAACTTAAAATAAAAATTTGTAAGATGTGGAATATAAGAATAATGAATAATTAAAGTATTAATAAAACTAATTATCCATATCATCTTAGCAATATCATCTTTCACAAATACAGTCCATCCATAGTTTTTTTGGTCTTTGATTACTCCTAAAGCCAGCTCTTCTTCTGCATAGCCTTTTCCCAACTATGTTGGGGTTGGCTCCCAGTCTAACCGGATGCAGCTAAATACCAGTATTTTACATGGGGCGACTGCCTATCTGACCGCCACAACCCAGTTACTGGGTAATACGATACCCCTTGATAAGACTGGTTTTCAGATTTTCGGCTTCTGACGACCCGTAACGACTTTCAAAGATCCACAAGTGGCAGCCGGGACCAACGGCTTAACGTGCTTTCCGAGGCACGGAGGGGTCTTGGTATGTAAAGATGGTCACCCATCCACGGACTACCGCGTAAACGTAGCTTAACCTGATCGATCGACCCGTGCAGCTGTTTTTACTGACCCACAAGCCCCTCCTATATCCAGTATCATTGAATAATAAACATGACCAAATTCCCTTTCTTATCCTAGGTATCAAACAGCGCAATAGCCTATCTCCAACGAGCGCTTCTAGTCCCAGGCCTGTCCGCGATGGGTGGCAATGGATGGGAGGCGTGCTTCCAAAGTGTGCTGTTCCCTCTGCTAGAACAACTGCCTAGGAGGGCCGACGCTACGGCCCGGGCTAATACTATAATGTGCAAGGTAAACTATTGACACCAATAATACCTAAAGTCAGCGATAAAAGAAGGCCAATCAGCGTATTTTTTAGAAGAACGTTTTTGCTGATTTTTTTTTATTTATTCCTAAAATTAGGTTGGTACAAATTCTACTCCACACGAGTTTCCTTTCAAACGATTTTGAGAGGAAACACTGAAACAAACTTAAAGGTCTCTTTTACAGTCTAGACATTGTCTTGGTCGGTGCATGTAAGGACTGGAGCGGCACTACAGAAAAGATACTTCGTAAAACATATCTTGAAACACAAAAAGTGAAGTGTTGCCATCTACAATACCATATGCGAACTACACAAGACTTGACGTAACACCATAGCTACATCGCGCAAGCAGAGTTTACCGCGCGATCCACATATATACAACATCCTAACATCAACCGTCGGGCAGTTGCCCACCAGACACAACACCCATCTGGTCGGAGGAACCTCCCTTTTTAATAGAGTATGAGTGAACTTTAAACCCTGTTCCTCATACCTCTATAGGCCCACGTTCTTCTCCATAAGAACCTACTACGCTTTGGAATGGGCAACTAGCTTCATCTTTCTAACTCACCGACCTTAACAATTCAAAAGTACCTGTAATTGGTTTATTTGAAATCTTTGAATTTGGGTTTGATTTTTTCATTTCAATCTCAGTCTCAACCTGACGTAAAAACCTCTAATTTCCCAACATTTTTGGCAAGTTTTTGACATTGATTGTCGCTGAGATGAGATTGCGACTAGTTTTTTTTTTTCGAGTACCACGATTGACCTTACGACGATTCAGCCTGATACTTATAAACGTATACTTATAAATTATTGCTATGTCATTTTTTTACATGTCTTGTCTTTACTATATTGTCCTTATGTATTTTTTACCATGTACGGCTCGTTATTGCCACATTTTTTTTTATAAAAACCACCTATGTGTGTATTTAAAGAAAGTTATTATGGCTCCTAACATGTAGGCCTAGTGCAACCTTTTGAGACAAGCCGACTCCCATGTTAGTCAAGAACACCAGATATGTATTTGTAAAGGTAAAGAGTAGTGTCCGACCGAAGTTTTGGTTTCGGCCTAAAAATCATGTGTCGGCCAAAAATAGCCGAACCTTGCGGCCGCGCCGAAACTTACAGCCCAGTGTCATTATGACACTTGAAATTTCAATTCGATAAAAGTGAAACTTAGAACCCTGTAATTTTAGGCCAGCGAGATGTTTCATTTTTCATATTTGTATCTGGAAAGAAACGCCTATTGACATTTTATTCAACGTTTTAATCACCCTTATAAAATCGGTTCTGTATCAAGGTTCTGTTTCGGCCGAAACTATAATTAATACCGAACCTTCGGTTTCGGCAAAAAAACATGTTTCGATCGGACACTAGTAAAGAGTCACCGACCTCGTTTTGATTGATTTTTTAAGTAAGAAAATAGCTAAGAAGACTCAACACCCTGGATGGTAGGTCACCATCCCTCACATGATGTTACTGTGTATTTGAAGTCAGCCGCGTCATGTGAGGGGTGAGGACCTGCACATCTGCACGCACCACGTCCCCGGGTGGCGGTATGCTGGGAGGCTAGATCAGCCTTACGCTCAGGCAGTGCAGTATAGTAGGCGCTCAGTGTTTAGTTGATGTGGCCTTCAGTGGCTCTTCAACACAGCACGCGCTGAATCCTGTGGAGCATCAACTACTCAACGATAGACACGTTCTGGAGCTGATAAAACAAATATTCTGTCGACTGTGGTTATAAGGGGTGTAAAAAGACTCTTAACGAAGCTGAGAGTTACTATTGTACCGCACCATACCTGGTAACTTTCTGGTTCCGGAGATCTTCAATGTCAAAATTACAACATTTTCTGACGATTATTTTTTACGAAAACTAGTTTTAAATATTATGCTGAATTATAACTTAACTTTCAATTAGTTCCTCGATGCCTCTACCGTTGCATGCACCCGTAAGCACAATGATTTGCACACGTTAGTTTGCGCTGGCTCTTTTTACACCCTGTGTTAGACTTGAATTTAGTCATTTTTTCCTTTTTGTAGCTTTATGTAATTTCAGTTGATTTTTGATTGACCGTTTGTAAGAAGAAGGTCCAACAGTACCACGGCGGGCTGCAGTGTGCTGGGGGGGTCACACACGCCACCCACTTAAGTCAGTGGGTGGCCACTGTGACACCCTTCAACATATTCCCACGCTGTCCTGTGGAACATCTACTTGGAGCTTGAAAGACAAACATTTGGTGGTGTAATATTCAGGGGTTCATAACCCAAAAAATTGTGTTATTTTAATTTTAAGTAGGTACATCTTTTATTTCTCTATGCTTTGATACAATTTAAAAGTGTCACCAGATTAAAGTTTCTGTCTACATTATTCTTTCTGTATGTTCAACTTTAATGTGTGAAGTGTAAATCATCGTATTGAATGAAAGCTAATTTATCGGCGATAAATCTCCATATTGTGTATTTTTTTCTTTATTTTCATGTTTGAGTACTTGTAACCTATCTTGTTATTCATTTGAATGTAATTTTTTGATGTTTACTCTTAATTAATCTTTTGACCGCCACGTCAAAAAAGCGAAAGTGTGACCTTGGCTTTATTTACGTATGAGTCTGTCATGTAATCGTGACTGTGGCGTGCTGGGCACATCTTGGTTTGTAACCTATACATGACTGTGGCGGTCAAAAGGTGGTATGAAATGTCCTCCATTTTTCCTTCCTCTATATTTTGTACAGTATTCTCCCAACACCGTCTTAATTCTTTTACTGTATTATTTTTTGTTTTCCGTTCCCACCCTCAGGTTTTCCTGCAGCACCTCTCAGCCTTATCCCCTCGGCCCACTTTCGGCGCGCTATGGGTGCGCGTGGTGGAGGTTGCGCGTGCGCTGGTGTCGGCGTCACCGGATGACCCGCTCACTGAGGCGGCGCTGGAGTCGCTCAAGAATATGATACTGGTCATGGACTCTGTCAGGGTGAGTTGTTCTCTTCTTCTAATAACTGATAAAGTCTCGAATTTCGGGACAAGTAAATATATATGTAACTAGCTTTTGCCCGCGGCTCCGCCCGCGTGGATGTCGGTTATCGCGTAAAAAAGTAGCCTATGTCCTTCTCCATATCCCAGGCTATATCACTGCCAAATATCATGACGATCGGTATAGCGGTTTAGGTGTGAAAACGTAACAGATAGACAGACTGTTACTTTTGCATTTATAATATTAGTAGGGATTGTTTTTAAAATGTCTTTTAGATACTAGCGGTCTTATTCATAAAAAGTTATCGAACATCTAAACAGTTGCTAGTCTGGTTTACAAAAAGTGCTATTCATAAACGCATTTTAGCACTAAAGTGTTCTTTAAACCTATTATAAAGTTATAAACGCCAGAACTCTACTTTAACAGTGTTTTAAGGAAAAAATGGCCGACTATACAGCAGCTGATTGATTACCATGAAAATGACATTTGACCATTTGACGTACAAATATTGTGTGTCAACAAATGTCAATTTTCAAGTAATCAGTTGACAGTTACAATTTCAAATTATTTGTCAAATTCAGGTACCAATGACGTCACCGCGTCAGAAGTATCGAAACTGTAGACAATTAAGTAGTTGCCAGTACGTAATAATGTCTATGGTCACAATTATTTGGTGTGTAGGCAGACATTCTCGTTAGACGATTCGATGTGTTGGTCATTTTGTTGGGTGATTTCATTAAAATGGCAACATTTTGATTTATAAACGACATTTTAGTTATAGAACGTTTTATGAATACAAAACTTTATCAAAGGTTTTATAAGCTTATCGAGCAGTTTAACTAATGAATGTCTTAACCTTCGATAAGCTTTTTTATGAATAAGACCGTAGTACTATAGCTAGTGCTGCCACCTCAGTATTCACAGAAGTGAGTATTTCCAGTTATGAATGCGAGTGGTGGGACGACCGAAATAGACTTTCAATACATTTGATAAAAACCTTGCGCATTGTCCATTTAGTGAGTCTTACGAAGCCTTCGAAATTGGTGTTCAATTGATGATTTGCGCGGGTAAGAAAAACTGCCCAGCTATTTCCCAACTATTTTGGTATCGGCTTCCATTATAACCGGGTGCAGCGGAATACCAGTATTGTTACATGAGTTGCGCGAACAGCACTAACGAATTATGTATCTATTGAAAACATTTTAAACATTCTGTAAATCTTTCGGAAATCCCCAGCTATAGGAAAACGGTCTTAGGAGACTAACCTTATCTGTTTGAGAAATTTTGATCGGAAAAATAGTAAATTCAACAAGAAAATTGGCAATATTCACATAAACGTTTTTTGATGCTAACCATGGAGTAAATACAAAGAGGAGACGGCCTAAACAACTGTGCACTGTGATTCTCGACTAAGTCCTGACGTCATCAAGTAGGCGTGGCCTTGTCAGTGTATTGTTGGCGTTCGTCCTGACAAGTAACAAAAACACAGGGCCGTAATGGAATCCAATTATTGTACTGAATATTCCGCAGCTGTCTCATAAATGGAAATACTCATAAAAAATACAATCTCCTATAAATTAAATATTCCATCTAAAATAATTTATTTAAAGTACTTTCCCATCGTGAGACAACTATTATGGTGCATACTAGTTGTCTCACGGAGGGAAAGTAAAAAACAACTACCATACTGTATGGTAGTTGTTGTTTACTTAATAAAAAGTACTTAAAGCCTATCTAGTTTATTTAGTAAAATTTTGTACTAAATGATGTACTAGATTTTTTCCGAAGATAATCTAAGACAGCAATGTATTACAAAAATTAATATCACTATTTCAATTTAAAAAATACGTACCTAGCTGGTCCGCAAAATTAATATAAAAAACGGAGTTAGTAACTTACTCCCTGGTACGAAAATTCTGAGTACGACCCTGTTGCATCCTGCACTTAGTGACATCTAGTGTGAGATACTTACGTCACTACAAAGTAAAATCTACAGAACGAGCGAGTAGTTTTGCCATTGACCGGTAGATGGAAATTAAAGAAGTGGGCGGGATCTAACACCCCCTCACCCCGCAAATTGTCACGCGTTGTTCCTTAGGGAAATCTAATTACACCATCTCCTCTTTGTATTTGCTCCGTGATGCTAACCGATCCTGTTTCTTTTATGAATTAAAAACCTTTATTGTACCACCTGAGATATGAGTATTAGAAAATTCAGAAAACGCAGTAAACTTTTATTTACACCGTGACATTTTAGTCGTCTTACAACGGCAGCCCACTTCATGTACCCAATGACTGCTATCTACTACCATTCATATATTTTTTTTTAAATTTGCATAATCAAAAACATGAAAATATCACTAAGACGAATGACGTAGTTTGAAACACCCTGTTATGGAGATGGAATTAATGCTGGAATGTAATGGTAGGTAGATAGATATCTTCTACCGTTTGATACGTAAACATTATTAACAAGGAGGGGGTTTCATAATTCTGAAGCATTCATTATTTTTCTTTGTATCTATTATCTTAATCAATGGTAACAATGTTTTAATCGCGCCTAGTGGTATGTTATAACGGATACATTGAGTGTGCCATCTTTGTAAGACGACTAAAATGTCACGGTGTATATAACTACTATATAAATACTATGATATAATTTTATTTCAGATATTCAGCAACGGAGATGGCTACAACGATCTATGGTACATCACATGGGACAAGATAAATGAATTCCTGCCTAACTTAAAAGAAGAACTGTTTCCTCAAGGTACGCATTTTCTTACTTCGATAGTAACACGCATATTCGTCCTAAAATACAGAGAACATGACAACATACGAATATGCACTAACTTTATAAATGTATTTGTTTCAGTAAAAGACAATGCGAAGCTTCCAACAAACTTGCCCAGCCACATGCAGCAATCCCTGCCTTCACCACTGCCGACCCTCATCCCGCCAGAACCCACCAGTACGCCAACTTTAGTACCTATCCCATCTCCTACCCTCCCCACACAAATACCATCGCCAATACTATCGCAAAAATTGGCCCATTCCCCCGTGAATATTGCGCAGACGCCGCCGTTGGTCGCCAATACGCCAACGTTGGTGGCGCCTACGCCAATAAGTGGGATGGTGCCGATTAGAAATTCTTTGTATGATCAGGCTGGGTTGACCTCGTCAGTGCTTCTGCAGCCTTTGAATGAGGTTGGTGTCTTCTAAATTATAGAGAAATTTATTTCTTTGATTCTTAATTTTTTCACTTTTTTACTTCAAGTCTGGCAACCAACTGATTGACTTCTGGACTATTTAATAGTATCCCATAAATGGCCTTAGTGAGATAAATGCTTTGACTGTGACGTAATCACTTCTTAAATTCTGAATTCAAGTTGTCAGTCAACTGAAGAAAAATTTATTCGTCTGACAAACTCACCTGCACTTCTAAAACCATTCCCCTTCCGCTCAGTGCCTCATACTTACATTTCTCCGTTCCAGATGATATCGACTCCTATCGGTATGTCGATCCAACCACAAATGATGCTGTACCCGCAGAACGTTGAGCCACAGCCTACGAGACCAGACCTCATCCGCATGGACCAGAGACCGGATATCACCCAACCAACCTCCATACTACCACCGACCAACCCGTACCGAAACTTGGACTTACACCAACCGGACATTACACGGTCAGAAACCACACAGAATCTAATAAACATACATTACAATGAAAATATTATACTTCCTGCCACTAAAATCGAACACAGTGAGTTATACGGTGATTATCTCTCCAACCCTTATAGCGAAATTAAAGATGTCACTAAAGAAGCCACTTTGTACGATCCTGAGGATCCGAAAATAACAAAAGATGAGTTACAAAACCCTTTGCTAGCCGTCCTTGATAAGAAATCCTACAGTGCAAACACCACTCCTATGCACAGTAACAATAAGGCTCAATTCGGGTCGAGCGACAATGTGAGACAGGAATCGGGGATATTCAACTTTTCGAGCTATTTCGGGTCTGGGAGTCAAGCGATTGTACCTGGGTCTGAGGTGTTTGACACATTGATGTCCACGCAAGAAGGATAGCTAGACCGAGACACGGGGACGTGGTTGTAGATTTAAAATTTAAGTGGGTAGTTAGACCAGAATTTAAAAGTAAACATTTTGCATTTTGAGCATGCTGTGTCCTAATTTGGAATTGGAAATAAACTATTAGATAGGTATTTAATGGCTGTTGTCGTCAATGTGAAATAATGTTTTTAGTTTGTTTCTTATGGAGCAATGTAATTGATCCATAAAATCTTCACAGTCGAGTTGTTAGATAAATAACGCATCGAAAGGTTTCTGGTCTAACTATACTATACTAGCTAGAAAAATTACGTTTATCTTTGTTAAAAATAAAATACAGTTTTATGAAATTATGTCTTCACTTTCACGGGATTATGGTCCCTGTTACCTTAACATAAAGTCCATTTTAACTATTAGGGCTACCACATTCTATCTATGTATTCGTTTGGTTTTAAGTTTTTATTTAAATCGAATTTATAATGGTGATTGCAAGTGATAATAATGTTAATATCGGCCTAATTAAACAGCAAATGGGTTCTTTTATTTATTTTAGAATTATTGTTTTATGTATTACATTATTTACATTCCAGGCCAATATATTTTTATATTTATTTAAAACTGTGTGTTTACTAGGTGATGGCGGTGTTGGGCGACAGTTTGTTTGCAAGATAGAAATGTATCAATCGACATAGAAAGACGACTACTTCATTTTATGCGATGGTGGGCATTATTCACACATACATAAGGCACTTTTTCGAGCGTTATTCGCTTCAAGTAAAGTTAGAAAATAAATAAATCGAATACTTTGTGTGCGTCGATGGTAACAAACTGATAAGCCGGCCTCTTATTCTAGTGAAACTATACTGTGCTACGCCACCCACTGAAGTGTGGGCTATTGTACGACTTTCCCTTCCACCATACATTATTCTCGTGCAAACTTGAATCTAATTTACAAACGTACCAATATCCTCAACAACTTGTTGCCTAACAAACTGTCCCCTGACCTTCATGCCGCCTAGCAAACACACAGCTTATTATTACATTTAGTTCTAATTTCTTAAGTTATTCTGTTCCTCCTTCCATTGTGTTTAGGTTCATAGTTCTACATACGGTGCAGTACCCGGACTTAAATAGAGGATTAGAAAGAGTCTGTCACACATGGAGTAATAGAGAACGCTCTACAAACCAAAATTTCTCTATAACTCGTTGTATAGTATTTTTGTCACAGGAAGCAACTTTACTTGGATACCAAGTGTACAAACTTGCTGTGAGTGTGTGTGTGTGATGTGCTGACGGTACTCGTCGTCACGCAAATAATCACAACGTGTTTGTACACTTAGTTACCACTATAGTCTATTCGCGTTAAGAAAATAGTGACTCATTCAGCTTAGCCACGCCCCTTGACCAATAAGATCATAGTAATTTATTGTGTATGTCGGAAGGGCTTACTTCAACTGGTCAACTTGAACACGGCTTTCTAATTTACTATGATCTAATTGGTCAAGGGGCAAGCTGAGTGGGGGGTGGGGGGCGAGGGGGGCTAAGCTGAGTGAAAACGATGAGTCCCTATTTTCTTAACGCGAATAGACTATAGTAAAGTGCGCTTCGCTTCGTGAGACAAAAAAACTAAACCATATTTTCGGCCAGGTACCTACTGTAGATGTAGATGAAATTAATATACTTCAGGGTGGCTAAGTATTGGACATGAGGGAACATGTATTGTAAATTGTGTAATTATCTACATTTTGTTTTGTATAGAGAGTCATATATACTTACTATTGTATCAATGTAATATAATGTTTAACAATTTATTAATAAAACGTATTTAACATAAGTCAACGTTTTTATTTCTTAATCATTGTCCATTTGTTATTGGTCAATTCAGGATGCTGCTAGCCCTTGATGTGCAGGTTCTTGATATCTTGATGATATTTCATTTATGTCTGCCAGAATCATACGGCAATTTTTTTTTTATGAGACTGTTCGTCGTTTGAAGACTACAGCTGACGCTGAGTACCATTTGACCCTTCTGAAGTTACTGAATATATAAAGGGCTTCTTATCGGGCGGTAAAAATCGTTTAAACTGGGGATGGAACCCATTATCCATGTGGTAATTTTCTGAACACATTTTTCTCCTCACTCATCATGAAACGCGCAATAAAAAAAACAACTGTACTAATAATGAATTTAATTTAATTTAATTAAAAGTATTTTATGTTTGCCTTTTTAGTATAGGAGTTTGACGTCTGTCAAAGTAATGATGAGACAACAGAGCGAGACGCATATAATGAGATCCGTGTGAGGTGTAAGTGAGACAGAAGACCCGGTTTTGCGCTCGGCCGATGGCAAAGCCGAGATATCAAGTAAGTATGCTGTCACAGCTTACGTACCTATCTCTTTGTAGGGCTACTATAAACTTGTCATATGACTTCACTTGACGTCACTTGTCATGTGACGGCACGGTTGGCGCAGTGGTTAAGCGATTGGCTGCTGCGCTGCGTGTCGTGGGTTCGATTCCCGCACGGAACAAATATTTGTATGACCTACAAGTAGTTGTTCTGGGTCTGGGTGTTTGTGTATGTGAGTTTAAATGTTTGTAAACGCACCCACAATACAGGAGAAATTCCTAGTGTGGGGCAACGTTTAAAAAAAAAAAAAATATTATAATACGTTTTTAAACCGCTTATTAACAAATTCAATGCTATTTTTACCAATTCATCAAAATGACCCCTGTTAAAAAATGGAATAGCAATTTCACACACTTTGGCATCGATTTTGAACAAACAGTATACAATTTAAGTTGTTGTCGGGCCTGGGTTTTTTCCATACATTATGAGCGTTGTCTTATACATTACAAGCCCACGTCACGCCGTATAACTGTCGTGAGATATGATTGTCTTCAAGACGCTGGACTGGACTAGACAGGTATCAACGTGAACGGCGAATATATCTCACACCTTCGCTTTGCCGATGACATCGTCATAATGGTAGAAACTCTGGAACAGTGAGACCAGATGCTGCACAGCCTAAATGGAGCCTCTCGGCGAGTGGCGTCGGCATGAATTTGGACAAGACGAAAGTCACGTGGAATTCACACGTCTTGCCGAGCCCAATCCACATCGGAAGGTCGCATATTTCGACCGCTCTTGCCGTTGGCAAGTTACGAAGTGTCACCGTAAAAAGTTTTTCACACACACCGCCACGATAAGTGCGCCTTATGGAAAGCTGTAGGCAATGTATTTATGTAGCACACGCTGCTAATAGACGGTCAGCAGGCGAACCTAAACAACGGGGCTTGGTATACCGGTATTTTTGGGAACCGGTACCTTAACCTTCGTGTAATACCGGTGCCAGATGTAGTATCTATACTTTTGGTATTTCTAATCAGTATATCGATATTGATACCGGTACCAAACGAATATTTCCTTAGGTTAGAGTGAGAAAACAGATAAAGCAATAGGCATTATACAGGGTTACCTGAATTTGGTGCCGGTACTTGTTAGGTGGAGTACGTACCAGTTCCCATCTGGATCCGCTACTCAGGTACTGTAATAATATCACTACACAAAGGCATGGACTGACAGAGACAACGCTTTACAAAACCAAACTTTCATAAACTCGATTTTTTTTTCCTTTTGTTTATTTTTAGGGGCTTTTACGCATAGCGTATGTCAGCCCCATCGTATCCTAAATAATTGTATTTTCACAACACGTGGGCCATGAATTTGAACAAACCCTTCGCATCGTCGCCATTTGGTTGGGATAGAATTCTATGGAACATACCTACATCAGTTCTGTTCAAATTCAGGGACCTTACTAAAATATTCCTAGTAGACTCATATTGGGCACATTCCATCAATAAATGTTGTAGGTCCTCGACAACTCCACATTCCTCACAATTGGGCGATGCGATTTTCTTCATCATGAAGGCAAATTTTTTGCACGGAATGTGTCCAGATCTGAGTCTAAGAGCAGTAACAATCAGCTTTCTACTAACATCGCTATTCATGAACCAGGGCACGCGAAGAGGCTCACACTGTATGGTTTTATACCATATACCGTTCTCTAATGACCGTTTATTAAAATATTCTCTCCAATAATCATAGCATATATTTTTAAATTTTGGTAAAAATTCTGAGTAATCTAATATAATATTTATTTCTTTTCCATTCCTAGCCGCTAATTTCGCCAGCGTATCAGCCTCTTCGTTGCCCCGCAATCCAATATGCGATGGAACCCACTGCAACCTCAGTTGGGTGCCTTTTAAAATAATTTCATCAATTTTAGATAAGATACTATAAGCTATCGATGCACCTCCGTGACCAGAGGCGCATCGAGCTATATGTTGTAATGAACATTTGCTATCTGTACAAATTACAACATTTTTGTATTCACAATGATTAATTATATAAGTCAAAGCCTCTGAGATTGCAATGAGCTCCAACGTCATAATGGATGTATGTTCACTTATTTTAAAACAATTATCCTGAGTGCTTATATCAATATTAGGTATATAATATGCAGACCCATGACCTTCCACACTCTTCGAACCATCTGTAAATATATAAAACCGACCACTATACTTTGTATATAATTCACTAATAACTGCATATTTTAATATATTACTATCGTATGAACTACTATCATAAACTCGATGTACACACGGCTACACATCAAGCTGTACATTTCCAGTATAAGCCGATCTCACATTGTATAGGATTTCCGTACAGTGCGAGATCAACGTAAACTGGAAATGTAGCAATGCGTACCATATTCTCGGCCAGAGGTAGCTGTAGATGTAGATGAAATCAAAATGCTTCAGGGATAGCTAAGTTTTGGACATGAGGGAACATGTATTGTAAATTGATTGATTGTTTGATGTTGAGCAGAGTCATAATATATACTTACTATTGTATCAGTGTAAATACATTAATGTTTTAAGACAACGTTTTTATTTCTGAATCATTGTGTCCATTTCAATGGCGCGGCCATATTGAAAAAAAAAAATCGACCAAGATTTTGTAAAAATTAGATTCCCATAAACTCAAAGTTATGCTTAAAAAGTTATAAGGGTTTCAACGTGGCCGCGCCATTGCAACGCGGAGCACCGCGCGGCCACGGAGATCTTTAAAACTAAGCGTTGCAGAGACCTGACATTTACATAGATAGGTAAATGATAGAATGAATTTGTAAAAATATAGAATAAAATTCTAGGTTTATATTTTAGGTGCTGTAAGACTAAAGACTATAACCTCGTGGCCGCGCCATTGAGACGGTGAAAAACACGATATCGCCGTTATCTCGCTGAAAAAGCATCTCAGACGTCTGACGTTTTTTGTAAAACCCAGATTTGAATTTGTTAAAATTAGTAAAAATACAAAAAAAAAAATCCTAGGATTTTTTGTACGGTATCGCGATACGTTTTAAATGTTTCGATAGGGTGACCGCGCCATTGAAACGGACACGAATCGTTGTGGTCTCTTCATTATCCTCTCAACTGACCGACCTAATCGACTACTTCAATGTTTTTATATGCACTTTGCCCAAGCCATCTTTCTCGATGTCTATTGCTGGGTAAATTTACTTTTGTGAGATGTTCGTCGTTTGAAGTCTCAAAAACTCATGCTGTCGCTTAGTAGCTACTTTATTTTGTGATGGGAACATTATAGGCTAGTTATGTAGTGTGTTCCCACTGCTGGGACACAGGCCTCCTCCCTGTGAGAGGGAGTGGGCCATAATCCACCACGCGGGACCAGTGCGGGCTGGTGGATGTCACATGTCTTTGAATTTTTGGTTCTAGGACGCACCGGCTTGCTCAGAATGTTTTCCTTCACCTTTCTGAGGTAACAGAATACATGTATATAGGGTGGTAGTGGGGATCGAACCCATAATTTTAGTTGCCATTTACTAAACACTTTTTCTCCCTTCACTCGTCATGGAACACACAATAAAACAAAGTTAATGATATTAAAAACAACGGTATATTAATAAAATTTACATTATTTACACATTTGTACAAAATATATCGAGAGAACCTTCACAGAAGGCATAATCAGGCACTTTACATACACTACTTAAATACTGAGTCTTTACACATGACATATCATACACGCGACACGTGTAACGGTCTCTTGTAATAGGGATGATGGGAGCGGAGGAGTGGGGGGGCACAGCAGGGGGCTTTACGAGGGGGACATAATGCCCTACGCCATACAGCCGCAGATTTCCTTGACCATGCCCAAGCCCCCGCCGCGATACCACACGACAGCCCCAAACAAACTGACAACCCACTCGAACCAGCACCTTCCTCGACCTTTCCAGCGTCTAACGCAACAAGCAAGGCCAGGCCGCTTCGTGACTCCCTAATACGAGCTTCTAAAACTCGCGCTCCGGTGCCCAAAGAAGCCAGTATAAAGTATAGCAGACCAGCCGCCGCTGCGCGCGCTGCCAGTCTTCCCACTCTCTTCGCTCCTCTTGAATCTAGGGCACGTCGCACCCTCATAATGCCAGGACACGCTCCAATCGCCAGAGCCACGGACGTAACCAGCAAAGCACCTCTAGGCACGCCAACCAACGCTGCAGCAGCCGTGTCAGATATTCCACACGTTCCTGTCAGCTCATCGGCTGTTACTCTTCTTAATGCTAAGGCAGCTGCAGTCCAAGCGCCTGCCCAGCCCCAGGAAACAGCGTGGAGGTATGCCGCTGCCCTTTCTAAGGCTTCAGTAGACCATTCACTGGCTGCAGTCAGGTACCACGCGACGCATGCGTTGGCGAACCACGCGTCTGCTGCTAAAGTGAAGTAGTAAGTGAGACAGAAGAAGGCGACGCAAGTCGGTGAAGCTAAGCCGTCCACGGCTAATGTACTACTGGAACAAGACACTATTTTCGCTCCCAACCAGCCTCGAGTGACGTGCGCTAATGCGACGATCGCGTGACACGCTGCCATCCACACAACAGGCCGCTCTGGGTATCTGTAGCGCGAAGGTTCCGCGCAGAATGTGAGCAACGCGAATAAAGTTGACAACAGAGAAAACCACGCTAATGTGTTCATCCAGATTTCTGCTTTTCTCTTATCTCCCTGACTGTATCTGGCGTGTTGCCCACATGCAGGCCAGCATTCTCCAGTAGGTGCCCTTGTATGAGCAGGAGGACATCCATGTTCCCTTATGTCGTGGTCATGGAACGGCCAGCGAGAAGCCGGGGGTGGTTCTGGTTCTGACTCGCTGGCATTCGGTGGTCGCATGCATAGTCTTCTATCAGCTCGTAGCGGGAAGGCGGAACAGTCGAGGACTATTGTCGGCAGCATCTGCTTCAGTTGCTCCTTGCAGTCATCGACGACGTTCTCGCACAGCGCTCTGCAGGCACTGACGGAGCCCGACACCTCCTCTGAGCAGAGTGGGGCGAAGGCAGAGCAGAGAAGAAACCGAGCGTGGACTGAACACCCACTCGCCAGGATGCCGGTGAAAGACACCATCTGAAATAACCAGAAAAAAACAAAATTAGGACATGTTTAAAAGCTGCATACGCAAAATTAACATTAGACGAAGCAAGTTTTATTTCCACATAATAAAACAAACTACTTCAACATTATACCCTATCATAAAAGCTTCCACAGTCTTAAAAATGTTATTTTATTTAGCCGTAGTAAAACGCTCACAAAGGGCAGTATTCTGTGCCTCTCGGCATTCTGCCTGGAGGCATGGGTCGTGGAGCAAAAAGGCACCAAATGACAGGTTGAGAGACAATAGCAAGGTCGCCGGAGAGACTTGTTTTTGTTCAAACCAGAACGGATGTCACGCAATCAAATCAAAAGGCCGAAAGCTTGGAAAGGGTTCGGTGCCGAAAATTAAGATGACTGCGAAGTATTTTTAAAATTCGTTTGAGTCAGACTAATTAAGGTTTATGAAATGTACCTATAACCGCCAAAAGCCTGTTACGAAAGACCGAGTCTCAAAAATTACAAGGCGATATTTTTGTGTCCGATTTCAAAGCACGGAGAATTTACCCAGTGCAATTCCCAGGTCAAATTCACTGCTGTAACTTAATACTGGCGGCTTGCTGCTGACCATCTCACACGGTACTAACTGAACTACCTGGATAGACTATCTATTAAATTCCGTGTAGCATAAAACGGATACAAAGTGTCAAGTTCTTCTCGGCTCAACTTTCAAATTTCCTGTTAAATACATTGTAATATGGTATCGAGGCGGTTATCTGCTAGGTTCCATATCGACAACAAGTAATCTTTTTTAATTTGTTTTTCCCTAATGATTTAAGTTCATTAACTCTTCACGGGACACTTAATGAATGGTCCCTCGGTGTAATAATAACAAAACTTCAATTGTGTCTCGTTCCGTATCTTTCAAAGGGTTAAATGTTCGGTCCATAAAAATGGCAATATTATTTTAAAGATATTTTTTAACATGTCTAAATTTTGAAATAAAAAATCATTTAATCAAACTAGGCTGAGAATCACCACTTTTTGAACGTCAAAATTACATAAGACAGGCTCCCAATACGCCCGCCCTTCACCACTTCTTAGTGCTGGGAAGAAGTAGTGGTGCAGCAGACGAAACTATTAACCTACTCGACTAGGTACCTACTAATGTGTACATCTCATAATGCCCCTTTTTAATACGAGATTATCTAATATCAAGCTAGACGCCTTTCTACTTATTACCTAATCAGTTTATAGCTCCTCCTAGATATGTGTACCTAATCTCTGCCTAGCTATCAACAAAATCTTAAATAAAAACTCCCGATATTCTCTCCAAGTCCAAGACATTCGTTCATATCGGTCTGCTGCGTATTTCCAAAGGCTTTTTTCAATGGAAGTCTGTCGCATTGTTGTAGGATAATTGCCTTGGTGGCCTGCTCGGCGCAAAAAACGTTTATTTCGCAAACCCGTGCCTTGGGACGGATTACACGAGGCTCCGACACTAATTTCGTTTCGAATGATTTGAAATAACCGTTTTTTGATGGAGGCGGTTTTGATAGTAAATTAATGTGCCATGATGAGCGCAAATTAGGGAGATGGGAGCAGGAAGTTGTTTTGATAAAATTATAGTGTTCCAAGAGCCTTGTTCAGTGTTTTTTTTACGATTAGCCTAATATCCTTACAGACACATAGGGAAGATACTAAAAAAATGGCGTCCTATTCTACACTTAGAGGGAAAGTATATCTTCTTTATTTTCACGGGGGGCAGTGAAATAATTAAAATTATCTTAAGTTTTCTGCAATTTGTACATCAGAGTTAGGTTAAGTATGATTTGCGACCGTAACAAAAATGGCTGAAATCATTATCAAAGACCGATGACAATTCAATATTTTCATTGTTCCATTATAAATTTATAATGGCCAAAAAAATCACGCTTTTGTAGACGAACTAAAAAATTTAAAATAAGTAATAGCTAAAAAAAATTAATAAAAATACGCTTTCCAAACGCTTTTATAGCGTGTCTTTTATTTTTTAAACAATTATTTTTCATGAAATAGTACACTAACCTGTAAATTGGAAAAAGAATTAGTAGGCTACCGTACCGCAGTGATGAGGTCGAGTTATCAAAAGAGATTCTATGATAAGGAGGCTTTACAAAAACTAAGCAAGTGCTAAATTGGTTGGCAAGCCAAGTCAATCACGCTAGCATTGAACTACCTATTACACAAATAGCCACTTCACAATATATGTTAATGTTTCGGGTCATCAGAACCTTCAACGTGGGACGTCAGAAGATACTATTAACAATTCAATTTCCCTAAGGCTTGACCCTTTACTTGTGAGACGGCAACGTTAAAGTACTTAAACGTCTTAAATCATTACTGCGGGCCCTAATGCGTCGTTTACAATCGAATTAAAAGCCAATTTATACCGATTCCGGCTAATTCCGACGGAATCGGTAATCGGAATCGATTCTGCTGGACTTTTGACTACAATTTGATGCCGGCAGTTCTCAGTAGTTCCGTGTGGTGCCGGACGTAAAAGAATAGCACCATCCCATTTCTTCCCGTGGGTGTCGTAGAAGGCGACTAAGGGACTTACTAGAATGGCCAGCAGCGTTCTCTATGCATTTGACCACCATACTGCGATCGCCAACCCGCCTGCCAAGCGTGGCGATTATGGCAAATCCCCCGTTTTGGGGGAGGCTTATGTCCAGCAGTGGACATCTTTCGGTTGGTATGATGATGAGTTCTCAGTAAATTCTATAAGGCTGCTGGAACTGTAAAGATTACATAACTTTTAAGATTAGGTTGAGTTAGCATCAGGTTATGATTTTGATGTGGCAAATTCAAACTCCACTTTGAATTGTCAAGGAAACGGTCAGTCAAAAACATGAAGCTAGTTGCCCATTCCAAAGAGTAGTAGAGTCCTATGAAGAATCAGGGCCCTGAGACAAAACACATTTCTGTTAGCGTTCACGCCAAACGCTACGCCAAAATGTATGGGAATGACATTACCTGCGGAAAAGACACGACGTAATCTTTCTGCAGGTAATGTCATTCCCGTACATTTTGGCGTATCGTTTGGCGTGAACGCTAACAGAAATATGTTTTGTCTAGGCCTGCTGTATTCTTGAGTATAATTTTGAATGTTTTTGTTGGTATTATGGGGTGTGCTAGCTGATATATGGCAAATAATTTAATGGTTTGTGTTTCGTAATTTTATTTACTAACTATTGAGAATCAAGTTCCAGTTCTTCTAACATAATTAATGAATAGACAGCTATGCTGCTGGGGACTTCTCCTTCTCAGCTAAAGCACTAGGAAGTGGTGAAGAAAGAGCGGGTGTGTTGGGGGACTGTCTTATGTAATTTTGACAATTAAAAAGTGCCGACTCTCAGCTTAGTTTGAATAAATGCCTTTTGATTTCGATTATCGTTGATGCCGTTTTATCGAAAAGATCTCCTGATAAACCTCAGATCTTAGTGAAGCATGGGTGGATAGGATGAACATCATACCTAATATGAGTGGATAAAACATCACTTTCACACTGAAAGTTTACTGAAGTACCTGCCCAAGAAAGTACGAGCCCATAGCGCCTCACAAATTAGAAAATAATTAATGAAACGACTTCCAATCATATTGTCATTGTACTCCAAGATAATGGGTGATTTATAAATAAATGTGAAAATGATGTTATAACACAAAGGTCATCGCACCTCAACATTATATCCGTGATAAGGTAATCCTCATTACATGACACTTATTAGAGTCCTACTTCACTCTAACTTGCCTTGAATTAATTAGCGTGAAAAGCTTTTTGTTTTGAATTAATGTTGGACATTTTCTTAACTACTGGAATTACCTTTCATTCGTTATGAAAATGCTAAAAGGCAGACTACCTACTCAAAATTGGAATAACAAACTCCTCCGCAAAATGAATTTTATGCAGCCAAAGAGATTTTTTTAATGTCTTTTATAGCAGCCCAAAAGTTCATAGGTACCTAGTTTTAATCTCAGGAAAGATAGGTACCTACTTCAAATGTAAATACCCATACAAATTGCGTAACTTCAGAAACATTACATTACCTAAATGAAACTATTAATTCTTGTCAACAAATTAACATAATTTGTGTAAGCTATTCCAATAAAATTCCGTTTTTACATTTTTACCCGTTTTAGAGGCTTGTTTGGCTTTGTGCCTTTGCTTCCTTCGCAGAATTACTGTGTCCTATTATATGATGTGAACTGATTGAAATTTTACCTACAACAACAGTGAACAGGCATCTTCTGGGCACGCTCGTTCCATCTATGCGGTTCTATGAACAGTTTGTTGCTGAGGGCGTTGTCTGCCTGAGACATTCTGAGCATTCCCTACGAGACTCAGCTCAGTTTATAAAAGGATGTTATTTTACGCATTTTTTGGTTGACTGCACAAGAAGATCTGCACTGACATTAATCCGTATAATAACATCAAACATGTCTTTTACAAGTATCGATCAAACTAGTAAAAATTCTCCTACTTTTCCTGTTTTTTGCTGCACTCGAACTCTTACCGCCAAAATCCATCGTCACGGATTATTATAAAGAACCAAACAGTATTTATTACCTGCGTCTGCGCATATCCTATTAGAACGGTAGATTGCACTCAAAACGAAGTGTATTTTAGTGTTTTTTTCTTTGGACAAACGTTTCGTTCTAAGCCAACAATTGTAAGCAAACATATATGTTTGCGTTCGGAAAAGGTTTAAGGCGGCACCACTTAAGATATTTCAGTTAAGGCCATGTTGATTTAACGTTACATTTTATTATTTTGTCGTTCAAAGTATTTTGTCACGGGTAGGTGAACTTTTAGAGATTGCTTGTTTTAAATAGACTGTGATCTTTAGCAGAACTTGTTAAATTATTTAGTCATACATAAGTATGGTACACGTAGGCATGTACTTAAGTATGTTTAAACAATAAAATATGGGTTTAATTACAATAACAAACGATCAATTACGAGATTAAATATAAACGGTGGATTAATCCAGTTTTTGCGACGCATATCTGTCGAGATATTTATATTAAACTGGTTTATTTCTGATTGCAATTAAAAGCGCAACCTTTATGATGTAAATAAGTGCTCATTATCTCGGTATCATTATTAAGTCCCATATATTACCAGCTTCCTTTCGAGAACCATGGATTTAACATTTGACATAAAATTAAACAGTTTTTGTCTCTTTTTTAGGATGGGAAATCATCACATAACTTCTCCCACTCTGGTTGGAGCAGGAGGGCGTGTCAGACTCTTACTGACTAAAACCCACCCGTGTTCCTTCAGTTGCCTGTGTGCCAGGGTCCACGGTATCTCTTTCTAACAACCCGCACCCCTGGCAGGCATCGGTCCTTACGGACCCCATCAGTTGGTGCTGACATCTCGTCGACCCGGGTTTGTTGGTCCTTACCGGACGGCGAGCTACCCATTTCTCAACGTCCGCAAGCCCGCGCCTACGGTAGCCGGGAATCGGCTTAGGTTTCCCGACGCCCAGGGCGTCTCCTGCGGCGACTAGGGCCGAGAGGGCACATAGATTGCCTCTCCCTCACGTGCGCCGCCTCGCTTTTCGCGAGCATTACTGCTTCGCAGAAGGAGGTGACGGCTACCCATGCACTCTCGCTCCGCACCATAGCCTGGACCAGGGCCGGACGCGAGAGATCGCCGCCGCCGATCGCCTTCACGAGGTCACGGCGGTGTTCTGCCCAAGCCGGGCAGACCTCCACCGTGTCCTCCGGGCAACAGTTTTTGCTAAAGCTAGGTATGACATGTCCTTCCACAGGGTTCTAGCTACAAACTTTATCAAATTCAGTGCAGTAGTTAAGTTGTGAAAACGTTACATACAAACATACCTCCACACTTAATATTAGTTCCTATGGATCTTGAGTGGTGTGTAACCGGCTCCTTAACAAACATTTGCCCACATAAGTGGCATCGGATGTTTTTGGATCACTTATAAGGGTTTCCATTGATATAAATAGCCAGATTATAATAACATACACAGCCATTCAAAAACCAACCTTCCTCCACTCCCATACAGTCGAAATGTGAGTCGTTTTTCAGTTTCGTTTGTTTACTTTAGCTGATCCATTGAGGTATTTAGTTCTCGGAGTCGTATTATTTATTTGCTTGGGTAAACATACGATAGTGGCGGTGGATTGAGTGATGACGTCATGAAAGGTGTACCTATTGTACCGAACAATGGAAGGAGCTTTTAGAGAACTGTTGTAGAAATATTTGTATCAATGGAGCTTTGTTTTTGATGGCTTGAGGCGTCTAGCTAGGATGTTTGATTAAACCAAATATTAACTTCTTGTTTTTTATTCTCTTCTTCTTCGTTCTCACTGCTGAGACATAGTGGCCTTATGTGATGAAATAATTTACACGAAGTAAAACCTGCTTGGGTTTGAATTGAACCTACGATCTACAACTCGTAAATTGAAGCGTACTTGCTACTAAGGATCTACCGAAAACGCATGGTAAAGGTAAACACTCACAGCAAAGTATTTTCGTCTGTCTCATAAATTGCTCACAAAACCTATCCTATTATTTCGAACGTTCATCCACCAACAACAAAGGACAGGGCACGACAAAAAATTAATTACCGACATGTTCTGAAAATAGCCGAGTGCGCCCGACTGCGCGCGCGCATGCTTTGATGTCTTCACGGGACAGTTGCAGTACCGACCGCGTTTGATGGCCCATGCAGCCCGGGCTAGGATCCTTATAATGTATTGAGTTACTGGAATGAAGCTTTTCAGGAATTCTCTTTTAGATACTATTTAACTTAAGTCACTGAAGTTATACATGAGTATAATCTTCCTTCGGTGATGGAAGGAAGATTTCCAGGAATTCTCTCCTACTATTTAACGAAACTTTCAAATAAGCGAAGCGTGTGGTCCTGTGGTAAATGTAAGATGATCCTCAGCCATGTAAGCACACTTGATAACAAAATATAATTCAGTTTAATTAAATAGGAACTACATAGCTATTCATCATTTCGAATCAGAATCGCAAATGATACCTACATTTTCGGTTATATCTAATTTGCCTTGTGCCCGACTGCAAATAGCTGTCGGAAGAAAAGCGGTTGACTATAATTTAAACTGTAAAAATTTTCGGGTTTCGGGTGCCTTGAATATGAACAGAGAGGCTATTATATCCTGTTCTGAAACTGTTCAGAAATAACTACATATTTTGCTGAACTGAATAGATATTATCATTCTTCATACGTAATAAGTGTTCCTAGACTTCACAAGAACTGCAAAACTAATAACTCGCTAAATAAACTTCAAAGTTCTATCTTCAAAACCAAACGTTAATAATGTTAAAATAAACACATTTTTCCACGTATTTCCTCTATTAATATATCTAGAAGTATTTGTTCTGTACACAGCTCAATACGGCACATCAAAGCGGCGCAGGCGCATACGGACATGCCTTCGTTGCGACGATCAAAGAGCCCGTGGACACGGTGATCCATTTACTTTGAGCAAGCAGGTCGGAATATAGCTGTGTCCGTTTACATGTAGTTTTTAGGTGTAGGTAGGGTTTGTGGAGTTGTATGATGCAATGTAATTTAAGTGCTTGAATAAAAGCCGACACTTTGGGACACTCATCAACAGCGAATTAGGTTTCCTACTATTTTTCTGGCTAACTGACCGACTCATTGGCTATTAAAAAAACTACAGTATAATAATGAAGTAGGTATGGTCTAATTGGCTTTTTTTTCTACGAAAGCTTTAAAAATGTAAGTAGGTAAGTAATTGATGAATGGGGAATGCAACTGATAAAATGACTGTCGTAGCTAGCTCCCTAAACAAGCTAATTGCAATGCGTGGGGAGGTATAATATTTTATTTGGCGCGTTAGTGTGTTCCTAAATACTCCGAAATTGGAATCCGCTATTTCCCGAAAGACCCTAAAATTAGAAGATTGTGACCTAAAGCTAGGTAGGTGTTTGTAGGGAATTTTTTAAATAAGACATAGGTACTTCGAGGCTATATCAGAAACATTTTGAAGAAAGTGATTACGAGGAAATATTTACGGTTTAAAATTCTGACACTTTCTGTGTCAAATACCTACTTGATTTAAAATGTTGAAATTGCCGATATTAACGAAATATTTAGGGAAATAAAAGTAAACTCATGAAGTCGTGAATGAACACGAAATGCAATTATTTAAAGAAATGCCAAATCGATTGTACGCTGTAGGAACCTAGCTATGATCACGCCATCTACAATTAGCTTTGCCCGACCTTCCCCAGGCTATTGCTTAAATATGACTGTTGTTTCCAATTGAATTTCCTGTTGACTGTTTAGAAAGGACAACAATGTGATACCTAATGCTGATATAACACACTGTATCATTGACAATGTTTTGGCAGCAGCGTGTCGACAAAAGATTACAAACAATGCACGTGACTGCGGAATTCGATAAGCATTCTTTTTCAATAAATTCTTTAGAAAGTAAATAAATACATAAGTGCTGTATTTCTGTGAAATAATGAACGAATGACGACTGACTGACGAACGACTTCAATGATGAAAGAAATAGAGAGAGACGAGAAGATAATCGTAGGATCAACGAATAGCAATCTATTGTTGATGGAAGACGTAGTGATTTTTTAGGGTAGGAAATCATCGAATAACTTCTCTCGCTCTGGGTGGAGCGGGAGGGCGTGTCAGACTTTTACTGATTAAAACCCACCCGTGTTCCCTCAGTTGCCTGTGTGCCAGGGGCCACGGTATGTCTTTCGAACAACCCGCACCCTGGCAGGCATCGGCCCTTGCGGACCCCACCAGTTGGTGTTGACATCTCTTTGAGGCGCGTGAGTACACTGGGGCCTATCTGACCTCTACAAACCAGTTACTGGGTAAAAAGATACCCCTTGGTGAGACTGGTTGCCAGACTTTCGGGCTTTTTGCAAGGCAAGACTGTCAATGATCCACGAATGACAGCCGGGACCAACGGCTTAATGTACTTTCCAAAGCACGGAGGGGTTTCCGTATGTTAAGATGGTCACCCATCCACGCCCCGACCGCGGCAAGCGTAGCTTAATCGATCGCCCCGTGAGGCTATTATTACTTAGCCACGGCCCCTCAAGTAAACTAACAAATAAACTTTTAAATCATTTTACATTTTCTCGCCACCAATATCACGATGTGATACGATACGGGATCACACAAAACAAAACACTGTCATTACAATATTGATAATGGTCACTTAACTATCTAAGTTGTCATTATCGTGACCCATTTGTCCAACAACCACTATCAGTCATGATTGTCCCTAAAAATTATGTTTTAAAATAATTGAGTGCGAGCTGCACCAGTAGCAGTACTAGCAGGGTGCTCCGATATACAACAGATATTTATCTATTTAAACAGTGTAATGGTTTTTTTTTTTTTCTGGGTGGGAAATCATCAAATAACTTCTCCCGCTCTGGGTGGAGCGGGAGGGCGTGTCAGACTTTTACTGACTAAAACCCACCCGTGTTCCCTCAGTTGCCTGTGTGCCAGGGGCGGCGGTATCTCTTTCGAACAACCCGCACCCCCGGCAGGCATCGGCCCTTGCGGGCCCCTCTGTTGCTGCTGACATCTCTTTGAGGCGCGCGTGGAACACAACGCGCCGTCGACCCGGGCTTGGTCCTTACCGGACAGCGAGGTACCCATTACTCGCCGTCCGCAAGCCCGTGCCTACGGTGGCCGGGAATCAGCCTGGGATTCCCGACGCCCAGGGCGTCTCCTGCGAAGGCCACGGCTGTGAGGGCGCATGTACTGCATCTCCCTCACGTGCGCCGCCTCCCTCTTTGCGAGCATAACTGCTTCGCTGAAGGAGGCGACTGCCAGCCATGCCCTCTCGCTCCGTACCAGGGTCGGACGCGAGAGATCGCCGCCGCCGATCACCTCCACGAGGACACGGCGTTGCTCCGCCCAAGCTCGGCAGACCTCCACCGTATGCTCCACCGTGTCCTCTGGGCGATCTTCGCAATGGAAACACCCGGGCGTTTTCTCCCGCCCTATCCGAAACAGGAACCTCCCGAAACAGCCATGTCCGGTGAGGACCTGTGTCAGGCGGAAGGTGAGGACGCCATGCCGCCTCTGAAGCCACTCCTCAAAGAGGGGACTTACCGCCGCAATCGCGGCGTGCATTATCGTGAATTCGTGACCCATTTGTCCAACAACTACTATCAGTCATGATTGTCCCTAAAAATTATGTTTTAAAATAATTGAGTGCAAGCTGCACCAGTAGCAGTACTAGCAGGGTGCTCCGATATACAACAGATATTTATCTATTTAAACAGTGTAATGGTTCCATTGCTATTTATCACTTCATTAGCTTTGTCGGCCCTTTGATCTAGCGGTGCGTGGATAAAACCCTTCGCAGGGCTGTCGCGTTTTGTGGAGTTTGTGTGACTCCTTGTTTTGGGTTAATCGGATAGCATATGAAGTTTATCTATAATATTCTGTTAACGTTCATTAATTATAATTGAACAATTCAAATCACGAAATCATCAGCGATTTAAGCTTTACTAGTCATCTTATAAAATGTCAATTTTATTTATGCAAGATGCAGTATCTTATTTTGAAAATCTTTGCACAACACACTGTGGGCACAGCGTTATTTTTAATTCAATTATACAGGGTGACGTCATTTTAAAGGATGGCATCATTACACAGAATAACATCATTTATACACGGTGTCAGTATAGATAGTTATTTCTTAGCACTGTTATTTTCTGACCAATAAAAATGACAACAAAAGTGTCGATATCCATATAACCTGTTTGTTCTTACGGCCAGTTTCGAAAATGCTGTACTTACAAATTATTTGAAACTTACGAACCAATAGGCAGTAGGTCTCCCTTAATGGCAAACGACATCGCGATAGACCCAGACGGAGATAGCAGGATTTCCTTTATTAAAGTTTGGTCCTTGGCAGCTCTAGACAGCGGTGGTTCGAGAGGTAGAAAGAGAGGTCTTTGGCCAGCAATGTTACGTTAATGGCTAATAATATTTAAATAAAATAATGTAAAATTAAAACATAACATAACTCCCACACCCTATTTAGGGTCAGCCCTACTGCGTAAACATCAAAGCGTTTGCCGACGCGTAAACACGCTCGCGTGGAGTGACGCGGCGTCATAAAAACAACGCTACTAACGTTTATTTTGATTGTACCTACTACAAGCGCGCGCGCACCACGCGAATACAACCGGCCTTTGTAATCAACCGCTTTTATATGCCGACGGTATTCCGTAGGGTTATGAGCAAAATTGTTTATAATTTTAGAGTATGCCGGTCGTTGTTCTGGAAGCAAAATAAGAATTTGTTACGTCTATATTTTTTCATAATCTTACATGCATGGTGTATTTAACAGCCAAAACATGAGTTGATACATCATTTCAGCCGGAAGACGTCTACTGCTGGACATAGGCCTCCCCCAAAAGGGGGGGTTATACCATAATCGCCACGCTTGGCAGGCGGGTTGGGGATCGCAGTATGGTGGTAAAATGCATAGAGAACGCTGCTGCCCATTCTCTAGTAAGTCCCTTAGTCGCCTTCTACGACACCCACGGGAAGAGATGGGACGAGTTGATACGTTACTTTGTATTTATTTCGTTGGCGCTCCTAAGGACCTACCCAGTACAGGCTTTCCTCTTCATATCATCTAATGATGTTCCCACCGCTGGGACACAGGCCTTGTTTTAGTGAGGGATTGGTCTACCACGCGGGCCCAGTGGGGTTGGTAGATGTCACATTTCTTTGAATTTTTTGGTGTTGGGACATACCGGTTTCCTTACGATTTTTTCCTTCACCGTTTTGAGAGCGGTGGTGACGAAATACTTTACAGAAAGTAAACCGCCTGCCGGGGTTCGAACCTACAACTCGTGAGTCACGTCCGAATCTACTGGGCCACCACTGGTGCACTGCCCTACAGGCTTAGCACGAGCACCGATTTGTCGATGGAATAATACACATGACCAATAACTAAATGATGTTACAATAAGAGAAAATAGCGATGTTTTTCTATTAATGATCACAGTTTTGCGTTCTAAACGAATCATGATTTTGTAGATAATCGTTTAAACTTTGTGGCCGTCGAGTAGAAAGTTTGTTGTCAGTGTGATTTTGACAGTTTGGGAAGAAATATTCTTCTGAAACAGTCTACATTTATAAGGACCTAGACAAAGATCGTTAAAAACGAACGACAAAAGGACAGACTGTAGAAGGATATCTACGGAGCGATGTCAAAAATGGAGAAACATTTTGTATTGAAAAAGCACTGTCCATTCTTCGTAGAAAGAGAAAACGTCACGCTAAGCCTGCTCTACCACTGCAGCTTGCCTCTTAATCTATTGAAACTATGAACTACGCTAAGCCAGATAACAGTCACAGTATTACCACTGATCTGCGGCCTACTATATCATAGAGCATTTCTTACTCGTCCAACTCTACATAATCCATTTCCATTTTTTCGAAACCATTCAGAATTTATCAGAGATCTCCTATCATTTAGACTTGTTTCTAAGTAAATAAAGCGGCTATCCTCTATTCTTAGATAAACTAAACTAGGACTGCCGTACACCATAGATACGGCATGTATACAGGTTGTATACACATCCTATATCCAGCCAGCCGGATCAACCGCTCCCTGAGGTTAATGCCGCCATTATATTGACCCTAATTGGCTTAAACTTTAATTGATTTCTTTACTATATTATATCAGTTTTTGTAGACCGGTAGCCTGATATCAAATACGCTGATTAATGAGTATAGATGAGCCAATTAAACCTCTATCTCTGAGATCAATTAGTAAAAAAATACACCAATTAATGTTGATTCCACGCTGATTTAAGAGCAGATGGCACGGAATGTATTGGGTGATTAGTTTCCCACGCATGATATACTTCGATTGAAGGATGGGCCTTGGGACTGGTGGCATTCCGTTAATCGCAGAGGTTGTGAATGTTATCAAAATCACAAATGAACATGATTCAGTGATTGAAGTAGTTGTTCTTAGCGTTTCGATGGTAAAAGTTCATCTTTGGCCCAAAATTCAGCTGCGCGATCTCCGCTGACGGATGTAGTCATAAGATCTACAAACGCACAGGTGAAAGCGCATGCGGCGCAGGAAGGTGGGCCATTATCTGTGGGGAGGCGTCAGATAAGCACCCGAGATCAGTGTATATTGATGATCATAAACAGTGAAAAGTCTGACTGTGCTTTTTGTATAAAGACAGAAGCAAAGAAGAAAAACTAAGAAACCAAATGCCAATTTCCCATGTTTTTAAGAACATTTGAAAGAAAGAAAGAAAAATTGATTTATTTGTCACAGAAACACGTGCATATAAAAGATGACATACTTAACATAAAAAAAAACATGATACACACACAGATACATAGGCATAAAGAAGATAAATAATCACCATCATTCATCATCATCATTCTAACCTCTCCGTCTCTAACTGTCAAAAATACCTTTAAGTTATCCGTTTTATCCACATTTCTGACAATTTTTCGTCATTCATTGTCAATGAGATGAGATTGCGACTAGATTTTGAATATTTTTAATAACGGAATTGACTTGCGCGCCAATCTTCGCTGTCAAAACACAAGATGCTGGCTCTTGGTGTAAACCATTACTCAATTCACATGCAATACGTGCATCGAAATCAACGTATCAACAGTTTCCATCAACACGCCAGCATGGGCCATAGTGTAAACTCAGCACACCACTCCCGCCAATGTGTACAATTATGTTTTTCTACGATCCCGCTGCCCCACTTTCCACAGCTGAGTTACTTCAAGCCACACTTCCGGCTGCAGCTGATATATTCGAGGCACAGACACCATAAAGCCATGGGATTGAATCATGTGAAAGCGCCCACTGTTCCCCATCATGGATTAATTGGCGGTTTACGGGCAAACCATGATACAGGCACACGCAGAAGTTCAAGGGACTGCTTTTTATTTATTGGATCTCCAAACGCGGCTACACAATTACATGTATGTTTGCTGGGATAAATACTGGTGAACGCTTCCAATTTATATGAAACCACATCACTTTTCACAAACGACGAATTGAATGTGAATTCAATCCTGGAACAGCACCCTGTTTACGTAACACACTATAAATCAGAATCTGAATCATTTTCTAGGTTACTGCTAATCCATTGCTTCTTATGTTCGAAAAATTTGTCGGCTCGAGAATGTAAATAACGCAATGATTGTTGTTGAACAGTCAAAATGACAGCCATTCCTATAGCCATTATTGATGGTGTGTACACAATAACCTAGCAAATTAGTAAGAGCTCTAAAGGCTGACAACCAGTCTTACCAAGGAGTAACGTCCAACTAGTGTCGTTTTATAAAATTAAATTATAATATTACTAGCTTCTGCTTGCGACTTCGTTCGCGTCAAATTCCTTGCTCCCCCGCCCCCCCCGTCGTCGCTTCGAATCGCCTGCCCGTGCGAGTACTTCGTATTCATTACTTTTGACGTGACAACGTCTTATAAATTGGTTTGCCGGGTGACACTTCAAGAAACTGCGTTACGCTCCGCTCACGTTATGCGCTCACAATGAGAGCGAGTGAGAGGCACGCGTCCCTTCCACTCGGGCATGGTTAGCCCGCCTAAGAGCGAGAGAGACAGACATAAAAAGTGCAAGTTATTGTATGTATATTTGTATATAAATACGTATGTATGTGTAAAGGTAAAAATAAAATTTTGTTAATATGAAATTCAGTGCGAGATTCTTTGTATAAATTAATGTTTTAAATATAATTCTTTGTATGAATAAATGTTTTAAATTGTTACTATTATTTCATCCTTCTTCCTACTATACGAATCGTTGTCACGTAAAACTTTCGCCCGTATACCGACTTTACAGGCAACCAATTTTTTTTTCTCTTAGCTAGACTCCTAAGGGTCTTAGCGTGATGTTATATAGCTTATACATCAATAAAAAATCTAAAATAAAAGTAGCCTAACTTACTCCTTATTACATCAGCTACCTGCCAGTGAAAGTGCCGTCAAACGGTCCAGCCATTTCAAAGATTAGCGGGAACAAACAGACAGACAGACAAAAATTGAAAAAAATGTTATTTTGGTGTATGTACCGTATATATATCCATATGCATGTAGCAAAAAGTGGTTATTTTAATATTACAAACAGATACTGCAATTTTATTTATGTATGTATGGATGTATAGATTATAATAATTAAATATCCAGTAAATGGATTGTGGAAGTCAGAGGCAGTTATCTAACCTCCGTACAAAATACTGATGATCAGCTGCATCCAGTCAGACTGGAAGTCAAACCCCGACATACGTATAGTTGAGAAACGACAAGCATATGATGATGAACAGAATTAATAAGGGTTCTCTTTCTATATTAAGGTGAATAAAGTCCAAATTTTTCCCATACAAACTTCGGGAGTGTATTACTCCACTGTTCGACAATGAACATCAAATATTAAACAGGGTATGGTTTTGTCTCATTATTAATATTGTCTGTACGAAAAAAGAATACTAAAATAAAAAGTCATTAAGAAGTTACGAGCCAACAAAGATTCGTTTTTCTTGCTAATTTACGAGTAACCTAACTTTGGGCGTGTTTAAGTAATAAAAGAAGTGTAAAATCTGAAAAACCAAGTCGGTACCGACAAAGCTCAAATATCGAAAACTTCAATAAACTTTATTGGTTATTGATTTATGCAGTGGCTTTTTCATAAAACCCGATCTTCCGAAGGACTGTTCTTAATTTTTTACGCGCCTGTTGTACAATGAACGATCCTGCATCTCGCTCAATAACGTTGTACGTGTAGACTTGCGTCTAACTGCTCATCACTGATATCACCTCTGTCGGACACGATGCCTGGCGAGACAGCGTGCTTTTTAGCTAGGCCCATCAGTGAGTTCGAGCCCAAGACTAGGTTCCCCTTCAAGACAGACCATCATCGACCGTCATTGACCGATAACCTTGTGACGGCCGGAGGACTCCGCTGGATGCGGGAAGCACAGAACCGGTCGAAGTGGCGAAGCTTGGGGGAGGCTATGTCCAGCAGTGGACGTCTTTCGGCTGAAATAATGACGATGATTACAGACAGATAGTCCCTTAGTAATTCTGTAAACTTACAGAATCTGTAAGTTAACTGGTTCACGTGTTCTGGTGAACTGCTGAAACATGCTCTCAGTCTGAGGAATGCGTGCAATATCGTGCGTGCATGATGATAATGTTTTGATTGGTCAATCTTAATCCGAATTTATCGTTAAATTGTAATTATGATAATTATCGGCAGATGTTAATCAACTAGTGATAAGTGATATCTAATGTTATCATCAGCTACTGTATTTAGCAAACGAAACGAGAGAATTGCAGTCTCATTAGCGTTTTTTTTTTTTATATTTTCAGTCTATGATATTATAAAATACGATACGATCATGCAATACACAATGATTAATGGCATTGATTGACTTTACAATCAAAACGATTAATTTGATATCTAAGCGCGAAATTAAAATTTTCTTACATTTTTTTTAAGATTTGCAAGTCACTACCAGTGCCAGGTTGTGTGTTAATAAAAACTATTTAATGGAAAAGTCGTTTAATGGAATTAAATGAAGCGCAAATTTTTCAATAGTCAGATAACTTTTATGTGAGGAATAAATAAGTCGGTTTGACAGCTTTTGTATAGAAAATATGCCAAACTGTCAGATTTATTATTCAAATAAAAATTATCTGACTATAAAAAATCAGCCCATAGAGGGTTGTACTGATGGTTGCCAATGACTATAATTCTTCAAATACAAACGTGTTACGGCCGCGAATCATATTTTGTTTACAGCTTGTCACTGACCTTCAAATTGTAATAAACGTAAGATAATTTGAATTTTGCGGGGTACCCAAGAGCTTTCATTGAACTTTTTAAAGTTTGAATTGTCATTTTCAACCTATTTAGGTACTTACTTTATTTAATTTTGCATTTCATTGCTAAAATGTTACAGTTCATGGGAAATCAAATTTTCGTGCATTGGATTTTCTGCAGTATTTTTTTTTTCGTGTACCTACGATCGACCAAGGGAGGCGTGCGCGCGCGCCGATTTACGAGCGACGTTCGTTCTTTTTATTGTTTCGGTTTTCAACTAATCAAGCCAAGAACGGTTGATAAACTATTGTGTCGGTTAATCAGTGTTTTGTTTGTCGCTGATATATGGAGAGGTCAGTGCCTCGAGTAATTGTTCTAACTTTACTTGTGATTTATTTTGTTTAAAGCATTTTGTTTTTGTTTAATTTTTTGAGTGTGTAGGAGTGTTTTGAATTAATATTGCATCCTAATCAATGCTGTAGTAAAACAATTATGAATGGTTCAATGATTTTACATTAGTAATAAAATTATAAATAGATGTTTATACCTTTGACAAGATTATAGTTTTTTTCCATAATAAAGAACTAGACAGACTTTCTTAAAGACGACTGGTATGTAGACATACTGCTATTTTCATCATAATTTAGATCTACTTATGTACGGATTCACAAACAATAAAATTTGTTTCAGTGTTTGTGTTTTCTGCTATAAAGTCCCCGTTCGCGCCGCCGAAGAAATGTTGCAGGGGTACTTTTTCGCCTCCGTATAATTGAAATAATAACTGAAAACCTGTAAAGAGGTCACTGTACTCATCATTATGAGCAACTTTTATCATAGGACCGTCCTTGAAATCGTCAAAAAACAAATCAGCTGTTGTAGTTTTTGTCGAGTTGACAAAAATGTATGGCTTTCCCGTGAATTGGGGAGAAGAAGCACAACATCGAGAGAAAAGGTAAGAGCGGACAGGCCGTTGCGCAAGAGTGGGACAGATCAGGCTAACTAAATCAAAACCAAAATATTTAATTTCACATAATCCTACATAGGCACTAGACTTATGAAACGTCAGAAGCTAGGTAGACAGTTCCAATTGGTCGTTTCCTACGGAGAAGAGCTGGAAAGAAACTCCACGGTATTTCTTTTAAATATCATCATCATCACCACCAAGCATGGCATCATTTGCCATGATGCCATGCTTGGCAGGCGGGTTGGCGATGACAGTATGGTGGTAATATGCATAGAGAACGCTGCTGCCCATTCTCTAGTGAGTCCTATAGTCGCCTTCTACGACACCCACGGGAAGAAATGGGATGGTGGTATTCTTTACGTCCGGCACCACACTTTAAAAAATACTTTTTTCAAAACCGAAATAATTTTTTTCTTTTTTTCATTATTTTTATGAAAACCATTTAAATTAAAAAAACAACACTTATTTCTTAGGTTGTTGTTTCAAATAACAAATCCTAACGTGAGATTTACCCAAGTGTTCTGTAACTTGATCTGGTTAACAGAAACTGGAGGCTAGTCAGTTTGTCCAAGATAACATAAGAAGATAATGTCAAAGTGTAGAATGGCGAGAGGCGACAGGCGCGATACCTGGCGGGTCATACAGGAAACATTAGCAGAATGTCGACGGATCAAGTGTTGGAACATTTACCACGGTAAGTGACACCCGTTTACATCTATAAAATATATCATGAAATACCGAGCTTCTATGAATGGCCTTAAGGTTGAAGCTCCAAGACACCTCCCGAAATTAAAATTTTCTTACGTTTTTTGCAATTTGCAGGTCATTCAATTGAATTAAATGAACTTAGAGGATTGTATTGATGATTTAAATGATTATAAGGGGCCATCCATAAATTACGTCACACGTTAGGGGGGAGAGGGGGTCAACGAAATGTGACATTATGTGACAAGGGACTGAAAAGCTTTGTGATGTCACGTGTTAAAATCGAAAATACTAAAACTCGAATTGTAACGTACTTAAAGCAAAAATTAAAAATATTACTAACTCAATCTATATGGCTTATGTAGGTAGATTATGTTTAATTTATATTAAACAAAATTGGAAAGACGTTTGTTTTAAAAATATGTGACGTCACACAAGGGAGTAGGCGGTTTCACAAGTGTGACCACCTGTGACAAGAAGGGGGGGGCGTCAATAACCATAAAAATTGTGTGACATAATTTATGAATGGCGCCGAAATATGTAATGCCATAATTGTAACGGTCTCGAATGCTATTTTAATCTACATACATTGCACTGACGGACTACCCTGAAGCAAGAAATATTCTTTCTCTAATTCTAGTTACCACTTTACCAGCTTAAAGTTCTGGAAGAGCTAGCTCTAAGCTAGCAATAAGTTGGTTTGTTTCGTTCTATAAGTACTGTTGTGTTTATAGCGGAATAAATTCGTGAATATAGGTAGGTACAACGACTTTGACAGGCGATGTCAATTTTATTTTAGAATTCCTCCGTAGCATCCTAAAAATAAGAGTTTACTGTTAAAAAGTAAGTTTGAAGAAGTCGTAGCTCACGAGACAATACCAGTATTACTACTTGTATTGTCTTCAAAACCCCCGGTACGCTGCGCCCGCGCCGGTCGGTGTTCAGTTCCCCACTGAAGCGTAGCTAATTCATAATAATCGTACGCCGGTCGTGACTATCTCTGATGGTATCCATTAACCATGGTTTATCACAGCATATATCAACCTTAATCCCTCTATATAAAGCTCATATTTGCTTGCTTTGGATCGCCATAAAATAGTTGTCCATCAGGTCTTTTTGCGGTTGCTTACAACCTTGTTTCTTATGCAATAAAGGTGGGAATAGCTTGTCTAAAGTTCGGTAAGGTTGTAGATGGCCTGATTCGTTGCGGCGGCTTCTCCGCAGAAGACAATCGTACCGTGATTGCGGTTGCTCTCTGATGCGTGTTAATTCATGAAGATATTAAAGGAAATTCTGTAAGGAGTGATGACCCCATCATGACGTTAATAATACGTTTTAGAGTTTTATGTGATGTTCGAGAATGTTGGGTCTTAGAGGAAGCCGACACCTTTTACAAGGGCTCATAACTTGCTTTCTTCGTTTATAATATCCACCTTGTATTATTGCTACACTGAAAGGCAAAATGACTCGTCTTTTATGGAAGGAACGAAACTTCATCATCCGAAAGACGTCCACTGCTGGACATAGGCCTCCCCCAAAATTGGGCAGGTTTGCCATAATCGCCACGCTTGGCAGACGGGTTGGCGATCGCAGTATGGTGACTTAATTGACATTAATAATCAGAACCAGAATAATTTTGAAGTATATTGCTTATCCATTGCTTCATATGTTCGAAAAATTTGTTTGCTCAACTACGTAAATAAAGCAATAAATGTTTATGTACTGTCAAAATGCAAAGAAATATGACTTTACAGAATTGATCTCTCTAAGTTCATTTAATTCCATTGAATGACAATATCACGAATTAAGAATTCATTGGTATTAAAAAACTTAGAAGGTTGTTTGTATTAATGATTTGAATCATTTTATTCCTGTAAAAACATAGGTGTTACAGTCGTGAATCATACTACATATTCCAAATACAGCCTGACACATACCTGTTAATTGCAAAAGATGTAAAAAAAAATGAATTTTGTGGAGTACCCTGGCGCTTCCAACAACTTTGCGTCGCATCATAATACCAGGGTAAGCTACATTTAAGGCTGTTTTCATTCTTCCCATACCATGACAACGATTCAAATTGATCCACAGTGTTCAAAAGATAATAGCCAGTAACACGAATTGGGCAAACTGCCAGTTACATGTTCGCAAATAAAAACTACCGATATTTTTGTCGCTCAACCCTAAAATTACAGATCCATTTTCCTCGTGAGTACGGTCACCAAAAGAGATAAGTCACCAGGTTCATCGAATGTAGTTGAAGTTTAGTAAGAAACCGATTGATGTTTTGAAGTTATATTAAATTTAAACAATATTCAAACAAACAGTTTATTTTTCAAATTAATTTTCATTCGAAAACTTCCTTCGGTTTCTTACTAAACTTCAACTATATCCGACAACTCTGGTTACTTATCTCTTTTGGTGACTGTACATTTTCCAATTGCGAGCAACAAACTTTTAACCTAAAACCGTTTACTTTTATTACTCAAAGGCGCCGCTTCCCACACAATATTTGCTCCATTTGAACTACGTAAACAGTGTCGTATTTACATAGAATATGTCAACTTCGAAACTATTTACGTAGTGTGCTAAAATATTTAAAAGCTGCAATAAATGGCGGTCTATGTGATGGTGGGTAGGTAAGTGTGTGCGCACTTAGCACGCCATGAGTGCGGTGAGAATTAGTTTGTCAACACCCTGTATAATATTATGAGTAGGGCTGTCAAATGAGAACATTTCGCGGTAAAAATATTGATGACCGATAGAAAATATATTTAACCAAATAAAATTTAAGGGTCTGTTTGTAATATCAAAATAACAGCTTTTTCATGAAAGTATATGTGGTACTTTATAAATAACACAAAAAAAAATATTTTCGTTATGTTCCGGCTACTCTCCGAAACGAATGGACCAATTTTGACGGGACGTTCACTGGCGACACAAAGGAGTAACATCGTTTTTGTTCCGGTACCACGTTCCCGTGGGATAATTTCATCAGCTAGTATGAAAATAAAGCAATATGAATCAGAATAACCGGAGATAATTCAACCGTGATAGTTGATTAAATAAATTTGGTATATATTTAATTAAGAAGATCAAACAAACCATGGGACACGTTATGTCCTTAATGGACGCATTATATGACGTCTATCGTTCCATTTGAATCTACATTCGAGAAGTATCAAGACATGTCTAAAGTACTTATGTATGTCTTTAACTGTAGGTAAGTAATTAGTAAGCCAACCGTTAGTGCAATTAATGTATCAGTAAACGTCAAACTGTCTCTATTAAAGACAGCGCACAGCTATTTTGTGGGACAGCCCTACATTCTAGTCTAGATTCAAAACCCACGTAGATTTCACGACAAACCCATTACACGACATATTTCAAATGTTTTTATTACATTTTTTTCTGACAGATGGCAGATTATATTGTCGGCTATGACGTTACAAAGTGACAGTTTAAACTTTTTTTTAGGTTAGGCAGAAGTCACGTACCTACAGAGCGCAGATTTTTTTTAGTTAGGTATCGCGTTGACATCTGTATGAATATATTATGTAAATTTAAAAGATTATGTAGTGAGAATTATATTTTTATTGCTTGATTCTATGTTTAATAGTGTGCTCGTGTGATAATAAGATCTTGGCAAAGTCTATTCGTCTGCGTTAGTATTTAAGCACTGCCGCTTTAGAAAACTAAGCTTTTTAAACTTTAATACTACCTACCTACCTTTACTTTTTTTTTTACTTTTGCTTTTTTATTTGAGTCGCAAACGTGCATTTTTATATTAATCAGAACCCGTACGCCGCTGAATCTAACACAGAACATGATTAAGTCAATTCTCTATGAACTATTATTAAAAGCATACCAAATGTAAGTCATTCGCGCTTTGTAAACGCTAAGTAAACGTCGTTACGCACCTCGTAAACACACCTCACTCCTCAGTAGTTTCCGAAGCGTTGCCAATGTCTAGGAAGTGACGAATAAATGCCTTCCGCCTGCAGTCAGGAGATCATTGGCTATTTAATAGGCCATGTTAGACATAGATTAACTCCTGTGATGATTTCTGAGACTTTGCTGAGGAGGATTTAATGGGATATGGTGAAGATACCACCATTGCCTATTGATAATTGTGTTTAACTTAGTTTAGTGCGGAGTTTATACTATGTTTGCTTTTTTCTTAAATTGTTGTCAATCTTTATCTTACTTTTGGCACTCTTACTGCTCTTGTTAAGTTTGTAAATAATTACGTCCCTTTATGAAGTAGAGAAGCCTTTATAAACGTACGGAATACTTGAATATTTACTACTTCTTATTAATAAGGAACAATGATACTACTTTGTTTCTGGCTTCAGGCACGTTTTTCTTCTTCACGTTGCCCCCGATCTACTCCTTGATATGCAGATTTTTGTAGCACCATGAAACATGACGGCTCAGGTGTGCCTCAGGGGCTAGTCCAAACCACACTGGGATTGGTGCATTTCGTTGACGAATTCATTAATTATGCTAAAGTCTGGACAAAGCTGCTGCCATTTTTAAGCATACCGAGTTTCTGGCGTTATTTGAAGCGTGGCAGCTCTGGCTAGAATGGACGGCGCCAATTTAGATATTTGCATGTAGTTTTGTATATTAAAGATCTGATGACCTTCCGTGAAGTATTTCCACCGCCGCCACCGTACTCCTCCGTACTATGGGTTTATTTTGCTTTTGAGAAATTTCTTTCGTTTTTTTTCTATCGATAAAACTACAAGTAATCGTTTTTCTAAAGTGTACGATTAATAGAGTGAATCCTTAAATATCTTACACATTAATTGCGTAACTAAAGGCTAAGTAATAACAATTAGGTATTTCGCAAATCCTCGGTGTGCCCTCAACTATACTACACCCATCAGTCGACTTTACAACACAATAAACGTTTCCTGATGAGTACAATCAGCAGTAAAGGGCTACAAGACGAAATATTTCACATCCAGCTTTTTATAGCGGCCATGGAGATAATTAGCGTATCTCTACGAGTATAAAGTTTGCTGTGCACAGCGCGACCTAACTGGGGAGATTAATCGCAAGACGCAAATGGTAGTGAACGTACCTAGAGCATTATGTAGGTATGGGTGTGTCACAAATGTTAGCGTTTGAGTCTTTCTGTTCAAAAAACGAATGAAGCCGCTATGAAATTATTGTTTAAATAAAATTATTTACTTTGGCAAGTTCTTTAGGAACTTGTATTTTGATAAGTTGTAAACCATTTTCTTGACATTTTTGAAAGTTCAAAATTCACCCGGAAATGTTCTATTGAAATAAACACTTTCACTTTTGCTTCCAAATCGTGTAAACTCATTCTATATTTGAACATCCAATTAGTTACGTACATACGCATGTAACCTCTCTCAAGTTTTACGATAGAGAAACCTCCAATAAAAATAATTAGGAATAAAAATGTAATTGCACCGTCCATTTGATCGTACACAAGGTGTTCGATCAGAGCAATTAGTTAGCAAATAGCGACTAATAGTCGGCAGCTGTAGCCTACTAGAAAATTTATGTTTTAAAGTCGTATAGTGAATGGTACGGGCGGGTGGCGCCAGTGGTTATCAGCTGATAACGTTTAATTAGGGCAGACGGATGTCTACAAGCTTTCGAGATACATTTACTTCTTAAATTCTTGGTTCTTTTTCAGTTGAATAATGTAGGTATACCTACATATCTATAGGTATATTTGACCGCGTAATTGCTTTTATCACTTTCTACTATAATTTCTAGTACCTACCTACGTTTACCTAAATTGATAAGCTATTGATATGTGGTCCTGTGTCGCCTGAATGAAATGTTTTTTGTTTTCTTATTTCAAATAGACTTTGTCATTTAATGACGGTTTATTGTGTTTATAGAGGTATAAGCTTGTATGAAAGTTGCTTATCATAAGGCATAGGTAGGTAACGTATTTAATGTATGTAGGTATGTATAACAAAATTCTCGAGTTGCTCCTGTCTGTATATTTGTACTAGGTTTAGAAGAAGCTACTGGAAAGACTTTTGGTTGAAGTTACAACAGGTAAAGCTTTAATATATCAACTGTTTCGTTGAACTGAAGTAACAACGCTCACAAAAGCTTCACATTTTCCAAAGAAACAGCCATGGCCAAATATCACCAATGACACATTACCGTCAAAACTTAAATATTTACAGCAATCGTTTCACATTTGCGCAAAAATACCGCACAGTTATGACCTCAAATAAAATCGTCTATGTCAACATTCCGCACACAGACAAACAGACATCCTTTATTTGTTTTCAAACAACGTCTGGGAAAGCTTGCCAAATACCTTTGCCAATAATACAAACGTGAAACGAAAAAATCACGGAAAATAAATAAAAATGCTATAATTTTCCAAGATGGCTGCCAATTGTCACGAATTTGACGTTTAAAAGCTATAGTTCATCTGGCGGACGCAGCAGTGGCCGATTAATTAGAACATTAAGGAAATGAACGCCAATAAAACAAAAGCAATTCCGCCTAACCGCGTCTATTGTTATCAAAATATAATTTATTGCCGACCAGATGTTGATAAAAACAAAGTACTTATCTTACTCCGCCACACGATCAACTAATTATAATAAAAGATTTAACAAAGGTCATATAAAAGCATGCGCGCTATTAACAAATCGGTAACGTCTATATTAACAAAATATTTTGCATAATCGCGCAATTCTTATGCACAAAAAAATAAGGCTTACAAAAAAGAGATTTAATTTAATATATTCACAGATAATTTCAGTCGTCACAATAAAAAACCTCACGATCTCTTATGTAGGTGGAGTGAGATACTAATCTGTATTTATTGCCGTTTGCCACGAATACCGGCTGCCACGATTACCGGCAGCCATTACTGTTAAGTTGGTCTAATGACTTTCTAATGTTTTCCACTCATTATTTCATAGCTAGCGGTCAATGGCATATCGCATTCAGCCGGCACAGATAATTAAATTGCATTGTGTAAAGCTGGTTCCGTATGAAAGCGGCGAATGGCCACACATTGACGTCCGTCAAAATTCAAAGCATTTTTTTACACATGACAAATACTGGTGAAAATGACAGATTTTCATGATGGCCGCCAATTTATGACGGAGTTTAGTTTTCTTATGAAACCTGGCTGGTATTGTAAGTCACCTAAGTTTTTAGTTAAAAAATTATCTTATTAGTTAAAGATATTAAATTAATGTCGTGTAATAACTGTTACATTTACAGTCAACCTTTGCAAAATATTAATTGTCAGTTGTTTTCACAAGTTTACAACGTGGTCAGTCTGTTGCATACAGCCTTATAAGCCTTATGTAAAAGTATAGTTATAAAACATGTTTGTAATTTAATCGTTTACCTTTTATCTTTGTTTAATGTGCTTTCATTATAACCATTAACTTTATATATTATTATAGATAAATAATTAACTACAAAGTTATCAAGTTCCACTCTATCTCCGGACGTAAACTTATACCAAAAGATATAAAACATGTTAATTCAAGTTACAACTTCTCTTTAATTGACAACTATAGCGAATAAATTAAGCGCTGTGTGCGTGTCGTCGCATTTCTAGTGTTCATTCGATAGTTAATTTATTTTTAAACACATGTAAAACTCGATGCCGCCAAACAAAAAGGTTTTAGCCATTCAACTGGTATGGCAGTATGGCAGTTAACGTATGCGTCCTCGGTGGAAGTGTAATTGACAAGAGAACGAGCCGGCGTTGTCGTGAGCAGAGATAAACAGTTTTTAATGGTTATTTATGCGCGCGCGCCGGTCCCGACGACCATCCTCTAAAAGGCACGGGTTGAATTAAATACTCGCCAATACCGCCGACCTTTTTAACTGTTTTAATTTAATCGATTGCATTGTAAGGCAGCGAGCACTGACCCGTGTTTAGCGTTCCGTGATTCGATTCACATGCGATCCTGTAGGTATACAATAATATCGATGTATCACATCGACAGTTTTCATTTTATTTGTCGGTATATTGGTATGGCTAGCTGACATTTTGACTAATTATTTAATTAATATTTTGTGTCTCGTAATGTTTATTACTTTGCCTATGTATGTATAGAATCAAGTCTATCCGACTAAACAGACAGCTGTGCTGCTGGGGAGTTTGTTGCGCCACTTCTTCTTCCCAGCTAAAGCACTAGGAAGTGGTGAAGGGTGGGCGTTTTGGGGGACTGTCTCATGTACTTTGACGTTCGAAAAGTGCTGATTCTCAGCCTAATTTGAATAAATGACTTTTGATTTTGATTTTGGTAAAAGATGTAACAATTCCGGTACCAACTTCAGCAGGTATATTCTGTAAAAATCTCACCGTGAAAATTAAGCAAAGTGAACTGTCATTCAACTTAACGTTAGTCATTTTCTGCCTATAATTTTCCCAACTGTGTTGGGAAAAGTCGGTGGTGGAGAGACTGCCTATCTGACCTGCAAAACCCAGTTACTGAGTAATACCATAGATACCCCTCGGTCGGTACGGCTGATTGTCACAATTTCAGAGTTTCGGAGCAACGACTGTCAAAGATGGACGAATGACAGCCGTGACTAACGGCTTAACGTGCTTTCCGAGGCACGGAGGGGTCTTGGTATGTAAAGATGGTTACACATCCACGGACTAACCGCGGCAAGCGTAGCTTACCCTGATCGAGCGAACCGTGTGGCTGTTTTAACTTAACCACAAGCTACCTAATGTTAATGATTGACACTAATGACAGCTCGCTTCACTTTCACGGTGATATATTTACAGTATAAATCGGCAGTTCAGTAGGTATACAAGTTGTACGTAATGAGTAGGTGGACCACTAATGAATGTCTGTTCAGAATGTCACCATTTGCGATTAACATCAAATTGATTGTCATATAAAAGCACCACATTATAATATTAGCATAATCACCACTTATTCATTCTAGAAGAGTAAATTATCGCATTTAAAATCAATAAAAAGATAAATGAGAACAATATACCTAATGTTTAAATATCAAATAAAACAGTAGCTATCGAAATGGACTCGATAATATATTTTTGTCATTTTTGTCTTCATTAATTATTTGCCTGACAGTTACGCAGTTTTATTTAAATAATAAATAATTTATCTTTGCTATAACAAAACGTTAAATAAAACTTAGCTAACCCACTTCAACGCTCAAAGTGGAAAGGTGCCTAAAACCATATCTTCTACCACTCCATCAAATAATTTCACAGAATATAATATCATATCAGATAGTGATCGGAGCCATCTACGATAAAATTTATCAATCACAGCCGTCAATATCGTAGATCATTAACTAAACGTTACATAGATACTGACTGGACGCTAGAGTATTAATAAAACCAAGTGGCGCCTCTTCGAAAGTATTACGTGGGCACGTGTAGATAGATCTTCTAAGTCTACATTTTTTTAAATTAAATGCTAATATACTACACAATTCCACAAGTAATATTCTAAAGCAAAGAATATTTTCAATTTTGACGCTCTCAGCAGCTCATACAAGTGCATAAAATACTACTATAATGACAGTCGCGACTTAAGGTACTGACGCCAGCATATCAAGCTACGCCAATCTGTCAAATTTCTTTGATACATTTTCGAGTTTATTACGTAAGCCTAAGGGTTCATGTTGAATTGGGAAAAATTGACAGTTTGGGGTAGCTTGATGTGCTGGCGTCAATACTCTCCGAGGCACGGAGTGGTCTTGGTATGTAAAGATGGTCACCCATCCACGGACCAGCATCAGCAAGCGTAGCTCAATCTTCGATCGAGCCTTGCGGCTGTTAAATACTTGGCCACAAGCCCTTCCGAGATTAGAATGGTAATGATAACGCTCTTAAATTATAAGGGATTTGCTTCCATTTCCCACAAGGTCAAACTCTCACAAAAGCTCTAATAGCTTGTCTGATTAATACACTCACAGTATGTTGTATAATCCATGGCAATATAATAATGACTGGGGCTCGGGTTGTGTCGGATGGGACTCGGAATCTATCTAATTGGGCTGCATTCCTTTCTACTCCCACCTTGTCTCACGATGACTCTGCCATTTCTGGGATACCGACTAGCTTTAAAAGGAAGTTCTTCGAAATTTTGCACGTTTAGTGATCTCATTGATGAATGAAACGATTTCTATACGTCATTTGGGAAGTTATTGTAGGTATCTATTTAATAACTAGAAAATTGATGTCAGGCATGTTTGGGCATATAAAGGCTTTATAAAGCTTTTAATCTTGTTAGAGCACTAATAAAGCCATTAAAAACTTAATAGGCCTTTTAGAATAATAGGTCTATAAGAGTGGTATAGTAACTTCTTTTTTTGCATTCAACCACAACAAAATAATTTTGCAAACATAATTCATCAATTAATAGATAACAATAACAAAACAAAAACGATCTAAAATTAAAAAGAAGACATCGATCTACCATTGAGTAGGTATAGAGAATCGAACGCATCCAGATCGCATCGGGTCGACGCACTGAGCGATGCAATAAAACGAAACGAATGCGCTCGCGCATCGTGCGGTAATCGCGCGCCTTTGATCTCGCCGCCAGCCCCCCGCTCCTCGCGCACCCCACCCCGCGACGCACTTAACTACGACTTTATTACAAGTAATTTGTGATTGTTAACGGTATAATTAAAGTACAATTAAAAAGCTGCAATTGACGGTACGTCGGAATTAATATAGGAAACGGCTGCCCTTTGATCAGTTTGGGTATGCGTGACGAATTCGCGGCAGCTTTTAAGATTGGTTTGATTAACTGTTTTTGTAATGGATATAATAATAATTTTAATGTGTAGAGATGAATATGGAAAATGGATGGAATGTAGAGAGAGCGTAAGAGTATCGGAAATGCTAGAACTCGTTGAGATTAATTTAAAACAGTGTTTTAAACAAAACGGGGTAAAGCTATTCTACAGTTAACGAAAACACCAGTACCAGAATACATTCATCATAAGTTTTTGCATCATACTAGGGCCTGTAATTATAGTTGTGTTTCACTATGTAATAGTTTGAGTCCAAGGCTGAGAATGGCCACGACTGTCGAAGACAAGCCCCGCGGCGCTCGCGCAGTTAAAACGGCAAAAACGAACCGGAGAACTCACAAATTGCCGCCCCTAATTACCTCAGGTAGGCGGCCGCACAAAGTGCTGCGTTTTTTTTACTATAAAAAGTGCTAAGTTATTCAAAAACAGGTCCGGCGCAGCAATAAATATGATTCCGAGCTCCATCAGATGTATAAATTAAGATTCAACCTCGCATTTCCTAAATAACATAACCAAGAAAAAATCGATCAGGTTTTTGCAGAATTAATTAACTATAACTCATGTACACCTTTGTCCAGTGACATTTATATGGCAAGAAACTTTGTAATATTAAGCAAATAAGTAAATAATGACACAATAAAGATTACGGGCAAAAAGATAATTGAGAAACAGCTAAGATTTCCATCAAAATTGGTCTGAAGGAAGCGGCGGATACAAATAACGAGCTCAACAATAACGAAAGAGGATTTAAAAGCATCAAAAACTTTCTTTCATCCGTGAGACACCGGGCCTTTTATGATCCGACATTATACTCGCATACCTGCGCTAATGATAGGGTGCCGGTTCAAAGAATAACGCTGGGGACTTCTCAATAACACCTTAACAGCTGTACCTGGTGCGATCGCCGAATCACCGGTAAAAACACGGGTAATTTTAACACAACCCACAAAGAAGCCGACCGAATGTAGGGAAATAGGTTATCACGGTGTACGCAACTCATTTATCGTACTTTTAAATACTTTATTGTTTTATTAGGAGCGAAATATTGCCTTTTGAAACATTATGGTTAGATAAAAGAAAGGTTAACATATGTATATTTAAAAAGAAAGTCTTTGTTTTAAAAGAAAGTCTTTGTTTTAAAAAGAACGTCTTTGTTTTCAAGATTTGTTTGACTGTTGACTACTGTAACATTGCATGAATTGCGTTCAAAGGCTTGGCAACTAAAATTTCCTCTGTTTATCAAACATTTTTAGACAGATTTCTGGTAACCTCAACCTGGTTCTTCATTTGGGGAATTAATCGCAACAGTACATCATAAACTCTGCATGTTATGTTCGTATTTAGAGCCGCAGCGGTTTGTTAGTTTAACACAGTGTTAATAGGCAGAGGTAAAGGTGTGGGTGCCTTAAAATTGGCTCATTACCACCTTCCAGAGCTAAAAGCCGGTCTTTGTTGGCCTTGGACGACTGTTTGTACGGGATTTAGAATATGTAACCACAAAAAAATGTAGAGGAAATTATATTTGTTGAAGTGAAACGTAAAATTGTTTGCGGAGCCCATTTAGATGAGGATGTTTCATCTCTGCATCTAAATGATTTAGACTTTCAAAGAAATGGTGTTGTGGAATTATGTTGCCAAGACAAGTACACACGTAACAAATCATCGGCCCAGAAATGTGACTTTAATTGCCCAATCTAAAGGTGAACGGCCGGCGCCGGCGCGGCCACATCAGATGGAGCTCCTCGTGAATGGACCGGCCCACTTCGACTGCTCCAAGATTCAAGCCAAGATATAGAAGAAGTTGTGTTAGACTCACTGAATTGTGGAAAGACGTTACAATTCTTTATGTCGAACAGGGACGGTATTCTCAACCTAAAGAAAGACAAACTGAGATCATTTTGTCAAAGATAAAAACATGTGGGAGGGAGATTCCGTGCGCGATTGTGAATGTCGCGGGTCGAGGAATTTAGAGAGAAAATGGAATACGAAACTATTAAAACGTGACCGTCTAGAAATGTCGAAACGAAAAGAGCAAAGTGGACTAATTGGAGCGCAAGACTCGCCTGGCACCTTCTTTACAACTCTAGATTCCAATGATCAAAAGAATTTATCAATTAAGATGATGGTAAAAGTTGGACCTACCCATTCCAAATATTTCTCGACTGATATCAACGTTGATCGCAATCGACATGATTATTCATAAGAGCCGATCGGCTTGAGATCGGAGATAATCGCTGTCAATTAGAATTCTAATAGGGCACTTAATTAGCGTACAATTCAAAAGCGGTAAGTTGAAAGCGAGACCAGATAGTCCAGATACCAATGAAAACATAAAACTCTACTATAAGGACATAGTAGTAGAAGGTGTTACAAAATACTATATGCGATGACAAAACATGAGCAATCGTCTTGCACTATCGGCTTAGCAAATTTCAAATATAACTAAAGATATCAGATATATTGAGGTTTAAAGCGATGCCGCCGATAGGGTGGCATTAACCGATATACATCGGCACTTAAGGCAAAGATAGCACCGATTCGATAAGGGATATAAATAAAAATAAATGGTTGCTCTTGCGTTATGCCGCTGTAAAGATATCACTATCAGCGATAGTACATGTATGAAAGTGCCGGTAGTGTGTTTATTGATTTAATGCGGCCATACTAACGTTATTAATCCTGTGTAATTTGCAATATCGCATATTTACAGCTTTGAAAGCAGGATTATTGGTGAGAGGGCGTGATGGACCTGGATTACGCTATATCTACAGCTTCAATACAGAAACTTCAATCGCTGAATTTTTTGCAGTCCGTTTATGTGGTTCAACAGGTGTGTTGTTGTTGCGGTACGAACTGAGCCGGTTCGCGCGGCGGCGATATAAGATTGAGCCTTTGATGTACCGCGTGATAAGAGGCCGCTATTTGCTGCCCCTTATCGCTCACGTCTGTCGTTCGACGCCCACACTTTACGATTTATCGCGTAAACAATGGCGAAGACTTTATATGGGACAAGAATTAGATTATCAACGGACATTTTATAATTTTACAACTTGAGATTTTTTTGCCTGATGTCATAATACCAAAAGAGGCAACAATTGAGGTAGCCGCTGATGATGTAAATGTGATAAAACATCTGGTTTTTAAATGGTAAACAACTCCTGAACAGAGTTTTAAATTAGAATCTAAGAAGTTTTATTAAATAACAAATATAAAAGAAGTTCTCGTGTGAAACTGTGAAGCAAGGGTGAAAATGGCGATCAATTTGGAAGAGGCCCTTCATACAGTAGACAATGTTATAGGGAAAGTCAACAATAGAACCCTCCGAAACATCGCACATTACATGTCCAATATCAGTTTGACAAACCATAAAACCTATTCTACTATCCATCGTAAATCAACTGATAACAATGGGGTGGCCCTAACATATGATACAGAACACCATAAAACTTGATACATGGCCAACCCTCTACTTTGTACGACAAGAACGTTAATTCTTTCAACCTATGTTTTCTTCGCTCTCTCATAATTATCTTTTTGTTCAAAGGCAATTGTAAAATTTAATGATTTCAAAGAGTTCGCAGGAAATTGTGTTATGATTATTGCCTCTTTAACTTTATGATTATCGTTAAAGTTTAATACGACTGCTGCTATTTTATTTTTGTGATATTTTTATTCAGAATACGAATTACCTTGCTCTACATTACATAAGACTTCATTGGCATTGGTATCATTATTTTTCTAAGATTGGTTTCTACAGTATAGTTTTGTTAATCAAATGTTTCGCTTACCGCTTCCTCAGCCTCCTTCTGGTCTTTGTGTCCCATCAGATTGGGCATAGCAGTCCAATTGTATCCCAAATCCTGACATAGTGGCAGCTTGATCCTCTCGCACTTGCCACCTTCGACATCTTCCTGGTCAGCAGCCACCAGCCACAAAAGCAGGAGAAAACAAAAAATCCGAGCCATTGTATATAATTCACAAATAATAAGTAGCACTAGTATGTTATGTCATATTCAACTAACTCAGTCACAAAATCACTGTTTGTAAACACTGTTCAATCGTAAACATATTTTATTTTATTTTAAAACAAGCACACGTCCTTCCCCGTCTCTAGCTTGGCGCAGACTGATTCAAATTTCGAACGCGGCGCGGCGTTTCAATTCAAAGGCAAAGGAACGAAACCGGTCGGCCGGTGCGTTCAGAAACATGCATATGTTCCGATAAAAGGTCTGAACGCATGAACAGGGCATTAAGATGAAAAGAAAAAAAACGAAAAGGGCCTAATTCGTGTACGGCTCACTGCAATCAGTGGGAGTAATTTTAACCGTCTCTGTCTTTTGATCGGGAAGGAGCGGGATAGATTGAACAATGAAGAACGTATAAAATTAAGTGTATCTGCCCATGAGGTTGGATTTTATTTTACGAAATTGCTGCAATAAAAGTGTTGGTAATTGAGAGGTTCTAAAATTTTATTACAAAGCTTCGACGTAACTACGTTGTGGGTACATGTTTTTGATGTAAGCTACATGCTATAATATGTGGCTGGTGAGAGTTCACATACACAGGATTAATTACTTCATAGTCGGACAAAGGTGGCGTTAAAAGCCTTTATACAGCTGTCATTTGATATTTCCTAAGACAAGTTTCGCCTGAACTTTGACTTTCTTCTTTCTGTTTAACGGAGTGCTATGTAAAAAGAACACAGCGAAAGTCGCCTATTTTGCCTGTTACCACAAACTTTTCATCTAGTAGAAAATATAGACCCCTTGAGACATTTGTGACAAATATCATCGACGACATGTCTGATTTTATTACCTTTTATAGATAACAATTTTTATAAAAACTGGCCTCCTATAGTCTAAGAGACGTTCATTATAGTAATTTATTCACTGACAACAGTTCATTAAGTGCCACCTACTGTGATGTTGTCCTTCTATTGAATTTAATTCGCGAGTGTCGTGAAATTGACTAATGGTTTCTACTCATGTTCTGTGGAAAAGTTAACTTAATAGAAATTGTTATTAGGTTTCTTTTTATTGTTGTAATTGCTGTAGATACAAATTAAAATTTAGTAGTTGGTATAAGAATGACTGTATTTTATGGTAGTCAATTAATTTAATTATATATTTTGTAAGATTAGGTATTTTTAGACTGTTAAATTTTTTATGCGATTTAAAATCTATTAGACTTTAAAAAATATCAGTCGTCTCATTAATTGTTGGTGCTGATTGACTTTTCAATTAAAAGGAACCGTTTGAAGTTTTTTAAAGATATCGTTAATTAAATAAAGACTTCAATTTCAAGTTTCATGTCAATACACTGAAGTGAGGGGTGAAAGAGACAGCGCTATCCTTTCCGCTCGTGCCTTTATCTTTCAGTACAGCGGCGTCCCAAGTAGAATACACAATTAGGTCCCTTCATTACATCACTCCAATAACACCTTTGATACTTGCAAAATTCCCAACAGAATTTCAACCTTATTTCAATAACACAAAGTCTAAAATCAGTAAACAGTATTGGTATCTTCCTCAGCTATCTTGTCAAATGTATCTTGATCTCTATCTGTTAGAGACACTGTTTGATATTGAAAGAGTTAAGGAGGTCTGTTTACGTTGGAGGGTCGGCATGAATAGTTGCATTGTGCGAGTGGGACGGCGCGACGCGGTGTCAAAGGCGCCGCCTGCACGGTGCGCGTACGCCGGCCGGACGCCGCGGGAATGCCTAATTAAGGACGCATGCGTGGACTGTGGGGTGAGGGCTATGGGTTGACTGAGAGCGAAGAGCGAGTTTTAACTATCCAGTTCCAGAACGCCTCATCATTAGCAAAGTTATTATTTCTAAAAGATCCACAAACCACTGGTATAACAAATTCTAGGATGATATTAAAGTGGTACTACCAGTTGGATTCGAGATAACTCTTGACATCATTTTGACAGCGCGTTTATTGTGTTTTTTTATGTTTGTAGTTCTATAGCAGCTCTGTATCAGTTTCCTGAGGCATTTTGCCAATAGCTGTTTATAAAGCTTTTATCAGATTTTATTACTTCACTCCATAGTATAAAACAAAGTCGCTTTCTCTGTCCCTATATCCCTATGTATGCTTAAATCTTTAAAACTACGCAACGGATTTTGATGCGAGTTTTTTTAATAGATAGAGTTATTCAAGAGGAAGGTTTACATGTATAATACACCGACCTCCACGCGGGCGAAGCCGCTGGCAAAAGCTAGTTGGTCATAAATTAGTTGTATAGAAGCTGTTAAGTATGTAACCATAATGTTGTTATAGGCATAGTATATAGCACCCTATAACAACATTATGGTGAAGCATCTGCAATCTAGATTTTTAAATGGTTTTAATGTAGTTTTCCCCTACAGTTCTTGAACTTTACATCAACCATGATGAAACTGGAAATTGATAGAAATATGTACATATTGGTTAAAAAATTGGTGTCAGTTATCAGTCCCTTATCATAAAATTTATAAAAACAAAATTAAATTATATTTCTACGCCGTCAATGGCAAGACATAGCGTACTTATACATATTTTATAAACAACACCTTTTTTACCTATGTTTTACAAATAAAAAACTTTGACTTTGATTTTCTTCCTACAAAACCACCAAATCGCTCCCACTAACACCGCACAACACCCGCATACACTACAGAATCGTAATTAAAACGTCAGATATGGCGGCGGTGCGCAGGCGCAGCGTACCGCGATTCGCGCCAAATGCAAATTAATGTCGCCCAATTGTTCCACAGGAAGACACATACTGGACGAATATTAATGTGCCTTTGATGACAAACGCCGACAGGCTACATCAACAGGCACAGTCGCCGACTTGATCACTTAAAAGGAGGTGTAAAGTGTGGTGACCATGGTGACGAATGTGACAATGGTAAACGTGCTGTGTATTGATTAGTTATTGATAGACAGCCATATATGGCTGGTATTGGATGACAGTTTGAATGAGGAAGTCCTTGAACATCATGAGCATAGCAGGGTACAACTTCCATGACAAAGCCTGTCATTTTGACAATTTAACAATGTTGATCAATGTTCAGTGCGTTATTTACATTACAGTACAGCAGATAATTTTTTCAAACATAACAGATCAGGTTAAGCTACGCTTGCCGCCGTTGGTTCGTGGATGGGTGGCCATCTTAACATATTAAGCCACCACTCCTTGCCTCGGAAAGCACGTTAAGCCATTGGTCCCGGCTGTCATTTGTGGATATTTGACAATAGTTACGGGTCGTCACAAGCCCGAGAGTCTCACAACCATTCTTACCAAGGGGTATCGTATTACCCAGTAACTGAGTGGTGGAGGTCAGATAGGCAGTCGGTCCATGTAAAATACTGGTATTCAGCTGCATCCGATTTGACTGGAAGCTGACCCCGACATAGTGGGGAAAAAGCTAGGCAGATAATGAGGTAGATCGCAGTATGGTGGTCAAATGCATAGAGAACGCTGCTGCCCATTCTCTAGTAAGTCCCTTAGTCACCTTCTACGACACCCACGGGAAGAAATGGGATGGTGCTATTATTTTACGTCCGGCACCACACGGAACCACACGGAGGAAACGATAACCGATTTTTATTGACATACCAAGTTCGGGCAAAAACTGGTCAGTAATATAATTATTTAACTCTATAAGGAAATACTTAATTCAAAGTTAATCATCCTTTAGCAAGTTTTCACACAACTGTAGCAGCTGCGTCGAGTCGTTGATGTATATGGTAACATGGTTTGTTTTTACTATTACGTTACTGTAACTACACCGCAGTGACCGACAATGACCGTAATTACTGGGAGCAACTGACTGGAACCGTAGCCAAGGGTTGTTAAGGGGTTGGTTGTATTATATCAACAATAAAAAATAGTTTAAAAAAACTAAAAAACACACTTTAAAAACTTTTTGGGGTATTTTTATAATCAATTAATATCAAGCACTATTTAATAGAATTAAATTATTTTCTACTTTTCTAGTTTAGTTTTTAAAGCGTGTTTTTTACTATTTTTACCGACTTCCAAAAGGAGGAGGTTCTCAATTCGTCGGAACCTTTTTTTTAACCGACTTCCAAAAGGTTCTCAATTCGTCGGAACCTTTTTTTTTTTTTTTTTTTTTTTTTTTTTTTTTTTATGTATGTTCCCCGATTACTCGAAGATGGCTGGACCGATTTGGAAATTTTTTTTTTTGTTTGAAAGGGTATACTTCCCAGGTGGTCCCATGATCATCAAGTCAGGATCTGATGATGGGATCCTGGAGAAATAGAGAGAACTCTTCAAATTTTATAGGCACACTTGAAGCAATTTGTGTAGTTTTTGGAAGATTACTTTCACGGAGTGGTTCCATTTCAATTTGGTGAAGATCTGATGAAGAACTTCGGAGATAGGCAACGGAACTCCTCAATAAATGATAGCAAATGGACAGGGATTGCTGAAATCTCATGTCTGTCAATTGTTTACACCAGTTAATAACATAACATCACGCCGGTACGCTGTGAAGGGGTAAGCACATGTGAACCACTAAAAAGTGAAAAATAAAAATCTTTTTTCAAAAAAATAAACAACTGACTTCCAAAAAAACACTAAAAAGTGAAAAATAACTTTAATTTCGGAAGGCGGTGACAAAAAATTAAAATACATATCCAAAGTCACCGACTTCCGAAATTAAAGTTATTTTTCACTTTTTAGTGTTTTTTTGGAAGTCGGTTGTTTATTTTTTTTGAAAAAAGATTTTTTTATTTTCTGTTTTTTTCAGTTCAGCTAACTACAAAAGCGTGATTTTTCTTTTTTTTTTTAATTACTTAATTGACAACAGTCCTCGATAAGTCTACAAAGTCTAAATGAAACTGACCGTTTGAAGTCCATTCGTTCGTCTGCACTAGAAATTCCTATAATGCGATACAGGTATTCCAAGTGGAGACACCGGTCTGGTGATTACGTGGGATCACCAGGGTCCCATCACACGATATGTAAACGTAATCACTTGTTTAGTAAATGTGAAGGGATAGGGCAACTCACAGATTAAACAATAAAACAAAAAGAGAAATGAGTGGGAAAAATCGGGTGATCTATTATGTGTAGGGAAACTCATCATCGATGATTTTTGGTTCTAGGACAGCCGGTTTCCTCACGATATTTTTTTCACCGTTTTGAGAGCAGTGGTGATGAAATAATTTACACAAAGTAAAACGCCTTTCTTGGTTTGAACCTACGACCTACAACTCGTAGTCGCGGCCATTACCACTGAGGCAACACTGCTCAGCGTTTCATATGCGGACTTAATTCCACGAGGCGATTATTGTCGATGATTTTAATCACTATAATTGTGTAAGGGGCTTGTGGCTAAGTAATAACAGCCGCACGGGTCCATCGATCAGGTTAAGCTACGCTTGCCGCGGTTGGTCCGTGGATGGGTGACCATCTTTACATACCAAGACCCCTCCGTGCCTCGGAAAGCACGTTACGCCGTTGGTCATTGTCATTTGTGGATCTTTGGCAGTCGTTACAGGTCGTCAGAAGCGCGTCAGAAGTTCTTCTCTACCAGTCAACATTGGCATTAAAAGGACAACATTATACAATCAGATACACATTTATCACAATTATAAGTGTTTTTTTTTTCACGATAATGATTTTGACACTATCCCTATTGGCTGGCAATATTGCGGTTGGACAGAAAAAGCACCGGTAGTCATCAAACAGCCCAGCTCTAACCATTTACAAACCAATATCATAAACTGTCAAACGATTACTTCTTCACAACACTATTTTAATATTACCCAACAAAAAAAAACAACTCATAATAACTCTTCAGTCCAAAATTATTGACAATTAAACACATACTACCAAAAAGTTCGATTGTCAAACATCTCAAGGCGGCTATTCCGCCCCCATTAGCCGTGGCCGGTCGGGGAGAGGCCAAAAAGGCTATTTGCGAAGCCTGCTCCTGCGCAATTACCGCGAGACTGGCGTGTCGCGGGGTCGCAGACACAATTAAGTGAATTTGCCAGAGACAACAAAAACAGAGGACGGACCTGCGGGTGAGTGACCATGACAGAAGGAATATTGAGACTTTTGGAGTGAGTCATACGCATGTCAGTTAGTCTTTAAGATTTAGTACGTTACAGCTATTCTATTTTACAGCCATCAATTTACATCTGTAATCGTCATGGTAACATAATAAAGAGTGCTCTATTCTTATATTATAAATACGAAAGTAGTACTATCTGTCTGTCTGTAACTTTTTCACATCTAAATCACTAAATCGATCGTTATAAAAGATAGTTAGGTAGCTTGAGACCTAGAGAAAGACATAGGCTACTTTTTATCCTAGATTTTTGTAAAAAATGATGAAATACAAAATACGCTGAGGCGAAATCGCAGGCTAAAGTTTTTTTTTATAATTACTAGGTAAATTAAGAGAATACACCAATATTAAGTTAAGAAAAAAAATATGGAGCATTCATTATCATCGTCTTTAATTTCATAAAGTTACTTCTAACTTAAAATTAGATTGTTGCATTCAAAAAACAGGAACTTAAACAACTCTCTTAATTTTTTTCTGAGGTAGTAATTACCAAACTACCTATGTAGTTTCTAAACTAACTTGATTTATTAGAGTTTAAATTAAAATACATACATATTTATTTATAAAAAATATCTGGATGACCGAGCTTTGCTCGGCTTTTTTTTGGTTTGACGTTTTCTAAAAATGAAACCTAGCTAGATCGATTTATCGCCACCGAAACCCTCTGGATACTATATTTCTTGAAAATCGTTGGAGCCGTTTCCGAGATTCATTTTATATATACATAGATATACACAAGAATTGCTCGTTTAAAGGTATTAGATAAGTGCCGGCTGGAACATTGCAGCTGCTAAAGTAAAATGCCGAGTGATTATATTATCAGAATGTAAGTAGGTACCTACTTTTCAATATTAATTAAGTCTCTGATGACTAATACAGTAATAAATGTAAGACCATTTTAATGAGAAGGCAGATTAATAAAGAAAAAAGTAGTAGGTTTCTACCTTTTTGCTGCCTAGTCATCATCTGCCTAGCTTTTTCCCAATTGTGGTCGGATTTCAGTTAATGTATATTTCTGCATGGAGCAACTGCCGAGCATCTCCACAAACCCAATTACCGACACAACACACTATTACACGATACCTGGTAAGACTGGTAACTAGTAAACCCTGAAATATCCTCGATACCCCCAAACTGATGGTCAGCACACACGGTCGGTATAATTTGAGCGGAATGCCGGCGCGGAGCGCTGACGTAAAAACTATGACGAACGCACGCTGGAGTGACTCCGGCGCAGAAAAACTGACCGGTACAAGCTGAAAATTCGAGACAGTGTGTGCTTCTCTTTATAATAACACTAACTTTTGCCGACGGCTTTGCCTGCGTGGACCTCGGAAATTTAATCACGGGGACGTACTTACCCGTATAAAAAGTAAATCCTTCCTTTGTGCTAACCCAGAACATACATACATAATCAGCCAATAATGATCCGACTGCTGGGACACAGGCCTTCTCTCTGTGAGAGCGAGTGGGCCGTAATCCACCACGCGGGCCCAGTGCGTGTTGGTAGATGTCACATGTCTTCAAATTTTTGATTCTAGGATATGCTGTTTCCTCACGATGTTTTCCTTCATCGTTTTGAGAGCACAAAGTAAAGCGCTTGCCGGGGTTCGAACTTACGACCTACGAATCGAAGTCGCAGCCGTTACCACTGGCCACCACTGCTCTCCCCATTGCGCACTGGCCCACCATTGCGTAGGTATCAATACTATCAACAAATGAATAGTTCTGATATTGCTAATTCATTGCTTCGTATGTTCGAAAAATAAATTACGCAATGTATTTTGTGGAACTGTCAAAATGAAAGCCATTACAGTAGAATCTCACTAATCCGGCACTTCAATAGATCGATACGTCCAATAATCCGCCACCCTCCGCAAAGGACTACAAGTTGCAATTTTTTTTTAAACTATTCAATTATTTCGTTGTGAGATAATGTTACAGTAAAAAAACGTTTAGTACATTAATACAAATAATAATATTCTCTTTATGAAATTCTTTTTTTAATTTATTATTAGTTTTTCTTTTTAATCCAATAATCCGAACATTTCAATTTTCCATTTCCATTCTTTGCTAGTGTGTTAGACAATTATCCCGCTGTCATTCCTCTAAAAACATTAGAAAACAGTTGAAATACAGCACATGCGCCTTCGCAAAGAAGCACTTTTCATTCATGAGTGTAGTAATAAGTACTTCTTACGGATCTAAAACGAGCTTCTGCCCCCTGTTAAATGAAACTATGAGACAAAGAGATGTTTTTCTTGATGCAGTTTTTAGGGTTCCGTACCCAAAGGGCAAAACCTGACCCTATTACTAAGACTCCGCTGTCCATCTGTCACCAGGCTGTATCTCAGGAACCGTGATAGTTAGACAGTTGAAATTTTGACAGATGATGTATTTCTGTTGCCGCTCTATCAACAAATACTAGAACAGAATAAAATAAATATTTAAGTGGGGCTCCAACACAACAGACATGATTTTTTTGCCGTTTTTATAGATCTCGGAATTCTTCGTGCGCGAGTCCGACTCGCACTTGGCCGGTTTTTTTCTAACCTTAGATGGCTAATAGAAAATTATAAGGAGTGTCTGTTTGTTTGTTGGAAATATTAATTTAGGACATTATACATTGATAAATGACACTACGATACCTTATACCGATATAAGAACTTGACTAAACTATAAAATGATAAATTTTAAATAAACATTTAACAAATGTGTGGAGTCCGCCACACCTGTTACCTTAATACAATAATAATACATATGACTATCTGCCCCCTGTTTGTACTTAACACTGTTTCTAATCTGCTGTAACAGTAAAAACATGTTTAATTTTTTTTTCTGAGACGTTCACCGGTTGTACTTTCACTTTAGACAGGCCCCTCTAGGCATATATCTCGTAGACCGATCTCTAGCCTGAGGGTACACGAAGTAATTACGTTACAATTACATAGACAGCTTCACTAAAAATTAAATATAGTTTTTGTTTAAAAAACTAGAATTACTTACTGTTGATGAAACAAAACGGCTTCGTATGAATAAGTGTAGGTATTACTTTTTTTTAGGAAGGTTCTGGAGTGGCGACCGCGTACTGGAAGACGTAGCATTGGAAGGCCTCCCTCAAGAAGGACCGATGACCTGGTGAAGGCCGCAGGAATCCGCTGGTTGCGATAAGCACAGAACCGGTCGACGTGGCTGTGCTTGGGGGACGCTTATGTCCAGCAGTGGACGTCTTTCTGCTGAACTGATGATGATGATGTCTTTTAATTGACTCGTTGGTCTATGATCGCAAGCGCTACTCCTGAGCATGAGGTCCTAGGTTCGATTCCCAGGTCGGGAAAAGTGTTACTGGGGTTCCTTAAGGGGAACCTAGTCGCGGGCTCGAACTCACTGGTGGGCCTGGCTAAAAATCACGCTGTCTCATCAGGCATCGTGTCCGACAGAGATAGTATCAGCGATGAGCACTTAGACGTTAGTCTACACGCACAACGTTATTGATTGAGATGCAGGATCATTTATAGTAAAACAGGCGCGTAAAAATTAAGAAACCTCCTTTTGGAAGATCGGGTTTTAAGAAAAAAACCAATGCATAAATTAATGACCAATAAAGTTTATTGAACTTTTCGATAATTGAACTTTGTCGGTTCCGACTTGGTTTTGGAGATTTCATACTTTTTTTATTACTTAAACACGCCCGAAGTTAGGTTAAATTAGCAAGAAAAACTAAACTTTTTAATGAGTTTTTATTTTAGTATTTTGTTTCCGTACAGACAATATTAATAATGAGACAAAACTATACCACGTTTAATTTTTAATATACATTGTCGAACATTGGAGTAATACACTCCCGAAGTTGGTATGGAAAAATGTCGATAAGATTCACCTTAAGGAATTTCTCAAAAAAATCTCGGAGTCTAGTTTGGTGTCCGGTTGATGTCCAGGCTCGCCCCCTGTTACTCATAATTGGCTGATTTTGACTTGAACATGACTAGCGAGATGTGGACTCACTATAGATCCACCTCTGCCTAACCGTTCGTGGAATACAGGCGTGATGTTTATATTGTTTTTATTTTACATGGAACCCCTTTTAGGGCCAGTTTTTGCAGTAATAATAAAATATCTGTAATGTTACAAAAACCAACAACTCATCGACTATCCGTTACAACTTTACAAGTGGTGTTACTGTTCAATTGTTCACTTGTTTTCAGGGTTCCGTCATTTAGAGAAAAAAAAAAACGGTTCCACCAGTTCAAATAAAACGCGCGCCATCGTTACTCATTACTAATTCCTAAAACGTAATTCAAAGCGTTTCTTTGAATCCGCCGCGCAACACCGCAATCCATTGATTGCGAAGGCCGCTAGTTATGTCCCCAGTAGAATCAGTCGAATCCGCCGGCCGCGACATGTCCTCTCCGACCCTGATGACCCCATCACTCTTCTTCAAGAAAGCAGTAGGGCCACCAGCACAGCACACAAAAACAGACCGTGTTTCCGACCTCGCCGCCGAGGTCCTCGCGCCTCGCGAAGACCCCGAGTAAACGAATCCTCCCCCAACCGTCCCTTGCCCGCAGAAGTGCCAGCCCGCGCCGAAGCTGAGCAAGTAGAGTTAAAATCCCCATGATTAATAATAAAGAAATTATTGATCCAGCCTGTCCCCACTTGCTGCCCTCCCTGAAAGTGACTCCCTGAGCCGAGGCTCGTACCCCGCAGGGGGTGCCCTCAGTGCGCAGTTGCTGTAGGTTTTTAATTTTAGTTTGTAAGCCCTGGCTGGAGGCTCTTAGCCTAAAAACTATTAGTCCCCACAGGAAAGCCCGGTTAAGTAGTTACGGCCTCTCAAGGTCAACTACGAGATGCCCTTCCCAAAAAAAAAAAAAAGTCGTGAAGGAGCATTACTTGTTGTTGTGATTTTGTTGTAGCTGTTATAATCTGTAGTCGTTATTTATTGTCTTTGCTTATATAGTAATATGTATGTATATAAGTATCTATTATACATCATATATATGAATATATCTATGTATATAATAGTATAGTGTATCTATATTTTGCACCAATGACAACCCCATTTTTATGTCCACGCAATCACTGTCCATTCCAAGGTTGCCTGGAAGAGATCGCGGAAAGCGATAAGGCCGCCCATTGTATGTTTTTAGTGTTAATTTTTTTTTGTCATGTATTTTCTGGTGTACAATAAAGCATATATAAATAAATACATGCTTCTGCCTTTCTTTTCCCTGTCTAGGGTGAAATGAAAGCTAGCGAGGGTACCTACCTATTTGCCTTTCATTTGAATAGTTAAAGAGCATTAATTGGGTTATTGACGTTGGTGAGCAGAATTTTTCAAACATATTCAGCAAGGAATTAGCAATATCTTTCAAAATGTTACAGATTGGGCTTGAGAGTGTGTTACGCAAATAGGGTAAGAAACTCATGTCGTTGCACTAACTTTTAGATTAGACCTCTTAAACCTCACTACTAAGCAGTACAAGCATTACTACAACTAGCTTTAACCACATTTATCTAAGTAAGTAATGTTTTGAGTGAGGTCCTGTTTTCCGACCTGCGGCAGGTTGCCAAAGGCTGCCCAACGAGACTGGTAAGCTCTGCGTGCGCAAGCTGCCTGAGCTGGCGGGTCTGTAAATTCTTATTTTTAACCGAATTCAAAAAGGAGGAGGTTGTCAATTCGATTGTTTTTTTAAATGTATGTACACCGATTACTCGAAGATGGCTGGACCGATTTGGATTTTTTTTTGTTTGATAGGGTTTACTTCCCAGGTACTACTAGGATACTACCAGGGGCCCAAGTCTGCTATTTTTATAAATTCGTCATTCCAACACGATCCCATTGTCATTTTGCTAAAAGTTCGTAATCTGCTAAATTCATAATGGTCGATCATTGGTCGGTCAATGGTCTCGTAATAGAATTGTGTTATAATGGCATTGTCGTATTGCCATTATTATAAAACCCGTTAGTGGAAATGATTTTTGAAACGACTAATAAAAAACGACTAATAAATTTGAACATTTATTAATGCCCGATTTCATTTATATACATTTTTACATATTATTTAATAGTTTTTTAGTGTTAAATTTTAGCAGATTAAGTACCGCCTAAGTCAGTCATTCATTTGTCATTATGTACAAGATTACCAATAAATGCCATTTCTTTCAATGGAGTGTCAGTGGCTGACCATTGGAAAGTCATAATGACGCCATTATATTAGTAGATTACCAAACTAGTCAAAATCAACAATTTCGAAATCAATGATCGACCATTCTGACACTATTGTAATAGCAGACTTGAGGCCCAGGGGGTATACTTCCCATGATCATCAAGTCAGGATCTGATGATGGGATCCTGGAGAAATAGAGAGAACTCTTCAAATTTTATGGGCACACTTGAAGCGTTTTGGGTAGTTTTTGGAAGAGTACTTTCTCGGGTGGTCCAATTTCAATTTAGTGAAGATCTGATGAAGAACTTCGGAGATAGGCAACGGAACTCCTCAATAAATGATAGCAAATGGACTGAGATCGCAGAAATTTCATGTCTGTCTATAGTTTACACCAGTTCATAACACAACATCACGCCGGTACGCTGTGAAGGGGTAAGCACATGTGAACCACTAAAAAATGAAAAATAAAAACTTTTTCCAAATTACAAGGACCACAGTGCTACTCGTCTCAATAAAGTTAATAAACTCTTCAGAACCCACTCTTTAAAATCTGTCTCCATCTCCATTTTCCAGGTTTTTGCACAATTAGGTAGTTAATTATGCTGACAATTGTTGGGCATCCATTGCGTTGAATGTGGTAGCCATAATTGTGCAAAATGAAGCTATTTTCTGTTATTAAGTATACGACATCTGTGGACATGCGTTGTGCACATGCAATGCAACGTGTTACTTAATTTGAGTATCTACTTATTTAGTTTGTAAACGATCGAATCTTCATGGTTTTTCATCACAAAGTAAAATATGCTTTGATAAAAATTGTGAAGGCAGCAAAAAAAACGAACTGGCGTGCTTCATTGCCATTTCGACGTTACTCCATACAGTCTATTGATTTGTTGAATCATCATGAAATGTTTGCATATGGCATTGTCTTGAAAAAGGTCTTCAAGGAGTTTCCTCACGATGTTTTCCGTTATGAGAGCAGGGTGCTGAAATTATTTTACACAAAGTAAAGAGTCTACGTGCTCTAGGTCTAGATAAAAAGAGGAAGCCTACACGTAGTGTAGGCTTGTGGCAGTGGGTGCTTGAAGATGGACGGCGCCACTGAGGCCGGCCCAAGAACAGATGTCGAGGCAACCTAAGCGCGTATTTCAAGGGTTGGATTGAAGTGGCCCTAGAAAAGGATGCCCCAAATCTTGGAGGGATTTCGCTTTTGCTCAGCATTGGGACAGTGTAGAAAAATAAAAAGGTTCTAGGTGCGAACTTACGACCTGCAAGTCGTTTCCGCTGGCCGCCACTGCTCGGCCACCGCACAATCAAGTTTATTAGCGAAGTTTAAACAAAACTGTGAATCACAGTCAGTAATATCGGTTTGATAAGCTGTCACACGCACGCGGCGTTTCTTTTCATTTTATTACTCCTCTCGCTTGGCGCCCTGCAGCGCGAGTAGGTGTTAACTCCGCCCCCCGCTGCGCAAGAGTCGACCGCGCTTTATTTATCACTACTTCACTAGACAATGCGTGTTGATGCCGTTTGTGGCTTGTATTGAAACTGTTTTGATCTTTTTGTGGCAATGAATGTCTAATTACAAGTTCTTGTTGCGTTTTTTAATGTGATCATTAATGTATTTTTATGGGATGAGTTGGTGTTGTAATTAACTCTTTTTATGTCTCTTGGGTGTTTGAATATTTGTCATTATAACGGAGATAGGACCTACATGGCCTTAGAAGTCCTGTCTCCGAGATTCTTTATGCTCAAGGCTTAAAAATCTGAACCGCCTTCTACTGAAAGTCTATTCTATAAATTATTTTCCGAATATCGGTCAGAACAACTCTTCTGAGGTATCAGATCAATCATGTCATCATATAAGGTCCTCAAACAGGTTTAAACCACGACGTCAGCGCAGTATTGTAACCGTACGGTGTTCCTGCTCCCGTTCACAATACCTTGTTTTGTAATTCTAATGGTGTCATGGCCGCCGCGGGTCGTTGCGGGGGACGGGAGGCGCGGGGCGAACATGCCACCCGCACTTTTATGGTAATCTGGTCTATTCTTCAAGGTTTTCGCTTGTGGGATGAGGTGGAACTAGGTGTATGTTGCACAGCCTCCAGGATACAGCGGATTTTTGGATTTTGTTGTATTCTTTAATTAAAGTGTAATTTGTTAGAGAGTATCTGCACAATAAAGAGTATGTACCTATACAGCTATCTTAACAATCTATCTAGTTGGTTACTCTCTGTGATTTAATGGACAAATCTGAACTCCTCTTCGACAACCGGCATAAGCTGGAGTCTACTGCCGACTTTTAGCGCTAAGCCTTCCTATCCAGAAGACCTCTGAAAGTAAAAGACCGTGATGAATTGTGATACCGGTTTTGTTCTATTCATCATTCACATTCACTTGCCCTTCATCATCGGCATAAGACTGGTTGTCAACTTTCGGGCTTCTGACAACCCGTAACGACTGTCAAAGATTCATGCATGATAGCCGAAACCAACAATTTAACGTGGTTTCCGAGTCATGGAGTAGTCTTGGTATGTAGAGATGGTCATCCATCCACGTAACAACCGCGGCAAGCTTAGCACAACCGGATCGGTCGACTCGAGGGGCTGTATTTATTTACCCTTGCCCTTATCCCAATTTATATGGGGTCGGCGGAACAGCCTTTATCTTTTTCCATATTTCTTAGTCCTCTTTCTCATCGACAAAACTTTCCTCATGACATTTTTCTTCGTAAACTTTTATAATGATGAACTAGTTCTGTTTCGTGACAGCCCTGTGGGTTAGAAATGGGAGTGGTAGCGTGGTGGCGCCGTGACAATTTGATGCAGTGTCACACTGCATAATGCATGTTTCAAGACTCCGCCCGTGTTTAATACACCATGATTTCGACAAGTATAGTTCTACGTGTAGTACCTAATTGAAATAACTGAAAACCTGCAAAGAGGTACCTAATTGTACTTATCATTTTAGGCAACTTTTGCTAAGGGACCAACCGCAAAATTACCTTTAAAAGTGGATAAACTAACTTAAGGTATACGTCGCAAAATTTAATTTGTTTTTTTTTTTGCAATTAGCTGAGCAGTGTCAAGTTGTATGTTAATTAAAATATGATTCACGAGCGTAACAAATATGGCTTTACAGAAAATCATCAATAGGTACGTTTTATGCAAAAATCATTCAGTGGGATTAAATTCACATAAGAGAGTTGTATTGATGATTTTAATATTTAATTCATCATAATTTCAGCCGATAGACGTCCACTGCTGGATATATAGGCTTCCCCTAAAAAAAAATCGGCCGGGTTTGCCATAATCGCCACGCTTTTGTTTTTTGGGTGGGAAATCTCCAAATAACTTCTCCCGCTCTGGGTGGAGCGGGAGGGCGGGCGTGTCAGACTTTTACTGACTAAAACCCACCCGTGTTCCCTCAGTTGCCTGTGTGCCAGGGGCCGCGGTATCTCTTTCGAACAACCCGCACCCCTGGCAGGCTCGGCCCTTGCGGGCCCCATCTGCTGCTGCTGACATCTCTTTGAGGCGCGCGTGGAACACAACGCGCCGTCGACCCGGGCTTGGTCCTTACCGGACAGCGAGCTACCCATTACTCGCCGTCCGCAAGCCCGTGCCTACGGTGGCCGGGAATCAGCCTGGGATTCCCGACGCCCAGGGCGTCTCCTGCGAAGGTCACGGCTGTGAGGGCGCATGTACTGCATCTCCCTCACGTGCGCCGCCTCCCTCTTTGCGAGAATAACTGCTTCGCTGAAGGAGGCGACTGCTAGCCATGCACTCTCGCTCCGTATCATGGCGTGGACCAGGGTCGGACGCGAGAGATCGCCGCCGCCGATCACCTCCACGAGGACACGGCGGTGCTCCGCCCAAGCCGGGCAGACCTCCACCGTATGCTCCACCGTGTCCTCAGGGCGATCTTCGCAATTTAAAAATATTTTTCTAGTAGAACTTGCAAAACAAATATGTATACAGATAACTTCTCCAGTGCACAGGAACACGGTACAGTTTTTGACCTTTTCTGAAAAAAGTGCTTTTTTGAGTTAACTCTGTTTAGATCTAGGAGTGCGATATAAGCAAGCTGAAGTGTAGCTGAAGTAGCAATGGCAATTGCACTTCAGCACACATTAGCCGTAGAACCGATGATCGTTGGGGTAGACGTGTTCTAGAGTGGAGACCGCAAGCCGAGGCTAGATGGAGCGACGATCTTCGCAGGGTGGCTGGTAGCAGCTGGATGAGAGTTGCCGAGAATCGAGCTGAATGGCGTGCAATTGGAGAGGCCTATGTCCAGTAGTGGACTGCTGTAGGCTGATGATGATGATGACATTACATATAACACTTATGAGTAAGGTACATACAACTAGCTTTTGCCAGCGGCTTCGCCCGCGCGGCACTTTCAACCCCTAAATTACTTAAATTGGTTAACTAATTTAGGGGTTGAATTTCGAAAAATCCTTCCAAATTCCTTGTCTACATTAAAAAGGGAACCTCTGTGCAAAATTTCAGCATTCTAGGTCCAAGGGTTTGGGCTGGGCGTTGATGAGTCAGTCAGTCAGTACTTTTCTTTATATATAGATAGATATATGATATAAGGTAATACGACCATAGTGGCCCAACGACCGTGACTACAAATGTGACTCCACTCTACGTTCGCAAGGGCGTAAAAATATCGTGGTGGAATTTTATCGCGCACTGGATTTTAAACTCGGTGTTGAACTGAGCATTGACAATTAAACAGAGTATATCTCCGCGACAATGGGCCTTATAAGAAGGCGTTAAGTCACCCAAAGGGCAATAGAGACGGCGATGCTTGGAGCTTCCCTACGTGAGTGAATCACGAGTGAACGGATCCGCAGGAGAACCAAGGTAACCGACATAGCCCGAAGAATTGCCAAACTTAAGTGGCAGTGGGCAGGGCACATTGCTCGCAGAACAAATAGCCGATTGGGCCGAAAGGTTCCGCGTACCGGAAGACGTAGATTTGGAAGGCCTCCCACAAGGTGGATCGATGACCTTGTGAAGGCTGCAGGAATCCGTTGGATGCGGGAAGCACAGAACCGGTCAAAATGGCGGAGCTTGGGAGAAGCCTATGTTCAGTAGTGGACGTCTTTCGGCTGAAATGATGATGATAATGGATCACAGCACGTCGAAAAAAGACACTGTTCAATTTTCAACGCTCGGCGCTAAGAATTTCGTTGAAAATCCAGTGCGCGGAAAAACCCGCCACGATATTTTTACGTCTGTGCAAAAGTGAATTTAGCTGTACGCCTTGTTCACAGGTTGACATCACTTCAGTCCCTTACAATTATCTGTTGTCATATCGTATAACATTTTACTACAAGGCATAACATAAAATCTTTGCTGGTGGACACTTCAGAGCAAGCCCACTACAGCTACAACCCAATCAAAATTCAACTCTAAAAGTCTCGCCCAAAGTTGACTATCAACTACAGCTTTGACCAAGTTTTTGAAATTGTTATGTAAAATACCACATCTTTGCAACAAAGGGTGTTTGGGACAGACAATGTATTGTCGGTCGAGTGTGACATTCGTCAGGGCTTTTAAAACGTTTCAACTTATAAATGTTTAGGTGACATATAATACAGGGTGGCTGGGACATCGACGCGCAACCTGTAATCATGGTTTCAATACATAATTCTGAACCTGTCAGCGTCGACATATTTCGTCTGTTATTTAATATAAAATGCTGTTCCATACATTTTGAGCGTGAAGGTATTGCACTTTTCTGTGAAACAGCGGATTTTTTTTCGATAGGACAAATGATAAATAATTTTATTGCCGTAAGCAGGTTTCTACAATATTTTTAAACTAGACGAGATCGGCGTTTCCTATCTGACTACTCTGGAAAGAAAGGCCGAGACAAACTCAGAGGTCAGTCTCTTTTAAAGTCCAGGCATAATCTTGGTTAGATCATGCGAATACCATGTAGATTGGTGTATGAAATGAGGAAAGAACCACACAGATTGAGTGGACCCGTCCAGTCAGTGCACGCATTTGTCACTAATCCTGCAGCTCAACTGAGAACTTTAGGACAAAGTCTGTTGGGTCAGCTAGTAGTTAAATAATTAATCTAATAAAAAATCAAATAATCTAATAATTAATCAAAGCAAAGGTCAAAAACATTTGCTGAATTCATAGTTACAGTTTGCGCGTCGGTGTCCCTGCCACCTTGATGTAGTATAGCGCTGGGAGAAAAGAAGGTCAATTAGAATGTGGATGTCAATGTGCTAGGGTTTGAATGGATGAATGGACTTTATTGGTGGCAAGAGTGGCTAACACTTTAGATAGTTATTTTGTGGCTCTACTTAAGGCCAAAAGCGAGATTCTAGTAGTTGTTTTTTTTTTGGAGGAGCTCGTCCGGCGATGCTCTTCAAGCACCTGAGCCACCTGAATTGCGGATGTGTACAGTAACCAATGGCTTGTGGCTCACCTGCTAGTTTGCCACCAATGAACAAAAAAAACATGTACGGGTGAAATTCTTACGTAATCATTCACAAAAGAAAATTACTAACACATTCATGTGTAATTAGAAAGTTTCAAATTTTCAATTTTATATCTCACCAATTTTTTCAATAATTTTTGTTATTTTAATTGAAAAGTCATAGACGACAATTGAGGATATCAAAATAAATTCACATACATCTTAAAGGTCCTAATCAATAATTTGAATATTAGGCTTAAGTACATTCAAATAATCAAACGAAATTACTCAATTTGTTAGTGGCACTTGGCACCACAAATTGGCATCTAAAGGTACATTTTCTTGGGCACGCCGCGATTGAGGCGGTAAGTCCCCTCTTTGAGGAGTGGCTTAAGACGTGGCATGGCGTCCTCACCTTCCGCCTGACACAGGTCCTCACCGGACTCGGCTGTTTCGGGAGGTTCCTGTTTCGCATAAGGCGGGAGGAAACGCCCGTGTGTTTCCATTGCGAAGATCGCCCTGAGGACACGGTGGAGCATACGGTGGAGGTCTGCCCGGCTTGGGCGGAGCACCGCCGTGTCCTCATGGAGTCGATCGGCGGCGGCGATCTCTCGCGTCAGGCCCTGGTCCAGGCCATGGTAAGGAGCTAGAGTGCATGGCTAGCAGTCGCTTCCTTCAGCGAAGCAGTGATGCTCGCAAAGATGGAGGCGGCGCACGTGAGGGAGATGCAGTACATGAGCCCTCACGGCTGTGGCCTTCGCAGGAGACGTCCTGGGCTCCGGGAATCCCAGGCTGCTTCCCGACCACCGTAGGCGCGGGCTTGCGGACGGCGAGTAATGGGTAGCTAGCTGTCCGGTAAGGACTAAGCCCGGGTCGACGGCGCGTTATGTTTCACGCGCGCCTCAAAGGGATGTCAGCAACAACCGATGGGGCCCGCAAGGGCCGATGCTTGCCAGGGGTGCGGGTTGTTCGAAAGAGATACCGCGGTCCCTGACACACAGGCAAATGAGGAAACACGGGTGAGTTTTAGTCAGTAAAAGTCTGACACGCCCTCCTGCTACACCCTGAGTGGGAGAAGTCAATTGATGATTTCCCACCCAGAAAAAAAAGGTACATTTTCTAAACCATTTGTTTACATTTTATCACATATACTTTTTGAACAGACTGGCAATTGTTTTTTCATGCATTGAGATAAAGCCAAATTCATCATAATTTGTCACATGTCTTTTAATTGTTTATCCTCCAAAGTAGGTAATTAAAGATCTTCCCGTTGTGATAAGTGCTTGTATCGACAATCACGGATAACATCGGCAATGCTTTGCTGATCGTTATCTTAATTAATATCAATTAACCGCTGCCTCAATTAATTGGTTGTATAAATTAATTAAATTTGCATTAATTGGTAGGTACTTAGGTACTTTGATTGGTGGTTGAAAGTGTGAAACGACATTTATAAATATTTATAGCTAATTTCATGTGTGTAATTAATGGTAGACAGTCTTCACGTTAAAGAATTACGATGACCCTCGCAAACAATCTTTGACAGTCGTTACTTGAAGTACAAACCCCGAAAATCTGATAACCAGTCTAACCAAGGGGTATCGTGTTACCCAGTAACTGGGTTGTGGAGGTCAGATAGGCAGACGCTCCATGTAAAATACTGGTATCCACCTGCATCCAGTTAGACCGGTAGCCGAACCCAACTAATTAGAAAAAGGCAGATGATGTAGGTATATTTAGAATTGAAACCCCTACAAGTAAAAAGTTAACAAGTGCATATTACACTTAAGCGATTCCCATTAAAACATCAAGATTGTCCATTCCATATGAATGAAAGGATAAATAAAAGTAACGAAACTGTTAAATAATAAATATAATATTTCCGTTTGAAATATCACGTGTCCCCACTAACTGCCTACCTCACACATATTAATAGATGGCTCATCAAAAGGACACCCTCTCCAGTTACAATCTCTCTAAGAGAACCCTTTTAACACTTCCGCTATTAAAACTGCTATAAACACTGAAAAAGAGTGACAAAAAATACTCTCTACACTTCACAGAAATACCGACTCTATCATAACCTGAGAAGGTAGCAAACAGCTTGAGCTTCACAGCTATCACAATATCTAAATTATAATTACGACATCTAATCAAAATCTTCATCTATTGTATCACAAATAAGGTTCAAATTCACGTAGTTCGGTTCAAAAGTTACGTGTAATAAACTTTTAACATGACAACACGAAATTAAGAGAATTAAAACAACATGTGTGAGACAATGGAGCGGCGAGCACAAAGGGCGGCGGTGCCTTTGAAGTCGGCGTTGGGCCGGTTAATTTTACAACGGCCCGGTGGCCAGGGCCACACCCCGGCGGGCTTGGAGCTTGTACAACTAACTATTGTGCACCCTTTGAACGTAATAACGTAATAAACTATTGTTCTGAACATTTGTTACGTTCCATGTAACATAACTCGATGTTTCCCCGTATTGTTCAATTAACGGACTGTATTTCTTTTGTGTTTTTTTTTATTGAAAGTAATTAGAACTGATTGCGTAGTCAGTTTTTAGAAGGGGTCCAAGTACAATAGTGTAAAGATAACCAAGCCTTTTGTCTGCAGTAAGGCCTTTCTCTTTCCGTCTACAAAGTTTTAAGCCCAGTCTAGGCAGGGGCGTATCAATAGAAAATGGCGCCTAGGGCATGCATCACATTTGCGCCCTTCGTAAATTATCTTCTCGGCCTACACTGAGCAAAGCTAGGTCGGAAAATCTTTCTTGACCAATAACGAAGGTATTAATTTCAACTTGCAAAAAAATCGGTGGCAATGCTGCAATTCTAAAAGAATTTGAATAGAAATAGGCAGATTTGTAAATACGCTTTCATCCCCATACTGCACAATATATTCAAGTAGCTCTTCAGATTTCTTAGATATACATAGGTAACAGTATGAAATAGTTTATTGATATTTTTTTTAATTTAATATTTGGCAAGTTTTATGCGCCCCTTTGCGTTAGGCGCTCAGGGCTCTTGCCCCATCTTGGTTATACCACTGATGTCTACTTGTTATCTTACTCAGTAAAAGTAAAAAATATTTCTATCCAATGAACTATGCCATCATCATCTCCTGCGTAGCCTTTTCTATGTTGGCTTCCAGTCTGACCGGATGCAGTATTTTACATGGACCGACTGCCTATCTGACCTTTACAACCCAGTTACTAGGTAATAGGGCAAAAAAGGAGCAAAGGACGACAAGCGAAACGATGGGAAGACGATGTCAAAAGAGTAGGTGGTCCAGAGTGGATTCAGCGGGCGAGAGACAGAGAGAGATGGAAATCTTTAGTGGAGGCCTTTGTCGAAAGACAAGCGGTTTAAGAAGAGTGCGCCAAACGCCGATATTTAAGAAAATAATTGTAGAACCAGCAGGCTTATTTTATTTTACTAGGTAATACGAAGCCCCTTGGTACTCAAATTGGACTTGTTGTCAGATTTTTCGGGTTTCTGACGACCCGTGATGACTGTCAAAGATCCACGAATGGCAGCCGGGACCTACGGTTTAACGTGCTTTCCAAGGCACGGAAGGGTCTTGGTATGTAAAGATGGTCACACATCTACGGACCAACCGTGGCATGCGTAGGTTAACCTGATTGATCGACCCCAAGCCCCTTGAACCAATTTTAAGTCCGCTTTGGAGATTTTGTTGAACAACTTTCTTTGCTATAGAGCCTATAGAATAAAGCAATATAGTTCTGGAACCCCACAATATCGGGACAATAGGTAGGAGCCTAGGTTCTGCCAGTAATAAAACTTCGCTGAATTTCATCTATTTATTTTCAACAAGACGTGATCACTTTAGCCAGGCTTAAACAAGTTAGCTTCACATAGTTATCAAACTATCGACGTCGATATATATTTAAAAAAAAATTCAAATTCGCTTGAGTGATCGAATGCAACCAGAATAATTTAATTTTGACATGTCAACCTGCATGATGTGGATCCCTTTGGCAGAATTTTTTTATAGTGCTGACCTACTTATAACTTTTCAGCCGGTCTATTCTGAACAAAGGACTTACTTCACCTAAGAAAACTTAGGCGAATTTAACTGTCATTTTATTAGTTTGACAGCTTACTTCAATCCCACTTATAGAATTTGTAGTCACTAAAATACCACCTAAAATCCTACACCACTACCAGTGGAACAACGCATACCGGTGTGCTCGTCACGTCTTTGTTTTGGCGCGCTATTATCGCTTCCTGTCAGCGGCGCGGGCGCAGTCGGCCAGCCGTGAAAACCCATCATTGTGGCCCGGCGCCCATCAGCCCATCCCACTTCCACTGCACTTTAGACCTTTTATTATGATTTGAAGTTGTTACCAAAACGAACATATAAAAAAGGTAGCGTACCTAATTTGAAAGATTTTCTACCACTTCGCCAGTCCGAAGTGCCAGGTAAAGGTTGCTTGTTACCAGGTCTCATCCTAGCCGAGCTCAAGACTAATCTTGTTCCAGCTATGTTGGAATCGGCTTCAAGTATAACCGGATGCAACCGAATACTAGTATTTCGGGCCCCATAAGAAGACTGAAAGTCACCCAAAGGGCAATAGAGAGGGCTATGGTTGTAGTTTACCTACGCGATCGAATAAAAAATGAAGAGATCCGTAGGGGAACAAAGGTAACCGACCAAACCCGAAGAATTGTCAAAATTAAGTGGCAGTGGGCAGGGCACATTGCTCGCAGAACAGATGGCCGATGGGTCCGGAAGGTTCTGGAGTGGCGACCGCGTACTGGAACACGTAGCCTTGGAAGGCCGCCCACAAGACCGATGACCTGGTGAATCGGCTGGATGCGAGAAGCATAGAACCGGTCGAAATGGCGGTGCTTGGGGCAGGCCTATGTCCAGCCGTGGACGTCTTTCGGCTGAAATGATGATGGTGACTAGTATTTCATATGGAGTGACAGACTACCTGAACTCTTTAATCCAATTAATGGATAATACGATACCCTTTGGCAAGACTGGGTGGCAGACTTTCAGGCTTCTATCGCCCCGTAACGACTGTCAAAGACTCACTAATGACAGCCGGGACCAACGGCTAAACGTGCTTTCCGAGGCATGGAGGGGTCTTGGTATGTTAAAATGGTCACTGGTCATCCATCCACGAAACAACCGCAGCAAGCGTAGCTGAACCTGATCAAACGGCTCGTGCAGCTGTTATTACTGAACTATAAGCCTAGTTCCTTGATGCAAGGTCTCTAGTCTAAAAATCACACACCTCACATCAGATTGGCGCGTTAGCTCTATGGCGTTCTGGTTGTCCCAAGTATCTCTGCTAAAACCACTGTTGTATAGCTCAAAATGGAATAGTTATTTTTCATTCCGAATGGGCCTACTCTAGACCTCGATTACGCCTGATGGAAAGCAATGGATGAGGTCTATGATAGAAAGAGCGTACCCAGAAGGTGATATAAAGATTATCATTTCGTAGGCTTTGACCACGTTAACGAATATAAAAGTAATATCAGAAAACTAGTAGATAACATAGCCAACACATAGATACACAAACATATCCCAGTTCACAAACCGTATCCACAGCCAGTTCTTTTGTAGATAAACTGCACTTTAATTATACCTTTATCGCTAATGTGGCTCTATCTTCTTGCCGCATCCGGTAGGGGGCAGGCAGCACAAGAAACTATGACCGTTTTATAACAACCCACGTCTGATACGTTATCTTGGCGTTAATTACTAATTAATGAATTAACAATGAATATTATGGTGGTTTAATGCACTCTGGGAAAATGTATGGTAATGCGTGTGGGGTGAATATATTAATAATATAATTAAATTATGGCTAATTATTCTATTATTGCGTCACGCTTAAGGTTATGTGGTTGAAAAAGGCTGCCTTTTTCGGTATTATGTGCGTTAATTGTTAATATTTATTATCTCTGATCTGAAGTGAGAACAAGATGATCAGAAGGACCCATAAACAGATGATTATTAGCTGTTTTCGATTTCCATTCTCCATGTTGCCGATGATATCATATTTTTCACTGTGGAGGAATGGAGGATGCGCGAAGGTAGCCCCCATAAATTTCAATTTTCAGTGGGCTAACCTGGCGGTCAAACAAGACCGGCCACGTAGATGTACAGTACAAAGGGTGGTATGCGGATGCGGTGGAAGAAATCATACAGGGTGTTATGTAGATGTTAGGTTAAACGAGGACATAATTAAAGCAGTGTAGTACTCAAGTGGAGCAGCAGGCTTAGCATGAGGCTTTCTATTTCTACGAAGAATAAACAGTGCTTTTTCTATACAAAGCCACATTTCGTTTCTCCATTTTTGACATCGCACCGTAGATATCCTTCTACAATCGGTCATTTTGTCTTTCGTTTCTAACGATCTTTGTCTAGGTCCTTTTTTATGTAGACTATTTCAGAAGAATATATCTTCCCAAACTATCAAAATCACACTGACAACAAACTTTCTACTCGACGGCCACAAAGTATAACCGATTATCTACAAAATCATGATTCGTTTAGAACGCATAACTGTCATAATTAATAGAAGAACATAGCTATCTTCTCCTATTGTACATCATTTAGTTAATAGTCATGTGTATTCTTCCGTCGACAAATCGGTGCTCGTGCTGATGTTTTTTTTTTTTTTTTGCTCGTGATTTCAAAAGAGTAACGGTGGAGTTTCTTGCCCGTTCTTCTCCATACGAAACTACCTTTTGGAAAAGGATTCAAAAGTGCCTTTTATGTGCCTATCCTACTATCCTAATCCTACTATCCTACTGATGTTATAAATGTAAAAGTTTGTATCCCGGTAGTACGTTCCCGTGAGATAATTTCCGAATTCAACGCGGGCAAAGCTGCTGGCAAAAGTGGTTTGAAATAAATGCTTTGACTTAAACCGTGAAAAATGAAAAATAATGCTATTTTCTACAAAAGCTATAGAAATGTAGGAAACGGTTTTTTTTTTTCATATTTAATTACCTTCAAATATGTCCTGCGCTTAGCCTTACACCCTGTATGCTGTATTGATACGGGGTCATCGATATTGTGCTTATAGACACAATTGATTAACTCTACCGATTGAGTGGAAAAACATACCTAAGTGTCCCTTTCACTCATTACGCCATTGAAAAAAAATAAGTTATTGTTATTTAATTCAAAACAATTAAAAGAATGAGAAGAAATAATAATGTACAATAACCATTCGAGCCGCATTTAGAAAGAACTCATTCCACCATTCATTCCTTCTTTTAATAAAATATTTTTCCCGTAATTATTATTGTTTATTTAGTTCACAATTGGTTCTCGTAAATTCCATTGATTGATTGTATTGTCGGTATAAAAATAACATTATTCAAAAGCAATTGTTTCTAATGGGCTTCCGAGTACCGACCACCTTTGTGGTGTTTTGCGAATCAATGGGACGTCTTTGTTATGTGGAGTGTCCTGTATCTTACTAGCTCTTCTCCGCTTATTTATTATTTATATTACACTAGCAGCGCTCCGCGGTTTCACCCGCGTAGTTCCCGATCCCGTAAAAATACGGGGATAAAATATAGCTTATGTTACTCGGTAAAGATGTAGCTTTCTAACGGTGAAAGAATTTTTTAAATCGGTCCAGTAGTTTTTAAGTTTATTCGTTACATACAAAAATACAAAAATACAAATCTTTCCTCTTTATAATATTAGTGTAGATTTAAAGAAAACAAGTACCTAACAAATGACTCAAATGTGTTATAGTCTATTCGCATAAAAAATTAGTGACTCATCGTTGGCACTCAGCTTAGCTAACCCCCTTGACTAATTAGATCATAGTAAATTATTGTGTATGATTGAAGGGCTTACTTTAACTGGTTAATTTGAACACGGCTTTCTAATTTAACGATGAGTCACTATTTTCTTAACGGGAATAGACTATAGTAACAATATTTCTTAAGGCGGGGTGATCCGGAAAAACGTCGTTTTGTATTGTGTTTTATAAGTAGATAAAACGGATTTAAAAAATTGAAAAAAATATATTACATAGTTCACACCTTGATCTAGATATTCCGGCCGTGCGATACACGGTTACTTGCATTTTACTGCATCCACTTAAATCGCAAAGACAAGTCTAAATGATGATCGGATTCTTATTTCATTTGAGTTATATAAGGCTTTGAACAATAAAACTTATACCATAATAAAGGTCGTAAAAATATGATGAAATCCGGCCGTCATAATATGGACTATGAAAATACATTTATAACAAATCTAAAATCCAGTGTTTTTATCTTCACATGCGCGCGCCCCGTGTCGTTTAGTCCCGAGCGGAACGTGTTGGACACGTCCGACGGGACGTGTGCCATTTTTTTGAACCTACCACCCCTGCTATGATCTGTTACCGGCAGAGCTTAAAATTGTTTGTAAATATAATATAATACGTAATAATAAGCTAAATACAGGTATATTTATGTATAGCAAGCTTCATTTCGTAGGAAATTAAAGTAGTTAATATTTTGTCAAACAAAATGGGAAACTACAGAAAGTAAAAACTTTCGATCCAGCGCTGGCTCTTCGAAGGCTAGTAAACAAAAAAGAATAAGGATGGTTTGACAATATTATTATTTATAACACATTTGCTCGTAAAGGGTCTCTTATTACACCAATTTCAATATCGTAATGTATGTCATTACGCACTTGTGCGTTATTGTAATGTAAAACGCACGGTTTATCAAGATGCTTCGTCTAAAACGAACGGTACTTTTTAAAATCTTAGCATAGAGTTTTTATGTCAGAAAAGTGGTCAACATTTTATGAATAAAATCAACTTTGAGAGATAAAATATAAAAAATAAACATTTAATTCTTTAATTTAATTAATTTTGACAATAAATTACAACCACAAAAATCAACTCAACTTACCGCACTTATATCATAACGTACTATTACCTACATTCATTACATTTTACGCGTAATAGATTACTATATTTATTTACTAAAGATAAACTACTATTAGCGGTTTGCAAATCTATGTACCTACGCGTAATAGATTTGCAAACCGCAAATAGGCGTGTAGAACAGAATTGGAACCCTATGTCCGTGTAAATAAAGACGCCACGTGCGCAAAAGCTAGAGGAGCCGTCATATTGCGGCGGCCGTCATATTGTGGCGGCCGTCATATTGCGGCGGCCGTCATATTGCGGCGGCCGTGACGTTGTGGAGGCCGTCATATTGCGGTGGCCGTCATATTGCAGCGGCCGTCATATTACGGCAGCCGTCATATTGCGGCGGCCGTCGCATTGCGGAGGCCGTCATGTTACTACGGCCGTCAGGTTATTGCGGCCATCATGTTATTGCGGCCGTCATGTTATTGCGACCGTCATGTTATTGCGGCCGTCATATTGCGAAGGCCGTCATATTGCGGAGGCCGTCATATTGCGGCAGCCGTCATATTGCGGCGGCCGTCATATTGCGGCGGCCGTCATATTGCAGCGGCCGTCATATTGCAGCGGACGTCACATTGCGGAGACCGTCATGTTGCGGAGGCCGTCATGTTACGGCGGCCGTCATGTTACTGCGGCCGTCATGTTATTGCGGCCGTCATGTTATTGCGACCGTCATGTTATTGCGGCCGTCATATTGCGGAGGCCGTTATTGCGGAGGCCGTCATATTGCGGCAGCCGTCATATTGCGGAGGCCGTCATATTGCAGCGGCCGTCACATTGCGGCGGCCGTCACATTGCGGAGGCCGTCATGTTGCGGAGGCCATCATGTTACGGCGGCCGTCATGTTACTGCGGCCGTCATTTTACGGAGGCCGTCACAAATCTATCTTGGATTTAAATTTTGATCAGCGGCCTCGAAAACCATGACAGGTTACATGTCATAAACAGTTAGAAAGAAAAATAATAAATATAAGTCCACCAAGTAGTAAGCCGAAGGTCGAGAATCCAACACAGTGCAACTCAGCGCATTGAAAATCTAACAGTGTGGTTTACTGTTAGATTTTCATCTCTCGGTACGTACCGTAGTCGGTACATAGTTTTGTATGTAGGTATAGGTACATAAATAATTTTTTTTATAAAAAACTGCAACTTAAAAACTACGACGGTCACCCTAATTGGATTATTACTTCCAGCAGTCTGTATGTAACTTGAACACAACTGGCGAATTGTGGGTGTACTAATACACCACTGCCCAACCCCTCTGAAAGAATACAGGCGTTATGTTATGAAGAAATCTCTATTTAAAGTAAAACAAGCTTTTACTAATCGTAATCAGTTCAAGTTGATCCACTGTATTGCTCTATTCGGTGACATAGTTAATACTGCTGCCGGCCGCCAGCCACGCCTGGCGCGCGCGTCGCTCGCGCATCGTAACTAGTTACGTCTCGCTACTCGTTTCGGGGACTGAGGTAAGCGTTAAATGCCTACCGCGCTCGGCCCACCTCGCCTTAACCCTATGTTAGTAAACGTAGCCTACACTGCCATATAGTTACAATGCGATTCCCTGCTACACGCTCAACACCGAAGTGGAGAGTTTGCAGCAGCGATTCACACACAAGCAGTCCAGTCTGCTCGCGATACACCGTAGTGTAATGTTGGGGCTGGCCCGCACCCGGCGCACCAGGGAAGCGCATATTTTACGCATCCATCGTAGCGTAGAAGCAATCCACCCGAACTTCAGCGAACATCCCTGATGCGCTACAGAAGCGGAACAGCCCCATCAGCACCCGGAACGCATTATTATATTGAATGCGAAGGGCGTTGTACGATTTTTTATTGTAATTCACCCACAGGCTGCACTTTTCAAAAAAGCGTGGGGTGCTTGATATTAACTGATTATAAAAATATCTCAAAAGGCACCCCACGCTTTTTTGATATTATTTTCTGCTTTTTTAATTTGATTTTTAACGCGTTTTTTTTTAGATATTTTGATCTATTATTTATTTTCTATTTTTTAGTTCTTCCAACTTCATAAGCGTGATTTTTAAGTTTTTTTTTTAATTACTGAATTGTCATCGGTCCTCGATAAGTCTACAAAGTTTGAATGAAATCTGACCGTTTGAAGTGAGTCAAAATCAAGTCCAAAGGAATCGGTTACAAACAAACAAACATACAGATGAAGCTAATAAAAGCGTGTTAATGAGATGCAATACGCACGAAATAAGGTCTTTTTGAACCGAGTTCAAAATGAAGGAGGTTATTACATCTATACTTATGAAACGATAAATATTTTATTTCACATAATGGGCATTTGACCATTAGGATTATGTGAAATAAAATATTTTGATTTGATTTCTGGTAGTCCGTGGTGGCAATGAAACAAAGGCCCGTCTATGTGGTTTGAGCTTCTACTTCTCTTCTTCTTTTTCTTTAGCTAATCATTGAACATTTTTAAAAAGAGATTAAGTTGTATTTAGCAAACCAACAATAAATCACTAACCACTGTGTGAACTCGATAGATCGAACGACCAACTATGTTTACTTAAGATATTTTGTTAAGTTTCTCATATTTAAGTGAACCATGTATGTTCTTTTGAGAAATAAATTTCATTAAACCGAAGCTATGAATGATTGAATTAGAAAAAAATATATGTTCTTTTGAGAAATAAATTTCATTAAACCGAAGCTATGAATGATTGAATTAGAAAAATAGGCTCGCCCCCTATCACAGGACTTAAACATTACTAGCAAAATGTGGATCTAAGTAAGTACGAATAAAAAGATAGGTACACTCTGTCTTACCCTTCGGGGATAGAAGAGAAGAGCAGTGGTGGCCGAGTGGTAGCAGCGCGTCTTACGAGTTGTAGGTCGTGGATTCGAAGTCAGGCAGGCATTTTAGGTACGTTGTTACTACTGCTCTTAAAACAGTGAAGGGAAACATCGTGAGGAAACCATATTGGCACCAAAAATTTGAAGACATGTGACATACACCAACCCACCGGCACTGGGCCCGCGCGGTGAATTAGGGCGCATTCCTTCCCACAGAGTTCTTTCTGTGACCCATCAGTGGGACCATTATAGGCTGATAATTCTAAACTCGAAGATTGGCCGTCTCGATCGACATTATCGAGTTAAGTTGCCCTGAAATTCCTATGACCATATTCACGGATACGATACGTCTAAAAAAACAGCAGATTCCGTCTAAATAAAGTCACGTTTCGTCATGCCAGACGTATGTCACTACGGATAGAAGACGGTTAGCTATTTTCCCGACAAAGTCAGCTTCTGCTACGCTGACTGGCTCCCAGGATCATTCGTACCAACAGTTTATGGGAATAACTCGAGCGTAGCTCATGAAGTTTTTCCAACACTAATAACACAAAAGCACGTAAGCTTATGCTGCAAAGCTTACCGACATAGCCACAAGCACAGCTAATTTGTAGATATAGGTACCTAACTTGAAATATATGCAATCCGTCGTGGTAGCGCGTAATTTTATGGACATTCCTATGCGAAGCGGCTCCTCAAAGCAGTTAATGACTGTCTAAAGCTCCTCACAATTAATCCCCCCTCCTTCTTCTGTCTTCATCGTTGGGTGCGCGGGCGCAGACAGATTACGTAGAAGCAGAAGTTCCAACTTTATGGCGGCGCATGATCAAATTAAAATCACATACCTACATTGACCCACTGCACGCTCTAGCTTTGATCAAAAATCACCCATCATCAATTATACAGAATACATTTTTAACCAGTGCGCAAACTGTAACCATACCATGAAAAAAAATCAGCTGTTCCATACATTTTGACCGCGTAGGTATTACACTTTTTTATGAAACAGCAGATTCTTTTTTATTTTTATTTTTTTATTTTATTCATTTAAAAGTAATTATACTACAGAGGTGTTACTAAATTCTAAACTCGCCAAACTTTTACGTTTGATGGCGAGTAGTAGTTTTATGTATAATTGACAAAAAAATCTGCGCAGTTGGGGGGGTCTAGAATGATATGCTGAATTCATGGTTACAGTCTGAACACTGGTTAAAAATTTATCCTTTATTGCGTTATTCGAAAAAATCCTGTGGTAGTCGTCTATCAATAAAAGAACGTGCGTTATCAGAAAAAATCTTCTTTAGCTGTGGTAGTCGTCTATCAACAAAGTATCGTTAGATATTCCTGTCGTGACACTAAAAATCCAACGGTCATCATCATCGACAGTCCAGCCGGATGCAACTGAATACCAGTATTTTAAAAGGATCGATTGCCTATCCGACCTCCACAACCCAGTCACTGGTATCATGATACCTAGGTATTCCAAGACCGACAGTATTTGAATGAATATTCCAGGAAAGTACAAGAAGGAGGAATTGGCTGGTATCAGGGTGTCATAACGAGTGGGCCTTCTATCCTCTCCTTCGTTAGCAGCATCGTGCGTGACAAATTGCAGCGCCCGCGCATCCGAGAAAAACATCGCTTAACGATAGCTTAATTGCGCGTAATTGTGACCCGGTGGTACCCCGCAGCCATTTTATTTAGACCCAGCAAAGTGAAACTACATTGTAGAACCACAGTAGTTGCTCTCCTTCAAAGATAAAGATTCGTAGGTACGTTAAATCCAAAATCAGAATGTGTCAGCTTGAATTGAAATGACTCAAACATGACGTTTCCATTGACATAACATAACATCACGCCTTGTTTCCTCAAAGAGTTGGGCAGAGGTGTACCTATAGAACACCCACATTTAGGGTACCAAAACACTCATTTAATTAACACGGTCGGAATATTTCCTCGGCACGGACATTTTAAATCTGATAAGATCATCGAGTCGAATTGATCGAGTCAAAGATCATCAAAAGTCTTATACAATATGTAACAAAAACCCTGTTGTTCCTTCTACCCACGTTTTTAGAATCGGTATACATACGTAATAAAGCAAGTCATTTATAAAAAACTGTTCAGCAAAAATATTTAAAATAAATATTTAATTATGAATATTTGTAAAGTTTAATTGATTTTGATTAGATCAAAGAAAGCCGCCGAGTTCGTAGTCTATTGTGCGAAATAAGGATACTTGTAAAATCAGATGTTGTAAAATTTTTTTTCGAATATGTCGATTTTAATAGTTATTTGATACTGAACTCTCGACCAGCCAACGCTTATTTTTTAAATTATAACTTCGTAAATGTTGTGCTTGTAGGTAAGTGTATACGTCCCTAAAAGGAACAACAGGGTTTTTGTTACATATTGTATAACCGAACGAAAAAGTATTAAATGCCCCGCAAATTAAACCACTTTAAAAGAGTAGCATGGTTGCAACTAAAATCTAGTTTGTAGAGGTGCATATGCACTGACAAATCGGTAGATAGGAAGAAGACTAGTTATATCTAGTTATGATACCAAAGCTCTTCACAAAATGGCCGACGCCATACGAAAGAAAATGTAACCGCAGCCGAAGCAACTTGCAACAGTTTTTGTTTTGTTTTCAATGATATTAAAAGTGGTCTTAATGAATGGGCGACGTTTTTCTTATATCTTCAGAGGTTCAAGATAAATGACATTAATCACGGAGATATCAGCGTCCATGTGGTCTAATTGTAATTGAGACTATGATGGACGTTAGAAGGACTTACATCGATATTCTAAGTCCGTTTGAAGGAACTTCTTAGGCTCATACTTGACTTAAGCCAGGTTGGAATAAGAGGGAAGATTAGAATACCAACTGGTGAACTGGTGTGCCTGGAACCATGGACCCACTAGATTAACCGGGGCCGAAACATTTCTGGCGTTTCGTGACCAACAACGCCAGGTCTAAGTGCTATAGGCACCGACTTACGAGTTGTAGCTCGTGAGTTCGAATCAAGGCAAGTACTTGGTGTATTTAATTTCATCACTACTGCTCTAAGAACGGTGAAGCAAAACATCGTGAGGAAACCGGCTGGAAAATGTCCTAGAACCAAAAATTCGAAAGTGACATTCACCAAACCTCACTCCCTCTCACAGAGAAGCGACCATTGGGAAAATAATAGGCTAATTCTGATTGTGAGAACGCCAAGTCTTGTAGTTCTTTTTCAGGTTAGAAACTGGTTATATTAAACATAACAATTAAAATAAAATAAAATAAAATATATTGTAAGTTTAACTTGTTATTCCTAAGAGCTATTGCCTAGCCAAGTGGCCATACTATTTCAGTTCAATAAAGACACAAATGATCCAGGTTGTCTGGTACAAAAACTAAGATTTAAATGTTCGCTAATTGACTTTAAATTACGAATTGGGTTGTCAGTAGCCAAAAATCACAAAACATCGAACTATTTATACAACGCTTCAATTTATATTGCTATGGCTACCAGCATTCCAAATATATCTACGGACCGCACCATAAAACCCCGATTGTAATTCAGTCAAATCGTCCTCTATTCATTCCGTTGATGAAAACATTAAACAACCCAAATACTTCGATCAATTTATTATAATTTACTTATCTAATTCAATTCCAACTCGAAAGCTTTCTACATCAACTTCAGAAATTCTCGATAACGTTCGATCTATAACAATTAGTCACAACTCATTCTCATATCTTTTCTAAACGCATGTAAGATATTAAATTACGATTGGAAATAGTTTCGTTTCGATAGATAATGTTAAATTAAATCTTTAAGATGGCGTTTCTAATCATATTTGATGGGTAAACCTGAAAGCCGTTTGTGAGCGAGAGACTGTGAGAAAGTTTTTTTTTTAAATAAGAGGTAGAAATGGCTTGCATTATGACAGAACTGTCAAACTGTGGTCAAATTGTCATTGAGACTATATTGGACGTTAGAAAGACTTAAAAATACCAATTTAAATCGATATTTTTAGGTACCGTTTGTAGGAACTTCGTCGCCTCATACTCGACTTAAACAAGGTTAAAATAAGAGGGAAAGAAGGGGAGATTAAGATATTAAATTTCGTGTTGACTGCTTATCACACTAAAAGTATTAATGGCATCCATTTTGACAGCTCAATAAAATTCATTGCGTTTTGTCGTTGCTGAGCAGACAAGTTTTCCGAAATATAAAGCAATAGATAAACAATGACCTTCGAAATGATTAAGATTTCGATTAACAGTGAGTTGTGCAATTGGGGTGCTAGACAAAGTTACCTACTTTCAGCGATAACGGTGATGGAAAAGTAAAAATGTATGGGATTTTTCATCGGGATCGACACAAGCTTTTCGATAGTTTATGTCAAATCACGTTAAAAAGTGCTTTAGAAATAAGAAACTAGGAACAAGTTAAGGAAAACCTTTTATTTTCTTGAAAATAAAAACAGTAAAAGCAGCACGTCCTGTTCACTTCTTAATCCTATCTATATAGCTTGTCCCTTGCTGCCCTTCCCCAGCGACGCCCAAACCGAGGTAAGTACCCCAAGAACCTACGCGACGCAATTTCATGAAAATGCGTCTTTTGAATATAAAATCGTTGACAAACCTCAGAACATTTTCCCCCTTATAATATTTTTTTTCCTTTCATCAGAACTTTTGGCCACTAAATGAAGTCATCTCCGTACATTAACAATTTATCAACTACAAATCTGCTGCAAAATGGCGGTTCATATCATTCTTCGTGGACTCGTTGTAATTCCGACCGCGTCCTCTATTCCCTCGAATCGGTATCAATTAAGTATATGCGGCGTGGGCTGGCTGGTCGGTAATGGCGGTCGCAGATAAAACCAGTAATTAACGAATCAATTTGATTATATCCGGCCCCTTTGTGTCGGCCGTGTAGACCGGGAGCCAGTGTAAAGATAAATGATTGTTTTTGTGTGAGTAGGTTTGCACAAACACTTTTACACGTTTATCAAATTTTAAAAACAAGGTGAGTAAGGCGGTCCTTATCTGACTACTACTCTGAGAAGAAAGGCCTAAACAAATTCGAAAGTCGAAAATATTATATGCAACTTGCATATAATTTTTATGTTTCTTCTGTGTCGATTCGATACTGAATTTTATACTTATACTTACTAAAGAAACAAGTAGTCGCAACAAAAACTATAGTGAAGGTGCTTGAAAATATGATTTTCAGACGTCAGTTTTTTTCTACAAGTATTTTACTTTAAAAAAAATTAGTTCTACTTTTTAACCATAGAATTTCAGTGTGTAAGCACGATATATGTAATCAGCCTCCTATATAATCCACAAAAATGCTCTCAGAACTTAGCAACTGGCAACAGGCAGCAATGCGAACACAAAAACTTTAATACATTTAATTGTTTCCTAAGAACCGCAACAAAGTAATTACGAGCTCTTAAGACGCGACAGTGAGCTCACGATACTTAATTGATGTAATTAGAACCGGATAATTAGAACGACGAAACATTTAAAACTATCTTTTTATTTTAGTAATTGAACTTAACAGGCGAAGTTTTTAAATTATTGAACGTGCAAGTCTTTGAAACAGTTTCTCCTTAAGAGTTAAACTAATATATTCTCGGTGCTAAACGAAGGTGCAACGGAAACGTTTAAGACTAAATATGGGGGAAAAGAGGAATTTAAATGTCAGTACTTATTTTGAGCAATGTTTTAAAAAACTGTATTTTGTAAAGTTAACACTTGATGTGTCACACATGGTAATTGAGCTGTTAAACTGTAACATGTAGCTCTAATAATAGGGTATTTTACTCTATATGCGAAAAAATCTAAAAATATATTGTTGAGATAGCTTAGGCAAAAAACATTCGGAAAATGTTGGGTTTTGTTCATGAAATGACAAACTAAATTATTAAATTCAATACAAAGATTTCAGTTTTTTTAACCTGTTTTTGAACACCATGAAATAGTAGCCGCCATGTTATTACGTTATACCGCTGTTTAAACAAATCAACTGAACAACTTTGTACTTTTAATAATTTCGTAACCAAAGCATATTTTATTGAAATATTATCTTACATTCAGGAACAGCAAACCTACGATCAAATTATGCGCGAAATATGAAAATGTATAATTTAAATGCATTTTTATGGCACTAATCGATTCAGTAACAAAGTTCAAAGTAAAGAACTGTTGTGTTTATTTTTTTCTGGTGTATTAGCATTTTAGAATCTCAAAATAAAATGGATGTAAAACCCTATTCAATGTATGAATTTTATTTCATTCTATATTATTCCGTGATGTATAAAACTATTTTTCAATATCCATTATAGATTAAGTAATAAAATAACTATTAGGAAAAAAAATTGAAGGATGTTCGTGTACTCATTGTTTTTCTTACTCATTTTTAGTACAGCTACTGTATAACTAGTAATTAGGCTTATGAACTTCATAATCGAGACATTTTAATGAGAAGTACATAATTGGCCAATTATTTACCACGTTATGGTTATGGCATAGCTGGCGCAATATCTTAGGTTTTGCTGAGTTTTTTGCGACATCTCGAGCTCAAATGTCAATTTGTGATATGAATACAAATTAATTTAATAATATCCTAGCAAATAACGACACCGATAAGTAACAGAGCAAATATATTTGGATATGTGCCTTACTATATTAAATACTTGTTTATAATTTTACAAGCCATTTGAAGAGGTACTAAAACGGTTCAAAGAATTTAAAAGACTTTAAAAATAGATCTCAAACAAATAACCAGTATATTTTCTCGATAAATAATGATGTCACATGACCTTTCAAAATAGGCTCATTAAATACAAACACGTACTGCAAATAAACCATTAACTAACAAAGCTAATATCCCAAATCTAAGAAACCAGACTTAGTTAAATAGAAAAAATAATATTACCGATGCTTGTTGACTTGAACACGCTAGCTCTTGGACTACAAACACTCGGACTCAGCTTTTTACGGCCGAAAGAGCAATAAAAGTTAAATCCGAGCTTCGAGATATCAGCTTTAATGCCTATTGACATTTTGTCCGTTTTTGTAACAAATTCCGATTTTCATTCACTTTGGCTCGATAAGATTAATGTTTTGCAATTAATTAATTTATGCTGGTATAAATATTTTTAATGATTATTTAGATTGCGAAATTGTGTTTAATGTTTCTCTGTTTTTTTCTTTGGGACTTAAGTTGTGCGGCATTATAAATTTACAACTACTTACGAGTGTTTTATGTTAAACAATAACATTTAGTCAAAGGGTCCCGATTTGATCAAAAACATTTTTATAAAAAATAAAAAAACCGACAAAAAATCTTTAATTTTGGAAGTCGGTGTCTTTGGATCTGTTTTGTAGATTTTTGTCACCGACTTCCGAAATTAAAGTTAATTTTGTTTTTATGTTTTTGTAAAAAAGTTTTTTTTTTCACTTTTTAGTTATGGTACCTACTCTAGCTACTCACAGAACTTGTACTTGCTATGTAAAAAACAATGCCTTATATACAGGATGTAAGTGAAACGCTTCCGGAAACGAAGACAGGTGATAGGGCTACTGATTCTCGATACAGTATCTACCATCAAAAAATCCAGTTATTTTTTTACAATTTTTACCTATTTTTTTAGTATTTTGTACTACTATGCTGTCCACAATTATATGTACCATTATTTGAGATTAAACACATTTAAAAACGACTCCACGTCCAGTCGCCGACTTTAGGTTTAGGCATCCTTTGTAAAGCGCCGCCAAAATAAAATAAGTAGAAACATTACAGAAGCGTCAAACGTTTTAAATTGATGCAAAATAACCAATTTAAGAAGAAAGGTATTGGTATCTGTTTCCATTTAGGTTGTATATAACCTACGTTGTGGCTTTGGAAGCGTTCCCCTTACACCCTGTATATGTCAGTGCTAACTATGTCGATACTTCCTGTACTTATTAAAACATTATCAAGATACAAAAGTGGAAAAAATACGTATTACCGCAAAAACGACTTAAGCCGACCGACCGGCCCTGTCCGATTAAATAAGAATTTATGAAATCGATCCAGCATTCAAAATACAGACGAATTGAAAATCTCCTTCTTTTTGAAGTCGATAAATAATGGACGTCTGTCGTCTGCGTGTAAAGCCACAGGTAGGTCATAGATATTGTTGTACTATGAGATCTAGTTATTTCAATTCGTTGATGACTTCAATTGCAAAACAGTACACCAGGGTATTCTTTAAAATCTCTCCGTCATGTACGTGGAGTGAGCTTGAGCTGGTACACATGGCTACACATCAAGCTATATACCTCCAGTATAAGCTGATCTCGCATTGTGTAGGATTTCCGTATAGTGCAAGATCAGCGTAAACTGGAATCTATAGCTTTATGTGTAGCCGTGCGTACAAACCGTCCGTGTGGTGCCGGACACGGCAATACACCACAAAAATAATAGCACCATATACACATAATAGACGTTTACTGTTGGACATAGGCTTCCCCCTGGTGCTATAGCACCATCCCATCTCTTCCCTCGGGTGTCGTAAAAGACGACTAAGGTACCTACTAGGGAATGGGCAGTTCTCTATGCATTTTACCATCGTACTGCGATCGCCAACCTGCTTGCCAAGTGTTGTGCTTGTTTTAAACCCCCCCAAAAAATGACAAACAACAATAACAGGAATTCGCCGTATGCGAGAAGCACAGAACCGGTCGAAATGGTGGTGCTTGACGGACGTCTTTCGACCACAATGATGAGCTTGAAGTGAATGACGCTAGAGATTGTCAGCTCACTCCAAACTCACTTTACATATTATGAGTTGCAAAAATAGTTTCTTTGCATGTACAATTTTATGTTAATCATCCTTATCCTCATAGACAGTGTTGCGCGCACGCACCGCACCCTATGATCAGGCGCACAATCGTGTGCATTAGCGCCGAGGCCCGCGCCCCGCGCCCCACGCTACCCGCATGCCCCCGGCGCCGCGCATGCGCCACACAAATTACTTTTTATTATTATAATACTCGCGTGGTTGTACCGTCAGTTATGAAGCAAAGAAGAAGAGAAGGTCTAGTCTGTCATGTCTTGACTCAAGTACCCTTATTTGAGAACTAAATAAAATCTTGTACAAAAAGAAAGCAAGTAACACTAGTACATTGCACTCAATTCTGTATGTAGTTGCGTCTTGCTGTCTGTATTTTACTGTTCCCGACAGGATCCATAATTGTTTCTATCTATTACTTACCACATGTACGTGTACATGATGGTTTGCAATAATAATAATAATTGAATTGAATTGAATTGTATAAAACGTAGCGTAGACCGTTGAGTAGCGGTTGGTGTAGCGTAGCGTGTAACTAACCGTAGCATTATGCGTAGCAGCGTAGTACTATCTTGTTACGTAGCAATCCTATTTAATTATGTGGCAAATTGCGTATTGTGTAGCATGTAACTGAGCGTGGGTGTCATTGTATTGCGTAGCCTTCGACGTACCACTGAGCGTAGCGTTACGCTACGCCAGTGCGTAGCAATGTATAGTGTAGCGTGTAACTAAGCGTAGCACTGTGCGTAGCAGCGTAGTAGTATCTTGTCACGTAGCAAGACTATTTAATTTTGTAGCAAGTTGCGCATTGTGCAGCATGTATCAGCGTACGTATTGCGTAGCATGCGAGGTAGATCTAAGCGTAGCGCTACGCGTAGCTCATCATGTTGCGTAGACCGGTGGCGGCTTAGCAATGTCTAGTTTGGAGTGGTTTCTAAATGTTTTCAACGTCTATAATACATACAATATGTAACAAAAACCCTGTTGTTCCTTTTAGGGATGTATACAGTTACCCACAAGCACAACATTTACGAAGTTATAATTTAAAAAATAAGCATTGGCTGGTCGAGAGTTCAACATCAAATAACTATTAAAATCGACATATTCAAAACAAATGTTAACAGTATCTGATTTTACAAGTATCCTTATTTCGCACAATAGACTACTAGTTTGGCGGCTTTCTTTGATCTAATCAAAATCAGTTAAACATTACAAATATTCATAATTAAATATTTATTTTAATTATTTTTGTTAAACAGTTTTTATAAATGACATGCTTTATTACGTATGTATACCGATTCTGAAAACGTGGGTAGAAGGAACAACAGGGTTTTTGTTACATATTGTATAATGATAGAATAAAACCTTCTGATAAATTCCTGTACATGCATCTATTCTCTAGTGGTTATTAATACGCAAGTTGGTATCATTCTCTTTTTCTATAGACTTTTTGAGGTAATTACCATTGTCTGGGAGTTTTTTGAGTTAATTATGATTATGTGGGATGGAATACGGACATTGTGTTCTCGGTTTTTTTTTTCATTTGAAGGTGTTGCTCCAGCTACGTCATTAGGGTGTATGATAGTAGACTAAAAAGATGCCACTCATCAATATTATTCCCCTTTCTCATGAGAAGGGAAACTCATTCTGTACGTTCATTTTGAAAAAACTTAAAAAAAAAACAACCGACTTCCGAAAAAACACCACAAAGTGAAAAATAACTTTAATTTCGGAAGTCGGTGACTTTGGATATGTATTTAAATTTTTTATCACCGCCTTCCGAAATTAAAGTTATTTTTCACTTTGTAGAGTTTTTTCAGAAGCCGGTTGTTTTTTTTTTGGATAAAGTTTTTATTTTTCACTTTTTAGCTATAGTACCTACCCCACTAATTCGAAATTTCATCATCCTGTCAAAACAATCCATATTTATGCGATAGCAGCAATCGCGGTTGATTTACTTTTATTTTTTGAACAGTTCATTTGTCTGTCTCCGAAAAGCATCATCAGATGTATATGAAATTGAAATGGTGGTCCCAACAAACATTAAAAAAAAATCGGTGGAATTGCGAACCTCCTCCTTTTTTGAAGTTGGTTAAAAATAAAGAATCTAGTTTCACAGCGGGTAAGAGTTCAAAGAAAAGATCCATCTTCTTCTTTGCGTTTCGATGTTACTCTTCCTCGTTTTTTTAATAGTTTAACCCCAGTAGGTGGCCGCGATGATTGCGGCATCAGTGGCATTCTGAAGGTCATCCGAGGTGAACGGGCACTTATGACACTCCAGCCAGTGGGGCATGGTCTGATCAGGAGCACCGCACTCGCACCCTTTATCTACTGATAGCTTGGCCTATATTGTAAAAATATGCCAGTATAATTGTAATATGATAAGATTTTCTGGAAGAGAGAACTAATAGGCCATTTTCTGGAAATGAGAGCAAATCGGCCATGTTTTTATAACAACGTGAGTGCAAATCATATTCTTCATACTTCTCTCTCTCTCCTCTCTTATACATGATTGATTTATTGTTATTTTATTTTCTACAACTATCCTTTAATGAGTGCAACTAAATAATGTTACCCTTAATTTAGTACCGGTACTGATAATATTCATACAATAGTTGATCGAAATATTATATCAGATTTTTTGTTAACTGTACTTTAACTTCTTTTTTCTTGTGGTCACAAAATACTACTAAAATTAATTATTGTATTTAAAGGTGGCATCCGGGACCGCGGTCCCGGTCCCAAAAGCCCCCCGACCCACTGGGTGTTGGATGGGTCTATCATCCCCCACTTCGACAAATTGTGTCTGCAGCGGCCTACTTGGGTACGCAATCCATTGAGAACTTCCTATGTAGATTATTGTAGAATGTAGATCACACCCGGGAAGCAAACGTTGCTTTCCAAAAAAACCTAATTCGAATTATTTCGAACAATTTACAACAATTTGCCAAATCACTCCAACCTTATCGGGTGATGCGGTTACCAACGAACAGCTGGCGTATTCTGTAAAAATCTCACCGTGAACATTGTGGCGAAGTGAACTGTGATCCTATCTAACGCTAGGGAATTTAGGGATTGACAGCTCACTTCAAACTCACTTCACCTAAGTATTCGCGGTGAGATTTATACAGAATAGCTCTGCTGTACTTCATTTATATTTATATATAGGTCGCATATCCTCTCTTTACATACACAGATTTATTTATACAAATAAACGTCACAGAAATTGCAACTGTCATAGACGGTTTCCACGCAGTCATACCCAAAAAAGTTGCTTCATGCATAATGCATCGAACGCGGGTCAGTATCTTGAAAACAGTGGCGGAGAGTCCTCACTCCCCTTCACTGGGGCATTTTGTGGAGAGGATGGTCAACTAGGTAGCTGATCTCTTGCTTGATCGTTCTCGGCGCAACCTGCCTCGGACACTTAATACGTTATGTAGTGCCGTCGTTGATTGTGTTTTGTATTACTAGCATTCGTTATAAGGTATTCTTTTCACTCACAAGATGAATTATATTTTGGTCCGAAACTAAAAAAAAAATGGAAATACTAATTACGAATTAGCTTTAGCAAAACACATTAAAATGCGAACAGCAATTATTTATGCTAGCTTGCAACGCTTTCACTCTCTATTATGTAATAGAAGATAATTATTTTTATTAAAAAACATAATTGTTATATTCGTAATGGACATCACTGTTCATAAAACTTTTAGTTTGTAATATAAGTTATTATTTTTATGTCTTGTTATGTTATAATGTAATTTAATTGTTGTATAACATTAGCGGTTGTATTTTTAATTATTCTTCATCTGCCTTGCCATTTCTCAACTATGTTAGGATCGGCTTCTGGTTTAACTAGATGCAGCTGAATACCAGTACTTTACATGGAACGACTGCCTATCTGACCACTACAACATAGTCACTGGGTAATACGATACCCCTTGGTAAGACTGGTTGCCAGACTTTCGGGCTTGTGACGACCCGTAACAACTATCAAAGATCCACGAATGACAGCCGGGAGCAACGGCGAGGGTCTTGCTGTGTAAAGATGGTCACCCATCGACGGACCAACCGCGGCAAGCATAACTTACCCGGACAGAATGACCTATGCAGCTGTTATTACCTCTCCACAAGCCACCACAGTTGTAATTATTCTTAGCTCTGTAAAACTACGGATCGGTAAAACGGGGCTACTTTAACAGAAAGGGTTATTTTGACAGTTTATGGGGCTAATTTAACAGTGCGCTAAAATACTGTTTAAAAGTGTGCCTATGATGATTAAGTGCCTATAATTTTGTAACCTACCTAAGTGATAATAAAAATGACTTATTGATCTCGAAAATTTGTTGTTTTTATTTAAATTTCCTGTATAATGCATACAGTATTGAATAATTTAATTAAAATTATGTTAAAGTAACATTTTAAAATTCTGACATAAGCTGTATTTTAATGCCTTGTCAAAAAAACCCCACTTCCGGGTAACTTTGACACCATTTTAAAAAAAATATTAAATTGTAGGGAGCCTGTGGGGCTTTATATAGGTAGTGAAGTTTGATAGCCAAAGGACACATTGTTCTATTGGAATAAAAAAAAACTTGGGGGTTAAAAAAATTAAAACACCAATAACATGCCAAAACCTGTGCAAAGTAAATAATTTATTTACGCAGGCAGTTACATAATGTCTTTAAATGCCCGACAACGGGGTTTTCTTTGCAATCTTGCGATCAATGCCAGGTTTTATATTGATCAAAATATAATTCGCGACGGTAACAAATATGTATTTACAGAATTACAATAACGTCTACTAGGCTTCTAACTAGGTGCTTTCGCCATTTTATTGCGTAAAAAGTTAGATAAGTATTAATGCTACTACTTTTGTACTGATAGCTGTAAGCCACCCAAATACAATAAAATAAAATGAAGCAGCAGTTTCATTAAGTAAGTATTTAATTTGACAATGCAAGCAGAGACAGGTGTGCCAGAATTTCAAAGTGATCAACAAAGTACTTTCAAAATACCGGTCTTTCTGTCTGCATTGCTTTACGTTCTAGATCCAACTACAATAGCCTTCTATCGATAGATCTAATCTAGATCGACAATCTAAACGAAATAAAATTAAGGCCATGACAGATTAATTGAATGTCTGTAGAAGCTTTATAGATTGACTAGAGAAGTTATTTGATGATTTTCCCACCCTCAAAAAAAAAACAACCCGCTTCACACTGTTTTTACTACTTGACAAACCATTCAGATTTCTTTATTATTTGTGAGTTTAATATGCATTTTATTGTACAATAAACCTTCCGGAATAAATTCTCTAAATGATGGTGAAAACCGCTTCAATCCGTTGCGGAGTTTAGAAGAACCACGCGGTCATACAGATAGACATGGATTTCATTTAGGTAAAATATGTTTTGATAGATATTGAATTAGATGGACGGTAGAAACGATGGACAAACTAAGTATGTGAAAGATGATATGGAGAGAACGGGGACCAAGATGACGACTAATAAAGAAGAATGGAAGAAAAGACATGTTGCACCGCCGAGCGGGAGGGCGTCGTGTCAGACTTTAACTGACCAAAACCTACCCGTGTTCCTTCAGTTGCCTGTGCCAGGGCCACGGTAACTCTTTCGAACAAATCCGCGACCCTAGCAGGCATCAGCCCATCGGCGAAAGGTGAGAAAGCGCTGGCGCCTCTCCAGCCACTCCTCAAAGAGGGCCGCCGTAGTTGTGGCGTGCCCAGCACTAGGTAGCAACAATCGCACTCTCTATGACGCCATAAGATTCCGCCGTAGCTCTGTCCGCTGTGCCGCGATTTCTCCCGGCAACGGAGTTACGACCCCGCGTTTTGTCTCCTCGCGCCACTCCCACACATGCGCGAGGACTATAACGCGTGAATTACACAGAAACAGCCTTCACCTTACGCCATTTCTGTGCAATTCACGTCTTAGAGTCCTAGAAACATGACAGGGAAAGGAACTTAACCTACTTGTTACTGTCCATAAATATTCCGAAGATCTATCGCAGTTTTCAACTTTGCACAAATAAAAAAATATTGAATGAATCGACCAATATTCAACATAAGAAGAATCCGTTTTATGCAATTTATCAAGTACGGAACAATTAAAATAAAAAAAATTGCGACGATGACCGTGTCGTCCGCCGAAAGCACAGACAATTATTGAAAAATCCTTATTATTTTTTTCGACTTCATACGTGTGCACACCGCATAATCAATAAATTATCTACACATAGCTTTATTCTTCGAACTTATTTTTTTCTTTTCTTTCGATGGCCGCAAGCGATTTGCTTTCTGTCCGCGGTGAGGTGTGTCCAATCGATTCGGTTACAACTTCGCGGTGCGGGTTTGATTCTCTGGCAACAGACTATTATGTTGCTGGAGTGTTGAGCTTTTTTTGGTTTAACGGCAGATGCGGTAATAAAGAGATTTACTTTCAAGCTGTGGGATTAGGTACAAAGAATAATTTACTAGTTTCTTTGATAGCGTCAGCTTCTTAGACTAAATAATAACAATATAGAGAATCTCAGTTAGTAACCACGTTCACAGTCAAAGTAACATCCAGAAAGATTTTGAGTTTAAAAATCATGTTGAAAATGTAAATACCTACTTACCATAAGAACATTTAAGACCAAAATGACATCACGATTTGCAAGTAATGAACAAAATACATTCAATACGTCCTTGTCCAAAGCTCATGTTCTAAATTCAAAAGTTCAAGGAGGTCCAAAGAAGCACAGAGAATAAAATTTCCTCTAAATACACACACCATTATTTTATCTCGACCAAATCGATTCTCAACCGATAAGCCACGGACATTTTAAAATATAATGGGACGATGCAAACTATTAGCATCATAAACGCTTTTAAATGAGCAATCAAGCCTTTTTCTGGGTCAGTATTTAACGTTAATTAAAAATGCCGACTGCATATGATAAGGGCCGCATCAAGCGACCAGACAACAGTAATGTAGTCTCGATTTAATTGGTGCCTATAGGTGATAAATTGTATGTTAAAATTTCGTTTTTATTACCCTGTGTGGGACATTCAAAATGTTTACGATTCAATCTTTATTTTTAGTGTAGTCTTCAAAATGGCGGACGGAAATGATTTTTTTAGTCTGGTAATTACGTGCCTATAGCTCTATAGAAATATAATTAAAATTATATAACAACTAAAGTTTTTTTATGATACCAAGTCAAAAAACAAGATTAAATCGTAATTGAATTACTGTCATTAGTAAAAAAATATAAAAATAGATCGAAGTTTGATTTATGTTAAGTTAATTAATTCAAAGTGTTAGGCCGCGGGGTTCATACCGTCATAACTTTTAAATTATGGACTAAAATGTTCTACAAAACGTCGGAACGGGTTTTCTAATGTATCAAATTATACATAAATTGTGGTTTAGACGTAGTCTTAATTAGTTATTTGGGAAAAAGCCATCAGATAGCCGAGGTGTGAATTTAAAAGTGATAGCTAGTGGCTATGTTTGTGATGCCACGAGACGTAGGAACTTACATACCTAAATGAGGGATTTTATCAGACAAATTGAGGAACATTGGAAGATGCTACCATTATTTATTTATTATTATCTGCTTATGATGACCACTTCCCTTGCCAAGTTTGGTGGATGCGCGAAAGTACCTACAAACGGGGTGAATAGGGATGAAGGAGTGAATAGGGACAAAACTTTAAAATGGATTTTAAAGTTAGTTTAAAGGTTTTTTTTTGTAATTTTCAGGACAGTGTCAGATTTTAGGTATTTTCAGTAGTCTGCCCGGCTTGGGCTGAGCACCACCGTGTCCTTGTGGAGGTGATCGGCGGCGGCTCTCACGTCCGGCCCTGGTCCAGGCCATGGTACGGAGTGAGAGTGCACGGGTAGCCGTCACCCCCTTCTGCGAAGCAGGAATGCTCGCGAAGAGGGAGGCGGCGCACGTGAGGGGGAGGCAGTACATGCGCCCTCACGGCCTTAGTCGTCGCAGGAGACGCCCTGGGCGTCGGGAATCTAAGCTGATACCCAGCCACCGTAGGCGCGGGCTTGCGGACGGCGAGTAATAGGTAGCTCGCTGTCCGGTAAGGCCCAAGCCCGGGTCGATGGTGCATTACGTTCCACGCGCGCCTCAAAGAGATGTCAGCACCAAGTGGTGGGGTCCGCAAAGGCTGATGCCTACCAGGGGTGCGGGTTGTTCGAAAGAGATACCTTGGCCCCTGGTACACAGGCAACTGAAGGAACTCGGGTGGGTTTTAGTTAGTAAAAGTCTGACACGCCCTCCTGCTCCACCCAGAGCGGGAGAAGTTATTGATGATGACCCTCCCTGAAGAAAAATTACTCTTTTAAGTTAATTTAAGCCCATTGAATGTATTTTTCATGAAATAGTGACGTCACGGTCGTGAGTCATAATTTGTCCAACATACAACCTAACACTGACCTGCACTCTGTCGTGTGGTCGAGGCCTATTTGACGGACAGGGCCGTCATCTACCCCGGTCACCTAGGAAAATGGAACCGGCGAGAGATGTCGTGCGGTGTCCCACAGGGATCGGTCCTGGGGCCGCATCTGTGGGACATCGGATACGACTGGGTGCTGCGCGCCGACCTCCCTAGCGGCGTCAGCGTAGTTTGCTACGCTGACGACACGCTGGTCCTGGCGCAAGGGAGGTCGTACCAGGCGGCGGCCGACTTAGCACGGGGTTGCGACAATCGTCGATAGGATCCGGCAACTGGGACTCGAGGTGGCCTTGCACAAGTCCGAGGCCATGTGGTTTCATGGTCCTCGGAATGCGCCACTGACGGGTTCCCAGATAACGGTGGGAGGGGTTCACATCGGCGTCGAGTCGACGATGAAGTACCTAGGACTCGTCCTCGACAGCCGGTGGAACTTCGCGGAGCACTTCCGACGTTTGGCTCCCAGACTGGAGCGGGCCGGGACTGCCTTGAAGCGGCTCCTGCCCAATCTAGGGGGGCCAAACGCCTCCTGCCGGAGGCTCTACGCGGGGGTCGTGCGGACCATGGCCCTATACGGGGCGCCGGTGTGGGCGCCTACATTGAGGCGCCAACCAGCACGCCGGTTGAAGGCGGCCCATAGGGTCATGGCCATCCGGATGATCCGGGGATACCGCACGATCTCCGGTGAGGCGGCGGGCCTCCTTGCCGGATTACCGCCATGGGATCTGGAGGCAAAGTTCTTCACGCTCACTTAGGAGTGGCGCGAGGAGGCCAAACGCCGGGGCGCAACTCCGCTGCCGCGGGAAATCGCGGCACGGCGGACAGAGCTCCGGCAGGATCTCGTGGCGACGTGGAAAGTGCGATTGTCGCAACCCAGTGCTGGGCACGCCACGATTGCGGCGGTAAGTCCCCTCTTTGAGGAGTGGCTTGAGAGGCGGCATGGCGTCCTCACCTTCCGCCTGACACAGGTCCTCACCGGACATGGCTGTTTCGGGAGGTTCCTGTTTCGGATAGGGCGGGAGGAAACGTGCGGGTGTTTCCATTGCGAAGATCGCCCTGAGGACACGGTGGAGCATACGGTAAAGGTCTGCCCGGCTTGGGCGGAGCACCGCCGTGTCCTCGTGGAGGTGATCGGCGGCGGCGATCTCTCGCGTCCGACCCCCGTCCAGGCCATGGTACGGAGCGAGAGTGCATGGCCAGCAATTGCCTCCTTCAGCGAAGCAGTTATGCTCGCAAAGAGGGAGGCGGCGCACGTGAGGGAGATGCAGTACATGCGCCCTCACAGCCGTGGCCTTCGCAGGAGACGCCCTGGGCGTCGGGAATCCCAGGCTGATTCCCGGCCATCGTAAGCACGGGCTTGCGGACGGCGAGTAATGGGTAGCTCGCTGTCCGGTAAGGACCAAGCCCGGGTCGACGGCGCGTTGTGTTCCACGCGCCTCAAAGAGATGTCAGCAGCAACTGATGGGGCCCGCAAGGGCCGATGCCTGCCAAGGGTGCGGGTTGTTCGAAAGAGATACCGCGGCCCCTGGCACACAGGCAACTGAGGGAACACGGGTGGGTTTTAGTCAGTAAAAGTCTGACACGCCCTCCCGCTCCACCCAGAGCGGGAGAAATTATTTGGTGATTTCCCACCCAGAAAAAAAAAAACACTGACCTGCAAATTGCAAGAAAAAAACGTTTAAAAAATGTAATTTCCGGGGCTTTCGGGGGTATTACGATCGGTATTACAGGTCTCTCATCTCGATTTTAGTGATATCTGTCCATGAACGCCGCATACCGAACTTAAAGTTACTGAAAAACCATGCCTTTAAGAAATAGGAATAACAAAAACCTCTAAAAAACTCAGTCACACATCTACATATAATTACGTAACACAATCTTCAGTACTTCATAATAATTAACAGAATATTAACAACTAATAATCAACTTCACCCATTGTCCATCACAATGCATCTAACATTAATAGACTTAATTATATACCATCATCGCGGCTCACAAAACGCCGCCATCTTGGATTGCATAGAGGTGCTCATAAAAGGAGTCGAGTAATTAGGCGATTTTTAAAACAAAACTATGCTATGTCGAATGTATTAAAAGCGTCCGAGTAAGCTTTCAATATGATGTCTAATGAATACCGCTGGGTTTTTTATTTTTATTTGTTAGTTAGATTAGGAAGGTATGGATAAGAACTTATATTGTTAGGAATGTGAAGATGTCGACGTTTTAACTATAGATATTTTCGATTATATTTTCAGTCGTTTATAATACCTATAAATCATACCAATTTCATGAGAACTTTTTTCAAGATCGTTTTTTTCTTCTTGGTGGTAGCTTTATGAATAATTCAAATTATGTTTCTGGGAGTAATAATAGAGGATATCAACCTACTTCTGCTGTTAGTGTATTTTGGTGATAAACAGAACAAGCAAGACCTCCGGAGGAATTAGCGTAGAAGGTGATCCGGCAAATTCGGCTTACACGAGGCGAAAGTACTTAGCTCAATCAATTGAAGGTTTTTACTGTTTATTCAAGCAGTTGGTAAATTGATTTAAGATACCTATATCACCAAACTAAGTTTCAATGTATGAATGACACAATAATCCTTTTAAGCTTAATTGTATAACGTAACCTAGTTTTAGAGTTATCGATGTTAATATCTAAATAGATGAAGCAGATGCGTTTCTGCAGTATTCCGATTGTAAGCAATGATAAGCTTATCGAATCGAAATCTGATTCTAATATCACTTTTATAATTGAAACAGAAACTACTATGATACTGATACTGATAACCCACCATTGGCAAACTTTGTAGTATTTATTCTAAGGGTTCATAATCAAATCAGTTAATATTTTACATCGTTTGTTATCAACCATAAATTAAATTTAGTTAATCTTTTATTTGTTAGGTCTAGATAAATAGGGTCGATGATTATTTTTACCAGTTTTTAACACTATCTCACTGTAGTATATTATTTTCTGGTTGGAAACCAGCCGATCTATTCTGCAAAAATTTCACTGTGAAAGCTAATACGAAGTGAGCTTCAAGTCAGGTGTCGGTAGTGTCAATTCCTTGCGTCAAATCTAATCAGTAGTATTATTCTGTAAAAGTCTCACCGTGGTTACTTGAGTGAAGTGAGTTTAAAGTGAGCTGTCATTAGTGTCAGACATGGAATGAAACTGACTTTTTTTTTTGGCTTCACACGGTTTGTGCATTTAGCCAGTGTCAAGTAATTTTTCTTTTAGATCAAGTAAATGGCCCGATATCGGGCACGAAGTTACAAAACAGTCATAGTCGTCTTTAGTCAGTCAAGTCAAAGATATTGTAAAGCGGTAGTAACTTTACAACAACCTAATAGGAGTTTTTGGGGGGAACACGAAAAGTCCACCTTAGTCACTTATTTTCACCTTCACTACACTTGTGCACTCACACGTAACTAAATTGAATAATTCACTATCAAAATTATACAATTGAATTCGCTATTTCACTAAATTCCATGAAAACGAAAATTCGTGCGATATGTTCCAACGCGATCCCGCCAAAAACTCATGAAACTGACTTGAAGATCACTAAGTTCTCACGGTGAGATTTTAACAGCATAGATCACCTGGTGGAATGATAGCTCACTTCAAACTCACTTTCGTTTCACCTAGGTAAGTTTTCACGGTGACGTTATTACAGACAGAATGCATGGACAATGTATTTACAGACAGGTCAATTTACTCAAACTTCTTATCCAGTCATAGCATAATCTTATACGTTCGTGGTCAAGACAGAGTGACGTAGGCATATTTTTTTCTTATCGATAAAAAACATCTCTCGGTGGGTTTAATATCGATATCGGGTTAAATAATTTGAGCTTCGAAAGCCGTTTTTGCTGTGCATGGCTGAGAACCTAATCGATGTTTCAAGCACAAAGAATGGGCTTATTGTTAGGCTAGTAAGTGGAAAGAAACTTTTTAAGAGATGTACCTAGAATGACTTTGTAATTTTAATCTATGTATATAAAAATGAAACCCTATTTCCCTTGGTCACGGCATCACACGTGAACGGCTGGACCAATCTTGCTAATTCTTTTTTTGTTGTGTTTGTTATTGCCAGGACAAGATTCTTTAAAAAATAAGAAAGTTGCGCATAACATATGTCACATAATATATATAATGCGAATTCAATATTCATTGCTAAGACAGGAGTAACATTATAAAAAATTTCATCACATGCCTGGGTAGGTAATAAAAGCTAAAGTTCTGTTTACTGATGAGATAATAATAGATCAACTAAATGTTAAGAATAAGTAGATATTTAATAGATGGTTTGGGAGTATCATCTGCCTAGCGTTTTGTCAACTTTGTCGAGGTCAGCTTCCATTCTAACAGGATGCAGCTGAATACTGCCTATCTAATATGGATATTATCGTGTTACCCAGTAACTGGGTTGTGGACAACCCAGTTACTGGGTAACACGATACCCCTTGCTAAGACTGGTTGTCAGACTTTCGGGCTTCTGACGACCCGTAACGACTGTCAAAGATACACAAATGACAGCCGGGACCAACGGCTTAACGTGCTTCCGAGGCATGGAGGGGTATTGGTATGTAAAGATGGTCACCCATCCACGGACCAACTGGTGCAAGCGTAGCTCCACCTGATCGATCGACCCATACGGCTGTTATTACTTAGCTACAAAATAATACAAATAAATATAATTATCTCAGAAAAGGATAATAGTGTAGATAGGAAGTTGATGTAGCAAGAGGTTTTAGGCGTGCACCTAGCTTCTGACGTTTCATAAGTGCCCATACAGGTATATTTGTTTTTTTTTCTGATTGTAACTCAACACCTGTCTTTTTTCAAATCGTAAGTTTTAACCACAATAAAAGTACGTTTTTCATCAAGTGTGGTCTAGATCTTAAGTCTAGAATTACATAATAAACAGGAGCGTTACACGATCCTTTCGAAGCGTGAACAACTCAACCCGGACCGGACTAATATCGTAACCCGCGCTGAGACGGCGCAGGCGCACACAGTAATCAAATAACTCACAAAAAACATCGAAATCATCACTGATGAGGTGCGGGGAGGCGGGGCTGAGGGTGACTAGGCTTTTGAATTTTCGCTGGATAAGTAAGAAAACTTTTTACGACTTAAGTCTGACAATCAGTCTTACCAAGGGGTATCAGATTACCCAGTAACTGGGTTGTGGAGGTCAGATAGGCAGTCGCTCCGTGTAAAATACTGGTATTGAGCTGCATTTGGTTAGATTGGAAACGGACCCCAATACAGTTGGGAAACGGCTGGCCAGATGATGAAGTATAAAGACTTTCAGTTTTGATCTGTTCCTGAGAAGCTGTTTGTTGCTAATTCACACACATATCTAAACTCACGCCTTCTTCCAATGAAGGTAGGCAGAAACTACAGAACGCCACCAGCTACCTATCCTTTCATACTCCTTTTTTCTCGTTGACAGCGAATTCATGAAATGTTATTTCCTGGAAATGTTTCTAGGACATACAGTTCAATCTCGTTGTGTTAACAATAGCTACAGTTTCATCAAGTACTTGTTTTAATTCATTATTTGTGGGCAAAGATTGGACGATCGATTGGGGGATACACTAAACAAAAAGATTTAGCTTTTTGGGAAACATGCAATTCATTTTTACACGCTTTATATTAGCTTCACTTGTATGTTTGTTTTTTTGTACCTATGTTTGTACGTAACCGACTCCTTTGGACGCTATTTTGACCCACTTCAAACGGTCAGGTTTCATTGAAACTTTGTAGACTTATCGAAGACCAATGACAATTCAAAAATTAAAAAAAAAACTTAAAAATCACGCTTTTCAAGCAAGCAGAACTAAAAAAATAAATAAATAATAGTTTAAAAAACTAAAAACACGCTTATTAATTGATTATAAAAATACCTCAAAAAGCACCCCACGCTTTTTAATAGAATTAAATTATTTTCTAATTTTTTAGTTTGGTTTTTAAAGCGTGTTTTTTAGTTTTTTAAACTATTATTTATTTTATCATTAATCATAAACACTTAGGAACCAGCAATTCATTTACTCACGAAATTTTTGTTCGAAAATGTGAGTACCTACATAAATTCATTTTGTGTGTATGCTATATGTATGAGTCATTCATTGCTCTCAAAACGGCAAAGGAAATCGTGAGGGAACCGGCATGTCTTGGAACCAAAAATTCGTAGACACGAGACATCTATCAACCCACATTGGGCCCGCGTGGTAGATTAAAGCCCACTCCCTTTTGATGAAAGAAGGCCTGTATCCCAGCAGCGGTAACATTATAATTCATTAGTCATTTTGAATTCGGACTCGCAAAGCCATGGCAACCCTACAGCGGGGCGGGGTGCGTGCCGTTCCAGCCGACTTCTCGGAACTAGGAGGCGATCGTAAAAAATGTAGAAATAAATTCTTATTCCTTTCGTGATAGGTGTAAAGTTAATTTACACTTTTTGTTAGATCGTGTAATCAAAACTTTCTAATTGTATTTTTTTTATTTCGCAAGTTCTGATTATTTTTATGGCGGTATATACTTAAGGAAATGTTTAGTAGGATGATGAATTGATGACGCTATTGAGTCGGCCTCTGGATTTTATAGATTCTATATACTACCATGGAGTATATCTAGCTGATAGTATCCCGCTTGCAAAACAAAAAGAAGACCATGGATATCCAAAAATGGGTCTCCAAATCTCCATACGCAGGGTTTTGTAATCTGTCGTTAAAATTAACACTTCTACCATTACAAAAGGTGCTCAAAGCTTCCCATCTAACAAAACTCTAACACAATAGCAACACCATCAAAAATAAACCTTCAAAAAACCCACAAAAAACCTTCACACATTTTATAAAATCAAAAACTGGCTGAATCAAAACGCATCGGCCGAAACATCATCTCGAAAAAAAAAAGGAAAAAAATACAAAATGGAGGCATCGCTTTGTGGCGGGCCGCCATTACTGAGTCCATTACGCTGGTCGTAATTACGAGTCATTAGAGGTGGGCCCGCTCCCGACCAGCGACCATTACGACCAGCAAGATATTGCCTTTTAATATCTCTGCATTGGCATCCTTGTGTGGTGTGTTTGATTGTTTGACAGGATAAAAAGTTGTCTTGTCTGTTGAGGACGCGAAGTTGAATTTATATTATGGTGGCGAAAATTAAGTATTTAAATAAAGACAATTATTATGTTGCAGTTTCAGACAAATCTAATAAATTTTTAAACAGTTTATGACCTTAGTTTCATTAGATTAATTTTATTCATCAATACCATTTTGAAGTGGATAGGTATAGTCAATTCAGTGGAACTTACCCTGAGCGAGCGGTCATAAATATATTCATGACGATGCAAATTGACAAGAAATAACCCATATCAAAGCAAGCCCTATTGATTATATGTACTTAGTAATACACAGTGTCGGTAATTACTAAGTGAATTTTATTATCTCATCTGTTGATTTCACTGATACCGTCATTGGATTTTCATTTCGGAGCGCTCATAAAGATTAATCCGTAGATAATTCTTAACTTTTCCATGAAAACATTTTCGTTCTTCACAACTTTATAAAACTACTTATAAAAATATCGAGAATTATTTTAATTGCATCCACAGGTTCAATAAGTTAACGCTATGTCCCTCAGACATTTTAACAACTCGATAATTGCCATGAAAATGGTTCAATACAAAAAGAGAAGGGTCCAGTTGTACAAAAACTATGTAATTCCATACAAAAATATCCCACGCGATGCCAAGATACCTTTTATTGTTATTATGTGTCATCAAAATAAGCCAAAGTTTGGCGTCACTAAAAAAATAATTAGCTTCGGGTCTCCCGGTTTGCCGACAACGGGATATTTTATACATCACGAAACGATTACGATACGACTCGACCATTGCACCAGCGTCTACTGTAATCTTCGGTCAATATTATTTGATCTATCTAACTTTTACAGATGGTTGGTGTTAGTTGCCTTTGGCATCATTGTGAAAAATTAAGTAACCAGCTAAGCTACGTAACATATACCTTGTAAACATTAGCGTAGCACTATGCATAGCTTAACATGTTGGCAAGCGTAGTATTGTGTAGTTTAACATGTTGGCAAGCGTAGTATTGTGTAATTTAACATGTTGGCAAGCGTAGTATTGCGTAGCTATCTTGTTGCGTAGACCAGCATAACGTTTATTTATTTAAGCCTACAGCAACTTCAGTGATTTAATACGTTAGCCTAAAAATAGGATGATTATGGATTGAAGCGTGCATCGGCTGTATATAACTGGCCTCAATTCCAACCTAAAGGCGCTGCCGAGATAGACCGAGCCATTTTGATCCTCAATGACCTTTTTCATATAATTTCAAGAATCAGCGCAGACGTCGACGTTGCTGCAACTGGTACCTGTTAACAAAAGCCCTTAAAGAAGTTGCCAGTTGCGTCAACTAAGTTGCTACCTATGTGCAGCACCTAAGGCCCATGCGAATAACTAACACTTAAAAACTTCTAAATACTTAAGGATTTTCAACTCACCGAGAGCTTAAAATCCAGTTGAAAAATCCGTTGAACCGACTGTTTTGTTTTGAGTCATCATATCTTGAGATAACTTTGATTTATTAGATTAGAAATAGGCTTCTGGCTAGGGTCGCCACCTAACCAAATAACTTGTCTCAGAAGTAGGCATTTCAAGTATAATTCATATTATGACTAAGTAGTTATCTATAAAAAATCTTGGCATGTATGAGTATATTCTCTCCGTGTCGGAGTCGTTACGTGAGGCTAGAACCAGCCTTGATTATAGGTGTAATTTAGTTGGAGGACGCAAGTTTTTTGTGCCACAAACATTGTCATTCCGCCGGGATTTCCGACTAAATAGATAAACGCAACGTTTTTGTAGATAGATGACATTTTTGAGTACCTTTAATGATGGGTTGAATATTTTCAAATTGGCCCCCTAAGCATCGGGCTATGTGCGGTCAACCTCACAATAAGTAAAGCTAACGTTCCAGATATTTTAATACGTAAATTCAGGCATTTGAAAATCTAAATTGGGCCGATCAATGATAAATTGATTAAGAAATCCATAATATTTAAGAACAATGAAAATCATACTGAAAATCAAGTCTTCCATTTCGCTAATCAACTGAACATTTGGACTGTCAGAATGCTGTTAAAAATAAAAGTAAGTACCCATTATTGACGAGGGTTCACTAAACTTTCTAACTTTCGAAGTATTGTTTTCTTTGAATATTTACCGGATTGAAAAGTACCTACTGGACAATTTTTTCAGTGACTGTGTGTGTGCAACAACATTCATTGCGTTATTTATTTTGCAGACAATTTTTCGAACATATGAAGCAATGGATTAGCAATATCCTTCAAAATGATTAATTATTTAATGTTTTATTATTTATTTTATTTTCTATCTATTTAATCTATCCGTACATCTTAGCTTTGATCGAACAGAAGCTCCAGATTCGCATTTATAATAACATTGTAAGTACTTAAAACATCGGTCATCATCGCCAAGTTGTGTAACTGGTTTTCATTCAACGAAGCATGACTTAGCTATAATCGAATCAATAGTATACTTGTATACCACTCGATCTGCTGTCACCTCGGGATAAAATGCACGATAACATCAGTAAAGATTAGGCACACGGGAAGAGAAAGTTGCCCGATACTCGAATCCTGATAGTGATCATTTTATCTTACAGCTTTATTAATCTCTCAATTTATTGATTTCATGGTTTATCCGTTTGCTTGCATTTGACGATAAGTGATGCTTTGTAAATCTGAAAATCTGTAGTCAACTTATTTAATAAAATCTGAAATTAATTGATAGAAAATGCACATTATAATCCGCTGGGTCTAGAAGCATATTGATATTTTGTACAAGAGTTCATTATACAGGCTTGCAGGCACACCGACGCACAACGTGCCAGTGGCGAAGGGTCAATACAAACCGATTCCCATAGGCTTACCTTTAAGAAATTCCACCTCCTACCGATCCACCATTCATTATTTCAAAGTACAAACAATTCGTTTTTGTGTTTCTCAAATTTACTGAAAAATCGCCTGCACGCCAAGCCACGCCATATTCCGTACAAATCTCTCTGATCAGTATGAGTGAAAGTGTGGCTTACCCTGGCCATTATTCCACCCCTCGCCACTGATAAATGATAAATGATTTTATTTCTGTAAGTAGGTTTGTACAAACACATTTACACGTCAATCAATTTTTTTTAAACTAGATGAGGTCGGCGTTTCCTATCTTACTACTCTGAGAAGAAAGGCCAAAACAAACTCAGAGGTCACAGTCTCTTTTAAAGTCCAGACATAATCTTGGTCAGATCATGTGAAGACCATGTGGATCGGTGTCTGAAATAGTCTTTTGAAGAAAGAACCACACAGATTGAATGGACAGGTCCATTCAGTGCACGCATTTGTCAGTAATCATACAGCTCAACTCAGAACTTGAGGAGCTCAACGATTTGACGAACAATACCAAAGACAGAACATTTGGGCCGGCCGCATAAAATACTAAAACTGCCAGATTAATATTAAAACTAACTGAGAAAGAGATGAAACACAAAACAAAAACACAAAAACAAACAAAATATGACCCACATAGTCCTCACATTCACAATAATTAAAATATAAATTATATTATACTTCTCAAAGTAAATATTCATGTCAAAGTGTATATAATAATGATCAAATATCAAAGAGTATAAGTTTGCAAAAACAAAAAAAAAACAACATTTAGTATGCAACAATTGGAGCAGGTCAATCCCAAGCTTTTTTGTCTTCAATATAATCTTTAATAGTATAAAAGGCTTTCAGGCACAACTTACATTTAATGAATGATTTAAATTTATTGATACTTAGATCTTGAACATGGCTTGAAAGTTTATTATAAAATACATTAACATCTGAATGATCCACCTATTTTCTTGAGCCTTGTTGGCATGACATGTTGGTACAACACATTTGTGTTAGTTCCTAGTATTTATACTATGGATATCACTGTATTTTTAAACAATTTAATTTTTTTTTGGGCATATAAAAGATTTTCAAAAATATACTGTGAAGGCACAGTCATTACATTAATCTCCTTAAATTTCTCTTTGAGAGAATGTCTTGGACTTAATTTATAAATTGATCGAATAGCTCTTTTCTGCAAGACAAAGATAGTCTGAATGTCAGCAGCATTTCCCCACAACAGAACACCATACGACAATACACTATGAAAGTAGCTAAAGTACACTAAACGGGCTGTCTCTATATCAGTTAAATTACGAATTTTTCTAACAGCGTATGCTGCAGAGCTTAGCTTTTTCGACAATTTATCTATATGTGGGGCCCACTGAAGCTTGGCATCCAAAGTTAAGCCCAAGAATACAGTGCTATCTTCAGGATTCAATTCTTCGCCCTTTATCAACACATTAGTTTTCACCTGCCTAACGTGAGGTAGCGTAAACTTAATGCATTTGGTTTTTTTTTTCATTAAGAAGTAAATTATTAACATTGAACCAGTGAACTACTTTTGAGATTGCGCTATTTACATCGTCATTAACCAGCTGCTGACGTTTAAGTTTAAACAAAAGTGAGTGTCATCCGCAAACAACACTATATCATGATTATCCTTTATGAGGTAAGGCAAGTCATTAATATAAATAAGAAACAAGAAAGGACCAAGAATTGAGCCCTGTGGGACTCCCATTGATACTATTGATCCGAGAGATCTTTTCCCATTTACATCAACACACTGAATCCTATTACACAAGTACCCTAAGAAGCTATGTAATAAATTATGTTTATTAAAAAATCTTTGCAATTGGTCTAAAATTAATTTCTCAAAAATTTTACTAAAGGTAGGTAGTACTGAAATAGGTATATAATTAGAGGGGTCTGATGTACTACCTGAAACAAAGGTAGTATTTTAGTATTCTTCATTAGGTCAGGAAACTCCCCAAAGTCGATACAATTATTAAATATAAGAGCTAAAGTAGGTGCTACAACGTCAATAATGGACTTAGCGACTTCTACAGAATTACCCCACAGATCTACAGTCTTTTTTACGTTCAAAGTGTGAAAGGTTTTAATTATATCTCTACAGTTAATATGTTCAAAATGAAATTCTGAATCACAAACATTAACATTTTCCTTAAGCAAAGACTCAGCAACAGAAGGTGATGAGTGTACAGATTGCAACCTGCTTCCATGCATGGAGTACGTCTGGATTCCCCTGCGTTGAAATAATACGATGGTTATTTATATGAAATATAGCTGTTGCTGTTGTATTGCACTCTGTTGGGACAGCAGATTTTTTTAAATAACCGACGAAATTTTTTAATAACCGACGAAAATTTTTAATAACCGGCGAAAATTTTTCTCATGACTCATGTACGGAATCAATGGTAACAGGATGTGCATCAATGTTATTGGCACCCTGTAGACTGCTACCGAAAGCACTATGAAAGGATTTTAGAAAATTCCTCCCCTGAAGGGGTTCATGAAAGTTTGTATGGAAGTTGTTGCATTTTTGCCGTGACAAATCCCATCGAGCACACAACTTGCAAAAAAACTAAAACGAAAATACTGTAGGTAAGTAAAGGGTCTCCGAAACGATATTTAGCAAAATCCTTACTTATATATATACTCGGTCGGTCGGTGTATTATACATATAAACCTTCCTCTTGAATCACTCTATCTATTAAAAAAACCCGCATCAAAATCCGTTGCGTAGTTTTAAAGATTTAAGCATACATACGGATATAGGGACAGAGAAAGCGACTTTGTTTTATACTATGTAGTGATTTACATTTTATTTTATTATCCTACTAATATTATAAATGTGAAAGTTTGTATGTATGGATGTTTGTTACTCCTTCACGCAAAAACGGCTGAATGGATTTGGATGAAATTTGGCACACAGATAGATTATAACCTAGATGAACACATAGGTTACTTTTATCCTTTTACTGTGCTGCTGGGGAGTTTGTTGCGCCACTTCTTCTTCACAGCTAAAGCACTAGGAAGTGGGGAAGGGCGAGCGTTTTGGGGGACTGTCTTATGTAATTTTGACATTCGAAAAGTGCTGATTCTCAGCCTAATTTGAATAAATGACTTTTGATTTTGATTTTGATTTCCCGGTAGTGCGTTCCCATGGGATAATTTCCGAAATCTACGCGGGCGAAGCCGCGGGCGGAGGCTAGTTGTCAATATTTACTTCATTGATAAACATTTGTGCGCAAATTGCATAGCATGATTAGCATAATCAGTATATGTTTACTACTTGGCACTTGTACATGTCCACTACGAGGGCCCAGTTTTTAAACGACTTCAAAAAAAGGAGGAGGTTCTCAATTCGACTGTATGTTTTTTTTTTTATGTTTGTTACCTCATAACTTTCGACTGGGTGAACCAATTTTGATGATTCTTTTTTTATTTGAAAGCTCGTGCTTCCCGTGTGGTGCAATTTTATATGGATCTGATGAGGGTCATTTGCAGAAAATATGTACCTTTGGAAATTTTTTATGTCCCATGAATTCATTCCCAGTTTTAAAATATAATATGAAAAAGAAAAGAAAACTTGAATTTTTATCGTATTATGGAGGTCTATGGTAGTAAATTTATCATTTTTTATTTATAGTTTCATTAGAAAAACTAGACCATTTTTTTTCTTAACATATATTGCAACTTACCTTTCATACATTTTATTAATGTCCCAATTGAGTCTTGGTGTATTCCGAAACTTGTTGTTACGAGTTTTTATCCCAATTTTTGAGCATGGTTGTAGTTTTCCTACTTTTATTAAGCTAAACTACAAAATGCTTGCCTTTAATATGTAGTTTTACAACGTAACATCATGTTTTTACAGCCATTTAAACTTGTCCCAGAAATCTAAAATTTCGTTACTCAGGTTTAGTAACGAAGAATTATTCTGAACGCATTGCTTTAAAGGTTGGCGGCACTGTATCATTTAATATTCTGGCAATACTTTAGCATCTGTCAAAATCATTTGACAGTGAGGTCGTTTTGTTGTTAAACGAATTTGAAAGTGCTCTTGCTGAAGTGTTTTTGTACAAAAATCTCAGGGTGATTAACGACAGTTTTCTCAGGTAAATATTGGTTTATATTGTACAAATTTATTCAGTAATTATAGTTTCGCTCTACATTTTCACAAATACACCCAGTTCTTATACGTACAACACCTTGTTTTATTGTAAAATAAAATTGAGGTTATAATTTCTCAGCTTTTGCCCTCAGTTTCGTTATATTTCGTAACGTTACGAAACTGAGAAAGTGTAAAGCTTAGTTTACACATGTAATATTGCTACATAAAAATATTGTTCTGTCAGTCTGTTGAGAGTATCCATATTAAATTGCTATGCTTGCAAAGTTTAGCTTAGTCAATCGGAGGAAGGAATTCCCTTAATTCAAATACACGGAGGCCCGTGAATAACGTTCAATATTTTTTTTAGAAGCTTCTCTCCAGGGGTTTTCCTAATCACTCCTATAGTAGGAGTGATTAGTAAAGCCCCGATATGACACGCTTAAACACCAACCAAAAACTATTAAAAAACAAATTTAAGTAAAACTAAAACGTTGTTTTATTCAGTTATGAACCGAGTGGAGTCATTGGAAGCTGTTATATTGTACATATTACTGTTATTATTATTATTTGCTCCATGTGTATATTGCTTTATAATGTCAGTTTCGTTACAATGATTATCAGTTTTGTTATCCCTCAGCTTAGTTACATGTTTCAAAAGGTACATATTTTCTGCAAATGACCCATGATGCGTTTCGGAGACAGACAACAGAACTCTTCAAAAAATAACAGTAAATAAACCGCGATTGCTGCTATCGCATAAATATGCATTGTTTTGACCCCAAGGATGATGAAATTTCGAATTAGTGGGGTAGGTACTATAACTAAAAAGTGAAAAATAAAAACTTTTTCCAAAAAAAACAACCGACTTAAAATAACTATATAATAAGGCGGTGACAATTTTTTTTAATACATATCCACAGTCTCTGCCTTCCGTAATTAAAGTTATTTTTCACTTTGTAGTGTTTTTTTTTGTTTCTAACTTGACATGCCGGTTTCCTCACGATGTTATCCTTCACTATTTTGAGAGCAGTGGCTAATAATCAATTGAGGGTTTCATGGGACCCTTAAGTAGTTTTTGGAAACCATGCCTCTAATATACGTGTTAAAAAAATGCATGAGCTCAATGGCGAAAAATAATGAACAACATTCCTGACACGACTGCTTTATATATATCGTTCGGATACGAATCAACTGCCACCATTCGGCCCATACACCATAAAAACATCTTCACCAATAAAATGAAATTAAACTATAATAAATTAAAATAAAACTGCAACACACGTCATGAAGACATTGCGGTGTCTCGACGGCTTGCCCATGCGCAAGCGGCGCTCTTTGAACGACGTGTCCGCTAGGGCTGCCCCAAACGATAAATTACCCGTACCTACATATTTTAATTACAACTTAATTATCTCAAGTCCAATAATTTTATGCACACTTTTATATATCCCGTTAACTTTTAATGACTCAAATATTTTTAACTGGTCATTGCGTTACTGAAGTGTGGTTTTAATGTTGTTCTGATGAAATTAATTATTTTCCACGCATACGTTTTGTGAATTTAATTTGGTTATTTTACGAGTGGTTTGCTTATGTTTTCGGAATGGTAAAGTTTATTGTTAGTTTTGGTTGTTAGTATTAATGTTTATTATTTTATGAGATACGTAGCTTTCTTATTTATGAATGCTGCAAATGGTTTCTTTACGTTTACGGCGACCAGGAATAAGAAACTTTATAGGCATCATTTTCGCCGGATCCAATAGCACTCTTTTTAACCATCGTTCTCATTGCCTTTATCTCAATTTATTTGTGGTCGGTATCTCGGTATTAGTCGTAATCTCCGAAGTCACATGCTTTCTAGCTATTAAATAATTATGATCATTCACACTGTCCATCTATCGTTTCTTTGATCTTCCCCTACTGTTATGGCACTCTTTTTAACCGACTTAAGAAAAAGCAGGAGGTTCTCACTTCGTTTTTTTTTCATGATTCTTACCTCAGAAATCCGTCATTTATAAACCAATTTGAAAATGTCTTCTTTGGTTTGATTGACCGGTTTCTTACTTACCGAATCATCATCATCTCAGCCGATAGACGTCCACTGCTGGACAAAAAAAGACGTCTGGTCAACAACGTAGATAACACAATGTTTTGTTATTATTTTATTTTGTTATTTAACTTGATCAAATTTTATGTTGTGCTTATTAATACGTAATAGAGGTCAAACAAAATTATTTGCTAAGTGTCGCCTACAACAGAGGATGAGCGCTGATGTCTGAAATACAGATATTTGTGGTCTAGTTCAGACACAGATGTTCAAAATCTGTTTATAATTAACAAGTGTCGTCAAATGTATCACCATACTAATAAAATGTTGTATATTTTTGAACAAATATATATTTTTTTTTTATTTAAATTAAAATTCATTAATGAACGCGGCCAACTGTCAAAATAAAATGCATTGCGATCGATTACCATTGTACGTGAATTACTTAACACAAACCCCGCTATTCTCAATGTTCCAAAACAAAAACGAATTTAATCAACACTGCATTAGCCCTACACAATGGATTATTCCTAACCTGACCCGAAATCCTGACCTAATTGCGTAACACACGATTAATCATAATCGGTTTCATTTTGACAGTTCAACAATATTTAATTGTGAAAACTGTCGAGGCCAAATAAAGCCTAAAACAACTCATCATAGGGAGTTTTTGGCGGGATCGCGTTGGAACATGTCGCACGAATTTTCATTTTCATGGAATTTAGTGAAATAGCGAATTAAATTGTATAATTTTGATAGTGAATTATTCAATTTAGTTACGTGTGAGTGCACAAGTGTAGTGAAGGTGAAAATAAGTGACTAACGTGGACTTTTCGTGTTCCCCCCAAAAACTCCTATTAGGTTGTTGTAAAGTTACTACCGCTTTACAATAACTCTGACTTGACTGACTAAAGACGACTATGACTGTTTTGTAACTTCGTGCCCGATATCGGGCCATTTACTTGATCTAAAAGAAAAATTACTTGACACTGGCTAAATGCACAAACCGTGTGAAGCCAAAATCAAAAAAAAAAAAAAAAAAATAAAAAAAAAAAAAAAAAAAAAAAACTCATCATAGAAAATATTGTTAAGAGTAGATCATGTCAATAACTAATGACATAATAGATAGTTATAAAAAAAAAAAAATTGTTAGACAGGCAATAAAAAATAAAATAATAATTATATGAACGCATATAACCTGTCACTAGATACGCCGATTCTGGAGAAAGAACATAAACATTGTCTTGAGTTAATCACAGCGACCAACTATTCTTGTCATTTAAATAGTCGTTGATGGAATAGTAAGCCTTTAAACAAAGGACGGATTTTACTTGAGCTTTAAACGCATTAAAAGGCAAATCTAGCAAAGAAGAGGGAAGCTTGTTATAAAAAGTTATACCAAGCCCAACAAATGAGTTATGAACCTTATGAAGCCGGTGAAAGGGAGCGCGTTGTTTGTCCTTATTTCTTGTGTGTGTCGGATCAGGAATAGGGTTACGTTCGAAACAAATATTATGACTTTTTTTTCAAGTTCCTAACCAAACCCGCGACCGGGTTAGGATTTCGCGTCAGGATAGGAATAATCCTACACAATTTATATCATACCCCTTAATACAAAGTCAGTCCTCCATGACGATCGATGTGACAACCCTGAGCTGAATGAAAACAAAAAGTACCTTCTTGTCAGCCTGATGCGCTTCCTATACTTGAGTTACCGTTGGCAACATTGGTACCTTGAGAATGATGCGTGTATATAAGTAAAATTGTCTTTTGTTGGTTCTTGACAAGGGACATGTTCACATGGATGGGAATTTTGTATTAAATGGAGGATCAGTTCTATTCATCTGTTCATTCATCATTAGGTGGTACTTAATGTTTTTAGGGTTCCGTTGTCAACAAGGAACCCTTGTAGTAGCGCCCTGTCTGTTCGTCCGTCGCATCAGTGCATCCGTCTGTTCGCAGAGACTTTGTACTAGAAAGCTGTAAATTGGCATGGGTATTCATATTTGTCACGCCGACAAAGTGGTAAAAAAATCTTGATTGTAGGGTACGTTGGTACCTCCACTACACCGCCCGTGTGGATGTCGACCATCGCGTAAAAAAGTAGCCTATGTCCTTCTCCATTTCCGAGGCTATATCTCTGCCAAATTTCATGAAGATTGGTCCAGCGATTTACGCGTGAAAGCGTAACAAACAGACAGATAGACATAGTTGCATTTATAATATTTTAGTAGGGATTAATGTTTGAAGTGCTAATTTTTGTTAGACTCAAATATGTGTCCCCCCTTCCCTGCCAGCTAAATGGTTGCATTTGCATATGTTACAAAAATCGTAGTATATACAACGCGTAACGGAAAGGGTATATACATACCAAGAGCACAGCTTCTTTGAATGATTTCAAACGATATTGGAAGCGTTTTTTAATCCTATCTCTACATGTTCGGAAGTTATGAGAATTTTTAAAACATTTTAAAACATAACAAGAAACCGAACTTTTCAAATTGAAATAAAAACATCACTCGAAGAGATTTATCGTGATATTGGCAAGTAATGTGGAAAGTTATGGACTAACGTAGTGCGGTGATTTGAATTTAAGAAATACATGAAACCGAAAATGTATCAATTCTTAGAGTAAGTATTTTATGTTGAGCGGAAACTACGTATAGTGATTCTATACCAGCTGATATCTTTAGTGCTTAAGGATAGCAATACGGTTTCTGTTACACCCTGTGCATCAATTTTTGTTTATTTTTATGAAAGATACAATTTTATACAAATCCAGCAATAGCGTCCATGACTAAATCAGCCTCTTCACCCGCGTCGTTTGCAGTTCCGTACGTTTTTTCTGAGATAAATCTGTTTCGCATGTTTGAATTGGGTTTAAAATGAACACATCCTTCTAGCAATGAATATCTTAGCTTATATCGGCGCAAGCCGCAGTTGCTAGTGGTGCCGAGTGCGCGCACTAACCTGCTGGGGCGCGCACCGCTGACTCGTGCACTGCGCACTCTCAACATGGTGGCGGATGCCATAGACATATTCACCTGTACACTGGGTGAGTTCACAAGAGCCACGTACTGTATAGCATGTAAGGTATAGTTAAGTATATTTTAAGTTACTTTGTCGCATTAGATTTATTATGATCTGTAATGGCAAAGGAAACATGTCGTAAAATATAAAAAAATAAAAAACTTATTCTCAAGACTGATTCGGCAGTGTGAATGGCCAAATCTGTTTCGAAGTTTGTCTTTAATAATAGCTACTTGAGAGAAGGCTCTTTCCACAACTGCGTTAGAAAAAGGCAACGACAAAATTCCTAGTGCCGTACAGTACAGTCGTGTTGATAAAAATCCCCTAATTCCCTCCACACCCAGTTTTCTCTCTCCAAATATCCCCCCAAAAATATTGTCCCCCAATTCTCATCCCATAACTTAAAAAAACCCCTAAAATTGGAGAGATTCCCCCCAATCTGGCATCACTGTCATCACAGTTAACTAGGCTTTACAAGTTACCGAGCAATAGTTGACCAACCTACATTTGCAGTTGGAATTTATTTGTACAACATGTTTTACAACCACAATGTTTAGTTTGTTATTGGGCTAAATTAATCCCAACTATGGAACCTTTCATTGTCCGTGGTCTAACTAAGATTTAGAGAGCAACGGACCACCTGTTTATGGGGTATCGCGCAATAGTGATAAGGGGCGCGTGCTTGGGGATAGCGCTTTCGTCCTATAGGATGAATCCACTATGGCAAATTGGAAAACTCAAACTCAAAGCATTTATTTCAATTAAACCATTTACAGGCACCTTTGAATTGTCAAAAAGTCGATCAGTTGGAAAGTTGAAGCTAGTTGCCCATTCCAAAACGTAGATCTCTATGGAGAAGAACGGGCAAGAAACTCCACGGACACTGTTAAAGTCAAGTTGAATATTACAAAATCTTGAGAACATTATTCTTGTTGCTTCTGTATGTGAGAACAATGTAAAAAAAAAATTATAAACAATTCTAAAAACAAGATAAAAATAAGCCCTGGAAGTTAGGAGATGACCAGTCTCAACCGACAGCGCCCGTTCACGAACTTGAGGAGTGGATCAGCACCATCCAGCTCAACCAGTTTGTAGGGAACCGAATGATCCAACACACGCGCCACCATCAGTAAGACATTTATGAGAGCATGACATACTCTCAACTGCCATGCTTTTTCAAGTCAACGTACATCATAAGTTCATAACAACACAATAAACGGATGCATGGTACTCCAGATTTACAAAATTTTAACAAAATGCTTTAAAATTATACTAAACTATAGTTTGCAATCTATTTGAAATAAAAGAAAGAAAAAACATTTAATATATATTGAAGTATATAGTAACTAACACTTGGTTCAGCAAAAATGAAACATTCGTAATGTCACAAAAATATATAATATTATGAATAAAAATGTTCGTAATGTCAGAAAAAAAAAGGAAGCTTCTCTTTCAAATATTAAAATTTTAACTAGTATGCCCAGGTGGCTGTGGAGCAGGACCAGCATTGCAGGAACGCAGGAACCAGGAAAGCAGGGGAAGCTGTAAACAGAACCCTGCAGGACCTCCGCAGGATCCAGGACATGATATATGGTGTCGCGATTCTATTTAGTGGCAATTTCCGGGAAACACTACCTACCTGTGGTCGCGACGAACAAGGGCTGACGAGGTGAATGCTTCATTGAAAAGGATCGCAAGTTCATAGACTGCGCTTGACCATCAACTTGCGAACTTGGCTTGGCGGGAATTCTTCGATGATATAAAAGTTAGTGAAGGCACCAGAGGCTCTTAGTAGAGTAGTTCCCTCTTTAAAATATCTGGTGTACTTACGTGGACTTCAGTCGAATACCGTACCAAGAGGAATTCTTGGGTGTATGAACGGGCCATTTTAACGCCGAAACATGTTCAAGGTGAAGTGATATACGCCTCCGTTAACGCTGTTATGGAGCAAAATGACGCCACATAATACCCCGTACAATTTTTGAATTCCATTACGGCAAGTGGACTTCCAGCTGAAGGTCGGCGTCTCGATTATGCTCCTTGGCACTTGACTCCGCCGATGCTGTATAACGAAACCCGGCTTCGTGTCTTTGCAGAGAAATATCATCTAAGCGAAAATTCTAACAGGTTGTGGCGTTAGCGAGACAGTGCGCGTGCAGATCCCTGTGAGCGTATGCTTCGTGGTGACTACCAATAAGTCATAGAAGCAGACACTGAAGACAGCGAGTGTCGACCTCAGGACAACTTGCTTCTCACACGGACAACTATACCTACACAGCCTGCTCCCGCGTCTTCGGAAGAGTCCTGACCCTCTACATATTCTGGCTGTTGAGAACAAACGTAATTTATAGGGAAGTGTGTATCAAAATCTGGACGCTGTTGTAGTATATTGTGGTGTCCTACGCATTCCACACGAACGAAGTTGCGGGCTGAAACTAGTTAAAGATAAATAGAGATCGAACCAAAGGGTACGATCTGTTCAAAAATCTTACAATTGGTGGAGACGCCAGTAGCGTTAATAGATAAATGTCAACCTGATGCTTTTATATGTCCCGTGGTAACGAAACCATAGCGAGATCTAATTCGATCCCAACGCCATCTATCGAGCTATGAGGCAACTCTGTCATCAGTAGAAGATGTAAAATCATTTTTTTTTTTGTTAACTATATTTATTCACGTTCAATTTTATTTTACTACAAATTATGCTTTTTTATCTATCTATTCATCCTAAAACTGACTACGCGTGTGTGGTTATCTACATTTCTCCATCACCCTGTCCATCGGCGGTGCCTGCAGGAAACACCTCTTGTGTATAAAGTCCGTGAGCTCGCAACAATTACCCTGTCCATCAGCGGGGCCTGCATAAAACAGCGAATTGCCTGTAGAGCCCGTGAGCTGGTAACAAGCACCCTGTCCGTCCGTGGCGCCTGCAGAAAACAGCAACTAGCCGTAGAGTCCGTGAGATCATCAAAAAATCGTCCGCATAGCTCGGCTGTCAATAGGAAAAGTGCCTAAAAGACTAGCACCATTGCCATGCTATATGGCGATGCTTGATGAGTCCAATTCCACTTGATTAGTCTACTAAGATAAAATTAATCAAAAATCAAAATCAAAAATCATTTATTCAAATTAGGCTGAGAATCAGCACTTTTCGAACGTCAAAATACTTAAGACAGTCCCCCAAAACACCCGCCCTTCACCACATCCTAGTGCTTTCGCTGGGAACAAGAAGTGGCGCAACAAACTCCTCAGCAGCACAGCCGTCTGTTTAGTCGGATAGACTTGATTCTATACATGCATAGGCAAAGTAATAAACATAACGAAACACAGAATATTAATTAAATAATTAGTTTTAATGTCAGCTAGTCATGCCAAATAAAATGAAAACTGTCGAGGTCGCTAGCTAAGCACATATTATAGCATAAAACAACTCATCATAAAAATATTGTTATGAGTAGACCATGTCAATAACTAATGACATAATAGATAATAATAAAAAAAGTTAAGGTACACAGGGTAAGTTTTTATCCAGTGCGCAAACTGTAACCATGAATTCAGCATATCATTCTAGACGCAGAAATTTTACGTCGGTTGTACAAAAAAAAAATCAGCTGTTTCATAGAAAATTGCAATACCTACCTAATACGCGGTCAAAATGTATAGAACACCTCATTTTTTTTTTGTATTACCGACGAATGATATGCTGAATTCTTGGTTACAGTTTGCGCACTGGATAAAAACTTACCCTGTATTACTAGTTCCAAACTGCAGTTATCTATCTTTCTGCCATCAATTTCCCTTTTCCAATTCCATTCATTGGGCATTTATTTAGGACGCCAATGTTTGGGTCGACCAATTATATTAGTGCTCGCCCAGTGGTTGGGATTCGACCGTAATTAATTTAAAACTTAATATACTTATTCTACTGCATTATTATAAAAAATATTAGCTCTCTGCACTCCTCCATACAAACTTTAAATGTGTCTCATACTCCTCCGTCCGCGTAATTTTCGTAAAAAAAAGTACAAAGTTTTTGCTTCACGTATTAATATTTAGAACCAACTAGGTGTAGGTCACATAATATAGGTATATGGTGACAGAGAAATCAACGTGCAACCGTTACCCATCCATGGTTTCAGTACATGATTCTTGAAATTTTTCGTCAGTTATCAAAAATCCGTATTCCATACATTCTAACTGCGTAGGTTTTACGCGTAGAGTACGCGCGCAAAACTCTCGAAACTCTGAACTCAAAACTCTCTGAAACAGCAGTTTTTTTTTATAACCACCGATAATTTACTTACTCTATGAAGTCTAGAATCATGTGCTGATTGTCTCTGCCATTATGTATAAAACAAATAGTACTCACGACCATTTAATTCCCGATAGCTCTACTAAAACTAAATACATAGACGTATACAAAACGTGCAGGTGTGCCTGGCGTCAAAAGCTTGCCGACGAACGATACAGATCTAGTGTCACGACGGGAAATGCTAATGTACTCGCTAAATAAAATATACACAGATATCTTAGTATGTGTTGTCAGTTTTCAAGAAAACTAGGCGTGTGAAGATGTAGGTTGATGTTTTAATTAGTACCTAGATAGTTTAATGTAGAATTAGTAGGACGTTTCTGTGTGTTTCGTTGATCGAAATTGTTGAAAGGAGATTAAATGCAAAACTGAGAGAAGATTTGTCAGTAGTTTTAAGTTAAGAGGGAAGCTCCAGGTTACCCGCGAAATTCCAAATTTCTGACGTTTTTTGCAATTGGCAGGTTAGTGCCAGGTTGTATATACCATTTCTCTCCCAAAATTGTTAAAATTTTAGCAACTTTCTTAAAAGAAAATGACATAAAATTGTAACTGCGACTAACAGAACCTGTAGACCTACTACAAAGTACAAAGTCGCCGCAGCCGGCCTGCCGCTGCGCTGCTGTCTAAACGCGACATTGGCAGAATAGTCGACATCGGCTCAATTGCCAAAAGGAGAAAAAAAAAAAAATTGATGCGCGATCGTACTTTTTTTTTTTTTTTTTTTTCTAGTTTTGGCTCCACACGGTTTGTGCATTTAGCCAGTGTCAAGTAATTTTTCTTTTCAATAAAGTAAATGGCCCGATATCGGGCACGATGTTACAAAACAGTCATAGTCGTCTTTAGTCAGTCAAGTCAAAGTTAAAGTTATTGTAAAGCGGTAGTAACTTTACAACAACCTAATAGGAGTTTTTGGGGGGAACACGAAAAGTCCACGTTAGTCACTTAGTTTCACCTTCACTACACTTGTGCACTCACACGTAACTAAATTGAATAATTCACTACCAAAATTATACAATTGAATTCGCTATTTCACTAAATTTCATGAAAATGAAAATTCGTGCGACATGTTCCAACGCGATCCCGCCAAAAACTCCGCGATCGTACTTATACACGTACGCACTTACAGAATTATTATAATTAAAATAATCAAAACATTAAGCTGGAGCGCTTGTGGTTTTTAGCTATAAATTAAGTGAATGTAATTTAATATTTTAGCTGTAGATTACAACATTTTCAAATCATTACCAAATTATTACAAGAAACAATATTCAAAACGACCAGTTTACAAAAAGCTAAAAAGCACAAGAAAATCCGCGTCATGCACCGCAACGTTGCGTTGGCGCATAATTAAATTGCGATAAATGTCAGAGCGATAGCGCAGCAATTTATCGGCGTCCGGCGACTCCTGCGCAGGGTTACCATCTGTCCGGATTTGCTCGAAAATATCCAACTTGTAAACCCCGGATAAAAAAAGTCATAGTACTGAAAAATTAAGATTAAAAACAAAATTAACACATAACATAATATAAATCTTGTATTCCCGAAGAGATAGGCAGAGGTGTACCTCCCACACCCACATTTCGCCAGTTGTTATGAAATGCGAAATAATAAATATCCGAGCTTGTTTGCAAAAGTCCGGCTTTTTGTCAGGACTTTTCATAAGGAATTTAAAGTTAAGGTTTCCTCAGAGAGCGATTACATGATAGGCCTAGAACGTTCCCACTACTGGGGCATAGCAGCCTCCTCGCTTTGATTGGGAGTGGGCCGTAATCCACCACACGGGCCCAGTGTCACGTGTATTTGAATTGTTGGTTCCAGGACATGCCGGTTTCCTCACGATGTTTTCCTTCACTGTTTGAGAGCTGTGGTGATGAAGTAATATAGATACACATAGTAATACGCCTGTCGGGGTTCTGATATATAACTTGTTAATCGCGGCCGTAACCACTTGGCCACCGCGTGGTGCTCGTAGCGAGCGTTTATAGAGTCCGTAAGGACAAACCCCGATGTCCTCATATTGCATGACGGTGGTCACTGCAGCCTTTATGAGCGTTCTCCCCACGCAGGCTGCCAACGGCGCAATTATTGCGGTTTTTCGTGGTTATTTCATTTAATACAAACAAAACTGAACATTTTTCATTTTTTTTCTATAATTTTCTATTAACATTAGTAAGTACGATTAAATGTTTTTGTTAAAGAGTAAATGTCAAAAATAATTATAAATACCAAAGATTATTATTAGATTAGTGCTTGGCTGAAAAAAAAATTGTACTTTTGTATTTAATGAAATAATCACGAAAAACCACTATAAATGCGTTGTTGCCAGCCCGCGTGGAATGAACGCTCTTAAGTGACGTGACGCTCAATGCTGTCGTAGGATACCTTTGGGAAGTTTTGAGGAAGAAAGCGGAGTTTATGTATGTGTATTTACGTATTTGTGAAGGGCTTGTAGATAAGTGGAACAGGTTAAGGGTTGCTTGCCGCGGTCGGTCCGTAGATGGGTGACCATCTTTACATACCAGGACCTCGCACAGTACCTATGTTAAGCCGTTGATCCCGGCTGTCATTCGTGGATCTTTGACAGTCGTTACATGACGTCAGAAGCCCGAAAGTCTGACAACCACTTATCATGGGCATGGGGGTATCATCGTATTACCCAGTAACTGGTTTGTAGAGGTCAGATAGGCCGTCGCTCCATGTAAAATACTGGTATTCAGCTGCATCCGGTTAGAGTGGAAGCCGACCCGATCAAGTTCTCCTAACTGAACAGACAGCTGTGCTGCTGGGGAGTTTGTTGCTCCACTTCTTCTTCCCAGCTAAAGTACTAGGAAGTGGTGGATTGTCTTACGCAATTTTGACGTCAAAAAAGTGTTGAATCTCAGCTTAATTTGAATAAATGCCTAACGACTAAGCAGATGATGATGTATGTGTAATTTTCAAGTTTCGATTTGGTAACCCTACTCCTGCGCAGCCGACCGGCCGACGATCGAACGCGACCCACGTCCGCAGCGGTATTTACTTTGATGCGATATTTATGTACTACGGGTATGAAAGTACCTTTTATTTTATGATATAAGCCCTTGGTTTTGTGCAGATTAAATTATTTAATTTATTTTGTCGGAATCTGCCGCTGAATGAATGGGACTCCCCAAAGATGCGCTGGTTCCATCTGTATCTATACAACGTGTAACGGAAAGGATATATTATACATATAGGTACATACCAAGGGCACGGCTTCTTTGGATGATAACAAACGATTTTGGAAGGGTTTTTTAATCCTATCTCTACATGTTCGGAAGTTATAAGAATTTCTAATACATTGATACCAGAAACCGAACTTTTCAAATTGAAATAAAAACATCACTCGGAAGAGATTTATCGTGATATTGGCAAGTAACGTGGAAAGTTATTCGGATAGGGCGGGAGGAAACGCCCGGGTGTTTCCATTGCGAAGATCGCCCTGAGGACACGGTGGAGCATACGGTGGAGGTCTGCCCGGCTTGGGCGGAGCATCGCCGTGTCCTCGTGCACGTGATCGGCGGCGGCGATCTCTCGCGTCCGACCCTGGTCCAGGCCATGGTACGGAGCGAGAGGGCATGGCTAGCTGTCGCCTCCTTCAGCGAAGCAGTTATGCTCGCATAGAGGGAGGCGGCGCACGTGAGGGAGATGCAATACATGCGCCCTCACAGCCGTGGCTTTCGCAGGAGACGCCCTGGGCGTCGGGAATCCCAGGCTGATTCCCGGCCACCGTAGGCGCGGGCTTGCGGACGGCGAGTAATGGGTAGCTCGCTGTCCGGTAAGGACCAAGCCCGGGTCGACGGCGCGTTGTGTTCCACGCGCGCCTCAAAGAGATGTCATCAGCAACTGATGGGGCCCGCAAGGGCTGATGCCTGCCAGGGGTGCGGGTTGTTCGAAAGAGATACCGCGGCCCCTGGCACACAGGCAAGTGAGGGAACACGGGTGGGCGCTCCACCCAGAGCGGGAGAAGTTATTTGATGATTACCCACCCAGAAAAAAAAAAAAAAAAAAACATGGAAAGTTATTGACCTACGTAGTGCGGTGACACGTTTGTTATGATTTGAATTTAAGAAACATAAGAAACAGAAAATTTGGTATCAATTCTTAGAGCATTTTATTTTGAGCTGAAACTATGTACAGTGATTCTATACCAGCTGTTATCTTTAGTGCTTAAGGATAGCAATAGGGTTTCTGTTGCTGTTCTGTCCCACCTAAGCAGCAAATACTGCTGATTATATTATTATAATCAGCCTTTAATGTTGCCACTTCTGGGACACAGGCCTCCTCTCTATGAGAGGGGATCATAATCCTCCACGCGGGCCCAGTTGGTGGAAATTCGAGTTATTGGTTTTGGGATACGCCGGTTTCCTAACGATGTTTTCCTTATATTGTATTGATCACCAAATTCTCAGAGTAGTCGGAAACTCGGAAACTCAGAAACAACGAACGATACTTTGAAAAAATATTTGACAATGTTTAATTTGTGATTATAACCAAAAATAGGTATCAATTATCACCATGCTGGCTTCTTTGAAGTTAAGGCCCCCCCCCCCTTACAACATACGACAAAAACAGAAAACCTAAACCTAATTATTGACAGCCGACTAAGAAATATTAATCAAAAATCAATATGCCTAGCCTTTTTCTAACTATATGTTGGGGTCGGCTTCCATTCTAACCCTATAAAGCTGAATAACAGTAGGTATTTTAAATGGAGCGACTGCTATTTGACCCCACAACTCAGTTACTGTACGATACCACTTGGTAAGACCGGTTGCCACATTTTCGGGGTTCTGACTATCCGTAACGACTACCAATAAATACAAATAACAGCCGGGACCGACGACTTCTTAACGTGCTTTTTGAGGCACGAAGTAGTCTCGATAAGTTATTGATGGTCATCCATCCATGGACCAACTGCGGCAAGCATAGTTTGACCTTCGATCAACCCGTGTGGCTGTTATTATTTACCCACGAGCTCCTCATAAAGATTAATTAGTCCCGCAGTTCCCTGGACTAACCTCACAGCATCCTTTAAGGCGTCATGGACTCGTGACTATTTCCTCGTGAATTCGTGACCTGAAACAATTACTGACACGACTTAACAAGAGTACATCCCTGTGTCTACTAGTTGTTCTCGTCTCGCAATCAACTCAGGCGCAACGTGACGTGTTACTGTTGATTAAGACCATTTTGCCGATGCTTTACTATAATGTTCTCCTTAGACATGGTTTTTCGAGGCATTTGCTCCATGTTAAATACTAGTAGTTAGCTGCGTCTGGTTAAATTAGAAACCGAGACTAGTCAGATAATAACTGACTTGGGACTTTTATCAATGCCTTCCTTGCGGACTTCAACCGCATCCGCCTCGAGGCTCAATTTCAACATAATGATGTAACCAACTTTTTGTAACAATACTATGATTTTAAACGAGTGTCCATGGAGTTTCTTGCCCGTTCTTCTCCATAGGTACCTACGCTTTGGAATGGGCAAATAGCTTCATCTTTCTAACTCACCGACCTTGACAATTCAAAAGTGCCTGTAATTGGTTTATCTTCTATCTTCTATATATATAAAAATCAATTGCTGTTCGTTAGTCTCGCTAAAACTCGAGAACGGCTGGACGGATTTGGCTAATTATGGTTTTGAAATATTTGTGGCAGTTCAGGGAAGGTTTAAAAGGTGAGATAACATAAATTTAGTAGCGGTACGAAGTTAGCCGGGTCAGCTAGTTTGAAATAAATGGTTTGAGTTTGAAGGACTAAAAACTATAATCCTTTCACTTTTACCTTACACAAATAAAAAGTTGCTAAGCTTTTGCAGTTGTTAGGTTTAATAGCATTTGATTGGTTGCAAGTAGCACATATAAAATATTTAAAGAAACCGTTACGTAATACTAATAAATGTAGTTATTTACTCCTACCAGGGAATCTTACTACGTTCAAACTACGTCAATATCGTTTTTTTTTTAGAAACCAATGTAACGGTAAGGAATTGAAATGTCATATGCTGTATGTTCCAAGACAATTTGTCGATATTATTAATACGATATTGGCAGAATTCGTGTGTGATTGACGTGGTTACGAGTAAGGAATCGGTACGTAAAAGAAAAATAAAAAACATTACAAAGTGAAAAATAACTTTAATTTTGGAAGTCGGTGACTTTGGATATGTATTTTAACTTTTTGTCACCGCCTTCCGAAATTAAAGTTATTTTTCACTTTGTAGTGTTTTTTCGGAAGTCGGTTGTTTTTTTTTTAATTTAATCAATTGTAAAATTATAAAGAATCCTTAACTATGTGCTTATATAATTGTTATACTATTTCAGATTAATGATGCTGATTTGAACATCTTGAATGTGGGCTTGCGGACGGCGAGTAATGGGTAGCTCGCTGTCCGGTAAGGACCAAGCCCGGGTCGACAACGGCGCGTTGTGTTCCACGCGCGCCTCAAAGAGATGTCAGCACCAACTGGTGGGGTCCGGAAGGGCCGATGCCTGCCAGGGGTGCGGGTTGTTCGAAAGAGATACCGCGGCCCCTGGCACACAGGCAACTGCGGGAACACGGGTGGGTTTTAGTCAGTAAAAGTCTGACACGCCTTCCCGCTCCACCCAGAGCGGGAGAAGTTATTTGATGATTTCCCACCCAAAAAAAAAAAAACATCTTGAATGTGGATGTGACTTTTGGGAGTGCAACACATGATAGTTTTGTTTTTGGAAAATTTCAACACTAATGGAGAAAAAGTGTATTTTTTTATAAGTTATTATTTATAATACAATGATAACTTAAACAAGTCAAGATTGCAGTTAATTCCAGCATCATTTATTAATTTCAGGTGACTCAGGACATCCTCACAGGCCTTATTTAATGACTCCCTTTAGTAATCCAGAAACAGGGACTCCAGAGAGCCATTACAACAATATGCACAACAGCGCACGGAACAGTGTGGAGACAACTATAGGAAAACTGGAAGGGGGTTCAGATGTTTATTAGTTCACAGGATATTGCATTATGATCCCATCATGGTGGGAAAAATTGTGATAGCTTGCTGTTTTACACATGTGTAATCGAGCCGGGCTACCAGCTCCTAAGTTAGACCAATGTGACTTAGATGAAGAATCTAGGTTACTCGGATACCTGAGAAATCAGGCTCCAACACATGATAGAGCCTGATTTGGGTAGTGAGTGGGCAGATAAGTAGGCGAGATTTAGTTTCTCAATTATGGCGAGCACGACATATCTAAAGTTCTAGATATGCTTTCCTTCTAGTGTTTAGATAGGATATAGGGATTACTCACACTTTTTCAGCTCTGTTCAGCTTTTGTCCATAGAAAACAACGATTTTGTATGAGCTGCGTACGCATCCGTTCAGTCGCGGAAAGCTGAACGGACTCTATACAAAATCGTTGTTACCCTGAAAACGACACCCATGATGGAAAATTCAAACATTTTCTTGGCCGCCATCTTGGATTTTCAATTTGATCCCACCATCGTTTTCAGGACCCCCAAAAACCTTGAAAATGACACCCATGATCGAAAATTTGAAAATATAGGTAGGTACCTACCTAATAAAGAAAAAAATGTGCTGTAAAAAATCTATGACAATCACTATTGACGTCTAATAATTGGGTTGTTTAATTCCAGTCTGGTACACCCCTGCCCTACCCTTTGATAGAATACAGGCGTGATGTTATGAAGAAATTTCATTTCCGCAAGTGGATTCGCGCAAGTGCCCCAGATCCGTCCACGCCCCAGGCTTATACACCAGATGTTTTTTTTTTTTTAATTTATTTTTAAAATTAATATATGTTTTTAAGAATTTACGTAACATAGCCGGCTATAAATTAATTAAACAGGTTTATTTAGCTTTGTGTCAATCCATTCTTAGCTATTGCATAGCTTCATGGGGTGGTGCAGCAAAAACAATTTTACTTCCTCTAGAACATGCTCAAAGCCTGCACCTTTCGCCCTTTTAGATTTCCTACGCACCAGTTCTACATTGCATGTAATGTACTAACAGTTCGGCAATTCTCTACTTCTGTATTTATAGCCAGCCTTGTCTCTATTTTTACATAAAAATTAAATGTGCATTAGGGGGACAGTCTGGTGCATAAGAAATTAAATAGATATCTCCTAGTATGTTACCGTTTTTATTTACCATTACAAACATTAACATTTACTACAAAACACACACACTTAAAAATGGATTTAAATTTATTAACATCTATCATAATCGTAAACTTAATATCTAAACTTAATTCTTCTCCTTCTGCATTCAACTCCCTCGTCTGATGGATGCACATAAATCCTGCAGTGCTTGGGTTTGCCTTGACCATGACTCACTTATCTCCTTAAAAGTCTCAATAATTAGTCTTTTGTTTTCCAAACGTCTCTCTTCGATGGCGACAAAACGTTGAATCAGGCTCGCCATTTGTGACTGCCTTTGAGAAGGTGATGACCGCTGGATCAGACGCCGTCGTGCCGTTCGACGCCTACGAGGTGCTATGAACATATAAAATGCAACAAATTACTAAATAACTAGAGATAAAACAAATATACAGGCCATTATGTAGGTATAACAGCATCACATCACTCTCTGAAATAATAGATAATACAATGTAGCAGCAATGTAGTTTTGGGCTGCTGTTGGCAAAACCTACAGAAAATCCCAACAATTAGCCCAAACCTGGGAATCAAAAGATCATGATCAAAGTGGACTATGTAATGCGTTTTACACTAAACTAATAACTAACCAAATTATAATTAAGTTATCCTTACATGAAGAGGAAATTGAGACATTACTCCTATGAGGCACTGCAGGTGGTGGTTTGACTTCAATCTGTAAAACATTTCTTTTTAATATATAAATGTCCAGTATAACATATTGTAAAACTTATTTAAAACCTCACTCACCATTTGTTCTGTATTAGCCTGTTCTTCCATTGGCATATGGTCCCTAGGCCAAGATGGGCCTGGTTGTAAATCCTGCAAATATATTTTATACTTTAACTATAGCGTTTGCCCGCAGCTTCGCCCGTGTAGAGGTCGGAAATTTTCCCACGGGACCATACTATCAGGATAAAAGTATCCTATGTGTTAATACATTGTTTACATATAACTGTGCTAACTCGGCGCACGCCAGTAAAGATTCCAGCCGGCATGATTTTAACCGACATATTCAACAATTATCATGGTATTTCAACCAATTAACACAAATAATATACTAAAACCTTCCTCAAGAACCAATCTATCCATTGGTGAAAACAGCATGAAAATTGGTGCAGTCGTTTTTGAGTTTATCGCAAACAGACAGACAGACGCGGTGGAGGACTTTGTTTTATAATATAGTGATCAGCATCATCGGGCTAATTTAGAATTTATCATCACAATATTATATTTTACTAGCTTTTGCCAATGCCTTCGTCTGTGTGTGGATCCAAAATGATCCCACAGGAAGTACAACCGGGATAAAAACATGTCCTATGTGGTAATCCAGGTTATTATCTATCTTTGTGCCAACTTTCATTCAAATCCATTAAACTGTTTTGCATGAATTGAGTAATGAACATCTAAACATACAAACTTTTACATTTATAATTTTTATATAGTAGGATTAGGATTAACTTACTGGTATTGAAGGTGTGGGCTGTGCGGTCTGGCCTGCAGTAGTATGTTCTGCAGGGACTAATTCCACATGCCTCTACAAAATTAAATTTGAACATTATAACTTCACATTACACAGTTTTCTTATGTAATGAAGTACCTAATTTAAATCTAATAATACCTGAAGTTTGCTCTCTGACACTGGAGTTGCATGTGTCTCCTCTGTAACATCTTGTATACTCTGCAAACAGATTTTGACTTAACAATGGTTTGGGGAGTAAAATAAGTACATAAGTGTAGTATGTAGTAAGAACATCACTAGTGCAGAGTAAGTGATGGAAGAACATCACTAGAAAGCAAGAGAGCAATGGCGTCGCATGGAAAAACTGTAAGCGAAACCAAACAGTAGATTGAGTAAAAAAATATTGTCGTTACATAAATTGTTTTATTCAAAACTAACATGATACATGGCGCAGCCGTAATTGTTTACCATAATTTGTGATAATCGCTGAACAGTTTGGAACTGTGTGCAAACATGGCCGCAGCGTCGTACAACCTACCCGAAAAACTGTGTCTCGGTGGGGATTTGCCAAGTAATTGGAGAAGGTTCAAGCAACAGCTAAATGTATATCTTATTGCCTCAGGACTTGATGATGAAAAGGATAAAAGAAAGATTGCTATTTTTCTAAATGTCATTGGCGAGGAAGGAGTACAAATCTATAATAATTTTAATTTCGACAAGCTTATTGATGCCGACGGGAAGAAAAAGGTGGCGACATTCAATGACATATTGAGATCGTTCGATAAATATTGTGAACCCAAGAAGAATGTATTGTTTTCAAGATTTCTGTTCTATAAGCGCTCTCAGCGACCGGGGGAGCCGTTTGATGTATATTTCACAGAATTGAAAAGTCTAGCTAAAAACTGTGAGTTCTCAAATGAAGATGAAGCCATGCGCGATAGAATTATTTTTGGCACCACCAATAAATCCGAGCAGGAGAACTTGTTGAGCATGGGAGATGTGGATTTAGACAAAACTGTAAATAGGCTACGTCTCTCAGAAGTGACAAAGTCACAAATTAAAGAAGTCCAATGTGACTCCGTAGAAGTGGGGAACATTCACAAGGTGCAGGTGAAAAATCACACCATACAATGCAAATGGTGTGGTGGCCAACATGAGCGGGACATCAACAAATGCCCTGCAAGGGGAGCAAAATGTGCAAAATGCAGTAAATATAACCACTTTGCAAAAGTGTGCCGCACCAAAAAAGTACAAGCTGTATCCGAGGAGCAAAACAATAACGAGGAACTCTTTTGTGAATCGGTAGGTCAAGTAAATAATGCTAACTGTTGGGAGCAGAACCTAATCATTGAAAATGTCATAAATTGTACCTTCAAATTGGATACTGGTTCTGATGTTAACCTAATACCTATCTCGTTGCTAGGGGATATTCAAAATAAAATTTCAAGGAATAAACTTAATAATATTAAACTTAGTAAATCAAATGTCACGTTACAAGCATACAACAGATCAAAAATTAAAACCTATGGCACTGTTTTATTGGAAACAAAATTAAAATCAAAAGTTTATTTATTGGATTTTATTGTTACTAGTTCTGGATATCAACCAACATTAGGGAAGGATGCATGTTTGTTACTAGGCATTGTTGAAAGAAAGTTTATAAACAGTATCAAAAATGATCAATCAAATAAACAGACACTGATGGATAGGTATAAGGATGTTTTCTCAGGCACAGGTCAATTTCCTAAAAAATATAGAATTTTATTAAAAGAAAACTCTAGTCCAGTGTCTAAACCACCACATAGGGTTCCCTTAAAACTAAAAGATAAATTAAAAGATGAGTTGGACAGACTCTGCAAACTAAATGTAATATCCAAAGTTGAGGAGGCTACAGAATGGGTGAATAGGATTGTTATTGTGGAAAATAATGATGGTTCTATCTGTTTATGTTTAGACCCCAGGGCTCTCAATGAGTGCATTCTTAAAAAGTATTATGAGATTCCAACTATCAATGATTTAAAGTCACAAATAGGTCATTCAAAATTCTTTTCTGTTTTAGATTTGAAAGAATCATTCTGGCAGATTCGGTTGACTGATGACAGTAAAAAGTACTGTACATTCTCTACAATTTATGGATCTTACTGTTTTAATGTTTTACCATTTGGACTTGAAATCTCAGCAGAAGTTTTTCAAGAAAACTGTAGAAATTGCTTTAGTGACATTGAAGGTCTCTTTACATACATCGATGACTTCTTAATTCATGCGGAATCCAAAGAAAAACATGATGAGATATTGGAAAAAGTCCTCAGTAGAGCACGTGAGTTGAATATTAAGTTTAACCCAAAGAAAATTCAATACTTACCTGATGTGGTTAAGTACTTCGGCCATGAAATTGTAGATGGGAATTTAGTGCCAGATAAAGATAAGATTAGGGCTGTTTTAGAATATGACATGCCAATTGATAAGCAAAGTCTTCAAAGATTTTTAGGTTTTGTTAATTATTTTAGGGAATACATTCCCAATATGTCTGAAGTAACCAGTCCACTACGGCAATTATTAAAGAAAAACGTAGAATTTGTATGGAATAATAGTTATACTACATGTGTCAATAATATTAAGAGTCTTTTAATAAGTCCACCAGTGCTTATAAATTTTGATCCCAAAAAACAAATTGTAATTCAGACTGATAGTTCTAAGGATGCAATTGGTTGTGTACTAATGCAAAATGGTCATCCAATATCATATGCCTCAAAAAGTTTATCTACTTGTGAGTCAGAGTATGGACAAATTGACAAGGAATTTTTAGCAATACTTTTTGCCTGTAAAAAGTTTCACTACTATATATATGGAAGGCATGTAATTATGCAAACAGATCATCAACCATTAGTGGCAATTATGAAGAAGGAAATTAATTCCATAGGTTCTCAACGTTTAAGAAAAATAAAAATAAAATTAAGCATTTATGATTTGGATGTTCAATACACTCCAGGTTCTAAGATGCATGTAGCTGATGCATTAAGTCGTGCCTCGAGCAACGCTGACAATGTAGAATTGGATAGTTCTCTTACTAAAACTGTACACACTATCAATGTTAGTGAAGAAGTACAAAATCTTATTATGTTAGAAACTGAAAATGACTCGGTACTTCAGCAATTAAAATTTTACTATGAAAATGGATGGCCTAAATGCAAAAATAAAGTAGCTGAAACTGTGAAATTTTATTATAAAAGTAAAGATAACATCATTTATGAAAATGGAATTGTGTATCTGGATTATAAGATTATAGTACCATTGGTATTAAGAGATAGAGTAATTAAGAAAGTTCATTCAAGTCATTTTGGAATAAATAAGACAATTGCTAGAGCAAAATCCTTATTTTATTGGCCAAATCTTGAGACTGATTTTATTAATATTATTTCAAAATGTATAATATGTGAAAAATTCAGTGCAAAAAAATCAAAAGAACCAATGTTGCTTGATGAGATACCTACTTTACCATTTCAAAAAATTGCTTGTGATTTTCTACAGTGGAATAGCAAAACTTATTTAATTGTAACTGATTATTACTCTAAGTGGTTTGACTTAATTCATGTAAATTCATTAACTGCATCTACTGTGATTAATATATTGAAAAATATTTTTTCAACTCATGGTATTCCAAGAATCTTGAGGGCTGATAATATGCCATTCAACAGTTTTGAGTTCCAGAATTTTGCAACACTTTGGAATATAAAATTGATTACTTCAAGCCCAAAATATCCTAGGTCCAATGGTTTTGTTGAAAGATTTGTTGGAATTGCTAAAAATCTGCTAAATAAATCAACTGAAAGTGGTGTCGACTTTGAAGAAGTATTGCTAGAATATCGAAATACTCCAGTACTAGGTTCACAATACACACCATCACAATTACTATTTAGCAGATTGACAAGAACCAGACTACCTATTCATGATGAACTTTTAAAGCCCAAGTTGGTAACAAATTTTAACGAAACTCAAAACAAAGTAAATACAAATAACAAAAGAAACTTTGATAAGACGGCTAAGTGTAACAAACACACTTTTTATTCTGGTCAAGATGTTGTTTACTTAAGGGATAATATTTGGGTCCCAGCAAATGTCATAGATATACACTCATCCCCGAGGTCTCTAATTTTAAAAGATATGAATGGGCAAATACTTAGAAGGAATACATTGCATGTAAAACCTTCATTTCATAAGGATGAAAATGTTCGACAAAAATGTAATTTAGATTTAGAACAAAATATGTCTATGGAAAGAAGGAATAGTTATGGTCAGAATATTGTAGTGGAAGATGCCCAAGAGCAAGTACGAAATTTTGAATTGAGACCTAGAAGGAACATAGTTCCTCCAAAACATTTAGCAGATTATGTTTGTTATAATTAAATATAATTTTAAGGGAAAGATGTAGTATGTAGTAAGAACATCACTAGTGCAGAGTAAGTGATGGAAGAACATCACTAGAAAGCAAGAGAGCAATGGCGTCGCATGGAAAAACTGTAAGCGAAACCAAACAGTAGATTGAGTAAAAAAATATTGTCGTTACATAAATTGTTTTATTCAAAACTAACATGATACACATAAGTGTTGAATAAATATTTCTATAAACATACCAAGAGCACATCATCTGATACTTCAGCATTCGGCATTACAGGAGTCAAAAACTTGGCCACGTTCAAGAACAGGCTAAAAATTAAATTATTGAAATGCTTTTTAATTACTACAATATTAATGACCCATCATTATTATCCATTTAATATCAGTGGAAATATATCTTTAATACTCACATTTCAGTAGATTTATTAATATTCTTAGTCACAGACCAAACTACCTATGTTCAAAGCAATCGCTGATACAATTAATTAACTAATGATCGTTTGCCTTTGCACGTAAAAGTTTTCAAACTAGAAACTCAAAATAGTTTTGGTAGCGTCGCGTCGGTTGTCACCAGTTGTCACTTTAAGTACAATGTTTTTCATCGACGCGCGCGTTTTTTTTTGCTCGAAATAGGCAAAAGAATCGTCATTCAGCCTTACAATGCATTATTAGTTAAGCAATAGATAAACTCTTTTATTTATATTTGTTTGTTTATTTGTTTTGTGTTGTTTTTGTGTGTTAAACTCTTTTATTTATATTTGTTTGTTTATTTGTTTTGTGTTGTTTTTGTGTGTTTGTGTGTTTTTTTGTGTTTTTTTTGTTTTTTTTTGTTTTTGTTTAAAGATATACCTTATTTATATTATTTTAACCCATAAAACTCTCAGTCGAGATTTATCGATTAAGATTTAAAGAATTTGTTTCAAGCTCTTCGTTCGTCGACGCCCACAACCGTGCTAGTGAATACAGTTTGAATCAGCGCTGCACGCTCGGTCGATCTCAAGGCTGTCTCGACGTCGAACTCGATGTAGCTTCAAGCCATGAAGAATAGCACTGCAGTACGCAGGACCCCATGTTGAGTGCAATTTATTGAGCTGATAATACTGCAGCAGTATTGCCCGCAGCCGAGTAATTAGATATATACCGTATTCGATCGGTGTTTCGTAATTTAATAGCTTAAGTTGAAGCTATAAATTCGGTTCGAAGACGTTAGCTAAATTGTTGTACATGGTATGGCTAATAGAGCTTCTCTCCAATGGTAGGTAAATTGCGTTTTATTTTCTGAATAATTAATCTATCGTAAAGCTTAGGTAATGAAGTAATTCTCGTAAAATTCTCAAGTCTTAGTAACTATTCATCGTCATTAAAGGATCCAGGATCAAGCATTGCTACATCAACAGGTTTTGGCGGCGACACTGCACTGTTCATTTAGATAGGAAACTTCGCCAAATAAGCACTGTTTGTGCGTATTGTCCCAGTCAATAGATGTGTACTTAGTAATTTAATCAATTATACAGATCGCCGAACAAAGTCAAACTAAACTCTAGTACCTACAACAATTTCTATCAAAACTACGTGGAAAATTTATTGAACCGGAATCGCGTCTCACCGGGGCGTCGCGTCGCGCCTGTCTGCAGAAGCCACTCTCTCTTAGAATTTGTCACACAATGAGCCAATATACTTCAAGTCTTCAAATCAACTCATCTTTATTGCAATCCATATTGAACACATACAGGTGGTAGCTAAGTATTACTTAGTATGAAAACAATTAAGGACCCCTACTCTTTCACTCAAAAACTACTGAATGGATTTGAATGAAATTTTGGCACACAGAAAGATTATACTTAACCTAGATTAACACATAGGATACCTACTTTTTATCACAGTAGTAGTATCCCGAGGGATAATTTCCGACTTCCACGCGGGCGAAGCGAGCGAAGTAATTAAAGATGGGCCGACTATGACTTTAGCCGACTAGCCACTTCCAAAATTTAGATTAACTAAAACTAGTAAGTCATTTCTAATAAACAGTATCCGCTTCTATAACAAGTTGCCAAAATCGGTTACAGAACTTAGCGATGGAAAGTTTAAAACTCATATCAAACGTGTCCTTATCAAAAAAGCATATTATAAGATAAAAGACTACGTTGAAGACAAGGAAGTTTGGCGTTAATTCCTTCTGCACATGTGGCTTCCCTGGTAACTCATTAGCACCATAACTATGTGAGCGTCTATTAACTTCTTCCAAATTACAATGTTAATTTTATTTTTTACACTTTCTGACATTTTCTCGTCATTATTTGACATATACACAACACTTTTATTATCGAGTATTTATTAGTGATTCTCATGGAAATCATATCACTTGGTTTAAATAGGTTGATTTTACTTATGTAGATTCTTTTACATATTGTGAATGAGAGAACGTTGTAGGCCTACAGTTTCTATTCTTTATTTACATTCCTCTAAAGTACCTGGTACTTATTGACAGGCCTGCACTGTCCTCCCATACCTAATATCACTGTAATTTGAAAACATTATAAAATCCAATTATTTTAAAAGAGTAACCGTGGAGTTTCTTGCCGGCTCTTCTCCATAGGAAGCGACAAATTGGAACCGTGCACCTAGCTTCTGACGTTTCATAAGTGCCCTTGCAGGTTTATGTGAAATAAAATATTTTGATTTGATTTGATTTGATTTGAGCCGACTAACTAGGCGGCCACGCCAATCATAGATTTCGGTTGAGTTCGGGTGACATCGGCTATGTTCAAAATGCCAAACCTACTTATTGGGGTACGGTTAGTATACTTTGCTTATTTTCACAGTATTATGTCTTATGGCGTTCTGCTGTGGGGATCGGCAGCTGACGTAGATTCAATTTTTATTTTACAAAAGAAGGCAATCCGCGCTATCTATAAAATGGGGTGTCGCGAGTCTCTTAGAAACAAATTCAACAAAACTGATATACTACATCTGCCTTCTCTTTATATCCTAGAAAATATCTTGTATGTTCGGTCTAACTCAGGTCTTTTCAAAAATCTAAATACTATGGTTCTACTATGGTTCCCGATACAGCTATAGCCGTTGTATTCGCTCGAAACTAGATTTAATAGGCTCATTGCATTCCTTATGAAGTAAGCTTTCACCGATTATTATATATTTTTTTCAGTTTTGAGAGATAAGTATACAGCCAATATTAGACGACATCTGAAACTATTTTGTTATTTACAACAACTTTTGTTAAGGTTTCAGGCAATGCCGCAGGTATTGTATTTGCTCAGTACTAGATTTTTTAGGCTCATTGCATTCCTTTTGATGCAAGCTTTTCTTCGATTGGGTTTCTTTTTTCATTTCAATGAAAAAAATAATCATGCTCACTATTTACGGCCAATATGATACGATATATGAAGTTATTTTGCTATTTCATTTCATTTTTAAAAATCAATTTCTATTTTGGCCAATATTTTTGTTGTTTCTCTCTATTCCTTATTAGTGCTTTGTCAACTCTTGACAACGGTTCCAGAATAAGTCTTCTAACTAAACACGTTTCTGCGCTATACGGATTGGAACTTCGATTTATTGTCAAAAATAGAGGGTCGCACGCATGTGCATGCACACGCAGTGTGACGTGATAGGTAAATATTGCCCCGCTTAAAAATTGTTGTAAATATAATCTATCTTTTGAATCCTCAACCATAACTCTAGCACTAAATTTCTCGTAGTTTTTAGCCGTTTAAATCTTACATGTTTTTGTCAGTCAGAAATATTGAACTTACTACCAGAGTACCAGTACACCGAACGAAAAGACGTCACTTCAAAAGAAGAAACTCTATAGCAAACAATTGTCAATCAGTAGGTTTGCTATTTTGAACATTGCCGATGTCACCCGAACTCAAACGAAAGCCGACTAGTCGGCTAGTCGGCCAAAGTCATAGTCGCATAGTCGGCCCATCTCTATATAGGAAACTTGTGATCTCGGTAATACGTTCCCGTGGGATAAATTCGACCTCCAGCGGGCGAAGCCGCGGGCAGTAGCTAGTATTGCATAAAATCAGAACGCACCTATTGCCTAATACGTATTCTGAAGTTGTCGATTCGCCAACAACTACCTTTTTTTTTTTTGGTTACGGGGGAAATCCTCATGGATGTCCTCCGCCCCGGGGAGGGCGGAGGGGTCTATCAGACTCTTACTGACTAAAACCACCCAGGTGTTCCGTCTCTCACTTGTACCGGGGATCACGGGAACTAGTGTGACTTCCGCGATCCCCGGCTAGTGCCCGCCTCCGCGGGCCACCTCGCGATAGGGGGGAGTGAGGTGTTAAACTCCCCCCTTACGTCATAGAGAGGCGCGCGTGGAACACTACGCGCCGCCATCTCGGGTCCTAACAAGTAGAGGGCGACAGATTTCCCCGGATCTGTCGCCCCTGGACCCATTTAGGGGGGCTGGAAGAGGGCGTTGTCCGCCCTCCGCCGACGCCCGGTGCGTCTGCTGCGGATCGGGTTAGCGGAAGCAATCTCCCGCTCCCTCTCCGCAGCCTCCTTCTGCGCCAACAACTACCTACATTAACTTAGTGCTAATCGCCTACGGAAAACAATAGATTATTTAAAAGTATCCATTCGCCCACTGCAGGCAAATCGACGAATAAGCCGACGTACCTAACACACCTAGATTGTAAGGCACTATCCATTTTGTAATCTGAAGTATCCGTAGAGTTTGCGTCTAAAGACAACTTTGACCAGCAAGACGAACGTCCCCAATCCCTCATTCATAAGTTCATAACCTTACGCATTATAATAAGACAGTTCAACATTACGCAGACCTAACGGTGTGCCAGTGAAATATTGTTCGCGAGTGTTCGTAATTACCCTAATGCTGTACCTACGGTCAAGTAGCGGCCCGTCGCGAATCAAGACGATCTCTGTAGTAGCCAAGTTAGGGCTGTACTATTTAACAAAAACCAAGCGACTTCCAAAAAAACATTACAAAGTGAAAAATAACTAATTTCGGAAGTCGGTGACTTTGGTTAATGTATTTAAATTTTTTGTCACCGCCTTCCGAAATTAAAATTATTTTTCAATTTGTAGTGTTTTTTTTCGAAGTCGGTTGTTTTTTTTTTTTTTTTGAAAAATGTTTTTATTTTTCACTTTTCGTGGTTCACGTGTGCTTACTCCTTCACAGCTTACGCGGCGTGATTTTATGTTATGAACTAGTGTAAACAATAGACAGACATGGCATTTCAACAATTTCAGTCCATTTGCTACAATTTATTGAGGAGTTCCGTTGCCTATCTCCGAAGTTCTTCATCAGATCTTCACCAAATTGAAATGGGACCATTCCGAGAAAGTACTCTTCTAAAAACTAGCCAAATGGCTTCAAGTGTGCATATAAAATTTGAAGAAGTCTCTCTATTTCTCCAGGATCCCATGATCAGATCCTGACTTGATGATCATGGGACCACCTGCGAAGTATACCCTTTCAAACAAATAAAAATCCAAATCGGTACAGCCATCTTCGAGTAATCGGGGAACATACACAAAAAAAAGGTTCCGACGAATTTTAACCTCCTCCTTTTTGAAGTCGGTTAAAAAGGAAATGAATAAAAACAATTACGATATTTAAAAATATTTAGCTTCGGCTTATCCATACATTTTGGACATTTGCTTTATCTTAATCCTAAGCAAAGTAAATAAATAATAGGGCCGTAAGGGTCGATCGACCAGGCTAAGCTACGCATACTGCAGTTGGTCCGTGGATGGGTGACCATCTTTACATACCAAGACCCCTCCGTGCCTCAGAAAGCACGTAAGCCGTTTGTCCTAAATCCATTTTTTTGTATGTTTATCCGTCTAGATAGATGTTATAGGGAGTAGCATAGGCTACTTTGTCCCGGTAGCAAGTTCCCGCGGGATAACTTCCGATACCTACTCACGAGGGCGAAGCCGCGAGCACAGCCATTGGTTTATAAGGATACCCTAGCAGCAGCGTAATTTGTTTAACTTCATTGTCTACAAAAGTAGACAGTCCCAACATTATTCAAGTCAGTTATGGGGATATCCAAAGGTATGAGGAACAGGGTGTAAAGTTCACTCATACTCTATAGGTAAAGGAGGATCCTCCGACCAGACGGGTGTTGTGTCTGGTGGGCTACTGCCCGACGGTTGAGGTCGGGATGTTGTACATATGAATCTTCATAAGCAGTAAATTCTGCTTGCGCGATGTAGTTGATGTAGTTGCGGTGTAACGTCAAGTCTTGAGTAGTTCGCATATGGCATTGTAGATGGCGCCACTTCACTTTTTTGTGTTGTCCACATTTGTTGATTTGAAGTTTCGTATGTGGGGCATTGTAGATGTCCGCCACAAAGGCACAGAAAACTCCACTCACAAAAGAAAGAAATCACACAACATAACCTGCCAACCCTACCCCCAACAGTTAGGATAATCATCCTAAATTATTGCCTGGTCTGTCCGACAGGAGTACTGTACGTGTAGTGCGGGCTACGGGCTACGTGCCAGACAGCTGGTCGATAGCCCGCCGCCGCGCCGGGGTCAACGCAACGTCGCTGGAAACCTTCTGCTGATAGGCCACCAAGATGTGTGAATGGAGATTGGTTCCACTTCCTATACTGACCCCAAAAGTCTCAACATTGATTAACTTGACAAAGAGCAATGGTAGCCCCGTAGAACCTAACGGCCACGACTTACGCCACACAGAGCCGACCCGCTCGACGCGACGCGACACGACGTCTTTGTGTGGCGGCGTCCGTAATATCTAGACTGCACAGCGTCGCGTCGCCGCACACTGGTCCCAAATTAAAAAAAAGTGGACATTGATAGTAGACCGCTGATATTTTTTTTTATTGTTGATACAATGATAACAGATAAGGCAAAAAAATATTATTGTCCTACTTCAAATACTTTTCTGTAAAAAAAATATTTCTTTTTTTTTTGTATGGGAGCGATTACATTTTACTCAATTTCTCAAAAACTTTAAGCGATGTCGAGATGGCAATTGCATAATGTTAGAAAACTAATAATTCTGAGTATTTGGCTCGAAGAAACTTATTGCTTATCTCTGCGTACTTTCGAGATAATAGTGACAGAAAATAACATTTTTTTTTAATGTTAATTTTTTCCTTTTTTTTAATCATAGCCTTACTTTAGCACATAATTATAATGTATGCGTAATGTCAAATAAGTAAAAAGAGACTTCTCTGTAAAAGAGGTTATGGGGGCTCACTAATGACTGAAAAGCTATGACCTTTCTGAAGGAGTACTTTCATCAGTTCTAAAAAACAATCAAAATGAAGACATATTAAGCTGCAAACATAAAGTTGAATATGTTCACAAACGATTCTGAAAAAATATTATGGTGAAAGATTAATATTTGGGTCTATATTCTCTTGAGAAATCTCTATTTCCTCGTTTTCCAACGAAAGCAATTCATTGTTCAAGATCAAAGCACTAGCCTCTGGAAACAACTGTTTATGTAAACGAGCAAACTTTGGTTTGATATGGCTGATGTAAGGATCTGAGCTAATTAGAAAGCTGTGGATAATGTCTAAATTAGTCTGAACTCTACCGATTTTTCTTGTATGTGCCATTCTAACATTCCGGAAATCTTTATTCCTCGCTTCGGAAGCTTCTTCGGAAAGCATGCCTATCGGAATAAAGGAGAAATTTTCACAAATATCAGCACCGTGTATCAACAATTTATGGACACTTGAAGGCATGTAATACCATGGATATAAGTTTACATATAGCATTGCTGTTTCTTTACAATATTCCCTAAACAAGTTGGTATTAATAAGTTGACCAGATGAAATTGTTTGTAAAATGACTGCAAATCTCTTGATTAAATCAGGGTGGATACCCGTTATTTCAGCAGATACTTCATAATTTTCAAAAAACCTTCTTGCCGTGTTACCGTCATTGGTTGTACCAAATCCCTGTTTTACTATGTCAATTAACAAACCAGTTCTTTCCCGGAATTCTTCTTGTGTCAAATTCTTTTTAATTTCTTTTAACAATTTATCTTCTTTTCGTGCAGCCCACTTTTTGAAGTCTAAGTTGTACGAAATGTGTAAAATACATTCCATACATCTTATCCACATATGAAGCGAAGACAGACCATATTTATACATATCTTCTCTGATGAGTCTTTTGGATACAAAGTCCAAGTCATTCATTTTGCTAGGTGGGGTATTGCAAATATTACAAACAGCTGCAGAAGAAGTATTGGAAATCACAGTAGAAATTTTCCCATCAATCATAGTCATGTACAAATCATGTTTAATATCAAAATTATCTACAATATTGGGAACAAGATTACGAATTTCTTCCTCTAAGGATGCACTTTCCTTCTTTATCAATTCATTTGTTTCTTTTGCAAATATAAAGCCAATTGGACGACAATAGTTTGTTGAAGAGGGAGCAGGATTTTGCCACAAGATAGTACCACTCTCTTCTTCCAAACGAGGCGGAACCAAACTAATCATGAAAACTGAAGAATCGTCAATTTTAGTGTCGGAGTGTGACTTTTGTTTATAATTACTTTGAGAAGATGACCCGTCAAAACCCCATTTGCTTATTAGTTTTAGCGATTTTTTGTCGGCAGAGTTGTGCTGAATTGTTTTTAATATCCTATTAGTTGTCAAATCTAGAAGCGATTGAAGTCTTATCTTAGCATCAGATTCAGTTACAGTTATGTCTGACTCTGGAGGATAACAAGTTTTTTTAGCTTCCAGGAGCTTTTGATAGGATGGAAGACCATACATTTTCTCTGAAGCAAGAATAGTTCTTAAATTTCGATATTGCCATTTTGACAAATTTGTTGAGGTGTAAAGCGCTAACGTTTTATCATCTGGTAAACACGGTTTGTCAGTCTTTTTAGCGAATAGTACATCATATACCATCTCACATTTTTCCTTGTTTTGGCTGAGTTCGTTTAATATAGCTGCTAATTTTGTTTTTTTAGACTCTTTTAATTTGGCACATAAAGCATAAACTAATTCCTCCTCTGTGTGATCTAGAAGTGTTAGAGAACGCCTTTTCTTCTGTTTATCAGATATATCAACAAATGGTTTTTTACTTGTACCATAACTTAATTGATGAGTATCCACTTGCGTTTCGAAATTTGGAATTACTTCCTCGGCAACTTTAAAAATGCTGCTTAAATCGATATTTTGACATTTTGGCCAAACTATTTGGGATTGTAACCAGTCTGAATTTTTGTTAAGAAAGGTCTTTTGAGCTCTACTGGAAGCAGACCATCTTTTTGAGATATTACTTGAAAAATTACGACAAAATAATTTAATATTACTCAAATCTTCGGAAGACAATTCAACACCAATACGTTCAATAAGGGCATTAAATAAAAATTCGACATTTTTAAAACCACCTCCTGATTTAAGAACAACGTATAAGTTTAAGTTGGTGACAAATGCGGACATATTATAATTTTAAGGAAAATTGAAAACAAATTAGAATCAAAGATATCAAAGACAAAGTGACTTTGATTTTAACAAAAAAAATTACGAAAACAAATTCGACGAAAGAAAGACAAACAAAAATTATTTGATTTTAAAATCCAAAGATTCAAAATACAACAATAACAAAACAAACAAACAACAAGCATTTCTTCAAGCGCACAGAAAAAATAAGGACACGTCTTATCGCAACCACATTTAGTTGTACACTGAGTGAGGTGTACGCGCGCGATTCGTGACCGTATTACGTTATGTCATGAGAGGCGGCCATCTTGTTATCCCGGCAAACTCGCGTCGAAGCTCCATTTTGCTGGCCAGCGGACCTATTGCGATATGAGTAAGGCTATGATTAAAAAAAAGCGAACAATTAACATTAAAAAAAATTGTTATTTTCTGTCACTATTATCTCGAAAGTACGCAGAGTTATATAAGCAATAAGTTTCTTCGAGCCAAATACTCAGAATTATTAGTTTTCTAACATATGTGAATGCCATCTCGACATCGCTTAAGGTTTTTGAGAAATTGAGTAAAATGTAATCACTCCCATACAAAAAAAAAGAAATATTTTTTTTACAGAAAAGTATTTGAAGTAGGACAATAATATTTTTTTGCCTTATCTGTTATCATTGTATCAACAATAAATAAAAATATCAGCGGTCTACTATCAATGTCCACTTTTTTTAATTTGGGACCAGTGTGCGCCGTCCCGTCCCGTCCCACCGCGCGGCGATCTTTACGTCGTGGGTTCAAACCCAGTACGGCGGGTTACTATGTCTAATTTATTCCATCACCACTGCTCTCAAAACGGTGAAGGAAAACATCATGAGGAAGCCGGCATGTCCTAAAACCAAAAATTCGAGGACAGGTCACCCACACTGGGCCCGCGTGATGGATTTACACTGAGAGGAGGTCTGTGTCTCAACAGTGGAAACAATATAGGCTGAGTATGTTAAGTATGTCTTCGGATGTGAATTCTGAGGTGACGGATGAGAGATTGGATGGAAGAAAAAGACGGAGCTACTGCGCCGATCTCAAATTTAGATTGGGATTACAAAGGAGGAGGTATAATAAACCCGTGACAAACTAAAACAGTCAAAAACTTACAAAACTTATATTCGCTGAGGACAGGATTCGAAGTTCGAACCTGCGCGGGCCCATTGGATTTCGAGTCCAACTCCATAACCACTCGAACACCTCAGCTACTTGATATTGTGGTTAAATATTGAAGTCGGTAAAAGCTTAATTAACTAACATACATTCTGTGAAAAAAATATCGGGAATGGATGATTAGTTTATGGTTCGATTTTTTTTTGTTTTTAAGTTGGGCAAATGTTTTCCATTTTGGCGCGGAGTTTGAGTTGCATCTGTTGATTGGATTATAGACAGTGCTGTCTTTAGTTAAATCATAATAATATCATTCTAGTGTGTATTGCGAATTTCATAAAAGTCAAAAACATCGAACAAAGAGTTTGTCTTAAACTTTGCATCGCTAATGGAATTTCGTGTTCGGAGTCCCAGAAAATGAGACGGTGAATCGACTTTATCAAAAACACGTGCTTAAGAGTGGTACAAAGCGAAGAGATGTGAGATGTGATGGAAGGTTTGCCTCGCTCTGGTAGGCCATCAACGTCTTCAACTGAAGTTAACATCGCAAAAGTGAAGGAAATAGTGACTGAAAATCCTCATTCAAGTATGAGAGAGATAGCCGCTGAACTTTCTGTGTCTCACGAGTCAATCCGTACCATTTTAAATAATCAATTGGGTAAGAAACATGTTGCCGCTCGGCTAGTCCCAAAAGACCTGAATTTTCTCCAAAAACTCAATCGCATAAGTCGCTGAGGATATGCTAGAACGACACAATTCCGACCCAACATTCATGAAACGCATTGTTACTGGTGATGAGACATGGGATTACGAGTTTCACATGCAAACTAGTCAACAAGGATCGGGGTGGCGCCTTCGAACTGAACCGAAACCGAAAAAACCACGCCAAAGTCGATCAAAAGTCGAAGTTATGTTGACTGTTGTCTTTGACTATCGCGGGGGTAGCAAGGTCAAACGGTAAATAAAGAATATTATTTGAGTGTTATGCGGCGTTTATGAGGGCAAATTCGACGAAAAAGGCCAGATTTGTGGAAAGAATATTCTTGGATTTGGCACCATTTTTTTTATTTTTTGTGGTGGTGCACAAACTCAGATCAGTTGTGAACAAATTTTTGACCAATAACTCAACAAATACCTTCAAGCAACCGCCTTATTCACCAGATATGGCATCAGTCGATTTCTTTCTTTTTCCTAAACTCAAATTACCACATCGTGGCAACCGTTTTCATTCGGTAAAAGACATAAAGGAGAGTTCGCGGCGAGAACTGAACTCAATTCCGCGTTTTAAAATGTTTTGATGATTGGATTGTTCGTTGGCGTAAGTGTATCGATTCTGAAGGAGCCTTTGAAAGCGATAAAATAAATTTGGATGAATAAGTAAAATTTTGTATTTTTGTGAATTATTGATCCTTTCCCGGTACTTTCTTAACAGAGTAGTATAACGTCTTCCTAGGTTTTATATTATAGATAGATAGCTAGATATATCGTTTATTTGGTGCACACAAAAGAAACAAAACAACATGTCAAATGCACGGTGAAGTCCTACTTGCTACTAATATTTTAAATGTGAAAGTTTGTACGTTTGAAAATTTAATCGCGCCAAGACGGCCCAGCGAATTTGGATGAAATTTGGCACACAGATAGTTTTATAACCTGGATTAACATATAGGACACTTTTTATACCGGTAGGATGTTCTGGTGGAATAATTTCCGGGACCGACGCGGACGCTGGCAAAAGCTGGTAATAACAAATTTCATGAATATTAGCAAATTGCGAAGTACAAGGTAGGTACTTACCAATATACAAAAAAAGAACACATAGTGATGACTATCGATATATCTGTGATAGTATTATCTCTTCTGAACAATATTGGGTACGATTCCTAGCCTGACAGGAAGCGACTGATTATTATTTATTAAAGTGTGGTCCAGGGTTTAGGGGCTCTCTTTTGCAACATTTAACGTCCAATGAGCGATGATTCTTAGCCTTATTTTAATAGAATAGACATTTATTTTGCAAATTATATATGTATGTAACCATCGTTAACCTCATAAGGGGTCATTGTACACTTCATTATGAACAAGTTTTACTAGGGACCAAACCTGAAATCGCGAAAATAAAATCAGCTGTTCCCTACATTTATGTTCGCATACCTCGTCAAAATGTAAGGAACAGCTGATTTAATTTTCGCGATTTCAGGTTTGGGCACAATGACCCCTTATGAGGTTAACGGTGATTAAAATTGCACCCTGTATAATATTTGTAATGTACTAAGTTCAGCCATATTTGTGACAAAAACCAGATCTATCAATCAGCAATTCAGACAATTTTTTTCTCTGACAAAATCTTTGAGCGACACTTGATTTTGAATACTTACAGACATACTTGTTTCACTCGGTTTAACGGTTGGTGGTTACCAAATCAAAAGTTGAATTGCTTCTGGAAATAAAGCTGCTGATATGTTATTCGGAATGAATGAAAAGATAAGATCCATTCATCAAACGAAGGCAAGACAACAAACAAACACCGATAACCTACCAACATTCCCTTTATCTTCTTCACTAGCTAAATTCTTACAAGTGTCACATTTAATTGATTTACAACATCAATAAAACAGTATTTATTACGTACAGTAGGCCACATGTCTGTGGTAACACGTTGACCTTAAGGAGGATGCGGTAAGGGCTAAGGTAGCAACTATAATATCAAATTTTCTTGCATTTTTTGCAATTTGTAGGTCCAAGTCGAGTTGTATGTTAATTAAAATATGATTCGAGAAAGTAACAAATATGGTTTCACAGATTGTATTCAGTATCTGAATCAGCAAAATTGGCCTAAAATATAATGATTTCATGAAATATTAATTCAATGGGGCTTGGGGTGGTACGAATTTTATTTAGAAGTGTTATATTGGTGATTAAACTTACTTGTATCATCATCATCATCATCATATTAGCCGAAAGACGTCCACTGCTGGACATAAGCCTACCCCAAAAAGGGGGGATTTGCCATAATCGACACGCTTGGCAGGCGGGTTGGCGATCGCAGTATGGTGGTCAAATGCATAGAGAACGCTGCTGCCCATTCTCTAGTAAGTCCCTTAGTCGCCATCTACGACACCCCTGGGAAGAAATGGGATGGTGGCATTCTTTTACGTCCGGCACCACACGGAAAAAATAAATATTTATCTGAAACGTCCGCGAATCATATTAACATTCAACCAGCGGGTTTACTCCCTAAATACGAAGTCCATTTTTTCGGGCGTTTCCTACTCCGTATCCGTATTACTTACGGACATTAACGATTGAAACCTTGATTTCCGAACTAAGAATGAATGACAACGAGATTTGACAGTTGTCACCCTCCGTAGTTTTTACCCGTCGCGTCGGAAAAAAATAATTTGACATTTGTTTTGACCGATCAACTTCTTCCTGATGGGCCCGTAGCTTCGTTGACGCCCCCCTGATACTGACTTACAAAGTTCAAAAACGTAAAAAAATCTGAATTTCGTGGGTTACACTGCCGTTTTCGCGTTAAATTGGTCAGCGTAAAACGGAGTATCAATAGAACAAGAGGACACCCTAAACTAGTCTTGTTACTCATGGACGTGTGGCCTAGAGTATATAGTATCTGTTTATTACTGATACTATACTTACGCTTCTTTTTCATTCATCCACATCATCATTGTTTTATTATCCTTTTACGACTTTCTTACATTATTATATTTCTCTCTTTGTTCTCTGTGCTAACACTCTGCGAATCGGTCTTAAACGATTCGTCTATATAGAATTACTTGATTTTACATTAGAATTTCTATATTTTTACATATTAATATTCTTGTTATGACATTTAAGTCAAACACGTCAAACTGATGTCTACTTATTCTTTTAATTGTCTATGCAGTCTATTCAAGGAAGGTTGCATTAAGATTGTACTTACTAAAAATAATTTTATATCGTTTTGGATAGCCTAAATTTGGTTTTTCTATGTAACTACGTTATCTACTAAATAAGGAAATTCTAAATTATTATTATAAGAGTCTTAAAACGCACTCTCGGTTTGTATGAAGGAGGTTTTATATGTCTTGGCCGACTAGATTGATATATGACAGAATCGATGGCTGAAAAAGAAAAAGGTGGAGGAATTCAGAATGTCAGCCAAAAAAACAGTTGGAGATTTTCGAAATGATAATGAAATAAAGCAATAAAATGGAGTTACACATCTGCACTTAATGCCCATTGTCCGTCTATGCCCAAAAATGAAATAGTCGTAAGAAAAGTGTTTGATTTTCAAGCACAACAATATTAGAAAATGGACCGCCCTAGCTACTGGCAAAGAACTCCGAAGATTTTCCATAGACATGACGATAGCCATGAAAGATTACGGGGTGAAGATGAAGGCCGCGTTTATACTGCTGGCTCGTGCGCGGTATTTTGTCCCGGGCATGAATGGAACAGTTACTGAAACTATTCCTAAGCAAGCTTGTGTGACTGCTACTACAACTCCAAGAAGTGTTTCAGGAGTGAAAGTCAAAGATATGCATGTCAAGGAATTGGACTGTGATTATTACCAATAAATAGAGTGCAAAGGTACCTTTTTATAATTTATCTTGTATTTCTCTTATTAAATTTTAATTGTCTAGTCTATTTTCTACCCCTTTTATTTGTCAGGGATAGGTAGACACGACAGTTTGGCGCCCAATGTAAAATCAAAACTAGTTACTACTACACACTAAACTACTTTTCAAAATTCTAAAATGTACTATTAATAGTACTGCTTCTTTTTGACTAACTTATTTGGCTTAATAACTTTTTAATTTCTTTAAGGAGTGATCTTACTGTTATTATTACTTACTTGTCTTCCCTCTTACAACGAATTTACCCTTTTGAACACTCTTTGACTCTAACACTACCCATACCACTACCCACTGACACAAACCCTCTCATTTACCTTCCTTTTGCACAATTTTTAATCTTTTTGCTATCTTTACATTGTTTTTAGTCATTACTCATTATTCATTTTTTTCTTTCTTTCTTCTAAACTGTAGAGTTCTTTTCGGCCCATTATAACTCTATTTAGTTTTTATTTTCTAATTTGTTGTGAACACTGATGTTGATTGGAGCGGCTAACAACTCCATAAAAATAAGCCCTTGTTATTTACTATCAACACTGATGTTGATTGGAGCGGCTAACAACTCCATAAAAATAAGCCCTTGTTATTTACTATCATCACTGATGTTGATTGGAGCGGCTAACAACTCCATAAAAATAAGCCCTTGTTATTTACTATCAACACTGATGTTGATTGGAGCGGCTAACAACTCCATAAAAATAAGCCCTTGTTATTTACTATCAACTCTAAAGTTGATTGGAGCGGCTAACAACTCCATAAAAATAAGCCCTTGTTATTTACTATCAACACTGATGTTGATTGGAGCGGCTAACAACTCCATAAAAATAAGCCCTTGTTATTAACTATCAACACTGAAGTTGATTGGAGCGGTTAACAACTCCATTATAAATAAGCCTTTGTTAAAAATCTTTTCTGATTAATGGTTTTCGACGAGAGCGGCTAACAACTCCGAAAATAAGCCTACTGTTATTTATTTATCAAGTTGAGTTGTGATCATTGAATGTGAATCCAACCTGGCCTAACTTCGTAAGATGTCAGTGTGATTGAAAGAAGTATGTAAGTTATGTGAAAGTTGTTTTATTTAACCTTACAAAATTTTTGTTCTAGGCCAAAAATTTTCTCGGGGTCGATGGGGAAATATAGTATCTGTTTATTACTGATACTATACTTACGCTTCTTTTTCATTCATCCACATCATCATTGTTTTATTATCCTTTTACGACTTTCTTACATTATTATATTTCTCTCTTTGTTCTCTGTGCTAACACTCTGCGAATCGGTCTTAAACGATTCGTCTATATAGAATTACTTGATTTTACATTAGAATTTCTATATTTTTACATATTAATATTCTTGTTATGACATTTAAGTCAAACACGTCAAACTGATGTCTACTTATTCTTTTAATTGTCTATGCAGTCTATTCAAGGAAGGTTGCATTAAGATTGTACTTACTAAAAATAATTTTATATCGTTTTGGATAGCCTAAATTTGGTTTTTCTATGTAACTACGTTATCTACTAAATAAGGAAATTCTAAATTATTATTATAAGAGTCTTAAAACGCACTCTCGGTTTGTATGAAGGAGGTTTTATATGTCTTGGCCGACTAGATTGATATATGACAGAATCGATGGCTGAAAAAGAAAAAGGTGGAGGAATTCAGAATGTCAGCCAAAAAAACAGTTGGAGATTTTCGAAATGATAATGAAATAAAGCAATAAAATGGAGTTACACATCTGCACTTAATGCCCATTGTCCGTCTATGCCCAAAAATGAAATAGTCGTAAGAAAAGTGTTTGATTTTCAAGCACAACAATATTAGAAAATGGACCGCCCTAGCTACTGGCAAAGAACTCCGAAGATTTTCCATAGACATGACGATAGCCATGAAAGATTACGGGGTGAAGATGAAGGCCGCGTTTATACTGCTGGCTCGTGCGCGGTATTTTGTCCCGGGCATGAATGGAACAGTTACTGAAACTATTCCTAAGCAAGCTTGTGTGACTGCTACTACAACTCCAAGAAGTGTTTCAGGAGTGAAAGTCAAAGATATGCATGTCAAGGAATTGGACTGTGATTATTACCAATAAATAGAGTGCAAAGGTACCTTTTTATAATTTATCTTGTATTTCTCTTATTAAATTTTAATTGTCTAGTCTATTTTCTACCCCTTTTATTTGTCAGGGATAGGTAGACACGACAAGTACCTACAGCAATAAAATGGTTGGGCCGTATTTATTGGGCAGAACGCAATAACACTTGATTGTATAATTATAGGCCAGCAGACGCCGAGCCAGACGACAATTAACTTTTAGACCTAGGGTTATGATGACCCGGATAGGATTACCAGTAGCTCAATTGGTTTAAGAGGGTTTGAGAGCGGAATTATCGTGGGATTGTGTCTATAATCAATATAAAGTCAGCTTCTTGTTTTAAAGGGAATCTAGTCGCGGGCTCGAACTCACTGGTGGGCCTGGCTAGAAAGCACGCTGTCTCACCAAGCCTCGTATCTGACAGAGGTAGTATCAGTAATGAGCAGTTAGACGCTAGTCTACACATACAACGTTATTGAGTGAGATGCAGGATAATTTATAGTAAAACAGGCGCGTAAAAAAAATAAGAAAAGTCCTTCGGAAGATCGCGTTTTATGAAAAAATCACTGCATAAATCAATGACCAATAAAGTTTATTGAACTTTTCAATATTTGAGCTTTGTCGGTACCGACTTGGTTTTGTCGGTACCGATTTTACACTTCTTTTATTACTTAAACACGCCCAAAGTTAAGTCAAATTAGCAAGACAAACGAATCTTTGTTGGCTCATAACTTTTTAATGGCGTTTAATTTTAGTATTCTGTTTCCGTATAGACAATATTAATAATGAGACAAAACTATACCATGTTTAATTTTTGATGTACATTACCGAACAGTGGAGTAATACACTCCCGAAGTTTGTATGGAAAAAATGTCGACAGGATCCACCTTAAGGGCGGAAAATGCCTGCTTAAAATGAGTTTCTGGTTTTGATTCCTAGGTCGGGAAAAATGTTATTGTGTTTTGCTATCTGGAATTTCTCAGTAGCATCCTGGAATCCGGATTTGTGCCCGGTTGATGGCAATAGGCTCGCCCCCTATTACATGGGACTTAAATATAACTGGCGAAACCCTCCGGGAAAAAAAGGCATAATGTTATGTTATGTTTTAATGTCTTTGGGGGTTGTTACCCACTGCTCCCTTACGTGTTGTAAGTCGTTTTTTCGAACCCAGACGATTTACTTTGTGTAAATAATTTAATCACCACTCTCAAAACGGCGAAGGAAAACATCGTGAGAAAAACGGCATGTCCTAGAACCAAAAATTTCGACAGCCATGTGACATCTACCAACCCGCACTGTGCCCGCGTGGTGTATAATGGCCACCGCCCTCTTAGAGAGAAAAGGCTTGTATCCCAACAGTGGGAACATTATAGACAGTATTAACAAGATTATTAATGCCAATCGCCATCTTGACACACATTTTTGGCGCCGTCCTACTTCCGTAATGCCCGTTATTTTCGCAGGGCTCCAAATATGCTCTACCAACAATTACATCATCAAAATAATCTTTAGTGTATTTCCAAGAACTGTTCCGACATCCTGCACATCATTGAGGCCTATCTAATTGGCGCGGTCACTGCCGACCGCTTTGATGTCTCATTTCCTGCCCTGCGAAGATAACTCTAGCAGCATCCCTTTCTAACTTGTACCAGATGATATCTCTGTCCCTCTAAGTTAAATATCCCGTGAAATAATACTGCGGCCACACAAGATTAGGCGCAATGATTGGACGAATTCCGTTTTAGTACCTAGGTACTACCTATGACGGAAAAATATTTGATGAGTAAACTTTTTGGTTTTTAAGACACGAAAAAAACCTTTAAACCCGGAATTTCCGTTTCAATTAATGAAACCATAAATTATTTAGGTAAATATATTAAGATTTTTATTTAATTATATTAAATAAACATTAATGACTTAATAAGACGAAATTAAATTAAATGAAATGTTTATATAATTAAGTAGATCTATAAAGACACTTTTACACGAACGAATACTTTGGTGGTCAATATTTTAAAAACTAGATGGTGCCGACATTTCCTAGCTGACCATGGCAGAGGTCATGGTCTCTGTTAAAGTCCAAACACCTATGTATATTGTTAGAATTTAACGTGAGTCTAATAATGCAGGGCCACGTCTGGAAGAGCCGTTTGAAGAAAGAGCCATTGCAGCTTTGAGCTGACCTGTCCTAACAGACGGTATGCATGTTTCAGTCATCGTGTAGCTGAACCCTTTTTTAGGGAGCTCAAAGATCCGTCACAAGACGCTACCAGATCTGCCGGACATTTGCGTAGGCCATACCTAGAGAAAATACTCAAAACCGGCAGACCTCATCATCGTCATTACTTGCATGGTACTCACATTCACAGTGCTACTAAACACGATAAACAGAAAATAAAGAGCTTTTTCAGGTCTCTTGACAACTTCCCAAATCTAGTGGGTATAGAATCTCAGAATATACACTTACTTACAACTTCTCACCAGCAATTTGTATGCAACAATAACTTTGCGGAGACTGTAGAGAGCGACATATTGCTACAATGTTATATATTGTGCGCTGGCGCAGTTCGTGGAACAATAATAATAATCGACGCAAGTACACTGAATGGGAAATAAATTACACACGACGCCAGTAGGGATGTGAAGTGGCCCTGACGCAAACTCAATTTTTTAAATTTTGATTTTGAATGTCGATAAAAAGTAATTATTTTAAGCGGCATCCTTATCTGAATCATCTCGAAGAATATAAATATTAGATCTTTACGTATAAAATTACCGATTTAGTATATCTACAGGAAGTTAAAATATTTTTTTAAAATAAATGTTTCATATTTCTATCCATCAAAATATGCACCCATGCTATCGATGCATCTCTGCCAGCGTAGGTAGTGGTAAGTTTTCAATGTATTTCTTGAAGAAATCAGGTGTACGGCGCAACAAACTCTTCAAAGGCATTTTGTACTGCCTCTCGGGTATTGAATTTTTTCCTTGCCAATAAGTGGTCCAAATTTTGCAAAAACTAGAAGTATGTCAGCGCAAGGTCTGGTGAGTACAGTGGTAGCAGAGGTATGAGTATCAATTTTAATGTCGGCTTCCAGTCTAACCGGATGCAGCTTAGCTTAGTACCAGCATTTTATGTAGAGCGACTGCCTATCTAACCTCCATGATAGGGTATTACACTCATTTTTGAAAACTGTCTTAATTAGATTCTAGAGTGCTAATAAACAACTAAAAAAAACACAACATCTTTATTTAATCTATTAGTGCCATAAAAATGCATTAAAATTTTAAATTTAAAAATTTCGCGCGTAATTTGACGAAAACGCTGTACGCAGTGGACGCCATATTGCTCTGTGGGTATGACGTCAGTTTGCTAAAAACAAATGCGCTGATATTTTAAAAGACTATTGTTTATAATAATAAAAAATGAGTTATTTTTCTACTTATCGTTGGTTTGCTGTTCCTGAATGCAAAATGTTCTTTAAATTACTTTGGTTACAAAAATAATAAAAGTACAAAGTTGCTCAGTTGACGTGCCGTATGACGTAATAACATGGCGGCTACTATTTCATGATTAAAAAACTGAAATCTTTAAATTGTATTTAAAATTTATTTTGTTGTTTCACAACTAAAAGTAAACTTTTCAACTAAAAGTAACATTTTCCGACTGCATTTTGCCTAAGCTATCTCAATAATATATTTTTAGATTTTTTCTCGTATAGAGTAAAATAGCCTATTCAGTGAGTGGGTAAAACGATATCCCTTGGTAAGACTGGTTGTCAGACGCTTCCAAAATATACTTTCTAATTAAATTCAGAATCAAAGTTATCATAAAATATTCCTTTAAAAAAATATCGATAACTAATCTTTCCCACCCCTAGCACCGCCTGGAGCGCTGCGCGTACGCATCGAACATCGCAATTTCGCCGTGCGCGCGCCGCTCACTTATTAAATCCTTCCGCCCCGCCCTAATGCCCCCTATTACAGGTAATATAATAAAACGGCCACATTGGAGCCGGTGCCTTGTCATTATAGTGACATTAATGTATTTTATTTATTTTATTGTACACCTATGTTTGATGTGGAATGAATAATGTAGTTTACTGTAGCTGTTTAAGTTATCGATATGGGATATATTGATGGTCAATCTTAAGTGCTTGCTTGACTTCAGGAGGTACCGAGAGGTATATATGCAATTTTATTCCAAAGGGGTAATTACGTAACACAGTAATAGTAGGAAAGACTCATTTTAACAGTTCAACAACATTCACTGCGTTATAAACGTTGTTGAGCAGTAAATATTTCGAACTTAATCATGAAGCAATGAAGTAGCAACATCGCAATATCTTCTCGTCCCAGATACCGCAGCGTCTCAAGCAAGATGAAAGTCTTTGACCAGTACGTGTTGCCAGTGATGACATATGGAACCGAAACGTGTACGTTCACAATGGGCCTCATATGAAAGCTTAAAGTCACCCAAAGGGCAATGGAGAGGGCTATGCTTGGAGTTTCTCTGCGTGATCGAATCAGGAATGACGAAATCCGCAGGAGAACAAAAGTAACCGACATAGCCCCAAGAATTACCAAACTTAAGTGGCAGTGGGCAGGGCATATTGCTCGCAGAACAGATGGCCGATGGGGCCGAAAAGTTCTGGAGTGGAAGGCCTCCCACAAGGTGGACCTTGTGAGGGCCGCAGGAGTCCGCTGTATGCGGGAAGCACAGAACCGAAGTATCGGAGCTTGATGGAGGCCTATGTCCAGCAGTGGACGTCTTTCGGCTGAAATGATGATGAATGATGAAGTAGCAATAATCTGTGGCAATATCCTGCAAAATGAATCAGATTCTGATTGAAAGCGTGTTACTCTGAAATCGTCAAGTTGCAGCAAGCATGCAGAGTGCTTGTTCTTTCCATTGAGATGGTTCTTTATCTGTAAGTTCTTTGTCTCTAATAAGCTTTTGCTTTACGTATAGACTGGTTTAATCTAGTCTAGAGTGCTACAAGGCGATTTACTAGGTGCCAGAATGACATTGACACGAGGTATTTTTGGTAAACATTTGTGAAATTGACTCATAATTGAACAAAAAACGTGTGGTGCCCGGGCGGACCCCCATTAGGATCGCAATTCCTTACGCTTTGTCTTCAACTCCGAATATAACGTCGTTAATACCTACTATCTTTAAAATACTTAAACTTTATTTTGACTACCTCACGTGATATCGGCTGCTGGACCCTCGAAAACCATGAAAACGACACCCATGACGAAAAATTTGACTTTTTTGCAGCTGCCATCTTGGATTTTAATTTTGACCTCACTATCAGCTGCACCCTCTGAAATGTTAAAAACAACACCCATCACCAAACTATATTGGCTTCAGCACCCTCGAAAACCATGAAAACTGTCTCACTCTCTCTCTCTGTATCTTTCTACATGACGACCGATTTTGGCCATGCGCCACAATACCTTGTAGCGTTCTATGTCATGTTACCCCACCACAAAAGTCATGGGTTCTATCACTGTACAGAATGCTATTAAAACAACAAACAGTGCCAACTGTGCATGCGGCATTCATCAATAGTCCGTTGGTTGCAGCATTATCCCACCATGACCATTAATTGTAGCGGTGAAGCTCTTAGAGCACATTAATAGCCTTAATAATAATTATTACTTCAACACAACTTGAGCTAAGCGAGCTTACATGAATAGCGGTACATAAGCGAAGGTCAGAAGTTAATTTAAACAGATAGTCATTTGATCCTCCGCTACAAAACTGCCTTTTATAACTAGTACTTATCCGTTTTCAAAAAAAGGTGTCAAGCTACTATAATAATGATAAGCGCTATCTAATGGCACAAAAACACAGCGAATTAAGCAACAAGTGCTTTTAATTTTCAAAACTTCATAGTCGCTTTAAATAAAAATAGGGGTGTCAAGTACCTTACATAATTATGGTAAGCGCTATCGAATGGCATAAAATGCTGCGAACTAAAACTTAGTTGGCTAAATAATAACAGCGATCAGATTCAGCTACGCTTGTCGCCGTTAGTCCGTAGATGGGTGACCATCTTTTCATACCAAGACACACCCCCCCGTGCCTCGGAAAGCATGTGAGGTCCCGGCTGTCATTTGTGGATCTTTGGCAGTCGTTAACTTGTTACGGGCCGTCAGAATTCCGAAAGTCTGACTACCAGACTTACCAAGCGGTATTATATTACCCCGTAGTTGGATTGTGGTCAGATAGGCAGTCGCTTAATGTAAAATACTGGCAACAGATGCATCTAGTTTGACTGGAAGCTAACCACAACATACTTAGTTGGGAAAAAATGATGACTTGTTTGCAACATTACCTATTCCTAATTCCAGTTTTTCATTACAATATAGGTAAGTAACGATCGGGTTACACATAGGTAATAAAAAATAGTTTGTGACTTTGCAGTCACAAACTATTTTTTTTTTAAATCTTATTATTCACAGACGATAATATAATAATCCACATCAAAACGCTAGTTTCCTCATAAAAGTATAACTAGGAACGATATTATTGGCTACGGACGCTGTCTCTTGCGAGCCAGGGTCGGCGCAGGCGCATCGAATTTTATGTGGCTGCATGAAGACATCGTTGGCTATGCTTACGACGCTTTTATGAGCGCGGCGCGGCTTTGTGGTAAGGGTGACGTCTTAGTGCCAATTGTGAGTTATTTTGAAGTGCTATTGTAGGATAATGGCGATTACTTTGTGGATAGATTGGCAGCTGAATCCTTGGACATTATCCCCCTTATTTATAAACGTTTCATAAAGTTAAGTAATGATTAGCGACTGTTTAACCATACATTTTTGACGTTTAATCATCTCATAACTTTAAGCAGCGTCTATGATTAAGGTGGTATACCTAAGTGTAAGTTACTGTTGTACTTAAAGTGCCAAACTCCGCCGATGGTACGCTAATAGTAGATTGTAAGTTTTTTAAGTGTCCAAGCCATAGAAATATCCCTATGGTCCTAGTATACAACGTGTCGTTTTGCATCCTCGTCAAATTCAAGGAGGTAACTATGCTAATGATTCTCGACACGAATCAATAATAAAATAAGTCGATTTTTTATTTTACGGCTATGAAAATACAGTCGAGAACGCAATGGTAATTGAACCATTGCGTTCTCGACTGTATTTTCATAGCCGTAAAATAAAAAATCGTAACAAGTAATTCGAGGACTGGTTTGTGCGACGAAGACTGTTTGAACCCAGGTTACCCAGTTACAGTGCGGTATCACACGGGCTGCGTTTTAAAATTAAAAAAAAAAAAAAAAAATACCTACTTATTTTATTATTGATTCGTGTCGAGAATCATTAGCATAGTTACCTCCTTGAATTTGACGAGGATGCAAAACGACACGTTGTATAAGGTGTATCTATTCATACACGAAATATCTGAAAGGGTCATTGTACTCATCATTATGAACAACTTTTACTATGGGCCCAAACCTGAAATCGCGAAAAAATATCAGCTGTTCCCTACATTTATGTTCGCATATCTCGTCAAAATGTAGGGAACAGCTGATATTTTTTCGCGATTTCAGGTTTGGTCCAGTAGTAAAAGTTGTTCATAATGACGAGTACAATGACCCCTTCAGATATTTCGTGTATGAATAGATACACCTTATATACCTATGGTCTAAACTAAGACAACGATTTTCGAGGTGCAGTGCAAGCATTCAAGTCATTATGAATTAGGTACCTATAATCGACATCATACACATGTGAATGTGACAAAAGATTTCTTTCTACCGATATTTATCTATACAGTGGCTAAATGATAACAGTCGCACGCCTTGGTCGATCAGGTTAAGCAACGCTTTTCGCGGTTAATTCGTGAATGGGTGACCATCCTCACATACCAAGAACCCTTTGTGCCTCGGAAAGCTCGTTAAGCCGTTGGTCCCGGCTGTCATTCGTGGATCTTAGACAACCATTATGGGTCGTCTGAAGCCCGAAAGTTGGACACCCAGGTTTACCAAAAGGTATAGTGTTACCTACTCAGTAACTGGGTTGTGGAGGTCAGATACGCAGTCGCTCCATGTAAAATACTGGTATTCTTGCGTTCGGTTAGACTGGAAGTCGACCCCAACACAATACACGGACCAGCTGCAGCAAGCGATTTATTGAAATTAGGCAGAGAACTCTCACTTTTCGAACGTCAAAATTACATAAGACAGTCCTTCAAAACGCCCGTCCTTTACTATCGATCGATCGACCCGTGCGGCAGTTATTACTAAGCCAGAGATCCCTATACTTAGCCACAGGCCCCGCTCCCTAGGAACGAATTGGAAAGGCTGACTGATAATTCAAAATTACTTAAATTCATTGACTTGATTAAAATAAATGCTTTAACGAACACAAATTAAAACCAAATCGCTTTATGCCCCGCTCCGCTCATCACCGTGTTCGCGCCGAGTGCCGCAAGCGCATCACAAAGATGAGATATTGCTATTCCGGACACGCGCGCGATTCAACCTCCACTATTCACTGCCGACAGTTTATAATCGCCTCTCATTTCTTGAATTTTATTTGCAATTATTTAACAAAGGTTCTGTATAGAATACTGTTAAAAAATAATGCCTATTGACTTTTTCTGTGATGTCAAAACGTGTGTGTGAAAATTCATGGGCTTTCAAAGACGACGCCACCATTCATGCGATCTTTACGTTTTGATTAGGTTTTTTATTGGCTTTCTGCCACCGACGATGTCTCCTAGGTTTTCTCTGATGATACCTAAGTGTTATCCTTTTGGATATCAAAGAGCGTTAGTATCTACATAGGTATTTTATTTTACATAGGAGTGGTGTGAATACTTCTTAAGAAACAACCTTTTGGAATGGGCGACTGGAATAAACTCAATTTTATTGCAAATTTTGACGTACAAAAGTGCCTTATGTGTCTATCTTTTTTATTTTTTTGTATTACGGATACGTCCAACGGCATCGCGGAAGATCCAGGCGTAGATAGCGGGACCAATTTGACGTTTGCATGAGGGATTGCTCCATATTGGTCCAGGATCGAGTTGAATGGAAAAAGAAAAGAGAGGCCTTTGAAATACAGGCTGATTATTATAATATTAAAAAGAGGGAAAATTTGTTTATTCCTCAGTTTGTACTGACGCCAAAACATCAAGCTACCCCAATCTGTCAAATTTCTTTGATAGATTTTCAACTTTATTACAAAACTCATAAGGTTGATGTTCTATTGAGAATATTTGACAGTTTGAGATATTTAATCTTCCTCAAGATTAAATAACACTACGCTTCGACCCTAAAGCGCTGACAAAAAGAAAAAAAAAAACACTGAGTGAAAACGAAGTAAGTCAAAGTCAAAGCATTTATTTTGGCACTTAAAAGGCAACGAACGTCAAAATAGAATTGATTCTAGTCGCCCCTTCCAAAATGTAGTTTCGTATGGAGCAGAATGGGCAAGAAACTCCACCATTACTCAAAGTAACAGCGCGGTCGGGCAATGTGATCCTACAAGTAGGATAATTATATTTTACTTATATTAAAAAAAGAAAAAAAAATCGTTTGTTCGTCACACAAACACGTACGGAGGGACACTCGTTTGCAAATCTTAAGAACACTCACGGATCTCTAAATCCAAAACTTCGTTGGCGGCAAGCACATTGATGTTAGTTACTTGTAACACTCATACATCCGACATCCTCTGTGTCTGAACGGCAGATAAACGACGCAGTGAATCAGTGACATTTACTGGACACGACTTTAATTTATACGTAAAATACCTATACATAAATATAATACGTCTATGATGTCAATGGGACATACAATGACGTTATTGCGTTTTCTAATACTTATTATACAGCATTAGGTGTGGAAAATTTCTAGGTACCAGTGGCGAAGCTTCAATTTTTATTAGATGGAAGCCGAAGAAAAATACGTTCAGTTCTCATAATCTCTAGATAAATCAAAGTTCAGTAATTCCTTTACTTTTTCAAAATTTAACGGCAGCTATGGTCGGAATTCTTGGCTTAGACATAAAAAAATGGCATTTTTGTAATGTTTTATAATCTTAAATGATGTTTTAAGCTAGTACGAAATATCTGTAATGTGAGTTGATACACACACAAGTGTAACATATTGTTTGGCAATAGTAGACACTAAGAAGAGTATTTCTTCCAAAGGGTAGCCGATAGGAATCGGGTTGTATGAAGGCTGCGCCCCTGAGGTACATACTGAACTGTCGAGTCCTGACAGTGCTATTCTCTAAGGATACCTCTATAGGTATCCTCGTTGAGCTGCCTCTGCGGCAGCGGTGCGCGAAAGGCTGTCGTGTTTTGCACCGCATGCCCTGTTACTTGGATCAACGTGAGGAGGTAATGGCTGTGTCAACATACGGCATTCGTGTTGCTGAAATTTGTGCCGAATATAAGCATTTTTTTGTCTTATATTTTGCCATCAAACGCTAGGAAGATGTGGATTCCTACAACGTTCCATTGGTCACCGGTCGTCAGTCCGCCTTGTCAGCATTAGTCTCCACAATCGTCAAATTGCGAAGAAGAGTACGGAAAACAGGCCGCCTCTTATTCATTCGGAAATATGTCACTAAGTAGGTAATAACTCATTGACTTATCATTGGAAACTTTTAAAATCCATTTTCCAAGTTGGTTGCAGTTACTTGGCTATTTACTCACTCAAATTATACTTAGTCAAAAAAAATACGAAAATAATACATACTCTGTTTTAACACCACCAAAATTTTCAGATCTGATTCTTTCGTTCGTTCAAATAAATCATTGACATTTTACGCTTCCTGTATCTAGAATTCTGATCTAAAATTCCGGGGGTCTGATCTTTGTTTGGCAGTAAATCCCAGACTAATGATTATGCATACATAGTTATGTGAAACGAGAACGATACATTCCCTTCGAGCTATTCTCACGACTTGAGACCTTCTAGAGATGTTGTAACGTGAAGAGTGCTAGCTTTATAACTACTGGCAAAAACATCACACTAGGAATTTCCAACGGGGTAGGCAGAGGTCTATATTTAAGTCTCATCTAATGATACCATAAACTGGGAACTCATTAATCCTAATTCCTGGCTGCTATAGAAATTAAGAAAAAACAATGACACTGCCAATCAAACCCAGGGCAGTAATTGCGTAACACAGTAATGCCCGGAATACCCTGTAACACAATATAAATATGGACAGTACTAAAACTACGATCAAACGTTCGAAACGGCATAGCTGTACTCACACATACGCGCGAGACCCCCAGATACCCCTAAGCGATAGACGCGGTGCTCTAAGTCGCGACTTGCGGGTGCCGTGGCGAGACAAGTAAGCGCGTTACGAATAAACGCAAGAAATTACGCGTTTATTTCTTGCGCCACGGACCGTGCGCGATCTTTTAAAAAAACCACGAAAATATTCCATATTTCGTAGATTCTGTCATGTACAGACGCCAGCACATCGAGCTACCCCAATCTGTTAAATTTCTTTGATAGATTTTCAACCTTATTGCATAAACATAAGGTTCATGTTCAATTGAGAAAATTTGACAGTTTGGGGTAGCTTGATGTTATGTGAAATTTACGTCACGATAGCGTTTTTTTTTTTGGGTGGGAGTAATGGGTAGCTCGCTGTCTGGTAAGGACCAAGCCCAGGTCGACGGCGCGTTGTGTTCCACGCGCGCCTCAAAGAGATGTCAGCACCAACTGATGGGGTCCGCAAGAGCCGATGCCTGTCAGGGGTGCGGGTTGTTGTAAAGAGATACCGCGGCCCCTGGCACACAGGCAACCGAGGGAACACAACGCAGGTTTTAGTCAGTAAAAGTCTGACACGCCCTCCCGCTCCACCCAGAGCGGGAGAAGTTATTTGATATCATCAAAAACGCGCCGTCGACCTGGGCTTGGTCCTTACCAGACAGCGAGCTACCCATTACTCGCCGTCCGCAAGCCCGTGCCTACGGTGGCCGGGAATCAGCCTGGGATTCCCGGCGCCCACGGCGTCGCCTGCGAAGGCCACGGCTGTGAGGGCGCATGTACTGCATCTCCCTCACGTGCACCGCCTCCCTCTTTGCAAGCATAACTGCTTCGCTGAAGGAGGCGACTGCTAGCCATGCACTCTCACTCCGTACCATGGCCTGGACCAGGGCCGCCGCCGGTCGCCTCCACGAGGACACGGCGGTGCTCCAACCAAGCCGGGCAGACCTCCACAGTGTCTTCAGGGCGATCTTCGCAGTGTAAACACCCGGGCGTTTCCTCCCGCCATATCCGAAACAGGAACCTCCCGAAATAACCGTGTCCGGTGAGGACCTGCGTCAGGCAGAAGGTGAGGACACCATGCCGCCTCTCAAGCCTCTCCTCAAAGAGGGGACTTAGCGCCGCAATCGTGGCGTGCCCAGCACTGGGTTGTGACAATCGCACTCTCCACGTCACCATGAGATCCCGCCGGAGCTATGTTGACGGCACAGTTGGCGCAGCGGTTAAGCGATTGACTGCTGCGCTGCGTGTCGCGGGTTCGATTCCCGCACGGAACAAATATTGGTATGACCTACTATACTACAAGTAGTTGTTCCGGGTCTGGCTATTTGTGTATGTGAGTTTTAATGTTTGTAAATGCACCCACAATACAGGAGAAATTCCTAGTGTGGGGCAACGTTTAAAAAAAAAAACCAAGCCTATTCCTTATTTCTAGACTTATAACTGCTGTTCATCCTACTATAATAATATTTATAAATGTGAAAGTTTGTTAGTATGTATGTATGGATGTTTGTTACTCTATCACGCCAAACCGGCTAAGCGGATTTGAATGAAATTTGGCACGCAGGTAGTTTGTTACCTGGAATAGGCCATATAATACTTTTTATCCCGGTAATACGTTGCCGTGGGATAGTTTTCGACCTCGACGCGGGCGAAGCCGCTGGCAAAAGCTAGTGAATCAATAAATAAACTAGAACACATTGAAAAATGCATGTACCAATGTTTACGTAAGCATCGGGGTAAGAGCTTTGCTTACTTTTGCTGACGAGGGGGGAGGAGGAAGGTTAATAATTGAAAAAAATCTGCTTACGTGATACTTGAATGGCCTCTTAGGCATCCGGAACCTATGGCAATAAACTCCTATCCGACATCCTATCTATGCTCAAAGCTTTAGAAAACAAACTAACAACAAACTAATTTTTTAGTGCCATCTAGCCCTGGAGAGTTTATCGATGTTCAATCGTATTACCTTCCAGTGGATCAAAGGGCACAGTGGATTCTTAGGCAATGATGCCGCAGATAAACCTGCCTTTCTCACAATTTCGTGTGTGGATTCGCCAAAGGTCGACCGAACTCCATAACAACAGATGGTCATGGCCAACAGACTGTAGACAGCCAAAATTGGCTTTATCAATTGTACACCCGCGATTAACCAAAAAGCTTCTCAGCCTGAGTAGAAAAAATAACCTTAGAATAATAATAGGACAGCCCGCTTTGCAGGGGCTGCCTTGACGCCGAGGAATCAGCCGACCCCGTCATCTGGGAATGCGAGGCCATGGCTCCTCAACGTGAAGAAATCCTCGGAACAGTGAGGTCGCTCCGCGAAGCCTGTGAAGCTCCCAAGAAGCTTTTGTTCTTCTGGGCGGAGCTAGGCTAGTTTTGTTAGCCAGAATCCCCACGCACAACGGACCGAATGGGAGTCTAAGTGGGGAAAAGGGAGTCCCATAATCATCATCATACTACTTTTGTAGTTTTGTTCTCAGCAGCCAAAATATTTAGAGACACCTGACTCTCCCGGTGACGCCGGAGCAAGCTGCGTACAGTTATCTGTGTGAGAAGCAGCTTGCCATGAGGTCGACACCCGCAGTCTTCAGTATTTGCCCCTATGACTTGTTGGTAGTCATCACGAAGCATACGCTCACAGGGAACTGCACGCGCTTAAACTGGAACTCTCCAACGCCACAACCTAATAGAATTTCCGCCTCGATGACATTTGTCTGCAAAGACACGACTTTGAGCAGTGCGACCATGGTTGTTCCGCCACTGGTGTCCTAGTGAGATTGAGCCTTTCTAGCCATTCACGTGATTTTATTTCTGTAAGTAGTTTTGTACAAACCTGAGAAGAAAATCCGAAACGAAACTCAGAGGTCACTCTCTTTTAAAGTCCAGACATAACCTTAGTCAGATCATGAGAACACCACGAAGATTGACTGAAATGGTATTTTGAGGAAAAAAGCACACACGTTGAGACCTGTCCAGTCAGTTCATGCATTTGTCAGTAATCGTGCAACTCAAAACGTAAGGAGCTCAACGACTCTACGAGCAATTCCAAAGAAAAGTCACTTGGTTACGCCGCATAAATTTACTCCTGCCTGACGAATACTGACGATGATTTAAGATTAAAACTGACAGAAAATAATAATTAAAAAACACTAACTATCACTGGCAGCCTAGTTTCACCCACTGCTGAATATAAGCCACCTCCCTTTTGCATTACACCAGCAAATCAGAAGAAAATTGTGTTTATAAATAACAAAACATAAACAGCCAATAAGAATAAGTCTTACCAATGGTTATCGTATTACAAAATACCTAGGTTGCGGAGGTCAGATAGACTCTCCATGTAAAACACTGGTACTCGGCTGTATCCGGTTAGACTGGAAGCCAACCTTGGGAAAATGCTAGGCAATGCGATGAGAGGAAATAAAACAAATCATTAATAAATACAACTTCATTCTGAATATAAATAACAAAACCACTATTAATAGTAAGTTACAGTATTATACACAATATTATACATTAGTTTAAACTAATCACAATTGTATCACGGTGTTTTTCGTTAATACAGTATTTATATATACGGTATATATCAATATAAAGTCGAATTTAAAGAAACTGCTTCTCCTTGCGAATGCGCGCTTTTATCGTTTCTAACGTCATTATATAAGATCGTATACGACCACTTCCATAAAATATATGAAAATTTACACACAAATTTCAATGGTTGTTTTCCCGAGGCAGAACAACTTGCCATAAGTAGAGTACTTTCGAAGCATAGAGTAAAAGTAGGCTCAATGCCCGGTTGATGGCAATCCATCAACCGGGCACAAATCCAGATTCCGGGCTGCTACTGATGAATTCCTGATAGAAAAACTCAATAACACTTTGCCCGACCTTGACCGAACCCAGGATATTATGATAAGCAGTACCGGTTACGACCACACGACCAACGAGGCGGTTAATCAAGATATGTATGAAAAAGTAAGTAAGTCGAGTATGAAAATATGAGCACGTTATAACGTTATCGATAGTGGAAATTAAAAATATGAGCACGTTATAACGTTATCGATAGTGGAAATTAAAAATATGAGCACGTTATAACGTTATCGATAGTGGAAATTAAAAATATGAGCACGTAATAACGTTATCGAGAATGGAAATAAAAGTGCTCAGTGCTCGAAATTCGACATGTTTTTTGTTTATTAATTTAATGTATGTCCAATGCATTGTTATATAAAAATAGTAGCTTTCTGCACTCTGCTCCATATAAACTTTAAATGTGTCTCACACTCCTCCGTCCGCGTAATCTTCGTAATCAAAAATCTAAAAACACGCTTTAAAAACCAAACTAAAAAGCAAAAAATAATTTCTAAAAAGCGTGGGGTGCTTGATATTTATGAATAGTTGATTATAAAAGCATCCCACGCTTTTTAAAAAATAATTTTCTGCTTTTTTAGTTTGGTTTTTAAAGCGTGTTTTTAGATTTTTGATTACGAAGATTACGCAGACGGAGGAGTATTTTTTAGATTTTTTTATCTATTATTTATTTTCTATTTTTTAGTTCTGCTAACTACAAAAGCGTGATTTTTCAGTTTCTTTTTCTTTTTTTCTGACCGTTGAAATCAAGTCCAAAGCAAAGGAGTCGGTTACAAACAAACATATAGGTGAAGCTAATGAAAGCGTGTTAAAAAGGGGGCCAAAGTTTTGGCTTCACTTATTAACATTTAGATAGATATTACTTCCCTCTTATCGTGGTACTATTACCTGTACGTAGACGTCTACAATATCTGTTCGTTAGAAATAATAAAAGCGACATATATGTGTAACTTTTTATTTCATATTTAAGCAATAAATAATTACGAATAACTTAACGATTTACCAATATTAGGAGGGATATTATCTCACTGTTCTTATTTAATTTTTGACATTGTTTTGCTTTAGAATTCCTCATTTCTATCAATCCGTGTCTAGTTAAAGACGCTGCTCAATTGCTGCATAGGGTGTGCACAGGGAATCAAGATCGAACGCAAACCGAGCGAGTTGCATTTGAAAGCTAGGTTTTCACTACTGCACAGATATTCGCTCTCGCTATGCACAGTATGACTACACGAACACGATGGCCGCAACCTTCCAAAAGGGATCGTAGAATAGCGTAGATCGCGAATACGTGATCGTCGCATTCAGATGTTATTTCGGTGAACTGGAACGCGTGGTCGCGCCGACAGAGGGGCGCCTTCCGATTTCCCGGACGGTTTTTTTTTTTTTTGGGTGGGAAATCATCAAATAACTTCTCCCGCTCTGGGTGGAGCGCGAGGGCGTGTCAGACTTTTACTGACTAAAACCCACCAGTGTTCCCTCAGTTGCCTGTGTGCCAGGGGTCGCGGTATCTCTTTCGAACAACCCGAACCCCTGGCAGGCATCGGCCCTTGCGGACCCCACCAGTTGGTGCTGACATCTCTTTGAGGCACGCGTGGAACACAACGCGCCGTCGACCTGGTCTTGGTCCTTACCGGACAGCGAGCTACCCATTACTCGCCGTCCGCAAGCCCGTGCCTACGGTGGCCGGGAATCAGCCTGGGATTCCCGACGCCCAGGGCGTCTCCTGCGGACGCCACGGCCGTGATTTTCCGGAAAGTTAGATTAGGATTAGGATCTCTCCTATCCCTTATCGGTGTGTGATCTATAAAGCAGCTGGGTGATTGGCATAACACGGTAACTCGTTTTCGGGTGATCACTGAAAATCAGCGCTGTGCTGTGGGTGCCAACACAGCATCATGCTGAGTCTAAGCCTTCTGGTCACAGTCACGGCGTGCAGCTGCCGACTATTTATATTCTGTGTTCGTAAGTATAAATCAGTTTTGTTTTCATGTTTTTTTTATGTCAGCTATGTCATCTTGGCTTTCATTTTCACAGTTCAACAACATTCATTGCGTAATTTATGGTGTTGAGCATACACATTTTTCTAACATATGAAGCAGTGGATTAGCATAGAATTTCCTTCGGAATTATTCAGATTGTGAGTTACGCTATTAGAGTGGCCACCCTAGTGTCAATCTGTGCGTTGCGTGTCAGTACGCAGCTATGGAGCAGCGTCTTTAGGTGTTTCCTGCTTTTTGTTTTAATTATTGCTATGTTATTAAAATTATATTATTACTATTGGATACGTTTTATGAACACATATTAATTTAATTACAATAGGTTTGGAGTATATTTCCTATAGTTATTTCATAATCCCTTTGCATGTTACATTTCTTGTAATGTATATACTAAATTCTTCGTTATTCGGTACTTCGAGACTTAAAAAGCGTAAGAAATTTATGAAAAAGGCAATGCGGCCCATTTATTTACGCCGTTTTAGTCCCGATGTGTCGATTTCCAACTTCCAACCTTCATAGCTATTCACAGCCATTCGACAGGCTATCGTATCGAAAATGACACATTTCGATAACATTCTTTTCCCTTGCCCCCGACAACAAACGGCTGTCGGATGAATAGCGGTCGTCAATTTGATGATTCTTAGCGTATCTATGGCAAAACGTTCAAACATCTTTAGCCCAAAATTCAGCTACATGAACTCCGCTCACTGAAGCAGTCATAAGTTCATCAAATGCACAGGTGACAGGGCAGGTGCAGGATGGTAGGTGAGTCATTCTCAGTGACGAGGTGGAGCACAGAATTCGGCTTTTGGATTTGTGAACAGCGTTTGGAGAACTTCACTACATATTATAAAACAACGTCCCCCGCCGCGTCTGTATGTCTGTTCGCGACAAACTCAACAACTACTGAACGGATTTTCATGCGGTTTTTACCAATAGACACAAGTGATTCATGAGGAATGTTTATGTGTATGAAAACGCGGGCGAAGCCACTGGTAAAAGCTAGTCTACAATAACTTTGATTAAAGTTCGATTCGGTACGGAAGCGTACCGAATGGTTGTGAATAGCTGTGCTGGTAAAATACATTCTGTAGCCAATTTTATGAAAGCTGTCGTGATTAGCTTACTAAATTAACAACAAACAATCTTGTTGACTACATATTAATTAGAACAAGCTTTCGGAACCCGTGGTTAAGGCAATTCGTTATTAATACACTATTTTATGTAGAATATAATATGTATTGTGACCATTTAAAATGGCAGACTGTAAAACACAACCTGTTATCAATTTCAATCTAAGTAAATTTGCAATAATTATGAATAGTTTTTTTTACCGTTTTTATATATTTTCGCTGCGCCTTTTGAGGTCGGTTTTTCAAACGAAAATTATCGCAAATTAAGGGAGAAGCACCAGGGTAGTCCGGGATTTTTTTTTTAATGTTTTCTTGCAATTTGCAGGGCAGTGTCAGATTGTATGTACAAGCTACCTCTAGTGTTACTATTGATTTCGAGTTGATGAATTTATATTTTTCACGTTTTCGAGTTGATGAATTTATATTTTTCCGCGGGAAAACAACCATTAAAATTTCTCGGTGTATAATAGGCGTGGTTTGGCAATATATTTATTCGCATTTCAACCGTCTTTCACTCCAGACACTACTAAGGTCCCCGTCACGAGAAACTAGAAATTTTGTAAATAAAGAACTTCTACCAAGTTACGCAGCGACAATTCATCATCTGCCTAGCCTTTTCCCAACTATGTTGGGGTCGGCTTCCAGTCTAACCGGATGCAGCTGAATACCAGTATTTTACATGGAGCGACTGCCTATCCCACCTCCACAACCCAGTTAATGGGTAATACGATACCCCTTGGAAAGACTGCTTGTCAGACTTTCGGGCTTCTGACGACCCGTAACGACAGTCAAAGATCTACAAATAACAGCCGGGACCATCGGATTAACGTGCTTTCCGAGGCACCGACAGGTCTTGGTATGTTAAGATGGTCACCCATCCACGGACCAACCGCGGCAAGCTTAGCTTAACCTGATCGATCGATCCGTACGGCTAATATTACTTCGCCACAAGCCCCTCACTCACACGCACCTCTCACGCAGCGACAATTCAATCAACAACAAATCCCAAATTCAATCAACTCAAAGTAACATACGTGTAATACCAAACTAAAGAGCAATTTCACTTGGTCGGGTTATATTTTAGCGTTATAAAGCGCTGTCGTCTAATGTTTTGTGGTACTGGAACGCGTCTGACTCATGGAACGTAAACATTTGAATCCCTGAATGTGTGTTAACAAAAACACTACAAAGTGAAAAATAACTTTAATTTCGGAAGTCGGTGACTTTGGATATGTTTTTTTATTTTTTGTCACCGCCTTCCGAAATTAAAGTTATTTTTCACTTTGTAGTGTTTTTTCGGAAGTCGTTTGTTTTTTTTAAGTTTTTTTTTTTTTTCACTTTTTAGGTAGTATCCTTGGGGTCAAAACAATGCATATTTATGCGATATCAGCAATCGCGGTTGATTTACTGTTATTTTTTGAAGAGTTCCGTTGTCTGTCTCTGAAACGCATCATCAGATCTATATGAAATTAAAATGGGACTACACAGGAAGCTTTTAAATAAAAAAAGAATCATCAAAATCGTGAACCGATTTCCGAACCCAGTCGAGTCAAGTTCTGGGGTAACAAACATTAAAAAAAAACATACAGTCGAATTGAGAACCTCCTCCTTTTTTTTTAAATCGGTTAAAAATTTCTAGCTTCTCGTGACGGGGACTTTAGGGACTCCTACCTCAACAGATTATATCATGAAAAATTCATTCTATGGGATTAAATAAAGTTACAGCGTTGTATCGATTATTTTAATAATTATAATTCTGAAGCCATATTTGTTACGGTCGGGAATTATATTTTAATCATTAAACAAACTGACAGTGACCAGAAAATTGGAAAAAACAAAAAACGTAAGAAAATTTGAATTTCGCAGATTACCTTAGCGCATCCTCAAATTATAAAACGCACGTAAAATGGCTGCGATTGGTTTAAATTATTCAACAAATCACATTCGTTCGCGCGCTTCTTTTTTGCTATAATTTTTGTACGATAAACGGCCGAATAGAAATACTGAGTAATTTGACAATTTCCCAGATTTCGCTCCCTAGATTTTGACTACAATTCTAAAAGCTAATGACATGATAATTACTAACATAGTGCTCATTGGGTTGTTTTGCCGTGAAAGCTTTTGTGGACTATTTTGCTGTTTATTGCCGTTTAATTTACCAAAAATAATTTTTGAACGTTTGTTTTGATTTCATATACATACTTACAAACGTGAATGATTTGAAAATTTTTCAAAGGCGGCGATTGAAGAATCAACATTTTTTCTCCTCTTAAAAGATATCTACAGGTTGTAAAATTTTGCGGGCAGTGCAGATCACCAGCTATTTAATTCGATAACAATTAAAAGAAACTTTAGCGTCTTCGACATCGAAAAATAAAAAAAATACTGGGACATTCGTTATTCTCTGCGCGGACCCATAAATTGACATCGCCTACTTATTTTAATATGAACAATAAATATCTAAATCGTGCCTGAAAAACCAAAACAAAGCTAGCGTTCTATAACCTTTTAATAAACCGCAAAATAATTTACAATCTCCCACTTCACTATACAGCGTGTTCCCCAGTCCGTGCTACACAGGCTGCTACTAAGAAGGCAGCATACCCTGACTCCTCTTCCACTGCGCGCCGGACCGTCGGTTGTGGTTCCCTCGCGCAGACTTGTGCTTTTCTTTCTTATCTCTGTTGTGTAGGACGTCCTTCTCTTGCCCTTGGCCGCGGGGTTTGCCTGTTACGTCCACATTCCTAGAAATAAAAAAGATTATTAATTTATTTATACTAAAGTCGGTAAGTGCGGTTACTTTGTGTAAATAATTGGAACGAAGTTCCTTATCGCGCGTTGCGAAAGGGGGCTAGACGGAAAAATTTAAGACCAAAAGTTGTAACGACACTTTTTTTCTTCACCACTGGTTTTAAAACGCCGAAGGAAAACAACGTGAGGAACCCGGTATTTCATGTGACATCTACGAACCCTCACCGGGCCAGGTGATAGATTACGGCCCACTCCCTCTATTAGAGAAGAGGGCAGTGGGAAAATTTTGGGCTGTTTTATCATCATCATGATCCAACTGTTATGCAAGATTTGTCACAATAAATTTGATTGTAATAACTTAATAAACCTTATACACCGTGACATTTTAATCGTCTTACAACGGCCGTATCCAATGACTACTAATCATTTATAAAAAATTATGAAATGTAATTGTATTATGGTAGGTAGGTAGACATCTTCTACCGTTTGATACGTAAAAAAATTTAACAGGGAGGGCGTTTCATAATTCCAAAGCATTATTTATTTTTCTTAGTAGCTATTATCTTAATTAATGGTAACAATTTTTTAATCACGCCTGTATGTATTTTTTGTCTGATACGTTGAGTGGACCACCTTTGTAAGACGACTAAAATGTCACGGTATATACCTTCGGCCTTCGCATACCTAGTCATTCTCAACGTATTCGTGATACTTCACTCACAGTCTATTCGTGGCGAAGCGATGCAGAACCAACGCAAGAGAACGAGCTCCTTTACGTCGGCTAATGAAAAGCTACAACGATAATTTTGCTGATATTGACATATTTGCTTTGTCACTCACACAGTTTAAAAATCCTTTCTAAAAAAAAAAAGCTATGTGGTATTTACCACATAGCTTTTTTTTTGGGTGGGAAATCATCAAATAACTTCTCCCGCTCTGGGTGGAGCGGGAGGGCGTGTCAGACTTTTACTGACTAAAACCCACCCGTGTTCCCTCAGTTGCCTGTATGCCAGGGGCAGCGGTATGTCTTTCGAACAACCCGCACCCCCGGCAGGCATCGGCCCTTGCGGGCAAATACCACATAGCTTCAGTTGTAATCCTCACACATTTAGTTTATCACACGTTATTTAAAGATACAATAGTTTATTTAGTATAGATAATCGTTTTGCTAAGTTTGCTTGTAAGGTACAAGCAAACTTAGCAAAACGATTAGCTCAAACTGTGGATAATTAGTGGATAACGATGCTGGTTGCGTGATTACTTAGGTGTTTTGTAAATATCTGTACTTAAGTGTTTTGTAAATATCTGTACTTAAGTGTTTTGTAAATATCTGTACTTAAATATTAAGCATTATTGCACAATTGTTTGTTTTCCTGAAGAAATAAAATAAAACTGGCCTTATCCCATCCATTTTGGGGTCGGCTTGCAGTTTAGCCGGATGCAGCTAAATACCAGAATTTTACATGGAGCGACTGTCTATCTGACCTCTAGAATCCAGTTACTAGGTAATGTTATACCCCTTGGTAAGACCGGTTGTCAGGATCAAAGACAAATAATTTCTTTCAAATATGCATATAAAATGAACGTCAAAATGCATAAGAAAATGAAAACGATTCTAGTTGCTCTGTTGCTAGAAGAATGGGCAAGAAAATCCACAGTTATATTTTACAAAGACAACAGGCGCCTTCATCACATTCTGCAAGCTCTTCCAATTTTTCGGTTTATTTATTATAATGGAAGTTTGGTACGACGATTGCGACAACTATCGCCATCTCCAACAACACAAATGAAACAAACTACATCTCTTCTTACCGAGGCTGTGGCGCGGGTCTATTCGCTGCCCCCCTTCCCCTCCGCGCCTGGAAACTCGCTTCTCTCCTCGCTCGCATCTCCTCAGGATTCACGCAGAAGTCCATCTTGGTTCTGCTGCTGCTGCTTGGCTGAGCTACTTCTTGTTCTTCTTCTGATTCGTCCTGAAAGAAGAAAATAATAATTAAAACCTTAAGGTGCTCATACACGGGCATTTTTTCAAAAATTGCACGTGGATAATGGATCAATCTGGAGCAATTAAGTGTAACAATCTGGAGCAACAACAATAAACTGCCGATGTGTTTCGGCAATATTGCTTCCGATTGCTCCAAATATTTCATGAGTTGCCGAATATCCAATCCGTTTGGAAATGTTAGTCAATTTTCTTTGTCTCGTTTGTACATGTAAGTACGTCTCGTTTTTGCGAGAGGAACCGGTCGGCGGCGGAGGCGGCGGGGGTGGCGCATTGCCTAGTTTTTTAAGTTGCTCCATATTGTGTGGCCATATCTCTGGCAACAGGTGGCTACATGTTGCCTTTGCCCTAAATTGCTGGATGTAGTCGTGACGTCATAGTTAACGAGAATTGCCCAAGATGGAGCAATTTTTGCCGACTTCCAAAAAAGGAGGAGGTCAATTCGACTGTTTTTTTTAATCTTTGTTACCTCATAACTTTCGACTGGGTGAACCGATTTTGATTATTCTTTTTTTATTTGAAAGCTGGTGCTTCCCGTGTGGTCCCATTTCAATTTCATACAGATCTGATGATGCGTTTCGGAGACAGACAACGGAACTCTTCAAAAAATAACAGTAAATCAACCGCAATTGCTGCTATCATAAATATGCATTGTTTTGACCCCAAGAATGATGAAATTTCGAATTAGTGGGGTAGGTACTATAACTTAAAAGTGAAAAATAAAAACTTTTTCTTGGAAAAAGTTTTAGTTGCTCGTGTAAGCGCACCTTTATATTACAAAACGCGATCTAACTTTAGTTCTAGCCTAAAGCTCTAGAGCCAGTTTATGCTTTTCCAATTTTGTTTAGATTGGGGTAAAAAATTCTTAATACAAAAATGCCAAATTAGCACCGGACTACGAGTAAGTTGATAGTTTTGTAAAAGGAACTAAATGTATTTCGAGTTCTGTTAGGTTCTTATTTAAAAAACAGGTTCGATGGTTTCGACCATACTTGCACCAAACCCATGTTTGGTAATAAGGGGGTTAGCAATAACAAGCCATGTCCAAACCAAATGGTATGGTCCCATCGGAAAAAAGACGAACTTCCATACAAAGTTTCATCCCCTATTTAACCCCTTTAGGGGAAGGATTAGAAATGATGAAATCTTTATTTAGTGCTCACTTTCGTTTATAAGTAACCCTTGTGTTTCTAAACAGATATTATGTTTCTTGACCCATCGGTTTAGGCTGTCTTTCTCTGTCATTTTATTAAGTAGATTCAGAGAAGGAAGTTTCATCATCTACATAGCCTGTTCCCAACTTTGTGGGGTCGGTAGCCATTTAAACCGGATGCAGCTAAAAACCAGTATTTGACGTGGAGCGACTACCTATCAAACCGCCACAACCCTCAGGGGTAATACGATACTAGAGATGCGCAAAATGTGTCAGTAAAAGAAATGAATGAAGTATATCTTTTCGCTTAGCGAAGTAGTCCACTCATTTAGTTTAGTACTTCATTTAGTTCAGGAAATCAGAACGAGTCCTTATCATAAGATAGCGATAGTGATTGACAAGTTACGACAAATGATGCACTTCACTAGTTCAGTTTTATACGTATGTCGATTTTTCTTCGTACTTTAAACAGGCTTAGGACTGGCAACCTAGAAATATGAATTTAAAGCAAAACTATTTTTAATAAGTAAGTAGTACGTTTTGTTTTTTTTTTTTGTTACTGATACTTAGAAATTTTTGTCTAGGCTGGCGTATTTAAAATCGAAATAGCGAAAAGAAAGACTGAACTAAGTGAAGGAGAGACACATTTGAATGACTACTGAATGAATGATAAGTTTATTTTGTGATATGAAGTGGTTTATTTCCTTCAATCGTTCGAGAACTACCCATTTCTATAAGATACCCCTGACACACATTTTTCTGCCGCTCACATGCATTTATGAAGCTAAACCCGTTCTTCTACTGCATAAATTGTAGATTCTTACCTCAGTCTCTCTCTTCTCGTGTGTCCGGAGCGCTCGCGGCGTGACGAAGGGTCGCCGCGCGTCCTCCGTGACGTCGGCTGTAGGTGTGACGCCGTCAGAGTCGTACGTGTCGTCGTACTCGTCCGAGTACATGTCTACTTCGTCGCATACCAAACTGGAACGATATAACATTACTCTTAATATCTTCAAATTAAAACAGGACAGATTTTACACTAGAAATATTAGAGAAGTCACGAAACTTATAATTCTACCGTCCATTTAATTTCAGCACTAGTACCTAAGCATGAAGTCCGTAGTTTCGACGGAAGTAACGGGAGTCCCCTACTCTGTATCACCTACAGACATAAGATTAGTTCAGGTCCCGAACTAAAAATGGACGAATACAAGATTCGACAGTTGTTTTTACTCCCGGTGCGTTTTTGGTCGTCCAAAAAAGTTAATTAATCAGGTGTAGAATTCATTTCGTAGTTTCGAACTACTTTAGGACGGGCCCGTTTCTCCGTTGACAGAGTAACAGAGTAGGTTTGACGGCTGAACTCTTCGAAATGAGCCCAAGCGTGAATAGTATATTTTATATCGAGGGACTAAACGAAGCCATAATATACCAGAGGTGGTTTGACTCCCGAGCGTGCGAGATAAAACCGAGGGTATATTAAGTTGGCGTTTAGTCTCGAGGTGCAAACTGTCCTTTTCACTTTGAGTACGACAAAAATAGTCTAAATTGACTATTTTTGTCGTACTCAAAGTGAAAAGGACAGTTTGCACCAAAACAGTTTTGAACAAAAACATTTAATAAATATTACTTTCTTATTCCTCCAGTTCATAAAACTTTCGTAAGTTTTTAGGTAAATCTTCCGCGATTTTGGCGGCAAAAAATTATCTATTATGTCTTTTGCTCTTTGCTCTACGTCAAACTCTTCACTGTCACTGGACATTCTTAATAAATTTATTTAAAACCGAACAAATTTACACTCGACAAAAATTCAGAAATTTTCGCGGTCAGTTTTTTCTTCTAAACCAGTCACAGATTAAAAATTTAAAACACATGGCGCCACCTGCTTTGCGGAAAACCATGGAACTAAGACTCTCAACATTTTCGCAATGAAGATGCACACTCCAAAGATAAATAGTATATTTCCTGGCTGTTTGAGTATGTCTATGTCACATGAAGGAAATTAAAAAACGAATTACTTTTTACTCCCTAGAGACTAAAGCCGTCACTTTAGTCTCGCTTCGTAGGGCTATATTGGCGTACTTTTAGAGCATGAGAAGTGAAAAAGTTAATGTTTCAACCTTATATTAGGGTACTTTACTCTATATGAGAAAAAATCTAAAAATATATTATTGAGATAGCTTAGGCAAATACAGCCGGAAAACGTTAGTTTTAGTTCATGAAACAACAAAATAAATTTTAAAATACAATTTAAAGATTTCAGTTTTTTTAATCTGTTTTTGAACACCATGAAATAGTAGCCGCCATGTTATTACGTCATACGTCATGTCAACTAAGCAACTTTGTACTTTTATTATTTTAGTAACCAAAGTAATTTTTATTTAAATAATATTTTGCATTCAGGAATAGCAAACGATAAGTAGAAAAATAACGAATTTTTAAATTATAAACAATTGTCTTATAAAATATCAGCGCATTTGTTTAATAGCAAACTGACGTCATACCCACAGAGCAATATGGCGGCCACTTCGTCCAGCGTTTTCGTCAAATTACGCGCAAAATTTGAAAATTTCAAATTTAAATGCATTTTTATGGCACTAATCGATTAAATAAAAATGTTGCAAATTTTTGTCGTTTATTAGCACTCTAGAATCTAATTAGGACAGTTTTCAAAAATGAGTGTTCCCGACCTCCTAGTTCCAGATAGTTTGATGATTTTCCTCATTGCTTAATAAATGATTTTATTTCTGTAAGTAAGTTTGTACAAACACTTTTACACATCAATCATATTAAAACTAGATGAAGTCGGCGTTTCCTATCCGACTACTCTGAGAAGAAAGACCGAAACAAACTCTAGAGGTCTCTCATGTAAAGACCATGTAGATTGATGTCTGCAATGGTCTTTTGAGGAAAGAACCACTCAGTGCACGCATTTGTGAGTACAACAATACTTTTATACAATACTCACTTAATAACTTGTCCAGCGTGTCCTGCTGTCTGCACGCTACAAGAGTTGATGGACGCTGCTGAAAATGCCAACCTGGTAGCCAAATTCTGGGGTGACTGTATTTAGAGTGCTATCGACACTCTAAGAAGAAGAAGAATACTCACTTATATTTACTATAAATATCCACCCTCTGCTTCACATCAGTCTTATCATCCAGCATATCTTTAAGGTTCTTATACTTCGACCGTCTCTTCCCGACGTGTATCTTGCTGACGTCCACGTCATCTCGCGTCATTATGTCGAACTCGTCGCCGTCGAACACGTTGAGACGAGCTATGCCGGTCTCTAGGAACTTGGAGTCGAGAAGGTCTTCGGGAATTATTGGCAGGTTTTGGTCTATAGCTGAAAATATGGAGAAATTTGTTGGTGATGTGATTCGGTAAAGAATGAGCCGAGAAGCCTTATTGCTAACGTCAAAAATACATGAGACAGTCCCCCAAAACGCCCGCCCTTTACCACTTCCAGCTAAAGCACTAGGAAGTGGTGAGGGGCGGGCGTTTTGGCGGAGAGTCTTATCTAATTTTGACGTTCGAAAACTGCTAACTCTCAGCCTAGTTTGAATAAATGACTTTTGATTTTGCTATTTCACGATTCTATCTAACTAGCCTGTATTGTCTCACTGCGGCATAGGCCTCCCTCACCCTTTTCCACACAATTCTTTCTTATGCTAGTGTTGGCCATTCCTTTCGATAGGAATCAAGTTCGTCCTACCAACTTCGTCTCGGCCTGCCGCGACGGACTTGTGAGTTAAGTGGGACCCAATCGGTGGTTCTGTTAGAGTGTCTTAGACCATTTGTCATCTGACATGCGGGAGATATTTCAATAATCATGTATTTAGAAAAATGTTTTAAGAAACATACGGTATACCGCAATAATATCAGTAAAAAGAAAGAAAAATTGATAATTCTGCACAAATAAGATACACATTATAAAATAAACATAAAATCTGCTTGTCTAAACTAATATTATCAAGAGACAAGATTGGATTGTTTGTTTGTTTGTTACGGTTTCACGCCAAAACGGCTGAGCGGATTTGCATGAAATTTGCCACATGGGTAGACCATGACCTGGACCATGGAACGAGACCTTTGCGGGTGTAACCACGGGGCGCAGCTAGTAATTAATAAGGTAGCCGATTCCAGAGCAGAGGCCTCTCTCTTGTAACAGAAAACTGTTCCATTTAGGGCGCATATTCGGATATACAGTTGCGGCAGCAAGAAGAATAAATAAACCATACAAAAATCATAAAAAAAAACAAACTTACCTCTCAAAGGCTGCGCCAAATTATCTTCCAAAATACTATTAATAACTCTCTCTGCATTAAACCCATAGTGTTGCAAACATTTCAGAATGAACCCATCCCCCAAATGTGGTAGAATATCCTTCACTTCGGTGATCAACGACTCTTCCCGAACGTTGTCGGGTATTTCCGTGTCTGTGGGAGTGGGGGTCTGGTCTGCATGGCCATTGGTTAGAATTTCTGGTGTAGGCGGTATGTAGGAGCCAAGCTCTGGGACTGGCTCGTCCAAATTAGAGTATATTGCTTGTAGTATGAAGTCAGTCTTTACAGTGTCTCTGAGTTACGTTCAGGTTATATACTTGTGTTTATAAAAAAAATACAGAAAAATGGTTAGGTAATGGTATGGTGGTAATAATCTCCTATACTATAAGCCTCCAATCCTTTCCATCAGTCTTTAAAAGAATTTAACTCGCTAATGAACACCAGGGGTGCGGGTTGTTCGAAAGAGATACCGCGGCCCCTGGCACACAGGCAACTGAGGGAACACGGGTGGGTTTTAGTCAGTAAAAGTCTGACACGCCCTCCTGCTCCACCCAGAGCGGGAGAAGTTATTTGATGATTTCCCACCCAAAAAAAAAAAAATGAACACCATCAATCCGTATGGGCACAAAATATATGAATAGGTAAGCAAGTTTTAAGTTAAAGAAGATTCATCAATAAAAGGATACATGTCAGGGTAGGCCTGCCGCAGCATCTCCAGGTCATCATGAACAGGGTAGCATGAGTGGTAGTCCTTGATGAGCAGCTTCTCTGAGAGGCCGTCCATCATCACAGCCAGGTAGTCTTCTACGAGTTTCGCTATACTGCCTCTGAAGATAAGTAACAAGTTTGTTTAGAATTAACATTTACAGCGACTTCAAAATTCCAAAACTTCAAAAACAATATTTTTAAATTTTAATATCGGAAGTCAGTAGCAAAAAACTTAAAAACAGATTCCGAGACACCAACTTCCTAAAATAAACTTCGTATTGTTTTTTTTGGAAGTCGGTATTTTTTTTAAACCGGCTTATCATTCTTAAAGTTTGCGTGGCTTAAACTATACCATAGATTAACATAAGGTTACGGAAATCGCAATAACTTGCTGTTAAGGTGAATCCAGTAGACATTTTTTACTTCGGAAGTGTATTACTCTAGTGTTTGACAATGTACATCAAAAATTAAACACGGTATGGTTTTGTCTCAGTATTAACACTGTCTGTACGGAAACAGAATACTAAAGTAAAAAGCCATTAAAAAGTTAGGTGCCAACAAAGCTTCGGTTTTGTTGCTAATTTAACCTATATTTGGGCGTGTCTTAAGTAATAAAAGAAGTTTAAAAACCAAGTCGGTACCGACAAAGCTCAAATATCGATAAGTTCAATAACCTTTTATGGTCATTGATTTATGCAGTGGGTTTTTCATAAAACCCGATCCTTCGAAGGTCTTTTCTTAATTTTCTACGCGCCTGTTTTACTATAAATGATAAGCGTCTAACTGCTCATCACTGATACTACCCCTGTAGGACACGATGCCTGGTGAGATAGCGTGCTTTTCAGCCAGGCCACCAGTGAGTTCGAGCTCGCGACTACATTCCCCTTATAGCGTTTCATTATCTCTCAATTCCTTCATCAAATCATGACCAAATTGTTATAGAATCAGAAATATGAGATAGCAGATGCAAAAAGTATATCGTATAACTTAAAACACAGATAACACAATCAATCTGCCCTAACTTTTCCCTACTATGTTGGGTTCAGCTTACAGTCCAACCAGATGCAGCTGAATACCAGTATTTTACATGGAGCGACTGCCTATCTGTCCGCCACAACCCAGTTATTGGGTAACACGATACCCCTTGGTAGGACTGGTTTTCAGAGATTCGAGCTTTGACAGTCGTTACGAGTGGTCAAAATAATAACACAAATAAAAATTAACACAAAACTATAAATAAACAAAAAAAGTAGGACATACTCACTCCCCACTAAAGATTGCACTCTTATAAGCCGCGAGTATTTCTCTAAAAATATCGATAAGTTCAGCTCTAGCGGTGTCGATGTGCCCCTCTACCTCTGTGTACGTCACACTGGTCTGATTTCCTGTCTCCTCTAGCTTCTCATATAAGAGAGGGATGCCGTATTCGTAGAGTTGAACTATACTGAAACAAAATTGTTAGGTGAGATTTGATGATGGGTTTTTTTTAAAGAATGGAGGCTTACTGATGACATAGAATAATACACTTTATTGTCAGTGTCATAGAACATATTATTTTTACAAAATCTTATTTGGATTTAAAATTTGTAAACAAACGTTTTCAGTCACTACAGGGAATTAGTATTACATTTATCTGTATGTTTTCAATTATTGTTTGAATAACTTTAATAAATTTTAATTATAAAATAAAAGGTTATTTTTGTTAATGAATGTTATAAAAAATATCAGCATTCAATCTTGGTCTGGACTGAGCCCTATAAGTTTCATTTAAATATGAAACCTTTACAACTTAAACTTTTATTATAAAGAGACTATTTATATTTGTTTTATTGTTTGTTATTATCATTCATGCTAAGACGGCTGAACGTATTTGGATGAAATTTAACACATGAGTAGACCATGACCTGGATTAGGACATAAGATACTTTTAATTCCGATATTCCCACGGGATCCGATCTTATGTGGGTGAAACCGAGGGGCGCAGCTAGTAGTCAATAAAAAGAAAAGCTTTATATTCTCACTCACCTAATAACAAAATTCGTTTTCCTAAATATGGGCACACTCTTCGGATAAACTTCTATAAATACCCTCATGGTCATGCTGGTATCCAGCAGGTGTATCACCAGGTCCCTTAGCATATAGAAGGTCAGTTTGTCCGGAGCCTTCGAGTTGGACGGACGTCTTATCTCACTGAAGCCCTTGAACGTCTCGGGCAGGTTCGGGGGCTCGTCATTGTCGTAGTCTTTGTTTACTTGTAGGATTATATATTTGAAGGCCTGTATGGAGAACGGAATATTAATAATAAGTATTTTACTATAACGACGCTACCATGTTGCTGTACCGCAATCAAAAAAGCAAACCTTCAGTAATCCCAAAGGATTTCTGAAGCTATTCCCGCGCATGAGCAAGCATCTTAATGTTTTTTTTTTTTTCAGATTACAAAACCTCTTTATTATCAATTTAGTTGGTAACTGTTTTGTATATGATAGCAGGAACATCAACGCACATGTTACCATGTATTCCAGTGGATTCAGTACATGTTTCTGGACGCCCTTGAGTTGAATATTTTCGTAGGTTATTTTAAAAAATCTGCTGTTACCGACAAAAATGTATGGAACGGCAGATTTCTTTTAAATAATAATAATAATACAATTTCTTTATTCGGACAACAAAGATACATGATGTTGTTGACCTTAAAGGTAGTGTTTTTTTTAAATAACTTCTCCCGCTCTGGGTGGAGCAGGAGGGCGTGTCAGACTTTTACTGACTAAAAGCCACCCGTGTTCCCTCAGTTGCCTGTGTGCCAGGTGCCAGGGTATCTCTTTCGAACAACCCGCACCCCTGGCAGTTACATTATTATTATTATTGAGTATGAAATTGAAAGATTTTGCGCAGAAGATAACCAAGTAAGGTACAAACTCACTTAGCCATCCTCTCCACAAAATGCCTCAAAATGGGAGAATGAAAACTCTGATAGGTAGTTTTCTGTTTTTTTTTTTTTTCTATAACCGACGAAAAACTTTCAACATAGACCGGCGCAACGCGACAGTGCGAAGCGACTCTAGTAAATCAGTTTCCATGAAGTTTTGATAGAAATTGTTCTAGTGGAGTTGCGTGGCGCCGGTCTCCAAAAGCCTTTATGTACTGAATCCAGGGTAACGGTACATCGAGTAAATAAAATAAATTACAAAGTAGGAGCAGAATGATTACCAGCTTCTTTTGTATGCAGACCTTTGGGGTGACGACGAAGCGACTAATTCCACAGCGATTGCATCTCGAATTTTGACATTTTGCGTATAAAGAATACAGACATACGGATCAAAAGCAAAGCAAAGCTAGCTTGTATAAAGCTAGATATAAGTCTAATTAATACAATATTTTTAATTGTGGAAGTCCCTAATCTACGTCTTATTAGATCTCACTGCAATATTATTAGTCTTAAGTTATCTTGCTGCGCCCTAATAAGGCGATGCACTCACTAGTTTTAAGCCTAGCGTATTTTTTTTTTTTTTTTTATCGTGGGAGACTGGTGCCTAAGCTAGGCGTCAGGCCTGTATTTCAGGACACCAGGTCTCCACCCCGTCAGAAGCTGTTACATTTTAGTTGTATTATGCACTCGCACACAAATGCGGCAAGTAATAAGGAACTAAATTAAACTAAAAGAGGACAAATAACACTATAGACTATTACTTATTCTAGGGTTAGTATGTAACTTAATGTGCATGTGTGTGTGTTTATGTGTGTCCGTGTGAGGGTGTGTGTGTGTGTGTGTGTGTCTTTATATGTTTCGAAATATGATAGGGAAGGTAAAGGGAAGGTAAAGGTAAAGGTATTAATATGGTTGCGTACATTGTGCATTAAAAAAATAAATTAACATAAAATAGCATGACAAAAATAAACTTCAGTACATACCTCCTTAACAAACCCAACAGCAGCCACAGCATCGCCCTCATACCTCGGCTGCAGCCCAAACACGCTGTCCAACAGCCTACCGACATGCCTTCCATTGTCGACCCCGTACGTCAGACACAGGTCCCATATGATTGGTATCGTGAATATAAACTTATTGTATAGTAACTCTGCCATATATTCCTTAGTCATCCAGTGTGTCTGTAACGAAGATTTTTGTTTAGTCATGTGCCGGATCATTAGAAATGTAGATCCGGATATACGGATCCGGATACGGATAATTGGCGTCAAGGTCCGCGGATACGGTCTTAACTTTCTTACTCAATCGATGTCGGTGCGCGTGACCTTGAAACGACAGTTGACGCCATTTGTCGCTTTGCGTGACATGTTTCGACTTGGGTTGCGCGGGTCTTTCTTTTGTGTTGTTTATAGTTTAGTGTGACACTGGGCAGAATAGATAATGTTTGTGTTTGTTTAAAAATATGTCTACAAAGAAGTTTAGTAGTGCAATTTTAAATTATTAATAAGTTAAAAGATCCGTGAAAAATGTAACGAATAGGGATACGGATACGGATCTTTTTTCCCCGCGGATGTCTACGGATACGGATATCCGGAACATCACTACTTTTGTTGTATATTTAGCTTTCTTGTTGTAGTATTTGTGAGCTGAAATTACTTTAAATGAACATCACTCTCACCTATCTTCCCCGAATGGTTAGGCAGAGGTTTTCACCAGTTATGTTTCAGTCGCATGTAATAGGGGTCGACCCTACTGCCATGACCCAGGCACACATCCAGACTCCGAGCTGCTACTGAGAATATCCTGATGGAAACACCCAATAACACTTTGGCCGACCTGGGAATTGAACCCATAGATTCTCGTGTTCAACAGTACCACTTGCAACGACTAGGCAGTCAAGGTCAGTTATATCCAGCAAAAACGATATGGGAAGAAGTGGGAAATGCAGTTTTAATGAGAGCATTCAGATATTTTTTTGTACAAAGTGTGGTATATGATTGAATTCAAAGTATGTTAAAAAATCTATCTGTACTACTGGATGGAACTCTAAGAGTTACACTTGACTGTAGGTTGCTTCCCACAGCATGCAATCCTGGCCAGTAAAAATATCAAAATGGAAATAAAACGAATTAGTTTTGGTTAAAACCACGGAATAAACAGCACGGAATCAGCTCGCTGGCCGGCAGCGTTAAGGCAGTACTAAAAAAAAATTGTGACCCCGAGAGTGCGTTCAACGCTCAACTTCTGCCATCGTCGCCCTTCAAAGCCATATATTTTTATACGTCACATGTGTCGTATTGCGAGAGTAAACGGTGACACACTTGAATTGTATGGAAACTGATAACACTGAGTGTGAGGAGTGTGGTGAGCTGTCTGCTACCTACACTACAAATGCTCGAATATGAAATCGGGCCGCAGGCGGTCCAGGGAAGCTATGCCGTCTTTGGATGGCTTCCACACAATAGAGCATAATGGACAGTCCTCTATGCAGGGCTTGCATGGAGGCTGAGGAAACCGTTGCGCATGTGCTGGTCTTTCGAATGCACAGGCGTCACCCAGATTAGGTCAGAAATCCTCGGGACACCCAGATCTTACACAAATGTTCTTAACAGACCAGGAGATATAATCAACTTCTAGAGGTGAGCTGGTTGGAATAACCACCGACGGCCGCCATGGCCCACGTACAATGGTCCACCTGAAGGACTAAGTACCCAAACCCTCTAACATAGAACTTCTTACCTTACTCTCCTTATTAGTAACCAGTCTACTGAACACGATGAGCACAGCTCTCCGTATGCCCTCGTACAGTTTCTGAACGTCCCGGCTCTCGTGTGGTGGGATGTAGGGAGGTGTAGCCTCTTGTAGGAACGAGACGAGGGAGTCCATGCATAGGGGGTGGTACAGGATTGTGCTCCAAAACCTGGAAGATAAAAGATAAATAAATTACTGGGTTTCTCACAGTAATAAATAGTGGCTATGGTGGACGCGCTAAGATAACCCGCGAAATACATTCTCCTGTTGTTTGTAATTGTCAGGTCAGTGTCAGGTTGTACCTTGATTAAAACATGAATCGCGACCGTAACAAATATGGCTTTACAAAATTACAGTAGCGAAAGCACCATATAACACGATTCCTACTGGCTGCCCTTCGGGGATTCGCATCGGCAACTCTATCGCTATTCAAAAATGGCACGTCAATAGTGGCTACTATTGTCAAAAAATATAGTTACACTACTGGTATTCAATTCACCATAACATTCAAACAATAAAAACGGTTATTTTTAGCTTTGTATTTAAAATATATATATAAAAAAGTCATAATCGGGAACTATAAATTCATACAACAGCGATCCCGCAATGATGTCACTTTAGGTCACGTGGCACCGCTTGATATGGACGAGAGCAAGCCGCTGTACAACAGGTTATGACAGAGACAGATATAGAAAAATGCGTCAGCGAGAACGAGATGAAGGAATATTGCACATTTTATTTGTAAATGCAATTTACAATAATATTTAGTTCAACATTCTTTATATTGTTATAGTCATTTTAGAATGATAGTAAGTATTCTTTATTGATATGTCAGTATAAGATAAAGCCGATTTCGCTTCGGTTTCGCTCTTAGAAAAATTGACACCTCGCCGCTGCAAAATTACAAAAAAATAAGCGGCGAGGTGTCAATTTTTTTAAGTACAACACCATTGAATCCCATTCCCAACGACTGAATGACTATTTCATGAAAAAGTCTTTAAATACTGCACTGACCTGCAAGCTACAAAAAACGTAAGAAAATTTTAATTTCGCAAGCTACGCTGCTTCTCTCTTATGGTTGGATATTTCCCTTACCTATGATGTTCTAAACTAAGCAGCCACTTGACATCGTCCATGTAGCCCTCCATTTTAACCTTCCACGTGTCAACGGCACCCAGCACAATGGTACTGCCGGATGGAGGCCTCTCGTATATCGTCAGCTCACGCTCCTCCACCCAATATGGGTCCTGGAACAATTTTGGAAAGTACTTTAAATTATATAGACACATTTAAATTATTTTGACATGCTTGGAAAAAAATATTGTAAAACATTTTTACACGCTTTATATTAGCTTCATCTGTATGTATGTTTGTTTGTGTGTTTGTAACCGACTCCTTTGGGCGCGATTTTGACACACTTTAAACAGTCAGATTTCATTTAAACTTTGCAGACTTATCGAGGACCGATGACAATTCAATAATTTCAAAAAGCGTGGACTGCTTGATATTAATTGATTATAAAAATACCTCAAAAAGCAGCCCCCGCTTTTTAATAAACTTAAATTATTTTCTACTTTTTTTTAGTTTTTTAAACTATTATTTATTAAAGAGTAGGTTTTCTTTGGGCAACTAGAATCATTTTTTTTTTTTTGCTGAATGTGTCTGCTCTTGACCTCGATCAAGCCGTATGGAAAGGGAATCGGACTGTCGATTCAGCAGTCTGGCTCGTCTGAGTCATCATCATCATCATTTCAGCCGAAAGACGTCCACTGCTGGACATACGCCTCCACCAGGCTCCTCCACTTCGACCAGTCTTGTGCTTCCCACATCCAGCGGATTCCCGCGGCCTTCAATAGGTCATTGGTCCACCTTGTGGGGGAGGCCTTCCCACTCTACGTCTTTGGGTACGCGGTCACCACTCCAGAACCTTTCGGCGCCATCGCCCATCTGTTCTGCGAACAATGTGCCCACTACCATTTAAGTTTGGAAATTCTTCGGGCTATGTAGGTTCGATCACGTAGGGAAACTCCGAGCATCTTCGGTCTATGTAGATTAAAAGTCACCCAAAGGGCAATGGAGAGGTCCATTGCCCATTGGGTGACTTTTAATCTTCTGATAAGGCCCATTGTGAGCGACCAAGTTTCTGTTGGTCATCTCTGGCAGCACACACTGGTCAAAGACTTTCGTCTTGAGACACTGTGGTATTTGGGACGAGATGATATTTCGAAGCCTCTCGAACGCTGCCCAGCCGAGTCGGATTCGACGATTGACCTCTTTTTCGAAGTTGGGCCTACCTAACTGGACATTTTGTCCTAGGTAAACGTACTCGTCCACAACTTCGAGTGTAGCGCCTCCGATCGTCATGAGAGTGGGTGTTACATGGGCATTTGACATGACCTTTGTCTTCGTCTCGTCTGAGTCATCATCATTTCAGCCGAAAGACGTCCACTGTTGGTCTGAGTAACTACGGGAAATTACCACCCTGACGGGAGTACATCTTGATGACCGCCAATTTAGACCAGCTAGACGAGAACTGACTTTTCTCGAGAACATCGGACCCCGAAAGCGATGGATGAGGTCTATCATGGATCGAGCATGCCCAGAAGATGCCTGTTCACTCTTGCTTTGAAGGCAGGCAATTCTTGTAAATTTTGACATTCAAAAGTGCCTTTTAATATCCTAATGAGAAAACATCTTGATCATAACTCAAACATTTATGGGTAGATTCTTTTCTTTCCTGTTTTCCAACTACCTCTCTCAGTGGAATGTGAGAGGTAGTTTTCATACATGTAGATATACCTTATAAAATGTTGAGCCTTCATTAATTAAAGAAACAAGAGTAAAAATTTACAATACTTAACTGCAATTTAATAATGCATTCCATTCAGCCAAGTGTTCCAAAAGTTAACAAAGCAGATCATAAAGATAAAATGTAAATTTGTATGTAGTGTATAAGTACATGTGATTACAAGTGTATTCCGATGTTATCATACCATTTGAATGTTTGGTAAATTCCCTACACAGTTTCATAATGCAATTTAGGTAGTTTTGCAGAGGATCTAAATTTGTACATGTAGGTATGCAAGCATAATGCATCCTTTTAGATAGAATCTGGGACTTCCCCTAGTAAACACTTTGTTTATAGTAGGTACCTAATGTTTTATGCATTGTTAAACACAACATAACATCATGCCATGTATCCCAAAGAGTTAGGCAAAGGTGTACCACTCGATTACAAACTGTGAAATCCAAATTGAACATGAACCTTATAGTTATGGAATAAAGTTGGAAATCTATCAAAGAAAATTTGACAGATTGGGGTAGCCCGATGTGGTGGCGTCTGTACATCCACATTTCGCCAGTTTTGCTCAATTCCCAAGTGGTTAGGGGGCGCATCTATTGCCGCTACTGAGGAATAGGGTATAACACCACCACTCAATCTGTGTGGCTCTTTCCTCAAAAGACCATATCAGACACCATCTACATGGTCCTCAAATGATCTGACCACGGTTATTTCCGTATTTTTTGTTTAATACACATTGACATTGATGAGTTTTATTTAAACAATGACATGAATATTTACTTTGTAAAATATTATATTGCTTTAATTATTGCGAATGTGATGTGATGACTGTGTGGGAGTTTTATTTGTTTGGTTTCTTTTTTTTTTCTTTTGCTCATTTAGTCATGGTCAGATTGAGTAATTTATGCGGCCTACCCATTTATCACTTACACCCATTTTTGCTCTTTTAGTCATGGTCTGGCAGTTTGAGTAATTTATGCGGCCTACCCATTTATCATTTACACCCATTTTTGCTCATTTAGTCATGGTCTGGCAGTTTGAGTAATTTATGCGGCCTACCCATTTATCATTTACACCCATTTTTGCTCATTTAGTCATGGTCTGGCAGTTTGAGTGATTTATGCGGCCTACCCATTTATCATTTACACCCATTTTTGAAAAGCATCAAACCCAAGACTTCACGCTCATCAGTAACACTTGCGACTAGACTAGGCCAACAAGGGCTTTAACAATTAAAAGACTTCTTGAATACTACTTCATCATATCTAGAACTCAGCCCGCCTGTGGCACAGACTAGGGGCCTATTTAATAATACCTACAAGCAACAGGTGACCTGTAGCGTAGCAACCTTGGTGGGGTCCACAAGGGCCGATGCCTGCCAGGGGTGTGGGTTGCTCGAAATGCGGCCCCTGGCACACAGGCAACTGAGGGAACACGGGTGTGTTTTAGTCAGTAAAAGCCTGACACGCCCTCCTTAATTGTCCGGTAATGATTTCCCAGCCTCATAAAAAAAAAATTGTGTAGCGACCTAACATTTAGCAGATTTCTTTCAAACATTTTCTATGTGTCAATAGTGATTATATTTTTGTTTTGTGTTTCATCTCTTTCTCAGCTAGTTTTAACATTAATCTGGCAGTTCAAGTATTTTATGCGGCCTACCCAAATGTCCTGTCTTTGGTATTGTTCGTCAAATCGTTGAGCTCCTCAAGTTCTGAGTTGAGCTGTATGATTACTGACAAATGCGTGCACTGAATGGACAGGTCCACTCAATCTGTGTGGTTCTTTCTTCAAAAGACTATTTCAGACACCGATCCACATGGTCTTCACATGATCTGACCAAGATTATGTCTGGACTTTAAAAGAGACTGTGACCTCTGAGTTTGTTTCGGCCTTTCTTCTCAGAGTAGTCAGATAGGAAACGCCGACCTTATCTAGTTTAAAAAAAATATTATTGACGTGTAAAAGTGTTTGTACAAACCTACTTACAGAAATAAAATATTTTTTTTATATAATTTTTTTCAAAACAATTTTTTTTTAAACAAATTATTTATATGCATAATTATAGATGGACATAAGTAGATGGAATAATCATTGCATTGTGAGTAAGGGGAGGCTGCCTCCTCTAAAGCAGTTGCAACAGCTAGACATAGGCTACGTTCCGAGATACGATAATATCGATTTGAGCGTGCTCACACCCGTTCCGAATTGGCGTGAACGCGATAACGATGTCCCGTGAATCGTCATAGATGACGTCATGACATGCGCCATCTTGCGATACGCCGACCATGCGATATACTAATATCACTGTGAGCGCTGTCAAAAATGACACTTGTGCTGTTATGTTCTGATTCGTATCATAGTTTTAGCTAACTTATAAATAGTGCTTCTGGCTACAATCGCCACCTAATCAAACAAGAAGATGAAATTTGTGTTCTATACAAGTTTTATATGGTGTAAATAGGTTTTAACATTGAGTGAGCACTGTTAGCGCGTTCACGAGCGTTCCGTATTGATGACAAAAATGACAGTTCTTAGCTGTCATAATCGCGATATCTAACTCGGAACGCAAATTATTGATGTGAGCGCTCACAGCGCTATTTTTCTAATTCGGAAAGTGGCCATAGGTCCATCAGTGGACATCATTCAGCTGACATGATGATGATGATAATTGTCAGTTATATTAAATATGGCCCACTGGCCCAGATGTTGATAGGTATCTTAATTTCCCTCAAGAAAATATAAAACAGATTCAAAGAGAGAAAAAAAATACTTCAGCATTTATAATTTGATGTAGAAAGATAAAGTATAATCATGAACAAGAACTTGAAACTAAACTCCATTTTGTTTTAAGTTTCATAGATGCAAGCAACAACATTTGCTGCTTACAATGTATATTTTAATTTCTTTGAGTACAATAAATTAGCATCTGAAAACAAGTATTTTGCTATGCCTATAAAGTTGTATACTGTAAGTTTTTACTGCAACAACACTTTTATTTTCCCTATAGATCTACAAATCAACAGTATCTCAGTATTAGTTCATCCATTCATATAGATTAGATCACTAGTCTAGGGGGTACTTCGCTATGAGGTTTCCAAGGCCACAACAACTTACCAATGTTTAGACACATACAATTTGGGAATGGTCCCTCCATTCCAAGTGACGGGAATCTACATGTCAAAGCTATCGCCATAAACCTCCTTATACCTCAAAACAGGGTGTTCCCCTACTAACCAAATAGCTGCAACTATTTCACAATAATGTGTTTCAAATTGAAACATGGACTTACCAACGCCTTAATTTGCTGCACCACGCCGGCATTCGTCACCGATAATGTTAACTTCTCCACCGGCAAATTGTCAGGGTTCTGTAAAACCATTTTAATTTATAAATACAGACCGCACGTCTCACCTCTCACAAGTACAAAAATCAAATAACTCACGAAAAATTCAACACATTTGTTTGACATTTCTCTTCCGTGAACGTACAATAGAATTAAATCAGTGCTTCGTCAATATTTTCAGCCAATGTCTTGTCGAAAGTTTACGTTGGGAGAAATTAAATATCGTCGATAACTTATGGTGGTATTGGTGCAAAATTGAAATCGTTGACGAGTCCAATTTCTGACTTTTGTTCAGTCAATTTTTGTCAGCTGTGACGTTGACAAATTGTGAGTCGTTCGGAAAAAAACTAAAACTTTAATAAAGCAATGTTTATTTTTATTGTTCTACTAAATGTTATTGAAACAAAACCCTCAAAACCAAAACAATAATTCCACAAGGAATGTTCTTCTAATTCTTCCAAAAAAGATTCCAAATATCTTCCCAAATAAAGGGGAAATTCACAAATCCCATACTGTGAACATACTTCTGTAACTTACCGAGTGGTGCCAATAATCTTCGGAATACTGACCGAATAGCCTGGGAGGGAATACTGCCAAGTTTCACAATTAGTGGTGTGCACTAGTGATGGATTAACTAGCATTCGCGTTCATTGTTAGCATGTGAATGCTCATTTAGCATTTAGCAAATGAAATGTAGTTGCTAAATTCTGTGAAGTGTGAATTTTCATCGCTTCGTACTTCATAGCTATCATACACGTCGACGCACGCAGTGGCAGGGTGCACTCTTCGTCGCACCTGCGGGAAGTCGGGAACACTAAATCTATTTGTCTCACGTGACCCTGACGTTGTTCGCAAGTGAAATTATTAGCAATTTAGCAGATGTTGCGAAGAGTGAGATTAAGCAATTATTATCTTATTGTCTTTGATTAGCTCGTACTTAGGATCGTATATTATATGAATGCATGTGATTGTTTATTTTATTTAAATGATTAGCAGGGTGGTGCTAAGAATGAGGTCAAGCAATTGTTATATTATTATCTTTGATTAGCTCGTACTTAGGAACGTATATTGAATGAATACGTGTGATTCTTCACTACATAGTATAAAACAAAGTCGCTTTCTCTGCCCCTATATCCCTATGTATGCTTAAATCTTTAAAACTACGCAACGGATTGTGATGCGGGTTTTTTTAATAGATAGAGTGATTCAAGAGGAAGGTTTATATGTATAATACACCGACCTCCACGTGGGTGGAGCCGCTCGCAAAAGCTAGTTAATAATAATTTGTGCGGCACGCGCGTGGTGCGCTTGGTACAATACCAAGCGCACCACGCGCGCTAATGTCAAAGTCAATGTCATTGTCTGTCACGAGAAGAAAACGTCGTCGCGTAGTTTTGAATTTCTTGTAAACAAATACAACTGTTTGAGCTGTATTTAAATAAATTGTATTTACTGTAGCCATGAACAAAGCGGCTTCTGATTCCAAAATTAAGAAAACGCTGCTTAGAAATTATGAACTGAAAGTGAAACCTTCTACTCGAAAACAAGTTGTGCACGACTTCGCTTCGTCTTCAAATTCTGGTTCTAAAAAATCAACACGTACCTCGCAGAAAGAAAATGAATTAAGTGAACCAACTTTGTGTTCAAGCGGAGTAATAGCTACTTACTTAGCCGACTTGAAGAAACTAAATGCTCCTCCACTTTCGTCAGAGGATTTAAATGTAGACAGAGGACATCTATGTGCAAAAGTATGTTGTGATAGTAAAGCCTAACTATTTAATTAGATAATAAGAGCATATTAGGACACATATTTAAGTTTGTGATAGGTTGGACAAGCAGAACCTTTATAATTTCACCCTTTTATTACTACAAACAAGCATGGCATAAAATTCTACTAGAAATACTTTTGATTGTTTCCTTACTATTTTACAGGTGACAAAAAAGCTGAACTTCCAGTTCAACGATAGAATATACAATAACCTCATTGAGTTGAATGCAAACGTGGAGAATTTAAAAAGTAAGAAGGACAGAAGATCATCAAGTATTCCATCACTAAAGAAAGATCTTGAACCAAATATTGAAGACTTCTATGAAGATGAAGAGGAAATTGATTCTCCACCGAGTATTCCAATTTTAAAACCTAAGTTTAGAACCATAAACAAAGTTGATAGTGGCCGTTTACACGAGTTAGTTGCGGCTTTTGAGGATTTATGACTTTTAATCTATTATTCCAATATTTTGTTATCTAGTTATTGATTATTGTATTTTTGATTATTATAATATTTTTCCCTTAGTAAAATATTTATTTCATTAATAATTAAGATTCGTTTTTCTTTTCTACCTGTTAAGCTAACAGAACTTGAGATGATAATGAGAAAAAATATGTTTGAACTTTAGAACAGAAGATGTTGCCAATATATCATCATTTGCTGGGAAACAGCAATCCATGTTGAAGGCAAAAAATGAAGCCTTTGCATGAGGCCATATTGAAATTTATTTGAAAATTTGTAGTCCATAATCTACTTTGTACAAAATTTATAATAGGTATGTTGACTACTGAGGTAGTCAACTTATTATAACATTGGACATCTTTTATACGGGGAATACGCCCACGTTTCTTCTTGCAACATCTTATATATATTTCATGTTCATTTATAGGGATTTTCCCTGCCATAAATGCATTAAATGGTAAATACTGCATGGAGAAAAATTATTTAACGCATTGGCAATACATACCGATAATAAATAATCTAAAGAGTAGGTTACGTAGGTTATAAAAATCATTTTATAATTTATTCTTGATCAGTGCTTCCGAACGCAAACACGCGCCGGCCTGCTCGCTCTGAAAGAAAGAGATGTGATACTGATACATCCATCTCTTCTTTCACCCGCATTTTGCCAATAATTTCGTTTCATTCATTTTCAGTCAACTTCGGACGTCAAATCAAAACGGTTGTGTGTAAAGTTCTCAGTGGGAATAAATTCAATAAAATACTTTTGCTCTTTTAAACTACAAATAACAAGAAGTAGCCATGGCTGAAACAGAAATAATATCTAGTAGTGAAAATAATGACCAATTTTTCGAGGGTGTAGAAAAGCTCATCGAAATATGGTTTACACCGGCGAAAAATGCGGATCTAAGAAAAATCACTCGGTGAATATTATTTTGACTTTAGTTCATGTCCTACCTGTGCATTAGTGACCTATAATTACGTAATTAGTCGCTTTGTATTTAGGTTACCGGCAGAAGATATATTTTTCTAACCTAAACATTTAATATCTTGAGAAGTAACTCCAAAAACGCAGATCTTTTTCTCTGTTTAGAAACTGGAAGATTTTCCGTTAATTCATAACTGGAATATTATTTTGATTTGTGTTTATTGAGTTGGTCTGTAGTTTGTTGTTGTAGAATATTCTGGAATCAGCTGTTTCAATGTTCTGTTATTGGGTACCCGCGGGATCGTCCGGTGGCCGTGGTTGGCTTGAGTCCGGTCTTGGGCTGGACCACGGCAGACGCGCGAGGTTTTAAATCATTGTTGTTTTGCATTGGGTATCAATATAAAAGAAGACTCAGATAATTTTGTGATACTCTTGCAATAAGTAAATTCTTTCGGCTTGGCTGAACAAACTAAATAGTTGTGGCAGAATGACCATTACGTTTATGCATAGACGTTGAAAGTACCCACCCAAAAGTTTTAAATCTCAGGGTTACATAAAATTTTAATGAATATCCAAGTAGATATTATAACATTTTATTCTAATGTTTAATTGTTTAATGTAAAGACTTAGTTTGTATAGGTGGTAAGGTATTGACAATAAAAATAGAATAATGTTGACTTTTAGAGAATGCCAGAAAGGCAAAGTCCGGCTTTTCTAATCATTTTTGTGTGTGTGTGAAGGTTAAATAAATAAATAAATGTTACTCCTTCATCATGATAAAATATCCTATTCGGCTGTCTCCCATTCCCCAACAAATACCTACCATGGTATTGTCAGTTGTCATCAGTACACTATAAAAATAATGTTTACAATTGACTATTTTGTTGCAGTCAACAATGGGAGAATGTGCTGAAGATAGTGCGTTGTGAGATCATCTCTTTCACCCAGAGCGAGCAAGTCGACGCTTATGTACTGAGGTAAGTCACTATATTTTGATAAACTATGGAAAAAGAATGAATATTATTTATAGGAAAAAACATAGTCTACCAAAACAAAAACTTAACGAGTACATTAAAAACACAAATCCATACTCTATTCAAAGCCTCAATGTAAAAAAAATCAAAGTGATACTTGTACTTATAGGTTGACGTAAAAATAAATTGAATAATAAATTTTATAAGATAGTTGTAAAAAAAGAAACTGGGAGTGGTCCTATTAGTTTTGTTTCTGATATTCCCTCCACTATAAATGAACAAAGAAAATATATAATAACAAAAGAAATAAAACATCAACTTGATATCCACTTTTGAAACCATTACATCATGTGATTTATTGTACATAAAACAGCTACCTACCTACTTACAATAAAAGTATACCAAAACAGTAGGTAATCATTGAATTCGTGAAATAGCATCATGTTCTATTAGGTACCTACCAAACATGAGCATTGACTTAACATTGTATTCTTTGACTTTCCATAAGCAACCATACCCGACAATTCAAACCACAACATTTCATAAGCTCGTTCTAAAATCAAATTAAAAAGTGAATAGGTTTTCTTTGAATTGTCAAGTTACCGAATACAATTAAAAGTCTAAAACTCTTTGAACAAGACATTAAGAACTATGTACAGACGTCAAGCTACTCAAATTTGTCAAATTTCTTTGAGAGATTTTCAACTTTATCACATAAGCATAAGGTTCATGTTCAATTGGGAAAATTTGACAATATGGGGTAGCTTGATGTGCTGGCGTCTGTACATAGTTCTTAATGTCTTGTTCATAGAGTTCGACTTTTAATTGTATAATTCAGTAACTTGACAGTTCACAGAAAAATAATGTTACCATTAGCGATGGGCGTTGAATCAACTAACCAGTTGAATCAACGAGTTGAATTTTTCAAAAACGTCATCAACGAAACTAAATTTGCAAACGTACCTAACGAACTGAGCAAAAAACTTACGTTGAAAATACCATCACAGATTCCGAGCGACGGTCATGTCTCAGAATTTGAACTCTTAAGTAACGTACGCAAGAGTTGATTTTTGAAATATTTCTTTTAAGAAAATTATACCAATATAAGAATCGTTGAACGTCGTAGCGTTGAATAAAACCGTTCAATGAATGAACGGTTAACGTTACAAGTCGACAATAGTTGCACATTAACTCGTTGACGAATTTACCTAGTTGATCAACTAGTTGATAAACGTAAATCAACGTTGACGTTGCGTTAACGGAAAAACCGCCAACGACCCATCACTAGTTACTACACCAAGACTAACAGTGTTGGGGTAGTGAACGATTTTGCGTAAAGAACGAATTATAAAAATGGTTTAATTTAAAATAAAACCATTTTTGAACGAAACCCAATAGAATTAGGTAGTTTGGGCACAGGTAAAGGGTCATGTCGCATAAATTAATAAATATTTTAAGATGAAAGATGTTAAAACATATTTGAAGAAGAGGTTAGTAATGTGACCCCTTCTTCATGGAGTGCTTGCGTATCTCACGTACTAAAGTAGAAGATGAAATGTGTCGTATGGACCATTTTATTGATAACATCACTGATATCTTTTAAAAGTTTGCTTGTAAGTTCATTGTTACACCAATCAGAAACTGATTTTTTCGCGCACTGGATTTTTACCGCTCGAGGAGAATCCAACAGAGTACGCATCTCAGTGTCGAAAATCGAAGTGTGTTTTACTCTTCGATTGTCAACTCTCGGCGCTAAATAACCGTTGACGCCGTAAGCTCGTGCTAAAATCAACATAAAAACTAGATACGCATACATATTGTTTTTTATTACTTCTTTATGTACAGACGCCAGCACACCCCAATCTGTCAAATTTCTTTGATAGATTTTCAACTTTATAACGTAAGCATAACGTTTATGTTCAATTGAGAAAATTTGACAGTTTGGAATAGCTTGCTGTGCTGGCGTCTGTACTACTTTCAAATAAAATAAAGCTAAAGAGGTTTGTTTCTTTGAACGCGCTAATCTACCGAGATAAAATTGTGGCTGTTTTAGTAAATTATGTATCTTACGGCTTCCACGTGAACGAAGTCGCGGGTATTAGCTAGTAATTTAAAAAGTGTTGCTCATATCGTACTTGTTCGACGCGGCATCAGGTCACTGTCACCGATACCATATCGTAATCAATCATAATTACATAATAGTTATCGTGTTTCGTGCGGTTAGCAGTAAAGATAAGCCTAAAAGTTAGTTAAAAAAGTTTTCCGTTGATTATATAATAATTGAGCCTGCCTGCAATATTTGCGTCGGCCTTTTCGGGTTAGGCAAAGAGTATCGGTAACTGTTGTTAAATTTTCTGTTAACCGATTTAAGGGTCCCGTAGACAGGCACATCGCGGCCACGCGACGCTAGAAGAACAATTTCTATGAAGACTTCATAGAAATCGTTCTACCAGAATCGCGTCTCACCGTTGCGTCGTGCCTTTCTGCGGGAACCTATATTGAATTCTACTTTTAACACTCCACAATCTACTGTTGGTACTTTAAGTTCCTACTTACGTCAATACATTACGCTCAAATTCTAACAATATGTTGTGAGAGGCAGTGGTGGCCTAGTCGTCACGGCTGCGACTTGCGAGTTTCAAGTCATGGGTAGGAGATAAGGTTGTCCCAACTTTTTGAACAAGAAATCGGAGAAATAAAATGAACAGTATTTAAAAAAGAAAACACTATTTTATTGTTTTGACGTTTTAAAAACACATTTTTTGCACAATTGCAAAACAGAAAACGGTTATTTTTTTTGTTTAAATGCGTTCTGCGCTACGCATGCGTGGCACTCACTTGACATTGACAGTTTCGTTCTGAAATGTAGTTTGCATACGGACGTTTACATTATACACAGACTTTACGTATGGCTCCGGATACCAGCGGACATGATAAAAACAGTATCTTGTATCATACTTTTTTTATAGAACAGTAAAAAGTATCTTATAGGACACCCAGGCAGGCGCTTTAATTAGTGTAAATAATTCCATCACCACTGCTCTCAAAACGGTGATGAAAAACATAGTGAGGAAATCGGCATGTCCTAGAACCAAAATATTGAAGACATGTGACATCTACCAACCCACACTGGGCCCGCCTGGTAGATTACAGCTCACTCCCTCTCAAAAGGAGGGGGCCTGTGTCCCCACTGCTACCAATATGTACATTAACCGGTTGAAGGACACAGAACGAGACACACAAAGTGTTAACTGCAAACAATTGTGACCGCTATTCCTTGTACAGGAACTCTAAAAACACAATCCTTCGGTTTCGCCATAATTGGCCAAGAATAGCACAGCAACAAAACACTGTCCCCGCTGTGCCGCAGTTTTTGTGACAAATCTGACCTCGACCTTGTCGATACCGGTTTATATTGCAAGCAGCGTAACATTCTTTGTGTAGTAATAAATCTAATTCTTTGGTCCAGTTGGTCACATTCGCATCAGTTTAAGATGTCTTTGTTAAAGACTGGATTTGTCTTGAATAGGAGAATTTGGTGGTAATGCTCTGTGTATGGCGGCGGAGAGTTAGCTTTCACAGTACCTAAGGTGAAAAGTTAACTCTTCACGGCATCTGACTAAGCTAAAAGTTTAGGCAAACTTAAAGCCAAAGATAAATTACTGGATAACAGCGCGCGGTCCTACTGAACCAATTCCAATGGACACAGTTGCAGATTTGAAAATTATATATTATATATAGGTATATTAAAGAAAGAAAGAATGCCGTTTATTTAGACACATTTCGTAAAACACCAAATACCATAACAAAAAAAGTAAATATAAATAACTAGGTTCAACAGTGTGTGCCTCACGGCTGCGGCAGAAAGGTTCATTTCAGCATTAATGCCAGACATGCTGTCTGACGCTGGTTTTCTAATGGACCTTTAAGGGCAAGTGATGAGGAGTACAAAATAGAGGTAAATAAATATTTTTTTATAGGCACCAAAATTCCTTCTTGTGTATTTTGTAAGTGTTCTAATCGCCCAAGAATGTCAAGAAAGAAAATAAGTCGTGGAATTACTTTCCAAGCGCAAGTACAGAGAAAAATGTTTTTTGTTAAAAATGACGATTTTATTTATTGATTGCTTCGCCAGTTTTTTGAGAAGGAGATAGAATTCAAAAGAGGCGTCACAGACACAATGCGAAGCATTATGCGCGCTTTTCGTGTTTGCAATGTTAGAGCGCACCGTATCGTTCGCTTTAAAGTTTATCTGAGCCTAAAACTTTTACCAAAAAAATAACCGACTTCCGAAAAAACACTACAAAGTGAAAAATAACTTTCATTTCGGAAGTCGGTGACTTTGATGTATTTTAATTTTTTGTAACCGCCTTCCGAAATTATTTTTCACTTTGTAACTAGTGTTTTTTCAAAAGTCCGTTTTTTTTTTGGTAAAAGTTTTTATTTTTCACTTTTTATAGTACCTATCCCACTAATTCGAAATTTCTTCATCCTTGGGGTCAAAACAATGCATATTTACGGGATAGCAGCAATCGCGGTTGATTTGAAGAGTTCCGTTGTCTGTCTCCGAACCGCATAATCAGATCTAGATGAAATTGAAATGGGACCACACGGGAAGCACCAGCTTTCAAATAAGAAAAGAATTATCAAAATCGGTTCTTCCAGTCGAAAGTTCTGAGGTAACAAACATAAAAACAACATACAAACGAATTGAGAACCTTTTGAAGTCGGTTAAAAAGTAGATTATTGATGGCGTAATGATTGACATGGGAGGATGGAAGAAAAAAAAAACATGTTTCCAAGTAATATGGGAATATGGGACCAGGGCAGGAAGATTGGGCTAAGATGATTCTGCCTTTATTTCAGATACGATAATGTTAGTTATCTTTGTTGAAGAATACGGATGACTCAAGTGCTAGTATCTAATTTATTGCACACACCTCCATTAATTAAATACCTATGTTGTTTGTTATTATACTACTTAATAGTTATTATGTTTATTTACTAACTCAAGGAATGTTTTTATACACAGTTCGCACTGCTACACGTGGCTTGGAATAAAATTAACGACTGTTGATATCGATTTGCACGATTTAGCTTATTCTGTAAGAGAAAAGTGTTAACGTAATTTTCATTCGCAGAAAGTTAGATATCGAGGTGAAATAGACTTAGAAGTTAGAATCAAACGGTAATGCGGCAGAAGCCATACGGGCTTCCGCAGATAGGCGCGACGCGACGGTGCGTCGCGATTCTGTTAGAACAATTTCCTTGAAGTTTTCATAGAAGTTGTTCTAATAAATTCGCATTGCATTTTGCATCAATTGCATTTAGGGATGATTATATGAGTCCACTTTGGTTAGCACTTTATACCTTTTATTAGGGTCTATACGGATAAATTGAAATCTATATCTCCTCAAGATCTGAGTTAGCTTCACGATAACTGACAAATGCTTGAACCGACTGGACTGCAGGCTTAGCACGAGAACCGTAGAAAAGCGTTTTGTCGACGGAAGAGTAGGCAAAAATGACGTTTCCGTGTAGACAATTGACAGTTTTGTACCGAGAAATGTAGACAAGCGATTTCTATTCTACGTTAGAGTAGAAATAGAAAGCGTCATGCTAAGCTTGCTGGTCCACTCAAATCTGTGTGGTCTCCTGTAAAGACTATTTAGGGCACTAATCTACATTATCTGACCAAAATTATGTGTGGACTTTGAAAAAGACTTTGACCGGTTATATTTATATTATCATAATTGTTTGTTTTTATTTGACTGTTTAAATTCATTTTTATTTTCATTTAAGTACTGTTGACATAATCTACTCATTACAATGATTTTTATAATGAGTTGCATTGCAATATGTAGTTAGCTTGCGACCTCGACAATTGATCATATTATTCTTGCCTGAGCAACCGGCAGCAAGTTCGTCATGCTCCCTTAGATGTCACTGCTTGCGGTAGCGTCGGGGGTCGGGTTGCCTCCTTCCCTCAAATATGGCGAGGGGGGTTATGGCTGATCTTTGCGTTATGCTCGTGAACGGGTGCTGCTTGTGGTGACTGGTCGTCTTGCTGACCATGGTTTTGTTATTGTTAATAGTTTTAACTGTTTATTTTACTCCGAAGGTCCTAGTTTAACAATTGTCACTTCTAGCTACAATTATGTGACCATAATGCTGCATTGCATACGTAAGCGGGCACGCCCTTTATGCTTGGAGGCTTTAATTTAGGTTTTAAGTTCTGTTCATGTTGGTTTTTATTATTTATTTCTGCTTGTGTAAAAAAAATTAAATGTTTGTTTTTGGTACATTGGCATGTGCTAGCTGACATATGGCAAATATTTTAATTTTATGTTTCGTAACGTTAATTACGTAATTATTGTATAGAATCAAGTTCTTCTAACATAACAGACAGCTGTGCTGCTGGGAAGTTTGTTAAGCCTCTTCTTCCCAGCTAAAGCACTAGGAAGTGATGAAGGGCGGGCGTTTTGGGGGACTTTCTTATATAATTTTGACGTTCAAAAAGTGTTGATACCAGCCTAGTTTGAATAAATGACTTGATTTTGTTTTTGATGACCCTTGATTGAATTTCGCCATTTCTCCTCAGGAGTAGTCAGATAGAAAACGTCGTCTCCATCTAGCTTATATAATATATTTTTAATTAATATATGTACGTGTAAATGTGATTCGGTTATCTTATTTGTATGGAAAACGATTACTGATAAATGATTTTATTTCTGTAAGTAGGTATGTACAAACATTTTTACACGTCAATCATATTTTTTTTAAAGATGAGGTCGGGCGTTTCCTATCTGACTACTCTGAGAAGAAAGGCCGAAACAAACTCAGAGGTCACACTTTTAAAGTCCAGACATAATCTTGGTCAGATCATGTGAAGACCATGTGGAGTGGTGTCTAAAATGGTGACGAACAAATACCAAAAAACGGCCATTTGGGTAGGCCGCATAAAGTACTCAAACTGCCAGATTAACATTAAAACTAACTGAGAAAGAGATGAAACACAAAATAAAAACAAAAATTGACCCACATACTCGTCACATTCACAATAATTAAAACAATAATAATAGTATACTTCTCAAAGTAAATATTCATGTCAAAGTGTATGACACCGTAAAATTTTAAATACCGTTAGATTATAATCTATCTCGCGAGATTGTGAACTGTCGAAAGTTTGTGAACCGTAACATACGTTCTTTATTAGTGATCGATGCATACTGCTTACAATTTAACGCATTATTTTTCGGTAGATTATAATCTAACGAAGTGAAACCGTCAAATTGTGAAATGGCATGCGACGGAACGGCACCTGGCGCGCTGATTGGTTGAAAGGCACATGTCCCGCGCCGCCATGTTTGTTTGTTAATTCGTTTGTTGTCGGATCTAAAACAGTGTTTTAGTGATTGTATCATCATCATATCAGCCGAAAGACATCCACTGCTGGACAAGCCTTAAAGGGGGATTTGCCATAATCGCCACGCTTGGCAGGCGGGTTGGCGATCGCAGTGTGCCACCACACACAAATGCATACAGAACGCTGCTGCCCATTCTCTAATAAGTCCCTTAGTCGCCTTCTACGACACCCACGGGAATAAATCGGATGGTGCTATTCTTTTACGTCTGGCACCACACAGGTGATTGTATACTGAGTTGAAAATAACTTACAGCTTTAGAATTAGTTATATAAAATTGTTGTGGATGTAAAATTTATCTGTGATTAACCAAAAAAGTGCAGTTTGAAACTATGGACACAGAACGGCCCAATTTAGCGCGACAGATTGTGTTTTATTTAACAGTTTCAGTTCGATAGTTTATAATCTACCGAAAAATAATGCGTTCAATTGTAAGCAGTATGGTGCAGTTTACAATTTATCGACAGTTTATAATCTCGCGAGATAGATTATAAACTAACGGTGTTCACAATCATATTGTGACATATATACACAATAGTTATTGAATGTCAAAGAGTATAAGTTTGCAAAAAAAAGAAAAAAGAAAACAACATTCAGTATGCAAAAATTGGAGCAGGTCAATCCCAAGCTTTTTGTCCTCAATATAATCTTTAACAGTATAAAAGGCTTTTAGGCACAACTTACGTTTAATGAATGATTTAAACTTATTGAGACTTAGATCTTGAAGATGGCTTGGAAGTTTATTATAAAAGCGTATACATTGACATCTGAATGACCCACCTATTTTCTTGAGCCGTGTTGGCATGACATGATGGTACAACAAATTTGTGTTTGTTCCTAGTATTTATACTATAGATATCACAATTTTTTAAACAATTTAATATTTTTATGGGCATATAAAATATTCTCAAAAATATACTGTGAAGGCACAGTCATTACATTAATTTCCGTGAATTTCTCTCTAAGAGAATGTCTCGGACTTAATTTATAAATTGATCGAACAGCTCTTTTCTGCAAGACAAAGCTAGTTTGAATGTCGGCGGCATTTCCCCACAACAGAATACCATACGACATTACACTATGAAAATAGCTACACTAAACGGGCTGTCTCTATACCAGTTAAATTACGAATTTTTCTAACAGCGTATGCTGCAGAGCTTAGCTTTGTCGACAATTTATCTAAATGTGGGCCCCACTAAAGCTTAGCATCCAAAATTAAGCCCAAGATTGAAATAAGTGTTCTCTTTGAAAGGCTAGTATTTTAGAGCTTCACCTTCAGTTATTTTTAGCCTTTGCTTACTGGCAGTTTATCGATTTTATTCACTTCGTCAGCTAAGGGCTTGCGAGGGAAATAAGCACCTGATGCTGAAAGATATTTCCAGTAATGGTAAAGAAAAATAAATGCTTTTGGTGGTTGTTTCGAATAACTTGATTAGTTACGTTTGTGCCCGCGGTTTTGCATGCTGGAGCTCGAAAATTATCCCACGGGAACGTACTACCATATATAAACATGTCGAATTGATAACCTCCTTCTTATTGAAGTCTGTTAAAAATAAGTATTAGCTAGCGTAATATTTGGCGGAAAATCGACACTATCGGGAAGTCATGAAATTAAGCTCGGTCACATGATTTAATTACGTGTCGTGTTCCGTTTTGTGACCCAATTTTCTATTTCCGTGATTGCATTTTATCATTATCTCTATACATATGTGTTATCTACACAGTAATGTTACTCAATGTACATGGATAGGAATCTGCTGTAACTGTATGAATGCAATTCTTCTGAATGTCCACCAAAATAAAGAACGCTGTCTTTATTGATGCACCCTTGAGTTTTTCCTAGGATTCCACTAAATTCCATTAATATCTATACCACACAGAATTACCTTTTCATGAAATAGTCTTTCAATCATTTATACAGGATAAGTTTTTATTCAGTGCGCAAACTGTAACTATGAATTCAGCATAATATCGTTCTAGATCCCGTAGCGCAGAAATTTTACGTCGATTTTACAAAAAAAAACAGCTGTTTCATAGAAAAGTGCAATACCTACGCGGTGAAAATGTATGGAACAGCTGATTTTGTTTTTGGTATTACCGACGAAAACTTTCTGCGCTGGGAAGTCTAGAATGATATGCTGAATTCATGGTTACAGTTTGCGTACTGGATAAAAACTTATCCTGTATATAATTCTTCTGTACGTGTGTTAATGTCACTGAACTCCTCTTAAACGGCTGGACCGATTTTGCTGATTTTTTTTGTGTGTATTTGGGTGAGTTTCTGGATGGCTTAGATTAACAATCGGACCCGGTAGGTGGTGTTGTTCGGGGAGGACAACGTAGATTTATATGAGGGTTGTATTCATGATTTTATTTCCGTAAAGCTATATTTGTTACGGCCGCGAATCATATTTTAACCGACATCCTAACACTGACCTGCAAATTGAAAAAAACGGAAGGAAATTTGAATTTCGCGGGCTACCCTGGCTTCACCTTTAAGTCCCACCTGAATTGACTCCATTCATGAGAATAGCCACAGAATTACTTGTGAACTATTTATTACAATAAAACTTGTTCCAAAAAAAAACAACAACCGACTTCCAGAAAAACACTAGAAAGTGAAAAATAAGGGCCTGCGCCCACTAACGGCACGGCACGGTAAGGGATTTTTATGCGACGAATAGTAATATAACTTAAATGTAAGACGATAAAATCAAATTTAAATTACGGGATGCCTAAGAATAACGCGGCATCGTTGCCGTTGAAATTTCAATTTTACCGTCATACTATCAAGTTTTATTTCTATTCGTGGCTTTAAAATCCCTTGCCGTGCCGTGCCGCCAGTGGGTGCTGGCCCTAACTTTAATTTCGGAAGTCGGTGACTTTGGATATGTATTTTAATTTTTTATCACCGCCTTCCGAAATGAAAGATATTTTTCCACTTTGTAGTGTTTTTCTGGAAGACTTTTTTTTTTTTGGAAAAAGTTTTTATTTTTCACTTTTTAGTTATAGTACACCAATTCGAAATTACCTCATGCGAGAGCAGCAATCGCAGTTGATTTGCTGTCATTTTTTGAAGAGTTCCGTTGTCTGTCTCAGAAACTCATTATCAGATCTATTTAAAATTTAAATGGGACCATTTCGGAATAAACCCTTTTCGAACAAAAAAAGAATTTTGCAAATCCGTCTATAAATGACGAAGTTATGCCCGAATATACATAAAAAATAAAACATGTCGAATTGATAACCTCCTCTTTTTTGAAGTAGGTTAAAAAATAACATTACATGGTCCGTGTGTCCGTTCATTCATTATGTTTATGATTTATGGTCAAATCGACCCCTTCGGACGTCTGCTAGGTATGTGACCTTGAGCAATTGACGGTTATCGTCATCTGGGTACTAGGATTTCATATAAAGGGTTATAGCATCTTCATTTATGGGACATAGCTAAATACTAACAGCTGCAAGTCGATTGAAGGCCAAGCTAACGTTTATTTTTATTATCTATTAAGTCATTAGTTATTGACATGATATTTACTCATAACAATATTTTCTATGATGAGTTGTTTCAGGCTTTATTTGGCCTCGACAGTTTTCATTTTATTTGTCGGTATATTGGTATGGCTAGCTGACATTTTGACTAATTATTTAATTAATATTTTGTGTCTCGTAATGTTTATTACATTGCCTATGTATGTATAGAATCAAGTCTATCCGACTAAACAGACAGCTGTGCTGCTGGGGAGTTTGTTCCACCACTTCTTCTTCCCAGCTAAAGCACTAGGAAGTGGTGAAGGGTGGGCGTTTTGGGGGACTGTCTCATGTACTTTGACGTTCGAAAAGTGCTGATTCTCAGCCTAATTTGAATAAATGACTTTTGATTTTGATTTTGCTGCGGACGGTACGTGGATACCATTATCAAGACCCCTCCGTGCCTCGGAAAGCACGATAAGCCGTTGGTCGGGATGCTGTCATTCGTAGATCTTTGACTCCCGAAAGAAAGAATCCCGGAAGTCTGCCAACCAGTCTAACCAAGGGTTATCGTGTTACCCAGTAACTGGGTTGTGGGGGTGAGATAAGCAGTCGCTCCATATAAAATACAGCTGGGTCCGGTTAGACTAGAAGCCGCTCCCTACATAGTTGGGGAAAGGCGAGGCAGATTACTTATTGTAGCTTTATTATGAGCGGTGTGTGTCCATTTTAATTTGCTGTAAAAGTGATACGGTTTCACTTTCAGCTAAGTGCTGGAAACACGGAGCTCAGTGATGCGGGTTAATTTTTACTATTTAGATCTTGTTACACGGAAAAATACTGGTCTTAATCATCATCATCATCATCATCATATCAGCCGAAAGACGTCCACTGCTGGACATAAGCCTCCTCTAAATGGCGGTATTTGCCATAATCGCCACGCTTGGCAGGCGCGTTGGCGATCGCAGTATGGTGGTCAAATGCATAGAGAACGCTACTGCCCATTCTCTAGTAAGTCCCTTAGTCGCCTTCTACGACACCAACGGGAAGAAATGGGATGGTGCTATTCTTTTACCTCCGGCACCACACGGAACTGCTCTTAATGTTTACTACTAATAATAAAGCTGCAGAGTTTGTTTGTTTGAACGCGCTGATCTCTGGAACTGCCAGTCGTATTTGAAAAAATATTTTTGTATTTGATAGTCAAATTCTTGATGAAGGCTATAAGCTATTCAACATCACGCTAGCACTCTTAGGAGCCGAGCAAAAATCAAAAAGCGAAAACGAAGTAGTATCGCGGCGCAAACAAGATGCGATGTGACGGGATCAACTAAACTCTACCCGAATAAGATAGTTGATGATATATTTTTGGACCAATCAACCACATTGTTGTAAGTTGTAACGTGGGCAAAAAAAACCCAGTTTCTAAGTCACCAGATTCAGCAAAACGACATAAATAAAACCATATAAATTGCAAACGTCCGAATTGAGGAAAATAATGAAAGAACCATCAAGGATATAAAAAAGAGCTGTGAGTGTGTGTTAGTTCATTTTGTTACTACGAATGCATCGTTACAATTATGTTTAAAATCCTTCGAAATAGAATGAATACCTACATAAAGTAAAAATAAATGATAAGGCTACAAATATTCGCTGTATGTTTTTGCATCACTATATTTAGCCCTGAAGTTTTTGTTGAAACACATGCTTTGCTAAGAAGAATCGTAATTATCCTTCTTTCTTGCTAATATTATTAATCCGAAAGTTTTGTATTTTTGGATGTCTGTTACTTAAGGCGGAGATTTCTTGAAAACGATCAAAAAGGTGGTTTTTAAAACCAGTGTATCTCTTTAACCGTAAATAATTTTGAAAGCAAAAAAATATACGGTATTTTCAAGTTTATTTTGCATACAGTGATGGAACTTAAAACATAAAACACACTTTAATGCATCAAAAAAATCATCAAAGTCACCTCTTAATTATCTTTAAAATCGGTTTATCCTTCAATAACAATTATAATTGTAATTAAAAATATACCATAAAATTCCAAATGCCAAACTGCATCCAGTTATGGATTATTTATTATTAAATAGTTAATATCTAATTTTATTCGATTTTATTTGCACTTTTACGACATACGTTTGCTCATTTATTATTTGAATTCATTATAACAGATTTTAACCCGTATCGGATTGCAATAAGAACTATTATCGCTCATAACGACATTATTTAAAGTTACCAGGGCCTTAATTACGCAAGTACTGAGCGGATGAAATTTTACATACAGATAGTTTATAACCTGGATTAAGGTGAATCTAGTCAACATTTTTTTCGTACAAACTTCGGGAGTGTATTACTCCACTGTTCGATAATGTACAACAAAAAATAAACATGGTATGGTTTTGTCTCATCATTAATATTGTCTGTACGGAAATAGAATACTGAATTAAGAAGCCATCAAAAAGTTATGAGCCAACAAAGATTCTTTTTCTTGCTAATTTAACGTAACTTTGGGCGTGTTTAAGTAATAAAAGAAGCGTAAAATCTCTAAAACGAAGTCGGTACCGACAAAGCTCAACTATCGAAAAGTTCAATAAACCTTATTGGTCATTGATTTATGCAATGGTTCTTCATAAAACCCGATCTTCCGGAAGATTTCCTTAATTTTTTACGTTCCTGTTTTACTATAAATAATTCTGCATCTCACTCAATAACGTTGTGCGTGTAGACTTGCGTCTAACAGCTCATCGCTGATACTACCTCTGTTGGACACGATGCCTGGTGAGACAGCGTGCTTTTTTTAGCCAGGCCCACCAGTGAGTTCGAGCTTGCGACTAGATTCCCCTTAACAAGGATACTTAGGACTTCTCTCTGAGTTAGTACGTTCTCGTGGGATTTTCGACCTCCACGCGGCCAAAGCCGATGGCAAAATCTAGTAAAGTATACATGATAAATCTGGAAGTATTCGCTGTAGGTTTTGCATACTCATCACTATATTTATAGCCCTGCAGTTTTTGATAAAAGATGTGTTTTGCTATGTGATTAATGTCAATAAAACTGTCTCCATTCATGTATTAATGCGAGTACGGCGTATTCTTTCTCTCGTAGTGAAAACAGCTGCGGCGATATGATTTACCTTACAGTCAGGGTTCTACCAGGGCTGCGGGTTGTTCGAGAGATACCGGGGCCCCTGACCCACACAGGCAACTGAGGGAACACGGGTGGGTTTTAGTCAGTAAAAGTCTGACACGCCCTCCCGCTCCACCCAGAGCGGGAGAAGTTATTTGATGATTTCCCATCCTCAAAAACCAAAAAAACAACAGGGTTGGCAAAAATAAATTAACGTCAGTTTTTATATTGTTTGGGGTCGATGTCGATGCGCTAAAATAGCCCGCGAAATTCATTTTTTTTTTAAAGATTTTTGCAATTTGCAGGTCTGTGTCAGGTATGTTGAATAAAATATGTTTCGCGACCGTCAAAAATATGGCTTTTCAGAATCATAATCATTAATGTCATCAATCCAACCCTCATAAGTTCATACCGTATTCCCGTAAGAAAACTTGAATTGTGGGGGCTACCCTGTCGCTTCCCCCGAAATTTGGTTAATTTTTTACTTATACCTCATCATATCAGCCGAAAAACGTCCACTGCTGGACATAACCCTCCCCCAAAAGGGGGGGTTAAGTCGTATACTTTTGACTACATACGAAAGAAAAACTCCACAATTTTGTCGGGTTTAAGAACCGGCACCCTAATTGTGTCATCATCATTTCAGCCGATACACGTCCACTGCTGGAAGTAGGCCTCCCCCCAAAAAAAATGGGTGGGTTTGCCATAATCGTCATGCTTGGCAGGCGGGTTGGCGATCGCAGTATGGTGGTCAAATGCATAGAGAACGCTGCTGCTCATTCTCTAGTAAGTCCGTTAGTCGCCTTCTACGACACCCACGGGAAGAAATGGGATGGTGCTATTCTTTTACGTGCGGCACCACACGGAACTTAGACTTACTTAGACTTACTTATACTTATACCTACTTAAAAAGAAAGAAAAAGTATTTATTGTGACTCGCATAGGAAGATCACAACTAAACTAAACACAATCGTACAAAAATTATAAAATATTTTTTTTTGGAAATGAAAAATAATTAAAGAATACAGCAGAAAGTCCTGCACGAAGCCAAAAGGCTTCTACCTCAGCATGATGCTGCGACATTTAAAAAGTATCGCAGCGCTGGTATTCTGATAGGGCCCGAGCGATGTGATGTCACGGGCAGTTACAGTACAATATAAATATTCAGTAATAAAGATAGATAAAATGTAATATGTTAGCGAATAAAACAAAATACCGTCAGCGCCAATCGTGACCTCATTATTTGTTAATGCCTGTGTCTGAGGCACTCTGTGGCATCCCTGTGCCAAGGAAAGGGTCGCAAGCGCCGATATTCAGCGAAAATAAATACAAAAAAGCATTATGGCTGTTTATGAGCAGTGCAGTAGTGTAGTGAACATACAATAAAAGTGGTCTATGGTAGTGAATTAAATGGTAAAATAGAAATAAACTAGTGATGTGAGTGCTATTAAATTATGTCTTTTACAAAAGACAAGTTACCAGTGGAGTGAACGAGAACATTCAAATTAATCTCACTCTCTTAATCTTATTGTTCTTCGAGTGTACATACAGGGTGTAAAAGACTTCACGAAGAAGGTGTTTACGCATCCTGTACATCAATCTATATGTCTATCTATCTATCTATCTCTGTTGGTTTAGGTAGTTAAATAAAGGTAATAAAAAAAAAACCACGTGACTCATAGATGCAAAACCTTTTATTTCAAATGTTAAGATCATATTAATTATAGTCATATAATCATAGGCTCTTTTCGGAATCTGAATCAGAATCTGATGAACTATCTATCACATTAATAATAAATCGTTCCGTTGTATCATCAATTATTTTCCTAGCTATAATAACACAATTTAACAAAATCGAAACGCACTCGCAAAATCGTAAATGTCGATTGTTGAGAGCACTGTCAGTCTGGTGTAGTCTTTGGTCTGGTTAACCGACTAAACGTAATACCTGCCACTTCAGTTGCCATACTATACGCCATTATAGAAATAGAATTTTGCCATATATAGAAAAGTAAAACTGTACTACTATACAGTTTTACTTTTCAATTTAGCAAATTCGTTGTATTTCCTAAAAGGTTTAGGGAACCTGTCATTTTGGGCTCTTTACAATAGGCAGATTTCAAAATATTATGTTATTGTAATTAATCTAACAAAAAAATTGTGCACAAGTAGTTACATCTAGGAAAAGTAGTTCACGAATAAATTATAAAGTTTAATATTTATTAATAAAAGAGGAAACTGTCGTATCAATCGAAAATAAATATGATTTTGTTACACCGTATTTTTAAACAAGAAAGTGTCAACTGTAAAGAACCCTTTTTACGATTTGTTTACCTTTATTTAACTACCTAATTTTAATTTAATAATTTTAATAATAATTTATTTAATATAAAAACGTATACAAATAGAGTACATTTAGTCAACTTTACTACTAATTTCACATACAATTATAGTGCCTAAAAATAAACTATTTCTAAAATATTTTTTATTACAAGTGCAATTGATAATGTTTTGGGCATTAGAATGTTAGGTAGCGACCCGCCCGATCTAGGTTTATTCAAACCTGTGTTTCGGGCCATAACCTAAACCTATATACCTAAACCTATGGTGTATAAGTAACTTTGTGCTAAAGTAATTGCTGGGAAGCTACTTTTATTATTGGTGTAAAAATCCGCTGTTAATGGTAGTGCGCATAACATTGTGCATATGGGTGCACGCAACGGTACAGAGATCGTAGCGGTACATTAAGTTATATAAAACATTCCAAAATTGTTTTCGTAAAAAAACGTGGGAACTTTGACCTTCAATATCTCTGTAAGACCGTAACCCTCTCAGATTGGACTGGACCACACCTGCGAAAGTCTTCTCTAAAAAAGAACAGAAAAAAACCGTTGGAACTTTGACTTTCAATATCCCCGTAACCCTCAGACTGGTCTGGCTGGTGGGCTGGTGTGGTCCAGTGCCAAAAAGTAACACAATAACTGGAAGAACAATTTATTTACCTTCGGTTTCGGTAAAGGAGTTATAACACCCGTTATTATTACGAGACTTACGAAGTTGCTACTTTTTGCAAAGTTAAAAATAAATGTAGGTACATCAAGACAGAGTAGGCACCACCCACATTTGGCAGACAGTCGTTTGGCACACAAAAACGTATTCCGTGATTTCTTTTTATTTACCTTATCAACTGCTTATTAAAGGTTGTCTTCTGCCATTTGTTTCTTTATTTAGCCACTTACTTATCCCCGCTATTTAACTCTGACATACATTTCACTAGTGTAAACCACGGAGTAAATACAAAGAGGAGACGCCTTAAACAACTGTGCACTGTGATTCTCGACTAGGTCCTGACGTCATCAAGTAGGCGTGGCTTTAGTCAGTGTATTGTTGGCGTTCGTCCTGTCAAGTAACAAAAACACAGGGCCGTAATTGGTCTCCAATTATTGTACCGAATATCCCGCGGCTGTCTCATAAATGGAAATACTCACAAAAAATACAATCTCCTATAGATTAAATATTCTATTTAAAATAATTTTTTAAAGTACTTTCCCTCCGTGAGACAACTATTATGGTGCATACATACTAGTTGTCTCACGGAGGGAAAGTAAAGAACAACTGCCATACTGTATGGTAGTTGTTGTTTACTTAATTAAAAGTACTTAAAGCCTATCTAGTTTATTATTTAAATTTTAAATGATGTATGTTCTAGATTTCTTTCCGAAGATAATCTAAGGCAGCAATGTATTACAAATATTAATATCACTATTTCAATTTAAAAAATACATATCAAGTTGGCTCGCAAAATGAATATAAAAAAACGGAGTAAGTAACTTACTCCCTGGTACGAAAATTCTGAGTACGACCCTGTTGCATCCTGCACTTAGTGACATCTAGTGTGAGATGCTTACGTCACTACAAAGTAAAATCTACAGAACGAGCGAGTAGTTTTACCATTGACCGGTAGATGGAAAATAAAGAAGTAGGCGGGATCTAACACCCCCTCACCCCGCAAATTGTCACGCGTTGTTCCTTAGGGAAATCTAATTACACCACCTCCTCTTTGTATTTACTCCGTGGTGTAAACGCACTTAGTCATAACTACTTTAATTTTAAACCGCGTTATCTTGTACTAGGGTTCATTAGCTTCAAAATACATCAAACTTCTTCAAAGTTCCTAACATATCCTGATTTAATTATGTAATTTTCCTTATCTGTGACGATGTCAATCACCATAGTGACGACAGTGGCACGTGCCGATCTTATGTGCAACATTTTCTTGTTGTACTTTTAACCCTACGTCAACCAGTATCATGGCCGGGTCATGTTATCGGGCTACTTTTGGCAGGGTTTATCGCTCACACGCTTCGCAGTGTCAGTGATAATGATTTTTAATTACTAGAGTAAGGCCTCTTTGATATCAATGACCAGTAGTAAGTTCTTCGGCGGTTAATCTCGTCTTTGTCTTGACTTTGAATTTAAATTTCGAACCTTCTAGTGCAGTGACATGGCTTGAAAGTGTCATGCGACGCACGTGTCTTTTCTATATTTAAATTGTATGAATAATACCCTTCACAACACATTTTAACCCTAGGTAACTACAACGTTTTCGATTGCCAAAGATTATTTGCAATGGAAATAATAAATAGTAGGTGAACAGCACGACAGGCGTCACCAGTTGTTTTCCTCACAATTTATGTTTTATAAAAACCACATCACGAGATGTCATATTATTAGATGTGATCTAACTGAATTTATAAAAATATAGCGTTAATAAACAAGGGACCAATCACTTTTATAATTGGCATGAAGTACCGCGTAACGTAACGAAAAAAGTGAACGCACTGAGATGCGTTTGCGCATTAGAAATATTTGATTTATAATTTACCTACTTCTGAAGTCATACTAAAAAGTAAGAAATAAAAAAACTTCGTTTGTTTTCAATAATATATATAAGGTGTTAAAAAATTAACTGCAAGAAAAGTAAGAACTTGTTTAGAATTATAAATAAAAAATATTGGCGAAAAAAAGATTTCAAAATAATAACCCGTTTCCGAGATATGCGATATTTTCACTTCGCACAAAATTATTGAATATGCGCACTGTACACCGCACGCGCGCCGGCGCTGGCGGCCTAGGACACCGCGGCCGCCCCGCCGCACACTGGTCCCAAATTAAAAAAAAGTGGACATTGATAGTAGACCGCTGATATTTTTTTTTATTGTTGATACAATGATAACAGATAAGGCAAAAAAATATTATTGTCCTACTTCAAATACTTTTCTGTAAAAAAAATATTTCTTTTTTTTTTGTATGGGAGCGATTACATTTTACTCAATTTCTCAAAAACTTTAAGCGATGTCGAGATGGCAATCACATATGTTAGAAAACTAATAATTCTGAGTATTTGGCTCGAAGAAACTTATTGCGTACTTTCGAGATAATAGTGACAGAAAATAACATTTTTTTTTAATGTAAATTTTTTGCTTTTTTTTAATCATAGCCTTACTTTAGCACATAATTATAATGTATGCGTAATGTCAAATAAGTAAAAAGAGACTTCTCTGTAAAAGAGGTTATGGGGGCTCACTAATGACTGAAAAGCTATGACCTTTCTGAAGGAGTACTTTCATCAGTTCTAAAAAACAATCAAAATGAAGACATATTAAGCTGCAAACATAAAGTTGAATATGTTCACAAACGATTCTGAAAAAATATTATGGTGAAAGATTAATATTTGGGTCTATATTCTCTTGAAAAATCTCTATTTCCTCGTTTTCCAACGAAAGCAATTCATTGTTCAAGATCAAAGCACTAGCCTCTGGAAACAACTGTTTATGTAAACGAGCAAACTTTGGTTTGATATGGCTGATGTAAGGATCTGAGCTAATTAGAAAGCCGTGGATAATGTCTAAATTAGTCTGAAATCTACCGATTTTTCTTGTATGTGCCATTCTAACATTCCGGAAATCTTTATTCCTCGCTTCGGAAGCTTCTTCGGAAAGCATGCCTATCGGAATAAAGGAGAAATTTTCACAAATATCAGCACCGTGTATCAACAATTTATGGACACTTGAAGGCATGTAATACCATGGATATAAGTTTACATATAGCATTGCTGTTTCTTTACAATATTCCCTAAACAAGTTGGTATTAATAAGTTGACCAGATGAAATTGTTTGTAAAATGACTGCAAATCTCTTGATTAAATCAGGGTGGATACCCGTTATTTCAGCAGATACTTCATAATTTTCAAAAAACCTTCTTGCCGTGTTACCGTCATTGGTTGTACCAAATCCCTGTTTTACTATGTCAATTAACAAACCAGTTCTTTCCCGGAATTCTTCTTGTGTCAAATTCTTTTTAATTTCTTTTAACAATTTATCTTCTTTTCGTGCAGCCCACTTTTTGAAGTCTAAGTTGTACGAAATGTGTAAAATACATTCCATACATCTTATCCACATATGAAGCGAAGACAGACCATATTTATACATATCTTCTCTGATGAGTCTTTTGGATACAAAGTCCAAGTCATTCATTTTGCTAGGTGGGGTATTGCAAATATTACAAACAGCTGCAGAAGAAGTATTGGAAATCACAGTAGAAATTTTCCCATCAATCATAGTCATGTACAAATCATGTTTAATATCAAAATTATCTACAATTGTGGGAACAAGATTACGAATTTCTTCCTCTAAGGATGCACTTTCCTTCTTTATCAATTCATTTGTTTCTTTTGCAAATATAAAGCCAATTGGACGACAATAGTTTGTTGAAGAGGGAGCAGGATTTTGCCACAAGATAGTACCACTCTCTTCTTCCAAACGAAGCGGAACCAAACTAATCATGAAAACTGAAGAATCGTCAATTTTAGTGTCGGAGTGTGACTTTTGTTTATAATTACTTTGAGAAGATGACCCGTCAAAACCCCATTTGCTTATTAGTTTTAGCGATTTTTTGTCGGCAGAGTTGTGCTGAATTGTTTTTAATATCCTATTAGTTGTCAAATCTAGAAGCGATTGAAGTCTTATCTTAGCATCAGATTCAGTTACAGTTATGTCTGACTCTGGAGGATAACAAGTTTTTTTAGCTTCCAGGAGCTTTTGATAGGATGGAAGACCATACATTTTCTCTGAAGCAAGAATAGTTCTTAAATTTCGATATTGCCATTTTGACAAATTTGTTGAGGTGTAAAGCGCTAACGTTTTATCATCTGGTAAACACGGTTTGTCAGTCTTTTTAGCGAATAGTACATCATATACCATCTCACATTTTTCCTTGTTTTGGCTGAGTTCGTTTAATATAGCTGCTAATTTTGTTTTTTTAGACTCTTTTAATTTGGCACATAAAGCATAAACTAATTCCTCCTCTGTGTGATCTAGAAGTGTTAGAGAACGCCTTTTCTTCTGTTTATCAGATATATCAACAAATGGTTTTTTACTTGTACCATAACTTAATTGATGAGTATCCACTTGCGTTTCGAAATTTGGAATTACTTCCTCGGCAACTTTAAAAATGCTGCTTAAATCGATATTTTGACATTTTGGCCAAACTATTTGGGATTGTAACCAGTCTGAATTTTTGTTAAGAAAGGTCTTTTGAGCTCTACTGGAAGCAGACCATCTTTTTGAGATATTACTTGAAAAATTACGACAAAATAATTTAATATTACTCAAATCTTCGGAAGACAATTCAACACCAATACGTTCAATAAGGGCATTAAATAAAAATTCGACATTTTTAAAACCACCTCCTGATTTAAGAACAACGTATAAGTCTAAGTTGGTGACAAATGCGGACATATTATAATTTTAAGGAAAATTGAAAACAAATTAGAATCAAAGATATCAAAGACAAAGTGACTTTGATTTTAACAAAAAAAATTACGAAAACAAATTCGACGAAAGAAAGACAAACAAAAATTATTTGATTTTAAAATCCAAAGATTCAAAATACAACAATAACAAAACAAACAAACAACAAGCATTTCTTCAAGCGCACAGAAAAAATAAGGACACGTCTTATCGCAACCACATTTAGTTGTACACTGAGTGAGGTGTACGCGCGCGATTCGTGACCGTATTACGTTACGTCATGAGAGGCGGCCATCTTGTTATCCCGGCAAACTCGCGTCGAAGCTCCATTTTGCTGGCCACCGGACCTATTGCGATATGAGTAAGGCTATGATTAAAAAAAAGCGAACAATTAACATTAAAAAAAATTGTTATTTTCTGTCACTATTATCTCGAAAGTACGCAGAGATAAGCAATAAGTTTCTTCGAGCCAAATACTCAGAATTATTAGTTTTCTAACATATGTGAATGCCATCTCGACATCGCTTAAGGTTTTTGAGAAATTGAGTAAAATGTAATCACTCCCATACAAAAAAAAAAAGAAATATTTTTATAGAGAAAAGTATTTGAAGTAGGACAATAATATTTTTTGCCTTATCTGTTATCATTATATCAACAATAAAAAAAAATATCAGCGGTCTACTATCAATGTCCACTTTTTTTTAATTTGGGACCAGTGTGCGCCGGCGCCGCACGCGTGAGTCGTTCACCCCTGCGGTACGACACGCGACGGCGCAAATTCGTAAACAGCTGATTCTAATTTCCCCATCACATTTCTCAGACTTTGGACTGACAAATTATCGAACTACTTACAAATAGCATATTTTAATGTACATAAATGACTGTTTAAATTAAGTTAGCTCGATAAGTTGGTATGTTTAAAAAATTTGAATCAACATATTTACAGTAATTTAAAAACTATTTACAAGAAGTCTTAATTTTTACCTTATTTACAAAAGGTGCTGGAAATGTTCACCGTTTTGTCTAATGCATAAGTTAGCACGACGTATTACGTTTCCTTGCACTGCGATTAATGTGTCTCTGTCACTTTTAATTGAATCAAATGCACTAATTATACGAGTTTTTAATTCGTCCACGTTTTCAATGTTGTTGCCACTATGTCCATACACTAAGTCTTTCACTCGACCCCAAAGATAAAAATCTAGAGGCGTTAGGTCGGGCGACCGAGGCGGCCATGCAATAGGCCCAGCGCGGCCTATCCAATGGTTAGGATAGGTAGCATCTAAATACGCACGGGCACCTCGGTGGTAGTGTGCGGGCGCTCCATCATGCTGGAAGTAGTGGTCCCTTGTTTCAGCAAGAGAAACTTCTTCCAGCATCTCTTGCACAGACTCGAGCAGGTGCAGATATGTTTCGCCATTAAGGCGTTCCAGGAAAACGGGTCCGAGTACCGTCTGCCCTATGATTCCAGCCCATACGTTTACTGAGAATCGATGTTGAAAATGGTCAGGGACCACAGCTCGCGGGTTTTCGTACGACCACCAGTGAGCATTATGGATATTAAATAACCCCACTCTACTAAAAGTCGACTCATCTGTCCATAGAATTTTTCGAGGTTCTTCCACCAACCACCTACAGAACCTTAACCTTGGCTCGTAATCTGCGGTAATTAGTTCCTGTACTCTTAAAAAGTGGTATGGATGTTGACCTTCTTCACGCAACACATTCCACGCAGTAACATGACTTATTCCTAGGTCCCGACCTGCGTCACGTGTGCTCGCATGTGGATTGTCGTTGAAGTAGTCCAGCACTCGATCTTCAATGTCACCGGAGAGCCGTGGCCTACCGGCCTACCTACCTATCTGCTTGATGAGGACGAAACTGGCCATAGTCTAATAAGCGCTGGTAGACTCCTAGGATTGTTTGGACAGCAGGCACTCGTCGTTGGTGACCATACAGTTCACGGTAACGGTTACGTGCCGCAGCTAAACTTTCACCAGTCATAATGTAGCACACTACCATATCTAAGTACTCTCGATTGAAATACGTAAACGGCATTATTAAAAGTATTCGCGAAACTGCGCGAACGCACGTATTTGGCGTAATGACACGGAATCACACCCTTAACGCGCGACGGATATCGGACGACTAAACGGGTCGGGAAGGGGTAGCGAGAGCTGTGGGAAGAGAAGCGGGCGGCGGGGGAGCCGCTAGCGAGTCGCTCGCGCGCGGTACAATGGCGGCCCAAGCCGCAAGCGCAGCCCTGCGTACAGCGCACAAAAAATATTTTAATAAATTGTTTTATTTATGTGAAAATATAAAAATGCCCAAAAAAAATTTTTTTTTTAAATTTGTTTTCGGTTTTCGATGTCGAGTAAGTGGACGAAATTCTTGCAGTTAATTTTTTAACACCTTATATACCGACTTCTTCACGTGACTAGAGGGCTGGCCTATCTTAAAATTTTTATTTAAAAAAAAATCAGCATTGCCATAAAACGTGGGAATGCTGCTAGCATTTTCGGCACATTTACCGTTGACACCGATGCAGACGATTTTGTTTTATTTCCTACAATTCTTTTCTTTTTTATATGTATTATAAGACTTCATATTTAAATTAAGTAAATATTTTAATACCTACCCATAACAATTCTAAAATCTGTCCCGTAGCAACAAGTATCTACATACACAAGAGTAATGCATCAAGGTTGCATGTTGCACATGATTGATTTGTGCCCTTATTGACTCAACATTGTGCCCATTGAAATCTATTGAACCGTTCAGTGACCATTAAATGTTCTCGCTTGACGGATACTTGACATATCAATTGACTGTCGATGACGTGTCAAGGCGTCAATTTACTTGACGAAACATAAAACTGCAACTTTGTGTTGAACTTGCTATAGGTCAACATACTAGTGTTACAGTGATAAGGTTAAAAAAAAAAAACGTTACATATTTTCGAAAAACTCTCTAGTTCATTGCTTCATTAAAATTCTGTTAATAGAGGTCTATTAAGAGGAATACATGCCGTGGTGGTGCCGGACGTAAAGAATAGCACCACCCCATATCTCTTCCCGTGGGTGCGTAGGAGACGACTATGGGACTTACTAAAGAATGCGCAACAGCGTTCTCTATGCATTTTACCACCATACTGTGATCGCCAACCCGCCTGCCAAGCGTAGCGATTATGGCAAAACCCTCCATATTGGGGGAGACCTATGTCCAGCAATGGACGTCTTTCGGCTGAAATGATGATGATGAAGAAGAATACACGTGCTCTTCTCGAATGAAAAGTATTTCTTTCTTATCCTTCAAATACTGTTTGTTAATTAACCAAACCAAAACTCCAGCCTATAGATTTATAGCTATCCTCCTAAGCATCTCAGAAAGACATCATACCGTAGTACTGTGATCTAAAATCATTAACCACAGTATGTGGCAAAACCAAATGTTGGCTGGTCGCTCTGAAAATCCAATCTCCTTATGAATATTTCAACTCAAAACCAAACTCTCACAAACAAACCATCGTACTATACAATAACAATAATTTTATTAACACTCACAACATAATACCACACATCTTCAATATTTCGGCTATATTACGTGTATCTACATCAGCGAGGGATGTGAGTTGGGATGACGCAGCTAGGCGCCAAGCCAACTATCCGAGAGACCGAGAGTGAAAGCAACGCCGTCTGCATCCATTATGTCTTATGTCGTCTACAAGTGACAGACATGATGTGCTGAAGTGAATTACGTTCCGGGTTTTAAGTCGTTTTACGTTTCATAGTAGAGCATCTTTGGGTATTCCGCCTGTTTCGATCAACGGTAGGCCTTCGATTCGATTACGAACCGAATCGATTGCAAATTATTGGCGTAATTGAATATTTATATGATTGCAATGATTCGTGGATTGATTTGCCTATATCAGGAGGCAGGTAGGTCTTAAAGGAAAAATTTAGAGCATCCATCTTGTTGTAGTTGAAAATCATGAAAGATCGAAACCTTTTTTTAATTCAGATAGGCATTGAATCTTGTTTCCACATCGATTGGTTGTTATTCCTATCCTGAACCTCAAATTAAAATGCAGCTAACAATTCTACAGACAGACTTCCTATAAAATCTATAAATCAATATGCGTATTCTTTTCCGACATCTGACACTGAAATTCCACCAATAGGTTTCGATTAACTATTGTTTAGAACCAATCAAATAGGCTATTGTGATGAAGTACGTGACCTACGTCAACGGTATCCTTGTATCTAATTAGTTGTAGACTAGGCGAGAGTATATAAAGATCTTCATCATTGTTGACATCAGAGTCCTTCGTCATACGATAGTAACTTCAGTGGACTTGCACTGCGGTTTCTATCTAATTCTAGTTGGTCAACTTTTCTTGATTTTTTTTAGATGGTATAGATTGAAGCTTATTTTATTTAAGTCTTATTCAATCGATTATAGGTTATACTTCCTCGCACTCAACCTCTTCAACGCCTTGTTCACTATTTTCTGCCGTTTTACTATCTAGAAGACATGAACGTTCTGTTGTGTATTACTATTAACCCAATCAAACAAAGAAACTATAACCACAATAATATTAATTAAGCACTTATTATTTTTATGGCAACAATAGTACGTACCGTATTCAATACACTATGTGTTTAATAGTAAACAATGCTAATTGTTAATCGCTCCCACTTGCAGCACGTGTCATGTGTATGTCATATATTGAAATTAGCTAGTGTAATAAAACGTGCGATTATAATATAGGGCAATTAGTCTGCTGGGGAGTTTGTTGCGCCACTTCTTCTTCGCAGCTAAAGCACTAGGAAGTGGTAAAGGGCGGGCGTTTTGGGGGGACTGTCTTATGTAATTTTGACGTTCAAAAAGAGCTGACTCCCAGCCTAGTTTGAATAAATGACTTTTGATTTTGAAAATCCATATCCATCCAAACCATCAACTGATGCAGAGTTAATTTGACTTCATGTAAAATCGTCTCTACTCCTAGTTTGATTAGTAATCTTTCACAGTTTTTCCCGTTGACATCAGTATTCTCATGATTTATCCATGCCTGATGTCCTATTTTATTTTCACTGGTTAAATGGTTATAGTTTTACGGTTTGCTGCATTCTTCCAAGCATCAGTTACTGTTCTACACTTTAAATTATACTAGTACTGCATGTTCACTATTTGACATGGTGTCCTGCAGGGCAATTAATTGCGTAGCACACTAACCTCTTATTTATAAACGCTGCTTAAAGTTAAGAGATGTTTAAACGTTTATAAATAAGGGGGTAAATGTAGGAACGGCTTTTATTTTGACAGTTCAACAACATTCATTGCGTTATTAACTTTGTTGAGCAGACAATTTTTTCCAACAAATTAAGCAATGGATTAGCAATATCGTTCAAAATGATTCAGATTGTGATTGATAGTATGTTACGGAATGAGGGTGCTATCTGTGACTAGAGACCACCATCGCCGAAAGTGGTGGGGAGTCTCGGATGCAGCGACGAGGTGTCAACTTTTCTAAGAGAGAAGCCGAAGCGAAGCCGGTTTTAACTTACTGACTTATCAATAAAAAATACTTAGGTACTCATCAATCTTAAATTAATATAGGAATTGGTACAAAGAATCGAATACAATAAAATTGAACAGCTAAAAACCAAATAAAATGTGCAATATTCCACCATCTCGTTCTCGCTGAAGTATTTTTCTATATCTGTCTCTGTCATAACCCATTGTACAGCGGCTTGCTCTCGTCCATATCAAGCGTTACCACGTGTCCTAAAGTGACATCTTGACGGGATGGGTATTGTATGAATTTTTAGTTCCCGATTATGACGTTTTGGCGCCGGTTTAATGTAGAAATTTTTGTTTTTGGAATGCAAAGCTAAAATAAGCGATTTTGTTACTTGAATGTTATGGTGAATTAAATACCCGTAGTGTAACTATAGTTTTTGCCAATAGTAGACACTAGTGACGCGCCATTTTTTAAAAGCGGTGGAGTTGCGAATCACCGAAGGGAAGCCGGTAGGGATCGTGTTGTATGGTCCTTTCGCCACTGCTCGGATGTGTCTTACCAATACCAATATCACACTTGAAAATGTTATAAACTTTATAACTAAATATTGTACGTGTTACTTTAAGGAATAATGATCATTCGAAAATTTTGCTAATTTCAGTAATGAACCTAAATATTCCCCACAGAAATCCGCCACAATATTAGCATTAGGTAAAGGGAAAGATATCGAATTGTTATTATCCGGAATAAAATAACGAAACGAACGAACGAAATCGCAAATGAAACACAAAATAAATTATGAAACATTAAAAAAGAAATAATATCACGTCACCGAGAAATTAAGTGTTCTTTAGTCACGCGACTATCATTAAAATTGGCTTTATTTCAAAATTCATCAGTACACCCACTGGGCCGAAATCAGGGAAACTCAACCATTAATTTTTCCCACAAACACGAATATCGACTACTAAATTTTCCAGTCGTGTAGGTTGGAAAAAATCATAAAAAGAACCTAAAAGAATCATGAATATAGAAGAGGGAAAAAGAGGCCGCGGACGACCACCAATAATTTGGCTACAAATAGTAATGATAGCGAGCAACACAAAAAAAAGAGACAACCCACAACCGTACGGTGTGGCGCAGAAGTCTAAGGGCTGACCCCAAATAAATTGGGATAATAGTCATGAGAAAGAAGAAGAAGAGGTTGGATACCCCTGACAAAGGCGTTATTTTGGTGGAAACGCTACGGGAACGTCATTTGACGTAAAATATTGGTAGTCACATTATGCTTGCCGTCACACTGACTAGTAAACAGATGCTCTTTGAGTCTTTTCCCAAAACATTACTTAATTGACTATAATTTCGGGGACTTGTTTGCTGGTCATCAATTCTCTTTGAGAACATGCCACTTAAACTACATCCCATTTAGGTAAAAAAAGCTGTTTTGTGATGAAGAGTCAAAATTGTAAGCATGAAACGAAAACGCCAAAGGGAAAAGTAAAACATATTTACATTTCAAAGTGAATTTTGTTTTAAAAATGAACGCACAAGTCCGGTAGAAAATTTCAAAAGCTATCGTGTTTATTTCTCCAGCATGAAAACATTTCTCTTTGACTACACGAACGAGAGCGTGCTTCCAATGGAAACTCACTGTAGTTTGTGTACAAACAGACGGAAACTTCCATGGACGCCTGTAAACACCGCGTGTGATGGGGTAATCCTCGGACTCCTAGAATACACACGTAATATTTGGCCAAACGTTGGCTGTTTGACTCGATTGGCGTCCAACGTTTGATCTGTTGAACGAGTTATTGCGTCTGCGTCATCGTTTACTACCAGATTTACGTAGCTGTCCTAAACCGCAAACATTCGCTCTATAAACCCATCTTCTCGTTATCCATAACTAGCTTTTGCCAGCGGCTTCGCCCGCGAAAATTGTCCCACAGGAACGTACCTATTACCGGAATAAAAAGTATCCTATGTGTTCCAGGTTATAAACTATCTGTGTGGCAAATTTCATCCAAATCCGTTCAGCCGATTTAGCGTGAATTCAAACATACTTACAAAATTTCAGATTTATAATATTATTATAATTTATAATATATAGTAGGATGATATTTTCTTTCTCCGGAAATATGTGAAATTGCAAAAAAAAACTTTGTCTGAATCACTGATCAATGTCCTTGACTGTCTGGCTTATCACATCATGTTAATGATCGATGGATTGAGTGCATTCACATGTTATCAGTCATCATTTATAGCGGTGCCCTGTTTCGAGGCGAAACTTGGAACTAAATGTAATGGACCAACATTAAAGGCCAATCGAAAGTGGAAAACATTTGAGCAACTTCTGAACTACATATATTATTGTCTTTCCTAGCTTTGTACTCTTATAAGTACTCTTCATCATGAATAATGTTAATAATTCTAAACTGTGTGAATAATAACCCTTTCTTTGTTTATAACTAAAAACTATCAAATAGAATCCAGACATACTAAATTACAATTCTAATTACGGAGTGTTTACTTTTTCTTGATCAATATATTAATTGGTTGGTCCGGAACTTTCTCTGGTTTGTTTCTAAATAAACTGCAGTGCTCTGTATCCTTTATATACATATATCTGTATTGTTTTGTATCCAATAGTTCTACTGCTGGCATCAAATCAGAATATATTTAGACTGGGTTCGTTAACCAAAACATTATCGTAGCCCAATATTTTTGTCATAAAATTGTCATCTAGTTAGCGAATGTTGTCTAAATCTTCTCAAAAAGATTGGTGTCTATTTAAAAATATAAATCTTTTTGCAAAATTATTTATATGTAACGGAAAAAACAGCAATTTATTATTGTAATAGAAAAAATGGCCTTGTTCTATTAGCGGATAGAAACAAAATCACGACTTTAGTATTTGTACACACAAAGCTAGTTACCCACAATGCTTATTGATGCTGTAATCGTTAATTTAATGGGGTTATTGTGGGTTCCACCTCCTTTAGGAAATCACCAGAATCCAATAACGTAATAAACGCTTAAAGATATCGACATAATAAAGTCCAGAAGGTCAACTTTTTTCGCATTTTACAGAACTTGTATTTATTGTAGCCTGTGAACCAAAAATTTTAGTATAATGACCGCTGTATTATTGTTTAAAGTGAAGGGATTTATTATTTTATATTTAGCAGATTCTAAAGATCAAGGCGGAGCAATATAGGATTCGATGTCAGTCTTTTTTTTTTGTATACCCGATGTGGGGTCGTTAGTAGCATGTTCATTCCGCCCTATCATGTGTATTTTGCAAAGAAGATACATAAAATCCGAGTGACTATAACTGAACTAAATATAAAGCTTGGTAGCTATGCTTAAATCTGGGTCACGCTTACGACGCATTTCAATATGAAAACACACCGCCTAGACTGTTTGATTCTACAGTAGCAGAATCGACACGTGTCTTGCACATAAACACGTATCTGCCTGAAATGTATCCCGTTAGAGACTATACAAACTGATAATAGTAGCCTTCAACGCTACTAGTGTTTGCTCTACTTCGGATAATCTTATAAAACTTATGTCCAAATCCTCAGAGCTTCCGGATACTTTCGATGGAAACAAGCAAGATTTATGAGTTCGTTCCAACTCGCCAACTTTTTGGCCAACATCTCGTCTGAGCTCAGACGTCCTTGTGAATGCCCCTTACCCATCGATTTGTTTACCTCGCCGGTAAAAACGTTACATCGGATTGGGTAGGCGTTATGTCAGGTATTTTGAGACGTTCGTCTATTACGAGGATAGTCGGAGTAGTTTTTGTTAGCACTCAACATTCTATTGTCAGCTTTTATTTTATCGTTTGCGTGACTCATTGTAATAAATTCAATAGTTTATTCATTAGCAAATGGTTCTTGAAAATCGGTTTCTTCTTCTGCTTGTCAAACAACCTTATACCCTGACGAATTTTTCTACTGTTTACTTAAACGCCTTTCTTAGAGCCAAAACGAAAAGGCACGGCTAACTCTTAATTTATTCAATTCTTTAAAACTAGAACAAAGACTTTAGTATCGACTTATGTGTCACTGCCTTATAGCATAGTACCCGCCACTTACCAACAAGACTCCCCCTGAGGGTGGTGGTGCGAGGGTTTGGGCGAGGGTAAGGTCAAGGTAGTCGCTGTCACGCATGCGCACTGCACTCCAAGATGCTGATGCAGCATTCCATGTAAGCATGCATAGCGCCTTCTTGTATAATGTTCTATCATCGAAAACGTACGCTAGAGAAGCTCTTGTGGAGGTGGAAAATTTGAATTCTGATGATTTCGAGCTTTGCGTCTGTCTGGTCAGGGTACTTTGATTCAAGGGAAGGAATATTGAGTGGTTAGGATTATTCGCGTCGATCATTCAGATTTCTGTCTCCAATTTTTTATTTCTTGTTGTGAGTCATCAAATCTTACGTGTCTTGCGATGCGAAATAAGAAATCCTCATTGCTATGGCCTACCTAACAAAAATGATCACGACGTTCACGGATGATATAACGACCATGGTTCAATGGCCAAACATGGATAACAAAAACATTGATGTCTACAAAAAACTGTCTTCATTGAATGCTGAGAGGAATAGCTAATAATGTGCGTCTTGGGTTCCGGTAGGGGCCAGTTTTTAAATGGTCTTCAAGGTCGATTGTCTAGCTGTCAACTGAATTATGTATAAGAGTTATGTAACTTTAATTTTGGCTCTAACAGTTTTTCGCCTGTCTTTGTCTCATGTATATTTTTAGATTTTGGCAATTCTTTAGCCATACGATTCTTTATTTTTAAAGTAATTTATGAAGCGGATTAGTTTGTTCGTAAGGACTTTCTTTAAAAAGGCGAAATTGATTGGCATGACAATATTCAGGCTGAGCATTTTGCTCACAATGGCCACTAAACACTAAGACTTTTGCAGTGTTGAAATTGCTTCCAACAATGTTTTCAGCCAACTGTGTTGCGACACCTGCAGCCGCAATGCTTTGTGCAAACATTTAACTACCGCGTGTTACATTCAGTTTACCTCGCGATTCAGGGTCTTACTTATTTTTGTTAAAGTCAAGGTACCATAGATTTATGGAACAATCTTTATTAAATGACTATCGTTTGCCAGGGGCTTCGCCCGCGTGGAGGTTATCCCACGGGAACGTACTACCAGGATAAAACTATCCTATGTGCTAGTCGAGGTTATAAACTATTAATGTGCGAATTTTCATCCAAATCCGTTCGGCCGTTTTTACGTGATTGAGTAGCAAACATTCAAACATGTATCTATACATACAAACTGTCACATTCGTAATAAATCTAGCTATCTACCTATCTATACTATCTTACTAGATTGTAGGACTAGTAGTATACTTAATATAAAATAAGGGGACAATTTGGAGCAGCTTCAGAGTGTGCATCGTAAAGCATGATGTGGATCTGCTAGCGAAATTTTATATGAGCACTGAAATCTTTCGGAGTCCCACCTGTTGGGTTGATACTGCCAGACTGCTAAACCATTCTGTTTCTGTGCTTCCTCTTCCCAATATAAATGTGCAATGCCCCCTTTATGCAGTAAATCGTAAAGAGATCGTTTACTTTTTACTAAAATGTATATATGTCACCGTAAAATTGTAAATACCATTACATTATAATCTATCTTGCGAGATTGTGAACCGTAACATACTGCTTACAATTTAACGCTTTATTTTTCGGTAGATTATAATCTATTTCGATAGATTTCGTGAAACCGTCAAATTGTGAACTGGTATCAAGACGGATAGTACCTTGCGCTATTACTAAATAGAACTATTTTGGAAGTAGCGCTCGCCGGCCGCTGCCGCGGCACCGCTCGCTCGGCTCGCGCGCGGTTTGTCGCAATTCTAACCTAACCTAACCTATTCGGTCGGTAAGCAGTATGGTGCAGTTCACAATTTATCGACAGTTTATAATCTATCTCATGGTTTGTATGGTGACATAAACAAACATTTGGAAAGTGTAAGCATCAAGCAATGGCGGGGCGTGCAGTATCAAAGTAGACAATCTCTACCCATAGGTCCTGTCAAATTTACTTAAGTAAGCGAGAAGTATATCCATCTGCCAATCTTCAAGATTCTGCCAGCATGCTCCAGTATCACTTATGTCACCTATATCCCACCTTTTCATATTCATATGGTTTTAGAAACTAATATTAGTTTGTCCGGCATTACCGGGCGTCATCTAAATAAATAGGGTTTATGGGCGAATGCCAATTTCTGGTTACTTCGCTAGTGTGTCAAAGCTCTATAATCCTTGGAGTATTTTTGGGCATTTTACCCAATTATAATTGACACCATATATTGCGTAGGTAGCTTTTGGCAAAAGATGTAAGAGGTGCTCAGTGGATTTACAGCTGTCACCAATCCACTTTGCATTAATCTTATTGTCTTCTTATTCGAAAATGTCAATGTCAAGATGAGATTAATACCTGAAGACCTGCGCTACCATATACAGGTAATGCGAGAGTATTTTTGTAATAATTTCGTTGTGTTTTATTACATTTGCTTTGTCCTTGCAATGGGACTTTCTTATCGTATTTCTCCTGCACACGTGTTGCTTTTCGACAATTTTGTTAGCAGTTTCTATTAATAATTTTAGTCAATCATTCAATAGGCACGTTCCTTTAATACGCTCGTGCAGTAGGTAATTTCTTTTACTGTTTACACGAGACTCGAAACTAAATTGTTTCTACCCCCTATTACCTTTTATGACAGAGACTTCTATTAAAATGTTGTTTTATTTGGACAACATTTTTGAAATACTGAATGTTATGAACAAAGCATTTTTAATCGCAGTTTCTTACTTTCTTACCTACCTTACACAATAATTTACTACGGCAATATCTAAGGTACAATAAATGCAGCTATAGACGGTAATAGCTCTTTAGAATATTTTTCCTTTCATAAAACTAACACCACTTCAGGCGGTATGCTTAAAACATATAAACCATTTCAACTAAAGTAAGCTATGTGTTTTATGGTCTCTAACCATTGCGCAGTTAGTGCCACAGACTTATTACTACGGGTCATGTATTATTATACAGGATAAGTTTTTATCCAGTGCGCAAACTGTAGCCATGAATTCAGCTGTTTCATAGAAAAGTGCAATACCTACGCGGTCAAAATGTATGGATTAGCTGATTCTTTTTTGTATAACCGATGAAAAATTTCTGCGCTGGGGGTCTAGAATGGCATGCTGAATTCATGGTTACAGATTGCGCACTGGATAAAAACTTATCCTGTATTCAAATGCGTCATATCTGCCCCACTATGTCAGCTTCAATCAAAATCAATAAAGCCATCCAAATCATAACGCTATCAACCTGTATTCCCTAATGTAGGTAGGTATTAACTCCCCCAACCCTCGAGGAACTGCGCAGCATTTTCATCTGTTGTAAGCGTCTAGAATTCTGTATTCTATCTATCTATATGTTACGGGCAATTTGATAAGTCCGGGCACTATTAATAATGGCCGGACTGTATTCATAATGCTCGACTCAATTGGGCAATGTGATTAAAACAGCATGATTAATCACTTCTCCCGGCCATTATGAATAATGCCCACCCTATCTTGGGCAAAGTAATAAAATAGGTGAACAGTAGTGTTTTTGTTTATTAAATGAAATTAAACTAAAATAAACTATTGAACATAGTAGTTAAAAAATAAACAGTTATAAATGTAATAACATCAGTAGTTACCTACTTTTATTCTGATAAAAATATTACTTAAGAACAATAGTTTAAAAATGAGTAAACTGAAAAAGTCAACTGAAATGTCTAATAATTAAGGACTGCGCAAGAAAGTTATTAAGTTTAGAATTATTTATTCTTGCAAGATGAGCTTTTGTGACATTTTGAATTGCAAAGAATGTTTGATTTCTTGCATTTACAACGTTTTGAATTGCAGTCACCACTACAGTTAAATGCTGGAAGCCTTGTCCATCAAAATCAGAGTCTCTTCGTGCACATTCTCAAAGAGTAGGTAATATCAACTTTTGGAACATCGTCGATCGAAATGAACTTTTCTTTACACACAGTAAACTCATTTCTGGAGTACTGTTGGTTTAAAATACCGTGTTTAGTTCCTAGTTTGTAAAGTTTTTCTTTTTCGACAGATATAATAATAGCAATTATATTACGAATATCCGTCTTGGCTCGATCTACATCTGGTATCCTTACTCGAACGCTTTGACCTATTTCTGCAACAGGAAATTTTGCTTTTGAACGCGCCAACATTTTTTCGGCTTGCTTATCAAGTGATACTTTAGCTGCGTTACGAGCCTCCCAAATTTCGTTTGATTTTGTGTTGAGTAAAGATGCAGCCTTTTCATTATCAGAACTTTCCTTTTCATTGCTCATATCGGCAGAAGGCTATTGATCGTCTGGTCGAGTGTTTCCATTTATTATGTCCACAGTAGGTTGCTGATTTTCTGGTTGAATATCGTCAGAATGTTGCTCCAGTTTGGAACGGGGTTCAGGTGCAATCGTAACAGAAATAGAATCAGTAACAGCGGCTGAGTTTTCATCTGTGTTATCGCTGTCTTCATTTACTGCATCATCCGCTCTGTCCACAATTACGTTTTGAACTTCACCAGAATCACCATGTTTTAACATTGCCTCAAGGTCATCTTCACTTACTATCTTCGTTAACCCGTCAAATTATGGCAAGACTGATTTTAAACCTACTTTGGGTTTGCAGCCAAACATAGCTTCGTAAGGACTGCGATCGATGCCGGAGTGGTAAAGCTCTAGTCTTAACCTTTCCGACCATTTTGTGGTTTCATTTGTCTCCAACCATGTAAATACCATATTTTCTATATCCTGATTTGCTCTTTCTACTGAACCTTGAGATTGGCTATGACGGGGTTTGCCGTGTACATTTGGCATAGTTTGACAATAACTTTATTTACGAATTCCCTGCCATTATCACTGTGCAAAATGCATGGAGCTCCAAATATTGTGAAGATATCCAGCAAATGATATGCGACTTCTTTGGCTTGTTTTGTTTTTAATGGTCTGAGAATCACAAACTTGGTGAGGTGGTCTTGATATACCACTATGAACTTAAAATCCTTGTCTGCTTGTGTTTGCATGTCGATTAAGTCGACTTGGCATCGTGAGTTAAATTCACTACTTGTTACAGGCTTAACCACTAGCCCTTTTTTGGAACGCTAAATTTTTTTGACATGGTTCACACAAAGCCAAATACAACGCCACAAGCTCTTAAGTAATATTTTTGTACTTCGGTTTGAGCTCTTTCATCGTCCTATTTCTACCTCCATGCCCGATAGAAATGTGAGTTTCGTAAATAGTATCAAACGTTTCTTCCAAATAACAGTAATATTGAATTAGTTCTCTGTCATTTTTCACTGGTACTATAAATTTTTGAACTGTTCCGATCTTCACTATGTCATACCTCGACAATCGCTGATATTCCTCCGGAGTTTTGCTTGTGATCTTGTCTTTTGTCATTTGCACTTTGGTTAAAAATGAATAATACTCATCGCGAGAAAATAACTGAGTGTTTTTCCTCTTCGTTAATTTTAATTTATGAATTTCTTCGTTAAAACGTGTTTTCATATCCATCATATCCATGGATGCCATTTTGCGAGATAAACGTACTCAATGCACTCACGTATTCTCGTTCCGAAGTATTACTGCGAACTAATACGTCGCTGCTTGCGCGCACGGCCGTGGCCTAATTTTCCACATTGCCCGGCTACAAGTAGGGAATTATTCATACTGCCCGGTCCAAGTGATAAATTCAAGCTATCTCAAACACTGACTTATTACACGGACCACGGGCTGTCGGGCGTTATTAATAATGGCCGGTCAAAGTGATAAATTAATCACTTTGCCCGACGCTCTTGGGCATTATTAATAATGGCCGGTCCTTATTAATAATGCCGAGGTAATCACGTTGCCCGTAACATATATATAAACTTTTAAGCACCAGTGAAAGTGAAGACGAAATGCATGTAAAATTAGTATTTGATGAATTGTTACATGAAACCATTGATGGACTTACGCGTTCTATATTCTTGTCATGATTTATTTGGACGTGGACAACCAATGTATTGATAACCATAAAATACTATCACCCATGGTTTTTCTAAAATCTGTTACCTTTTTCCATGTGATACAATTTACACCCAAAACAAGCCTTCCATCTGCGCAATATTTTCATCACATACAAGATTCTACAATTCCACCGCGGGGCATATACATAATTGGTAATATATCGTGGCGGGGCATGGCATCTTTAAAATTCAGGTAATAAAACGACTTACACCTGAATAAAATCATTACTAATATTCTCTACATCATCGTAACAACAGTGACACGAACTATATAATTTCTAATTATCTCGTGGGAGACGGTAATGTCTTCTCCAGACTTCATTGAAACATAATTATAATTTCTGGACGCATTACAACCAAATTAGAATGTTACGTAACACATAGAGTTACTTGTGGTTCTTTACGGGTGTGTACCTACCCCTGAATAACTTCAACTAGGTTTCTGCGCAGTATTTTCGACTACATAAATTGCAAAACAGTCACCACGTGAGAGCGCTGTAATTTTGGCGGGATTAGTCTTCCCATCGTCACGTCATACCTCTAAACAACCTCAAGTAGGTTACTGCGCATATTTACTAGAAATCACAGTTTAGTCTTAGACAACTTGCAAACCATTTTACCACGTGGAATAACTTGAAAGCGTTGTATATCTTGTTATTTTTGGCGGGATTAATCTTCGCATCGTCATCGTCAAACATGTGGTCCCAAAATCAATGTGCAATGACCTAGTTCCGACGTATTTCGATGTACACACCCATCCGTCCTAAAGGGCAGAAAATCCCTATTTTTAGCGAGACGTGTCACAATTTTCCCTTCACTTCTGCTTCCTTTACGTCAATTCTAAAAATGACCTAATTTCGCTTTATGCGTATAGGTATGATGTCTCCCTCCACCCCCTGCTCCAGGTAACTGCGCAGTATTTCAATCTCGAACAAGTTTCTAGAAATCGCGGTGCATATAATTGATGTAGTGGTGTTCCCGCGGTCCAGGTATCGATCGGGGCCTGCGCGCTCCCGTTGCAAGCAACAGGCTGTGACGCAGTTCTACCGCCATGTGTTAGTGTTTATTTATGTATACTAACTTAGAACATGGAAAGTTATTGGGTGAGGGTAGTTAATTGGGTAGTAATTTTGATAGATCAGACTTTTGAGAATTTTGAGGTTTCTGCGATGATTTAAGACGCTTCTTTACTAGCATACGCCTTAATGTAACAATTCAAAAGTCTATTTTGATAATTACGTCAGAGATAGACGGTCCCTCCGGTGGGATTAGGGCAGAAAATTAAGGATACCAATAATAATTTAAGCATATTATTATGCATCTTGGCACGTTACTGCTCTGTTGCGAACAATAATGATCAATTTCGTATATTAATGGCGAATCCTGAATGGGTGGTTAGTGACCGCTGGTAGAGGTGTGTCTTTATTGTGTAACCGATTTGGATAAAAATTACGAGATTTTACTAATAATAAAGTTATTAGTAAAATCTCGTCATTCGATTTTACTAATAAAAAATACGTATTGCAAAATACCAATATGTGATCGAGTTGATCGAAGGCTTGTCTTAAGTCTAAAGCAATTTCAGCACCTGAGGGCGTTTCAGAAATATTGACGGCTTCTATCTTCTAAAATTATACGTAGATCTCGACATTCATTGAATGAATGATTTCTGAGTGAATTCGTCGGGTTCAATAACACGCAATTTATTGTCTTCTCCCGAACTTTTGACCTACTTGTGATATAATATAAGACTTATCGTAAATATATTGTAACACGCTGTAACTGGATGTTTAATTTGACTGCTGAAAACAAATTTTAAATATTTGAAATTAATATGTATCAAACAATTCAAAGAGAAATTTTGTTAAACATTCATAGAAGTAATGAAAAGCAATTGAGGCGTGTAGTTTAAAATTAATATAAATAAGAAGGTATTTGTATACAAATCAGGCCAAATTTCTACAAGGTCACATGTCGTGACTAATGTAATACGTTAAATGTCGCCACTGTTTACTATTGGTTTAAAATAATGACAATCATGCTATAGAGTAAATGGTGTTATATAACTTTGTGTAATGCTATACAAATGGCTTTCATTTATTTATTCTTAAATAATAACATTTATTAAACCGTGTAACACACTGAATATATGAGCATGCAAATAATTATACCTTCTGCTTTATGACTCTAAAGAAAATTTTAATCATGGGTCTAATTATCTACTTTGAATACGATATGTATAAGAATACAAATTGGTAACTATAAACAGTGATTTATCTACATTGTAGATAGATATTTTATGATGGATTACCTACAACAGTGGCCATATATTACACTGTATTTCAAACAGTTTAAATATTAACTCCCTATACAGCCAGTAACGGATAATTGCGTGACCAACACTATTTAGCTAGCATGTTTGCTGTGGGCGCCGCCATACCCGACAAACGCTTAGCTTTTGCGTCGTCCATATTATGCTCACATTACTCCTTAGGGCCCTAAGTACTTTTACTCTGCTTTTAGCTCAAAGTTTTTCAAGTCTTTCATATTAGTTTTCATTGTAATTAGGTTGTGTGTTGGAGTTTGCAGCTTCGTTGTCAATAGTTGTCGTTTTCATTATAATGATTTGTAAGAATACGTCGTCGTTACGGGTCGTCGGAAGCCCGAAAGTCTGACCGCCAGTCTTACCAAGGGTATAGTATTACCCAGTAACTGGGGTGTGGAGGTCTGATAGCCAGTCGCTCCATGTAAAATACTGGTATTCAGCTGCATCCGGTTAGACTGGAAGCCGACCCTAACATAGTTGGAAAAAGGCTAGGCAGACTTTGTAAGAATCTCTATTAGCCAAGATAGCAGGTTTGCTCAGGGCGGCGATAACTGACGAACGCTTAGCATTTGGGTCGGCCATATTATGGTGGCAGTACACCCTAGAGCCCTTAGTACTTTACCCTGCTTTTAACTTAGTTTTTCAGGCCTGTAACATTCGTTTTCATTATGATTAGTTTGCGACTTTGTGTTTTAAAGTTGTTGCTAATGTTAAACAAGTCTGTTATATATTATATGTTTTCATGTGTTTAGTTTCATGTCATTGTTGCTCTGTAGCTGAATGTTGGAATTTACTATCTTCATCATTAGTTATCTTAAGGTCGGCGGATCATGACTTCTACGTCTATATCTCTAAAAGTCGGCCACCTGAGTAGTGCTTTACCCTGCTTTTGACTTCAAGTTTTTCAGGTCTTCAACGTTCGTTTTCATTATGTTTAGTTTGCGACTTGGTGTTTCAAAGTTGTTGCTATTGTTAAACTAGTTTGATAAATATTATCTGTTTTCATGGGTTTAGTTAGTTTCATGTCATTGTTGCTCTGTAGTTGAATGTTGGAATTGACTATCTTCATCATTAGGTATCCTAAGGTGCGTGTAGCGCAGTGGTCTCGTACCTACCGATTTTTCGGTATTTCTACCGATATGGGCTCTGTCCTAACGAAATAATTTTAATAAATATACGAATGTAATTGAATATTGTATTTTTTTTTTGTCATATACCGATTTTCGGTACGAATTATACCAATTTTAGTGGCAACTCTACCGATTTCGCACTATGACGTTCGAGACCACTGGTGTAGCGTGACTTCTATGTATACATTTCTAAAAGTCGGCCATTTCAGTAGTGACCAGACAGTGGCTTTAGTTTGTGCAAATTATTTCATCACTACTGCTATCAAAACGGTGAGCGTAAAGATCGTGAAGAATTGGCATGTCCTAGAACAAAAAATTTGAAGACGTGACATTACCAATCCTCATTAGGCCCGCGTGTCGCTCACTTTTACAGAGAGACGGCCTGTGTCCCGGCAGTGGGAACATTAATATTCTGCCTATACTTATGCATTATGCTATGCATCACGGGAATTCGAACAGTGCAACATTTTAGACTTAAGTATATGCAATCTAAAAGGATTAGTAGATAAACATTAAACAATCTAGACAAAGTGACTTTAACTCCTTATCCTCTAACTGATAACACGAGGATTACGCTGATGTGTAAAAATAAATCACGTGTGAAATGTAAGTGATTATGAGATTTCCCAAGTGATAAATGTTTATTGTTTATAAACAAACCTGATTTTGATCAATGACATATCTTTTTAACCGACTTCAAAAAGAAGGAGGTTATCAATTCGACATGTTTATATATATAATTTTTTTTTTTGTATGTTCGGGCATAACTCCGTCAAAAATGACAGCAAACAAAACGCGATTGCTGCTATCGCATAAATATGCATTGTTTTGACCCCAAGGATGATGAAATTTTGAAATAACTATAACTAAAAAGGGGAAAAAAAATAACCGACTTCCAAAAAAAACACTACAAAGTGAAAAATAACTTTAATTTCGGAAGGCAGTGACAAAAAATAAAATAAAATATATTATATATATATTGTAGTGTTTTTTTGGTAGTCGGCTATTTCTTTTTTAAATCGCACTTGAGTCGTCTTGTCTTTGGGCTTACGTAGGAGTCCACATATTTGTATGTATAAATAATTGGGTTGTGGAGGCAGGACTCAGTTTCTTTGTGTACGTCAAGGTCAATTTTAAAGGGAGCTATTACTTGTCTTTTTGTAACTTGAAGCAGTGGTGGGCCATTAGTATCGGGTACTAGGTCGTGAGTTCGAACCCAGGCACGTTACTTTGTGTATTTAATTTCATCGCCACTGCTCTTAAAACGGTGAAAGAAAACATCGTGAGGAAACCGGCATGTCCATGAGAACCATAAAATTCGAAGACAATAGGTATTTTACACTATATGAGAAAAAAAATCTAAAAATACATTATTGAGATAGCTTAGGCAAAATGCAGTCGGAACATGTTAGTTTTAGTTCATGAAATAACAAAATTTATTTTAAAATTCAATTCAAAGATTTCAGTTTTTTTTTATGTTTTTGAACACCATGAAATAGTAGCCGCCATGTTATTACGTCATACGGCGTGTTAATTGAACAACTTTGTACTTTTAGTATTTTCGTAACCAAATTATTTTTTATTTAAATAATATTTTGAATTCAGGAACAGCAAACCAATGATAACTAGAATAATAACTCATTTTCGTAATATTATAAACAATTGTTTATCGAATGAAATATGAGCGCATTTGTCTATGTATGTAGCAAACTGACGTCATACCCACAGGGTAATATGGCGTCGACTGCGTCTAGCGTTTTCGTCAAATTACGCGCGAAATGTAAAAATGACCATTTTTACAGCACTAATCGATTACATAAAAATGTTGTGTTTTTAGTGGTTTATTAGCACTTTAGAATCTAATTAGGACACTTTTCAAAAATGGGTGTAATACTCTATTGACATCCACTAAGTAGGTATTGTAGCCAATGACGATGACGTAACTTGCATGCGCCTTATTATGACATACCCAGTTATATTTCACCTAGTCTACAGTTCTAGACATTTGACCATTCATATGTATTTTCCTTATTTGCGAAGATTGGACATTCCTCAGTTTCTACCTCCTCATTACCTATACAATTTTATAACACCATACATATACGCTAGATTACGCGAGCTACCCATTTCTCGCCGTCCGCAAGCCCGCGCCTACGGTGGCCGGGAATCAGCCTGGGATTCCCGACGCCCAGGGCGTCTCCAGTTAGGTAGCTATATGCGCGAAACACATGCAAGTAATGAATACGTAGAGATAAAAATCTTATGTAGATGAAATACTTATTGGTCGTCAACTCGTCACATATTGACGTCATGCGTCAGACTAAACTTATCAAGTGGTTAAAGGTATGATTAATATTCTGCCCTGCTAGTTGTATCTGCAGTAATCGACATTAATGAGTTTTCACTTTTGTGCAGAAGTGGCATCCTTAGGTGCCCCTACTTACTACTATTAACCTATATGGGAAAATTAAAAATATTTGGGTACTGGAAGTATGTTTTTTTGATAACGAGATTCATACATAGTACTTGCATGAACATTTTACTTATAGATTTCCGCGTTTTTCTCGAAACCGCTTTTTTTCAAGTAGGTACTGCATTTACAATTAGAAGGGCAGTTATGCTTGCAAAATAGGAACAAGTTCAAGCACATAATGTACATACTTACCTACTTTTTTATTCATATTATTTTTATATTTTTACCATCTTGCCAAGAGGTACACACGGCTACACATCAAGCTATACATTTCCAGTATAAGCTGATCTTGCATTGTATAGGATTTCCGTACAGTGCAAGATCAGCGTAAAGTGGAAATGTATAGCTTGATGTGTAGCGGTACGTACCCAGTAACTGGGTTGTGGAGCTCAGATAGGCAGTCGCTCCATGTAAAATACTGGTATTCGGCTGCTTTCGGTTAGACTGGAAGCTGACCCCAAAATAGTTGGGAAAAAGCTAGGCAGATAGATATTTTTATTTTTTCTTTTGCATCTGTATGCAGACTTTGACTACATAATCGCAAGAATGTTGCTAAAACACTTTATGTTGCTCGGCGATTCAAATTCTAGATTTTTCTTCTTTGACATAGTTTTCGGGATTATAAGAAAAGTAAATGAAGGTACTTCTTTACCTAAAATAAACATCTTAAAATAAATATATATACCTACACTCTTGTAGGTACAACAAGTAGGTGTCAAGCAAGTACTCGGTAAGTATCTAACTAAAAATGCATTGTATAAAACTAAGTAGGTACCTACATAAATAATTCATTGATGCAATCTTGCAACTCATAAACATAACATCACGCCTTGTTTTCCAGAAGGGTTACGCAGAGCACCCTTAGTACACCAAAATTCCAACTCCTAGTAATAAAAAAAAAAAAAAATAACCTGTACCTACTTAAAATAATTTGCCCAAATTTTTTGTGAATGTTTTTTTTTTGTTACATCTAAAATATTTTTTCGAAATTGTGACAAGTGCAAACCTTGTTTCATATTTTTCTCATTATTTCAGCTAATAAGGACACAACTAATACATTTATTTCATTCTCTTGATGAGACTATACAACCTGAAAACCATTCAACATTTGTGTCGTCAGTCATTCAAAGAGCACAAAATGTCAGTAAATCATTTTCGATCCATTTAAGTCGTAATAAAATTTCCATTTAGTAGCCTGTATGTAAGTATATGATTGACTAGATACCCGACTGAAATACATTCGAAAGATAAACTCCACAATTTTGTCAGGTTTAAGAACCGGCACCCTAATTATGTCATAATCATCATCATTTCAGACGATACACGTCCACAGCTGGACATAGGCCTCCCCCAAAAAAAAAATGAGTGGGTTTGCCATAATCTCCACGCTTGGCAAGCGGGTTGGCGATCGCAGTATGGTGGTAAAATACATAGTGAACCACGTCTTGAGTTACCACGATAAAAAGATATAGGCAAATTTAGATTTGCGCGAAAATTTTCAACATTTTTTTATTTTTCGGAATTTTCCCTTTACTTGTGCTATAAGACCTTGCTTTTAACCAAAATTGACAATTCTGGGTCAACCGGAAGTACGCTATAGGTTTTGGGTCGAAAACCTATACCCCGCCTGCCAGCCTGTAGTTCCCGTTGACACGAAACTTGGCAAAAAGCAGTCTTATAGCACAAATAAAGGAAAAAATGTAAAAGTTGAAAATTAAGGTAAGTTTTGATGCTTAAAAGTTTTCGCGAAAATCTAAATTTGCCCATATCTTTATAGATAATGGTACGGAACCCTTCCTGCGCGAGTCCGACTCGCACTTGGCCGGTTTTTTCGAACATATAAAGCAATGGATTAACAATGTCCTTCAAAATAATTCAGATTGTGATTGATAATGTGTTACACAATTAGGGTGCTGAACCCATTCCGATAATTCTTTCACGTGTGGGGAAGCTTCGCCACTTCTGGAATACTGCAGCTGCAGTATTCCGGATGCATATTTAACTAAAGTTAATTTTTGGTTATGAAAGTATGGAAGCGGCTTTTAAAAACATATTTTGATGCCAGGAACACCGGGAACAGTCAGGTGTATAGTATGGAAGCGACTTCTAAATTATTAGCATTGCTAAACTATTCAGATACATATTTATTTAGAATTAATGTTTAAGCCCCGATGCAAATATATGTATGTAGGGTGTAAGTATGTAGGGGGTGGTGTGTGTTAGTAAAAAAAATAAACAAATTAAATTAAGATTATATCGATACAAAAGCGCATTCCATATTAACCAACATCGCAACTTTAGGTAAATATGCATCCGAATTGCCGATCTCGAGTCATGATCATAAGATATTATTTCATGTTAAACCAGGATTTTTCACTCAGACAAAGTCGCGGGCCGAAGCCTAGTTTCACATAAGGTTTCAAAAGAATTATTTATGTAAGTACTTAATGGCCCGTTTTCATAGATTATTTCCTATGATTGGAAAATTAAGCTGGACCTAATAATCTTGATACTTGCATCAAATCAAAATGTTTTTACGATTGTTTTGTTTTATTGCAACGTATCGATTTATTTCTTTTTATAAATTGTTACAAATAGAAACTCTTGTTTATTTATAGGAAAAAAAAACATCGATATAAAAAGCTACTACAAGAAAAAATAAATCGTTGTGTTGACGATGTTTTGCATCGAGCCAGTAACAATTGGTGTTATAAAAATAACTCGCCACCGGCATAGTCTATTTGTGCCGGACTTAACAAGATAAACGGCCAGTTAGCATAACACGAAACACGTGCTTATGCAGCGCACTTTTCTTATTGAGGATGATTGATCAATCGAGCTGACTTGGTAAGCATCGGATAGGAGCGTTAAATCAATTGACTATTTTCTGAAAGGTTTCTTTGTAGATTTTGTGGTATAACAACAACATAATATGCAAACACCACGCCTTATTTCCCCGAAGAGTTTGGCAAGGTTTGCCTATAGTGTTTTACCCACGTTTCGCCAGTTTAAGTCTCATGTAGTATAGATCGCGGCACGTAAGTTGAACCAAAATCAGATCAAACAACCGAAGGTAGGAGCGCGTATACTCATTGCCTCGCACGGAAAAAGAATGAGTTCAACTTCTAGTATAGTCATTGATTTAATGTGTACTGAAGTTTGGAAATAAATTACAGATCGCGGCAGGTAAGTTGAAATAAAATCCGCCGTTTTGGTTCAACTTACGTGCCGCGATCTGTAAGGGACGAGCATTTTGTTGTATACTCGTAATTAAAGCCTGACAAGAAATATTGTACCATTTCCAAAGTAGTTAAGTAATAAATATCTAGAATACTTATCATCGACTGGTTGATCAATGAACGAACGCTTCTTTCAATTTACTTATGGGTAAATATTTCAGTAGGTACTACACTGGAATATTCTATAAATCATTTATTCTGGTATAGGATCGATAGTTTGTGAGCTATTTTAGTCTATCATTTTATTTTATTGTCATCTATCTGTTAAGGTGGGCAATATTTTCGAATTGACATGAACGCAAGCATTTTGTTTACATCAATGTTTTGAATAGGCATAAAATCAGATGCAACCCTGCATGGCATCGATTGGATTCTGTCTCGTTGTCATAGTGACGGCGAAGGTGGCATGAGTTAGGTGCCGTCCCCGCTCTCCATAGTCTCCATCACATATTGACCGGCTGCCTGAGTTACACCTGCCTACCTATACTATTTATTAATAACTCGCATAGCTCTCTACATGCACCAATAATGGCTTCTAGAATATGGTATTACAATATAAGGGCCTATATCTATACACCGTGACATTTTAGTCGTCTTACAAAGGTGGTCCACTCAATGTATCCGTCATAAAATACGTCTAGGCGCGACTAAAACATTGTTACTATTAATGAAGATAATAGGTACAAAGAAAAATAATAATGCTTTAAAATTATGAAACACCCTCCCTGTTAATAATGTTTACGTATCAAACGGTAGAAGATATCTACCTGCCTACCATAGCATGCCATCATTAATTCCATCTCCATAACAGGATGTTTCAAACTACGTCATGCGTCTTAGTGAATTATATTTTTTTTTTAATTTGCATATGTTCAAAAATATATATTTTTTTAAAACAAATGATTAGTAGGTATTGGATACATGAAGTGGGCTGCCGTTGTAAGAGGACTAAAATGTCACGGTGTATATATTTTGTAGGCACTACTGTCTATGAGATATAAGTGTTATGTACAGTAGGAGATAGACAATGATCGATTAGCAAGTCAAGCCAACTCAATTTGTGCATCGGATAGTATATATAACTAACTTCTCGTTGTTTGAAAATAAGGCCTACGTGTAGCCTTGACTCCTTCGATGCAAATACGGCATGCATCATAACATAACAACCCCATATACGAAGTCTGGCTTACTGCGTATGTATACATCCATAATAATAATACAGAACGTATATTACGATATATATGTCTAACTAATTGCTCACACTTACGCAGTCAACACTGTGGTAACTGCATGCAATTGGCGTCCTCAGTTTTTCTTGCATTAATTTCACAATTTAAATTGCAAAAGATTGGAAAGTGTACCAACACGAAAACAATATCAAAACACAATATTAAAGTACTTCCCAGAACTAAAAATAGCTATTGGTAGATACAAAATGAACTCAATAAACTATTTACTCGAGCACACACGGGGAACGTGTTATGCTATACATTTCCAGTATAAGCTGATCTCGCATTGTATAAGATTTTTTTACAGTGCGAGATCAGCGTAAACTGGAAATGTATAGCTTGATGTGTACTAATCGTGTTTACTATATGACATAATGGTTATCGAGCTACTATGCAGTGGCATTGATTGTGCACGTACGGCCACTAAATAGACTGAAACAGTAGGTCCAACAAAGGTTTTATTAAGTCACATGACCATAAACGCAACAAGTTAAACGGTTACTGTGTTTAAGGTCAATAAATCTATCTAGCCATTCCGAACTATGTTGGGGCTGACTTCCAGCTAACCGGATGCAGCTGAATACCGGTATTTTACATGGAGCGACCGCCCATCTGACCTCCACAACCATCTTACTGCAAAACACGATACCTACCCCTTGGTATAGACTGGTTGTCAGACTTTTGGGCCTCTCACTACCCGTAACGAAAGACAGCCAATGGCTTGAGTGGGATGCGCTAAGATGGCCCGCAAAAGATGACTTTTTAACCGACTTCAAAAAGAAAGAGGTTATCAATTCGACATGTTTTTTTTTAATATATGTTCGGACATAGCTCCGTCATATAGACGGATTTGCAAAATTCGGTAACGGTAAAGAATGCCGTTGCGTTGAGAAAAACAAACAAACACAGTAACAAATTGATTGCTTCCGTCCATAATCGGAAGAACACGTCATTAATTCGTTGCAAGAGTGCATCTTCTGTGCTCTCGTTTGTGATGAGTCTGTGACCCGTCGCGGACGCGGTGCTACGTGTGAAATTACATTGTATGCACTCGTGGCTAAGCGTTTGACCGTAAGATGACGGATGCATTGAGCTGATTAATTAGTCGTGCACAGCAGATAATTGGGAGTGAAGGAGAATCGCACTATCAGGCATTATGTACTTCATTTGGTACGGTTTTTGCTTTCCTTTTGGTATACCCGGCTGTTTATTTTTTGCATGACAATGGCAAAAAAGCATCGATGACGGGAACAATAGCAAAATCATTAATGATTTTTAGTTGAGTATAAGATCACATCACTTCAATGATGTGATTATGAGTGCTGAAGTAATCGCGGGACGGTTTAGTGAAATTATCATGAGTTATTTTAGTAGCCATCGGTCGTACTTGTCCACCTTAAGGGTTATCCGTTAGGTTAGCCCACGAAATTCATAGTTTGCGACGTTCATGACAGTGTATTTAGTCATTGATAACTTTGCCGCTTTCATTGCATGATTACAAATATCGACGATTTTTACATGTGACATTCACATGATGTCGAACTCATCTCTACTCTCCTTGCAAGCTTCTTCTGGCTACTGTATAGCATCCATCCCCGATTTAACGACCGTTTAGTAAATGGCCGCTGAGCTAAACAAAACTATATTATCAGCTGATCACCTTCGTACGCTGTAAGTTGTAGTAATCCATGCACGCAACGTCAGCGGTCAGCGTGTACAATAATGCAGCGTGTAGTAACGATTAAGATAGGTAACTGCACTAACTACGTGCACAGTCGTAGTTTTACCGTATCGTAGTAAAATTCACCTGGCTGGCAGGTTATTTACGCTTTTGACGTAGTAGAATTTTATAAGATAAATCTTAATGCTATTCGGTGTTTCTATTAGAAATTTATCATTTAGTAGCAGCACGGAATCTGGATTTGTGCCCGGTTGATGGCAATAGGCTCGCCCCCTATTACATGGGACTTAAACAAAACTGGCGAAATGGTAACAGGTACTGGTACTCTATCCAACCCTTCCTGGAAACAAGACGTGATATTGTATATTTTGTCTTATAAAATAACTGGCTGGCATCCGCGGCTGCGCCCGCGTGGAAGTCGGAAATTATCCCGCAGGAACGTACTACCGGGATAAAATGTACCCTAAGTGTTAATTTAGGTTATAATCTATCTGTGTGCCAAATTTCATACAAATCCATTCAGTAGTTTTTGCGTGAAAGTGTAACAAACATCCATATATACAAACTTTCGCTTTTATAATATTAGTAAGGATATTGTGCACTTTTGTACAATCAGAATTCAGAAGTAATTAAAGGGTGATCTAATAAATTGTACGTGAACACGATAGTAATATTCGACATATCATTTTAAAGACGTGTTATCAAAAACGATAGTTGAGCATCACATGACCTGAGGTCAAATATGATTAGTGTCTCAAGATAAATCATCTACATTACAGGAGTCCACAGAAAAACTATTTTATCTCATTTCGATATCATTTTTAAATAAGGAAATATTATTAATTATATTTAAAAACATAACGATACAATTATCGGGTAGCAACAATACCTATATCAAAAGTCAAATAATGTATCAATGTTGACTTATGTATTTAGTATCAATATCATTATGTCACTATTTTTAACATCAACTATCAAAATGACTTCATCGTCGTACTTACTGCTAAAAGTGGTATGGAGACTTTTTATTGCGAGAAATTGCAAAATAAAAAAATCTTGTGTTACTTATAGCTATTTCCGTTATTATAATTCAGTGAATGTTATTCGGAAATAATTTCTTTAAAAAAAATTGACCTCTCACCGGGTCCTGGACGGTTTACCGAATTACCCTTGAACAATATAATTGTCTACAGAAAGCATGGTTCACCGTTGAACAGTACTACGAAAAACCTTGTAGTCCATACAATTATTTAGCGACAGCACGTTTCGCCGAATAACGCTACAAAGAATGAATGGTTGGCCGATACCAAGATTTGCCGATGTCATGGTTTGCCGGAACACGCTTGAACTAAATAATCTTTAGCTGATAACTATTTTCGCCGAAAGCAACTTTCCTTACGCCGCGCCGGCGCCGATCCAAAACAATTGTCTTCTGTTTCTTGCTCACAACATTTTAGTAATAGACGATAGTAAATATATAAAACGAAAATAATAAAACCGCAAATCTCTCGTCGTGTTTCTTATGATTGGGCAGTTTGAAACCTGTATTTTTAATATTAAGTATTTAGTTATAAAAAGTAACCAGACTTGGTGTTTTATTATTTTCATTTTATATATTTATTATCGTCTATCGTCAAAATTTTATGAGCAACAAACAGAAGACAATTGTTTTGGTCGGTGTGGCTTCGTAAGGAAAGGTGCTTTTTGCGAAAATAGTTATCGCTAAAAGATTATTTAATTTAGTTCAAGCGTGTTGCGGGAAATCTTGGTATCGGCCAACCATTCATTCTTTGTAGCGTTATTCGGCGAAACGTGCTGTCGCTAAATAATGGCATCGACCAAAAGTTTTATCGTAGTTCAACGGTGAACCATGCTTTCTGTAGACAATTATATCGTTCACGGGTAATTCGTTAAACCGTACGGGACTCTCACCAACCCTTTCATATAATTTTATTGAGAACACCTCTAAAATAATAGTAGGGGACGCTTAGCTAAATAATAACAGCCGTACGGGTCTATCGATGGCTAAGCTATGCTTGTCACGGTCGGTTTGTGGATCGGTGACCGCCCATCACACATCGACGTGGAAGGAGGGTAGGGGAGATAATACTGGCTAGCAATTATAAGTAATTCGAAATTGAAATTTGCCCCAGATTGTACAAACTACCCACTAAAAACATACCTACAAATAATTTATCTTAAATCAATTGACATAATAGTAATGATTTACTAAATTAACCTAAACGAATACACATTAATTTATCTAATATTTAGGCTGATGTAATAATAGAGACGACTAACGTCATTATCTGAAACGCCACCAGGGTTGTCACTTAATAGTAAAAAAGTCTGTTGAAAAGAACAGCAGATTTTAAAGTAATTGTGCAGTATGCAAACTGGCAACATGTCGCCTGGACTCTGATGCATTTAAGCAGCATACAGGGTATAAGGGAAATGCTTCCGAAAACGAAGACAAGTGATAGGGCTAGTGGTTCTCGATACAGTACCATCAAAAATCTTTTTTTTTTAATTATCTATTTTTTGTACACTATGCTGTGAGAACAGTTAAATGAACCATCATTTCAGATTATAGACATTTAAAAAGGACCCCAAGTCCAGGCGGCTACTTTAGGTTTAAGCATCCTTTGTAAAGCGCCGCCAAAATAAAATAAGTAGAACCATTACAGAAGCGTCAAGCGTTTTACATTTATGCAAAATAACCAATTTAAGGCGAAAGGTATTGGTATACGTTTGCATTTAGGTTGTATGTAACCTACGTTCTGACTTCGGAAGCGTTTCCCTTACACTTACACTCTGTATATCAATTAATCGTTAAAGTATTTTTTTTTTCTACTTAAAAATGAACGTCGGAATTATAATCAAACAAAAAATTGTGAAAATCTAAGATAAAGCACTTTAGAATTTTTTTTTGAGTTAATAATTATAACAAGACTAGCTTTTTCCAGCGGCTTCGCTCACATGGAGGTCGGAAATTATCCCACGGGAACCTACTACCGGGATAAAACTGTCCTATGTGTTAATCTAGGTCATAAACTATATGTGTGCCAAATTTCATCCAAATCCTTACTGCCGTTTTAGCGTGATCGAGTTACAAACACACACATTTATAATATGGACAACCTTAAGACCTAAATAAAGGGACAACCCTAATCCGGATTGAAGTGGCTTCTCTAATTCGTGTTAATTGTCTGGTGTTCTAAATCCTAAATAGACAATGGTTTACATAATTAAGACGTGTGATATGAGAATGAGACGATACCATAGTGTGTTAATTACTAGACCTTATCTTTTTCAGACTTATGTATCCCTTGGTCATCATCATCATCATCATTTCAGACGTCCACTGCTGGACATAGGCCTCCCCCAAGCTCCGCCACTTCGACCGGTTCTGTGCTTCCCGCATCCAGCGGACTCCTGCGGTCCTCACAAGGTCATCGGTCCACCTTGTGGGAGGCCTTCCAACTTTACGTCTTTCGGTACGCGGTCGTCACTCCAGAACCTTTCGGCCCCATCGGCCATCTGTTCTGCATGCAATGTGCCCTGCCCACTGCCACTTAAGTTTGGCAATTCTTCGGGCTATGTCGGTTACCTTGGTTCTCCTACGGATCTCTTCATTCCTGATTCGATCGCGTAGGGAAACTCCAAACATAGCCCTCTCCGTTGCCCTTTGGGTGACTTTAAGCCTTCTTATGAGGCCCATTGTGAGCGACCACGTTTCGATTCCATATGTCATTACTGGCAACATGCACTGGTCAAAGACTTTCGTCTTGAGACACTGCGGTATGTAGGACGAGAAAATATTGCGTAGCTTCCCGAACGCTGCCCATCCCTTGGTGGTGTGATTATATTGGTTTTTCTTTTTTAATTCTCTATAGCAGTGTACTGCTGCTATAGAACAGCATCCAAATTGCGTAACACACTCAAGAATTTGAATCATTTTGAAGGATATTGCTAATCCATTGCTTCATATGTTCGAAAAATTTGTCTGCTCAGCAACGTAATTAACTCAATGAATGTTGTTGAACTGTCAAAATGAAAGCCATTACTACTGTTAGTGTGTTACGCAACTAGCTCGCTGAAAACAATCCAAATTTTTTTTTGTGACCATCTGATCGGTCAAATAGTTACGAAATCTCTCAAGTCATACAAAGTTATTAGTACTTAAATAGCAGCAAGAATATTTACTCCAGAGTAGTAGTAATCACACATTTTTTTGTATTTAAACCGTCAATTTTCCCCAGAAGCTTAGGCAATTTTTTAGGCTACTTTTGTGTGTTCATACCATTAAAAATTAAGACATGATATATTTTGAACAAATTCTAAGTTCCAACAGCATTTTGATTTTAACAACACCATCATCTCCATTTCAACCGAAAGACGTCCACTGACTCCTCCAACCGTCGCCACACCTTCAGATCCTGTGCTTCGTGCATCATGTTAACAGGACCTAAGAAAATTGTAAAGCTTATCCCACCTAACCAGACTATTTTCCCTTCCCCAGCGAGAGCAGCATGTTCGTGTCCCGCCGTCGTTGGATCCTCAAGACCTGCGGCACGACCACCCCGCTGCGCTGCGTGCGCGCCGTGCTCGGGCTAGCACGCGACGTGGCTGGCCATGCGCGCGTGCACAACGTGTTCTATTCGCGCAGGGAGTTCGCGCGCCCAGCCGCGCAGCTGCAGCCGCACGATAATTTTGATTCAGAAGTAAGTAGCTATAGGAATATCACAATTGTGACATTTAAAGAATTAATATCGAGAGTATCATCATGAACATCTTGCACTCAAAATCAAAAGTCATTTATTTAAATTAGACTGAAAATCAGCGCTTTTAGAACGTCAAAATGACAAAAGACAGTCCCCCAAAACGCCCACCCTTTATCACCTAGTGCTTTAGCTGGGAAGAAGTGGCGCAACAAACTCCCCAGCAGCACAGTGTCTATTTAGCTAGATAGACTTGATTGTATACATGGTAGGCAAAGTAAGTAACATTACGAGACACAGAACATTTAATTTGTCATGGCTAGGCATGCCAATGTACCAACGAATAAAATGAAAACCTAACTCAAGCACAAAACTAAGTGTACTATGGCCGCAACCCAATTATCGGGAAAAAATACCAATCATAACAGTAGGATATGGGCGTAAGAACTTGTAATGTATGTATCACCTCATCTATCTACTCATATTCAAGCAAAAAAATGATTTGAATTGACATTTTGTCGAATTACGTGAACTTACAAGTATGGAACAGCAGATTTTTTATCGTGAAGTTGCCCCGATAAGATGCTTTCATGACCAATGAAACTTTATTGAACTCTTCCATATAACATAACGCCTTGTTTCCCTGTTTCCCCGTAAGCTTAGGCAGAGGTGTAGGTGCCTACAGTACACCCACATTTCGCCAGTTACGTTTGGCCGACCTAGGAATTAAGCCTAGGACCTCATGCGCAACAGTAGCGCTTCCGAACAGACCACCTCTTCCATATATTAGATAGAAAGGTAAAACATTTATTCAGTACACACAAAAGTCATAGTACCACACAAAACAGCACAATTAAATGATAACAAATGACACGAATATATTATATCCCTATAAAAACAAGGTGCCAATCTATAAAATTAAAAACATACTACACTACACTATGACATAGTTCAAATCAAATAACGAATATAAAAGGTGTATTATGTGTCAGGCAAATATCCCGTTTTTTCTCTTTCTATCTATATTTGCATAGAAATTATTTGTTTTTGAAAAATATCTTGATTTTGAAAAAAAAAAATCAATAATTTACACATTTTAAAAGTAGAAAATGTATGAAAGAAATTCGCAAAATGTTAGGTAGCTACGACTTTCTTTTTTCATGAGGGTGGGAAATCATCAAATAACTTCTCCCGCTCTGGGCGGAGCGGGAGGGCGTGTCAGACTTTTACTGACTAAAACCCACCCGTGTTCCCTCAGTTGCCTGTGTGCCCTGGCACACAGGCAACTGAGGGAACACGGGTGGGTTAAAGAGAAGAAGATAGAAAGAAAGAGATACCGCGGCCCCTGGGCCGCGGTATCTCTTTCGAACAACCCGCACCCCTGGCAGACAACCCGCACTCCTGGCAGAGGCAAAAATACCTGACGCTGATATTCTGCTGGATCCCTGCAGTGATCACTTATCTGAACCACACCATGACGGGACACGCTAAGCCTACTTTAACAGCTATATAACGCTGCCGCTCCGATGGAGCGCACAACCGATCAGTCGATCAATTAGCCAAAGATAAACTTAGCAACACGGGGGACCGATGGAGGTGTCCAGAATATTTTAAGCAATATTTAAAGCGCACCTTTTAATTAGGGTGAAAGTTATTCAAGCGGGTGACTATGGTTTGAGAAAATTGGTAATTTCTGTATCATATTTGCGTTAAGTTGAAAACCCTTGATCATAATCAGTCTATATTGACCCCACCGCTGGGACACAAGCCTCCTCTCTGTGAGAGGGAGTGGGCCTTAATCCACAAGGCATTTCATTTAGATCTGATGACGCGTTTCGGAGACAGACAACGGAACTCTACAAAAAATGACAGCAAATCAACCGCGATTGCTGCTATCGCATAAATATGCATTGTTTTGACTCCAAGGATGATGAAATACCGAATTGGTGTAGGTTAGGTACCATAGCTAAAAAGAGAACAAAAAAAAACCAAAAAAATCAAAATTAAAATACATATCCAAAATCATCGACTTCCGAAATTAAAGTTATTTTTCACTTTGTAGTGTTTTTCTGGAATCTTAAGGCGGAGATTTCTGGAAAACCCTCAAAAAGGTGGTTTTTTAAAGCTGTGTATCTCTTTAACCGTACATAATTTTGAAAGCAATAAATATATGATATTTTCAAGTCTTTTTTGCATACAGTGATGGAACTCAAAACATAATTAAACATACTATAATGCATCAAAAAAAATCATCAAAGTCACCTCTTAATTATCTTTAAAATCGGTTTATCCCTTCAATAACAGATATAAATAATATTTAATAATTAAAAATATACCATAAAATTCCAAAAGCCAAACTGCATCCAGTGATGGATTATTTATTATTAAATAGTTAATTTATACGATTTTATTTGCATTTTTTCGACATACGTCTGCTCATTTGTTATTCGAATTTGTTACAATAGATTTTAACCCGTAACAGATTGCAATAAGAACTATTATCGCTTATAATGACAATATTTAAAGTTACCAGGGCCTTAACTTATTTGAACCACACCATGACGGGACGCGCTAAGTCATTTACTCCAGAGAGATAATAATGTTGCAATAATTTCATATGATCCAGACTTCTAGTGAGTCACTTTTATCATTGTATGACAAATATTACTAAATTTTACGCCACTACAATGAACTTTTTGATACGAGGCGATATGAGGCACACACAGCATCAGTGTTGCCTTTCCTAGTAATAAAGTTAATAAAATTACAATGTGGACCTTTCCCGGTACTGATAATGATGATACTTACTTTGTTATTCTGTTTATATTAATAACTAGCTTTCACCAGCAGCTTTGCCCGCGTCGAATTTAGAAATTATCCCCACAGGAACGTGCCAGCAAAAAGTATATAGGGTGATAATCAAGGAAAATTTGGCACACAGTTAGTTTATACTATCGGCGGCCAAATTTTCCTGTAAAAAAGGGCTCCAGTTGATGGGTGATATTTTCTATAAGGTACACGTTAAGCCGTTGGTCCCGGCCCCCGGCTATCATTCGTATCTTTGACAGTCGTTACGGGTCTTCAGAAGTCCGAAAGTCTGGCAACCAGTATTATCAAGGGGTATCGTGTTTCCCAGTAACTGGGTTGTGGGGGTCAGGTAGGCAGTCGCTCCATGTGAAAAACTGGTTTTATTCAGCTGCTTCTGGTTAGATTGGAAGCCGACCCCAAAATAGTTGAGAAGAAGGCTAGGCAGATGATTATGAAGATTTTGTAAGGTACAAATAAGATTACCTGATTGTTTTAATTGACCGTTTTTATTTTCCCGAAACATATTCTGGAAACTAGAGTGAAAATAATGTCACACAAATTCGACGAACTATAAAATCATCATACAATTCTCTGAAATATGAAAGATATTAACAGTTCGTGCGGTACCTATTATTTTTCAAAAGATTTTTTCCTCAAAATCATCCAGGCCAGATCCTATTCCTAGAAGTTTAGTCTAGACTGTAGACTAAATTCATGCAATAAGATAGCGGTCTACCCGTGGCTGTGACGGCACTCAAAGGTTACAAATTACTGATGACCCTATTGAATCATCTAGTCTTATCACTTATCAGCATAGTACTACACCTCGGTCATGTCACGTACAATTTGAAGTTATTGGTCATAGTTCATTAATGCCTCGGACTGTCGTGTTGGTCTAGTGGTCGCTAGTACCACTGGGGTTCTGGGTTCGATTGGGTTAGAATTTAGAACTGAATTCCCTCGTTCTTGTTTTCTCTCAGGATTTGCATAAAATTGGTTTGCAAAAATAATATTTTGGAGGATGCACTTTCTCGCTTAGCAGTACTTAGCTTTTTTTTTTTTTTTTTTTAATTTTGGACGGAATCGAGAATGTTATTAAACGAGTTGATAAATAAATGATAAATGATTTTATTTCTGTAAGTAGGTTTGTACAAACACACGTCAATGATATTTTTTAAACCAGATGAGGTCGGCGTTTCCTATCTGACTACTCTGAGAAGAAAGGCCGAAGCGAACACAGAGGTCAGAGTCCTTATTAAAGTCCAGACGTAATCTTGGTCAGATCATGTGATGACTGTGTGGATTGGTGTCTGAAATGGTCTTTTGACGAAAGAACCACACAGTTTGAGTGACCTGTCCAATCTGTGCACGCATTTATCAATCAATGCAGCTCAACTCAGAACTTGCGGAGCTCAACGTTTTAACGAACAATACCAATGAAAGGACATTCGGGTAGGCCGCATAAATTACTTATACTGCCAGACCATGATTAAAAGAGAAACAGAAAAAACCAAACAAAAAAAAAACACCCACATAGTTTTATTATAACTTTCAAAGGGGAAAAATAAAGGAGGGAATCAGTGCTAACCCGTTCAATAACCAGGTCGGGCAAACAGTTATTGGGTTTTTCCATCAGGAATTTCTTAGTAGTAGCCCGGAGGCTTTTTGTACTAGATTGATGGCAATAGGCTCACCCCCTGTTACATGGGTCTTCACATAACTGGCGTAATGTGAGTGTACTATAAAATAGTACAATAACAACTTGCGCCAAACAAGACGTAATGGGTAGAATATATAAAAGTAATTTTAAATAAGGAAATAATGTAATTACTCAACGGAAAGTACGTTGGCATTAGAAGATACAATAGTTGCTACCGGTATTTTAAAAACACGCTGTGTATCCATGTCAGGAAAATTTAAACCCAACAATAATATGATTTACCGTGGCTCCTTTATTGAACGAGGAAAAATCTGTAATTAATAAATAATAGTTTAAAAAACTAAAAAACACGCTTTAAAAACCGAACTAAAAAATTAGAAAATAATTTAATTCTATTAAAAAGCGTGGGGTGCTTTTTGAGGTATTTTCATAATCAATTAATATCAAGCACCCCACGCTTTTTAATAGAATTAAATTATTTTCTAATTTTTTAGTTTGGTTTTTAAAGCATGTTTTTTAGTTTTTAAACTATTATTCATTTACTATTTTTTAGTTCTGCTTGCTTGAAAAGCGTGATTTTTCTTAATTTTTGAATTGTCGTCGGTCCTCGATAAGTCTACAAAGTTTCAATGAAATCTGACCGTTTGAAGTGGGTCAAAATAGCGTCCAAAGGAGTCGGTTACATACAAACAAACATACAAGTGAAGCTAATATAAAGCGTGTAAAAAAACACCTACAGTAGGTATTTCAAACTCTAGAAAAACCACATCGCTTGTCTCTTGACCTTTGATTCATTATCCCCTAAAATTGTGTGATAGCACAATCTAACATTTGACTGATTATAACTGAACTATCTGTAAAGGCCAACCAAAACTACAGGTCGGTATGACGCACATAAACGTCTGTAATTATCATGGGCTAGATCTCCCTGTGGAACAGTTCGTCCAAGAAAAATAAATCTTCCTCCGGTCTGTTGCGCTGCTGTGCTCATCTGTATGGTTATTTCCCCAAAAGACCATTTCATACACCTATCTACAAGATATTCACATGATCTGACCATGATTATGTCTGGACTCTAAAAGAGACTGTGACCTCTGAGTTTGTTTCGGCCTTTCTTCTCAGAGTAGTCGGATTAGAAACGCCGATTTCAGACCAAACCAACTTAATTGTAACTGTGTATATTATGTGTCATATGAAACTCAATTAACCGAAAAAAAAAACTATAAGGACATGAGATCATATACCATGGGATGGGACAGACCTTTTCTCTGTGTCAAATCCAAGATTCACAAAAGTCATCAACGATTTCACTCCCAACCAATGCAGGATAAGTTTTTATCCAGTGCGCAAAATGTAACCATAGAATCAGCATATCATTCTAGACGCCCCAGCGCAGAAATTTTTCGTCGGTAACATAAAAACAAATTAGCTGTTCCATACATTTTGACCGCGAAGGTATTGCACTTTTCTATGAAACAGCTGATTTTTTTTTGTAAAACCGACGTAAAATTTGTTCGCTGAGGGAGTCTAGAATGATATGCTGAATTCATGCTTACAGTTTGTACACTGGATAAAAACTTATCCTCTATACAGGAGCGAAGGCGTGTGGCGAAGCTGTACCATAAATTGGTTTTCGTCTGAGATGATTTACCAAACAACGTTTATTAGTAGGTTTTTCCACATTTCGCCACTAGCTTATGTTTAAGTCCACTGTAATAGAGGGCGAGCCTAACGCCATCAAACGGGCACAAATCCAGAGCCCGGGTTGCTACTGAGGAATTACTGATCGAAAAACCCATTAGCACTTAGCCCAGTTCGCCACTCCACTTCTTAGACAAATGACTAACACTTTCTATCCCAGCAAAGTGTTCCTATGCTCTCTCATCAACAAACACACTTCGAGATCAATTTCCGCGCCACTATTGTCCAACATTGTAGATTGTACCGTTGTTATGTAAGCAGGAAGCGCTCAGTTCCACATGCTCACGTTTCTGGCTAGTGGCTGCTGACTTCTCGAGTTGTAATGGTGATTTGCAACTGTTGTTAAGATGGACGATGATATTTAGAACCTTGAATCTATCCCCTCGATAGCGTCTTCTAATCTTTTTTGTAACAATCACTTGTAAAACATTTATCACTTGATACATGCAATTATATTGATACGCATTGTATGCATTTATATTCACAAATTTTAGTAAAGATGAAAAACATCGAATCCGCATAACTTAAACGTCTTGGTGTAAAATGCTGAGACAACGCTGCTGCCCATTCTGTAGTAAGTCCCTTAGTCGCCTTCTACGACACCCATGGGAAGAAATGGGAGGGCGGCGGGTGGTTGAATGCACACAGACGCGTTCAATCGCGTCGTTATCAATTATGTTATAGGTATTGTCTGAATTATAAAAATATATTTTGAAATAATTGCTGCCTATCACCAGAGCGAAAAATATCTGGTTCAAACAATTTTCATCCCAACTAGCTTTCAACTATAAACGTTTTTTACTCGTTCCAGGTAAAACTTCTGGACTCATTCTTCGGCGACGGTCGCGCTTACATCATGGGCCCCGAGAAAGATAGCTGGTACCTGTACACACTGCTGCCACTTGAAGGTAAGCCACATTTATTGACATCTTGTGATTTAGCTCCGCTATCAGGCTGGTCCAGGAACACAGCTTTTGGGTTTTTCTCGTTTAAAATCTGAAAAAGCCTAAAGTTTTCTTTCAAATCAAATCAAATCAAAATATTTTATTTCACATAAACCTGCAAGGGCACTTATGAAACGTCAGAAGCTAGGTGCACGGTTCCAATTTGTCGCTTCCTATGGAGAAGAGCCGGCAAGAAACTCCACGGTTACTCTTTTAAAAATAATTGGATTTTATAATGTTTTCAAATTACAGTGATAATAGGTATGGGAGGACAATGCAGGCCTGTCAATTTAATGAAATACTCACTAACAGAAGACGTACACAGATTAAGCAGCGGGTCCCAAACTAGGCAAAGCCTGTATCTTGGTTACCCAAACACTACACGTAGTTTTAATAATTCTGCTACCGCAAGATTGTTACGTATTCAGAAGTTCCTAACGATTTTTTTAAATTTACAATAAAGTTTTCTATCTCTTTAGACATTATAAAAAGGATTTTGAAAGTGTAAGGGACCGAGATAAGAAATAAATCGTTTATTTTCGAGACACCTACCATTTTACACTTTTATTTTAAAGAAATAACAATCATCATCGGCCTAGCCTTTTTCTAACAATGTTGGGGTTGGCTTCCAGTTTAACAGAAAGCAGCTGAGTACCAGTGTTTTACATGGAGCGACTGCTTATCTGAACTCCACAACCCAGTTACTGGGTAATACGATACCCCTTGGCAAGACTGGTTAAAGAAAAAACAATTTATGCTGTGACTATTCATCTAGAACTTGGTATACTTATACTAACTATGAGAACTTGGAAGCGGTCAGCAAACCTGACATCAGAATGGCTGACCACTTTATTTCTTTAATTTATTTCTTACCGCAAAGTTAGCAAATATTTCATTATAGGTAGTAAATAGTAGCAAATAGGTATTAAACATTGCACATGGTCTCATGTACATATCTCGTTTGGTCCAGTCATCCTGACGGTGACAGGTTTAATTTATTCACTGCTGTCATGCCCGAAGGGGTAGGCAAGGACTCCTACGTTTCGCCACTTAAGTTTTAAGACCCATGTAATGGGGCCTTTTGCCATCAATCGGGCACAAATTCAGACTCCTCTGAGAATTTCCCGACGGACACTTCCCGACCCCGGCATTCGAACCCAGGTCTTCATGCTCAGCAGTAGAGACCAACGTAGTATTTTATAGTAAAACAATTCTCACCCATAGGAAATAAAAATTATTACGTCTGACTTCAACATAACTGATGAAATCCGAGTACTATAGGTATACCTCTGCCTGACTCTTCAGGGAAAGCCAAGCGTTATGTTATGTGTTCATTCATACATTGTCAAAATCCCATTATCCCTCACAGGGTCCCGTAATACTCCTCGAAACTATTACCATATCTAACCACAACTCTAACTCAACAGGCACAGTGGACGCTCTTGAGAAGGAACACAGCGACGCCAACGAAGGCGTGGGCCTGACAGAACCCGACCAGACCATCGAGATTCTTATGTCAGACCTGGACCCCGCTGTCATGGACATCTTCACCCGTCAGTACTCTGCAGACGCGGCGGCTGCTACACGGGTAAGGGTCATATGAATGATATTCAAATTCATAATAACAAAAATGGCGCGGAAAGCACAGGTCCGTCCTCTGACTTGTGTAGAGGCCCGCCCCCGAGCCATACGTTGAATCTAGTTGTTTACAGGCTAATTAACAGTAAAATGTTGATCATTTTAATCCTTTAAAAAGGTCACTGTACTCATCATTATGAACAATTTTTTCTATGGGGTCAACCCTGAAATCGTGTAATAAAAATGAGCCATGATCCATACATTGCGGTTTTCGCGTGATTGAGTTACATACACACTTTCACATTTTAATATTACTTTTGCCAGCGGCTTCGCCCGCTTAAAGGTTACAAATTATTCTACGAGAACGTACTACTGGGATAAAAACTATCCTTTGTTTTAATCAAGGTTATAATCTATCTGTGTGCCAAGTTTCATCCAATCCGTTCAGTAGTTTTTGCGTGAAAGAGTGACAAACATCCATCAATCCATCTATCCTCACAAACTTTCACATTTTTAATATTAGTAGATATGGATTAGTAGGATTATTAATAATATTAGTAGGATTATTAATAATATTAGTAGGATTATTAATAATATTAGCAGGATTATTAATAATATTAGCAGGATTATTAATAATATTAGCAGGATTATTAATAATATTAGCAGGATTATTAATAATATACTTAATTATAATTAATAGTTTACCTCGTTTGCCCATGCATAAGAAAAACAAGGCGCTGGTGTGTGCTCTGGACTCACAGCTATCAACATATTTTGACGGTAGCAAAGATCTCGCCGATACCCACTCGATCTTGTACTGTGCAGCTGTAGCGGCATGTCATGTAGCTCATGTTCAATTTCCCAATAGCGACAGAGCTCCACGACCAAAACCAGCCGTGCCAGCTTGGCAGTGCAGGATTGAGCGTCGTATCGGTGAGGCTAGAGCACTCATCGGTAAGCTAATCTGCTTCAGGGAGGGCAATACTCGCCCTAGAGTGATGCGCTTTGTGATGCGGGCGTTCGCCGGGACTGATATTAGTTCTCGAGATTATATGACCCGCGTCACAGAGCGTATCGACTTCCTGAAGCAGAAGATCTGTGCATGGGCAAACCGTATTCGCCGGTACAGGCGGAGAGTGGAGCGGTACTCTCAGAATCGCACATTTCGAAGCGATGAAAGGTGGGTTTACAGAGCTTGGGAGCGACCGGACCAAGGTGTGGCTGACACGCGCCTACCGGATGATAACGCCATGTGTTCTTTCTGGCGAAACATCTGGTCGGTGCCTGTCAGTCACACCGAAGGTATTTGGACTAGGGAGATCGAGCGAGCGTGCGGTCAAATACCGGAAATGGGGGCACTTACCATCAGCCCCCAAGATGTAGCTCGTGCAGTCCGTCCGTTGCCTAACTGGAAATCTCCAGGGCCGGACGGACTGCACAACTTTTGGATCAAATGGCTCCAAAGGTCTCACGCTCGCTTGGCATCCCAGTTGCAATCAGCCTTAGAGTCAGGGTCGCTACCGCAGTTCTTAACAACAGGGATAACCCACCTGCTCCATAAATCAGGTAGTACCGCGGAACCCAAAAATTATAGACCGATCACTTGTCTACCGACGGTCTATAAAGTTCTTACATCCATTTTGAGAGCAAAAATTTACAACCATGTAGACACCAACTCTATCATGTCTGCCTCTCAAAATGGATGTCGGAACGGGTCCCGCGGTACTAAGGAGCTGCTCCTCATTGATATGGCCATTAGCCAACAGGTTCGTCGTTCCCGAAAGGATCTTTCGACATGTTGGATAGACTATAAGAAGGCTTATGACTCGGTGCCACATACATGGCTCAGGAGGGTGCTAGAATTATATAAAGTAGATGCAACTCTGCGCACCTTCCTGATGTCGTGTATGGGGCAATGGAGGACGGTCCTCCGCTATCCAGGATGTCGAAATATCCAGAGGAATAGCGAACCGATAAGGATCGAGCGAGGCATATTTCAGGGCGATAGTTTGAGTCCGCTTTGGTTCTGCCTAGCCCTGAATCCTCTTAGCACTTTGCTGGAGGATTCAGGTATAGGCTATCGATTGAGAAGAGGTGGTCAGGTTATATCTCACCTCCTATACATGGATGACCTAAAGCTCTTTGCCCCCAACAATTTGCAACTGATGGAGCTACTGAAAGTAACTGAAACTTTCAGTAACGCCATCAGAATGGAATTTGGTGTGGACAAATGTGCGGTCATGCATGTAAAGCGAGGGGAGATTGTGGAATCCGTGGGAACCCAGCTCTCGGATTCCATACACCTAAGATCCCTCTCCTCAAACGAAACATACAAGTATTTGGGTATGTCGGAAGCGTTAGGCATCAACACTGCTGACATGAAACAATCGTTGAGGGAGCGCTTCTTTTGCCGCCTGAATAAAGTTTTAAATAGTCTTTTATCGGGCGGAAACAAGGTGCGCGCCTTCAACGGTTGGGTCATGCCGGTTTTGATGTACTCTTTCGGCATACTCAAATGGACTCAGACGGAACTTGACGCCCTGGATAGGAGGGTCCGCACACTGCTCACCGCAAATCGGATGCATCATCCGCGGTCATCGGTGATGAGACTGTATATCCCGCGAAAGTGTGGAGGCCGAGGTTTCTTAAACGTTAAGAGCCTCCACAATCGCGAGATATGCAGTCTCAGGGAATATTTTCTAGAAGTCGACGTGGGGATGCACCGAGATGTGGTCTCAGTGGACAAGGGCCTCACCCCGCTCTCCTTGGGTAACGAGAACTGGCGCAAACCTAAAGTATTAGATACTAATGACCGCAGGGAGGTATGGCAGAGCAAAGAGCTTCACGGGCGCTTTTACCGGGTCCTACATGGACCTGATGTAGACCTCTTAGCGTCCGTATCCTGGTTACGATTCGGTGATCTCTTTGGAGAAACCGAAGGTTTTGTCTTTGCAATTATGGACGAAGTTATGCTGACGAACAACTACCGGAAATATATTGTGAAGGATGGAACGGTTGACATCTGTCGGGCATGCCACCGTCCGGGGGAATCAATCCGACACATTATTTCTGGCTGTTCTAGTCTGGCTAACGGAGACTACTTGCATAGGCACAACCTTGTAGCCAGGATTATCCACCAGCAACTTGCTCTGAAATACAGTCTTGTGGACTCGGAAGTACCGTACTATAGGTATGTGCCCGACCCAGTTCTTGAAAATGGCACTATCACATTGTATTGGGATCGATCTATCATCACTGACCGGACTATTGTTGCCAATAAGCCGGACATCGTGGTGATAGATCGATTAGAGCGTCGCACAATGATTATTGATATAGCAGTCCCACATGACGAGAACCTCGTGAAAGCTGAAAAAGATAAACAGATCAAGTATCTTGATCTGTCACGCGAGGTTGTCGACATGTGGGATGTAGATACAGCAGTCATTGTGCCGATAGTCGTGACAGCCAATGGCATTATAGCCAAGAGTCTCGACCAACACCTCAAGAGGCTCTCGTTAGGCAGCTGGATCAAGGGTTTGATCCAGAAAGCAGTATTACTGGACACGGCGTGTATAGTAAGGAGGTTCCTCTCTCAGCAGCCCTGACCACCGGTAGCTTGGACCCTGTTCCCGATACCGGTGGGCTACTATTTTTTATATTTTTAAATGTTTTTATGTATATTGTTTATATTTGAATATTTAAAAATATAATTTGTATGTACTAATTAACGAAATTTAGCAGGATTATTAATAATATTAGTAGGATTATTAATAATATTAGTAGGATTATTAATAATATAAAAAATATTAGCAGGATTAACTTACAAAGGACGATGGGCAAGCAACTATGGACTCAGTCCCCAATTGTTTTTTTTTTTTTGATCCTACAGACTTCATTTTTGTCTCATATTTTCCGTTACGGGCTACAAACTAGCAAACCGTTGGTCACCAAGTCTGAAATATATGGGGTTTCCTGAAAAAAGTAATCTTTCAGATTAATTTGTCTACCGATGTAAGGGGTTGTATGTAGGTGCACAATCTTTACCAACATCTAAGGGGTATACATATAAGCGTAAATATGTTATTTCATTGAAAAATAAAATACTATATAAGTACCTTAAGCAAAAACAATTACGATTTTCACTTATTTTACAAGCTTTTATTTGCTTTTTTTTTTAAATAATCAAAACATATTTTGTACTACAGTTGTACCATTACATTTTCTTATTTCCCCTGAAAACCCCATACTTTTGACGGTCGTCGCTATAGTAAAGAATGATCAGTAAGCTAAGAAGACCTTTTAAATGTGATACGTCTCAAGTGTGTTGACTAAGTTTCAATTTTGGGGACGCTAGAGCCCATCGTCCTTATAGATATGGTGTAAAAAAAGCGATTCTGCAATATTTAGACACCTATCTAAACGGTTCCTTTTTCAATTACAAACAGTATTAAGTTATCGATTATACTCAAGTATCGATTGTTTTTCCCTCCTCACAACAGTTTTGTATAGGAATTGAAAATGGTCGTGGTAGAAAGAATGTCATTGCTAATCTTAAAAACGTTGTTATTGTTTACAGGAGTCAGGCATAGACAAGATAATACCAGGAATGGTCATAGACGATTTCCTGTTTGATCCGTGCGGGTATTCCATGAACGGAGTTGCTAAAGATGTAAGTATATATTATATTTCAAAGATTTACTTAATTCATCAACGGCCCCAGTCTACTCTTTGATATGCAATGGTTTCCATAGCACCATGAAATATGAGGCTTCGGGGGCTAGTGCAAATCTTGGGGTTCAATCGATTAGTCGACTCTAGTCTAACCACGCTGGGGTCGGTGCATTTCATTCATTAATTCAAACCGTTATGATGCTTCGAGGGTAAAAAGAATCCCACATAAAAAGATACGCGTGAAAAACATGACCCTGCCTTTCTGTCGCGCAGTTGGGTTTAAAGGAAATCGTTTACCGGATCAGATATTTGGAAAAGCTGCTGCTGAAATGTGAGGTGCAATAGTATCCTCAATAAAAACTAGCATAATAAAATAAATAAATAAATAATAATATTTTATAAAAAAATTATGAGCCATAAAAGTGAGTACTGGCCCTTCACCAATCCAGATGGTTAAAAGAAACACACTAGGGCCTCAGACTGCAGGCATCAAACACAACATCATATTAATAAATGAAATAATCTGAAATGAAATGAATGATGTAATCTGAATTTAACTCGCAATAAAATTGTCAACCTAACAAGATAAAATGATCTGAATCTAGATATGAATCCAGTTCCATCTCAACAAGTAAGGTTAGATCTAAGCACTTAGTTGTGGGTCTAATTTGTGTCATCACAATTTATGAGAACCATTCGTTCGTAACAACTGGACTGGTCCACTCAAATCCCCCTCTTTTGGGGGAGGCCTATGTCCAGCAGTGGACGTTTTTCGGCTGATATGATGATGATGAGACGAAAATTGACCATTCCCCCCTTATCTCCGAAACTAGTGAACCTAAAATTTTGAAAAAAAAATACAGAAAATAGTTTTCTACTTGTAGATTATGGGAAAACCTGTAAGAACTCCATGATATTAAAAAAACATAGTAAATCACTCAATATTGTGCGTACCAACTTACATTTTTTAATATTACGACGTGTAAAAGTGAAATTTTATGAACAACGAAATATTTATTCTTAGCTATTTAAAAGTTTACTGGTAATCATTTGAGAGTACATTACAAAGTAAATGTACATATCTCTCTCTTACACTAAAGACGTTATTATGTTGAAAACGAATAGCAACATAACCACGAACAACAGCTAGGACCAACGGCTTAACTGCGGCTTAACGTGCTGTCCGGGGCATGGAGCGGTTTCGGTATGTAAGGATGGTGACCCATCCTAGCATACCGAGCTTAACTGCCAGTAGTGACAATAACTGCAAATATTGTACGGACTTAATAATGGACCTATTTTGCTAAGCGTATTGGTTGTGGGAAAATGTTAATAAACATCTTATCATTATACATGTCTATTTTTTTATCGTTTTAATCCTTTAAAAGGGTCATTGTACTCATAATTTCTTATGAATAAATTTTACTATGGATCAACTCTGAAATCGTGAAATAAAAATGAGCTGATCCATACATTTATGTTCGCATATTTCGAAGCAATGTATGGATCAGTTCATTTTTATTTCAGGGTTGATCCCATAGTAAAAGTTGTTCAGAATTATGAGTACAATGACCCTTTCAAAGGATTAAAACGAAAAAAAAAATAGATATGTATCCTGTTAAGTATATTTCTTTATTTAGGAAAGTTTACAGCAGTATTGTAATTAAACTTTGCCCCACAAAACCTTTTCTACAGAATATGTATTAAATGCCTATCACTATGCAAGTAACAGATAAACTTTTAATTATTATTAATTAAGATTAACACCAGATTATAATGAGTAAATGTTTCTTTATGCTGCCAAAGGGAGATAAGGATCTACCATCCGTAAGTTTTCGCATCATACATAACTATACTCCGTTCGAAATAAGATTAGACATTAAAATAAACCTTTTTTACAGTCCATTCAACTGATTTTAAGTTCTATTGCGTTGGTAGTATGATAAATGGCGCCTGCAGTAAACATTTGGTATTGTGACCACTTTTTTGCTTTTAATGTCATCCTTATGCCTACGGAATAGAAGTCAAAATCGGTTGAAAGGATTACAAAAAAGGTTTGTTCAAATGTCTAAGCTTATTTCAAACTAGCTGTGCCCGCGACTTCGTCCGCGCGGAATAGTTTTTTTTACTATTATTTATATATCAATAAAACAAATAAAAATTCTAAAATAAAAGTAGCCTAAGTTTACTCCTTATTACATCAGCTACCTGCCAGTGAAAGTCCCGTCAAAAACGGTCCTGCCATTTCAGAGATTAGCGGGAACAAACAGACAGACAGACACAAAAATTGAAAAAAAATTTTTTTTTGGTATATGGACCGTATATTCATATGCATGTAGCAAAAAGCGGTTATTTTAATATTACAAAAAGACACTCCAATTTTATTTACATGTATAAATGATGTATAGAATAAATCATTTACTTGCAACATACCTTTAATTAATTACATGTCCAGTAATATCAATATAACGTGTATACTGTGTAATAACAGTTATTAAAAGTCAATTAAATGCTAAATTAAATTACTCATAACATGTGTAAGGATTTATTTTGATCTGTCAAATACTTGTATTTATAATGCTTGTTGCAGTTATGGACATAAACTTAAATGAATAATTTAAATCCATTCTTGGAAACGATATCGCATTGGATTCCTACTGGAAGGAACTTATGAAAATTATTACAGTTATGTGCCAATAATCTTTTATGTTTTGAAGTTAGTATACACAAATGAAACTCGTATTCATGTCAATTAAAAAAATTCATCCACAACAGACAAATTACATAATAGTACTTGTTCAAACTATGGTATAGGCATGTACTTATTGATCTAGATAAAGTTCTCCCTTCCATAAACATACAGAAACCCAAAAAAATAATTCAAAGTGACACAACCTCGCCTATGTATCACCATTTAATATCAAAATAACTAATCACCATAATTTGTGTTCCCAGGGCTGCTACATGACGATCCACATAACTCCAGAGCGCTCCTGCTCCTACGTATCGTTCGAGTCCAACGTGCCGGTGTCTAGCTACGACGAGGTCATCGCCCGCGTGCTGCAGGCCTTCAGACCCGCCAAGTTCGTGCTCACAGTGTTTGCTACACCGGTAAGTCAATAATTTATAACAAGTTAGTTAGTAGTAGTCCAACGTGCCGATGTCAAACTACGACGAGGTCATCGCCCGCGTGCTTCAGGCTTTCAGACTCGTCAAATTCTTGCTTACTGTATTTGCTACACCGGTAAGAGCAAATTCTTCTTGTAGATAGAAAACAGCCTAGTATTTGAAAGGTGATACCGTTAACGATACGTCAACAGTAACATTTGCCTACGAAAACCGCCCGTACTGCTACGAAAACGGCGTTGTCCAAGTCAAACTGCCACTATGGGACAGTATTATAAAGAGCTTTAAGGATGTAGGAGATGCTTAGACTTCTTTATATTATTGCTAATTGTAATTATTGCATCCTCAGGACTCTCCGGGAGCGTCAGCCGCCCGCCAGCTGAAGAAGTTCCCAGCCCTGGGCGCGTACTCCCCGCTGGAGACTCAGTACTGCCGCTTCTCGGGCTACGAGCTGCAGTACGCGCTGTACGCCAAGTTCCCGAGCTGAGGCCCCGCCCCGCCCCGCGTGGCCCCGCCCCGCCGGCCCCGGCCCCCGCGCCGCGCCCTCGCCGACCTGCTGGCGGGCCCCGGCCCCCCGGCCGGGGCCCCGCCGCGGGCCCCCGGCCTGCTGGCGCGCGCGGCCCGCCTGCTCTGCTGCGAGACCGCGCCGCCCGCCTGACAGACTGACTGTTCCATTCCATTAAGTGATATTATCATACTATAAACGTTACCTTAGTGTCACCGTGTCTACGGCTCCCGATTATTGTGTGGCGTCAATCCTTAGCGGTGTATGCGGCGGCGTGCGACAGTGTGGGACCATGTGCGACCACGTGCGACTCCGTGCGACCATGTGCGACCACGTGCGACCATGGTGGGCCCGTGCGGCGGCGCAACAAGCCGCGACAACATGCGGGGCGTCACGCCCATCTGAGATTTAAAAAATCAAATAAAAAGATTTCGACTTACTTATTCGTCTTTTATTTACAAACTGCACAAACTTAGACACGCAAGTAATTCAGTATTTAATTTCCCAACTTAAAATTGTGACCTGGCTGTGCACCTCAATAACTGCATGCCAGTTACGTTACCTTTCGCATTTAGGCGCTTTTGTGATCTCAGAGTCAGCACCCCCAGTTGTGTTAATGTATGAATCATGATGCCGACTCCTATTGCTTTCATTGATCATTTCCTTCAAAGACCACGACAAATTATAAAAGGCAACTTGACATGTACAAGGTGAGGCAATAGTGGGTAGTTCCTACTATTCCTACCAGTAGCTATAGTGTGAATTTGAAAAGAACTTTGAACTTTGCACGTTTTTTAGATATTTGCACAAATAGTGGTCTTAGTATGAAGCCATAATATTTTAAAATTGATTTGACACTTGCGCTCGCTGCGGCAGACATAATTATTGGAAGCGACGGAGTACCAGGAAACTTACAGTTTGTGCTATACAATATTGTATGTGCCCACGTAGACAGAATAGTAACATTACTGTAGGATTATCGTAAACGTCAGAATCACCGGTCAACCGTCGCATTTAGCTTTGAAATTGTGCCTAAAAATTACTTATATATTTGGTTACCATGATGAAAGAATTGCTTATTTCATATGTGAAAAGAATTTAAACATTTAAGATTGATCGTCCATTCTGATATCGGTAGTAACTATGTGGAATTACTTACTGAAATCATAGCCCAAACATTGTTTATTTTACAATTTAGAAGCCTAGACCCTGTTATTCTATCTATAAGCTAGCCAAGAGTTTAAAAGGCCCTACTCCTGTTAAAAGTATAAGAGCAACATTAGGGTCATGTGGGGGACGGTGTAACAGGGGGCACAGTATAACAACACGATTATCTCGGTCCTTTTCTAATTTTCCTATGGTATCTCTACCAGTTTTGTCAATCTTATTCGCCGCCATCCTAAACAGCTGTCATCGGACGTCATTTTGTTGGAAAACTATTCATTTCTGGTGAGTCAATATATGTTCCCTACCTCCAATTAGTTGGTGTGTAAATAGTAAAGAAAGTTTATTGCAATTTGTAACCTAAACCTTTTAACAATTTTTTGTTGTAAATAGTAGCGTGGGGGGTACAGAGTGAGATTTTTTTTTTAAATGTTTTTCATCAAAAATGTTTCGGAATCGGAATGAGACAAGACGTTCAAAACAAGATAATTGGTCGTAATAAAATTTTGGGGAAAAAAAGAAAAGCATTTATTGGAAAAATATTTACAATAGATGAGGACGATGAATTTAACGTCAATTATCTCCGTAAAAGTGGTGAAGTTGATAATGTCGTTTATTTTTCTTTCTAGTCTTATTTGCTCTCTTGTTTTATTTCGTTTCATGTATGTATAATCTACTGTTTAAGTGTACCCCATCTTGTTATACTGTACCACAATGGCTGTTATACTGTAGTACAGTATTACAAGATGGGGTAAACTTTAACAAATCGATGATCTCAAAAAACGAAAAAAATAAGTAGTTCCTCAGGATAATTTTGATATCATTTCAAGCCTAATATACAGGTTACCTAACTACTGCTATGGTACTTAATAAATATGAATACGAAATAAAAAGCGTTTTTTTGTTTTTACAAAAAAAAAAAAACTGTTAAACTGTCTGCCACTTGACCCTACTTCACTTTGCTCTCTACCTTTTGACAAGGACTTTTAAAATTCTGTTTACCTATCAAAAGGTTGCTTATTGCCTAATTTTCTCTAATAAGCAAATGGTACGTCCTTTAATATTTGACAAGGTTGCGAAAACTATATACCTAAATGCTAGCACAACTAAAAAACAATGACAGCAATTTAAAAAAAAATATGTAGGGTAGATTAATTTCATCTCGATAATGGCAAGCAACTTAAAAAAAAAACTAGGCTAAGCCATTATTAAATATTTAATTAAGTATTCTGCGTCAGTAAAGTATACGTAGTTAATCAATTTAGCCATGATTAAAAATAATATAGAAACTAGGCACCAAATGGTTATTACAGAAAATGAAACGAATAATAATGATACCTGTCGTTATAAAACGCAATTTTCGACATACGTCACTTCGCTCTCTTAAATATAACAGGCGCAGGCTTTTAAACTCTTGGCTAGCTTAAATAAAGAATAACAGGGTCTAGGCTAATGAATTGTGAAATAAGTAATCTATGGCCCATGAAAATTTCTGTTATTCCACACAGTTAATAAGTTATTCTATCATGCTAAGTTGGTAAGTATTAGCAATTTCTAGGCACAATTTCACGGATCATCACGTATTGCCTGTATGCTTAGCAATGGTGCACAATTGCACAACCAAATGCACTAAGTATCTATTAGCGATGGGCGTTGAATCAACCGTTGATCTCCTGTCAACGTATTAATGATAACTGTTTATGGATCAACTAGTTGAATTTGTCGACGACGTTTATGAATATAACTCGTTTAATAATTAATTAAACTAAATTTGCAAACGTACCTAACGAACTTGAGCAAAAAACTTATGTTGAAAATACCATCATAGATTTCAATCGACGGTCATGTCGTAGAATTTAAACTCTTTGTATGGAACGTAAACAAAAGTTGATCTTTGAAATATTTCTTTTAAAAAAAGTACACCGATATATGAATCGTTGAACGTCGCAACTTTGAATAAAAATCGTGAATGAAAGAACGGTTTACGTTGCAATTTGCAAGTCGACATTTATAGATGACGTTATTTATTAGGTTAACGGAAAAAGTGAAAAACCGCTAACGACCGATATCACTACTATCTATGACAATGAGTTTCTGAGGGGACGGCGCGTACGCAGTCCCCACTATCAAAAATTACGCATCCGAGTTATCCGCATTAGGGATAATCGCAAGGGTCAACCTATCCGCAGTGCAATGGGAAGGCCTCGCCCTGGGGGAACCGCCTATTTGATCACGGTTTCCCCTATGCCAGGTAAGTATGATTTCACCAGAGTAACTCGCGAGGGTCATTCAACGGCGGAAAATCTTAACACCGCGATTCAGAAACGTGACGTATTTGTAAAGCGCCATCTAGTGACTATAAAATGTACAAAACTGCGAATCTCCTCGTGCGTTGAATTTGTCGGGGTGCCAATGGATGCAAAGGGATGGATTCTGACTGTGAATGAGACGAAGTTTATTATACTAGATTTTAATATTTGAAATTATTGTGTGAAATAGCTTTTAATTATACAATTGTCTATACAAACTTAGTACATTTTAGTACTCGTAAGTTTAAGTAACATTATTTTTTTCATTTTTATTGTTTTTAAATCAGTGGATGCGGCGCATTTACGTGTGCATATTATCTTATCGGAATCGCCATAAGTGGAACAGCACCCCATGCAAGCGGCAAACTTCTACTTTTATCAAGTTTTTCAGTGGGTATAGTATTTAATAGTACTCGGTGATCAAGTTGCTAGTAAAATGGAAATTCCTTTTTTTTTCGTACAAAAAAATCCCTTTTTTCTCAGAGATGGCGCTGTCTATAGCATCCATATGTAATTTTACGAATAACGATTTTATCATAGTTATATACAATAGGAACGAAAAGGAGAGGCTTTTGCTGAGCAGGCCAGTGGGACAAAATTTAGGAAAATTTTACCATACAATTTGAAAAAGTGGACTCAGAGCTTAAGCTTTGAGTCTACTTTTTCCCTCACATATAAATGTGAGAGTAATTTTCCCAACAATGGGACAAAGTGGATAAATTGACCTTTTGGATACACACAGCAAAAAAAACAGCGGTATAAAAAGAAAATATATTTTATTGATTAAGCTCAGTTTTACTGCATAGCCTCCACCGTTTAAGTAATTGACATATCAGTCTCATAATTAATTAATATTATCCATACAAGGTGTACCTAAAATATGTTTAAATAGATTTGCATTGTCCTATGCATCAATAAATTGTCTGGCGCATCAATTGGAGCGGGTGTTGGCGTCAATAACATTTCAATCAACTCAATTCAGTTGACAAATACATTGATAGGATTGCATTGTTTACTTAACGGTGATTCAAATTCGGTCGATTTTTACGTACAGCAATATAATGTCAAAATTGAACAATCTGTAAACATTTTACACACTCACCGTATATTAAAAATAAATAAATAATTAAGCAATTCTTATATTTAAAACAAGTATTTATTAATTAACGTTAATTATGTACTTAAAAACATGTCAGACATCACAGAATGAAAAATATTAAAAACAGAGGGTGGCGATTAGGTGGTCACATTATTTGAAACTACGTATTACCTACGTATTTTAAAGATTTAAATAATTCATAACAATTAACATTTTAGCCGTGGGACCTTCTTTTTCGTTTTAGTACTAACACCATTACACTTACTTTTGTGATTATTTGGTAACAATGCCATCAAATTCGGGTTGAATTCTTGATACAATCGCCCCGCGCTTGTCTAGTACCTTTATCAAAGGTGGTTTGTTTCATGCTAATTATTTTGTAAGAAAAATTCAGTTTTCTATTTTTATTAAAATTGTTTATTTTAGTATTATTATAACAGACTGATACAAACTTGTAATAGCCGCTGTACTATTTCATTTGATGAGAACCTAATTGCCACCCTATAAATAAATGTTAATAAATAAATAATAATTATTAGTCTCCATACTTCACTTTAGATTATCTTCACTTTAGATCTATAAAATCCACAATAACTTTTTAGTTTCTTTAAATCCGGCACCTCATACAATAATAAAATGATATTTAGGGAGCTAAATAGTAATGGAAAGCAATAATCCTACTTGTTATAAATGCGTATTTGAATGTAATAACGCCTTATCGGCTCAACAGAACCGGAAACTAAATTACTTGTGAATAAAAATATATGCATTATCAGCTTATAGACCTCTTCAAGAGGGAGTGGGCCGTAATACACCACGCGGGCCACATGTCACACGGGATATCGCATGTCTTCGAAACTTTGGTTCTAGGACATGTATTCTTTACGATGTTATCCTTCACCGTTTTGAGAGCAGAAGTGATTTACACGGCTAATACCTGTCTGGGCTGGTGGAACCCACGACCTACAACTCGCGAGAAAGTGCCGTTACCACTGAGCTATCTTGCTCGACTGAAGAATGTATGACTTCAGGCAAAATATGGACAAACATAATTGATCCATTATTTCATTATGCACGCAAGCAAATTATACTTATTTTATAATTATTACACTGATTTTTAGGAAAGTAAATTGTTAAGGCTCGTGCAGACTAGCGCGACGCGACGGTCGCGTCGCGACACTCGTAGAACAATTTCTATGAAAACTTAATGGAAATTGTTCTAAAGTGTCGCGTCACGCTGTCGCGTCGCGCCTGTTTGAAGAAGCCTTTATTCTTACTATGATTATTCTTTTATTGAGGGCATTATATCAGTTCTTAGTGCCATTTAAGCATGTTAGTTTCACAAAAGTATGCAAAAAGCTTCAATAGACTTCAAGGCTTATGGAATGATGCAAATACTACGAGAATTCGGTAATATTTGCAAATTTTCTTTATATGTTCATTTAAATTTAAAATGCTGTCAACCAAATTAAATAATGTCAGATTATTTTATAGCTGTTATGCCGTTGTGCCGTAAAAACTTTCGAATAGCAAGCTTAGTTTTAGACAAGTTCCTTCACAGACTATCAATTAAAAAATAATCAAATTGCAAATAATTTGTTTTAAATAAGCAGTTTTTTTTAACTCTGTGATAGAATGTTTTCATAGTTCGTGCGTTTCGCGGCCATTGCTCGCAACTGCAGTTACTTAAAATAAATTACTATGTAGTTTATTATAAGAATAACATATTTTATCCGTCGTATATGACCAGAGGCCCTAGTGTGAGTTTCATTTAACCATCTCGATCTAACCAATCGAGCGCGTTCGGCGCTCCGATTGTACCTTCACTAAACGAAGCGCCGAACGCGCGGCACATTCAGGCGCGGTCCGAGGAGGGGTATTAGGGGTCATAACCCCCAAAAGCCATAAACGTAAAGCTTAAAATATTTTCGAAAATATAATAAGTTTTCTTATTAATATGTAATAGTCTTTGTCTGTGAACCCCCCAAAGTCTTTGGCTGCGACCGCGCCTGCTCACACTAGGGCCTCAGATGGCTGAACGTAACCAGGCACAAGGAGTATCTTAGGATCGTAGCACGTGGCGTTCAGTACTTTCTGCCTATCTTTATGGAAAGAAAGTGTGAGTTAATTACTGTATATATGATATTGATACCTCTGTCAAGTTTGTCACTATATTTGGACTCACAATCGTATTCAGTAACGTAAGAGTTCGAAGAAAAATAATGTTACCATACTAAAACTAATAGTGTTGGGGTAGTGAACGATTTTGCGTAAAGAACGAATGATAAAAATGGTTTAATTTTAATTTCGTTAAAAAACTTCGTTTGTAACATGTGGAATATAAGAATATATAATAAATTTTACTATTTTTAATAGTGCATGTGATCTTTTTAAGACAAGTTATTAAATTTAAATATTTTATTTTGCATGTAAGTTCATTATTTTTAGTTCATTCAATTTCATTCATTCTTACACCACCTCACTATCTTTTTTTGTAATAATCTGGTAACCCTTCAACTGTCATGTTACTGAATACGATTAGGAGTTCAAATATAAATTGAATTTGACGACTGTATATTCTAGTTTAGTGCAGTATCTTGCAGGGCGGCGCGGCGCCACCTAAGGCCTCCCCCAAGTACATCGCCACAGCGGCACACAGCGCCTCCTGCTTGGGCGCGGCCACTACTTGGATGCCGACGGGGACCTTGTCGCTGTTCAGACCTAGAGGGACCTGAGAAATTGGAAAAGACTTCAGTATATTTCAGTTTATCAGATATTTTGAAGGGGTTATCTTTAATCATATCGAGAAGTTCATTTAGTCCATTCTTGGTCGCACTAACATGTTGTTATGAATTTCGTCCCATTTTTTTTGCGTTTTTCAAATACTGGTCCTACTTCTGGGTAGAAAACCCCGAAATTCACGATAATTATGGTTTAATACATTTATTTCTCAAAAACAGAATTCAAATAAACGTTATACATTACATTGACGGGAAATTTTATTAAAATGATGTCCCGATATTTCGAAATAGGACGTAAACCCGCCCAAAGCGGGATTTTTTAAGAGCCAGGGTAGCGAAATTCAAATTTTGTAATGTTTTTTTGCAATATACAGGTCAGTGTCAGATTATATGTCGATTTAAATATGATTAACAACTGTAACAAAAATGGGTTTACAAAATTATAATCATTGCAATCAGCAAAACAACTTCTAAGTTAGTCCTCAAATGATACAATATTACGGAAAAGTCTTTCAATGAAATTAAATGGACTTGAGGATTGTATTGAAGATTTAAATGATTTTAATTATGTAAAGCCGTAATTGTTACGGTCGAAAATTGCAAAAAACGTCAGAAAATTTAAATTTCACGGGTTTGCCTTGCGTTTTCGCCAGAAATGGTAGAGCTTTTTTTAAATCGGGCTTGTGTGTTTATGTGTGATTGATTTTCCAAAGAGTTAGTCTCATAAATTCTATTAAGATACCACTTTTTGGAAAATCAATGAGTTGCTATACTTTGAGAATATACTTTACCTGTGCGGAGGGGAAGTGTAATGCGTTGAAGATGGCCCAGTAGGAGAAGTTGAAGGGGCGCACGATGGGCGAGTAGTGGTAGGGCGCCACCGACGGGCTGGACGGGAACAGAAGCACGCCGTCCTCGCCCAGCAACTTCTGGAAACGGAAAAAAATACACATTTTATTATTGACTAGCTTCTGCCCGCGACTTTTTTTAACATAAAATATTTCCTATAACATCGCATATTCCGCTATATCACTTCGTTTACTCTTAGTGTTCTCTCTGACTTTTTTACGCCAAGCAAAAGTCTCATGTGCATGTGTGTGTGTTTCGACACCATAAGTGCGTCTACGCAATGCATTCGATTGGAATCCTTGGAATAAGTGCCCGGAGAACTTTTTGTATGGAAGGTTGCGCACTAGCGGTGTGGTCGCCCAGCGGTGTCGGCCGTGACTAACGACTAGTAAGTCTTAGATTTGAACCCTGTCAGGGGCTTACTTTGTGGAAATAATTTAATCAACAATCTCAAAACGGTGATGGAAACCATCGCGAGGAAACCGGCCTGTCCTAAAACCAAAAATTCCAAGACTCCGCACTGGGCCCGCGTGGTGGATCTTCTCACCGAGAGGAGGCCTGTGTTCCAGCAGTGTAATTATTATAGGCTGATTACACAAATCTACAATGATTTTGGTGCCGCTAAAACTAAAGCAAATTTTAAGTATATTTGATACCCTGGCTCTAGCAATATACCTACTCATTTTTTCATGCTACGCGTAGTTTTAGAGAAATCGCAGGTGTATTGTAAATCAAAAATAAACGATTTTAAACCATTTTATTAAATTATTCTTCAAATTAAAAACATTTTATTAAATTATTTTATAGGTTAGAAACATTTTATTAAATTAATCAACAGGTTATAAAATTCTTTTTTTAGATTTTCTACGATGAACGTCTTTGGGGCACTCCCGTGTGATACTCCAACAGTATTATTTATCGATACAAACTTGTATGTAGCTTTAATGTCTTGACGACTCCGTACGACCGCACAAGGGTTAATTAGCCAAATTATAACATGGAAAAGTCGGCACCAAATTTTTTTTTTTTTTGCAAGCCTGTGTTATGTATAAGTCTCATGTGTACGCTATTGCATTTAGCACCATAACAGCGTTTGCTCCCTGCATCCCATTCGAGGACTATTTGTACCAATGGGTTACGCACTAGATACAAATTCCATTCCGCGGAATTTAGAACGTTTCCAATTCGGAAGGACTCGGATCTCGAATTCGGATTCGGATCGGATGCAGTGCGGAAACTAGTCAGTTGAGCTCTTTAAAATAAGGTTGAGCTACACAATGACTGATACATACATGCCGTCTGTTGGGACAGCTCAGCTCAAAGATGCAATGGCTCTTTCTTCAAAAGGTCTTTCCTGACATGGCCCTGCATTGTTAGACTCACATAAAATTCCTCTGAATTGATTCTTATTGAACCTCTCAGTTTGTTTCGGCATTTTTTCTCAGGGATCTGTCAGCTAGGAAATGCCGGCGCCATCTTGTTTTTACACGCTTTATATGAGTTTCACTTGTATGTTTGTTTGTTTGTATGTTTGTATGTAACCGACTCCTTTGGGCGCTATTTTGACCCAGTTTAAACGGTCAGATTTCATTTAAACTTTGTAGACTTATCCAGGACCTATGACAATTCAATAATTAAAAAAAAACACGCTTTAAAAACCAAACTAAAAAATAGAAAATAAATAATAGTTTAAAAAAACCAAAAAAAGACGCTTTAAAAACCAAACTAAAAAGTAGAAAATAATTTAATTCCATTAAAAAGCGTGGGGTGCTAGATATTAATTGATTATAAAAATACCTTAAAAAACCACCCCACGCTTTTTAATAAATATTGAAGTGCAAAAATGTCACATAAGATCTACTTACATAAGTAAACATTTCATTTCTAACGCTCCTAGGCACCAGCTTAAACTTCTTGGTAGTGCAAATAATTGTAAACAGTACTCACAATGAGGTCACCCTTGAGCTCCGCGGTGAGTTTCTCAGCCCACTCCTTGTTGACGGGCGGCATCACCTGGTCGTCCGCCAGCTTCAGGATAGCGGGCAGCGTGTACTCTGACATGCCTACCAACTGGAACAAACACAATTATAGTTATTGAAGGTTTTTTCTATGTTTTAATCATGTGTCTAAGATAGTCTGAATTGATACATTTTATATTACAAAAAAAAAACATATCTTTAAAGTGCCATTTTGTTAACTTTACATGAAAGCAATACAAAGTTTTTTTTTAGTTTCCAGTACTTTTGAAAAAAAAAACATTATCAAAAGTATTGATAAATGATAATTAGGTTTGTACAGTCAGCGTCAAAAATATCGGGACGGACAGGCTGTTCAAAATGATCTCAACAACTAAGAAAATTAAACTTTATCTCAGTTGGATAAAATTCTTGTCAGAATGACAGTTGTCGTGTATTGTCTTCAATCTGAAACATTCGTTGTGTCATTGAGTTAATATTTAATTCTCATAGTTGTTTAGATCATTTTGAACAATCTGCTCGTCCCGATATTATTGACGCTGACTGTACAAACACTTTTATACGCCAAGTTATTGTTTCACGTATTAATGTATAGACTTAACACTTAGCGAACTAATTGGTTAAATGTATGGTAAAATGGTTATGGTAACGGTGCATACTTCGTTCGATGCAATGATATAATTCCGCTGATTGTTCGAATAAAACTCAAACATTAAGATTTACCAGTTTTGATCCTCACCTTCTTAGGCAACTCCTGCCAGAAGTACGCAGTCCCCAGGTTGTTGGTGAGCAGCTTGGCGAAGCAGTCCTCCTCGTGCGTCATCCAGTAGCGCCACAACACGAACATGTGGTTGAAGCCCGCGTGGTAGTACGGCGCGGGCGCACTGGCTGTGCTGGACGAGTCTTCTGTCAGCTTGGTGATGGCTCTGGAATGGTGACGGGTTTTTGGGTAATTTTAAATGTGAAATAGATAGAATAGGGTATTTTACTCTATACAAGAAAAAATCTAAAAATATTTTTTTTTTGAGATAGCTTAGGAAAAATGCAGTCGGAAAATGTTAATTTTAGTTCATGAAACAACAAATAAAATTTTAAAATACAATTTAAAGATTTCAGTTTTTTTAATCTGTTTTTTAACACCATGAAATAGTAGCTGCCGTGTTATTACGTCATACGGCATGCCAACTGAGTAACTTTGTACTTTTATTATTTTCGTAACGAAAGTAAATTTTATTTAAACAACATTTTGCATTCGGGAACAGTAAACCAATGATAAGTCGTAAAATAACATTTTTTTTCAATTATGTACAATTGTCTTCTAAAATATCAGTCATATACACCGTGACATTTTAGTCGTCTTACAACTGCAGCCCACTTCATGTATCCAATGACTACCTACTAATCATTTATAAAAAAATAAAAAAATATTTTGAACATTTGCCTAATAAAAAAATGAAAATATAATTCACTAAGACGCATGACGTAGTTTGCAACACCCTGTTAAGGAGATGGAATTAATGATGGAATGTAATGGTAGATAGATAGGTAGATGTCTTCTACCATTTGATACGTAAACATTATTAACAGGGGGGAGAGTGTTTCATAATTCTAAAGCATTATTTATTTCTCTTTGTACTTTTTATGTTAATTAATGGTAACAATGTTTTGATCGCACCTAGAGGTATTTTATGACGGATACATCGAGTAGACCACCTTTGTAAGACGACTAAAATGTCAAGGTGTATATACTGAATCCATAGGTAACAGGTTGCGCTTCAATGCCCCTGCAACCCGTATTTAGGTCTTCGGAAACAATTGGCAGCTGTATAAGAAGATGAATGTTTATATGATAACACACCTGTTCATAGCGGCGCGCATGTCTTCAGCGATGGGACTCACGCGCAGGTCCTGCGCCGTCTCCACGTAGTAGTACTTCAGTTGCTGAAATATGCACACGCATCGATTACTATTGAGAATGTTTTAATTACCTATCGCGTTTTCAATCACATTTAATGTCCTCTACGAAATATGAAGCAGTGGCTTATAAGATGACGTCGCAACATACTTTTGGCTATGATCGCGCGTCGCAGCATACTTTCGGCTAGGATCGCGCGTCGCAGCATACTTTCGGCTAGGATCGCGCGTCGCAGCATACTTTCGGCTAGGATAGCGCGTCGCAGCATACTTTCGGCTAGGATCGCGCGTCGCAGCATACTTTCGGCTAGGATCGAGAGTCGCAGCATACTTTCGGCTAGGATCGCGCGTCGCTGCAAACTTTCGGCTATAGGATCGCGCGTCGCAGCCTACTTTCGGCTAGGATCGCACGTCGTAGCTTACTTTCGGCTAGGATCGCGCGTCGCAGCATACTTTCGGCTAGGATCGCACGTCGTAGCATACTTTCGGCTAGGATCGCGCGTCGCAGCATACTTTCGGCTAGGATCGCACGTCGCAGCATACTTTCGGCTAGGATCGTCCGCGGTCACGCCTTGGTAATATAGACTTTAAATACTGTGTACACGATTTAATATCATTTCAAGATTGTAAAATCCGTTCCGATCCGATGCGATACGAGCCGTTTGGTGAAAATCATCCTTATGACTACCATTAAAACTCGTTTTGTAATTAGACGGTAAATGTTTAAATACAAAATATTTCATTGTACAGTTTGCACAATTTGTCGATTTTAAAAGCACTGTTACAATAATCACGAAATATTTAATGCAAGTTACCTTAACATCAACCGCTCTATCAAGATTCAAGTCCTTTGCTTTGTCGGCGATGACGACGATCTTAGTGAGCGGGATGAGATCCGACACGTGCCGGCTTACGAAACCTATGGACGCCATCGACTTCTCCTTACCGGTGCGGAGGGTAGAACCTGAGAAAAAGGTTGAAATTAAATGAAATTGTGATGAATTAAGTGAAATTAAATTAAATTGGTAAATAGGATATCGGAATCACTTTTACACGTCATTATAATAACATTAACAAAAAGAGCTAAATTAAAGCTTTTTGAGGTATTTTTATAATCAATTAATATCAAGCACCCCACGCTTTTAATTAGAATTAAATTATTTTCTACTTTTTAGTTTGGTTTTTAAAGCGTGTTTTTTAGTTTTTTTTTAAAGTATTTTTTATTTTCTATTTTTTAGCTTTGCTAACTACAAAAGCGTGGTTTTCTATTTTTTTTAAATTATTGAATTGTCATAGGTCCTCGATAAGTCTACAAAGTTTAAATGAAATCTGACCGTTTAAAGTGGGTCAAAATAGCGTCCAAAGGAGTCGGTTACATACAAATATACAAACAAACAAACATACAAGTGAAGCTAATATAAAGCGTGTAAAAACAATGCAGTGTTGGCCCAGTGGTAGTTATAGGTCGAACCACGAGTAATGAAAGAAGCGGAGATGCCACAAAGCAAAATCTCTTTAGAAAGTAGCGTCGCCTAAATGCGGGTGAGAGGGGGACGGGGTACGGCGTACCCGCCCATTTTTTGTAAATCCATCTAGCGGTGAAGGGAATAATTATGACAATAAAACTGAACTAGCTGTTTGTCATTTTAGTTCGTCCACTGGCCACTATGGCGTTACAAATATGACGCTTTGTTCCAGAACATTCTATGTACGTTAGTATGGCGGGAACACATTATTTATTACCCAACTGAAACGGAAATGTTTTCTCTGTTTGAAATTGTTTTTTTAAGTGTCCTGTAGGATATCGGGTACATAGGGTAGTTTTGGTAAGTAGTTAAATCAAAAAGTTGTTAATATCGTCAATATTTATTATTGGCAGCTAAACAAACACAGCATCAGTTGTGGCCCAGTTGTAACGGCCGCGACTTAGGAGTCATATACACCGTGACATTTTAGTCGTCTTACAACGGAAGCCCACTTCAAGTATCCAATGACTACTAATCATTAATAATAATAAAAAATGATATTTTTGAAAATTTGCATGATTAAAAAAATTAAAATATAATTCACTAAGTCGCATGACGTAGTTTGAAACACCCAGTTGTTATGAAGATGGAATTAAATCAAACCAAAATCAAATCAAAAAGTCATTTATTCAAACTAGGCTGAGAGTCAGCACTTTTTGAACGTCAAAATTACATAAGACAGTCCCCCCAAAACGCCCGCCCTTCACCACTTCCTAGTGCTTTAGCTGGGAAGAAGAAGAGGCGCAACAAACTCCCCAGCAGCACAGCTGTCAAATAATAATGGAATGTAATGGTAGGTAGGTAGATATCTTCTACCGTTTGATACGTAAACATCACTAACAGGGAGGGTGTTTCATAATTCTAAAGCATTATTTATTTTTCTCTGTACCTATTATCTTAATTAATGGTAACAATGTTTTGATCGCGCCTAGAGGTATTTTATGACGGATACATTGAGTGGACCACCTTTGTAAGACGACTAAAATGTCACGGTGTATAGATCGTAGGGTCGAACACAGACATTTTAGCGCTTTGTTTTGTGTAAATTATTTCATTACCTCTGCCCTCAAAACGGTAAAGTAAAATATCGTGAGCTAGAACTAAAAATTTGAAGACATGTGACATCCGCCAACCCACAATGGGCCCGCGTGGTAGAGTGGTTACGGGTCGTCAGAAGCCCGAAACTATGACAATCAGTAACTGGGTTGTTTCTCCATGTAAAAGACTGGTATGCAGATGTATATGGTTAGACTGGAATCCCACCCCAACATGGTTGGGAAAAAAAGCTACGCAGATGATTACCTTTCAAGCTGGTGTATCCGGAAGTCGGGTTGAGCGCATACAGTCCGCAGAAGAAGGCTGGCATACGTGTAGACCCACCGATATCAGAGCCTGAAAATATACAGCAATAATGTATAACTAATTGAAAAACAATGCAAAAGTAATATTATTCAAATAGACCGAGACAGCTAAGAGATGACCAGTCCCTACTGGCGGCGCTCGTTCACGAAGTTGACGTATGGATCAGCACCATTCAGCTCAGCCATTTTGAAGGGAACTTAATGATCCAACACACACGCCACCGCCAGCGAGACATTTGAGTGAGCTTGACATACTATCAACCGTATGGGCACATTCAAGTCAGTATGGACTTATATATTTTTTATTTTATGAGGTCTATGATGGATCGACCGTGTTCAGAATATGCCTGACCACTCTTGTTTTGAACGTAGCCGGGTTTGATGTGGAAGGGACCACAGACGCTGGCAGGGAGGTCAGATTTCAGTGTTTTTAATGTGTTTTTGAACACCATGAAAGAGTAGCCGCCATGTTATTGCGTCATACGGCATGTCAACTGAGCAACTTTGTACTTTTATTATTTTCGTAACTAAAGTAATTTTTATTTCAATAACATTTTGCATTCAGGAACAGCAAACCAATGATAAGTAGAAAAACAACTCATTTTTTTAATTATAAACAATTATCTTATAAAATATGAGCGCATTTGTTTATACAGCAAACTGACGTCATACCCACAGAGCAATATGGCGTCCACTGCGTCCAGCGTTTTCGCCGAAATTATGCACGAAATTTGAAAATGTAAAATTTAAATGCATTTTTATGACACTAATCGATTACATAAAAATGTTGTTTTATTGTGGTTCATTAGCACTAGATCTAATTAAAACACTTTTCAAAAATGGGTCATCATCATCATCATCATCATATCAGCCGAAAGACGTCCACTGCTGGACATAAGCCTCCCCCAAAAGGGGGGATTTGCCATAATCGCCACGCTTGGCAGGCGGGTTGGCAATCGCAGTATGGTGGTAAATTGCATAGAGAACTCTGCTGCCCATTCTCTAGTTAGTCCCTTGTCGCCTTCTACGACACCTACGGGAAGAAATGGGATGGTGCTATTCTTTTATATCCACCATATGGAACCAAAAATGGGTTTAAATACCCTATAACAAATATGAATGATACGAACACAGTGATATGGGCACAGCAATGGCCGCGTGCAGCGCCGCCTCCCCGCCGCTGGAGCCGCCCGACGTGCGGCCCGTGTGGTGCGGGTTGCACGTCTGGCCGTACACGTAGTTGCGGCTCTCCATCCTGGAGGGTTACATTATATCAAGTAAAAACAAAGGGAAACGCGAGGGTAGACCGTGAAATTCAAATTTTCTTACGTAAGTCAGTGTCGGCTGTATGTTGAATAAAATATGATTTGCGACAGCAACACGTATGTATTTACAGAATAATAATAATTATAATCATCAAAACAAACCGCTAAGTTCATATAATCCAATTAAATGACGTTTTCATGAAATAGTCGTTCAATGGGGTTATAAAGGGTCAATTTTTATCCAGTGCGCAAACTGTAACCATAAATTCAGCATATCATTCTAGACGTAGAAATTTTTGCATTTCGCCAATGTCGAAATCATAGCAAGATATTTTTTGTGACAAATTTGTAATATAACAATAACATTAAAATTAAAATATTTTAGTTATTATTGGTTAATATTTCCTATCTTCCTGTTTCATTCTTAACAATAAATCAAACACCTAGATACGAGTGCTACTACCACGATAGTTTTTGTGCATAAGCCAAAGTTAACAATCCTAGCGCGACCGCCGAGCGTAGGTATGAAAAGTGAAGTACATACATGTGATTGACTTCTGTACTCTCTGTATTTTGTGCACTGACTCTGTAAATTGAATTTCGCGGGCTACCTTATCGCATTAGTTTCAGTGCAACGGCTTTGTGCGTGCCTGTATGTCTGTCCATCGACTGGACTAATTAAGTTGAAATTCGGTACACATATAATTTTCTGTGACCCAAACACGGACTGTACCGCGTGACATCAAATGAATATCTTTATTAATAAGTTTACAGTCTCTTTTTAAGTTTTATAATAAACAGTATTGATGTTATTCAAGTGACACATATATGAAAGTGTACCTTTAAAAAAAAACTCAATTATAAATGTATGTATCTGAGACAATTCCACTCACCACTTATTAATCTCCGGTACATTGGTGACAGCTACGGGAATAGCGCCAGCCTCCTTCATCAGTCGCACGCACTCGGCGTCCTCATGCGCACGCACATACCTGCGGGACAGGATGCCCAGCGTGTGCAGCATGCCCGACACTGCATGGCTCTCCTTAGCCGTGAATGGGACACCTAAGAGTGATATATTTTATTAATAAGTATGATTTCTAATGAAATTGGTCTAGAAAATTCTTAAGTCAATTTATTAAGACCTCTTTGTTGAAACTTTCCAAGAGTGCCAGTTGTAATGGCAAGGTTTCTTTGCGCGCTAGCCGCACTGCAGAATAATCTTGTAAGTTTGTATAGGTATGACAGCGTAAACCACCGTACCTACACACGGCGAATAAACCGTGGTATTTCACGGCAAGAAAAACGTGTCTGTATAAAGGGCCTACGACAAAATAATATGGGGCCAGCACCCTAATCACGTAACACATTTTAAAGGATATTGCTAATCCACTGGTTCAAATGTGCAAAAAAATGTTAGCTCTTAAACGTAAATATTTGGATGATCGAGCTTTGCTTGATGTTTTTTTGGTTTGACGTTTTCTAAAAATGAAATCTAGCTAGATCGATTTATCGCCCCCGAAACCCCCTGCATACTAAATACCATGAAGCTCGTTAGAGCCGTTTCCGAGATTCAGATTATATATAAACAATAATTGCTCGTTTAAAGGTATTAGATTAGATAACACAATTAATGTTGTTGAACTGTCAAATCATTCCCACTGAACGGTAGGAATCATCATCATCATCATCATATCAGCCGAAAGACGTCCACTGCTGGACATAAGCCTCTCCCAAAAGGGGGAGATTTGCCATAATCGCTACGCTTGGCAGGCGGGTTGGCGATCGCAGTATGGTGGTAAAATGCATAGAGAACGCTGCTGCCCATTCTCTGGTAAGTCCCTTAGTCGCCTTCTACGACACCCGCGGAAGAAATGGGATGGTGTCCGGCACCCAGTGACGGATTAACCCTTAATCAAATTAAGCAATTGCTTAGGGCATCACGTCTGAGGGGGCACCAGTAGAAGCACAAAAAAAATCCGTCCTTAGGGCATCACGTCTCACTCTCACGTCACGAGAAACCACACCAGAAAAAGTTTATAGGACTAATTTGAAAATTCGCGCGTTTTAAATTGACATAGAGTCCGACCTAGAGTCACAACCCCGCTCCCACTTGCCCACTCGCTGCCCGCTAGTGCATTCAGCAATTCCAATGCACCGGAATTGCGATCAGCCAATCACAAACCACCCCTTCCCCGCGGGCGATAACAGGAATTAAGTTTCATTCATATGTAATAAGTAAAATAAGGTCCTGACCCAGTGATTCGACTCGCACAAGTTTACATCAAACTCACGCACAATTGTATAAAATCATACATGATGATAAAATTGAATCAACTTTCCCTAATGTGGAAACAACCCTGCGTATATTTTTATCGCTTATGATTACAAATTGCTCAGCGGAACGTTCTTTTTCAAAATTAAAAAATAAAAAAAAATGAAAAAAGGACAATGATGAAACAAGAAAGGCTCGATATAATTTATCGATATTATACATAGAGTCCGATATGTTAAAAACGTTAAACGTAAATACTATTTTGCGTGAATTCAATGCCCGGAAAAGCCGCAAGGCGCATTTCATTAAATAAATAAATTATGCTTTGGTTTTTATTGTTGTCGCACCTACTCCACTTCTAATGTACGTTACATCTCATCATCTTATTTTACAAAAAAAAAAAAATGTTTTTAGGCGGTAAAGGTTTAAAGACCGATTCTAGTTGACATACGGATAGGGGGGCACAGGCGTAGATTGCTTAGGGCATCAAGTAGTCTTAATCCGTCACTGCCGGCACCACACGGAACCGGTAGGAATGGCTGAATGAAATAAATAGTCCAGATCTAGAGTAGGTACTATCATCAAGATGGCATTCGCACAGGGGATTATCATGTACACGAACCTTATTGAGATCATAGAACATTAGAACCTTCGCAAGAGATTAAATACCTATCACAATGCTCCACAATAACAAAAGAATACAATGTATAACAATCAAAATCAAAATCAAAAGTCATTTATTCAAATTAGGCTGAGAATCAGCACTTTTCGAACGTCAAAGTACATGAGACAGTCCCCCAAAACGCCCACCCTTCACCACAGCTGTCTGTTTAGTCGGATAGACTTGATTCTATACATACATAGGCAAAGTAATCAACATTACGAGACACAGAACTTAAAAATTTGTCATTTATGTCAGCTAGCCATGCCAATATACCAACAAATAAAATGAAAAACGAATAAACGCAGGACCTCATACACCCTAATAAGAGTACTGCATTAAAAGCATACTACAATTACCAAAACTCATTTGTATTTAAACAAACTATTATTATTTAGAAAATAGCGCTGACTATTTTATGCATTTAAAATTAAGTCTTAATGCCTTAAAGTAAGATTACATTTCCTTTGGGCTCAATCGGCGGCCAGTGTGGCAAAATACGTAATTTTAAAAAAAATACCTATATTCTAAGTCACTGAAATCGATTCGGTAGTCAATATAGAACAAAGTACTTTCAGGACTTGAGCTTATTTCGTTACACCTTGTTAATGGAAGAATGTGGGTGGGCGTTTCTTATAGGTCTCTGCTTAAACCTTCGGGGAAATGAGGCGTGATGTTTTGTAATGTTGGCAAGAGAAATACTTCACCCACAGCCACAGGCATAACTTTACGTAAGCGAATAATACCATAGGTATGGCGTCTTGTTAACATTATGCCTTAGGCGCGGCCTCAAGGGAAGAGAAATGATGGCTTTCACCCAACACCTTGTCGGACCGATGACACATCATTAATTGAAGTATTAAAGTCAACATCGTCATATCGACTTTTATATTAAACTAGCTCCGCGGCGAGATGGGAATAAAAAACGTACATAATATAATCAAAATTAAATGTAAAAAAGCAGCTCATTCATTTCATCATAATTGAAATGATCTTTCATGTTGTGCATTAAAACTTATAGAAATACTGTATTTTTACTGTAAAATCACGTCTGTAAAGTCACGTAAATCAGCGAAATCGGAAAAATTTCGTGTAACAAAAACAGGTTTTTTTTAAAGATATCCTTTTACAGTTAAAATACATTTCCATAAGTTTTGATGCATACATAAAACATCGTTTTAATTATTAATCTAATGAATGAGCTCCTTTTTTATTTTTGTCGAGAATTATAACTCGAGATTTCGGTTGTTTTGAAAGATTATTTACTGCTAATTCTTTTAAAACAAATGGTTTTGTTTTTGGGAATTGGGTTGATCTTGAACTGAAGTTTATTTATGTTGTTTTAATTTTTTTTTGAACAAGAGTTCCAAGTAGGCAAAATTGAAAACAATTCATTGCCCATTTTTTCAAAAATTTTACTAAGTTTAATAACTTTTTTACTATGTTTTTTTTTGATATATGAAAGTATAAAAAAGTGATTTATACATGATTCATAGATGACTTTCTCAACAATACATTGTAATTTTTTCATACCTTAAAACGATTCGTAAATAATTATGTGTTATTTTATACCTCTTACAGCAAAATTCACTAAACAGTTGCCAGTTTGAGGTCGAATAATCGACGAATGAGGCAGTTATACTCATTGACTACTTTAAAAAAACTTTCACGCCTATGTAACCGTGATTGCAACCGTCCCTAAAGTCTATTTTAGGGACGGTTGCAATCACGGTTCTTTCAAAACGAGTAAGTTATTAGTGAATGGGTCTCCATTCACTAATAACTTACTCGTTTTGAAAGTAAATACTACTTATTTACCCTCAATCTTCTAACAAGCGATAAGTACTCATCAGCATGGAATATTTCCCTTCGAAAGTGAATCTGTCCTCAATGACAAGCGGGCTGTGGTGTAGAAAGTGTTATTATATAAGTTAATCTCTAATTAGCTGTATTTCAGTAATTATTAGGGTAATTAGTTACCGTTATTGTATTATTTTTCTAACGAATCTCTCGGTTTCTTAATGCCTATCCAATTAAATTTTGAGTCGTATATGATTAGACGGTAATTGTAAAAATAAAATTAAAAATATGGCTAGAAAGGAGTGAATACCGAGGATTCCGACCAACAGAGTAGTATGGAAGTAAGACATGTTGCGCCAACCCCAAATTAATTGGTATAAGGGCCAGAGAATTATAGTGATGTTGATGGAGAATCTTTGGAAAGGAAATTAAGGTTCTAAATAATAGAACATCATCAGGTACAGACCCCAGCACATAAGCTACTCCAATCTGTCAAATTTCTTTGATCGATTTTCAACTTTATTACATAAACACAGGGGCCATTCAAGTATTACGTTACGTCTTTGCTTTGCTTGTTTTTGATGACATGGAGGATGGGGGAGTCTGGATGGTTATTACGTCAGCAGTATTTATTTTTTAACTTTTTTGGATTTTCTACAAAAATAAGTTGATTTTGTTTTCAACACATATGGCAACTATGTCTCGAAGAAAACGATGTCGATATTCCAAAATCACACGAAAGTGAGCAGACACACAACATTGAGCAGCAAACATGTCATCGAAGACTTAGAGTCATGGATTCGTGTGTCATGGACTGAAGACTGTTAATTTGAATTAATATACCAAAATTTTAAAAGAAGTTTGTTTTATTCGTTAATATATAAAGATTATAATAATTGAATATCAACCTCAATGCGTTAAAGTCCTCTATTCCCAGTCTTTTCCTTATTTCTAGACTTAACTGCTGCTCATGAATCAATAAATAAACCAAGACACATTGAAAAATGCATGTACCAATGTTTATGTGATCATTGTAAGAACTTTACACGTTCAATGAAAACGTCAAACAGACGGATAACATTTACATTAGCCGTCCCCCGACGTGACAATGCTTTGATCAAAATACTACCTACAACTTCTTATTAAATTTAAAAGGCGAATACATTTTTTTTTTACTTTTTAGAAGTTTTTGATTGGGTCGGGGTTTTTTTACATTTTTAATTTAACTTTTTCTTCCCTACTTCTCTATTAATCGTCATCTCAGAAGTCAATCCCTTTCTAGCTATATTAATTTTCACACAGACCATCCGTCGTTTCTTTGGTCGTTGGTCGTTGGGTTGGCCATCCACACTTACTAAAATCTTTCCTCACGACATTTTCCTCATTCCTCTGTATTACATGCCATCACAACCCATTTTGAAAAGCACGTGGTCCCCGCTGTCATTTGTACATCTTTGACCGTCGTTACGGGTTATCAGAAGCCTGAAAGTGTGACAACCAGTCTTACTAAGAGGTATCGTATTACCCAGTAACTGGGTTGTGGAGGTCAGATAGACATTCGCTACATGTAAAATACTGGTGTTCAGCTGCATCCGGTTTCACTAGTAGCCGACCCCAACAAAGGAAGGAAAATAATAGTTCCACTTACCCAAGAATGGTCTCTTCTGGAAGTAGTCTTCAGAAAGTCCGCCTTCGATCAGTTTGTCGACGTCGCGCGCGTCCTTCAGAGCACCCTCGTATCTCTCGTCAGTTACTGCGTTTATGATGGGATTTACCTGTAACAAATAATATAACATACTCGTAATTACTGTTTTCGCGCTGGACATGGTAGAGGAGTATAATATAATGTGAAATCTATAATAAACAGGATAAGTTTTTATTCAGTGCGCAAACTGTAACCATGAATTCAGCATATCTGTCTATCATCTATTCATACTGCTGACAACACTAACAAAAGACGGAATAATATAGTATGCAAATCGAATGCAACCTCAAAACATGTCTTTGTAGAAAGATTTTTTACATTTTTAGGCCCATTTCTGTACAACAGGTTAAATAGAAAACTAAGTATCTATAAATTAAATGACTTTAGCTGTAAGAAAATTATACTTGAATATTTACTAACCATTGCATATGCACAGACAGAAGATCTACTTGTTGTCTGCAAATAGAACAACTAACGTGCTATTTTACTTTTACTTTCCTAAGTTTAACATATTTTTTACTTTATACACTTTGTTAATTTATTACATTAAGTATTTACGCGCTTCATAGCCTGAAGCACAGGTTCCACCTAGTTCAGGCAATAAGCAACTGTGCTCTATTTTAATTGTTAAGATACATTGTAAATATGTAAATATGCTTTTATAAATAAACGACATTATTATATTATGTATTATTATATATATTATATCATTCTAGAGCACCTAGCGTACAATTTTTCGTCGGTTATACAAAAAAAATCAGCTGTTCCATACATTTTGACCGCGTAGGTATTGCACTTTTCTATGGAACAGCTGATTTTTTTTTTTGTATAACCGACGAAAAATTTCTGTGCTGGGAGGTATAGAATGATATGCTGAAATCGTGATTACAGTTTGCGCACTGGATAAAAACTTACCCTGTATATTATACTAATATTATTTAAGAGGTATTTTTTTTTGTTTCTATGTAGGGGTAATATCTGGAACGTAACTATACCAGTCGGATTTGAAAAATCCTTTTTCGTTCGAGTCCAATTTTTGACAAAGGTTATTTAACATCACGCTACGACCCTTAGGAGGTGTGTAAAAAGTAGCAACAGTCAGAGTGATAAGAGAAAACGAAGTACCTACCTAATAATCGCGGGCGATGCGTGGCTAAGATTATTATATGTTAAAACAAGAATTTTCACACGGAAGAAGTATTAATTATTCTTAGAATAGCTTTTCAACTGTACTATTTTGTCTCTGCGTCTCCCTAAGCTAAACTAGTAGAACATTCCTAAGGCAAAGTATAAAATTAAACGACACAACATTAAAATTTGTTGTCCTAATAATAGAACAACTCTTTTAAATAATAGTATATTTTGTATGGCTCCCCGTGCATACAATTATCTACCTAAATATTTAATGGTGGCATCATAGCCTAACATGTTGAAGAAAAAACTAAAAAGCTTTTTAATAATTAAAGCATATTACAGTGTATCTGTGTGTAAGATTTCTTTTTAAACAAGTGTTATTGATCTCATTCTTATTATTTTGTTTAGTTTTTGGTTTTTTTTTGTGTTTTCATTCTATGTACCTAATTTGCGTGCCGAAAGGTAAAATATGGTTTTACTAATAATGGGATATACAACTATTACATGAATATAAAACATCTGCATATCCCATATCTGCTAATAAATGGTTTTAAATTTGAATTTGCATTAAGTGCGCCTTGTACCGTACAAGGCGCACTTAATGCAAATTCTTATTATTTTTACATTATATCCATAAAGTTTTAATAGCCGGTGGAGCAGACGAGTCCTGGAGCACAGACCGCGTATCGGCAAGCGTAATATGGGTACGCCCCTCAGGTATATGGACCGACGACCTTAAGAAGGTGGCTGGGACTGGGACAGACTAGATGCGGAATAGAATAGAATAGAATAGAATAATTATTTATTTGCATAGAAAGTAGGTACAGAAAAAATGCAGATGGTTTTATAATTAAGAGGTCCTTATACCTTCTACCTTAAATTAGGCATGCAAACATTTAGCATAAGTGCTTAATATTAATAGTCTTTAATAATGTCAATATGAAAATTCTAATAAAATGGTCAATAAAATAAAATATAGAATTAAATATGTCAGGATTAATTAGGTAACTATAAAGTTTTATCATTTAGAAATTCACAAATGGAGTAATAACATTTATCAATTAATAAGACTGACAATTTCTTTTTAAACAGTGGAATGGACTCTATTTTTAGTTCATCGGGTATTTTGTTAAAGATAATCGGGCACATACCTAAAACACTTTTTCTTAATAATGCAGTGTTATGACCACTAACACGTAGCATGTTTGTATACTGCCTTCTAATTGGTCGTGTTCTATTGTCAGACGATTTATTAAAAAGATGCATATTTGATTTCACAAAGACAGCTATTTCGAAAATATAAAGTGATGGGAATGTTAGCAAATTTAGGGACTTGAATACAGGTACGCAACTATCTGTTACTTTCATGTTACACATTGCCCTTATGCATCGTTTTTGAGCCTTGAATACCTGTTCTCTCAGGCTACAATTTCCCCAAAATATCGCCCCGAATCGCAGAATTGACGCCACCAAACCATGGTAAGCAACTAATCTGGTGGGCATATTCACTTTCCTGGATAGGTTAAAAAGCACATACGCTGCTGTACTTAGTCTTTTGCATACTTCTTCTGCGTGTGGCTTCCAGGTTAGTTGGCTATCTATCATTAAACCTAAAAATTTTGTAACTCGCACTTGGTCTATTTTTTGTCCATTGTAATTTAAATTTAAAGTTTGCGGTGGTATACGTTGATAAAAATGCATAACATTAGTCTTAGGTATATTAATGATTAAATTATTTTGATCAAGCCAGTGTACAATGTCCGTCAAAGTGTTATTTATGTCATTTTCATACGTTGTTAGGTCTGTACATTTAATCAAGGCAGTACTATCGTCAGCGAATAAAACCATAGGATGATTTATGCGTCGTGGCAAGTCGTTAATATAAATTAAAAATAATAGAGGCCCCACCACAGTGCCCTGTGGTACGCCATACCTAATAACTCTGTGTTCCGATAAGTATTTTTTCTCACGCTTAGTTTTGAAACATATTTTTGAAATTTCTGTCTGCTGTTTCCGGTTGCTGAGATATGATCTTAAGAGATTATGCATATTTCCTCTGATACCTATCATGTTTAGCTTGTATAAGAGAGTTTCATGGTCAACACAGTCGAAGGCCCTCCTCATATCAGTCAAAATTGCGCAAACTGGCACTTTTTCATCGACGTTTCTTAGTATCATATTCATTAAATCGTAAACGGCCGTATTGATACCTTGATTTTTTCTAAATCCCTTTTGTTCTATAGTCAAAATATTATATTTAAATAAGAATTTATTTATCGCGTCATAAATTATTTTTTCCATGACTTTTGCAAAAATTGTGATTAGAGAGATTGGTCTATAATTTGCCAAATCTTCTTTAGAGTTTTTTTTTAAAAGTGGCTTAACAATAACTGTTTTTAAGTTGTTTGGAAATACTCCGGAACTGATACACAAATTTAGTATGTGGCTAATATGCAAAGCAATGTCACTCGATACAAATTTTACGACCTTAGTTGAAATTTCATCGTAGCCAGTACTAAGTTTATTTTTTGGAGAATGTATCGCTCTCATAACATCTTGAGGTAATACTGGATGCATAAACATCGAGTGAGGGTTACTCTTCAAATTACTTGTGTCGGGTTTTGAGGTCATAATATTTTTTGTCTGGTCAATAAAATAATTATTAAACGCGTTTGCAATCTCTGTTGGATTAGTGATTGTGGTATCATTAATTTTTATTTGTGAAATAGGTTCAGTAAATGGTTTATTTTTGTTTATGACTTGCCAAGATGCTTTTGATTTATTGTTTGATGTGTTGATGAAATAGTTATTTTGCGCTTTTTGCGTTAATTTAATAATTTTCCGAAGCCTTCGCGAGTAGTTTTTAAAGTTGCTTTTATTAAGGCTTGAAGGTTCTCGCCTATGTTTCCACAGTAAACGCCTTTGTTTTCTACTGCATATTCGAATGCCCTGAGAAACCCATTTAATATTTTTGTTTGAGTTAACGGTTATCAATTTGTAAGGGAAACAAAGATCGTACAATAGACGGAAGTGCTCTAAGAAATAATCAAATGCTTCATTAGCATTTTCGGTTTTGTATATATCAGAAAATGAAAAACATTGTAGGTAATTTTTAAATTTAGTTACATTTTCACTAGAAAGATCACGCTTTTTGATCCGCCAATAATTTATTCTACACGATTTCAGCACTTTAACTTGCAAAAACTGTGCTGTGTGGTCAGACAATGCTAAGTCTAAAACTTCTGATTTACAGTTTAGTTTAGAACTGCGGGCAAAATTGTCTATACAAGAATTGCTACATAGCCTGGTGGGTTGGCGTAACTCTAATTTAAGATTATAGCCCAAAAGAAAGGTTTCAAAGTCCAGAGTTACGCTATTTCTTTTTAAAGTGTCTATATTGAAGTCCCCACATATTACTATTTTCTGGAAGGAAGGAAGGATGAAGACAGAGTGTTGTGGGGCAGCCTTTAAGAGGAATATGTTCAGCAGTGGACTGCGATAAGTTGACTTTACTACACACTCTACCCGGCTATTCAAGCGTTTAAAATAACAACAGTTATATCACAACTTTTTTATTACTCTAAGAATGTTTTATAACAGATATAGTGTCCCTTTATGGATTTAATTATATTTAACTAATAATTATTATATGAATAAAACGATAACATTTTCACTGTCAGATAAAGGTGAATGTCAAGTCAAACATTGAATATTGATGAGCTAAACTACACACACTATGAAATACAGGTGACAGAGACATCGTTACACAACCTTTCGTCGGTTATAAAAACAAATGCTGTTACGTACACTTTAACCGCGTAGGTATTGCACTGTTGTACGGAACAGCAGATATATTTTTTGATAACCGACGAAACATTTCAACGATAGGGGTTCTAAAATCATGTGCTGAATTCATGGTAACAGTTTTCGCGTCGATGTCCCTGTATATTTCTTGTGCTACTACCACATACAATATTTTCATCCCCTTTCCTGGTGGAAGGTATGCCAAATCCTTGAGGCGCCGCAGAGATCAAGAGGATGGCCAGGGTGATCCCCCTGTCTGCTATAAATAACATATCCACTGCAATTATCATACCAGTGGGGTAAACTTAGTGATTATCACAATTTCCCTTACCATTTTTGCGACTTCTGTACCAGGCCGGTATGGAGGTCTATTCAAAATGTAAGTGTCATCTGTCAATCTGATTATTTTGTCATGATGAAGGCATACGAAATATATGTGGTCCTTAGAATTATAAATTTGCACTTACTTGCTGAATCCTCTCAATGCAAGCTTTAACCAAATCTTCAGACTTCAGTTCTTTATTCCGGATCTTCGCAGCCAAAGTCACCGCACTTTCTGTCAAGATAGCATGTTTCTTCTCCAAGTCCGGGATAGCCTTCCTCTTGCCGTCCCAGAAGTAACCGTAGACCAGGTCGATGAACAGGTCCAGGTAGGTACGGAAGATGAGGAATGCATGCTTGATCATGTTGGAGACCATGCCGAAGAATATCTTTCTTGGTTTGTTTTTGTGATGCTGTTAGAATGAAATAACAGATTTTTTAATACTCAATACTCAATCATTTATTGCGTTACATGCTTAGGTGGGTAAGTAACCAATTATTGTAACAATCGTGGACCCTGTTGGGCACAGCAACAGTAAAATTTGAAGGAAGAGGACTTATTTAGGTATACATGTAAGTATCATATTCTAAGTATAGTCTAAGGTAACATTTTATTAATTATTAATTTGATCTAAAATTATATTATTAATTTATATTATCATGTCAGTTCTATAGATTTCTCAATTTCATCATCATATCGTATCAGCCGAAAGACGTCCACTGCTGGACGTAAGCCTCCCCCAAAAGGGGGGGATTTGCCAAAATCGCCACGCTTGGCAGGCGGGTTGGCGATCGCAGTATGGTGGTCAAATGCATAGAGAACGCTGCTGCCCATTCTGTAGTAAGTCCCTTAGTCGCCTTTTACGACACCCACGGGAAGAAATGGGGTGGTGCTATTCTTTTAAGCCCAGCACCACACGGAACTAATTAAATATTCATTTATGCTATAATAAAAACTAATGCTATAGAAAAATCAGCAATCTTTTTCTCATTTCTGAGTACCTCAGGTAGTTTGTTTTACATTTTTATCGACATAACCAATGGACTAGATGAGTGCCTTTTTCAAAAAATAGTTGTATAGTGGATTGAATAATGAGAGATTTTATAGTCAGCGGATATAAAACTGGGCACTATGAAAAAAAAGGACTTGAACAATTTAAATTTGCTACCAATCAATAATAATAAGGTATAACTGACGGAGCCCTTGTGCAGCGTTCCTATTTAAGAATGGTTAAAACCAAAATCTGTGTCTCTTTGTAATATTAATAATTGTGAATTGTAATTTAAACAGTTGTGTCCTTCAACAGTTCAAATTACAATTTGATATTTGAGTTTGTATTATTTTTATTAATGATATCACATAATTATAACAATTGTACATATAATCTGAGAAAAACTTGAAATAAGATTAGAATAAAAACCAGTTTCAAAGATTCAAAATAAAAATACACCAGTGCAGTTTTTATCATAATTAAGTAAGTAATAAAATTTTTAAATAAAATTATGTTGTCACAAAACTTAAGCATTGAATTGAGTTTATATTATTTCATAAGGGAAAACAAATTAGATTAAGAGTATTATCACATTTATTTATTTTTTATTCAATTATTACATACACACATTTTTAAATATTTTTGTAAAAGTAACATGACAAAAAACATTTAAAAATAATATATAAAAAATAAATATTAAAGAGTATTATTATTATTAGTTTAGATTGTTTAATAGGTTATTCTGAATAAAAAATATTATTTATTTAATGCCACATTGATTGCTGGGAATCAATGTGGTAAATAAATAATCCAATGCAATTTATGGCACATAGAAAATATGACGAATTTTTCTTCTTCATCATATAAATCTAAGGAGGAAACAGTAAGTATTTTAATTTCCGGCCATTGAAATATTTTCCAAAAAGACAAAAGTTTTCAAGTGTTCAAAAAATAAAATAATATGCACTAGATGTGGAATTGTGTACCTTATCATAAAAAGGTAAAGTGCTGTATTTTCCCAGTTATAGGTAATTTATTGACTAGGTACTTATATTTTTTATTGATTAGCACTACAGTTCACAGAATTACTTAATTATGACTTCTCTATAATGAGCATATAATTTAAAAGAGATTACCTTTCCTGTAAAGTTAGCAATGACCTATAAACAGTAGGTATAATGAGACTGCGAAATATATTTAATTACCTACCTTCCACAATAGTGCATAAAGTATGACACACCACTCTCTGTTCACTACACAATTGGACCTACTTATGCAAGACGGAATCAACCCACACAATGATAGTTTTGAGATAAAGCCGTTTTTGTCAAAATTGTGTATACAATGAAATAGTTTGTTATTTTGAATAAAGTTTATTTAGAATATTGAACAAAATGATTTGTTCTATGTATACAAATATAATATTGATGAAAATCATAAACAGTACAATAGTAATTAAAAAAAAACTCATTGGTTCCTTTTTGCAATACTATCTGTGTGTGGGTTGGTTCCTTGTTAATTTATTACCATGCCATAATTTTTCAGTAAAAAAAAAATCTTATACTTCTTTTAAACATTTTATTGAAAAATAGAAACAAATCTTAATGTATAATCTTAACTTTTAATTAATTTTCAACTTCAAAATCAGGTTGTCCGGAAAAACCTTCAAGATCGTCTTGTAGGTCTGGGTTTCCAACGAGCTTTACATAGAAATCGTGCGAGTCTTGCGGAATTAGGTGCAGCATGCTTTTTAAATCCTGCAATTTAGCGTCAGGGACCGGTTTCCCTGTTGGCCAAAGTGGCTCCATTATTTCTTTTGTAACAAAACATTGTCTTCCACGAACATTTTTTTTAATATCCACTACCTTAAAATCTTCATTCAAATTAGTTTTCATGTAAATTTTGAACATTTCATCCTTTTTAATCATAATTTCTTTTGTACTGAGCCATGAAACTTTCTCTCCATCTATAGTTTTTTTTCTATTAATTATATTTTTTTCCAACTTTAACGATGACAAGAAATCTTCATTTCTCATCCTGTGTACCTGCATTGGTTTCGTTTTTTTACAGGTTTTCATAACCTGAATATAATCATTCGGTGTGTACAGCCTCTGTTGACGTTTTAAGGCACATTCTATCTTCCCAAAATCTGTATCATTCGGGAGGAAACTATGCCCCGATTCAAGGAATCTTATATTGATTTGGTCTAAAGTTGGATGTTCATTCAACATGGCTTTGAGCATTAATATTAATTTTATGTTGCGGTTCTGGCCACCACACGAATCGCTCCATAAAATCAGATGTTTCACGTTGCCATCCAGCCTTTCTGTGATATGTTTCATGAGACAGGACCCTACTTCTTGAGCACCTCTGCCAGCTTCTCCTTCTACCCACACATTGCAGTGAGCTTCATCTTTGCTCCCAGTATGTATACCTAAATTGTATACCCAGAGTTGTCTTTTGTAAAAGACGATATTGGTGGGTATACGCGGTAAAGGTAACGTTTTTTCGAGATCAAATGTCAGGGTTTCAACAGAGGGATCATCTTTAGCTAACTTCATGTCAGTTCTCAATTGGTTTTGTAGAGATTTTGCGATTTCTTGATGCGCTACCCGCTTCTGTTCAATGTCGGCTTTATTTTGTTCCGACGACGCGTGCAGTATTTGACTTTCAAAAAAGTCACACTTATTACACGTATCTTTTTTAAAGCGTTTTTAATTTTCTTTATAATTTTTTTATGTCAAAGTGCAATTTTTAATTTTGTTTTCGAGTTTGATATTTAAATTTGTATGATGTTGCTATGTTCATTTTTAATAATGATTGATTTTGATTGTTGATTATTTAACTTTATTCATTTTATAAGAATAAGGGAACGACATAAAATAGAATATTAATTAAAGTCAAGTGCATTTTTTTTATTTTTCTTTTTGTTTATTTTTTTGTTGATTTTTGTCGTTAATAATTTATATTTGAAATTATGTAACTTTACTTTAAACTAAATATGTTTTTTTAAAGATACCTTCTCGACTTTTATTTGTTTGCCTTTAGCTTAAAAAATATTCAGGGAAACTACAATGAGGCAGCCCTACGAAATTTTTCTAATCACCCCTCAGGTGTGTCTATTGTCCCCTGATGGGAAGTAAATAGAAATCACGTATATTTTGTGTTTTTTTTTATTAACTACAAACATATCCGAATAGAAACAAATATATTTCAAAAGTTTGGCCTAAGACTCAATAAATACATGCTTAGAAAAATGGGTATCAATTCTGCAACATTACGAAAATCGTTACCAAAGTTCGAAGACCTATCTATTCACCCCGTTTTACGGTACCCACTGTTCAGTTTAGGAAGTTGCCATAGTCATACCAAAACAAAATTACCACACAAAATGTATCTATTTTAGGAAAAGAATAAATTGAATCTAGAAAAACTAGTGAATTACAAAAATGTACATACGTAGGTAATACTTGAATAAATAATTTTATCAAGAAGTTCATTAAACAACACAGATTCAAAGGACATGACTTCTTAGATGTTGTAAATAGAGTTTTATCAACAAGGAACCAAGTAATGTGAGTCTTTGTAAAAATATAGTATTATGCCATTTTTAATATGCAAACAAGAACCAACCCGCATGGTTCTGCAAAATTTATTAAAAAATATATTTTACAAGGGACCATGTGGTATGGATCTTTATGAAAAAAAACTACTTCAATGATTTTCTAAATTTTCGGGTCACCATGGGACATGGATCTCGTTAGTTTATTGAACAACTGTTGATATGTGGGTTGATAACTTTGTCATAGAAATGTTTTGTTCTGTCAAAATTGTCAGATCATTTTGATCTTTACAGGGTTGATAGAAGGTACATTTTGAAAGCTTTCTGTATACTTATCTCGATTTTGGCATGTGTGTGGATTGGTTCCGTCTTGCATAAGTAGGTCCAATTATTACTGATCAATTTACCACAGATACAGAAAATAATTAATAACATACACATTCAACGACTAGAATTTGCATAGCTGCCTTGTATTAAAATGCTTCTATCCATTGTTCCTGAACAAAATAACTTAAAAAAGTAAGGAGGTACAAGCTAGATTTATGCAACCTTAGGCTTACCGCTGAAACAGGTTATGAGTGGAGATCATTGCCCTATGCAAGTACAAAGACACTAAGTTAGTCTATGTCTACTGCAAGTTCAAGGTTTTTTTTGCATACAGTAATGAGCATAGACATTTTCTAAATCCCAAATTTATTTTTCATTTAATTAAATAAATTATAATTCTCACCTCAATATTTGCTGTTTTGACGATTTTTGTAATGCTCATCGCTTGTAAAACACTGCCTTCATTTGATTATGTCAATTTAATTCAACTACAGCGCGTTTATTTTCTGCAAAGTTAGCTCTATGCTGATAAAATTCAGTTCGAGTTTCAAATTCCGCTGACGCTAGCGTAGTGTACACGGCGCGGAATCGGTGGAATGATGTGAAAGGGGCATGATATACAGGAACTTTCTAATAAAACGCTAAACTTTATTGAAGATATTTCTTGTGGACTTAGAAATTGCGATCGTGTTCTACGTTTGAAATTGAGCACTAGCAACTTATTTTTATGAACAATAATTCCACATTTACTTTTAGGTGATTAGACTTCATTGTTACGGTTGCTTTTTCTAATTTTCATTGAAAAAGAATAAAAAATTCAGAAATTGAGACATGGATTATTTTTTGACGAATTGTTGACATTGTTGTTGATCTGTCATATGTCAACAAACTGTCATTTTCGTTTTGAACATGGCATTGGCAGCTGATTTTTATGGTTTACGAAGAATGACAAGCAATAAAGTATTTTTGTAAAAGTTTGGTTCTCCTTACCCATATACTCTGTAGGTTTTGTTGCATTTTTAATATATTTTTCTCTATTTTAGAGCGCCTAGTGAAATTAGTAATAGTTTGTACATAGCACACAGCATGATAATCTTTTTATTAACAGCACCTAACAATAGAATCATAGTTACTTTGTAGGAAAGTATAATAAATTAATTATAATCTGGTTTATGCTGCAAATTGTTGTACTTATCGGTCATCTGCGTTGAATATTGTTCCGCACTAAGGCCAATGCTTTTATGCGGTCATTTACCTACGTAACATTGGACTTTCTAATATCTAAAGCGCGGACGGATCGTCTGCTCTCTAGTCTATATAAAAAATACAATACAAACACATAAAAGTGTAATAGCTAACCTGTAACCCCCGCAGGGATAGCCAGTTATACAGGGTGGCAGGGACATCGATGCACACTCTGTAACCACAAATTCAGTACACGATTCTGAATCTTTTCATCGTGCAATGAAATTCGATTTTGTATGTTTAGATGTTTGGATGTTTGTTACTCAATCACGCAAAAACGGCTGAACGGATTTAGATGAAATTTGGAACACAGATAGTTTGTAGCCTGGAATAACACATAAGATACTTTCTTCCCGGTAGTACGTTCCTGTGGGATAATTTTCGACCTCCACGCGGGCGAAGCCGCTGGCCAAAGCTAGTTTAAAAATAAAATTAACTGTTCCATACATTTTGACTGCGTGAATATTGCAGTTTTCTATGAAGCAGCTTCTTTTAATAACCGACGAAAACTGTCTACGCTACGTCCAGAAACACGTGCTGAATTCATGGTTACAGTTTGCGCGTCGATGTCCCTGCCACCCTGTGTAGCACACCCACATTGCGCCAATATGTTTATGGATTCGTCCTGCAGCTAATAACTAGGCACAAGTCGAGATTCAAGGGATGCTACTGAGAAATTCTTGAAGGAAAAACCCAATACCACTATGCCCAACCCGGACTGCGTTCAGCGGTCTCGCTAGACTCGAACTAGACAAACGTAAGGTTGTCCTTTAGTTAAGGGAGGAAGCTCCACGGTAAGAATTTTCTTACGTTTTTTGCAACAGGGTATTATAACACTCATTTTTAAAAAGTATCTTAATTAGATTCTAGGGTGCTAATAAACCACTAAAAACACACACTTTTATTTAATCGATTAGTGCTATAAAAATGCATTTAAATTTTACATTTTGAAATTTCGCGCGTTATTTGACGAAAACGCTGGACGCAGTGGACGCCATAATGCTCTGTGGGTATGATGTCAGTTTGCTATATAAACAAATGCGCTGATATTTTATAAGACAATTGTTTATCATTTTAAAAAAGAGTTATTTTTCTACTTATCATTCATTGGTTTGCTGTTCCTGAATGCAAAATATTATTTAAATAAAAATTACTTTGTTTACGAAAATTATAAAAGTACAAAGTTGCTCAGTTAACATGCCGTGTGACGTAATAACATGGCGGCTACTATTGTCTGCCAATACCGAGTGTTTCTCTAATCATTTGCATGGTTGGTTTATAAAACCTGGTGATTGCCTCTCTATCTAGAATGTTAAAACTGCACCCTAATTGCGTAATACACTGTCAATCCCAATCTGAATAATTTTCAATGATATTGCTAATCCATTGCTTCATACGTTCGGATTTATCTGCTCAACAACGTAAATAATGCAATGAATTGTGTTGAACTGTCAAAATGTAAGCCATTTCTACTGTTAGTGTGTAATTACCCCGCAGTTGTAATGCAAACACGTAATGTAAACTTCTAGGAGCTCATTTCAAGCTAAATACCTACAGACAATATTAATTAAACGTCTATAAAATGCAGTAAATACTCATCTTATACTTACTAAACCGAAGTCTATCTATGCTTAGGGATCGCAGGATATATAGAACTACCCATTTAGCCTAGAGCTCAGGTCCTATATAACTCACGACGTTCGAGGAATTCCTACATTAAAACTTTTACAAAAAAAAAACAACCGACTTCCGAAAAAACACTACAAAGTGAAAACTAACTTTAATTTCGAAGTCGATGACTTTGGACATGTATTTTAATTTTTCGTCAACGCCTTCCGAAATTAAAGTTATTTTTCACTTTGTAGTGTTTTTTCGGAAGTCGGTTGATTTTTTTTGGTACTTACTTAAAAGTTTTTATTTTTCACTTTTTAGTTGAAATGGGACCACACGGGCAGCACCAGCTTTCGAATAAAAAAAGAATCATCAAAATTGGTTCACCCAGTCGAAAGTTCTGAGGTAACAAACATAAAAAAAAACATACAGACGAATTGAGAACCTCCTCCTTTTTTGAAGTCGGTTAAAAACTGGTTTTCTTTATACAGGCTAAAGTTCAAGATTTTGCCAGACAATCCTGTGGATCTAATATTTTTAAACAGGGTTCGGTTTTGCAAACTGCAAAATCAAAACTGGGACAGTTTGGTAATAAACAAAAATGTCTTAATAAGTATCTTATTTTTAAGCGACATTTTAACTTCGACTTTTTTTAGCAGGATTTACTCTTTAGCATTCCAGCAATTAGTCACTTATTTTTATGAAACTTGCGATAAAATAAACTGTTTATGGTCATGAATAATTCTTATCTGCTTATACTCTTCTTAACACGATACCCCTTGGTAAGACTGGTTGTCAGTCTTTCCGGCTTGTGACGACCCGTAACGACTGTCAAAGATCCACTAATGACAGCCGGTTTAACTTATTTATGAGCCTGATAAAACACTGATAGCTAAGTTCTATCTACTAACGATACCTTTTTGTTTTGAACATCTTGAATAACCGGATCACCGGCCGGAATCGAATAAGTAGGTACGATTATGACGCGCCGGACAAAGGTCAATGAATGCACATGGTCCACCTAAAATTTATAATATTGTAACGATCAAGATAGCCGCTCACGTATTATTTAGTAGAATCCGAAACACGCGGCTGTATGCACGCGCGCAACGTCTGTGATTTATTAAAAAAAATTGTGTTCAATTTTGGAAAGAGGAGGGGACACAGCTGCCAATCTACATTCGCGCGGGAACCTGTTGAACTAGTTTGGGATACGTGCGTTTGTATTTTTTCACTCATTTTACATCATTAAATCGAAAATAATTGAACTAGTGTTACGGAAAGTTCTGTCATTCTTGTAATTTTATTGTAACATCTTGAGCATATTAATTCCATTCACGATGCCTTAGAGTCGCAATGTCACAATATTTTAAACACGATGCCAGAATGATCAACAATAATACAAGTTTGATACGTAAATACAGGCTGTGTTTTTATTCGCTAGCCGGCTGGCGTTATGTAAAATGTTTTCCACTACAGAATGCTAATGGCCTAGGTAACTAGCCTTAGTCATACTTACCATTATTTATAGGTAGACAAGTAAATTACGATAAAAACTTAATCAAGCTTAGGTATCTACGTAGATGCGCTGCTGCGTTTCACCAGCGCATTACAAATTGTTATTCCGCTGAAATCCGCTCAAAATTGTCTTTGTTCATAAATCTAAGTAAGAAACCTACTATTAGACAAAAAGACTCGACTTACTAAGTTTAATAACTAGTAAATTATGTTTGTTGATTCTCATCATATCAGCGGCGAAGGTTTATATCTTATGAGAAGCCGGCAAAAAGCCATAGATTTATATTTATAATTAGCTTCTGCCCGCGACTTCGTTCGCGTCAAATTTCTTGCTCCCCGACCCACACCGTCGGTCGCTCGCGTCGCCTGCCCGTGCGAGTACTTCGTATTCATGACTTTTTCTTTTTGCTCGGCTCCTAATGGTCTTAGCGTGATGTTATATAGCCTATAGCCTTCGTCGATAAATGGGCTATCCAACACTAAAAGAATATTCCAATTCGAACCAGCAGTTCCTGAGATTAGCGCGTTCAAGCAAACAAACAAACTCTTCAGCTTTATAATATTAATAAGTATAGATAATATTATATATATTATTTAGATAAGGATTAATATCATGTATATAAAAACACCTTCGCAAATAATGCATTATTTTAGTACAAATTTGGTTAGCATAAAAAGGTTATAGTGAGCCAACCTTAAAAGATAGACATGCTGTCGCGGACTTTTTTTTTGAACTTTTAAAGGGTAACAATTCTACCATACATGATTTTTGCGAAACTTTAATCGTTTACGCAGCGCACGCAGCGGAAGCTCCCAAGAGGAAAAAAAACCCCCGATTTTGAAACATTCTTCATTGGTGCTCCTATTGGTCTTAGCGTGATGATATATAGTCTATAGCCTTCGTCGATAAATGGACTATCTAACATTGAACGAATTTTTCAAATTGGACCCGCAGTTCCTGAGATTAGCGCGTTCAAGCAAACAAACAAACAAATTAACTCTTCAGCTTTATAATTAGTTTATAGAAGATAATAAATAGATAGATAGATTCTTGCTGTGCCCGCGGCTTCGCCCGCGTGTAACATCCCATGAAAAATTCGCCGGAAATTATCCCATGGGAACGTGTTACTGGATCAAAAAGCCTAGGTCACTTCTTGTAACATCACCTATCTGCCAGTGAAGAAAATCGGTCCAGCCGTTTCGGATATTAGCCGGAACAAACAGACAGAGAGACATTTTTTATTATCAATTATTGTTTTTGACATTACTTTATAACACACTTCAATTTTAACAATTTCTGGTATGTAGTATGTATAGATATATGTAGATTTATATTTTGAGCCTATATTGTACCACAGGAGGATAAAGACCTCCTTTTCTCCTTTCCACTCATATCTGTCGTGAGCTACTGTGGACCAATCCTGTCTGTAGTGAAGCTCGTTCCGCCATCTTCTCTTGGATCTGCCTCGATTTCGCCGGTCGTTTTCTGGGACCCACATGGTGGTAGATTTGGCCCAAAACTCGTTCGACATTCGGCAAGCGTGTCCGGCCCAGTCCCACTTAGCTTGCCTGCTTTTTGACGTCGTCGAAATGTGTTTTGAAACGCAGCACTGTTCCTCAGTTCACACAGTCCGTTTAATCTGATTCCAAGAATGGTACATCAAAAAAATATTTTTGTGAGTGTTGTAACAGTAAGGAATTGAAAATTTTATTATTTTAAGAAGTAAGTATTTGGAGCCTTATCACTTATCAGAGTTATCAGTCAATGACTAACCTTGACCTTATCTATCTACATTTTTTAAATTGATGTTCACTGTTTGATTGTTCAGGAATAGGTGACCTACTCACCTATACAGATCAAATTTTCGCAATTGAACATGAACCTTATTCTTTTGTGATAAAGTTGAAAAACTATCAAAGAAATTTGACAGATTGGGGGGTAGCTTGATGTGCTGACCTCTACACCTACCTACATTACCGCTTTTTACGTACCTACCCTGTATGTTTTGAGGTTAAAGGGTCACTTAGGATCGTAGTAGGGTATCTCTTTGGTTTGGCTACAGATCTTTAATTTATTTGTAACAAGAAAATATACTTACCTACCATAGTACAAAAATATCTTAAAATACACTACAAAATAAACAAATAAATCATTATTATTAACAACAAAACATTTTTCTTTCCTACTTCTTTTTTTTTTCTATAATTATTATTTTGGAATTTGACCCAACAATACACCATTGGGCACGCCACGTTGCGGCCGTAAGTCCCTTCTTTGAGCAGTGGCTTGAGAGGCGGCATGGCGTCCTCACTTTCCGCCTGACACAGGTCCTCACCGGACACGGCTGTTTCGGGAGGTTTCTGTTTCGCAAAAAGCGGGAGGAAACGCCTGGGTGTTTCCATTGCGAAGATAGCCCTGAGGACAAGGTGGAGCATACGGTAGAGGTCTGCCCGGCTTGGGCAGAGCACCGCCGTGTCCTCTTGGAGGCGATCGGCGGCGGCGATCTCTCGCGTCCGGCTCTGGTCCAGGCCATGGTACGGAGCGACAGTGCATGGGTAGCCGTCACCTCCTTCTGCGAAGCAGTAATGCTCGCGAAGAGGGAGGCGGCGCACGTGAGGGAGAGGCAGTACATGCACCCTCACGGCCTTAGTCGTCGCAGAAGACGCCCTGGGCGTCGGGAATCCCAAGCTGATTCCCGGCTACCGTAGGCGCGGGCTTGCGGACGGCGAGTAATAGGTCCTCGCTGTCCGGTAAGGACCAAGCCCGGGTCGACGGCGCGTTGTGTTCCACGCGCGCCTCAAAGACATGTCAGCGCCAACTGAAGGGGCCCGCAAGGGCCGATGCCTGCCAGGGGCGCGGGTTGTTCGAAAGAGATTCCGTGGCCCCTAGCACACAGGCAACTGAGGGACCACGGGTGGGTTTTAATCAGTAAAAGGCTGACACGCCCTCCTGCACCACCCAGAGCGGGAGAAGATATGATGGACTTCCCACCCAAAAAAAAAAACTCAACACATCATAGACCGTACATTGTTGCGAGTTCTCCTACTCTATACTTGTGCTATTTTGATAAATTAAACCTGAAATGCATCGTTTGTATGGATTTTTTCGACTTTAATTACCTAGTCCTTAATTAATTTAATATTCATTTGAAAACCAGAGGTAAAATATAACCTGCGCTTCGACTCAGACATACATCGACTTGAGAAGGTCCTATTTTCGCCGGCTAAAAATAAAATAATATATTCGGTATCTTTCTGCATAATACCTTATCGTCTGCCTAGCCTTTTCCCAACTATGTCGTGGTCGGCTTCCAGTCTAACCGGATTCAGCTGAATACCAGTATTTTACATGGAGCGACTGCCTATCTGACCTCCACAACCCAATTACTGGGTAATACGATACCTCTTGGTAAGACTGGTTGTAAGACTTTCGGGCTTCTGACGACCGTAACGACTGCCAAAGATCTACAAATGACAGCCGGGACCAACGGCTTAACGTGCTTTTCGAGGCACGGAAATAATACCTATAATATTTTTTTTTCGTAGTTGCCAACAAAAACTTATCAGAGAAACCAGATTTTTTTATTCACCTGTCCATCGGCAAGAGTTGCTTACCTTGAAACCCTTTAAACATAACTAGTTTTTGCCAGCGGCTTCGCCCGCGTGGAGGTCGGTGTATTATACCTACACATAAACCTTTCTCTTGGATCACTCTGTCTAGTGATGAGAACCGCATTAAAATTGGTTGCGAAATTTAAAGTTCCGAGCATAGGTACAGACATGAAAAGCGATTTTGTTTTGTATGTACTATTTGAAGATAAAGATAATAAATGTGGAATGACAAGAAGATCAGGATTTGTACCTTACTTACTAGCTTGAGCCCGCGTCTACGACCGCGTGAATTTTCTTATAATTTCATCCTCGAAAATACTGTAGCTTCCTATTAGTGAAAGAGTACTTATTAGTATCTTTAGATACTTACATTTTAATAGGAAAGAGGGGCTTGTGGCTAGGTAAAGGGTGGGGCAGGTAGGGCCAGAGCCCTGGACGCCTATCGAAGGGGGGCGCAAAAAGTCACCAATTAATAATTATAAAAATATAAAACATCAATAAAACATTTCATAGTGTTACCTATGTATATCTAAGAAATCTGAAGAGCTCTTTGAATATATTGTGCTGTACGAGGATGAAAGCGTATTTCCAAATTTGCCTATTTCTATTAAAATTCCAGCATTGCAAACGATTTTTTTGCAAATTGAAATTGATACCCTCGTTACTCAAGACAGGTTTGCTCGGAGACCGAGAAGATAATTTACGAAGAGGCGCAAATGTGATGCGTGCCATAGGCGCCATTTTCTATTGGTACGCCCCTGAACAGTCGCACGTCTCGATCGATCAGGTTAAGCTACGCTTGCCGCGGTTGTTCCGTGGATGGGTTCCCATCTTCTACCGAGACCCGTGCCTTGGAAAGTACGTTAAGCTGTTAGTGTCGTACGTGGATCTTTGACAGTCGTTACGGGTAGTTAGAAGCCTGAAAGTTTGGCAACTAGTCTCACCAAGGGGTATCGAATTACCCAGTAACTGGGTTGTGGAACTCAGATAGGCAGTCGGTCCATGTAAAATACTGGTATTCAGCAGCATCCGGTTAGACTGGAAGCTGACCCCAAATATAGTTGCGAAAAGCGCTAAAAACAAAAAATCTTGTTTCATTATTTTCAAACACGTTGTGGCAAAAAAAAAAACTAGCAGAGATTTATGATTTATTCTTTACTCAATTCGCGATGAACAACACCTCTGTTTGTCTGAATCACTTTATAATAGCCTTATGCAAGCTGGGAACTTTCCAAATGAGCTCAATTACCCAAGTCGGTCGTCGAACCGCGTACCTTGCGTCTTGCGTAAAACATACTGTCATGCATGGAGGCACACCACTTGTTGTGGAGCGCTGACACGACTTTCTTTACCAAATATAATGACTTACCTTAGGTACAGTAGGCCACACGTCAGTGGTATTAAAACCTGCACCCTAATTGCGTAATCTGAACCATTTTGATGGACATTGCTAATAAATTGCTTCTTTAAATCAAAAATGTGTCTGCTAAAAACGTAATGAATCTTGTTGAACTGTCAAAATGAAAGCCATTACTACAACACTACATTGTACTGTTAGTGTGTAACGCTACTACCCCCCGTCACAACTTATGCGATAAAGTTGCCAATTAGTAAGTTATAAGAGCATTCATTCCACGCGGGCTGGCAACAACGTATTTATAGTAGTTTTTCGTGATTATTTAATTAAATACAAACAAAAGTACTATTTTTTTTTCAGCCAAGCACTAGATCGTTTGTATTTATAATTATTTTAAATATTTACACTTTCAGAAAAACATTTAATCGTACTTAGTAATGCTAACAGAAAATAATTGACGGTGTGTCGATTTTTATAGCCAAATACCAAAATAACTGTAAAAAAAATAGCATAAAAACTTGAAAATATCGACGATCTAGTGCATGGCTGCAAAAATGTTAAAACCGCCATAAATGCGCCGTTGCCAGCCCACGTGGGGAGGTTCCTGTTTCGGATAGGGCGGGAGGAAACGCCCGGGTGTTTCCATTGCGAAGATCGCCCAGAGGACACGGTGGAGCATACGGTGGAGGTATGCCCAGCTTGGGCGGAGCAACGCCGTGTCCTCGTGGAGGTGATCGGCGGCGGCGATCTCTCGCGTCCGACCCTGGTCCAGGCCATGGTACGGAGCGAGAGTGCATGGCTGGCAGTCGCCTCCTTCAGCGAAGCAGTTATGCTCGCAAAGAGGGAGGCGGCGCACTGAGGGAGATGCAGTACATGCGCCCTCACAGCCGTGGCCTTCGCAGGAGACGCCCTGGGCATCGGGAATCCCAGGCTGATTCCCGGCCACCGTAGGCACGGGCTTGCGGACGGCGAGTAATGGGTACCTCGCTGTCCGGTAAGGACCAAGCCCGGGTCGACGCACACTGGTCCCAAATTAAAAAAAAGTGGACATTGATAGTAGACCGCTGATATTTTTTTTTATTGTTGATACAATGATAACAGATAAGGCAAAAAAATATTATTGTCCTACTTCAAATACTTTTCTGTAAAAAAAAAAATTTCTTTTTTTTTTGTATGGGAGCGATTACATTTTACTCAATTTCTCAAAAACTTTAAGCGATGTCGAGATGGCAATCACATATGTTAGAAAACTAATAATTCTGAGTATTTGGCTCGAAGAAACTTATTGCTTATCTCTGCGTACTTTCGAGATAATAGTGACAGAAAATAACATTTTTTTTTAATGTTAATTTTTTGCTTTTTTTTAATCATAGCCTTACTTTAGCACATAATTATAATGTATGCGTAATGTCAAATAAGTAAAAAGAGACTTCTCTGTAAAAGAGGTTATGGGGGCTCACTAATGACTGAAAAGCTATGACCTTTCTGAAGGAGTACTTTCATCAGTTCTAAAAAACAATCAAAATGAAGACATATTAAGCTGCAAACATAAAGTTGAATATGTTCACAAACGATTCTGAAAAAATATTATGGTGAAAGATTAATATTTGGGTCTATATTCTCTTGAGAAATCTCTATTTCCTCGTTTTCCAACGAAAGCAATTCATTGTTCAAGATCAAAGCACTAGCCTCTGGAAACAACTGTTTATGTAAACGAGCAAACTTTGGTTTGATATGGCTGATGTAAGGATCTGAGCTAATTAGAAAGCTGTGGATAATGTCTAAATTAGTCTGAACTCTACCGATTTTTCTTGTATGTGCCATTCTAACATTCCGGAAATCTTTATTCCTCGCTTCGGAAGCTTCTTCGGAAAGCATGCCTATCGGAATAAAGGAGAAATTTTCACAAATATCAGCACCGTGTATCAACAATTTATGGACACTTGAAGGCATGTAATACCATGGATATAAGTTTACATATAGCATTGCTGTTTCTTTACAATATTCCCTAAACAAGTTGGTATTAATAAGTTGACCAGATGAAGTTGTTTGTAAAATGACTGCAAATCTCTTGATTAAATCAGGGTGGATACCCGTTATTTCAGCAGATACTTCATAATTTTCAAAAAACCTTCTTGCCGTGTTACCGTCATTGGTTGTACCAAATCCCTGTTTTACTATGTCAATTAACAAACCAGTTCTTTCCCGGAATTCTTCTTGTGTCAAATTCTTTTTAATTTCTTTTAACAATTTATCTTCTTTTCGTGCAGCCCACTTTTTGAAGTCTAAGTTGTACGAAATGTGTAAAATACATTCCATACATCTTATCCACATATGAAGCGAAGACAGACCATATTTATACATATCTTCTCTGATGAGTCTTTTGGATACAAAGTCCAAGTCATTCATTTTGCTAGGTGGGGTATTGCAAATATTACAAACAGCTGCAGAAGAAGTATTGGAAATCACAGTAGAAATTTTCCCATCAATCATAGTCATGTACAAATCATGTTTAATATCAAAATTATCTACAATTGTGGGAACAAGATTACGAATTTCTTCCTCTAAGGATGCACTTTCCTTCTTTATCAATTCATTTGTTTCTTTTGCAAATATAAAGCCAATTGGACGACAATAGTTTGTTGAAGAGGGAGCAGGATTTTGCCACAAGATAGTACCACTCTCTTCTTCCAAACGAAGCGGAACCAAACTAATCATGAAAACTGAAGAATCGTCAATTTTAGTGTCGGAGTGTGACTTTTGTTTATAATTACTTTGAGAAGATGACCCGTCAAAACCCCATTTGCTTATTAGTTTTAGCGATTTTTTGTCGGCAGAGTTGTGCTGAATTGTTTTTAATATCCTATTAGTTGTCAAATCTAGAAGCGATTGAAGTCTTATCTTAGCATCAGATTCAGTTACAGTTATGTCTGACTCTGGAGGATAACAAGTTTTTTTAGCTTCCAGGAGCTTTTGATAGGATGGAAGACCATACATTTTCTCTGAAGCAAGAATAGTTCTTAAATTTCGATATTGCCATTTTGACAAATTTGTTGAGGTGTAAAGCGCTAACGTTTTATCATCTGGTAAACACGGTTTGTCAGTCTTTTTAGCGAATAGTACATCATATACCATCTCACATTTTTCCTTGTTTTGGCTGAGTTCGTTTAATATAGCTGCTAATTTTGTTTTTTTAGACTCTTTTAATTTGGCACATAAAGCATAAACTAATTCCTCCTCTGTGTGATCTAGAAGTGTTAGAGAACGCCTTTTCTTCTGTTTATCAGATATATCAACAAATGGTTTTTTATTTGTACCATAACTTAATTGATGAGTATCCACTTGCGTTTCGAAATTTGGAATTACTTCCTCGGCAACTTTAAAAATGCTGCTTAAATCGATATTTTGACATTTTGGCCAAACTATTTGGGATTGTAACCAGTCTGAATTTTTGTTAAGAAAGGTCTTTTGAGCTCTACTGGAAGCAGACCATCTTTTTGAGATATTACTTGAAAAATTACGACAAAATAATTTAATATTACTCAAATCTTCGGAAGACAATTCAACAGCAATACGTTCAATAAGGGCATTAAATAAAAATTCGACATTTTTAAAACCACCTCCTGATTTAAGAACAACGTATAAGTCTAAGTTGGTGACAAATGCGGACATATTATAATTTTAAGGAAAATTGAAAACAAATTAGAATCAAAGATATCAAAGACAAAGTGACTTTGATTTTAACAAAAAAAATTACGAAAACAAATTCGACGAAAGAAAGACAAACAAAAATTATTTGATTTTAAAATCCAAAGATTCAAAATACAACAATAACAAAACAAACAAACAACAAGCATTTCTTCAAGCGCACAGAAAAAATAAGGACACGTCTTATCGCAACCACATTTAGTTGTACACTGAGTGAGGTGTACGCGCGCGATTCGTGACCGTATTACGTTACGTCATGAAAGGCGGCCATCTTGTTATCCCGGCAAACTCGCGTCGAAGCTCCATTTTGCTGGCCAGCGGACCTATTGCGATATGAGTAAGGCTATGATTAAAAAAAAGCGAACAATTAACATTAAAAAAAAATGTTATTTTCTGTCACTATTATCTCGAAAGTACGCAGAGATAAGCAATAAGTTTCTTCGAGCCAAATACTCAGAATTATTCGTTTTCTAACATATGTGAATGCCATCTCGACATCGCTTAAGGTTTTTGAGAAATTGAGTAAAATGTAATCACTCCCATACAAAAAAAAAAGAAATATTTTTTATAGAGAAAAGTATTTGAAGTAGGACAATAATATTTTTTTGCCTTATCTGTTATCATTATATCAACAATAAAAAAAAATATCAGCGGTCTACTATCAATGTCCACTTTTTTTTAATTTGGGACCAGTGTGCGACGGCGCGTTGTGTTCCACGCGCGCCTCAAAGAGATGTCAGCAGCAACAGAGGGGCCCGCAAGGGCTGATGCCTGCCGGGGGTGCGGGTTGTTCGAAAGAGATACCGCCGCCCCTGGCACACAGGCAACTGAGGAAACACGGGTGGGTTTTAGTCAGTAAAAGTCTGACACGCCCTCCCGCTCCACCCAGAGCGGGAGAAGTTATTTGATGATTTCCCACCCAGAAAAAAAAAAAAAAAAAACGTAAGTTGAGTTGAGACCCCAACATGATCATCATTTCAGTCAAAAGACGTCCACTGCTGGACATAGGCTATTCCCAAGCACCGCCATTTCGACTGGTTTTGTCCTTCTCGCAACCAGCGGATTCCTGGGGCCTTCACCAGTACAGGGCCCCAATTCTGTTTCGTTATAATGATTCCCCGCGGAATCTTACTACGTTCAAAGTTCAAACTACGTCAACATGGTTTTTTTAGAAACCAATATGTAACGGTAAGGAATAGAAATGTCATATTCTGTATGTTCCAAGACAATTTGTCGATATTATTAATACGATATTAGCAGAATTCGTGTGTGATTGACGTGGTTACGAGTAAGGAATCGTTAAGTGGTCATGGTGAATTCAGGCCCAGACCTACGACCTCCTATTTACCTTTACTTTTTTGCCCGTCAACTCTATTGCATCAGCCCTATATTATAGTATCTACGATAAACAAATACCTAACTCGACAAGGACGTGGGTCAATGTCAGGTATAAATTAGCATGATGCATTGTTTAGCGGTTAGGTACCTATAATCTTGACAGGTACCCGTAATTTGAATAACTTCGAATTTATCTATACTTTATAATCTATAATATTATATCGAGGGGTGAAAGGCTATTTGTTTGAAGCGACATTTTGGACGATATTGAGTTATATACAGTATTCAGTTAGTTATTGGGTATACAACTCAATATCGTCCAAAATGTCGCTTCAAACAAATAGCCTTTCACCCCTCGATATAATATTATAAAGCTGAAGAGGTTGTTTGTTTGCTTGAACGCGCTAATATCAGGAACTCCTGGTACGATTTGAAAATTCTTTCAGCGTTAGGTAGCCCATGTATCGAGGAAAGCTATAGGTTATATATCATCACGCTTAGACCAATAGGAGCGGAGCACCAATGAAGAATGTTTCAAAATTGGGGGGTTCTTTTTCCTTTTGATAGCTTCCGCTGCGTGCGCTGCGTAAACGGTTAAAGTTTCGCAAAAATCCTGTACAACCAGGGACTGATATCGATACCCAAAATATATCGATATTTTAAAGAAAATACCGATGATGGAATCGATAACTGGGATAAATATCGATATTTAGTATCACTTATTTGAGTATCGGTAAAAAGTTATCGGTAATTTTATCGATACTCAGTATTGATATCAGGGTGCAACACAACGTTGCGAGGTCGCACATCGCGCCACCGGCGCGCGATCTCGGCTCGAAACGGAACGGCAACAGTGCAGTCAGCGGCGAGCCCTTGATCAATAGCGGTTCGTGGGCCGCGCGCCGTGTTTATTGTTTTGTACATTTCTAACCACTGATAAATTATATACGTATGTTTCTATGTTTAATTTGTCTTTACTGACAAATAGTTGTATTTTGTAGGTAGGTACCAACCTCACGTAAGTACCAACAAACCATTTTAAAACTACAATAACCACATAAATTTTAATTTATTTATTTATTTAAACAAGGTTTTCTGGGCATTTTCTACCAGTCAACCAAGGGTGGTGAAGGGATTAGATGGCAGGTGCTTTAGTTAAAAGGAATAATTATACAAAATATTATTCAAAGTACAATCATCATAATGAATTATACATAACAGGATACACTAAGACATAAATAGATTATAAACTTAGAATATACATATATATTTACATTCAGTCAAAAAACTATCGGGAATGGATGATTAGTTTATAGTTCGATTTTTTTTTCTTTTGTTAGATTGGTGCAACTGTTTTCCATTTTGGCGCGGAGTTTCAGTTACATCTGTTATTTATATTAAATACAGTGCTGTTTTTAGTTAGGTAGATCAATTGGGTATGAAACATGTTACCGCCCGGGTAGTCCCAAAAGACCTGAATTTTCTCCAAAAACTCCATCGCATAGGAGTCGCTGAGGACATGCTAGAACGAGTCAATTCCAACCCAACATTCATGAAACGCATTGTTACGGGTGATGAGACATGGGGTAAACCCATGACTTTGACATGCAAACTAGTCAACAAGCTTCGGAGTGGCGCCTTTTAACTGAACCAAAACCGAAAAACCACGCCAAAGTCGATCAAAACTCAACAAATACCATCGAGAAACCAACTTATTCACCAGATATGGCTCCAGCCGATTTCTTTCTTTTTCCTAAACTCAAATTACCACTTCGTGGCTCCCGTTTTCATTCGGTAGAAGACATAAAGGAGACGAGAACTGTTTCTTTCGTTTCTGCAGGAGCATACTTTGAAGGCGATAAAATAAATTTGGATGTATTCATCCAAATTTATTTTATCGCCTTCAAAGTATACGAACAGTTACTAGTAGTTATTACTAACGTTTTGTGTATTATTGATCCTTTCCCGGTAGTTTCTTGACAGAGTAGTACTATAATATATATAAATATTAAATACATATATACTGATTAAAGGGAGAGGTGATGAGATGACTCTACGCTTATTGTTTCGAAAGTAACTCTGCAATTTCCGCTTAAATGCGTACCGACTGGTGGCCGTCCTGTTACCGAGAAGAAGCGCATTCCAAAGAAGAATGGACTGAATGTGAAAGGACGAATGAAGAAAAGTCAGAAGTATGAGAAGGACAGAGTAGCAGAAGATTTTTAGAAAAACGCAATTTTTAGCGTGAGAATAACATAGAAGTTGGAAGTGAGACACAAGATAAGAAGGAGGAGTGAGAGAGTTGAGAATGGAGAAAGGCGTGGTCAAAGCGCGCAAACTTCTTTGGCGAATGGACATCCATTTGACCTATATAGCTCGACACATGATCATATTTTTTTAAATTGAATATGAACCGTATACATTTGTTGAGCAGTCTGTCGAGCTTATCCAGCAAAACTGCAATCAAGTCAAAGTAGCACACGTCACCATAGTCGATCATAGGGAAAATCAAAGTCTGCACAAGCATGGTTTTCGTCTTAGCGGCCAAAAAGTTCCTCTGACGATACAGGGATCGCAGAGTACCGTTGACCCTTTGACTAAGACTAGAGACCTGGCGTTGCCAGCTAAGTGCCGTGTCAAGATGCAAACCGTGATATTAAACAGTAGGGGTAATGGGTATGACGGTACAGACGCCAAAACATCAAGCTACCCCAAACTGTAAAATTTTCTGAAGGTTTAACAATAAAGTAGAAAATCTCCATACAATCGAAAATAAGTGGAGGAAAAGAACCAAGCGTCACCCTGCCCATCATACGCGAGCTTCCAATTACAATGGCCTGACACTTAGAGGGGTTGACTGACACCCCAAAACTGTCAGAGTACTTTTTGATTGAATCTAAATCTCGGTTCACATCTGCTACAGCACCCGATAAATCTTCCACCCGCTCAGCTGAATACAGTTGTAAATCATCAGCATAAAGATGATACGAACACCGAAGACAATAAGTTATAAAATTAATGAAGATAGAGAATAACAATGGAGAAAGAATACCGCCTTGTGGAACGCCAGCATCCAGGTCACGCCAACTCGATGAGCTCTTATCAATGCGAACCGACTGTTGACGTCCCCGAAAATAAGAAGCGAACCATTCCAGAGCCTCAGACGAAACCATACGATTAGAGAGGATAGAGAGGAGAATATCGTGGCTGGTGGCATTAAAGGCATTAGGGAAATCTATTAATATCAAAACGGTAACCTTGGTATCCTCCATTGCTTCTCTAATGTCACCACTCACTTTAAGGAGAGCGGAGGCGGTACTGTGCCCAGGCCTGAAGCCAGACTGAAACGAGCTAACAAGGTTGTTCCAGTGAACAAACCACGTAAACTGATTGTGTACGCAGGCTTCAAGCACTTTAGACAGGAATGGGAGAATGGAAATGGGTCGAAAGTAACTAGGTAGGGAGGGATTTGAAATTTTCGGGAGTGGGCGGACATAGGCCATACGCTACAAGGATGGGAATTGTCTGGAATCAAAAGTTGATAATGTGGGTAATAGGAGGGAGAAGGCTATCAAGGATCCAAACGATCATACTACGACTGATGCTGTCATAGCCCACAGCCTTGGGTTTTATGGAAAGGATGATCTTTTTAATTTCGTCCGAGGTGACCGGAGAGAAGTGAAATGGTTCTATGATGGAACTAGCTAGGCCAGTAATGAAATCGACCATCTGGGACAACATTTGGGAATCCAAATGACAAGTGGTTGTGAAATGACGGTTGGTATCATCAAGGCCAATTGTATTGGGAAAATCCACATGACGTGGTCTGCCGATACCAAGCCAAGAGTACCAAGTAACTTTCAGATATCAGCAAGTGAAAAAGAAGGTATGTTTTCTACAATATGGCAGCGTTTAGCGTTGTCATCTGATTACACCGCTTTCTAGCTACTTTCGATTTTCTTCACTGCGATCCTTTTTAAATTTACGAAAAGCACGATCCCAAGGAGCAGGAGGACGCCGAAGTTTAACCTTCTTAACAGGAGCGCGTGACTGTCGTAGAGAGCAAGGACCAACCGTTCGAAAATGCACAGTTTTTTGTCTACATCTGTAGCTACTGCCAGGAGTTCCCAACTGAGGTCTGACGCATGTTGACGCAGCTTCTCAACGTCCATGCGCGCAAAACGCCGCATGTGCGGAACTTTAGGGTTTAGGTGGTTTTAGAACATATGAGAAGAAATGATGGGAAATTGATGGGAAAATCCAGGCGCGGGACACTGGCCGTGAGAGGAAACAAGGGAGGGTGCGGATGTTAGGATTACATCAAGCCAAGTGTCATCACCTGAGACATTAAAATGGGTAGGTTGCAATGAAAGTATCTGGTGACTAACGGATTCAATGATGTGAATTAGTTCAAAGGATCGAGGGGAAGGGTGAACAACACATACTTTGCATTATAATATTATTACTTATCTACCTGAAATAGTTTACGTACCTTTTTACCCATCGTGTACTATGTTTTCTATCTCTATTTCAATCGAAATAAGACAAATAGATACCTACCTACTTTCAGTATTCTCAGATTAGACTTTAGACACCGGTCTAGCTAGATACAAACGAAAAAAAAAATCTTTAACGGTAAAAAATACAAACTAGCCATCTTGATACATCAATCACTGCACTGGCTGGAAACCAACATTCACATAGACATCAGCACGACCGTTGCTAGACAGGACGGGGGCGGATGGCGTAAATCGCAAAGATGACGCGGCCACGGGTTATCACGGGTAAAGGTATTGGTAATATATCGATATTTTAGTATCGGTATCAATACTGATAAAAGCACATTAAATTTGAATAGAAATATCGGTATCAATATCGATAAAGAGATACCCAAATATCAGTATATAGGTATATCGATACTTTGATACCGATACCAAAATTATATCGGTATGCAGTCCCTGTGTACAACAGAATTGGTCCCGTTTAAAAGTTCTAAAAAAAGTCCGTAACAGCAAATGTCTATCTCTTAAGGTTGGCTCACTATAACCTTTTTATGCTTACCAAATTTGTTCTAAAATAATGCATTATTTGCGAAGGGGTTGAACGCGCTAATCTCAGGAATTACTGGCACCTACTGGTTCGAATTGTAATATTCTGCCATTCTTAATGCTGGATATACTTAGGCCTCCCCCAAGCTCCGCCACTTCGACCGGTTCTGTGTTTCCCGCATCCAGCGGATTCTTGCGGTATTCACAAGGTCATCGGTCCACCTTATGGGAGGCCTTGCAACTCTACGTCTTCCGATACGCGGTCGCCACTCCTGAACCTTTCGGCCCCATCGGTCAGCTGTTCTGCGAGCAATGTGCCCTGCCCACTGCCACTTAAGTTTGGCAATTCTTCGAGCTATGTCGGTTACCTTGGTTTTCCTTCGTTTCTCTTCGTTCCTAATTCGATTACGTAGGAAAACTCCACGCATAGCCCTCTCCATTGCACATTGAAAAACTATATTACTTTCCGTCCCGATTCACCCCTGCATCCGTATTTACCCCGTTTGTAGGTACGGTCTTTAAAAACAATGCAAAAAAAGAAGTTTCTGAAACAAATCAGAGATAGAAAATTAAAAGTTTCAATTGTAATCCAACAGGTAGAAGACCAGATACCAAGAAATGAAAATGGGGAAAGTATGTAAAATAATATTTATGTACTTGAGGCTGATGTTCGACTTGGCTGTCGACGGCATCTTCTCGCTCTTCTGGAACTGTCACAATGAAGAAATTAAAGCACTCGACTTAAAGAAGCATGCTGTACTTACTGAGAGTGCTATCGCGCTTGCCAAGAAGATAAGACAGAAGGAATTGAAGTCAGAAGATTTGGTCAGAGCTGTCATTGAGAGGATTAAGGAGGTGAGAATTTGGATTCATTTGAATTAAACTTTATCTTGAGGAACATCTTGAATTATTAATTGTATCCTGCATTTCCCCAATTACATAAAATACTTCATTTAATTTAGAAAATGGGGCGTTTTTGAAAATTATTCCGTACATTGAAGTTTCCCAGGAGAAAATATATTTTTTTGGTCAGCAACTTACATTGCCGACTGTACCAGCTCAACGGTTAAATCATTCTTTTTTTAAAGAACTCCCATTACTTAACACTTGTTTGGTTCATCGATTTGTTTCGTAACATAAACAAAATACTGTTACTTTAATTGGCTGCGTCATGGCGCCTCTATGATAATTTTAATTTTGAAATTGTTGCTGAGAAGTAAAAGAAAATACTTATTACATAATTGATAGTGGTCTACATTAGCCCTGGATCGCGAGAATTATAAACCATAGGGAGAGGCTTTTGCCAAGTAGTGGGCATAAAGAATAACTAGAAAACGAGTTTCAAGACTTGCACCGGGGATTCTAGTACTATATTATCTGTGGCAATGCAAATTTTTATGGCTAATCTTGCAACAGGTCCTCGGTATACAAAAGTTAAGGCTTAGAAGTTAGATCAGAATCATTAAGATGGTCTATGGTTTCAGGTAAACCCAGTGATAAATGCGATAGCCGTGGACCGGTATGACGCAGCGTTGGCTGAAGCGAAAGAGGTGGACGCTCTCATCGCCACCGGTCTTCCCGAAGAAGAGTTTAACAAGAAACCATTGTTGGGTATGTAGCCGTTCAAAATAGGTGGCCAACAAATCATCGAGTAATGACTTGCCTCTACAAGGTCAAATAAAATTAATTGGAAAAACTGTACAAGCATGGTAGGTTATGATAGGTAAAAAAAACGATTGAGTCTCAAAAAATCAAAAAGAATGTGAGCAAGTGTCTTATGACGCTGCATGAGCGTATGCGTGATCCATCGCCGCCAGTTCGATGTCCATCGCGCACAGGATGGATGGATAGCAGCACATGAAGTAATATTTTGCTCCGTTGGTGTAATTGCCGTAGGTATGACCTTCCAGTGGGAGGATAAATAAATTAAATAAATGATAGGTTTTCAAAGAATTAAATCGTTAGATTCGCCATGTTCAAAAGATGGTATTGTTTCTGTTTCGTTGACACTTACAATGACGCAGTGACTTGACTTGATTGTCATGGAAACGCCTGAGACGCGAAACGCCTATTAGCTCACTCTTCAGCATTGAAACTTTTCACACGGACTAAGTACGGAGTGGGAAAATCAACGATTTAAAAAATCTTTTACCCTCTAAAGGCTCGAATACGTCAAACCCCTAATCCTCTTAATAATAAACACGGAATAAATTTATACCAGGAATAACAAAGGAATAACCATACATTTTCATAGGTTTAAACTTGGAATAACTTTATTCTGCGTTTATTAGTAAAGGATTCTACACACTATGCCGGCGGCCCGGCCGGCGGCGGGCATGTCGCCAACAAGGCCGGCGGCATACTCGGTTTCTGCGACGGCTTAATAATGCCTGCACCATACTCGCAAGGGAAAAACCCGCCGGCCGGGCCGCCGCCGGCATAGTGTGTAGCATCCTTTACTAGTAAACACAGAATAAAGTTATTCCTGGTATAACTTTATTCCGTGTTTATTATTAAGAGGATTAGGGGTTTGACGTTTTGCAGCTTCCGTGAAGTTTTACTAGTCACTTAAATTAACCGGATTAATAATACCGAGCTGCTGAGAAAAAAAGGCGCCTATTACGGAGACGATTACATCAGTTTGTTTCTTACAAAAATTTTTTCCAACGTAGTGGCCATCTCGTACCTATTCTTGTGGGCTCATAACAACTTTTTGTAGTCAGCCCAAAAGTCAATCAAAACTTTATTATAATACTTTATTATAATAAAGTTTTCGTTCATTTATTAAAGATGTATATTCCACATTTATCTTTAAAGTACATAAGTAAATCAATTTCAATTAGTAGCTCTAGGCTAAAATCTAAAGATAAATAAGTCGACGTTCAAACGGACGTAATAAAATCGCGGCGGGATTTTTTCGAGCAATGGATTTTCAACCCTCCGTATTGAGCCAAGGGTTGGGAATACAACAGAATGCATCTCATCGCGTCGAAAATCGAACAGTGTTTTTTTACTGCTCGATTTTCAACACTAGGCGCTAAGCAGTGAATTGAAGATCCAATGCGCGAAAAATCCCGCTGCGATTTTGTTTCGTGTGTACGTCGACTAACACTTCCCTCCCTCTCTTTCCCACAGGTGTTCCATTCACAACAAAGGAGAGCCAGGCAGTGAAAGGCATGCCTCTGACGATGGGGCTGAAGTGCCGGCGCAATGAAGTGGCCACGGAAGACAGCGAGGCAGTCAAGAGGCTGAAGGATGCTGGAGGCATTGTCGTAGCCTCCACCAATCTGCCTGAGCTGCTCGTTTGGTAGGTTCTGAGAAAGAAAGAAACTCAGTTTACTGATGGTTATACTTAGGCGGATCTGGAAGGCGTAGGTTAAGACCTGCGGGGAAGTTTTGTAACACACTAGCAGTATGAATGGCTTTTATTTTGACAGCTCAACAACATTAATTGCGTTATTTACGTTGCTGAGCAGACAATTTTTTCCAACATTATGAAGCGAAGGATAAGCAATATCTTTCAAAATGATTCAGATTATAATTGATAGTGTGTTACGTAATTAGGGTACGGGTTGTAGCATGACTTTGGAGAAGTCTATCGACCATCTGGAAATTGCATCAGATCCCGTTATCCCCGGTGCAAGTGTATGAAGGGAACACCGGGGTGCAGGTTTTAGTCAGTAAGAGTCTGACTGAGCCCTCTGCCCAACCCATGGCGGAGGGCATCCACGAGGATTTCCACCCCGAGATAAAAACAAAGGTCTATCGGCCATACCTTGCCAATAAATACCACTCAACCCTAACCCTAGGACTGATCTATGTTCTAATCCTCATTCAAGTCGAGTGTTTGATAACTCGGGTTCTGATAGCGGTCAGAGGCCATAGTGTGAGTTTTTTTACCATTTCGATCAAACGCATCGAGCGCGTTTGGCACTCCGATTGACCCTAAATTGGTGACGGACCAATCGGAGCGCCGAACGCGCTCAAAGCGTTTGATCGAGATGGTTAAATAATACTCACACTAGAGCCACTGATGTCCGCAACACCACGTCAAAGCGCGTACTTTGCGTACAGGTGGGAAAAGCGGTTATTCGATTCACTCCAGCTCCTCGAGGAAGGTCAGCAACGCCTTGCTGTTGCTGTCAATTTTACGTTGGGTACCTGGGTTACCGAAGCATTTTGTCTTGCAATTAGCGACCACCGGGCAGTTTAAGCACATAAGCTGCTATCTCGTCGTCCTCCAAGCAGGCCCTGCATAGCGGGCTGTATGTACTGCACCGAGCACTATGAAAAAATGTTTATTTGACTACCCTACAGTCTTTCATTGAGCCTCACATTTCGCTGAAGAAGTTAAAGTGTCATACTTTCGTGTTTATAGGCAAGAAACCCGCAACCCGGTGTACGGCATGACCAACAATCCCCACCACACCGGCAGAACTGCTGGCGGGTCCAGTGGAGCCGAGGCCTCGTTGACAGCGTCTTGTGCTACTGTCGTCAGCTTGTGTAAGTTATACATAAACACCTGATTGCTCCTGATTTTTTCAAGCCTGATAAAAAATTCAGTAAATCTTAGTCGACGTCCACACGGACAAAATCGTTGCGGGATTTTTTTGCGCCAGAGGCAATTGCAACCGTCTTCGCGTGTCGGCGACTGTAGTCGACAACGTGTCGGAATCATCAATGGAGTGCGAGCGGCACGTTGTGGACGGCGCGGGTGCCGACGTCTGTCGACAGCTGCAGTTGTGTCTGGCGATGATGCGTGTTACTCGTGTGTATGCAACTATGCACACTTACCTCCGTGGTAAACACTTATGACTCGTGTCCATCTTACCCTGATTTCAGGCCACCATCCGAATTATCCCGAACCTTGTTTATTAGATTTGGTTCAAATCGACAATGTCCCTCGGCTTTTGTTTGGAGGCAGGGTTTAATTTATTGTACTGCTAACTGACGGGTTAATCTTTCAGGTTCTGATCTCGGAGGTTCTACTCGAATGCCTGCATTTTACTGTGGCATGTTCGGACATCATCCCACTCCTGGGACTACGAACTTGAGAGGTGTGTTTGTACTCCTATCATCTTTGATTTTCGGGCACCGATACAGCAGTAATCATCATCTGGTTAACTTTTTTTCAACTATGTCGGGTTAACGTCCAGTACACCGGTTACATTGCAGCTGCATACCAGTATTCTTCATGGAGCGACTGCCTATCTGACCTCCACAACTCAGTAACTGGTTAACACGACTCCCCTTGGTACGACCGGTTGTCAGATTTTTGGGCTTCTGACGACCCGTAACGACTGTCAAAGCACCACCAATGACAGCCGGTTGTCAGATTTATGGGCTTCTGACGACCCGTAACGACTGTCAAAGCACCACCAATGATAGCTGGGACGGATACGGCAGTAATATGAGTTGTGATAACTGCCCGTCTGCGCGGTTTTATTTAGGCATTCATTTAGGTGTCGTCTGTCACGTCGCTATATACTGTTCCCCAATTTCCCCAAGGTGTCTTTACTGTAGAGTGAACGTTTCAAGGTGTGTTCTTCCGAAGCGGCGAGGACCAGGGTTCCATGTTATCGCTGGGCTTCATTACCAAACACGTCGAGGATCTGGCGCCGCTCACCAAAATCGTAGCTGGAGATAAGGCTGCCCTACTCAAGTTGGACAGAGAAGTTGACTTTAAGGTAAAGCCACCAATTCCATTCCCTTATCTTAGAATGCTACACACATGTTTCATCAACATCATTTCGGCCGAAAGACGTCCACTGCTGGACATAGGCCTCCCCCAAGCACGGCAACCTCAACCAGTTTGGGGGGGGGGCAGGTTGCCATAATCGCCACGCTTGGCAGGCGAGTTGGCAATCGCAGTATTGTGGTACAATGCATAGAGGACGCTGCTGCCCATTCTCTAGTAAGTCCCTTAGTCGCCTTCTACGACACCCACGGGAAGAAATGGGACACACATTGACTCCACATATTTGGGTAGGAGTCATTCAGCACAGCCGGGATGTATAAGCGAATTTAAGTAAATATTATTGTCCTATTTACATATTTGGGATCGTTCGATCATAATGCGGATGAGCCAGTGTGCGCATACAAAGTATGACTAAAACTATTAACACAAAAGTTGCTGAATGTCAATAGGGCAGATTGCATCAGAATTAGAAAAAGAAAATGTTCGAGAAGAAAAAATCCCCCGAATTCTAAAAAAAAACTTTCTTTAAATATAAATCAATGTCGTATTGCAGGATATCAAGTTCTACTACATGGAGACAGCACAAGACCTTAGTGTGAGCACCGTGAGATCTTGTCTCAGAGGAGCCATGAAGAGGTAAGATAATATGGCTGATTCTTTATGGCATGATATAACAAAAACAAAAAAAAAAGGTTCCGACGAATTGAGAACTCCTTTTTGAAGTCGGTTAAAAAAAAGGAATCGTCTCCTCAAGCCCACTATTATGATTCCCCACATGTTCATTGAATTGCTTAAGTGTCTAGATGGTACCTTACATAGTCATTCCTTGGTTCTCCAATCCATTAGGGTTGGAGGTTCTCAACCAGTCGAGTTGGTTAGGTAACCACCACGACTTAAATCGAAAAGTAACTAACCCACATCTCCTTCCACCAGTGTTATAACGAGAATCAGCCAAGAGATCTCCTCGACGGAGAACGCCCCTGAGCCTTACTACCACAAAGGCTTCAGCCATATGTACAGCATCTGGAAGTACTGGATGACCAAGGAGCCTGAACATCTGCCCAGCCTCTGTACCAATAACAAGGGAAATGCTAATGGAATTCTTGAATTACTTAAGAAGGTAAGATTTAAAAAACTGGGTAAGCAACCACGGGCCTCGTCGGATACGACGGTTCTCACGGTCCATCAGAATCGCACGGCACGGCACGGCGCGGTCTGTGTGAAAGCGGGCCGTGGGAACGCGGCATAACAATGAGGGATTAATTCAAATGACAACTTCATTTTGAAACTGTAGCAGCATCTGTCTGTCTAAAGCCGTGTCTCCTACGAGGCTAAGACTATATTTTTGTTAGAAATTGTGCCTTTAACGAGCTTACATAAAAACACGCTAACGCGACTGGACCGGATAACATTGATTTTTGGTTCAGCCTGTGATCTCAAATCCAGATAATATCTGTTCTGCGTAGTGATTATGGAAGACTAACTGTTGCCCGCGACTTAATTTGCGATTCAAGATAAAAAGTGACCTATATCCTTACCCAGGTCATGGTCTATCTGTGCGCCAATTTTCATCCAAATCCGTTCAGCAGTTTTAGCGTGAAACCGTAACAAATAAACAGTGAACTTACTTTCGCATATGTAACATTACCTACATATGATTGTCTTAAAGATGATGGTGATTTGTAAGACGTAGAAACCAGGGCCGTTTAAAAGCGCGTGGGGTTGATGATATCGTCAAAGTTGCGGGAAACACCTGCATGAGAGACGTCCGGAACCGAGAAGTATGGCGGAAAGAAGCCTATACGGATGCCTGTAGCCAGCTTTGGGTGATTTTTGAAGTTGCATTACATCCAACTTACAAGGTTTGAATTCTGACTAATTCCTCTCCCTTCTACAGATGGTGTGTATGAGTAAGCTCTGCCTGTTCACCATCGTGCGTCTGATCGAGGAGCAGTACCTGCCGAAAGTCGACGCTGAGTGGGCTGAGAAGATCTCTAAAGAGCTGAAGGAAGACTTATTTGTAAGTAGTTTAAAAATTAATGGTATTGAGGATTGGTAGGTATTATTGTTATTTAAAGGGAGAGGGAGAAATGAGAAGCCTATAAATAAGAAGGTGCTGTGATTTGCTAAAGTACAGCAACAAAGGATATGACGGTTTTATCTCAGCTCAGGATTCTGACAACTTTCTGTTTCTTTCTTTGGTTTTTTCTTTCTTTTCTTTGGAATGTTTGGTTAAGATCGCATCCGTTTGCGCATAACATTCAGCTAACTACCTAAATGAAATTAAAAGTAAAAAAACTTTTTTACTTTTAATATATTTTTTACTTTTTAGTTATTTTTCGAGATATTCTCAGTAAGCCCTTTCATTTGATACCCATATTGTAGGTGTGCATTAAAAAATAATAGTCCGCTATCTCAGGTGTTGCGCCATGTTGGATTTAGAATGACGTCAGACAGCTAACCATGCATTGTCATCCAAACTAAACGTGTATGCAAAATTTCAGCTCAATCGGTTAAAAATATCTGTTTCAAAATTGAGTTGCAAGATTCCACTCGAACAAACATATGTACATACATACATTGCAAGTTATAAAAGCTTGTAAAATAGCATCTACCCGCGAGTGATTTCTTGTTTTAACATTAAATATATCTTATAGCATCGCATTGCCTGCCCTCGATATTAAGTGCTTCGTTTACTCTTCTTTCTGATTTCTTTTTCCTTTTATTCGGCTCTTTAGGGTCTTAGATAACCTTCGTCAAGAATTGGGCTACCAAATGCATTTTTTTTAATCCGACTGGTAGATCCAGAGATTACCCTACATACAGACTCACAAACAAACTAATGTTACCTATACAGGGTACATTTTTAACCAGTGCGCAAACTGTAACCATGAATTCAGCAACACCATATTATTCTAGACTCCCCTAGCGAAATTTTTCATCGGTTATACAAAATAAAAATTAGCTGTTTCATAGAAAAGTGCAATACCTACGCAGTCAAAATGTATGGAACAGCTGATTTGTTTTGTATTACCTACGAAAATTTTCTACGCTAGAATAATAATTATGCTGAATTCATGGTTACAGTTTGCGCACTGGTTAAAATTTTATCCTGTATGAGTAGGTCTATATTACGAACTTTATAATTTTCCCTAAAGTAACTCTTGGGTACACCCGTAACGTATGGTTTATCTTTCAGTCGAAGCTGGGCGACAACGGCGTCCTGCTGATGCCCAGCGCGCCGCAGCCGGCTCCGTACCACTACTCGTGCTTCATGCGCCCCTACAACTTCGCCTACTGGGCCATCGTCAACGCGCTCAAATGTCCTGCTACTCAGGTAATATTTAGACAACCAGGCAACACGGGTCGGCATGGCATGACAAAGGTTTTTCGCTAGCGGAATTGATTTCGTATCTTATTTGTTTAAGTACTAGCTGTGCCCGGCACTTCACCCGCGTGGATATGGGAAATTATTCCACGAGAACGTGCTACCGGGACAAAAAGTATTGTTACTCCTTAAAACATCAGTTATCTGCCAGTGTATGTCCGTTTCGGAGATTAGCCAGAACAAACAGAGAGACAGACAAACAGCCAGCCAAAAATTAAAAACAAAAAAACTTTTCAGTAACTACCGATTAGACTTCAATTCGCATTCAGTAAAAAGCTGTTATTTTGACATTTCAAAGAGACTTAAACTTTATTTATTTGCATAGATTTGCATACCCTTAGGCGCTAGTTACTCCGCCGTGACATCAAATTCTATAGAAACCGTATGGAGCAATCTCCACGCGGCGATATCATCGCGGCGAGAATTTGATGGCACGGCAAGACTATCGCCACGATTCTCTCGCCCTTGTACAGACGCCAGCACATCAAGCTACCCCAATCTGTCAAATTTCTTTGATAGATTTTCAACTTTATTTCATAAACATAAGGTTCATGTTCAATTGGGAAAATTTGACAGTTTGGAGTAGCTTGATGTGCTGGCGTCTGTACAAGGCGCCTTAAGCACTGACATTACCTTGATATCCGCGTTATGCCGCAGAGGGTTTCGGCATGCTGGGCCATACAGATGTTAATGCTTCGCCGTGCCATGCCGCGTCGTGCCGCCTGGTTAGCCCGGATTTAGAACACCTGCCAGTGATGGGTGATTCTACCCGTCATTCTAAAACCTTCCACCAAGAAAACCGTGATTAGCGAAAAATGCTAGTGTTATTAGGTAGTTAAATAAAATAATAGTTAATACAAATACCACTTACTTACAATTGCTTTCCCCAGGTACCTCTCGGCGTGAACTCGCAGGGTCTTCCTCTGGGCATCCAGGTGGTAGCAGCTCCCTATAACGATGCACTCTGTCTGGCAGTCGCCAAGTATCTGAGCAAAGAGTTCGGAGGCTCCATCAAAGCCTGCAAATATAAATAAATTGATAGTTATAGAATAAATTGTATATTATTCATGTTAATTGTATTATTGAATGTGTGGCGGTTATTAATTTTGTACTTACATAATTAATTGATTAAATATTTTAGCTTTTTATTTTGTTTCTTTTTTATACCCCAGATTGTTTTTTTTTTGGTATGGCATCTCGCAGTTGAACTTGAGAGGCCGTGACTGCTTAATCGGGCTTTCCTGTGGGGACTATTAGCTTTTAGACTAAGAGCCTCCAGCCAGGGCTTACAAAACTATGCTTAAAACTACAGCAACCGCTCGCTGAGGGCACCCCCTGCGGGGTTCGGGCCTCGGCTCAGGGCGTCACTATTTAGGGAGGACAGCAAGTGGGAACAGGCTGGATCAAACAATTTCATTATTATTGATCATTGGGATTTTAATTCTACTTGCTCAGCTTCGGCGCGGGCTGACACTTCTGCGGGCAAGGGACGGTCGGGGATTGATACAGCTTGGTTATTTACTCATTACAGTATTTGATAGGTGGTTTTATCGCGCACTGAATTTTCTACTTTCGGTGTTGAACCAAGCATTGAGTATCCAACAGAATGCAGCGCGTGTTAAGTCTCAGCACGTCGAAAAATCTCAGTGTTCGATTTTCAACTCTCGGCGCGTAAATCTCATTGTTCGATTTTCAACTCTCGGCGCGTAAATCTCATTGTTCGATTTTCAACTCTCTGCGCGTCGATAAATCTCAGTGTTCGATTTGCAACTCTCGGCACGTAAATCTCATTGTTCAATTTTCAACTCTCTGCGCGTCGATAAATCTCAGTGTTCGATTTTCAACTCTCGGCGCGTAAATCTCATTGTTCGATTTTCAACTCTCGGCGCGTCGATAAATCTCAGTGTTCGATTTTCAACTCTCGGCGCTAAGCAGTGTGTTGAAGAAACACTGCGCGAAAAAATCCCGCCGCGATTTTACTACGTCCGTGGGAACGTGGGCTTAGGCGGAAATAAAGTAACTTCTGGTAGGTCTCACTAAATTTTCATTCCTGCTATTTGCACTTTTCTTTGTTTTATTCCGCCACATGCATGCACTACCTACTCGTTATTTTATTCTTACTTATCTACCCACCTACGGCCATGAAATTGGCTAAGTCTTGTCATCACGAAAGATAGTGTCTACGTAAATTAATTAGCCTAATTAGGATTGGCATTACTTCTTATCCCTTGTCTTATCTTCCCCATTACATGCGTAAGCAATAATGATTACAATTTACTTTGCTACCAAAATTACCAAAGATGAAGTTGATTAGTTGATACGCGACTTTATTGTCGCGTTCATGAATTCAGTTACGAAGTATTGACGATCTTAAAACTCTGGGGTTTCATTCATATATTTTAAGAAATACCATCTAAAAAGACTATACAACAATGTTCTTTCAGCTTCAAACAGTATTTTTTAATTAATCCAATTGTATCAGATGAGGTAAACAAACTCTTCACCGAACGCATCAATAATATGACCTTGTTTTGACATTGGTTTGACACTCCTGACAATAGTTTTGTAATAACTTTGCGCGATCTTTCTGACCTTACAAACTTTGATAACAAATGTTATTTAATTAGGACGGAGCGTCGAGTTAGCTCGTGTTGTCGGCTAGAACATTACTTAATTCATAAAAAATGCCTAGTGTAGTAACTGTGAACACTAACCCTTTCGAGGGACAGAAGCCGGGAACAAGTGGTTTGCGTAAAAAAGTTAGGGTTTTCGTCCAAGAACATTACACCGAGAACTTTGTGCAGAGTATTTTGGATGCGGTTAAAGACTCCTTGGTTGGATCAACGCTGGTTGTTGGTGGAGATGGCAGATATCTCGTGAAGGAGGTTGTCGACAAAATTATCAAGATCTCAGCTGCTAATGGAGTAAGTTCTTATTTTGAACTATTTATTTTTATATTAGTTACTACTCTTTTTCATAAATAGTTCACAGAACTTAAAAATGTAATTTTTTAAGTTGGAGTACCTACAATCTCCAGATCCAAAATATAAAACAAAGGTAGGTAACTAGACTGATAAAGTAAAATAAAATAAGGGATTTAGCTTAAGGATCAATGTGCTGTAAAAGTGACTGTTAAGTAACTTATTCATGGTAATTCTTCTCAACATAAACCGAGACTCGAATGAAAAGTTGCAATTTTGTGTAACAACTATCTCTTCTGACTAAAATTTCCCTTTTTTTAGAATTTCTGTGTACTAGTTTTATACCATATTGCTAGTTTTATTTGTTTCAATTATTTTGTAATTAAATAGTAAGAAGACATTTTTTCAAACATACATTGTGGTATGATGCATACTGCTGGATTATTGACAAAGATATTGGCACAGTTTTTGATTATTTTATCAGAATATTCCTAAAACTTCAAACAAACTGAGATCCATCAATAGGGTGTTATTTGAGCAAATAAAATGTAATATTATTATTTTTAAGTGTCCCAATACAGGCATTTTTTGTTGCAGGAAGCTTCTGTAACTAGATTTAGTAAATAAATAGTGACACACAAGAAAAATTGTATAGTAATATAATTGTTAATTATATTTTTGTCTCTAGCAAATTGGTTAAAAAAAACACTTTGCACTCCAATATTTTTTGTTTTAAACATGCAGTCGCTTGGTGTTTACTGACTACACTTAAAAGAAAGGTTGAAACATACTCGAGAGGATACAGTCTCTTTTAAAGTTCAGACGTACTCTTGGTCAGGCCATAGGATGACCATACAGGTGTCTATCGTCATGTCTGATATGGTTTTTTTAAGGAAAAATCTGTGCTGATTTAAATGGACCTGTCCAGTAAGTCAATAAAAAAACATGACCACGTAGTTGCTGACATTCACAATAATGAAAACAACGTCAAAGTGTATAAGTTTCCAAAATACAACAACCAGTATATATAATTGGAGTAGATCAATCCTAAGCCTTTTTATCCTCAATATGGAATCACCCACAGTCCTCAATTATTAAAATAATACTTTATAAAGTATTCCTGTCATTATATATCTATGTTCTATGTTATTGGGTTTGGTTTCCGCACTTAGTCCTTTAAGTGGACCATTGTGCGTGAGCCATGGCGGCCATCGGTGGTTATTCCAGCCAGCCCACCTCCCTCCAGAAGTTAGCTATTTCTCCTGGTCTATTGAGAACATCTGTGTAAAATTTGGGCGCTCCGAGGGTTTCTGTTCTAGTCTGGGCTACGCCTGTGCATTCGAAAAGCACATGCGCAACGGTTTCTTCAGCCTCCATGCAGGCCCTGCACAGGGGGCTGTCCGTTATGCCTATTGTGTGGAAGTGTTTGTTTAGTGAGCAGTGTCCCGTGATGGTCCCCGTCACCAGACGCAGATCCTTTCTGTCCAGGCGTAACAGACGTCTGGTTAGCCTGCCATTTAAAAACGGCATTGCTTCCCTAGACTGCCTGCAGCCTGGTGTCGAGGTCCACCAGCTCTCCGCTTGTGTGTGGGTGTGGTCCTGAAGCCACCTGCGTATCTGGTTGAATGGGATGGGCATGATGGGCTCGGGTCCATAGGCCGGCGCGCTGGATGCCCTTCTGGCCAGTTCGTCAGCAGCATCGTTACCTAGTGATCCGCTGTGTCCTTTTATCCATTGCAGTGTCACAGTGTTGCGGTTAGAAACTGTTATTCGTTCTAATGCATTGTGACATTCTAGTATTAAGCTCGATGTTATGTATTTTTTTCCTAGGGATTGGAGTACTGAAGCACTGTCGGAGAGTATACGTATGTGGGTGTCTGTGACTCTCCTGGCTTCTATCGCGTATGCAGCTTGTATAATGCTCACACATTCCGCCTGGTAGACTGTGTTGAACATTCCCAGCGGGCTGGATATATTTATGTTAAGATCGTGTGAGAAAACTCCGACTCCGGTTCCGGAGTCAGTCTTTGATCCATCTGTGTAGACTCTTAGCTCTTCCGAGCCTGAGTGATCATTCTGTTGTCATTATATATATTGGATTTTGATATACAAATATAAAATCAATATAAATAAATAAATATGTCATTATATATATTTGTATATCAAAATCCAAAGTCATTTATTCAAATTACGCTGCGAGTCAGCACTTTTTGAACGTCAAAATTAGGTTTAAATACGTTATTCTCAAAAAGACAAAAAAGCCACTTACATGATAACATAAGATAACATATTGTAATAAGCTTATTCTAGGTAACGGTCACTGATACAATACAATAGGTTTAAAATTATTTAGTGTTTATTTTGGTTGGGTTACTCCTTCAGTGGTTTAATTCTCAACTAAATTATGATATATAAATTATATATTATCTCAACGAAATTACATAAGAAAGTCCCCTAAAACACCTGCCCTATCCCGTTTGCCAGCCAAGCCCCTTTTATAGCAATTTATTTTTAAATAAGTGACATCACTTGTAAATTTTTTATCATTATTCAATGGCCTAGTAATAATGTAATTAATAATGTAATAATGTAATTCAATAACAATCTCAGGTGATGACAAGCTCTTTTTGTGTGATCAGATAAAATTGAACCTTACGTAGATGATAATATAACATTGCATCATACATTGATTCTAATCATTTGAGTCAACTACTGTTCGAAAATATAAAAACTCATTGTGATAAGCAAAGATTTCTTGAATTCTTAAAGAATAATGCCCCGCCCCCACCTCAAAAGAAAGGATAAGTACAATAATAAATCTACAGGTGACTTGTTATTTGACATCTTCTTTCCAGGACATGAAGTGTCACCCATTTGCAATTATTAAGCATAGTCGAACATCCATGGGATTAGAGAAAAACAATTTTCATGTATTCTAGAAAATTTCCCAGAATTTGTATAATTCGAATACTATATATAGACAGCTGAGAGTAAGTCTCAGTAGTCCTGCTAGCTTCTAACTTGCAGAGAGTATGAAGTCCTTTCCAAGCATGGACAAGTTTATATTTTACTAGCAGTTGCCCGTGACATTGTCTGCAATCCAGGATGCAAAATAACCTATGTCCTTGTCCAGGTCCCAAGCTATCTTTCAAATTGAATAACAATCAGTTGACTAGTTTAGGCATGAAACGTAACAGACAGACAGAGTTATTTTCGCATTTTGAATATTAGGGGTCATTCAAGTATTACGTAAGCAGATTTTTTGCAATTATTAACCCCCCCCCCCCTTGCCTCGTCAGCAAAAGTAAGCAAAGCTCTTACGCCCCCTTCCATGCTGAGCAGCAGTTATACGTCTAGAAATAAGGAATAGGCTTGGAATAGAGGACTTTAACGCATATAATATTTATTTAAGCACATTTTATCGAGATGGTAATCAATTATTATAATTTTTATATAGTAACGAAAAAAACAAACTTATTTTAAAATTTGGGTATATTCATTCAAATTAAAAGTAAAAAAATATATACTGCTGACGTAATAACCATCCAGACTCCCCTATCCCCCATGTCATCAAAAATAAGCAAAGCAAAGGCACCCCCGCCCCCCTGTGGTGTTTACGTACTACTTGAACGGCCCCTTAGTATGGATTTAATAACTGCGGAATTATAAACTGCATTCAAGCATATAGATTAAATATTTCTTAAAGCATAAAAGCAGTGAGATACTATTGTATTTCTTTCAGTAAAATGAGATCATATTGTTTGCAGACTTTATCAGCAAATAATGTATTGTCTTAAATTGTAGTTTAATGAGATATTATTATTTCATTATACTGTTATGTATACCTACTTAAGTATGTACTCTGGGGGCACGGCAGTGCCCCCGCCAAGTCGAGCAAAAAAAAGCGGCACGGCCGTTAACATCCTTTTCTCGAAGCAGTTCAGGCCATTTTCGACCCCCTATAACTTCGTTGTGGATTAAACTAGAAGCCTGTATTTCTAGTAACCAAGCAAGCATTGTATAAACACGGTATATTTCAAATTTCATTCAATTTGAACTAGTAGTTTAAGAATTATAACTAGTCAAAGTTCTTAATTTTGTCACTCACTGACTGACCGATCATCAAAACTCTAAGGTACTTCTAGTAGACATAGAAGCTTCAAATCTTGAATGCAATTAGTGTTTAGTGTATAAATTAAGGAAAAACTAAAATATTTTGCAATTTCGGTCCAGTTTTCTAGATACACCAACTGCATAAATAACTTTGTAATCCCATACAAATATATAGGATTACAAAGTAACATTTGCAGTGAATGAATCAGTGTATCTCTATATGTATAATCTACAAAAAGAAATGAGATGCCATCAAACAAAAATTGTAAAAAAAAACCAAGTCTCGCAACTCAGTTCTTCTACCATAAAAAGTTGTGAGATCCATGTAGTACCAAGTCGGTTGATTTATTCAGTCCCTACTTAAGGGACCTTCTGTCTTAAGTTATTACGTAATTAGCTAATCCAACAACATCTTATAGTGACCATATCAATATTAAAAATCTTTTATGTTTTAAATAAATAGATTGACTTGGCAATCGCACTAAACAATCTAATTTAATATAATATGTATTACTTGTCAGACATTGTGTTTTCATGCGATGGCCAAGTCAATCTATTTATTTAAAACATAAAAGATTTTTAATATTGATATGGTCACTATAAGATATCGTTGGATTAGTTAATTACGTGCTAACCACATCTTGATGTCAGTAGCAATTTTTTTGTAATTACTATGTTTACAAGGTTCTCCAATGACTATACGAAATTTGTACCTGGTGAAGCATCATTTTCACTGCATGAATAAAATCAACTTTGTCATGTTGAAAATAAAGTCGATAATGCTATGATATAATATTTTTAGCATGGTCTATAAAATGTTGTTTATTTATTTTACTTGTATGTTTGTTAGTATGTATCTTTGTCTGTAACCGACTCCTTATGCCGCGATTTTGACCCACTTCAAACGGTCAGATTTCATTTAAACTTTGTAGACTTATCGAGGACCAATGACAATTCAAAAAACAAAAAAATTAAATAAAAATCACGCTTTTGTAGTTAGCAGAACTAAAAAATAGTAAATAAATAATAGTTTAAAAAACTAAAAAACACGCTTTAAAAACCAAACTAAAAAAGTAGAAAATAATTTAATTCTATTAAAAAGCGTGGGGTGCTTGATAATAATTGATTATAAAATTCCTCAAAAAGCAGCCCACGCTTTTTAATAGAATTAAATTATTTTCTACTTTTTTAGTTTGGTTTTTAAAGCGTGTTTTTTAGTTTTTTAAACTATTATTTATTTACTATTTTTTAGTTCTGCTAACTACAAAAGCGTGATTTTTATTTAATTTTTTTGTTTTTTGAATTGTCATTGGTCCTCGATAAGTCTACAAAGTTTAAATGAAATCTGACCGTTTGAAGTGGGTCAAAATCGCGGCATAAGGAGTCGGTTACAGACAAAGATACATACTAACAAACATACAAGTAAAATAAATAAACAACATTTTATAGACCATGCTAAAAATATTATATCATAGCATTATCGACTTTATTTTCAACATGACAAAGTTGATTTTATTCATGCAGTGAAAATGATGCTTCACCAGGTACAAATTTCGTATAGTCATTGGAGAACCTTGTAAACATAGTAATTACAAAAAAATTGCTACTGACATCAAGATGTGGTTAGCACGTAATTAACTAATCCAACGATATCTTATAGTGACCATATCAATATTAAAAATCTTTTATGTTTTAAATAAATAGATTGACTTGGCCATCGCATGAAAACACAATGTCTGACAAGTAATACATATTATATTAAATTAGATTGTTTAGTGCGATTGCCAAGTCAATCTATTTATTTAAAACATAAAAGATTTTTAATATTGATATGGTCACTATAAGATGTTGTTGGATTAGCTAATTACGTAATAACTTAAGACAGAAGGTCCCTTAAGTAGGGACTGAATAAATCAACCGACTTGGTACTACATGGATCTCACAACTTTTTATGGTAGAAGAACTGAGTTGCGAGACTTGGTTTTTTTTTACAATTTTTGTTTGATGGCATCTCATTTCTTTTTGTAGATTATACATATAGAGATACACTGATTCATTCACTGCAAATGTTACTTTGTAATCCTATATATTTGTATGGGATTACAAAGTTATTTATGCAGTTGGTGTATCTAGAAAACTGGACCGAAATTGCAAAATATTTTAGTTTTTCCTTAATTTATACACTAAACACTAATTGCATTCAAGATTTGAAGCTTCTATGTCTACTAGAAGTACCTTAGAGTTTTGATGATCGGTCAGTCAGTGAGTGACAAAATTAAGAACTTTGACTAGTTATAATTCTTAAACTACTAGTTCAAATTGAATGAAATTTGAAATATACCGTGTTTATACAATGCTTGCTTGGTTACTAGAAATACAGGCTTCTAGTTTAATCCACAACGAAGTTATAGGGGGTCGAAAATGGCCTGAACTGCTTCGAGAAAAGGATGTTAACGGCCGTGCCGCTTTTTTTTGCTCGACTTGGCGGGGGCACTGCCGTGCCCCCAGAGTACATACTTAAGTAGGTATACATAACAGTATAATGAAATAATAATATCTCATTAAACTACAATTTAAGACAATACATTATTTGCTGATAAAGTCTGCAAACAATATGATCTCATTTTACTGAAAGAAATACAATAGTATCTCACTGCTTTTATGCTTTAAGAAATATTTAATCTATATGCTTGAATGCAGTTTATAATTCCGCAGTTATTAAATCCATACTAAGGGGCCGTTCAAGTAGTACGTAAACACCACAGGGGGGCGGGGGTGCCTTTGCTTTGCTTATTTTTGATGACATGGGGGATAGGGGAGTCTGGATGGTTATTACGTCAGCAGTATATATTTTTTTTTGAAATTTGTACCTGGTGAAGCATCATTTTCACTGCATGAATAAAATCAACTTTGTCATGTTGAAAATAAAGTCGATAATGCTATGATATAATATTTTTAGCATGGTCTATAAAATGTTGTTTATTTATTTTACTTGTATGTTTGTTAGTATGTATCTTTGTCTGTAACCGACTCCTTATGCCGCGATTTTGACCCACTTCAAACGGTCAGATTTCATTTAAACTTTGTAGACTTATCGAGGACCAATGACAATTCAAAAAACAAAAAAATTAAATAAAAATCACGCTTTTGTAGTTAGCAGAACTAAAAAATAGTAAATAAATAATAGTTTAAAAAACTAAAAAACACGCTTTAAAAACCAAACTAAAAAAGTAGAAAATAATTTAATTCTATTAAAAAGCGTGGGGTGCTTGATAATAATTGATTATAAAATTCCTCAAAAAGCAGCCCACGCTTTTTAATAGAATTAAATTATTTTCTACTTTTTTAGTTTGGTTTTTAAAGCGTGTTTTTTTTTGTGACTACATTTATGCTGTGAACATCTGTAACTTTCTACTATAGGATTTGTTCATGCTCTGTGACTGTGATACGCTCTGATTCTCTGGTATTGCCACGGAAAAGACCTGTATTATTAAAAGTAACAAAAAATGCACCTGCCATATTATCTCTCCACCGTCCTAGGTTGACTGGTGGAGGTGCCTCAGGCATTTAGTCCGCCTTTGTGCTTTCTTGTGCATAAAGATTCATAAATAAATCTCCTCCTTGGCTATAATATTATTACGCGCTTAGTAAGTAGTTTATTCGTAGCTGGTTGACGATCTTGAATAAGGCTAGCCATTCTAAAATTGAAAAAACCCAACCGGCTCCCTTACCCCTAATCCGTCATAAGCCGAACTATGCTCGTACGTCGTCAGTGTCGTCACCCTCTCTACTTCAACCAAGATCGTCCGATGACGTCCGATATCTTGGTGTACCACACACTTTCAATTACATTATGTTTGTGTCGATCTGCAAAGTTCTGCCGACGACGTACGATTATAGTTCGGCTGATTGAGGATTAGGTGTACGCATGGCCTAAGTCTACTTCTTCTTCGATTACTACACTTACTAATGATTATTTAATACTTTATGTTCTAGGTAGCAAGACTGCTGGTCGGTCAAGATGGTATCCTGTCCACTCCTGCCGTGTCCTGCATCATCAGGAAATACAAGGCTCTTGGTAAGATACACTCACATTTTTGTAAACTGGAGATCTGTCCAGTTCATAAACTAACTCTCTTGGTCTCTCCAGTTTATAAACCGGATATAAGACCGGACCTAAACCTAACTTGCGATACTCTAAATTTTAGACAATTGCGAACTTTATTCTGTAAGAAATAATCGTTTACGAATAAGGCGAAAATGGGACAGAGCCGATTGGCTGAAAACTATTAGCGCGATTTCGAGTGCGTCCCTTGCGGCATTTTCGCTCCTATGCAAAGTTCATATAGTTTATTTTTATTTACTTTGAGAAACAGATGAATCAGAAAAGTCCATAGCCATAACTTTTAGATTCCTTTCGAGTCCACCTTGGACTTTGTGCTCACTAGAAGCAAAAACCGTCGGAATTTTTAATTCGGCTAACACTTGCCCTCATTCCTGATACCTACCCAAAGCTATGATCTCACTTACACAAAAAAAGGCTATTTATGGTACTGCTTAAAACTTGATTTCCTGTAATGTTTGAACGTTAGTACGTTCTGACTGTATGTGTAATGCGAAATATTAGTTACTAGCTTTTGCCAGCGGCTTCGCCCGCGTGGAGGTCGGTGTATTATACATATAAACCTTCCTCTTGAATCACTCTATCTATTAAAAAAACCCGCATCAAAATCTGTTGCGTAGTTTTAAAGATTTAAGCATACATAGGGATATTGGGACAGAGAAAGCGACTTTGTTTTATACTATGTAGTGATAGTTATCCTGATTATCTATTAATTGTCTGTAGTTCAAAAATATTGAAAAAAATATGACGTGTGACCATGATTAGATGAGTACAATGATTTAGCATAATAATGATAAATTATTAGTTGATTTGGCAATAAGATACTTGTTCTGATAAAATAAGTGATGTTTTCGTCGGCTGCAGCGTCGACGAGTGTCGACGGTATGGCAGCAGTCGCCTCTGATAAAATAAATTGTACTAAAATATACGAGATGACTATAATTTATTGCATGAACTAATTAACTTATTTATAGGTATTTACTCTTTGATAAAGAACCCTTAGCCTTGACTGTAGTTAATAAACAAGATATAATATTACTGATCGAGTGCGTAGTTTATACACAATAGTAAAAAACAGATAACACCTACATGCCGTGTAAATTAATTCACTTTTGATGGATCAAAAAATCAAAAGCTAAAACTCGACTACTGAAAAATCACGCTCCAAAAATTATGAATCAAGAAAATATCTCATCTCAAAGCCGTGGTCGTATGCCTCTTTGCCTCGCTTACTAGTATTACAATGCATTTTTTACAACTACCCTAACGGTAGGTTAAAGGTACGTCGGGTAAAAACTACGTTCTGAGCGCCAAGACACAGACTAACACTAATACGTGGGACACTCAGAAAGTTAAAAATAAGAGAAAACAAAAAAATGTTACAGGTAAATATCTCAAATTATAAAACCAAGGCAGATAGACCGCGCGGAACACCAAGAGTGAGGCAAAAAAACCAAAACTTCGCAAAACTTTTTATTAAATCTTTTCAAAGTACTCTTCACTAGCCTTTATACAAAGTTTCATGCGTCTGAACCAGTTTTCGAAAGACTTTTTCCAGTCCACCGCAGACACCTCGTTTTCAGCCTGCTCGAACGCCGACGAAAATTGTAGCCTCTTGAGCTGATTTTTTACTTTCGGGAATAAAAAGAAGTCACCCGGTGCTAGATCAGGGCTTTATAGAGAGTGACCCAGGAGTTTGACCGGCGTGCTGTCCAGGAAGTCCCTCGTTTTGAGCGCGGTGTGCGAAGGCGCTTTGTCTTGGTGGAGCAGTAGCCCGTGGAGCCCTGTGTTTGGTCGCTTGTTGCTCATAACAGAGAAAACTTCTGCCAAGCATTTGGTAGTATACCATTCAGCGTTGATGCTTCTTTGGTTCCGTAAAGAAATTGACACCAAGTAGCCAGTAAAATTGAAAAAGCTCGCGATCAAAATCTTCCACCCGCTTCTAGATTGCTTCACTTTGGTAGGCGTTGATTCATTTTGGAACACCGAAACCGTCGACTGCCGCTTCGTTTCTGGATCGTATTGATAAATCCAAAACTCATCACCTGTAATGATGTCGTAAACACGCCGAGACGAGCCTACTTCAAATTTGTTTATCATATCACGGCACCATTCCACCCGGGCCTGCTTCTGAGCATCGGTGAGGTTGTACGGCACCCAGTGTGAAACTATCCTCTTCACGCAAAGATGCACGTGTAGAATTTCGTGAAGGCTTCCCGATCCAACCTGCAGTTTGTGCTGAATCTCTTGATACGTAACTCGCCTATTGTCATGGATTAAATTTTTCACTGCTAACACGTTGTTTCCGTAACAGCCGTCAAAGGGCGACCACTTCTTTCTTCATCGCCCAAAGTTAGTCGACCGCGGTTGAATTCGTTATACCAACGATACACGGCTGCCTTAGAAGGGCCTTCATCTTCATCCATGAATGCCATTTGAAGTCTATCGTACGCTTCGTCCGGTTTCAGGCGACACTTGAAATCGTAAAACGAAAATGTCCCCGGCGCAGATCCATTTTTTAATGAGACACGATAATTTAAATTAGCTCGTAAACAATGTGGAGGGAAATTTTGAAATTGGTACGTATCTATTTTTACTCACAAATAATCATATTTTCAAAACAGATTATAACTGGCCCGTCTCTCTCATACATTAAAACTTTTTTTCGCAATACTTTCTGAGTGGCCTGGTATATTTCTATTTGTAACTATGACTTTTACGAAATCGTTACGAAAATTCGAATTTCGCGGGCGACCCTGGAGCTTCAACCTTAACTTCTAGCGGTCCCGCCGAACTACTCGAAATTTCATCGGCCGGGAAGACGCCCCTCGGGTGACGGACGTGTGGCAGATACACTGCTATAATCAATGTATGTATCGCTACATTGTCGCCATCATCTCGTTCTCATTGACGTCCCGGTGATGGTACCGGTGTATAAACGCACTAAATTTGCCAGTTATGTTTAAGTCGAACAGGGGCGAGCCTTTTTCCATCAAGCGGGCTGCCACAAATACTCATTTAACTTCTAAAACCCTTCTATTTCTTAGCACTAACATATCAACTTTCCTTCAGGTGGCATCGTCCTCACAGCCTCCCACAACCCGGGCGGCATAGACAATGACTTCGGCATCAAATTCAACTGCGCCAACGGAGGCCCCGCCCCCGACGGCTCGACCAACCAGATCTATGCCCTCACTACGGCCATCAAGCAGTACAAGATCGTCCCGGACATTGTCTGTGATATCAACAAGATTGGCGTCAGCAATTATGATGTGAGTATGATGTTTTTATTGGTATATTTTTAGCAAGTCATGTCTAATAACTTCCGTATCTACAGACACAGAAGAAGGAACATGCTCATTCTTTGTTCTACAGCTATAGTATTTTTATTTCCCAAAGCGAAGCGCGCTTTATTTGTGGTTACCAAGTTGTGAATGTGTGTGTGTGTGAGGGTGTGTGCGTGCGTGTAAGCGCAGGAACTCTAGCGGTAGCGGCGCGGCGGCGCGGTAGCGTCCGAGACAATGTCGAAGTCGAAACTGTATGTGTGTGTGTCATGTGCTGACGTTACTCGTCGTCACGCAGACATTCACAGAGTGTTTGTACACTTAGTTACCACAAGTAAAGTGCGCGTCGCTTAATTAGATAGAAATACTGTACTGTGTACCTACGGTAATTGACCGTTAATTGTTTTTAGCAGACAGAGTCATAATCCCTTATTACATGGGCGAAGGCATACGCATCGCGCCCTTATTGCGTTTTTTCTTCGCGATTGTATCTCTACTGAATTGCTGCAAAAGGTCGCCGGTAAGATCGCCCTTATTGTGAAGAATTGACAAGCGCGCGTAATGTGCGGTGTTTTGGGTATCAACAGCCAAGTAAGCGGGGAATAACTCAGCAAAATTAGAAAAAGAACTCCCTGTCCTATTGGACAGGGAGTTAGGTAAAACCCTACAACATATCCTGTATTATAACCAACCTTTTCCCCTTCCAGGTCGATGGCCAGCAGTTCACAGTAGAAGTGATAGACTCTGTGAACGACTACATAACTTACATGAAGGAGATCTTCGACTTCAACAAGATCAAGACGCTTATCCAGGGTTCAGAGAAACGGAAGCCGTTCAACGTGCTTATTGATGCTATGAACGGAGGTAGGTGGAGATCAAAGATACTTTAGATCACGTATTTTATAAGAGTTTTTTTTATAGCTCAAAGTAATCTTCCTTCATTAACGCGGAGTAAAGTTATCACCAGTATATTAAGCTTCAGATTTACTATACAGTTTTCGAGGGTTAAGTTTGGCATTACTTTCCTCTGCCATTTTATTAATAAGGGGGTAGGTACTTAAGTGTTTTAATTGCGTTCGTAATAAGTTTTATGCCAGCTGCCATAATCCTTGCTAGGCGACAAATGTTATTGTATTACATACTATCAGGCTAACTACTTGTGGCGACATCTACATCGCCACATGCGAACTACGTATTACACTGACGACGTCACGAAAATTCCTGCATCGCGCAAGCAGAGTTTATACTAGACTACGTCCCGACATCAATCTTCGAGCAGTAGCCCTCTAGATCCAACACCCGTCTGGTGGAGGAATCCTCCCTTTTTTATGGAGGAAGAGTGAACGGTGACACCTTATTCCTCATAACTCTTTATACTAAACAGATTTTTACAATACAAAAGTAAAAGCAAACTCGCTAAACATGCGTGATGCATTCATGGTCATATAGTCTGTTGCCTAGTGATAACGAAGCTTTAATGTCTTACAGTTCATGTTTTATAAATAGGCACTATCAGTCATTTTAACAGCTATCATTGGTCTCCCACAAACTTATCGCATGTGGTATCACTTGCGGTAAAGATAATTTATTTTTCAGGAATATATCAGTGGTTCATTGACCCCATTTTTTTGTATGTAGTTACATTTTATACCTACCAACTATCCTTGGTAACAAAACAAATATGGCTACGGTTATTATGTTCAATACTAAATCAGTCCTCAAATGCCTGTAATTTAGGCGAATTGTATGGGTCTCACAATATGATCCACAACGCCATCAAAAGTTTTAGCAACGGCTATTGCTTTTACTAAAGCACAAACATCGTCAGCCTATATAACAGCAGTCCACTGCGGGACACAGGCCTCTCCAATTCAGCTTGATTCTCGACTACTCTCCTCCAGCTGGTACCACAGCCACTCTGCGTAAATCGTAGCTCTAGGCCAGTTTGTCCTACCTTACGTTTGCCGCTTCGCAGTCTCCACTCAAGAACACGTCTACCCCAACGATTATCGGTTCTATGGCTATTATGGCCGGCCCATTGCCACTTCAGCTTTCTTTTTCTGTGAGCTATGTCGACAACTTTGGTTCACTGCCGGATCACCTCATTTTGGATTTTATACCTCAGAGAGACGCCAAGAATAGCTCGTTCCATAGCTATCTGAGCGACCTTGAATTTATGGACCAGCCGTATTGTGAATGTCCACGTTTCGTTCCGTAGGTCATAACAGGCAGGACGCACTGATTGAAGACCAGTCTTTACGCGATGCCTGGTAAAGCACAAGTCGCAACACATTTAGCGATTTCATAACGTTTTTATTCATTTCGTATTTTAAATTTCTATGTGCAGCCAACTAAGTATAGGTAATTACAACTTTTGCGGAACCCATATATGCTCTTGTAAATCTTCTTAATTGAAAATGTAAAATTAATTCAGTCACTGACCGACTGGCACAAGCTAAACCGCTGTGTCTAAGAAGCATAAAACACAAGAGTTTTATAAACATCGAAAGTGAGCACTAAGGAAGGATTTTTGATCCTTACATCCTCGTTTTAACCCCTTTAGTGGATGATTTTTTAGAAACGTTTTTTAAGAAAGTTCGTCATTTTGCCGACGGAAATTTTCCCATCGGGCACACTTGTCCTTGCCCCTTAATAAATATGTTTTCTTTTCCCAGTAACCGGCCCCTACGTAAGGCGCATATTCCTAGACGAGCTAGGCGCTAAGGAAGGCAACGTGCGTCGCATCGTCCCGTTGGAGGACTTCGGGGGTGCCCATCCGGATCCCAACCTCACGTACGCTGCTGACCTTGTTAATGCCGTTAAGGGTGGGGACTATGATCTTGGAGCTGCTTTTGATGGCGATGGTGAGTCTGTGATATATTGTTTGTGCTTCTCATGCTCCGAGGTTGAATAAAAAAAATAAGTAGGGGTGGGGGATACCTACACTATGACTTCATATGGGTGAACTAAAACCCTCTGTTTATCGCTTCGGGGAATATATCATAATCAGCCTATAATGGTCTCTCTGCTGGGACACAGGCCGCCTCTTTACGAGACGGAGTGGGCCACAACCAAAGATAATTAAACCACTTGAGAGCTGATACACCGATTTCGTCTAGGATGTTGTACTTACCAATGAAAAGTTATGCCATCATTTTTATAGCTGGATGTTTTAGACGATTTCCCACACCATTTAATTGAACAGGAACTCATAATTGTTTTTATTTATGCAGAAATGTTTGAATAGGTATCAAAATAACCGCGTGTGCGTATCCAATAACTGGTCAAAACTAAAATGGCCCCTCATATTGTCATCTAACATAAGTGCAATTTCATTTGCGTCGTGAGCCTGAGTCGCCATTATGAGCAGTCAAGAGGCTATATAGTCATTGGCCATAACCCACAACGCGGGTTGGTAGGTGTCACATGTCTTTGAGATTTGATTTTCCTTGACCGTTTTGAAAGCAGTGATGATAAAATAATTTACGCAAACTAAAGCGCTGGTCACGGTTCGTACCTACGACCGTATTACAACCCGTAAGTCACAGCTGTTACCACTCGGCCACCACTGCATCGCTATATACGGTGACCGGTAATTAGTGACCGATATTTAAACACATGATTGTACTCATCATAACAAACAACTTTCCCAAAGAAACGATTGTTTTTTATCTACCGTATTGACCCCAATTATATTACTCCAATAGAATATTGAGTACCTAACAAGAATAATACACCATCAGCTGTAATTTAATTTAGTTACCTACAAACAAAAATGAATTCACTTTTACCATGCATTATTCTTTTTTTTCATTAATTTAACAACGGTACGCGCGCGCTCTATCAGCTGTGAGTCGCTTGATCCCGGGGTCATGCGACTCACAGCTGATAGCGCGCGCGTAATATTAATGTAGGAAAGAGGCCCATACATCGTATGAACTACCGTCCAAAAGACTGCAGTAATAAAGGGTAGAAGGTTCAAGATATGTTGCTGGGTAAACATCTTGGTGAACGCATCTTTTATTAGACACGGGCGATTACGAAAACCCCTACCTACCACCTTATTACAAAACAAGGTTTTTTATTTAGATCGTGTTTAAACCACCAAGCCAGTTTTTTAGTTGAGAACCCAATATGTATAGAAATGTAGCTCTTTTTACAAAATTGACAACTTAGTCCAGTGCTAAGTAGTAATTTTTACCCAAATCAAAAAAGTTGGAAATGCAAAAAGTGGCTCAGAGCGTTACACTACAACTAAAGTTAGATCGCGTTTTGTAATAAGACGGATAAATTTTCCAATTTTGTAATTTCGTTGTCTGTTAATTGCATTAATTAGGCAGTAAAGATCATCGAAATTGGTTTTATTCTTAAACTGGAATTAACATGGACCATCTTGCATGCTATTTACTTAAAACGGAACGCCATATAGCAATTACACCAACGGAGCAAAATATTACTTCATGTGCGATGGATCACGCACGCTCACGCATCGTCAAAACACATCTCTCAAAATCAAAAAAATCAAAATATTTTATTTCACATAAACCTGCAAGGGCACTTATGAAACGTCAGAATCTAGATGCACGGTTCCAATTTGTCGCTTTCTATGGAGAAGCGCCGGCAAGAAACTCCACGGTTACTCTTTTAAAAATAATGGCTAATGGGGTTTTATAATGTTTTCAAATTACAGTTATAATAGGTATGGGAGGACAGTGTAGGCCTGTCAATAAGTACCAGGTACTTAGAGGAATGAAAATAAAGAATAGAAAATCGACTATAAATCTATGTCTGTGAGGCCTACAACGTTCTCCCATTCACAATATGTAAAAGAATCTACATTAGTAAGATCAACCTATTTAAACCAAGTGACATGATTCTATAGTTTCAAAACTCCATCCATCTATATTGATTTGATTAGATTAACTAAAACTAGCAAGTCATTTCTAATAAACAGTATCCGCTTCTATAACAAGTTGCCAAAGTCGGTTACAGAACTTAGCGATGGAAAGTTTAAAATTCACATCAAACGTGTCCTTATCAAAAAAGCATACAATAATTCATATAAGAATTCGTCGATAAAACTGTTTTCCTAGGGATCACGCTCGACTCAAAGCTACAGTGGAGTCCTCATTTAACAGCTCTTGCAGGACGGCTAAGTTCAGCAGCATATGCTGTAAGAAAAATCCGCCAATTCACTAATGTAGAAACCGCGAGGTTAGTCTATTTCAGTTACTTTCATAGTATCATGTCTTACGGTATTTTACTATGGGGACGGGCTGCAGATTTTGAGTCTATTTTTATTCTGCAGAAAAGAGCCATCAGAGCAATATATGGCCTCCGTAGGCGAGATTCTCTAAGGGAACTTTTCAAAAATATTAATATCATGACGGTACCTTGTCAATATATCTATGAGAACATTATGTACGTCAGGAAAAATTTAAATCTTTTCAGTAAAAGAGGTGAAAGACACACCGTTGGGACTAGAAATAGGGACCAATTAGTTCAACCAGGCTTCAGACTGGCTAAAGTAGACTCATCCTTCATGGGGTAGGTACTGTTTAAAATGTTACAATAAAATACCTCCCCACATTCTCCAACTGAATGAAATGAAATTTAAATCTTGTATAAAACGCACACTATGCAGCCATGCTTATTATAAGTTGGGAGGTTACATCGCTGATAAAAATGCTTGGCTAAACGCTGCTTGTCCAGCTCCACAAGGTAGGTTAAACCAAATTGATTAGCATTTGAAAACGTTGGAGCTGCTGAAGACTGTAAAAGACTAGATATCTTTGCATTGTATAAATTCAAACTTTTAGTATTGTATAATTGCATAGCATATGTGTGAGCACTATGCTCCTACTATAAAGCTACCATTTACAGGGTACGTCTTTCATTGACTTGAATGTGCCTTGGCAGCTAAGAGTATGTCATGCTCACTCAAATGTCTCGCTGGTGGTGGCGTGTGTGTTGGATCATTAAGTTCCCTTCAAAATGGTTGAGCTGAATGGTGCTGATCCACACGTCATGTTCGTGAACGGGCGCCGCCAGTAGGGACTGGTCATCTCCTAGCTCCCACGGCTTATTTTAATTTCTGAATTGTTATTTTATTTTTGTTTTAATTACGGACGCTTTAAGGGCGCTGTCACATTTTTTCTCGAATTTGAGCGTTTGACTCGAGATTTGGTGAGTGATTATGGATTAAATATGAACAAAAAAAAATAAAAAAAATATGTCCTACAAAATTTCATTATTTGTCTAGGGAGCGCTCTAAAAAAATATTTCAATTTGTTTACATAAGTCAGTAAAAACCTTGTCTCGGCAAAGGATGTTTCATAAAATTTTACTTTCGGGCATCTTTTGATGCTTTGTTACATGGAACATATAATAGTTTAGCAATTTATAAAAATGTCTATGGTAGGACTGTACCTTGTTATTTGGAATGCTCAAGGCAATTTTTTATGTTTCATTCAGTAATACACCAAAAATAATTCCGTAAAACAGAGAGTTTATGATAATTTTTCGTCTGAAATTACATTTTTTATCTATGTATGTTTAATCGAAATTCAATCAAAAAGTAAGGTAATAACTAAGGATACTATGTCAGCTTACTTGAAAAAAAAAATCAGTAAATTTTAAAGCAAAATAATATTTTTAAACAATTTTTGTATACAATGCTATAAATCAATATAAATCTCGAGACGCGCGGGCCTTAGCTTTAGTCAGGGGGGGGACAGTTAGAACGAAGCACAACTTCAGTAAAGAAAGAGTCGCCATCTACATTACTTAACAGAGTACCTAATAGTTTCATAATTATCGACAGATGTCTCTGTAATCACAATTTTAACGCAAATGAAACTCAGTTCTCTAATTTAATTTATAGTATTTTTCTAGAGATTAATTACGATATTTTTCATCAAAATTATCACATTATTTTATTTCTTAACTGTCCAGCTTTAACCTTTATGGCAGCCATGTCACGATTTCTTGTGTGATATATTCTATTCTGGCAACATCACACTAATGGTCGCTCAACTTGTGCCCGCGCTTGTTTGTTTCGTAATTTCGTTTGTCCATTTTGTGATTTAATATTGGGTTCTGAGTGTTTTGTCTACATCAGACGTCGAGTTGAGTTTCTCCTCCGTCCTTTTAGTGGATTATTACCCGGAAACTAATATTTTTCAGTGACTATGTTGTGACTAGCAATTTCACAAAAAAATTGAAAAACTGTTGTGTTACATAAATTTATTTGTATACTGGCGAAAAGACGCTATTTTGTGCTGTTTGTGTCTATCAAAATATATACAATGCCTCACCGTTGCGCTTTTGGATGTAAGGACACTGGTAAGTATTTTTTTTGTTTGGCCCGCTCAAACCATTGAGGTAATAAAATGTAGCATGTAGTACATAATTACTTCAATGGCTCAAACAGAACTTCTGTTCACCATGTTAGAAAATCCTTGGTCAGTGGGTCGTCTTAGGGGCGGAGTTCGACTTCGTTCGGACTTCATTCTCCGATAAAACCTCGCGTAGCCACATGTGAGCCACTTCGCCGCCCGACCGTTGAGCCCCGCTGGTGCACATGGGGCTCCGCCGATTCACACGGCTTAAAACAATCATTTTCAAAATATGATATTCTAAAAATGGGCTTTTCTCATAATATCAAAAGTCCCGATTTCGTAGTATTTTTTTTTCTTTTACCTGACAAATTGCAGACACAATTGTTTTTAATTGTTATTATTCAATTGTCTGCCTTTTTCCAACTGGGTCAGTGGGTCGTCTTTGAGATTTGAATGAATATTATTTTGTTTATAGGCCTGCTAATGTAAATTATTTTAGATGTCATACATCAGTTACATTTAATTACAATATACATACTATATAGTACCGTGAACAGCCTTAACACATTCTGCAATCTCATACAAGCAACCTTAGGATGGACAAAATCGCGCTTAAAAAACAAGAAATACAATATTATTTCTTTTGGTTTCAGGCAATGTGATGCATTCATTTCCGAATCCTGGCAAATTTGCTGAACATTTCAAAGCTTGAGTTAATCTTGTTGGATACAATCTGGAAACATTAGCAGACAGTGACATTTACAAGAAGAAGAGAATATGTGATATTCACTTCACTGATGAACACCGTAATCGCTTTAAGCGTCTAAATGCATTGGCAATGCTAACTCTTTATTTACCTGGTGAGTTGAATACTAGATTACTTAATACAAAATACAATGTAAGAAGATCTGCTTAAGTCAGATTTTACTAACACTAAAAGGTAATTACCAGACAACAAATAATTTAAAAAAAAATGTGGCTCCTCTATTCTAAACATGTTTATGATTTTGTAATTTATCAATAAACTCAGTGTTTAATTTGACAATTTATTTTCGTGCTACATGTGCCTACATGATGATCTACATAGTTACATTTGTGTTGTGTTAGTATGTGTATTAATATTGACATGTATGTTTTCATTGTAATTATTTCAGATGAAATTTATGGCATCGCTGCTACGACTCTGCAGTTTGAGGCTATCAGTATTAGTCATCCATCCACTAATGCCTCTCTTTTTGCTACTTCAACTTCAGGTATTATAATTATTAGTCTATATTCAACAACAACAACAACAACATGGTGCAACATGGTGCATTCTCTTGCATATTACATTATTCATGTATTGTATATATTTTCAGGTAAAACTCACAGTCACAGCACTGCTGCTTCAAATTCTGTGCAATTAGAGCACAATTATAGCGCGTTATGCAGACCTAAACAAAAATGATTAGTCAAAGGTAATTTATCTTCAGCATCACAACTAATATTATAAATGCGAAAGTGAGTTTGTTTGTTACGCTTTCACGCAAAATGGGTGAATTGATTTGGATGAAATTTTGTACATGGGTAGACCATAACTTGGAGAAGGTCATAGAAGGTCCGCAGACGAAGTCGCGGGCAACAGCTAGTTATAATTAAAGCCTATTGCTGTGTCACTGTTGAGCATTGGCCTGTACGAATATTGAAATTCCACATGAGTAATGTTGCAAATACAGCTAGTTTTTAACTAAATAATTTATTTGTTTAGTATATAATATAATATATAATAGTTCCAAATTCGAGCAATTGAATCAAAATATAAATAAATTATGATGTTTTCAGGTGCTCGTGAAAGTATTGGGGTGCAGTTCAATTACATACAAAAGAGGCCACTCCAGACAAAAATTAAGTATCTTCAAAATTAAATAGGTCGTTTGCGCAAAAAAGGACAGACATTCAGAGCACGATTGGCTAATGCAGAAAATTTTTCCAATAAAGTTGCATTTCAACAAGTGACAAAAAATATGACAAAACCAGCAAAACTGTTTGTTCACATGCAACTTCAGTCTAAAAAGAAATCCAAAGAGAGACGGTTTTCAATTGAAGAAAAAGTGATGTCCTTGTCACTATTCAAAAAGAGTCCCAAGAGTGTGATTGTCGCAACCCAGTTCTGGGCATGCCACGGTGGCTTGACAGGCGCCACGACGTCCTCACCTTCCGTCTGACGTAGATCCTCACCGGACACGGCTGTTTCGGTAGGTTCCTGTTTCGTATAAGGCGGGAGGAAACGCCCGGGTGTTTTCACTGCGAAGATCGCCGGTTGGTGGAGCATACGGTGGAGGTCTGCCCGGCTTGGGCGGAGCACCGCCGTGTCTTCGTGAAGACGATCGGCGGCGGCAACCGCTCGCGTCCAGCCCTAGTCCAGGCCATGGTACGGAGCGAGAGCCTGCTGGGGGTGCGGGTTGTTCGAAAGAGATACCGTGGCCCCTGGCACACAGGCAACTGAGGGAACACGGGTGGATTTTAGTCAGTAATTTCGTAATATCTTTTGAATGGAATGTCCGATTTCAATAATTCAAAAAGTAATCAACAGGTACTGAAACATTCTTGAATACGAAATAATTTATTTGGATAAGAATTTATACAAAGGTATGGATAACATGTCTGATTTTGAACAGCATTTATATCAACTTTTAAAATGTAAAAAGTAGTTATAGTGACATAACTACAATAGTTGGACAAATGATCTCGCGAAGTTTTTTACAGATATTAATATGTTCTATAATATAGTAGACTAGAGATTTTTTGTTCTATCATCAATACTTTCCGCAACGCATGCGATGACAGACATTCTATGTCTAATTTTTTTACACCTTGGGTGGGTTTTAGTAGGGATTTCTAAGGATCTCTAATTTATTCTAGTAATAAATATAGCCTATGATACTCAATGATAATGTGGCTTTTTAACAGCAAAAGAAATCGGTCCAATAGTTTTTATGTTTATTTGTTACATACAAAAATACAAATCTTACCTCTATAATAGTAGTGTAGATAATCATCTAACTTATAATATGCTTGTCTACATAGTGTGCGTTAAATGCATGATTTATAAAATTGTAACAATATGTATTGTATTTTATGAGAAAGTTGCTGACGTAGCTTAGGCATTTAATAGTTTTTTGCCAACATACCTATTACTACGACATAATATGGCAAATTTAATGTTTTTTGTGTTTCGTAATGTTAATTACCTACTAATATATAGAATGAAGTTCTTCTCACTTTAACAGACAGCTGTGCTGCTGGGAATTTTGTTGCGCCACTTCATCTTCCCAACTAAAGCACTAGGAAATGGTGAAGGGCGGGCGTTTAGGGGGAATGTAATTTTGACGTACAAAACGAGCTGACTCTCAGCCTAGTTTGAATAAATGTCTTTTGATTTTGAATGACAATAAAATATAAAAAATATTTTTTCTGTTTAATTTCATAAAGTTATCTTTTTAGTAGTTTATATTTATATTTAGCTATTTTTTTAGTAGTTTATTGTAATTTGGAACAATAAATTACTAAATTAAAATAGCTCACTCTGAAAGCCGACCCCAACATAGTTGGCTACAGCCTAGGCAGATTGATTGATTGTAATATGGAACAGTTACATTTTTTTTTATAGTTTTCTGAGCAACATAAAGGTACCTAGATAATGTTTCCCAGTTGTGTTATTTTGTTTTCATGAACTTGATGTAAAATGTCCGTTCCTTACTGTGAAACTGCCAATTCTATTCAAATGTAATAAGGTAATTTCTTCAATGTAGCCCACCAAATTAAAATGTTCTTATGTTTTTAGTTGCGTGATTTAATGACGACTCGTTTACAGTATCACGATCATTAAAATATCTATCATAGCCCCTTAATTTAGTAGATGCATCGTCATAAAATTCGCGAATCGCATTTTGATCAACATAATTATTATGATGAGGTAGGAAAATTAGAAATTCGCGGGCTACGTTGAAGGATCGCCCATACCCACCTACACATATACATTCATTCAGTCAGTACCGGTAAAACGGGGTGAATCGAGACGAAACTTTAAAGTGGATTTTACCGTTGAAATTATGATCGTTTTCTGCCAACAAAGGCAAACAGTAAACATACTAGAGTCTCAAAAAGGACTCTAGTATGTTTACTGTTTTCCTTTGTTGGCAGAAAACGATCATAATTTCAACGGTAAAATCCACTTTAAAGTTTCGTCTCGATTCACCCCTGGTCCCCTGCATCCCTATTCATCCCGTTTTACGTATACGCGTAACATTCCTATCTACGTAACCTATAGAGCCTTAGTTCCCGTTAAGAGATGTAGATGGCGTTTTGAATTTAAATGCTTCGAAATGACACAAGAGGGCTCTCTTCTCCCATTAATATTATTATACTCTTTGGCTTTAGTCCGCGCCGAGCGCTTCCTGAGGGAAGGTGTATCGCTCGCTGTTGCCGCTTTGTGCGGTACGTAGTCTCGCCAATTTGCCAAGAATATAGCGTGACCAACACTTCTTAATACAAGTTATATTTTTTTTTGTTACACATTTTGCTTTATTATTCTAGAGCGAATATATTAAAAGAAAATGTAATCTAAAATTTAAATTCAATTCATTATTTTTAACCGACTTCCAAAAGGAGGAGGTTCTCAATTCGTCGGAACCTTTTTTTTTTTTCTTTTTTTTTATGTATGTTCCCCGATTACTCGAAGATGGCTGGACCGATTTGGAAATTATTTTTTTTGTTTGAAAGGGTATACTTCCTAAGTGGTCCCATGATCATCAAGTCAGGATCTGATGATGGGATCCTGGAGAAATAGAGAGAACTCTTCAAATTTTATAGGCACGCTTGAAGCAATTTGTGTAGTTTTTGGAAGAGTACTTTCTCGGAGTGGTTCCATTTCAATTTGGTGAAGATCTGATGAAGAACTTCGGAGATAGGCACCGGAACTCCTCAATAAATGATAGCAAATGGACAGGGATTGCTGAAATCTCATGTCTGTCAATTGTTTACACCAGTTAATAACATAACATCACGCCGGTACGCTGTGAAGGGGTAAGCACATGTGAACCACTAAAAACTGAAAAATAAAAATCTTTTTTCAAAAAAAATAAACAACCGACTTCCAAAAAAGCACTAAAAAGTGAAAAATAACTTTAATTTCGGAAGGCGGTGACAAAAAATTAAAATACATATCCAAAGTCACCGACTTCCGAAATTAAAGTTATTTTTCACTTTTTAGTGTTTTTTTGGAAGTCGGTTGTTTAATTTTTTTGAAAAAAGATTTTTCAGATTTAGTACAACGTTATATAGATTCTGCGCCTTTAGTCAAAAGTTTACTGTACTCTTACAATTTAGACCATGTGCCTTCCATCAAACAGAAAAGAGAACGAGTCAAGACCTTTAACTCAACTTTGCTGTCAAATGAATTTACAAATAGAGAAGTGTGGCCTATTTATAAGTACCTACAGAGCATTACTTTTTAGGAGCTACACCTGATGGAGAATTTGAAGACGGTGTTGTTGAAATTAAGTGCCCCATATCTGCTTTTGAGGTGGATCCTGATACTGCCATTTTAGAAAAGAAGTTGAAATGCTTCAAAATCCATAACAATGGCGAAGTAATTTTTAGTAAAAATCACGATTACTTAGTATTATCAAATACAAGGCCAACTACACATTGCAAATAAAAATGTTTGCTTATTTGCAGTGTGGACTAGTACTGGATACCCACTAAAATTTTTAAATATTAAATTTATAAAGACGATGATTTCTGGAACCAGAAAATGTTGCCAAAGTTACTTAAGTTTTATGAGGAGTGTGTTCTTCCCGAAATCATAGATTTGAGGAAAGCAAGGTCTATGCCACTTCGGAAAATATTATTTTAACTTATTTTTACAATTATTATACTTTATTTCCTCAGTCTGGGTTTTTTACACCCGTTGTGCCCATCTATAAAATTATATACTATCTCGAACGATACACATTTAAGGATTGCATCACTTTAAAATCGCGGTGAATTCTTTAAATGTGTACATTTCATATAAATTTATTTGGTACCGCTATAAAACAATTACATTAAAAATAAAGGGCATACAACCCCCATACAAGAAACGTAATTGTTTCGGTGTATAATATTACCGTGGTACTTTCTTTAGTTACGGACTAAAGTTAGTACCACGGACACCTCGGAAGTCCGACTCGCACTTGGCTGCTTTTTTAACTCATCGTATACATTTCATACTACTATTATCGAAACTGATTACAACTGTTGAAGCAATATCACAATGCATTTATTTCTATAAATAAGTACCACGAATTAAAATTCAAGTACTTTTTGTGCGACACTACTCACTAAATTAGCCGTTCTAGGTGATGACTTCCATCAGTACAAACAAAATTTCACGAACTATAATAATAGTAATTTAATTTATTTCGAATTCAAAGTGGCAAAAGGTCATGTTGGTTTGTTCCTGGCGTCCGGCGTATAACGGTTTGCATGTGTGCGTAGCGTGCTTCACTAGACGCACACGCGCACATTGGCTGCCGCGCGCCGTCAAAAATACCTAAAACTGAGCACTTTCTTTTTGTAACAGCCCTCTTAATGTGCACGTCTTTTTACATCGTTCTCACATTGATAAGTTCAACATAATGATGTAACCAACTTTTTGTAACAATACCATGATTTTAAAAGAGTGTCCATGGAGTTTCTTGCCCGTTCTTCTCCATAGGTACCTACGCTTTGGAATGGGCAATTAGCTTCATCTTTCTAACTCACCGACCTTGACAATTCAAAAGTGCCTGTAATTGGTTTATTTGAAATAAATGCTTTGAGTTTGATAAGATAAAAGACTATGTTGAAGATAGGGAAGTTTGGCATTAATTCCTTCTACACATGTGTCTTCCCTGGTACCTCATTAACAGCATAACTATGTGAGAGTCTATTAACTGCTCCCAAATTACAATGTAAATTTTTATTCTTTTTATTTTATTTTTTAAATTTCTGACATATTCTCGTCTTTATTTGACATACATCACTTCAAATATCGCCTATTTATTAGTGATTCTCATGGAAATCATGTCACTTAGTTTAAATAGGTTGATTTTACTTATGTAGTTCTTTTACATATTGTGAATGAGAGAACGTTGTAGGCTCTACAGACTAGATTTATAGACGATTTTTTATTCTTTATTTTCATTCCTCTAAGTACCTGGTACTTATTCACAGGCCTGCACTGTCCTCCCATACCTATTATCACTGTAATTTGAAAACATTGTAAAACCCAATTATTTTTAAAAGAGTAACCGTTTCATAAGTGCCCTTGCAGATTTATGTGAAATAAAATATTTTGATTTTTTTACGCTCACGCAATCAAAATAAAAAAATCAAAATATTTTTTTTTTATTTTTTTATTTTGATGCGCTCACGCAATCAAAATAAAAAAAATCAAAATATTTTATTTCTCTGCGGTTTTTTGAGACTCAATGGTTAACAAAATAAATACATTAAATTGAGCATAGGAAAATTTTTATATGAGAGATTTATGCTTGTTCTTTTATCCCATTGTGTGTGTAGAAAGAAAAACCTCTAGAAATTCTTCTGACTTTAACCGTTTTAATCCATAACAATTCCATTCCCCAGGTGACCGCAACATGATAATCGGTCGCGATGCGTTCTTCGTGACGCCGTCAGACTCGCTGGCCGTGCTGGCCAACAACCTGCAGCACATCCCGTACTTCCAGCGCACCGGAGTGCGCGGCTACGCCAGGTCCATGCCCACGGCCGCCGCCGTGGACAGGGTGGCCGCTGCCACTGGACATGAGATGTTTGAAGTGCCTACTGGTAAGAAATCGTAACAATTCTAAAATTCCAAACCTTTTTTACAATATTACGTAGAGCCAACAAAAAAAAAGTCCGTTTCATACAGGTTGGCCGGACATCGACGCGCAAACGGTAACCATGAATTGAGCACATGATTATAGACCCCTAGCGCACCATGGATTTAGTACGAGTATAAATTGTTCGTTGTTTATCAACGCAGGGGTTTCAGAATGTACTGAATCCTCGCTAATAGAATCATGAATTTATGTGCTAAATAGGATATTTTACTCTGGATGAGAAAAATCTAAAAATATATTATTGAGACAGATTAGGCAAAAAGCAGTCGGAAAATGTTGGTTTTAATTCATGAAATAACAAAATAAATTTTAAAATGCAATTCAAAGATTTCAGTTTTTTTATCTGTTTTTGAACACTATGAAATAGTAGCCGCCATACTATTACGTCATACCGCTGTTTAAACTAATCAACTGAACAACTTTCTAGTTTTATTATTTTTGTAATCAAAGTATTTTTTTATTGAAATAATATCATAGATTCAGGAACAGCAAACCAACTTTAAGTAGAATAATAACTCATTTTTTAAATTATAAACAATTATCTTACAAAATATCAGTGCATTTGTTTATACAGCAAACTGACGTCATACCCACAGAGCAATATGGCGTCCACTGCGTCCAGCATTTTCATCAAATTTCGCACGAAATATCAAAATGTAAAATTTAAATGCATTTTAATGGCACTAATCGATTAAATAAAAATGTTGTTTTTTTTCGTTTATTAGCATTTTAGAATCTAATTACGACACATTTAAAAAATTAGTGTAATAACCCATTATGGATTTGACAGCGCCTTTATGTCGTCGTAACAGTAACAATAACAACGATTTGCTTAGTTCAATGGTATAACCATTGACGAGCGCTTGACCGTACAAAGGGATAGTCCCTTTGTTCCGAATCAGAATTAAAAGTATTTAATATACCATCATAAAATTCGTTTCTAATTTGCGGCTAATATTAATAGCTTCTCGAAATTCTCAATCTGCCCGAAAGTGTGACAACCAGTCTTACCAAGGAGTACACAGTAACTGGGATTTAGAGGTCAGATAAACAGTCGCTCCATTTAAATACTGGTATTCAGCTGTGTCCAACATACTTGGGAAAAAATTAAGCATAATCATGAAGATGTAGATGCAAATATCAGAACCTTTCGGTTTCAGGAAACGTTTGTTTCCGATTTTCACATCAGTCTAGCAATAACTTTCGTTTAAGGCTGGAAGTACTTCGGCAACCTAATGGACGCGGGTCGCCTCTCCCTCTGCGGCGAAGAAAGCTTCGGCACAGGCTCCGACCACGTGCGGGAGAAGGACGGGCTCTGGGCCGCCCTCGCCTGGCTGTCAGTGCTAGCTGCTACTGGGCTCTCCGTTGAGGACATCCTAAAGGCGCACTGGGCTCATTTCGGCAGGAATTACTTCACCAGGTATGAACTATTATTGTGTGTACCTTGTTAAGCAAAGGATCCTCGACTAAGTGGCATTTGGATGCTCTAGCCTAGCTATCGGTGTAAGCTGGTATCTCTTTTTCGAGGACAGCTGCACATTGGGCGCAGTTCGGTAGAAATTACTTTACCAGGTATGATTCAATCTGTTGATCTCGAAATATCTTTTTTAGGATCTGCCATTAATAACTATTTCGCTGAAGATCTACTGGGTCTAATTAAATTACCTGGCAAAACTTTACCCACGAGTTGGGTATGATATCGAAAACTAATCAAAACAAAAAAAAAAAATGTTCTCCATCCAAGTTTGTTCAAAACCTTTAATGACACTCAAGGATGTTAAACTTCTTCAAGTAATGCACGAGCCTATTGTTCATGATCTACTCCAGTATTTTGGATAGAGTAAGAAGTACTGCCATAGGTCTATAGTTGTGGACACGGCCTCTGTCCTCTCCCTTAAAGATTGGGTGTATTATGGCTTTTTTAAAAGATTTGGGAAATTGCCCAGATGAAAGTGCAAGGTTGCAGATATACGTGAGGGGTGGTACAGAGGCCAGCACATTCAGTTAAACTACCCCAATCTCTCAAATTACTTTGATAGATTTTCAACTTTAGTTCAAAAGCATAAGGTTCATGTTCAATTGGGAAAATTTTATAGTTTGGGATAGCTTGATGTGCTGGCGTCTGTACATTAAGGCAACTAAACGACTATTATTTATTAGTTTTTGGAAATTTGCCTTTGAACCTGCGCCTTCGCGAAAAAAATATTTTTGTTTCATTAGTTTTCGATATGGATACCTAACACTGGGGTAAAGTATTGGCAGCTAATTTAATTTGACCCTGTATAGAGCTGTCAAAATTTCATTAAAATAGAAACTAATTTTACTCAGAGATCTAGCATCTTCATTTCATTTCACCCGTTATTTAACTCCTACGTGTAATATAGTGAACAAGACTATTCTTTAAAGAAACCAAACAAATCTCTGATATTGTGTAAAGCAGCCACGTTGGATTTTGGTAGTCCATTTAGGACACCCGAAAACTGTAAATGACTAATATTTATTCTTCATGCCGACTAACATGTGGTGCTGTCCCACAAACAATGGCCCACTTTATGTCTTGTCCAGCGTGTCCTGCTGTCTGCACGATACAAGACTTGATGGACGCTGCTGTAAGTACCAAGCTCGTAATCAAATTTTGGGCTGACTGTATATAATTTGCTTTCGACACACTAAGAAAAAGATCCAGCCGACCATCCATTTGGTTTTGAACTTTGATATTTTTATTGGTAAGTTTTTGCCAATATGAGAAAAAACTGACATCTAAAACAACCTGATTTCCCTGCAGATACGACTACGAGGAATGCGCCAGCGACCCGTGTAACGAGATGATGCAGGTGTTGGAGAAGAAGATCACGTCTCCTGGCTTCGTGGGCTCGACGCACTCCAGCGGGGGCAAGACGTACGTGGTGAAGCTGGCCGATAACTTCTCTTACATGGACCCCATTGACCAGAGCGTGGCTATGAAGCAGGTAAACCAAATAAACTAATAAACGTAGTTGTTTATTTGCCTGTAAGAGTTAGCCAGGCGCTCTCCGCATTTTGAAACTATGTATGAAGGTAGAAATTACGCGGTTAGCTCGACTTGTCGGGACAATTCAGTGGTATACCGCGCGCCGGCCGGATCGCACGTAAATTCGATGATATTAACTAGAAAGTTATTTTAAAAATTTAAAAAACCTCCGAAACAAACACAAACCTCTATAATAGTATTGGTCCTTTAAGTTTATTATGTTTTAGGTAATATTTTGATCAAAGCATCGTCGCGTCGGGGGACGGTTAATCTCTGGAATTACTGATTCGATTACAAAAAAAATACCGATCCATAGAAAACTACACTATTACAAAGTGTGAATATTGTTCTATGTTAAAACAAGATTTCATGGTATGGTGGACGCGACCGAAGTCGCGATTAAAAGCTTGTAATTGCTCGACTATAGGTTTTCAGGGTTCTTTTATTGTTTTTTTTTATTGAAAAAAAATCTCCTTACGTAAACATATTTCATTTTATTAACTACCATCCATAAAACAGGTCGTTGGAAACTGTCTGTGTCTCTAATTAGAAATTCCATTTTGATTGATCGGCTCTTTAGAAAATTGCAACATTTATCATGTGTTTGCAATTTAAATAATCATATCTTTTTTTACCTTGTAATGTAATCTTTGCAGGGACTTCGCATCATCTTCGAGGATGGTTCCCGTATCGTGCTGAGACTCAGTGGTACCGGCAGCTCGGGAGCTACTGTCAGGTATGTCACCAAGATATCACCAACTTAATATCACCATAAACTATGCAAGTATAACTCACGTCGCATAGTAACCCAAATTCAGTCTCAAAAGTCCATTTCAGACACCAATCTATATTGTTTTTTCATGTTCTGACGTACTGATCTATCTGAAATTTAAAATAGATCTCTGAGTTTGCTTCGGCCTTTCTTTTCAGAGTAGTCAGATAGAAACGCCGACCTCATTTCGTTTTTAAAATATCATTAACGTACAAAAGTGTTTGTACAAACCTACTTACAGCAATAAAATTTTGTCAGTCAGCAAATTGACATTCATCTACACAAGGTATAACAGAATAAACGCAAATCTTTAAAGTAGTTTGTTTATAATTGACTACTGAATCGATTTCAGTAACTTTTGAAACGGTTTTTTTTTATATTTTGCATTTTGCCTTATCTACCGCTGATTGAGCCAAAGAAAATACGATCTTATTGCAAGGCGATAAGACTCAATTTGAAATGCATAAAGTAATGCTAGGGTCAACATGATTTTCTTAATAATAAGAGTCAACTTTATAAAATAAGTTTTGGTCATTGTAATAGGCTTTTCTCTCAATACTCTAATTGGGGTGGATTTCTTGTGTTAATTATGCTACATGTTGAATAAAAACAATACCTATACTTGCGTTAATATACAGGGTAATTTTTTTTACCAGTGTGCAAACTCTAACCATGAATTCAGCATATCATTTTAGACCCCCAGAGTAGTAATTTTTCGCCGGTTATACAAAAAAATCAGCTGTTTCATAGAAAAGTGCAATACCTACGCGGTGAAAATGTATTTCGAAAAATTTCTGCGCTAGGGGTTCTTCGTGTCACGGTGTTTGTAACAAAACTCCTCCGAAACGGCGTGACCGATTCTTATGAAATTTTGTGAGTATATTCAATAGGTCTGAGAATAGGACGTACACTATTGTTCATACCCCTAAGTGATAAGGGTGGTCCAACCCAAACAAATATAATATATTTATTTGAACAACTTTTTGTTTACTTTTTTAAGATTTGGCATTAAAAATACATACAATCCTAAATTTTTACCCTTCTACCACCAACCCCTATTTTTTAATAGCGATATTAGTATTTATCATTTTCAACTCTCGGCGTTCCCTCATAATTGATCAGTTAGCACTCGGATCAGTTACTCCCGCCAGGCGTCTACCGGTGTCACTTCTCACCCCGTAAACAGCACAGAGTAAGGATGAGAACGAAGCCGTTCTCCTGTCTTTCTCATACAATAAGCTTTCTCTATTTCACTCACTAAAGCTTAGGGCCCAAAGCGTTTTCAGCCATTATTGATTGTACGTCAATCGTAGCAGTGACGCTTATACTCATCATTTTACTTTCTCAGTGCAACTCTCATATTAAGTATATTCTCATAGTAAATGTATAATCAATTTGCAGTGCTATGATTATTTTTCCCATTTTACTCAAGATAGTCCTCACGTTAAGTTAATTAAGTGATCCCATATAAATCAATAGTTTTCAACACGTGTCACGAGCTCCCGCCAACAACAACCATTGTGTTACCTGTATAAACCATTCCAGAATATTATCAAGGCAGTCCATGTCACATGCAAGAATACATCCAGGATGCTATGACTTTCGTGCGCGAATACGGACGACCGTGTTTATTTATTACGTTTAAATGTAATCCAAATAGTCGGAGATTACATCTTTGCAATTGCCAGAACAAAATACAATACATCGTCATGACATTACAGCACGTGTGTTCAAACAAAAATTTAATACTTTACTGAGTTTCATTACAAAATTACATGTATTCGGTTGAGTGGCAAAAACGAGGATTACCTCATGCACACATTTTGGTTTGGTTACTCGACAAAATACGTCCTGAAGAAATCTATAGTATAATTTCTGCTGTAATTCCAGATCCGTCTACTGATCATTTACTGTTTGATATTGTTACAACAAACATGATTCATGGCCCATGCTGTAATCTGAATCGTTCAACGCCTTGCATGGGAGATGGAAAACGTACAAAGAATTTTCCTAAAATTTTCACTAACGATACGATCACAAATGTCGACGGATATTCAATATATCGTCGAAGAAATACCGATAATATTTGGTGTTTTGTTATTTTTATAGGCCATCATCGTTCACAGCGCTCCATTCCTCTTTCAGTCATATACCTACCACATCCACTTACAATAATTTATTTATTTTTTAGTTGACTAACAAAATATTCCCTAGAAATAATTTATATGGCAAAACGTTTGCCGAGTCACCTAGTAATGGAATAGATGCAATAAAATGACTGTTATAAACGAGCAATTTTAACAAACATGTTTGTTCACATCAAAATGTAAAAAAGCTTTTTTGTCTGTCTAACTTCTGCCAATTTTGTATTCCAGATTATACATAGACTCGTACGAGGCTAAGAACGTGTTAGGCGACGCCCAAGTGATGCTCAAACCTCTGATCGACGTTGCGCTGCAGGTTTCCGAGTTAAAGAAGTACACAGGACGCGACGCACCCACTGTCATCACATAAACATGTAGAAAAACATTACATTATACATAACATAATAACATCACGCCTTCAAACTTCAAAGTAACCTTTGAAGTTTAGGCAGAGGTGAACTTTATAGTGCACCCACATTTCGTCAGTTATTTTGGCCATCATTGAAAAGCTACACGAGTTTTTTTATTTTTATTAAATCATTTTAAAAATTGTAAGTGCAAAACATACTAAAGAATAGTTGCTCTGTTGAGATTTGGATTTTTTTTAAATAATAAAGTCATTTTTAAATATTGAACGCCAACGTCGGCTATACTTGACATGCACATGCCCTGTGCGCCAATGACGTCTATACTCGACAATAAACAGGTCACAGAAAAATACAATCTTTTGGAATCCCTATTTTTTAGATTTTCGGGCTTTACGTACACGAAACGGAGATGCCGTTATGGCGTGGCGTTCAAAAGGTTCTAGTGTTATGAAAATAAATTGTTATTGTTACAGATCGTAAATATCTTGTGTTAAAACTGTTTTGTTATAGCCATTATTACCCAAGGGGGTACTGGCCATATTACCCATGGTTATTAAAGGTGAAGCCCCAAGGTAGCCCGCCAAATTCAAATTTTCTTCCGTTTTTGCAATTTTTGGGTCAGTGCCAAGTTGTATATTGATTCGCGACCGTAATACGTTTGTTTTCACATAATTATATTCATTAAAAACATTAATACAATCCTCTCAGTTCATTTAATAAATAATAAAAAATAAACATATTTTTTTTATTTTTTTATTATTTAAATTAATTATATTTTAATCAACATACAATCTGATACTGACCTGCAAAAAAACAGAAGAAAATTTGTATTTCGTGGGCTGCCTTGGCGCTTCCATTTTAATGCCATCAAATAATATAAAAATAATCTAAGTTCCTAATGGAGTGTTGTAATACATAATAAAATATTTAATTGTTAAGAAATAATTACGTATAATAAATCTCTCTGTTTTTTAGTGTGAGTAATATTTACTAATTTGTGTTGCCTGTTGATAAAAGCCATTTAAAACTTATATATTTTTTAGTAAAAATAAGCGTACAGTCGAAGAAACAAGTTATTTGGTATACAGGTAGATACCATTGTACTACACCGACACAAAATTCATTTTTATTGTGTGCATAATGCTTTTGTCTTTGCCTATGGCCACTTTTGAGACTGATGTAAAATAATTAAATGCTCAAAACAGTTTAAGAGCAGTTCCAAGTTAGCTGCTTGTATACCGAAAAGCTGTGGCGACTGTACAGCCACCATAAGAGATAAGTAGGGACCAACTAATTTAAAACTGCACACTATACAAGCATTTGTAATCGGTATACAACAAGCATTGGAGAGGCGTGCATTTTTAAAATAGTTGATCTTTAACCAGCTTCGTATCGAATTAAATTAAAGTTGATAAATTAACGGTTTGTTTTCTATTTATAAAAGTAAAAATTATTTGAAAACATCTATCGGTTTCTTACTAAACTTCAACTATATCCGACGACCCTGGGTACTTGACTCTTTTGGTGACTGTACATTCCGCGAAAAAAAAAAATTTGAACCGGTAAACACATTGCAAGTGATGTAAATAAAACAATATAATTTTTGTATAAAAATAAATCACGATGTACATTATGTTAATATGTATATACAAATTGTCATTTTTATTTCATATATTCTTAAATCTATACAAATTGGTCAAAGACATTTGTTATGTTTATAAATTAATATATTAGTATCAAAACTATTAAAAAAATAAATGTTGTTTAAATTAACTTATCCTAGTTTCACTTATAATAATAACTATGACTAGATATTTTATAACTTTGGTATTTACAGATTTAATTTGATACAACGCGGTATAAGATTAAGTTAATAATATGGGTCATAAGGATGCGCTCTATAAATAAGTCAAATAGCTTTTCTGGCAAGCCTTGATCGATTTAACCTGGTGTCGTCATACAGTCAGCCTCATATCTGCAGGAATACATTTAATCAACACAAATAAATACATTTGAAATGTCAAAATAACAGCAATTTACTAAATGCATATGAAACTATATAAGGTGTATCTATTCATACACGAAATATCTGAAGGGGTCATTGTACTCGTCATTATGAACAACTTTTACTACCGGACCAAACCTGAAATCGCGAAAAAATATCAGCTGTTCCCTACATTTTGACGAGATATGCGAACATAAATGTAGGGAAACACCACACTAGGAATTCCTCCTGTATTGTGGGTGCGTTTACAAACATTTAAACTCACATACACAAACAGCCAAAGATTATAAGCTGTCGATAAATTGTGAACTGCACCATACTGCTTACCGACCGAATAGGTTAGGTTAGAATAGGGTATTTTCCAATTTTTCAAAAACTATTTTAATTTGAAGATTGAGACAAAATATGTAATTGAGAAATAAAAATAAAACGATTTTCATCCATTTTCTCAATTAAAAACGATTAAAATCAAATTTATTTTTCGTTGTTTTGAATTTACTGCCAAAACACTCCTTGAGTTTTTTATCACGTGACGTCAGCTTTGTGTAAACGGCACCGGTACAAATACTTTGCGTGGCGCACTTTTAGTAGTATTTGTGCATAGAGGCACCGCACACCAGTAAATATCACTTTTTATCCATAAAAAAATCTTGTTAGTTACAAACTCGACATTCCATTGCATACACCTACTTTAGTTTACACAAAGCTGACACATCATGTCTGGTCACGTGGTAAAAAATCATCGTAAGGAGCGTTTTAGCGGTAAATTCAAAACAACGAAAAATAAATTTGATTTTAACCGTTTTTAATTGAGAAAATGGATATAAATATTTTTTCTTCTGTCACATATTTCGTCAAGTTAAAATAGTTTTTGATAAATTGGAAAATACTCTATAGCAACCAACCGCTACTTCCAAGTTAGTGGCAGTTACTTGACTATTTAGTAATAGTGCAAGGTACTATCCGTCTTGATACCAGTTCACAATTTGACGGTTACACTTCGATAGATTATAATCTACCGAAAAATAATGCGTTAAATTGTAAGCAGTATGTTACGATTCACAATCTTTCGACAGTTTACAATCTCGTGAGGTAGATTATAATAGTAACGGTATTTACAATTTTACTGTGACATATACACCGTGAAATTTTAATGGTTGTTTTCCCGCGGCAGAACAACTTGCCATAAGGAGTACGTACTTTCGAAGCATAGAGTAAAAGTTAAAAAAGAAAGTTTTTGTTTTTTGTTTTAAAATATTAAAAAAAAAAATCATCAACTCGATAAAACACTACTCAATAGTAACACTAGAGGTAACTTGTAGGTACTACTCGAAACGCACGCGCCGCCAACAAAGGTAACAGCGATGCATAAATGTTCAAAGCAAAATAATTCTAGCACGTAGTGATTTTTCATAATGGTTAATCTGCCACTTTTTGTTTCTAATATTTTATTTGTTTACAAAACGATTGTATTACCAAGACAAAACCATTTCGCTGCGGGAAAACAACCATCAAAATTTCACGGTTTATATTACATCTTTTTGAGGCTGACTATTTGAATGTGATAGCTTGCCACCTTCACTAGGCTTTAGTTTAGGTTCGAGCTAGTTTATACATACCAAGCCATTAGCTAAGGGTTTTGTCAAACCAACGTCAACGATAATGTTTAAAATAATGACCACAAAAACTGGTCTTATTTATACACAAATACAGGATGTTTGGTAGAGCGATGTCATTTTTTCAATCAATCATTGGGAGACTTATGTAAGGTCACCAAAATATTTTAGTAGCCAGGTTCGTCTGATAGTTGATGTTTTCGAATCCAATTTTATTGAATTAATTGAAAACAAACAATTCACTTAATAAATTAAATTTCATTCGAAAACATTTATCGGTTTCTTACTAAACTTCAACTATTTATTTTGGTGACCGTACTTCTTTTGTTGTACTTATGTATCACACATAAAGTCAAACTTGGGTCAGGGATGTTTTCTTTTTTGTTAATAAACCATTTCTTTTTACCTCTCCAGCACAAACAAGATCACTTCAAACACTACCACATGTCATTTCAAGTCCAGACCCTCACTACTCATTAATAAAGAATTGCATGAGCAAGTTGACAGCTCCTAGCAGTACAATGCAACAGTAGAACAAAGTCTTCCACCAGGTGAGCTTGCCTCGGAGCTGCAGGGAACGGATCTGGAGGAACGAGGGGAGCGCGAAGATGTGGACCAGGCCGCTGATGGCGCCTGTGTATCTGGGAAAAGAGATTCATTATGTTAAATAAGTTAGGTCTTTACACATTTACATGTACGGTCTCCAAAAGAGTTAAGTAACCACAGTCGTCGGATATCGTTGAAGTTTAGTAAGAAACCGATAATGTTTTCGAAAAAAAAAAATTCTGCCCTTATATGTTTTACGCTCATGGAAAAAATAAACGTGAGTTTTTGTATGTATGTAATAGAAAACAAACAGTTAATTTATTGAATTAAATTTCATTTAAAAACATCCATCGGTTCCTTACTGAACTCGTATATCGGACGACGGCGACGACCATGGTAACTTATCTCTTTTGGTGACTGCAGATTTGTTTTTAGACTACCTGTCTAGATTCTGATTTGCAAGATTTCGCCGAAGTTAGGCTTAGTTTCATCCTTGATAGATATGGTAATTTCGGTAAAACTATTTATCCACACTTAGATGTGCGATATGATGAAATAGACTGTTCTTGTTTTAGCTTCCAAATATGTAAACAAAAAATGAGTTCATAGAGTGAGTTAAAAAAATGAGTTCATAGAGAGAGTTCATATCATTCGGTTTGCAGTATTTGACTTTTTCAATAAGACATATACTAAGTAGTAATTCTGAAAAGACTTAATTTACACTAGAAGGTACGAAGAATGTTTATATTCGTTTAACTGGATTTGACATCAATTGGAAACAAGAATCTGAATACACTTTATATTTTTTGAAATTTAGTCTTCCGGAGAAGTGAATTGGACCAGACAAAACCTACTAACACTGGACTCCAAAAACATGTAAATATAATTATCTATTTTAAAAGTACAACTACTTTTTACAGGTTATATAAAGGCATAAATTTACCGTCATTTAAAGAAAATTCTTACCTAATAATCGTCCCAATGCTGGGACAGAAGCAAGCGACCAGTATGCACATGAACATGATCGCCAGGTTGATGAGGACGGTGTTGAGGCGCGTCTCCTTGAAGGGAAGCAACAGGATAGCTTCCGTACGGAGCATGAAGGCGACCAGCGGGTACACTGTCACCACCTATAGAAGATAGGAGAACAAATAAATTAATGTTGTAAAGAATATTTTCCCTATGTCATCGAATCAGGAATAAAGAGATCCGCAGGAGAACCAAGGCAACCGACATAGCCCGAAGAATTGCCAAACTTAAGTGGCAGTGGGCAGGGCACATGGCCCTGGCCATGGGCGCATTGCTCGCAGAACAAATGGCCGATGGGGCCGAAAGGTTCTGGAGTGGTAAGACGTAGCGTTGGAAGGCCTCCCATGACGATGACCTTGTGAAGGCTGCCGGAATCCGCTGGATGCGGGAAGCACAAAACCGACGCTTGGGGGAAGCCTTTGTCCAACAGTGGACGTCTTTAAGCTGAAATAATGATGATAAAAGTTTTACTCACTTGGAACAGCAACAATATTCTAGCCACTGCAGTCATCACATCGTGCATTTCAAAGTTATTTAACAAATTCTGAAAAGGAATAAAAATATACGGTTAGGTACTTACTTCGTAAGCAATTCTTATATACATCTTGAATGTGTATCTACTGTTTCACTACTAGATTTAAAATGGCCCGAAATACAATGAAACATTGAATATTATAATAATATCAATTTCATCGTACCTTATTTTATGGCAAATTGTTCCCATTGAGACTTCTTTATGCCGATTAGGATCATAAATTGTGGTAAGCACTTAGTTTTCTATTAGGTTGGTTATTTCGGATAGCAGAAGCAATATGTTTTACTTTATTATATTAAAACTCATTTTTGAAGTGTCTTAATTAGATTCTAGAGTGCTAATAAACCACTAAAAAAACAACAATTTTAATTAATCGATTAGCGCCATAAAAATGCATTTAAATTTTACATTTTCAAATTTCGCTCGTAATTTGACCAAAACGCTGGTCGCAGTGGACGCCATATTGCTCTGTGGGGTGGGTATGACGTCAGTTTGTTGTATAAACAAATTCGCTGATATTTTATAGGATAATTGTTTATAATTAAAAAATGACTTATTTTTCTACTTATCGCTGGTTTGCTGTTCCTGAATGCAAAATATTATTTAAATAAAAATTACTTTGGTTACGAAAATAATAAACAAATTGCTCAGTTGACATGCCGTATGACGTAATAACATGGCGGCTACTATTTCATGGTGTTCAAAAACAGATTAAAAAAAACTGAAATCTTTAAATTGTATTTTAAAATTTATTTGTTTTTCATGAACTAAAACCAACATTTTCCGACTGGTTTTTGCCTAAGCTATCTCAATAATATATTTTTAGATTTTTTCTCATATAGAGTAAAATACCCTGTTCATAACACAAACGCATCACGCCTTTTGCCCCCGTAGGGTTGGGCGAGACTATTCTTACAAATCCAGATTCCGGCCTGTTACTGAGTCAGATAGAAAATCCCAATGACACTTTTGCCCAACCCGGGAATCGAACTCAGGACGAGCTCAGCAGTAGCGTTCGCGACCACTAGACCAACGAGGCAGGATTTATTAAACTAAAAAGTGTTAATCGACTTTTGTTGCTGACTGCACCAACTTCAGTCCGAACACTTTATATTTATTCTTTAGGAAATAGAAAGTAAGACTAGTCCGCAGAAGTACCTATAGAAAAGATAAATATTTAATTAAAAACCATAAATTAAAAAAGTTAAATTTTCAAACAAAATTAATATAAAATAACTTCAGTAATACTAAACACTTTCCCCTTTATTTATAAAATATCTGGATGACCGAGCTTCGCTCGGTTTTTTATTTTGGTTTAACGTTTTCTGAAAATGAAACCTAGCTAGATCGATTTATCGCCCCCGATACCCCATGCGTACTAATTTTCATGAAAATCGTTGGAGCCGTTAAATACAATAAACATTTATACAAGAATTGCTCGTTTAAAGGTATTAGAAAATAATGATTACAGACTGTTTCACCATACATTTTTGACGTTTAAACATATAGCTATAATCAACGTTTATAATGCAGCATTGCGTATGTAAGCGGCCACACCTTTATGTCTGGAGGCTTTTATGTGGGTATTGAGTTTTATTGTTTTGTGTTTATTATTTATTTCTGCTCGAGTATAGTTACTGTTTTGTTGGTATACTGACGTGTGCCAGCTGACATTTTTTTTTCTTTATTAATAAGAACGAATGTTCTTAGTAATGTACTACAATCTACCTTAATAGACCAATAAGCAATTTAACTCTAACTTAATATTTTACGTGGTAGATTATGTTATAACTAAGAATAGCTGACATATGGCAACTAATTTAATTTTATGTTTTGTGTTAAGTAATGTTAATTACGTTCCTATTATTGTATAGAATTAAGTTCTTCTAACTGACCAGACAGCTGTGCTGCTGTACAGTTTGTTGCTCCACTTCTTCTTCCCAGCTAAACCACTAGGGAGTGGTGAAGGGCGGGCGTGCCGGGGGACTGTCTATGTCATTCTGACTAAATGACTGCCTAGTTTGAATAAATGACTTTTTGATTTGATTTGATTAACAAAATATACCCCATAGTGAGGTAAAACTTACATCTTCAATACACGACTTAGCAAGAGGGAAGCAGATGTAGAACACGGCTCCCACCAGGGTGTACGTAACGGTGACCAGCAGGAAGGCTATCGTCAAATCTCGGCCCTGAAATCAAATGATATATATTTTTTTTTATGGCCCCAGAAACTCCTACTATCATCAGCATAGTACGTATATAGGTATGTCGAGTTCGGGACCACGTACCGGAAGACGTAGCGTTGGTAGACCTCCCACAAGGTGGACCGATGACCTTGTGAAGGCCCCAGGAATCCGCTGGATGTGAGAAGCACAGAACCAGTCGAAGTGGCGGAGCTTGGGGGAAGCCTATGTCCAGCAGTGGACGTGTTTCGGCTGAAACGATGATGATTGCCCAGTAGGTAATTTAATTGGTCTTGAAGGCAGTTTGCACTTTCTGTAAAGTGTCGTTTACATGCTGAGAGTTTTTCAACCTTTATAACACACTATATTAGCTTCATCTGTATGTTTGTTTGTAAGCATGTTTGTGACCCTTTAGACTTGATTTTGACCCACTTCAAACGGTCGGATTTCATTTAAACTTTCTAGACTTATCGAGGACCAATGACAATTCGATAATTAAAAAAAAAAAACATTATTGAAAATTCACGCTTTTGTAGTTAGCAGAACGAAAAAAATTTAAAACAAATAATAGATAAAAAACTCTAAAAAACACCATTTAACAACCAAACTAAAAAAGCAGGAAATAATTTCAAAAAATCGTCGGTTGCTTGATAATAATTGATTATAAAATTACCTCAAAAACCACCCCACGCTTTTTTAAATTATTCTCTGCTTTTTTAGTTTGGTTTGCGTGTTTTTTAGATGTTTTTTTTTTTTTGAAGCGAACGTTCATGTTTACATTCTAGCAAACATTAAAGAAAATTCGTCTACAATTACGACGGCATCTTCTTTCTCCTTCAATGAAAACAGAACCCGAGGTCATCGGTCCATTGTGGGCCGTAAATCCACCACGCACCCAGTGCGGGTTGGTAAATGTCACGATGTCTTAGAATTTTTGGTACTTAGACATGTCGGTTTCCTGACGATCTTTTCCCTCACCGTTTTTGACAAAAAACAAAAAATCTAATAAAAAAGGTGAAAAGACAAGACTAGTTCAAAAATCCTTACGTTCTTGTCCTGCCGAGCATTATTGCTCATGATAGTGACGATAATGTTGTGTATATAGAAGGACAGCGCCAGCATGCCGCTCAGCACGGCCGCGTTCTTGATGGCGCGCGTCTCTGAGAAGATGGTGTCGACGTGGATGCCCCACGCGTAGCCCTTGGACAGCACGAAGATCAGTAGGTATGCTACTGATAGTGTTCCTGGAAAAATAGGACCAATTCATTTATTTGTACCTAACTGCCGGCAGCTTTGCCCAAGTGGGGGTAGGAAATTATTCCACAGCAACGTACTACCGGGATAAAAAGTATCCTATGTGTTAATACAGATTTAAAACTATTCGTGTGTCAAATTTCATCCAAATTCGTTCGGCCATTTTAGCGTGATTGAATAACAAACGTCTAAACATACAAACATTCACATTGTTGCTGATCGTGTTTCATTTCATCCAGCAAACATTTACGACGTTGAGTAGACGTTTTGGTGGCAACTTAATGTTATTTAGTATAATCGTATAAATGCCATAAGGACGTTTACTCAACGGCATTAGGGCCCATTTTATTCAACTAAAAGCGCTAACAGTTTCGTGTAACAGTCTTAAAAATACCCACTTAGTCGCATAGTAGTCATATACTCGTCGGCGATTTGACTACTGGTCATGTAATGATAGCTGTGCTAGCGTGTATTCGACTTCGTGTCGAGTAAGGCCACACAATATAACTTATACATAACGTAGTCGTTGTGTTATTGTCATTTAAAGATGATGCTTATATTGAACGAAAACAGATTATCACGTTAATTTAATATGGCAGTGTTTTTGACAGCTGAGTTAATGTTGCATTTTTTATTTGTTATTTGACGTGATAAACCATTTCATCAGCTGTAAACCATTGTGCAATCAAGTTTACTGATTAATGTGAGGTAAGTTCGGAACAATATTTTCATGCGCTTTTAGAATTTTAATGTTTTCACATATTTTTATTATAAATTTATTAAGTGACTGCGTCATATGACAACTATATAACTTCCCGACATATAAACTGCGTGTTCATTGTAAATGTGTACGCCATGACAGTTGATTTAGGGATCAATAATAAAATAGCTAACTTAGTTCAAAGAGTTTATATTTTATAATAATACTTTTATTTTAGGTAAACCCCGCAAGGATCTACAATTATGCGGATGTAAATAAGTTTTTATCAAAGATGGACTTCATCGAAATGATACGCACACATTTGAAATGGCCGTGGTCATTAACTCATTTTATCTTTTGTTCTCGTTGTTATGGATGTGGTTCCCAGATAGTCCGTGAAAATAGACCGTTACATTTTGTTTTAACATACAACAATGTAAATAATTTATTACGTTACGGTTTATTTTGGTCATCATTTTTGGTTGAAGTCTCTTCTTTATCAACATTATCTTTAGTTCCTAGTTTAACATGTATTACTTCTAACTACAACTATATGAACATAATGCCGCTTTGTATACGTAAGCGGGCACGGCCTTTATGCCTGGAGGCTTAAATTTAGGTTTTAAGTTCTGTTTATGTTTTTATTTCTATTATTGATTTCTGCTTGAGTAAATTTTTTAATTTTTTTTTTGGTATATTGGCGTGTGCTAGCTGACATATGGCAAATATTTTAATTTTATGTTTCGTAACGTTAATTACGTACCTATTGTATAGAATCAAGTTCTTCTAACATAACAGACAGCTGTGCTGCTGGGGAGTTTGTTGCGCCACTTCTTCTTCCCAGCTAAAGCACTAGGAAGTGGTGAAGGTCGAGCGTTTTGGGGGACTGTCTTATGTAATTTTGACGTTCAAAAAGTACTGACGCCAGCCTGGTTTGAATAAATGACTTTTGACTTTGATTTTGATTTTCCAACGATGAATAACTGTCTTCAGCTTCGAAAAATGAACAAGAGTCCTGAACTTCGGCAAATGAACTGCAGAGTATACTTTGGTTAAATTGATTGGTTAAATTTGGATTTAAATGTGATACGGAACCCTTCTCATTTTCCTTACTCTCAGCTTGAGCCCTATTACTTTGTATTAAAGTACGTGCTTAAAGCGAATGATAGTGGTTTTTAACTTTTTTTTTGAATGCACCACTTCTTTTAATACTTTTCCACTTTTATAGATTCATGTTCTACCATACAGTAAATAAATATGATAAATTTGATTTGGATTTTGAAATGGTGGAAGTTGTATAAAAGCTTATTATAAACCTTTAACATGAGTATTAATTAAATAGCGGTCGTATTATCACGTTTGTGATACTTTAGGATGTATACAGGTTGCACTCGTAATACTTATTCTACTTATATATCTAATGGTTACAAATACTACAAGTAACCAATTATTATCTGTTTAGCAAATTTTTAAAAGGTAATTATATAACAAAATTGACAGTATTACGACGTTTATACAACGAAAACGTTTACACGGCGAAAACTTGTATAAGTAAGTTTTATAGATGTCGTCGTAGAAGCTATTATATAACGATTGTAAAAACGGTTCGAAACAATGTCGAAATAACGTCTATATGACATTATTATAGGACAAAAATGTATATGACTATTCGGATACATAATTCACCAGTACATGACGAAAAGTTAAAAAAAGTACTGTAAAATAACTTTAATAAGACTCAAGGTCATATAAATGTTTGATTATATGACAAAAATGTTTGCTGGGTTATTAATGAATTGTCGAATCAGTACCATTTTCCGTACCTAAGGTCTTTTTCGATTTTACTAAAGCCGCTAGTTGGCTTCTTTTCTGGTGCAGACAGCTATTTTGGCAGCAAGGCACATTCGGAAACAAAATTTGAGCAAAATGGATCAAAAATCGCCATTTGCGAATTGGATCTCACCATTTTCACTTACTGGGGTGATTCCAAACATAACACTGTCGCCATGTGGATAATGACTGAACTTATGAAATAAACATATTTGCTTTACCAATGAACATATAACTTAGAAGAGCCGGGACTGTGATGGATATAAGCTTATATATGTACCAGGCGCGGTCGCAGCCAAAGACTTTGGTCACAGACTTTTTTTTATATTTTATATTAATAAGAAAATTTATTATATTTTCGAAAAATTACTAAGCTTTACGTTTACAGCTTTGGGGGGGGGGGTCATTACCCCTAGGAGCCCCCTCGGACCGCGCCTGATATGAACCACAATCCAGGCTGGAACCATGATAAAAGAACTTACCAAGCGAATTGAATTTGGTAAAGAACGAGACATCCCTGAAGTTGAGCAGGGGGAACACGATGAACGCCACGTACATGGGTACCGTGGAGTGCAGGCCCCAGTAAGGGGAGTCCTCGCGTGGCTCGGCCAGTAGTAGGGACGAGTTGTGGCGCGGGCACAGCAGGGACGTGTTGTATACTGTTGTGTTCGACGAGCTGAGGTCTGAGAGACAAAATATGGCAGATTATAGAAGCGAAAGAATACTATATTTTTGGAAAAGTTGGACCTTCTGTGTTTTTGAAGTTGAAGTAGATTGAAGAGTTAACAACTGTGGTTGATAAACGATAGGCTTCTCTACTAGTAACTACTAGTTTAAAAAGGGATAAAGTCATACCATTTATTTCAATTAAAGCATTTACAGGCATTTTTGAAACGTTAAAAAGTCGATCAATTAGTCGGAAAGTTGAAGCTAGTTGCCCATTCCAATACGTAGATCTCTATGAAGAAGAACAGGCAAGAAAATCCAAGGACACTATTTTAAACATCATTTATGGAAAATGGATGCACAGTTTTAACAGGTTCATGACTGGTTCCAATCCAACACAACAAGCGAGCTCTTGTAATATTTACCTACGAACGCTAAGAAAAACATTTTTTTTTTGAGAAACTTACCAACGAAATAGTTCACAGAAAAATACAAGAAGTTGGAGATGAGTATCCAGTACACGATGTTGGCTCCGAGTAACACCAGCAGACTGAAGATATGCGCCACCACCTCCGCCCACTGACCGAGTAGGATGCGGCACAGGGCGGGGACTTCACAGCTGTCACTACCTAATGGGATAGAAGATTTACAATGTTGTTAATGCTGGCAGCTCAACAATAACAAAAAAACACTACTGTTAATTATCCTGTAAAAATCAATCGCTACGAGATATGTTAAATTATCCGAGGGGGTTGGCGCTGATAGCCGAAATACAGGTTTTGCATAGTTTGGCTACAGATGCGTAGCTCATTTTTACTCAAAACTAGCCTATATTTCATTTGTAAAGTATGTTTAAGTTTTTTGAAATAAATAAAATATTAAAAAAAATCATAATCATTTGACTGGGCTGGTGGCGATCAATCGGTACAAAATGCAAAAAAAGCGGATGAGGTTCGTGCCGAGTAGGTGATACGTGGGTCTTAAAATCAACATGGACAAGCTAAAGGTCATGTCAAATGCACATGTAACACCCACTCTCATGAAAATTGGAGTCGCTACACTCGAAGTTGTGGACGAGTATGTTTACTTAGCACAACTGTCCCATTAGGTAGGTCCAACTTCGAGAAAGAGGTCAGTTGTCGAATCCGACTCTGCTGGGCAGCGTTTGGGAAGTTACGCAATCCGCGATATCGGAACCCGTAGCGTTGGAAGATCTCTCACAAGGTGGACCGATGACCTTGTGAAGAACGCAAGAATCCGCTGGACGTGGGAAGCACAAATCCGATCAAAGTGACGATGCTTGGGGGAGAACCTTTGTCCAGCAGTGGACGTCATTTGGCTAAAATGATGATTATAATGATGAAGCGGTACGTACAATAATTTTAACTTTTCTTTGATAGGCAACGCATCGACAAACACTGTGGGATGCCCTAACATCCCAAGGTGTAACACGGTGTTATGACGAGATAGTTCATAGGCGGCAGCAACCTTTTTTATCAGTTAGCCAATCCTGCAAAGACACAAGTAACTTCTAGGCGAAGACGCTTATCCGAATGATGTCGATCAATTTAACAATCTGCCAGCTAATCGAAAGATGTCGATGAATTTAACAATCTGCCAGCTAATCGAACAATGTTAATCATGAAGCCAAAAATGCAGGCAAGAGCTTTGCAAGCCACCTCATTTTTTCAATTTTTTTTATGCTTTTTAGAAATCTTGACATAACTCACCATGATGTTTATTAACTCTGAGCAGCACATGGGCGGTATACAGACACAGCGCCGCCATGAACGCAATCAGCGCCAGGGCAGCCGGCAGACCAGCTCGCTCCACTCCCCACGCCATCGTCAGTAAGGAGGAGCCCATGATTGTGTTCCATACTGAGAAACTGAATGAGGGTAAGGTTAGCTTTAAGAAGGAACCAGCTTGGAAACAGGCGACGATGACGTCGGGTCCCCAAGTGATTTTTTTTTTCATTGCGATGTCATCAAATAACTTTTCCCGCTCTGGGTGGAGCAGGAGGGCGTGTCAGACTTTTACTGACAAAAACCCACCCGTGTTCCCTCAGTTGCCTGTGAGCCAGGAGCCACGGTATCTCTTTCGAACAACCCGCACCCCTGGCAGTCCCCAAGTAATGGAGATACAAGGTACGGCGTCGTTCCAACCCTTAGGGGACCTGGAGAGTTTGCCTTGATTAAATGGGTTGCCATTGACCGAATATGCTATTGAATGCGCGATGCAGAATCGGGTGGAAAAGAAAGTCCCGTGATCTTGGACTTACGGATTCAAAACATTGTTACATTCAACAATTCAACAAGCATGATGCTGACAATCAATGCTCGCTGCTTCTCAAATCCCAATTTGGATATTAAGTATTCTAAATTATAGCTTACATTGTGACTAGTGAACTCTGTTTTTTTGTCTCTGGTTTGAAAGTTTTCTCGAAAGTCTTGTTGAATGTAGATAGGACAGCACTCGATGATAGTTCTGCAGGGCCCTAAAATAAAGTAAAATTAGTTTAGTTAAAACACAAACCAAAAAACTGTATTACAGCGCTCAAGGATGCACCAACATTTTCTGACTTCCTTATACATGTGGCTAAGCAATAAAAACGCACGGCAGTCGCTCGATGTGTATGGGTGACCATACCAGACCATACCATTTAGTCTTTACATACCAAGACTCCATCCGTGTCTCGGTAAGCACGTTAAGCTATTGGTCCCGGATGTCATTCTTCATCTTTGACAGTCAGTCTGTCAGAAACCCGAAAGTCTGTCATGGTATAGTATTACCCAGTAACTGGCTTGTGGAGGTCAGATGGGATATATAGTCACTCCAGGTAAAATACTTACTGGTATTCAGCTACACCTAGTTTGACTGGAAGCCGACCTTAACTTGGGTACGGCTAAGCCGATGCATGCAGTGTTCCCTTATTAAGCGAATATCAGATTGCTCTAGAAACGAAAACAAAATGGTTTCCGAGTGCCTGATTCATCACCTGTCCAATTGACGTAATATATATAAGGTCTTTCTTTAGCCATTTAATTATTTCTTTCTATGAAACGTGAATTTTAATCAGCACAGCACGTTGGACTACACGCTATCGACATCAGTCTATTTATTTATTTTTCTATATAAACTTCTCGTAGACAAAAAGGTACAAAGGCGGACTTAATGCCTTAGGCATTCTCTACCAGTCAATCAAGGGTAGTGAAGAGATTAGATGGCAGGTGCTTAGGTTGAGAGGAACAACGACTACAAATTATATTATAATGAATAATAAATAAGATTGGTACATAAATAGGTTATAATATAATAATAGTCTATCCCCAAAATTAATTGCTTATTTCTGATATTTGTTTATAACGAAGGTCTTTGACCATCTACGTACAAGATAAATGATGAAACGTAAAGTAATTGTTACTATAACTTCTGGGTATAATGTAGAAGATCATAATTAGCTGTTAATTAGTTGAAATTATATTTGTTGTAAATAGGTGACGATGATAATCGAGAGAATCGTAAGAAAGCACGCGCAAGCGCTTTGATACGGGTATGATTCATAAAACCGATTAAAGAACCGCAAAATTATTTACAGGGATTTAGTCTATATCTAGTCACCCATGTTATTCGGACGAACGGCGTAGGTCTGACGAAAAACTAGCCAACATGCACTGGCCAACGTATCTTACTCCTCTTTTGTCAGATACAAATAGTTTGTTTTCTTTTACAAGTTTTGTAGTACTACATTGCTAGTGACAGAAGTGTCCTGTTTAGCAAACAATTGCCTGTATGGGCTTGCGGACGGCGAGTAATGGGTAGCTCGCTGTCCGGTAAGGACAGGTTGTGTTCCACGCGCGCCTCAAAGAGATGTCAGCACCAACTGATGGGGCCCGCAAGGGCCGATGCCTGCCAGGGGTGCGGGTTGTCCGCAACTTGGATTTAAGTGATGAATATGTAGGGGACGGACGGGCAAGAAGGAGATGTCGGGCAAGAAGAATAATGCCATCAAATCGTTACTTGATCGATAGAAAGAAACAGCGCTAGTACTGCTCGACGCGTCCCACACACGCGCTATCCGACAGTGTGCCGCCGACCACTTGGAAGCGTAACTGACTATTCTGTGCGATAAATTATAATTTTGAAGAAAAAATTAGAAAAAACAGCTGTAAGTACATCGTGTTTGTTTTATAACATTCTTGGATGTCTCAATTACGATATTTTCACTGAAATCTGTTGATATTAGACCTGTCAATGGAGTAGGTACTTTCCTTTTGTTGGTTGCGTCATCTTTTCTAATTATACCTCTAATAGGTAAATATATACCCTGCGGGCAAAATGAAACCGGGCAAAGCGGATAGTATCCGTTTTGCCCGCCGTAGTCACAGATCTTTTTAAATGTGATAGTGTTTCGAATTTTGTTTGTATCACTGTTAATTTGTTGATATATTTTGTTGCAGATGGTGTATACGTATAAGAGGAAGACTGATCGGGCCAACTGGTCTGAAGGATCATTAAAAAAGCCATGGAAGAAGCAAAAAAAACATCCAAACTAAATGCAAGTAAAATGTATGGTATTCCCTATGCTACTCTACACAGACATATGAAGAGCGGTTCTTCACAAAAAAAGTTAGGCCGCTTTGAAACGGTTTTTTCGATGGAAGAAGAAGAAGAGCTCGTCAATTATGTACAAAAGATGGATTCTCTGTTTTATGGCCTTACACGAACAGAATTTTTGCAGATAGCTGGAGAGTTCGCTAGAAAAAAAGGGAAAGCGAAGGTTTTCTCTGGCAATATAGCTGGAAAAGGGTGGTTTAAGAATTTTAGACTTCGCCATCCTAACATGACATTGCGATCACCTGAACCTACGTCTGTAACTCGAGTCAAAGGGTTTAATCGAGAGGCTGTAAGCAGATTTTATTCATTGTTAGAGGAAGTTGTTGAAAAACACAATATTGGGCCTGACATGACTTTCAATATGGACGAAACTGGGCTGCGTACTACATTGACTAAGCCACCTAAAGTCCTGTCAACCTACGGAAAAAAACAAGTTGGAGTAGTATCCAGCAATGAAAGAGGAGTTTTGACTACCGTCATTTGCTGCTGCAGCGTCACAGGACAGTTTCTCCCGCCGTTCTTTATTTTTAAAAGAAAGAGGCTCAACCCAAGGCTTTTGGACGGCGCTCCTCCTGGTGCTGAAGCAACCACCACTGAGAGTGGATGGATTAACGCCCAAAAGTTTGTAGACTGGCTGCAACTTTTCATACAAAAAGTGCGTCCTACCGAAAACAACAAGGCATTGTTAATATTAGACAATCATGAATCGCACAAAAGCTATGAAGCACTTGATTTGGCTGCGAAGAACAACATCATATTCCTGTCTATTCCCCCCCATACATCACATAAACTTCAACCATTGGACATCGCAGTTTACGGGCCAATAAAAAAATATTTTGAAATTGAAGTCAATTTTTCCAAAAAGAACACCCGGGCAGAATAATCAATCAGTCCGATATTGTAAAACTTTTCACGGGAGCGTATTTAAAAGGAGCTACACCAGGAAATGCAATCAGTGGGTTCCGTGCAAGCGGAATCTATCCTTTTAATAGGCATATCATAGGAGATGAACACTTTGCCCCGTCCGAAGTTTATGAAATAAATTCTGCTAATACAACATCTGAACCAAACGCTCATAACGACAAAGATGACCATTGTATCACCGAAAATGAAAATGAACCAATGAGCACTGCAAATGAAAATGAACAGGATGCTTCTACAAAAGAAAGCGAATCAACGACCACTGCAAATGAAAATGAACCAGACGCCCCTGGACAAGAAAATGAACCAAATAATTCCTTGAACGAAGATGAAAGAAATAATGACGAGACCAGAAAAGGAAATAACGTACTAGAAACCTCTGCAGACATAGATATTTTAAAAGAAATCCGGCCCATCCCTATAGAAGTACAAAAAAGAAACATGCCGCGAAGAAGACAACAAAAAGCAGAAATATTGACCAGTACGCCCATAAAGATAGCACAAAAACAAAAACAGGACGCTGCTGCAGCTAAAAAGAAAATTTCATTGGACACTCCTGGTCCATCCAATACTAAAAGAAAGAAGACAAGTTCCAAAAAAGCTCCGGTTGATAAAGAAAATAAAGACCGAGACTTTTTCTGCATCGTATGTAAGGAAAAATACTGTCATCCTCCAATCGAAGATTGGATACAATGCGACACCTGTCGCGAGTGGACTCATGAAGCTTGTTCATCATACTTGGGTCGAGGTTCATACTTTTGTGATTATTGTTTTGATTAAAATGTACTGTGTTCGTTTTGCCCGACCTATGTAACCATTTTGCCCGCCCTGGTCGGGCAAAATGGATAATGACTGTTTTTTTTTTTTGATGATCTGGGTTAGAGAAGGCTTATTTTTTTCTTATGTTTGATCTCAAATAACAAATCTAAGTGTCCAAAGATTACAATAATAAGTAATTGATAAATATAAATTATGTTATAGTTGTTTTTCTTTTTATCCAAAGTTAGAATATCCTTCTTGCCCGTCCGTCCCCTAATTAATAGTGTGAATAAATCATGGCCCACAGTACCAGGTGCACCGCCATCCCAGAGAGAGAGGCAGAGGGTGTTAAGGATCTCCATCGCGGTAAAAACCTGGATGAGGCTGGCCCAAGAGCTTGGGGATGGGCACGAGACATGCCTACGGCTATGGTGTCGGCACGGGTTCTCATATTTATATAGTTTTTTTAGGCAGTGGTATAGACAACTGGACAGATCACACCGCGGTATAAAAATAATAATTGATTAAGTAAAATGAAGGCCTAGGGAATGTAGATGGAATTGTATAAGATACAAGTTCGGTTCAAGGCAAAAGTTTAAAACACTTTTATTTATAAACTCGATAAGTAACTTATTGATAAATAATGTAAATACAAATGTATGACACTGATGAGTGACGCTGATGACATATAACAGAACACTGATGGGCTGTTTGTAAGGAACCTGGGCATAAGACCAACAGAACTGCAACTACTTAGTACCAGTTCTTGGGACTCAATGCCAGAGTCGTAATTATATAAATAACCCATCTAGCCATATCCACCGGTTTTACTTGAAAATGAAAAAAAAAATGTAACAAAACACGCAACTTAATAATTACGTATTGTTTTATGTTTTTTTTTTTTGGCTGGGAAATCATCAAATAACTTCTCCAGCTCTGGGTGGAGCGGGAGGGCGTGTCAGACTTTTACTGACTAAAACCCACCCGTGTTCCCTCAGTTGCCTATATGCCAGGGGCCGCGGTATCTCTTTCGAACAACCCGCACCCCTGGCAGGCATCGGCCCTTGCGGGCCCCTTCTGTTGCTGCTGACATCTCTGAGGCGCGCGTGGAACACAACGCGCCGTCGACCCGGGCTTGATCCTTACCGGACAGCGAGCTACCCATTACTCGCCGTCCGCAAGCCCGTGCCTACGGTGGCCGGGAATCAGCCTGGGATTCCCGACGCCCAGGGCAATTGTTTTATGGTTAATATTTTATTTAATAGTACACATACATTATTATACATTTATTTTGGTGCCAACATAAACTCATTAAAACAATATACTTAACGATACGTAATTATTAACGGGGATATATGATTAAATTAAAAGTTATTTGAACGGTTTTAAATAAAAAGCATGTTTTAAGCGTGGGGTGCGTAAAAATACCTCAATTTTTATAATCAATTAATATCAGGCACCCCACGCTTTTTAATAGAATTAAATTATTTTCTACTTTTTAGTTTGGTTTTTAAAGCGTGTTTTTTAGTTTTTTAAACTATTATTTATTTACAATTTTTTAGTTCTGCTAACCACAAAAGCGTGATTTTTAAGTTCTTTTTTGTTGTTTTTTTTATTTTTATATTTAATTTTTGAATTGTCATCGGTCCTCGATAAGTCTACAAAGTTTAAATGAAATCTGACCGTTTGAAGTGGGTCAAAATCGCGCCCTAAGGAGTCGGTTACAAACAAACATACAAGTGAAGCTAATATAAAGCGTGTAAAAACACAATCAAATCCAAATAAAATCCCCAAGTTAACTAACAAATGACGCGCGCGGGGGCGATAAATGGCTCATGTCGTCCCAAACCAAGGTACCATAAATATTATCGAAACTATATGTGTACAGGTACCAATGGTCCTTCTTCCTGTCAGACAGGTACAGTTTTTTTTTTAAAACCTTATAGATGTAGTCTTCGGTATTTATACAGCAAAATGATTTTCTTTCAATTGTAGTACTAATTATCTAATACCTTAAAACGAGCAATTCTTGTATATATGTAAATATATAATCTGAATCTCGGAAACGGCTCCAACGATTTTCATGAAATTTAGTATGCAGGGGATTTCGGGGGCGATAAATCGATGTAGCTTGGTTTCATTTTTAGAAAACGTCTAACCAAAAATAAAAACCGAGCAAAGCTCGGTCCATCCAGATATTAAGCTATAATTTGAGATACGTATATTTGAATTTTGTAAGACTTACCTACGCCCATTTTGACCGTCATCCTTTATCATACTGTATTTTACATACCTACGTAATTTTTGAAAGTCACTCACTTAGGTGAGTTACTTTAAAGACATGCTTAGAGATGGTTAAAAGCGTGATTTTCCTGTCACTGTGATTGTCGTTCCAGTTACAAAAAAATCGCAGTGAAAAATCACTGTGACTTTGTCACATGTGTGATTTTACTAAAATCACTCACGTGTAACCGCTACTGTTGTTGCAGAATATAGATTCTATAGCTGATCCCAAACAACCTTCACAGTTTTTACAGGCTTAGGACTGTCACCCAAGGATTGTGTGGCATGTTTCGGTTTATTTAATGAATAAAATTAAAAAAAATTATAAAAGGTATTTTATTATAAGTTAGAGTAAATGAACAAATTGTTTAAAAGCCTTTTATAACTGACAGTAAATAGGTCTATAAACCTAGCTATGCCGAAGCCATGCGTATGTGAAAGCAACAGAAATAAGGAATCAATCGCTGTCGCTGTCGCAGTCGAAGAGCGCATTGGCATCGCGCTCTCTCTCGGCAAATTTCGTTTCGCGTCGTGAGTCGTGACTACTATTCGTGTTGTGACTTTTGATGAGTGAACGGGGTGACTATAGTGACAAAGAGCTGAGTGCATAATTTTCACTCATACAGACCTATGTGACAGACCTAAGTGATTTTGTCACGATATTGTTTAATGAAAAGTCGCAGTGATCATTTGAGAAGAGAGATAGCAACGTTTTTTTGGTCGTGACGTGATTTTTGTCTCATCTCTAGACATGCTACCAACCAACATCTTAATAAGTACGTAGTTAGGTAGATAAAATACAGGACTATACTAAAGTAGAAAAGCGATTGCTGACTCAAGTCGTACAGGGAAAGTATCCTCCGAATTTGCTTATAGCTACTCAAACTCAAAGCATTTATTTCAAATAAACCAATTACAGGCACTTTTGAATTGTCAAGGTCGGTGAGTTAGAAAGATGAAGCTATTTGCCCATTCCAAAGCGTAGGTACCTATGGAGAAGAACGGGCAAGAAACTCCATGGACACTCTTTTAAATGTGTAAACTCTATAGTGCGTAATGGAGTTTTAAATGTGTAAACTCTATAGTGCGTAATGGAGTTTTCATCATCATTATTTCAGCTGAAAGACGTCCATTGCTGGACATAGGCCTCTCTCAAGCACCGCAACTTCGAGCGGTTCTGCGCTTTTCTTATCCAGCGGATTCCTGCAGCCTTCACCAAGGCATCGGTCCATCTTGTGGGAGGCCTTCCAATGCTACGTCTTCGGTCGCCACTCCAGAACCTTTCGGCCCCATCGGTCAAAAGGAGTACAGGTAGGAGAGCTTTACGATAATATATCCATTATAACACTTATTTTAAACTCCTTAAGTAGTATAATTACTCCTTTTTCTTAAAATAGACCTATCGCAAATATTTAAAACACTGGCGTCGCGATGCAATTTGACTGAACCGCTTTATCTGTGCATAGTATCCTTGACTAAATATAGATGGTCCATTTAGTTAATTACCTATATGCTAGTGACGATACTGCGATAATTAACATAATCGTTAGTGTCCAGAATATTGGCGGCAATAAAGTTTAATTTTTTTGATCCGGAAACGACTGGTCTTGGAACGTGCGCTCTATCATAGATTAGAAGCTCTAGACATCGTTGATTTATCTTTGTATGTACCTATGTTTGTCATCTTGTCATTCACCAAACCGTAAGGGGTCGAAGATTAAGGTCATAATTGTATGGCAAACTCCTCACAGAGAGGAGCGCGAGTACGCCTGAATCCCAGCAATGGAAACATGATTTCGTTTTCCAATCTATTCTTAAACTATCTTGCATTGTTCGGTCGATGATCAATCCTGTGTTTAACGAACAAGGATTCTTTACTACAGAATTCCTCATTCCCATTATAGTATTTTTATCTCCTGAAGCGACGTGCGCTTTACTTGTGGTAACAAAGTGTACAAACAGGCAGTGCATTGTGTGTGTAAGCGCAGGAGCTCTCGGTACGGTAACGTCCGAGACAGTGGCGAAGTCGGAAGTGTGTGGGTGTGTATTATATGCTGACGCTACTCGTCTTCACGAACACATTAACAGCGCGTTTGTACACCTGGTTACCACAAGTAAAGCGCGCGTCATTTCGTGAGATAAACATACTGTATACCTTGCTGGACACCATGAGCGGCATACTCAGGCGTGTGTGGCGGTAGGAGAGAAAGCAATGATGATTTTGGTCACCAACATAAATATTTTAGTTTCGATTTTAAATGACTGTCTGAGATTCTGAGCACAGAGTTCTGTCTCTACAATTTTTACGACGATATTCGATAAGTAACTACAGTACGTTCGTGATGTTTGTTTACAGTTTACATCAGTATTTTTCATTGGATGTTTTGTTTATTGGGCACGCGGCACTACACGGGTTTGTCTTACATCGTACGCTTTAGAATGGCAAGAAATTAGGTAGTTTACAACTTCGCAATTTAAAGTCAGATGATAAAAGAATCGAGATTTGACCTCATGTCACGCTTATTTTATCAGTGTATCGTCACTGAATTCACGAGGCTACGCCCTCGTGAGCGTGACTCAAAGCATTTAAGTTATATCCTCTCCTCACGAAATTTGGATACTATGTAACGACTGCTGCAGATGGCGGCGAAACACATCAATACAAGATGCTTCTTTGAGATCTCCATGGAATTCGATCGTCATACGTCAATGAAATATTGCAAAATATTCAAAGCTCTTCAGGATACCATGGTCAAATCAAAATAAAATTAAACTATTTAGTTTAATTTTATTTTGAAAAAAAAAAAATTATTTTTATTTTCTTATAAAATTAAACTATTTAGTTTAAATTAAACTATTTAGTTTAATTTTATTTTGATTTGATCATGGTATCTTGAAGAGCTTTGAATATTTTGTAATATTTCATTGACGTATGACGATCGAATTCCATGGAGAGTCAGCGTAACGGCAAGCGTAGTGTAGGGTAAACATACCGGTTAACCGGCCACTACCCCTTTTCGGCCACTTCGCACGTTATTTGTCCTTATAGACAGTGTTATAGGCCGCCCCTTTCAAATTTTGCGCCATTCGATCCGGACAAACTTCCCGGTTCATAATCCAACGGCATGACCGCGAAATTTGCGAACTGAGCCCTCAGTCGCCATTTCAAAATTTGGTGTGTGAACACGTGTCAAATTTAGCGAAAAAAATAGCAGTTGGATTGATTTTCTAAGGTAAGTTTTTAAGTGTTACTGTTGGTTTATTTTTCATTGATTTGGTTTGTGTGTATTTAGCATGTTTAATTTCAATATTCAAGTGCCCAAACTCATCTAACTTTTCATAATTTGTGATATTTTTGGTGGTCGGACAATACGTTAACGATTAATTTCAAAATCTACTTTCCGACCGGGTGGTCGCATAACCGGTTTATTCATGTCATTTCACTTTGCCTATAATGGAGAAACCTTAAATTCACCAACATAGATTCCATTATATTTGTGAACAGCTAGAATTTTGTAAATTTACAACTAGATTCCGGCCGCCAGTATACCTCATATTTTCGAAGATATGACCCTCAAAAATACCGAACGTTTAGCGGCCGATAACTGGTAAAAATATAACCTGTCTCCGGCCATTTAAAATAAAGGACAGCCGATAATTAGTAAAAAGTAAATCTATTTCTGGCCGTAATATTTGTTTCTGATTTCATGTTTGTTACCCCTTTATGCTTAAACGGCTACATGGGTTTGAATGAAATTTGGCATAGCCTTACTCTGAATTAATACATAGGCTACTTTTTAACCGCGGAGTCGAAGAAGCTTATGTGTTATATGTGATAATGGATTAATTTTTGGTTGATGTGCTTGGTGTTGGAATTGTGCTTTTTTTTCAGATGGCACCTGTCAGTAAAGGAAAGAAAAAAATAAAATTGAAGAGCTTTCCCGAAGGATTGCTTATAGTGAAGAAGCACTGACAAGCGCTCTTTCAGATATACGCGGCAATATTCGCGGCATCAGGAAAGAGAGCCGGTAGGACGGAGTTCACTATACAGGACAGGCTTTCCAGTCGTGTTGCTGATTTAAGGAGAAAAATTGGCCCAGATCCTATATTTGGTTTTGATGGAGAAATGAAAATCGTTAATTGGATAATTGAGTTGGCGAATTTTCATGAAATTTCATGTTTTTTTTATTTTATTTTTATATCATTGTGTTAAGAGATTTTTTAATGATGCTAAAGCCAAAAGTAGCTAGAAGTCGTAGAAAAGAGTAAAAATATACCGCTTTTTGAGAATTTATTCATTGTTTTACTTTCATACTATTATAAACCCTATGTGCTACTGTATAAGAGTCGTTTTTCTACCGTGAATTAGGTGGCCGATAACTAGTGCACTAGTGGACGATAACTGAGTGAAAAGGCCGATAGCCGGTATATTTGCTATTTTTACGAATATATATTTTTTATTAATTATGTATCACTGATACGTCTATAAACGTTAGGTTTTATGAAACTACACTATTGTAGGATAAAATATTTATTTTTTGAAAAATCTTGGAGTACAGCATTATGATAGAAATCAACTCTAAAGTCAAGAAGCCGCTTAAACGGCCGATAACCGGTATGTTTACCCTACACTACGCTTGCCGTTACGCTGACTCTCCATGGAATTCGATCGTCATACGTCAATGAAATATTACAAAATATTCAAAGCTCTTCAAGATACCATGATCAAATCAAAATAAAATTAAACTAAATAGTTTAATTTAAACTATTTAGTTTAATTTTATTTTGAAAAAAAAAAAATTATTTTTATTTTCTTATAAAATTAAACTATTTAGTTTAAATTAAACTATTTAGTTTAATTTTATTTTGATTTGATCATGGTATCTTGAAGAGCTTTGAATATTTTGTAATATTTCATTGACGTATGACGATCGAATTCCATGGAGAGTCAGCGTAACGGCAAGCGTAGTGTAGCCCCCAGCTAGATAGACCGACGACCACAAAAAGGTGGCTGGGACAGCCTGGATGCGGAAGGCGGAGGACAGGGTATTGTGGCGCAGCATGGGAGAGGCCTATCGCCAACAGTGGACAGCGATAGGCTGAGTTGGTTGATTGAAATTGACAATCAAGTAGATGTGGTCAACGGCAACATATAGGCTGATTAGCTTATATTGTTCCCACTGCTGGGACCCAGGCCTCCTCTCTATGAGAGGGAGTGGGCACTGGGCTATAATCCACCACGCATTCCCAGTGCGGGTTGGTAGATGTCGAATGTCTTCGAATTTTCGGTTCTAGGACATGTACAAGTATTGAAAGCAGTGGTGATTAAATTATTTACACAAAGTCAAGCGCCTGCCTGACGAAAGGCCGTTACCACTGGGCCACCACTGCTCCGTTGTATTTTTCAGAGCGTAGCTAATTTTTTTGGCCAAAACCAAAGCGTTTCACTTTGTGCAATTTTTAAAAGTGTGTGTTTCATCCTTCATCCAAAAGTGGCCAGAGACATTACAATAACATAATCTCTTAAATTCAATGACACACAACGCACAGCCTGAACTGGGTGCTTACTCTGGAATATAATTCCGATAGATCGACATTGGTCAAACGTCAGTTGGTTGAGTTAAACGTCAGGGATTGGCTAGACTCAGTGAATCCAGCAAATTCGTGTCAGTTTGACTGACAATTCCAATGTCGATCTATCGGAATTATATTCGATAGTAAGCACCCCGGTCGGGGAGCGGCGAATGTATCGACATATCTGGACCCCTGATTTATGGTAGTCGAAGAAAAAGTGGAATTTTAAACGGGTCCAACATTCGGTTCTATCAGTCTGTGTCCATGAGGATTTCCCTACGGAAAAAAGGGTCTAGAAGCATATAATTTTGCTTAAGAGTAATTTATTAATTATTATTATGTAAAAAATCCGTCCTTAGTGTGAACAATAGGTACACATGGACGATTTTTTTTAAGTTCATCCCCTAAAGGGGTACGACAGTTTGTAAGGAAGTTCGTCATTTTTGCCGATGGGAAATCCCATCGGCTTATATAAACTATATACACCGTGACATTTTAGTCGTCTTACAACGGCAGCCCACTTCATGTATCCAATGACTACAAATCATTTATAAAAAAAAATATTTTTGAGCATTTTCATAATTAAAAAAATGAAAATATCATTCACTAAGACGCATGACGTAGTTTGAAACACCCTGTTATGGAGATGGAATTAATGATGGAATGTAATGGTAGGTAGGTAGATATCTTCTACCGTTTGATACGTAAACATTATAAACAGGGAGGGTGTTTCATAATTCTAAAGCATTATTTATTTTTCGTTGTACCTATTATTCTAATGAAAGGTAACAATGTTTTCATTGCGCCTAGAGGTATTTTATGACTGATACATTGAGTGGACCGTCTTTGTAGGACGACTAAAATGTCACGGTGTATATCAACAGGAGAAAAGTTTAGATTGTATGTACTTATGCTACGCTTTCACGCTGTTTTAGCTGGACGAATTTGGATGAAATTTGGCATATGGGTAGACCATGACCTGGATTAGGATACAGGATACTTTTTATTTCCATGTTTCTATTCGGAGCTTTAGGGATACACCACAACGAAACTCACCAAAGAATCAATACTTTCGGAGCTGACCGCCCTATAAGTAGGGGTGGCAGCTGCCGCCTGCAGCAGCGGCTCGGCCTCCGCCCGACTCATCGCGCTATAGTAACTCTGGCTTGTGTTGCTCGGCGAATGATATCTGTGGAAAAATGATAAAATAGATATTAAAAAAATATCCTGACCGAATTTCGGTCGCGGGCTCGCGGCAGACAATCTTACCAGAGATTAGCCAACTGCGTAGGAGATAATATAGTGCGCAAACACAGTACAGAAATATAATTCTATGGACTTTACACGACTAGCGAGAGGCTACCCTCTGATCTGTCTTTGGAGATTTTAAGAGAAAAATGGTCGATGATAGCAAGTAGGTATAGTTCCAGTAGAAGATAAACGTGAACAATAAATTAACAAGATGAGTTTGTGTGTACTTTTTTTAAAATTAAGTACTAATACTATTAGATATATGCAAAATTCTTGTTTCTAACAACCTTGCTGGACTTTTTTGTTTGAAATAAATGTTTTTTAAATAAAAAAAAAATAATTAAGTATTTAATTTTAATGCGCGTCTGTTAAGACGTCATTGGAGATGTCAGAATATAGGTGTAGTAATAATATTTTCTAAAATTTTCGGCGTTAGCCGAAGATTCTAGTCATCGTATTTTCGAAGCTTCGATAAGTATGGGGTTTCATATAGCGTGTTCAGCTCACTCTTAGGCAGAATAAGGTGAAATTGTCTAAAACAGAAGCGCGCGAAACGTTACAATTCGTGTGGATTCAAAATATCCGTCTTTGGACCATCAATAACGATTTAACGAAACGAAATTGAACGAACTCATTTCTCTGTATGGGATTCGGGAACACACTTCCGCGACTGACCTAAATTAATTGTTTGTTAACAATAAATAAAAAAACCACTCACTTATTATAACTATGTTTCTTGTATCGTTTTATTCTCCGGTCCTCACAATATTCACAGTCAGTTATGTCGGAACACGCACTCCCGAATATCCTTAAAAAAACACAAAAAGTTTAATGAATTATTTTAACATCGAATAGCCAATCACTGAAAATATTTTTTTTTAATTCGCACTGTTCTTAATTCAAAATTAGGTAAGTACCAAAAACAAAAACAAAACTTTTTTTCTAAACTCGACTAAGTTCACGTTTACAAAGATTTTTTTATTTATTATTTATAAAATCACCTATAAAACGTTTCAATAATCACCACCATAAAATGAAAATAACCTTTATTTCATAAAAGTTGTCGGAAATTCAATTAACTTTCGATATAACTGCGCCAGTCGGTATGTTGTCGTCAAGTGATTAATAATATTAAACAGTTCGTTAATATGACAGTGTATTTTCGTCGCGCCATCTTTTTGACGTCACAGGGTGATTACTAGCTGGTATTTAAGATTTAGCGTTGTTTTGAGAAATACAAAAGGAAGAGCAATGTTGGGATAGCTTGCTATAGTTTTCTATGCAAGCACCGTTTTGTAAGATGGCAAAATGGCACTGTATTGAAAAATTCTTGAATAAGCTGTTCGTCCATGGAACATTTATTATTTTGTGAGCAGTTTTCCAATTAAGTACCTATGTAACTGCAACAACAAAAGATCCTGCATGCCCACGCCAGTTATAATGTAAGTGAAACACAAAACTTTTGATAATTTGAGGTCGCTGAACGCATATTCATGTGATGCGTCTCCCTGAATTAACTGATATGATAATTTGACGTGACTTTTATTTATAATTAACATTGTTTAAAATTTAAAAAAACTTAGTTATTTGTTACCTACTATGATAAAAAAACTTAACAGCACCGACTAATCTCATTGAGCGTGTCAAAAGCCATTTGTTATGTCTGCTTCTGTCTCTGCTTTAAAAAGTTTTTAGAGGGACTTAGGTACCCACAGTAAGCGCAGGTAGGTAGGTACCTACCCTCGTTAGTTTAGATGCAGACTACAGATGCGGCTGCTGTAGTGTACGGGTGACTATAGGTAACTTCTTCGGTGAGGCGGCGGGCCTCCTTGCCGGATTGCCGCAATGGGATCTGGAGGCAAAGGTCCTCGAGCTCACTTGCCGCGAGAAATCTCGGTACAGCGGACAGAGCTCCGGCGGGATCTCATGGCAACATGGAGAATGCGATTGTCGCAACCCAATGCTGGGCACGCGATTGCGGCGGTAAGGCCCCTCTTTGACGTGGTGCTCAATCCACTCGGATTGAGCACCACGGTGTCCTCACCTTCCGCTTGACGCAGGTCCTCACCGGACACGGTTGTTTCAGGAGGTTCCTGTTTCGGATAAAGCGTAGATTTCCCTGAGGACACGGTGGAGCATACGGTGGAGGTCTGCCCGGCTTGGGCGGAGCACCGCCGTGTCCTCGTGGAGGCGATCAGCGGCGGCGATTTCTCGCGTCCGGCCCCAGGGCCGGTCCAAGCCATGGTACGCAGCGAGAGTGCATGGGTAGCCGTCACCTCCCACTGCGAAGCAGTAATTCTCGCGAAGAGGGAGGCGGCACACGTGAGGAAGAGGCAGTATATGCGCCCCCACGGCCCAAGTCGCCGCAAGAGACGCCCTGGGCGTCTGGAATCCCAGGTTGATTCCCGGCCACCGTAGGCGCGGGCTTGCGGACGGCGAGTAATGGGTAGCTCGCTGTCCGGTAAGGACCAAGCCTGAGTCGACGGCGCGTTGTGTTCTACACGCGCCTCAAAGAGATGTCAGCACCAATTGGTGGGGTCCACAAGGGCCGATGCCTGCCAGGGGTGCGGGTTGTTCGAAATAGATACCGTGGCCCCTGGCACACAGGCAACTGAAGAAACATGGGTGAGTTTTAGTCAGTAAAAGTCTGACACGCCCTCCTGCTCCACCCAGAGCGGCAGAGTTATTTGATGATTTCCCACCCAAACAAAAAAAAATCATAGATAACTACTAATCAGCCTATTGTGTTCCCACTGCTGGGACACAGGCCTCTGTGAGAGTGCCGTAATCTACCAAGCGGGGCACGGGTTGGTGGTTGTCACAAGTCTTCGATTTTTTTATTCCAAAGGCTGCTGGTTTCCTCACGATGTTTTCCTTGATCATTTTAAGCCTAAGTAAAGTGCCTGGGTTTGAAGCCACTGCCATTGCCACTGTGCTCACCCTGACCGTAGGAATCTACTAAGCCGTTAAAGTACCTGTTGGAAAAGTCCTCGAGTGGAGACAATGGGTAAGTGGCAGAGACAAGTCCTCTGATGGGTCCTTATCTGTCCAAAATGTGGATGTCAGTCGACGGAGCTAACGTTAAAGAGGCATAGCTCGGGCACACTGGATGCGTTTACTTAGGAAAAAAAAACCGGGCGATGTGCTGCAATTTTGGACAGGCCCATGTCTAGCCGTCGACTGCAACAGGCTTAGCTGAAGTATTTAATTGCAGGATGTATGTTGATCAAAATAGTTATGATTTGCGACTGTAACAAATATATATTTATAGAATTATCGTAGCATCTCTCCCATAGATATAAGTCTATGGTCTCTCCCATTTAATAAAAAAAAAATCCCGTCATAGTGCGTCCTTAGTAACCTAATAAATCAACACACAATCATAGCTAAATATTGGTGTAACTTGCTTGATCTGCAACAAAGTTGAAATCATTATTGTCAGAGAGACCTCCAAGGGCTCCAAGGTACGCCGTCATTCAGTCGTCAGCGTTACGGACTGACAGACGATCTGCCTTGATCCCATCAGTCGCGGGGTTGATGCATTCCTTTAGCCTTTCAACTCTCTTGAACGGACTACAATGAAATGTATTGTGGTGTGAGTCAACGACTGGTGATAAAAATACTCACTGATTAAAAGTGTTAATTTATCATTTTTAACTTCAATAACATCGATCGTGCTTTCGTAGTAAAATAAAAAACAGATTAAAGGCTTCTTTAGACTAACGCGACATGTCACTTGTAGAACAATTTCCATGAAGTTTTTATAGAAATTGTTCTACGAGAGACGCGTCGCGCCTGTTTGTGGGACCCTTAACAGCACCCTAATTAATTACCTACGTTACACAGATTCAATCACAATTAGAATCATTTTCAAGGATATTGCTAATCCATTAGTTCACAATAGGGTAGTTTCCAATTTATTAAAAACTGTTCTAATTTAAAGATTAGGACGAAATATTTAACAGAATAAAAAAGTAAATTGATTTATATCCATTTTCTCAATTAAAAACGATTTAAACCAAATTTATTTTTCGTTGTTTTGAATTTACCGTCAAAACGTACCTTACGGTGACTTTTTATCACGTGACCACATGTGACGTCAACTTTGTGTAAACGAAAGTAGTAAGTAAACAAGTGAATGTCGAGTTTATAATTAACAAGGTTTTTACTGCATAGAACCTGATATTACTGGTGTGCCGTGTGCGGTGCCTCTTTGTGCGCAAATATTTCTAAAAGTGCGCCAAACTAAGTATTTGTACCAGTGCCGTTTACACAAAGCAGAGGCCCTAGTGTGAGTTTCATTTAACCATCTACACCAAACCCAGTGAGCGCGTTCGGCGTTGCGATTGGCCCTAGATTGGTGACGGACCAATCGGAGCGCCAAACGTGGTCACTGTGTTTGGTGTAGATGGTTAAATGAAACTCACACTAGGGCCTCTGACGTCACGATGATGAAAAGTAATCGTAGGAAGCGTTTAGGCGGTAAATTCAAAACAACGAAAAATAAATTAGATTTTAATCGTTATAATTGAGAAAATGGACATAAATAAATTTATTTAGATTTTTCTGTTAAATATATCGTCCCAATCTTCAACTTAAAATAGTTTTTATTAAATTGGAAAATACCCTATTATGTTTGAAGTCTATTATACAAGTTTTAAAATGAAAACCAATAGAAACTTTTTACACGATTTATTTTAATTTGAATTATTTCAATAACAAAGTATAGCACCTAAACGAGTCAACCGTTCGTTAAGTTCTTGTCGTTACCACGCTTGAAGAAAGAAGAGGCCTTTACCGTCGGTTGACGGCCATTTATATGTCTAATTACCATAGAGAACACAATATTAGTCGACTAACTAAATCGATAACAACTTAACTTTTTCTACTACTATACAATTTTAAATGTTAGATAACAGTCGGCCATCCTGAGAAAGTGTCTGTCCCAGACAAAATGAACCTAAGCTTATTTGATACAAGTAAACAAAAACCAGTACAAAAACAGTTATGGATGGCATAACTACCCAGATACATAGATATCGCAATTTACATAAGATGTCACAGAAAAAGTTATTAAAAATTAGATAATTTGCTTAAAGAATTTAATATTACATTAAACAAAACATTATTTTGCGTGACGCAACAAAGCATTACTTCGAAAACTTTTGATTCGGCCATCCTTCGCCAGAGGAATGACCTCATTGCTCTTATTTACTTTATTCAACAATTAGGTATACTACTTACATCTATAAATAACAGAGAAAGAGAGAAAACAAGTTCAGAACTAAACTAAAAGCTAAAAACTAAAAATAGAACAGAGAATAGAATAGAAAAGAGGAAATAGAAGCTATAGAACTAAAAAATAATTCACTGAATACTTCTGCTACATAATTATTAAGCTTCACGGGGTCGATGTCCAATACAACTAATACAAGGGGTTAAGTAATCCATTTAAATCCGTTGAAGTTGCAAGGCAAATCTCAGAAGTCTCAACATTAGGCACCAGGTTGTCGTCTCAAGTCAACATTTCGCCATTAGGGTCGACTGCTTTCAGTGATTTTTCCGCTAACATGCACGATTCGCTTCTACCAGAGGTGATGCTTCCAAATTGTCCACGTATCGTCCACCCAAGGGGCTATGGTCTGACAATTCCAGATCTGTTGGCCGCATGCCCACACACAGAGCTACGGCCTCAAAGTGGTACACAGCTTGCCCACACAAGGAGCTACAGCCTTGAAGTATAACATTTGCCCACCGCTTGCCCACACAAGGGGCTACGGCCTCAAAGCAGCACGTCTCTTGGCCACACAAGGGGCTACAGGCTTGAAGTATTACATCTGCCCACCGCTTGCCCACACAAGGGGCCACGGCCTCAAAGCAGCACGTCGCTTGCCCACACAAGGAGCTACAGCCTTGAAGTATAACATCTGCCCACCGCTTGCCCACGCAAGGGACTACGGTCTCAAAGCAGCACGTCGCTTGCCCACACAAGGAGCTACAGCCTTGAAGTATAACATCTGCCCACCGCTTGCCCACGCAAGGGACTACGGCCTCAAAGCAGCACGTCGCTTGCCCACACAAGGAGCTACAGCCTTGAGGGATAACATCTGCCCACCGCTTGCCCACACAAGGGGCTACGGCCTCAAAGCAGCACGTCGCTTGCTCACCCAAGGAGCTACAGCCTTGAAGTATAACATCTGCCCACCGCTTGCCCACACAAGGGGCTACGGCCTCAAAGCAGCACATCGCTTGCCCACACAAGGAGCTACAATCTTGAAGTATAACATCTGCCCACCGCTTGCCCACACAAGGGGCTACGGCCTCGAAGCAGCACGTCGCTTGCCCACACAAGGAGCTACAACCTTGAAGTATAACATCTGCCCACCGCTTGCCCACACAAGGGGCCACGGCCTCGAAGCAGCACGTCGCTTGCCCACACAAGGAGCTACAATCTTGAAGTATAACATCTGCCCACCGCTTGCCCACACAAGGGGCTACGGCCTCGAAGCAGCACGTCGCTTGATAACATCTGCCCATGGATAATATCCGCACGTACCAGGTGTAGTAGCTTCCACCGGGTTGTTCAAGTTGCAGTCATAATGTCTCAAGGAAAAGGAGAGGACAACATTCCCTATGTTAAGAATTACTTTTTATAAAATATTAAACGTACATAACTACTGTAAGTATCTCTTTTGATTTTAGTTTTCACTATCATCTTCATCATATTCAGTCTCGGATTCAGATTCTTCGAATCTAATCCAGGGCTTAATCTTGTCAACCGAAAATACATTAGTATACTTTTTCTTAGAATAGCCCTCAACACTACTCACTTCATAACGATCATGATCAAAAATCGCGGTGATTTTATAGGGACCACTAAACGCGGGTGCAAGTTTATTACTCTCACCGGGGGTCTTAGTGACTCTCTGGACCATTACCAAATCTCCAACTATATATGACCTAGCCTTACACCTTTTACGATCATACCTTTGTTTCATGTCATCTTGTTGTTTCCTAATTCTAGCGCTAGCGTCGTCGCGAGTTTTTTGTAGGGTATCATTTGGTATAGAAGCGTTCGCATTTAACTCGTGTAAATGGCCTTCGGTGACGTTCACGCTAGGTTTTCCAAAAATTATTTCGGTAGGCGTTTTACCCGTGCTTTGATTAATTGTATTATTTAGACTCCACTGAACCTTCGCCACGTGGTTATCCCAATTTCTATCATCGTTATCGTGACACAATGCAACTAAAGAAGATAAGATTGACCGATTGTATCTTTCGATTTGGCCATTTGCTCTAGGCGTAGCAACGGCATTTAATGTATGCTTAATACCGCTTCCTTTAACGAATGTTTGAAATTCTTTAGAGGTAAAACTGGTGCCTCTATCAGAAATTAACGTTTTAGGTGTGCCAAAGAGAGAAAACACATCTTTTAAGACATTTATGGATGTTTTACTTTTTGTATTTCTAACCGTACGAAGAATTATAAACTTTGTAAAACTGGCTATTATGCCCAAAATGTATGTGTTCCCTCTCTTGCTTTTCACTAATGGTCCTAAATGGTCTATGTGAAGACTATGGAAAGGGATGTCAGGCTTTGGAATCGGATGAAGCAAACCTGGTTTCTTACCACCAGATTGCTTAGAATAAGCACATGGGATACATGCTCTCACATATTTTTTAACAAATTGTGTCATTCGTGGAAACCAATAATCGCGTTTAACCTTTTCTACAGTCTTCTCATACGAAAAGTGACCAGCATCATTATGGCATAGTTGGCAGATTTTCCATCTAGCGTCTTTAGGTACGGCCCAACGTAAATCGTTCCCTATCTTCCTAAATATTTTACCGTCTTTTAACTCATAATCTCTACGAATATCTTTAGCTTCGACTGAATTTGTGTTTAAAACCGCTTTTACATAATAGGACAGCTGGGGGTCACTCATCTGCACGGATTGCAGCCAGTGTACATCATTTACAAGCATTACTGATAACGATTCGCTATCGAGAGGTCCTAACGAGTTACGACTCAATGCGTCTGCGTGAGCTAAACGAGCTCCTGGCCTATACTCGATTGTAAATGAGTATTCTTGTACAGAAAGCCACCACCTAGCTATTCTTGGAATTAAGTCTCTTTTAGTCAACGTCGTTCGAAGCGCATTACAATCAAACTTGGAAAGGCTTCGTCTCTTCGGACCGCTGAAGTAAAATACCCCCCAAGCCAGTCGAACTCGCATCGGTATGAAGCTCTGTCTGGTACTTGGGATTGTATATGGTTAGAATGGGTCTCTGAGTCAACATCATTTTTAACTTTAAGAAGGCATTTTCTTGCTCAGTTCCCCACGTCCAACCGACATTGGCCTTCGTAAGGCGGGTTAACGGTCTTGCTATAGTAGCAAATTCAGCAACAAATCGACGAAAGAAACTCGCAAGTCCTATGAATTGCCGTACCTCATGGACGTTTTCAGGAGTTTTAAACGCGCTAACTGCCAAAATCTTTTTAAGTCCGGGACGAACACCCTCTGATGAAATTTCAAAACCTAAGTAATCAATAGATTTTTTTAAAAAGTGACATTTACTCAAATTCAAGGTTAGATTCGCGTCTTTGATTAGGTCAAGGACCGTCGATAATTTATCCAGGCCTTCGTCAATCGTGGTAGATGCAATAATAATGTCATCCATATACGCTAACACGCCTGGAATATTACGACGTTTCAGAAGATTCATAACGAGTCTCTGAAAAACAGCGGGGGCATTGGTCAGACCGAAGGGCATGCGGTTATATTCAAAGTGCCCGTCAGGCGTCACAAATGCTGTGAGGTGCTTTGACTCTTCTGAAAGCGGTACCTGGTGATAGCCAGATGTCAGGTCCAAAGTACTAAAGAAGACTTGTCCTGAAAGATTATCAATTTGATCGTCTATTAGAGGCATCGGAAACTTTTCTTTTAAAGTTTTCCGATTTAGCGCTCTGTAATCCACGCACAGTCGTGTATCACCATTTTTTTTAGCTACAAGTATAATTGGGCTAGCATATTGAGACCTTGATTCCCGTATGATCCCGGTATCGAGCAGTTGACTAATAATAGTTTTAACCTTTTCGCGTTCTGACATTGGTAGACGATACGGTCGGTAAGTTACTGGAATATGATCTGTTAACTGAATGCGCATTTCGGCTAATGACGTTTTACCCAATTCTTCCAAAGAAAAAGCAAAACAATCTCGTCGTAAATTTAACAATGTACATAATTTCATAAGTGTCTCCTTGTCCAAATCATCATCAACAATTATCCGATCAATAGTGATAGAGTCTTTCACAACATCAATATTCAATATATTAATTTTATTCGAGTCCGTATCAGTAATTTTCGTTGTTACTGGAGGTAAATTGCCAGTCAGACATAGAACTCTAGCTATTAGTGTGTTTGAAGTTAAGGTGAATGGTTCTGAGCTAAGCCCGATGACAATAACAGACCCTACTCCCTTATTGATAGTGTATACACCAGGTAAGATAAAATATTCTTTACCGCTCTTCATACAAGATTCCGTATTTACGTAAATCAGTCCAGTTATTTCAGACGCTGCGCGTACTTTAATAGTAGACGTACCATAAATGGTACTATTTTCTAAGCACCACAAAGCAATTCTATTGTTGTTCGATTGGAGGTCCTTGTAAAAAAATAGGGATGTGTCCGACTTGTAAACCCTAACACCCGGTAACTCTGTGAGTGAGTGTCCTATTATAGCATCCGCAATAAGTAAGTTAGGCTCAACTAAATATACTACAACATTCTCGTCAAGACCGTCAAATCTAATTCGGACCGTAATGCGCCCAGTTGGCATAACAGTTCCGAGGCCAAAACCATTTAGTGTGGGTAAATTATTATTATCAATAGGTATTCCGAGTTGCTCTCCAATGTCTTTTCTTAATAGTGTACAGTGACTACCCAAGTCAATAAAAGCTTTAATTGATCTATCTTTTAGAATAATTTGTTTATAATATTTATCGCTTACGTTTTTATTCTGAAATATACTAAGCACTTTGTTCTCCTGATATTTGGATGAGTTCGTAGGTTGACCCGGGACCGTAGCAGTTCCTAAACCCTTATCTGCACAATTTTTCTCCTCATGGCCGTACTGACGACATTTCCTACACTTGAGTATAGGTTTAGGACACTGTGACACTATATGCCCTTTTTCCTTACAATTGTAACAGTTAATATCTGATCTTGGTTGACGCCGTGACTGTGAGTTTGTTGCCTTAGTAACCCCGGGGTTTAAGTCCTCATTAACACGTACATTAGACGTAACCCGTCTAGGAAAGTCATTTAATTTGGAAGATATATTCCGAAAGTAATTTAAAACGTCTTCTGGATTATGATAACTAGCACCCTGGATGTTCATTCGAATATTGTTATCGTATATACCATGAGTAAGACAGTCTACTGCCTGCTGACCCCTAAGTTCGCATCTATTTATAAGCATAATTTTATCGTAATAATATTCTTCTAGGGATTCATTTCGCCTAGATCGCCTTGCCAACATTTCCGAAAGAAGTTCACCATAATTGTATTCACAAGGAAAAGCAGCTATAAGTTTTACTTGCCACTCAGCCCACGAATACTTTACGCTGGTCAGACCATTATACCACCGTTTAGCAAGACCTGACAGTTTGGGTAAAGCATAGAATATAGTTTGTCTTTCCGACCAGCCATACACCTCTGCTGACTCATTGACCTTCGCTAACCAATGTTTCATTGTTTGTGTTTTAGCCTGAGGGTCAAAATCGGATATAACGTTTTGAGAGGCATGGAGACCAGATGTACCAAGAGACCCGGTGTTATTGCGATCGTTAAGAGCAACTACTAACTTCTCTAAGACAGACGTTTCAGAACGGCTACCTAAACGTTCTCTTCGTTTTCGTTCACATTTGTGACGTTTAAATCTAGTCGAAGACGAGTCACTGGAGCTCGATGACGTAGTCGAAGAGCTACTCGAATTATATTTTCGACCCCTATGCCGCCGTTTCCTTGTGTTGCGGCTATGTTCACGAGACCTACGTCTATTATTGTTTAAACTGGAGTGCCTGCTCAGCACTGGCGAATTTCTCCTACTACGAGACCGTGACCGCGATCTCAATCTAGCCGGAGAAGGGGTACCCATTTTGGATCAAAAAGGATGTGAGGGTAGTAGAAAGGAAAAAGGAAAGACAAAATTCAATCACTGTAAATGATATTTCACATGAATGCAATGTCTATCTACATAATGCATTTAACAAACCAATTCAGTTTGGTGTCCAATATACTCGTATAATTAAATAAGCAGAATTCAATAACGTAAACACAATAGCAAAGCCATTATGTTTAATGAATATCTATAAAAAAATTAATGTGGGTATTTACGCATCAAAGGTAGCGTTAGTTATTATAAATCAACTGTTGCTATGTCAAGAGTTACCCAACCGAACCTTTAAGCTAAGTAAAAAACAAAAAAGGATGTAGGTAGGCACACAAGTCTAGTTAGATTTCGATTTAAATGTAGGTCAATCGCCGATAGGTACCCGTTTACCGCAGCTCACCGTGAGGGTAGGATGGTACAACGACAAAGCCATGCATTCATCCACAAAACTATAGTGTAAAGACTAGTGTAGTGTACCTATAGACTGTGTAGCCTGTAGATAAATTTTGAAGAATAACGATATTCCCCGATAATCTCCATAGCTATTATTAAACCGATCGCTTGGTGTTAAGATATGATGAGACACATAATAAGGCAATTATAGGCAATCGTAGGTTGATCAACGTTAATACGTTAATCAAGCTAGTAAAACAATTAGAACAACTCACCCGTAATCTGCAACCAATTTTTCTTTAGACCGTGCGGTTGACGCGATTAAATACCACTTCTGAATTTTTCAAATGAAAACCAATAGAAACTTTTTACACGATTTATTTTAATTTGAATTATTTCAATAACAAAGTATAGCACCTAAACGAGTCAACCGTTCGTTAAGTTCTTGTCGTTACCACGCTTGAAGAAAGAAGAGGCCTTTACCGTCGGTTGACGGCCATTTATATGTCGAATTACCATAGAGAACACAATATTAGTCGACTAACTAAATCGATAACAACTTAACTTTTTCTACTACTATACAATTTTAAATGTTAGATAACACAAGGTAACGCAATGCATGTTGCTGAACTGCCGAAATTAAACCCATTGCTAATAAGCGTGCGCAACTGCGCAATTACCGACGCCCGGTGCGCCTGCTGCCGGCCGGAAGAGCACTCGATACATAAAACTCGAAAACTCCCTCTCCCTTCCCGCTGCCTCCTTCTGCAACCTGACAGTTCATCTGCCTTTTTTTATTTGCGAGAAATCCTCATGTCATCGAAGTCCTCCGCCCTGGGGTGGGCGGAGGGGTCTGTCAGACTCTTACTGACTAAAAACCACCCCGGTGTTCCCTTCTCACACTTGCATCGGGGATCACGAGATCTGATGCGACTTCCGCAATCTCCGGATAGTTCATCTGCCTGCACCAATGTACCTCCTACATTTGATAGATAAGTCTACAAACAAAGGAAATGAACGAAGGCTGCGTACAAATATTTAAATAGATGCTTTCATCTTGATTTATTCGTTTGTAAATATACTCACTAAATATAGCATTGACCGGGGTCGTGGCTGACGAAACAATTATCTAAGTTTCGTCATCCTAGTTAGGTATATTAGTTTACTATTAAATAGTAAATATTTATAGTGGGTAATATTACGAGTATTGACATATTTACTGGTATCGGCGAGGCAGTTGATTCATGATTTGTAGTATACTGTGTCACGGTGTAAGTACGTACAAGTTACAAATTTATCGGCGGTTATAAAAAAAAATTGCTGTTCCATACATTTTGACCGCATAGGTATTGTATTTGTCTATGAAACAACGTTTTTTTTTAATGACAGACGAAAAATTTCAACGCTAGTGTGTTTAGAATCATGTGCTAAATTCATGCAGGTTACAGTTTGCACGTCGATGTCGCTGCCACCTCCCTTTATACATATACGAACGAACTTTGCTTTCCTTACAAATTAATAACAGCTAAGTCTAATAAAAATATTAAATGGATTTCAAATGGTATCCGAGTGTGTAGTAGAAAACAAAGACATTTACTATGGAAATACAGACGCGAACCATCAAATTGTAATAAAAATAAATTCAGAATTTACTCGCGCAGATTTCGGAAAATTGTAAAACTAACGCAAAGAGCACAAAATAACTATTTAATTAATACCTCAAGCAATAAATCGAAAGCATCATGGCAGGTTATAGATAACAAAACCCGAATCACCGAGCCTATCTCCCAAATTAAAGTTCAAAATACTACCATTACTAATCCGACAGACATTGCAAACGCTTTTAACAACTATTTTATTGACCAGACACAAAATAATATGACGAAACCACCGGACACTACAAACTTGACAAGTAACCCCAATTCAATGTTTATAAATCCAGTAGTACCGCAAGATATTATGAGAGCGATACAGTCGTTAAAAAATAAAAGTAGCACTGGATATGATGGCATATCAACAAAGGCTGTAAAATTCGTATCAGGCGACATCGCCTTGCATCTGTGTCATATACTAAACTTGTGTATCAGTACTGGAGTATTTCCGGATAGCTTAAAAACAGTTATAGTTAAGCCAGTTTAAAAAAAAAAACAACAAAGAAGATCTAGCAAATTATAGACCAATTGCTTTGATACCCATCTTTTCTAAGGTCATAGAAAAAATAATTTATGACTCAATTAATAAATTCTTATCCAAATATAATATTTTAAGTGCGGAACAAAAGGGTTTCAGGAAAAATAATGGTATAAATACGGCCGTTTACGATTTAATAAATGTCATATTGCAAAATGTTGATAAAAAAGTACCAATATGCGCAATTTTTACGGACATGACGAGAGCTTTTGATTGCGTTGATCACGAAATTCATCAAAATCAATCATCACATCAAGATCAAAATAATTTAATAATTAATATAACCGAGACCAATATAATGCATTTTTATCAACGGATCCCACCAGAAGTCTTACATTTACACTATAATGGACTAAAAGTTGACAAGTCCTAGTTGCGAAATTTCTTGGAATTATGATAGATAGCCAATTAACTTGGAAGCCTCAAGCAGAAGAAGTATGCAAAAAACTTAGTACAGCTGCATAATTATGTTCTCTTTAACTTATCTAAAAAAGTAAATATGGCCACAAGGTTAATTGCATACCACGGTCTAGTTGCCTCGATTTTGAGATTCGGCATAATATTTTGGGGAAACTGTAGCCTGAGGGAACAGGTGTTCAAGGCTCAAAAACGCTGTATAAGGGCCATGTGCAACTTAATAGTAACAGATAGCTGCATACCTGTATTTAAGTCCCTAAAATTGCTAACATTCCCATCACTCTATATTTTCGAGATTGCTGTTTTTGTTAAATCAAATATGCATCTTTTTAATAAAGCGTGCGAAAATAGAAACCGGCCAATCAGGAAACAATATAAGGATATGCTAATTGTTAGTGGCTCGGATACCGCCTTATTAAAGAAAAGTTTTATATGTATGGGTCCGATCATATTTAACAAAATACCTACCTCATGTAATAAAAAATGAGACATTTCCATTATTCAAAAAGAAATTGACTATTCTATTAGTTAATAAATGTTATTACTCAATTGGCGAATTTTTGACCGATGAGAATTTAAACTGATAACATGACATACCTACTCTTGACTTGTACTAAATCGATTATATTTTTTTTTTCCTTTTTAATTTAACTGTATTGACCTTGAGCATGACGAATTAATAATTTTAATAAACTTGATATTATGCATTGTATTGCCTATTTCAAACTATTCACTGAATTATTTCTCGACATGGTAAACCTGTATTGTTTGATTGAATGTGTTGATATTGTATAGGGTTTTTCAATAAGAACTTTGTTTTCGAAAACAAAATAAAACAAAGAATTTATATGAAGATGATTAAAAATTTTATTGTATTACGAAGAGAAAAGTTTGGCAATTATGAATGAAAAATGATATCTAACAAATGTCCACCACGAGCACGCTAACAGAAGTCGATTCTTTCATCAAAGTTTTTAATCACTTTTTGGCAAAATGGCGGGTGGGTTCGGCTATTTCGTTAATCACATCACAGATTTTGAGTTTTAAAGTTGCAATCGATTCGATTGGCTCCGTATAGACTCTGGCCTTAACATAGCCCCACAAAAAATAATCCAGTGGTGTTAAATCACACGATCTGGCTGGCCACTTAACCACTGAATTTCGTGAAATGATGCGATCGGTAAATTTCGTTTGCAATAAATTGATCGTTTCATTGGCTGTGTAACATGTAGCACCGTCCTGTTGAAACCGCATGTCAGTGCTATCCACGTCATCAATAATAGGCCATGTAGTGGTTTTGGATAACCCCAATTGTTGAGAACGACGAGGAATAGACAAATTTGGATCTTCTTCAACACTGTGGCTCACGGCTGTGATGTTTTCAGTTGAACGACCAGGTCGAACACGCGTTGGTGTTGGCACATTTTGTACCGAGTCTGTCGACTCAAACTTAGCGACCAAATTCTTAATAGCGGTCTCAGAAGGGCGATTATGTTGTCCGAAAATATCACGAATTTTACGAAATGTAACTTTAACAGAACCACCATTTTCATAGTGGATTTTAATTATTTGAATACGATTTTCAAGCGAAATTGAATTCATTGTAACAATTGCCAAACCATCTACTGCGAATACGTCAAAAAAGTAAATGTCAAAACTGTCATGCTGTTGTTGTTGCCCCAATTGAAAAACAAAGATCTTGTTGAAAAACCCTTTATAATGAATGAGTCTTTATCAATATAACTTAAACTGTTTGCATGCCCTAGTTAAGGTAGTTAGTATAAGGATCATTTTAAACTGAACATCTGTATCATGTACCTACTTCCTGTGCAAATAAAGAACTATTCTATTATATTCTATTCTATTCTATTCTATATACATTTACACGAGCATTGCAATATTGACAAGTAGCTAAGTAAACATATTATCTTAACTTAACTTTTCAATAAATATTTGCATCAAATTAATACAAATAACTCACATAAAGGTATAATATTTACCTAATGCAACATTCTAATCTGTTGCATCATTATTTGTTTTAGATATCACACTTCTAAAAGGGTGAATTTTTAACCAGTGCGCAAACTGTAACCATGAATTCAGCATATCATTGTAGATCTAGATCCCTCCAGCGCAGAAATGTATCGTCGGTTACACAAAAAAAAAATCAGCTATTTCATAGAAAAGTGTAATACCGACGCGGTCAAAGTGTATGGTACAGCTGATTTTCTTTTGTATAGCCGACGAAAAATGTATTTATATGCTAGGGGTCTAGAATGATATGCTGAATTCATGCAGTTACAGTTTGCGCACTGGTTAAAAAATTTTCCTGTATAGGTATACATAGTTACAGCCTTAGCTGACGTTCGCACGAACATAAAAATATCGCGACGAGATTTTATCGTGTAACAAAGTGCATCCCATCATAGATGCCACATCACAGGTAGGCGTTCGGAACTTCGGAGTCACCGATACAGCTTGCAGAGTAAACAAACTGAAGTGGCACTAGCTATGTCTGTCGAAGGACCGATTGCCGATGGTGTAGACGAGTCCTGGAGTGGAGACCGCGTATCGGCAAGCGTAGTGTGGGACGCCCCCCAACTAGATGGACAAACGACCTTACGAAGAGGGCTGGGACAGGCTGGATGCATAAGGCGCAGGACAGGCTGTTGTGGCGCAGCCTTGTACAGGACTTTGTCCAGCAGTGAACTGCGCAAGGCTGAGTTGATTAAAGTGTTCAAAGTGTTATTTAATTTGTACAGGAACTGAACCCGCGACGGCACAGTAATACCCGCGACCTGTAAAAAACTACTGAGCCATGTGATTTATCTGCTTACATCACATGGGCAGAAATTAAGCAACATGTAGGTTTGTTGTGAATCAACGAATACCTCGTCGAATCCGTCACAAACACACGAAATACAAAAAAAAAAAAAAAAATATTCGACCGGAGAATCGAAGCTAGGGCTTTATGTTTATAAGCACGCATAGTTGATATTGTTGCACACGCCATGGTTAGCCGTCGGATCACTGATTCATTCACGAAGACAGCTCACATTCGCTTGACAAAATCCTTCATGGCATTAATTATGGCTAAGGGTGTCCAAAGGTTCCTTTTCGGTGGGAAGCACGCGATAACAGGCAATGGCCCAGTAGTATAATAGGCCGCGACTTACAAACTGTAGGTCGTGTCTTCCTGGGATCGAAACTAGGCAGGCACTTTGTGGACAGACGCCAGCACATCAAGCTACCCCAATCTGTCAAATTTCTTTGATTTTTCAACTTTAAAACAAACATGGTTCATGTTCAATTGGGAAATTTTGACAGTTTGGAGTAGCTTGATGTGCTGGCGTCTGTACTTATTGAATTTTGAACGAAAACATCGTGATAGAACCGAGAACTACGAAGACATGATTGTGTGACATCCGCCAACTAGCTTTACGCCCGCGCGACCAACTCTCTCTCATAGAGAGGAGGACTGAAGTCCTAGCTGTGGGAACGTAATAGGCTAATATGCTACACGATACTACAAACAATTTAATAGAGTACTCACTCGTAACTGTCAACAGATCTCACTGAACTGGCTGCGGAATCAGGCTCCCTTACGTTCTTCATAATTTTTTCCACGAACCTCATCACTATTTCTTTTTTATTCTCTTTTTCTTAATTCAAATTATTGTCTGTGCTACAGATAACTTTTTAATAGCTTGCACGTTAAGATTAGGAGAGGCAGGCGTTCTGCCCTGTGTTCGCACCGCGATTGGGAGATAACCGTTTATTTGACTAGTAATTTCACTGTTTATTTTATTCGTAGTGCCAGCTGATTGTAGCTATTATTCATTAGCTAGATACATAGAGCAGGTTTGACGATTGCGCGCGACGGCCGCGTCTTAATATCTTAATTACCTATCTATGCAGTTTATGCATTGTAGAACGATCTAATATTTTTATTTAAATCTCCACCACGTAGTTAGGAGACATCACTGCCTACTCTTTCGAAGTAAAAGGGCGTGAAGCGCGAGGCGGGCTGAAAAGAACAAGAGAACTGCTCAGCAGGTTAATTTGGGATCAGGATATTTATTTACGTACCATGTTTTATTATTTATTTTCTTGATACACGTACCAATATATCGTCACTGGTTGCACGTCATGTTCACGGATAAACTGAACTTTTTGCGGGTACCAGTGCTTATGTCACAAGTAAACAAAACAAAATATAGGATAACATTTTAACAGTTTGCACACAAAATTAGTTTTAGTTTGGTTAAAATTGTATCCTGTATGCCCTCTTCTTTTTCGTTTTACGCGCTTGATGCATAGGTTTTAAATTTAAACTACTTAGTGATGAACAGCAGTATCTTGTATGTCTTGATTTAAAAGAGTGGCCATGGCGTTTCTTGCTCGCTCTGCACCATAGAGATCTACGTTTTGGGCAACTAGCTTCTACTTTCAGACTAACCGACGGACTCCTTATTTATCTGACTGACAATCATTCAAAAGTGCCCGTAAATTAACTATTTCTCGAGTGACAAGTCACCATGTCAGTTTAAAAACATATTTCCTCAAGGTTATCATATCCCCAGCCTTTATCTCTGCTCAAAAAACTGGTGGTAATAACCTCATCTCATAGAAACAGTTAATCTAAAAGATGCTAATTAATTCTTAATTAGCTATGACGACAACGTTAAGAACAATACCTATTCTACTAAATGAAAATTTGCAACTGATAAACCATATGACCCCAGATATAGTTACAAGAAATTCGTCTGAAATTATTATGTAGTCACACAACTAGTAATTCCAGCAGGCTTAGCATGATGCTTTGTATTTCGACACTATCGTAGAATAAAATCGCTTGTCTAAAACTGTCAACTGTCTACACGGAAACGTCATTTTTGTCTACTCTTCCGTCGACAGGGCTTCTGTACGGTTCTCATGTTAAGCCTGTTGTAGTTCGCTGCTTTGTAACAAAAATCCCCAACCCAAACAAAAACTAAAAAGCAAAAAAAAAAGGAGTTTTAAGTTGTGGGTAATATTTTGATCAAGGCATTGTTAAGTCGGGGGACGGTCAGTGAAAACGCCAAACAGAGGTGGCCTAGCATTTTCATTAGCCGTCCCCCGACTCGACAATGCCTTGATCAAAATATTACCCATAACTTAAAAGGACAATTTTTTTTTTTTGCTTTTTAGAGTTTCTGTTTGGGTCGGGGGTTTTTAAAATTTCTAATTTAACTTTTATTTCCTGCTTTTTAAACTCAATGTCTCGCTTAAATTTGCGCAGCGTTGCGTATGTTTCCCACAGTTAAGTTTGTTACTAATTTATCCTCAGTCCTCGTTCTGATCACCTATTCATTGAGACCTTTTTAATGAGCCCAAACACACGATACTTCTGCTGTTTGTTGGTGAGTTACTTGGGTATCCTGGAATTTCCAAGTGATGCTCCAGCATCAGTTCAAGGTTACTTTTTTCGTCTAATATCATTGAAGTAATAGAATACCAAATTTCGACTTGAACAGACCCGTGGAAGATGCTCAAATACCTTCATTAACCAGAAAAGAGCTGATAATCTTCAAACGGCTGAACCGATTTTGATGAAACATCGTCTAAGAACACTCCCGACTAATTCACCTTTCAAACAAAAAAAACAAAATCAAAATCGGTTCATCCGTTCGGGAGCTATGATGCCACAGACAGACACAGACACGTCAAACTTATAACACCCCGTCGTTTTTGCGTCAGGGGTTAGGGGTTATAAACATTTATCATCTGCCTAGCGGCTTCCAGTATTACCAGATGTAGCTGGCACCCACCAGTATTATACATGGAACCACTGCCTATCTGACCTCCACAATTCTATAACAGGTTAATACGATTACCTCCGGGTAAGAATGGTTGTCAGACTGTCGTGCTTGTGTCGACCCGTAACGACTGTCAAAGATCTAACAATGACAGCCATCAGCCAACGGCTAGAGGCCGGGATATTTTTGCGCACTGGAACTTCAACATACTGCTTAGCGCTGAAGGTCGAAAATCGAACTGTGTATTTTGTCGATGCTCTTTGTTGGATTCTCAATAGAATCCAACAGAGTGTAACGTCAAGAGTTGAAAATCCAGTACAGGAATGAATCCCGCCGCGATTCTTTTAAGTTTGTTTGTGAACATTGATTTAAGGGGTACCTACCTAGTATATTTCTCTTCTGCTTATTTAAGGTTCTAAATAAGGTGTAAAAATAAAACAGAGTGATAAAAAACAAACATTTTATTACCATTACCTACTACTAAAAAATAAATAGATGACGAATAAAGTACAGTCACAGATCTTTAAGGATTTATTATAGTCCTGTCAGTCCTAATAAATAGAATAATAATTTATCTACTGTTACAAATATTACAATGCTTTTAGAAAACATGGCTTTAGCATATACATTATACTGTTTTATTACAAAACATGATCTAACTGTAGTTCTAGCCTAAAGCTAGTTTTTGCATTCCCAACTTTATTTGGATTGGGGTACCTACAGTTCATAATACAGAAATGACAACTCGCTACTAAGTTGTAGTTTTGTAAAAGGAACCATATTTCGATTTCTGTTACGTTTTTATTTCACAAACAGGCTCGATGATAAAACCATAAGTAAAGAAAAATCTTGTTTTGTAATTAAATAAGACTGCAAAACAATTTTTCAAGGAAAGCCAAAAGAAAAATGGCTTACATTTCAAATAGTGTACTAATCAATAGAAGAAAGTGATAAATGGCATCTTTGGCAAATAAATTACAAGCTACGGTCAGGACAGCTAAGTTAAGTACAGTGACTGAAAACTTAATTAAATAAAATGCATTCCTCATGATCATTCATACAATATCACAATCTAACCAAATACTATTTTGTTACTGGCTAACAATATTTTCAAATTTAAAGCATTCTTTAATTCTCCCTTTTTAATTTTCTTGATTTTACTCATCTATATATTATACAAAATCCTATGTAAATCATCCACTTTTTTAATTACAGAATTATGTAGAACCTCCTTTAAACCATTATTTTCTCTCAGGTTGGCAGAAGAGCATAACTCATATTGTGGTATCATTATTAGTTAGCAAGGTCGGTACTGGGTTGACCAAAGTACAGCAGATGATTACGTTCCTACTCAATCTATAATATGTAACATAGACATGATAAAATTGCCTGTGTGTTGTGTGGATCTGGCTTCCAGCATTGTACCATCGACAATGGCATCTTTACTTCCCATGACTAAAATATGAATATAAATGAAATATTTCTCAATTACTAAAATCTTGTACAAATAGTTGAATTTCCTACTTTTGTATCGCTTTGATATAGGATGGCGACAACAGATGTTAAGTTATTGAGATTTATTTAAGTACCTCATGTATAAAGTTGCTCTTAGATAGTAAAGATGCCACAGTTGATCGTAACAGGGGTAGGCGGCTGAAATTAATCCAAACCACTGGTTGATAGTCACTACTAATCATCATGGTTCTGCCCTTTACCTATTTTGCAGGATAAGATATACTCAATAAATGAATAATTTAAATAGAACTAGGTAAAGAAATCTTAGTAAGATACACCGTCCCATCCAATCTCAAGGCGCAGTGATTAGATGTTGAAACCCATCTTCCTCATGCAAGCTTTGTGTTCTTCAATCAGGGGGCCACAGTTCTCTTCGCCATTTTCAATTATGCTGGAATTTAAAAAAGAAAAATGATCATTTTTATAATGTCAAAAGTTTTAAGTATGGATGTGGATGCCTATGAGATAGGAAACGTTTCTTAGCACTGTACTAAAAGAAACGTTTCTGAATGCTGACTTGGGTCTATTAGTTCTAACAGCTCCTCATACATATACAAAGAGCCGTATCGTATGTCTGAAGGAGAACGACAATGACAGCGACTGATTTGACTGATACGTAAGATTTTTCTCTGTGATCTTAGAATAGAACTAATAGAAAGAACTAGTTCACTGACCGAAATGAACTAGTACGGAGCGATCTTAAAAATGACCAAGCAGGCACAAGACTACTATGAGGGTAGGGGAGGATAGAGAAGCAATATATTATTATGGTCGGTGAAATTAGATTTATGGTCATATGGCTAGAATAATTTTATTGTGACTTCTGAGATGTCAACTATTAGAGAAATGTGAAAGAAATAGACGTGTTGTGCCTGTGCCGGCCCCAAATAAATTTGTACAAAAGCAGAGTAATGAAGATAATTATTTCAACTTTTAGCAAGTTGAAACATGGGCTTTAAATGGTCATGAACAATAGTGTAATGATGAAACATCTAGTATTGTTATACAATTTGACCATAAGGAAAGTCAATATCATTTTCCCTATGACCGATACAAAAACTATACACCATGAGAAATTTAAATTTAGTAAGTAAAGAAGTTTAAAATTTAAAAAAAAATGGTATTTTGTTTTCCAATTCATTCAATTATTCTTTATCAAATAGTTTGATAATTAGGGGACTTGATGCGGTGCTAACCATTTCATAACAAGTCAGATAATACATGATTGAAGCGATTTAAATCAAAAGATGTAAGCACGTATTGCTACTGAAAATAACGATTATTAGAGGTACGCCAAGTTGACAAATTTCTGGCGTAACGTTCAAAATATCATCCTACACAATCTAATGCTATTTATCTAGAAAGATCCGCTGTTGCGTAATAAAAAATATTTTGTTCATAACCTTACCATGCGTCTCGCACTCGCTTAGTTTCCGGGCAAGCACAGCATGGCTTTAGCTTCGGTTTCTCCGCGTTCGCCGGTGCAGGCGGCTCCGCTACTTTCACATCCACAGCTTTAGCACTTGCATTACCCATTTTATTGTAAAATAACGAAAATGTTTCTGATGCAATTGTCGCACGGTTGCACGCGCGACCTTCAATCGATGACAGCAGATGTCAAAATATTCGAAGTGATTCGATCGAAGGTCGTTCTTGTCAAAAATGTTTCCGGCAACCGGTGCGTTTACGAATAGAGTTTCAGTATTTGTTAGTCTATATAAAGTTGTAGTCGTGCATTAATTAAATTAATTAATTAAATCAGATTTTAATTATTATTTTTTTTATTTATTGGTGTAGGTTCTGGAATTGACGTTTTCTTTTCCGACTAAAATTTCTGCCATGCATTTATTGTGGCCTCATTCGTAAACCAAATTGCGAACATTGACGTTTAGTTTTGGGTAAGCAGAATTCAAGGGGAGCATGATTGGCTCCATCACCCCTTGGGCCTAGTGTACCACTACCAACAGGTTTATTGTATTGTATCGACTTCTACTACGTGATCGTAGTATTTAGGTACAAAGGTAATTGCGGAATTTACAGGAAACGCAAATTAAAAACTGTTTTTAGCGACAAACTTTAATCTGACAAGCAAAACTTTAAATAATTGTGCAAAAAAATCCTTACTTCTTGGAATAAAATCTAAATATAAAAAAACAAAACTGAACAACCTGACACCGATATAGGTAACTAAAACTAAATCTTACGAGTTAAACACATACGTATACAATTAATTAAATCTCATAATCATACTTTAAAACAAACTGACCAAATCACAAGTTCATGATTAAAACAATAAAGTACATTTTATGATCTAAAAAAAGTACCATAGAGTAAACGGAATGATACATAACTCCTTGGTGGAAAGATCATACAATTTTTTTAAATGGTACATTGTATTTGTTTAGAGTTCGCAATGGTTATGTATCAAAACGTTACCATACTATGTAAAACTATATTAAAAAATCTAAAACAAAAAGCATTCACATTAAATTAGAATGTTAATATGGTTAAAATCAAAAATGCAGTAAAAAAACCTTAAATTCATAATCACAAACACATAATGATTAAGTGATAAATTTTAAAATGTTAACTGATTAAAATGCAGCAGGGTGAATCGCGTTGATATAATACTTGCTAAAATAGTCACCTTGATCATTGATCGCTGAATGGTTCACAAATTAGTCGTACCTATTTACTTAAAATCAAGTCAATTGTAGCTGTCCAAATTGTTTTTGCCGATCGTGCGGAAAATGAACGATTAAAAATCGATTTTTATATCCAAACTGAAAAATATCAATTCGAATGGCCAGTCTCACTGACCTAACATTCGTCTGTATTGTGGATGTAGAAAAAATAAGAAATCAGAAGTGAGATTTTTCAATTCGGACCCCTATCAGCGTCCTTGAAAATCATATTTCACAAAATATGGAATTAGAAGGAACGCCCGCATGATTCCAAATACATTTTCCTAAGCACTAATTAATCAAATGTTAAAAGCTGAATATGATAATCAAAATAGTCTGAATATACTGTACTTAAAACTATGTAAACGATGGTTAAAAAATAAAACATGCTCTCCTTATGATTAAACATTCTATAAAAGTAACTTATCAACTATAATTCTACGGCGCCTGGCCCGTTTACTTCAACAATTGTCTATGGAGATCTAATCGTCGTATGCTTTTAGCTATCGTAAAAAACCTTTATAAAAAAAAAAAACTTACAAAACTAAATTTGATAAAAATCTCAAAAAATCAACGAGACATAGAAACAAACTCATTGCAATCAATTCTAGAACTAAGGTAGTTCTAATATCATATAATTTCAAGAACTCTTAAGAATTTTTGTAGTTCTTCTAAGTGCATCAGTCTTAAATATGTTTAAGTAGTCTACCTTTAGTAAATTGCATTGAGATTCTCAAATTTCCAGCCTTCTAATGAGGTATAGACTGAAGAATTACTTACCTACTTGTAATATTTTAGTACTTTAATTAATATTTTGTACTCTTTCAGAATCAGTCTCTAGAGTTTCCATCTTCAGTCTTTCAAAACTACGTATATTTATATGTGTATTTATTATCATTGTAGGCATTATCGTATAAAATAACTCATTATTAAGTTTTGCTTATCTCACAATTAATACATTTCTTGAGCATAAAGCAATAGCATAAAAACTTCTACAATATTTCTAAAAATCAAAAACGTTCATTTTGTATGCTGTCATTAATCCATTACTTTAAAAAAAAAATGTTTTAATAATACATGCGATTCGAAATATGCCATAATTCTGCTTCATAATGTAACATATTATACGTAGCTTTTTTATATTGAAGTGTAGTTTGTCTACCATTTGTCTTGAGTGAGGGTCGCGAACTGTGAAGGCGATCCGACCATCTTGCGTTCAGCACCGCCTGAAGAGACGGGGAAGTTTCCCTTGGTGACTTTGAGATCTGGAAACATCACGCGGGGTTTGTTAAAATGATTGGAAGGTACTTTTTGTGATGGTGTAATTGTATCTACAAGTTGAGAAATAATATCATGGCTTTACAGGCGCGGTCGCAGCCAAAGACTTGGGGGGGGGGGGGGGGGTCACAGACAAAGACTACCACCTACTTATTAATAAGAAAATTTATTATATTTTCGAAAAATTACTATTTTAAGCTTAACGTTTTCGGCTTTGGGGGGTCACCCCTAGGACCGCGCCTGTGGCTTTATTTCCCGATGGGTTGGGCGAATTTCACACTACCCCACGCCACGCTGGTGCGTGGTGGGCTTCTATTCTACGTACAGACGCCAGCACATCAAGCTACCCCAATCTGTCAAATTTCTTTTATAGATTTTCAACTTTATAACATAAACATAAGGTTCATGTTGAATTGGGAAAAATTGACAGTTTGAGGTAGCTTGATGTGCTGGCGTCTGTACAAATTCAATAAAATGCGTTCCCGCGCGGCTTAGCGCCAAATATTTGGCTCCGTTTCCCGCGCCCCCGTCGCGTGGCGCGTTGTACTGTGAGATCCGCCGAGATGGGGGGTCGTTTAGTTCACCGACATTCACTAGTTATGATAAAGATTTGAAATATACTTTATTGGTAATGTTGATCAAAAACATCTCACAGAGATCACCAAAACGCCTGGCAAATATTTAGTAGTTTTGTCGTATTTATGAGTTTTCGTGAATAGTTCCTGCTTGTCTGGTACACGTTGCTTTTATACCTTTAAAGGCAGTTCATTGCTATTATCTGCTCAGTGCCTTGGGTGCCTATTTATCAACTGAGAGTAGGAAATGACAGATGAACTCCGTCCCTTGCACTAGATAAGTAATCCGATTCCGAAGATCACAATACCAGCACTTACTAATATTTTAAATGTGAAAGTTTGTGAGTATGGATGGATGGATGTTTGTTACGCTTTCACGCAAAAACGGCTGAATGGATTTGAATGAAATTTGGCACACAGATAGTTTATAACCTGGATTAACACATAGGATACTTTTTATCCCGGTGCTACGTTCCCGAGGGATAGTTTAGCAGGATATCGCGCGAACGCGGAAACTGTAAGCATGGATTCAGTAGGTAGTTAGGTACCATCGAGGAAAAAAACATCTATACACCGTCAGGACTATTATTACTTGGCGCTCAGCCGCTATAGTAACGCTTCCTAAGCCTAACCGATGTGGTCATTGTGTGCACGGGATTTTGTTTTCAAATTGGTCAGATGTAAGTTTCCTCGATAGTACATGATTCTGAAATCTCCAGCGTTTTTTTAAATGGTTATTTAAAAAAAATGCTGTGCCATATTTGACCGCGTAGCTATTGCACTTTTTCATGAAAAAGCAGATTTTTATTTTTGATAACCCACGCAAAATTTCCAGACAACCCCTAGGTTAGACTCATGTGTGCTGTAATCTGGGTCAAGTAGATATAGTTACCTGCTATCAATAGCAGCATCTTCCTGCGAGCTCCAAAGGCGGTGACTCCAATCTCAATGAGATCAGCTTCGTTCAGCGATGTAAAGGTAGACATGTCTAGCTCATGTTTCTTGAACAAATCTGGAATGCACAGTATTGTATGTTAAGGTGTTACTTTTCATATTATTGGGTGGCAAATGGTATTTGCCGCCATATGGACTCCATTGTTCTGATAATGGATTATGGAGGTGCATGGGTTCAGCGTTTATTAGGGAAGTATATTATGTTATGACTCTCAGGCCGAAGAGCTTAATCGGTTAAGAGTAAAAATGTCGTGGCAGCATTTTATCGCGCATTGGATTTACAACTGTAGGTGTTGATCGATTGATTGATTGATCGATCATCAATTGACTGATCGATCAATCGATCGACTGATCGATCGACTGATCGGTCGGCGGATCGACGGACTGATCGATCGACTAATCGTACGACCGATCCGTCGACTGATCGATCGACTGATCGGTCGACTGATCCGCCGACTGATCGGTCGACTAACCGGATGACTGATCTATCGATTGATCTATCGATTGATCTATCGATTGATCGATTGACTATCTATCGATTGATCGATCGACTGATCCGTCGACTGATCGATCGACTGATCAGCCGACTGATCGATCGACTGATCGATCGACTGATGGATCGACTGATCGATCGATTGATTGATCGTTGCAAAACCCGGCTAGACGGAAAAAATTGAGACCAAAAGTTATAACGACACTTTTTGCTACATTGTTGTAAGCCGTGCGGCGCGACGTGCGCGTGTTTCTCTGCAGACAGCGACACAGACAATATATATTATATACAGCGTGTAACGGAAGGGGGGTATCAACCCTGAAGGAGGTGAATGTGCTCATGAAACTCAACAACTTTCCCCAAAGAACATAGGTCGAAATATGAAAAAAAAAATTGGCCCTCCCTTACAAAACTGACTACCAGCTGATTGATTTACTATGGGAGGGCCAAATTTTTTTTTCATATTTCGACCTATGTTCTTTGGGGAAAGTTGTTGAGTTTCATGAGCACATTATATACACGTTCGGTCTCGTACAGAGCAACATCAAATTTTTTACTTCGCTGTTTTTTCCGCGATTGTAGTGGCTCAAAGTGTTATTAACACAGTAAAACTGGTGTAGTAATGTGAACGGTTACAAAGTGTGTGCAGTGATGTTTGTTTGATTTAAATCGGTCCACAAACACCTGAGATTTAAGCAAAAACGTAACTAAAAAATTCCAATAACGGCTGTATCCCTGACCTAGGGCAACCCGCAGATCGCTCGCTTAGTGTTCGCTGTGACAAAGTGACTCACATATCAGTCATACATTTAAACACACCTACCTACTTAGTGTGTTTACTAATTATCAAATCTGTATATTCTTTACCAAAACAATAGCCGATAAGCAGGATGCAGTGTGTGGCATGTAGCAAGATCATAGATCGCGGAGAGTTATTGGTTTGCTCGTCATGTCGTGGTTTTTATGATTATAAATGCCTAAATATGACTAAAGATTACTATACAAGTCATCAAAACGAACTTAAACGGAACTGGATTTGCCCAACGTGTAGCAACATAGCCCGTTACAAACACGACAACACGCCGGTGCGAAACCAATTTGATATTCTTCGTGAAGATGCTAACATGTCTTGCGAAGATTTATTGGATATTCCCGATAGCGACTCAAAAGTGTCTCCGCGGAAGTCTTCGCTTCAAAATACTACTGGAACGCTAATTAATCTTCCAGAAACTCCTTGTTCTATCTCATACGAGCAGTTTGGCCAACTTCTTGATTCCAAACTTGAAAGTATCAGAGCTGCCCTAACTGCAGACATCAAGAAGGAAATAGCATCCGCGATCGACAGCTTGAGAGATGATTTTACACGCACTACAGATTTTTTAGCGGCTGAACAAAAAGATCTTAATCATAATTTAGCTTCGGTTAAGAATACCATCCAGTCGCTTGAGTCTGAGAACATTCAACTCCGCTCAGACATGACTGAACTCACGCGTCGAATGCAAGCTATGGAAAAATTATCGCGAAGCCGGAATATTGAAATCCATTGCGTTCCGGAAAAGAAAAATGAAAACCTAATTGCGATTTTCAAGAATCTTTGCAACGAAATTAAAGTGTCAATTCCCGATACAGACTTACAAGCAATTCGTCGTATAGCGAAATTAAACAGTGAATCCGCCCGTCCAAGAAACATACTGGCAACATTACCATCAGAAAGGCAACGTGATTTGCTTCTCTCAGCCCTTACGCAATATAATAAAGGGAAAAACGGCGAAGTCTTGAACTCGTCGCACCTGGGCGTTCCTGGAGAGAAACGCACTATTTACTTGGCGGAACATCTTTCACCCGAATGCAAGAAACTGCACGCCGCGACGAAACTGGCAGCTAAGGAACACTCATATAAATTTGTATGGGTAAAATACGGCCGCATTTATGTTAGGAAAATTGAGCAAGAGCAGGCTATACTTATAAAAGACGCTAGTTGCTTGGCTAAACTTGCCTAATTTAAACTCACACGATTGTTATTTACTTGGATCTATTTACTGTACCTTTTTATGTTAATTTATTATCAGAATGTGAATAGAATAAGATCAAAATTGCGGGATTTATATGCTAACTCTCTAAATTGTAATTATGATATTATTTGTTTAACGGAGACGAATCTTAATTCTGGTATTTTTGATAACGAACTATTTGACCAACGGTATAACGTGTTTCGAAGAGACCGCGAAAGTTCATGTGTAATGAAAGTTGACGGAGGTGGTGTCTTAATAGCTATTAAAAAACATTACAAAGTGATAAGACATTCCTCATGGGACAGCAGAGTGGAAGACATTTGGGTAAGTATTTTGCCTAACAACTCGCATGAGTCTCAGTGCAACCTTTGTGTATGTTACCTTCCCCCAGATTTACCAAATAGTGACCTTAAAGCTTTTTATACAAGTACACAAAAGATTGTAACGGGTTCTCGTGACGATTGTGTCAATCTAATTATTGGGGATTTTAATGTTCCGGCCTTGTTATGGTCACCCACGCCCTCATGCAGCAAATTGACTAATGCTGTTGCAGCCACAGATTTGAAGTCCTCTCTCTTGCTGGATTTGTTAGCCCTTTGTAATTTGTCACAGTATAATCATATACCTAATAAAAACAATCGATTGTTAGACCTTGTCCTTTTTACTAACGATGGTATCCAAGTAATGTTAAACAATGACCCTCTCTGTCGGGTTGATGATCATCACCCACCTTTAAGCATACATATAAAAGGCAGCATTCCTACTAAACAAATGAAACCTAATAACATCAAACAGTTAAATTTCCACAAGTGTGATTATGCGAAGGTAAAGGAAGATATCGCAGAGGTTGATTGGGCTACCCTATTATCGTCATTTGATATTGACCGGGCGGTGGAAGAGTTTTACTTGGCTCTCAACTCTATAATCAGTAAGCATACTCCCACAACCAAATTAGGTGAGTCTGCACTGCCGTTCTGGTACTCATCAGCTCTTAAAAAATGTCTCATTGAGAAAAATAAATATCATAGACGCTTCATAAAATATAAAAATCCCCGTGATTATGACACCTTCTCAATGTTGCGCAGTAGATGCAAGGTTCTTACAAAAGAATGCCACGGTTCCTTTATATCATCCACAGAGGATAATTTATCCAATAATATCAAATCATTTTGGAAGTTCGTCAATAGCAGAAAAAGTACGAATGGCTTACCACAAACTATGAAGTTCGGTGGAGTGGTTTCATCGGACAGCCAAGTTATTAGCGAATTATTTTCGGACTTCTTTAGTTCGGTTTTTGAGGATTCGTCGGGAACTCCCCCTAATAGTGGGGCATGCGCAGGTATTGAATGCAACTCTTCTTTATCGGAGATTTATATTGAGCATCATAATGTTTTGCGTGCATTAAAACAACTAGATCATAATAAATGCGCTGGTCCGGACGGAATACCTTCTCGTTTCCTGGTCAAGTGCGCTGAAGAGCTATCATTGCCACTCTCTTATTTGTTTAATCGGTCGCTGGCACTGGGTAAATTTCCACAATGCTGGAAAAAGGCGCACGTTGTGCCTATTTACAAAGATGGTGACAAGTCAGATTGCGCAAATTATAGACCCATAAGTATGCTATCGGGAATGGCAAAACTTTTCGAGGCATCTTTGTATCAGCATTTTTATTCTCACTTTAAACCGTATCTTTCCCAATCCCAGCATGGATTTGTTCGTAATAAATCAACCCTCACAAACCTGCTTGAGTATAAAAACTATCTGTGTACTGCTTTCGCGAAGGGTGATCAAATAGACTCAGTCTATACAGACTTTCGGAAAGCGTTCGATAAAGTTAACCATGAAGTACTGCTTTTGAAGCTGAAAGCGTACGGTATACATGGTTCACTGTTCCGGTGGATACAGTCTTACTTACAAAACAGAAGCCAACTCGTTTCTGTCAGAGGCTACTTGTCGTTACCGGTTGACGTCACGTCAGGCATTCCTCAGGGATCGCATTTGGGGCCCCTACTTTTCATCATTTTTATTAACGATCTTGTGACCAAATTAGCATGTCCCTGTCTGTTATATGCCGACGATCTGAAGGTATTCACGTCGATTAAAAACGCCTCCGACAGTGAATCCCTTCAGAATGACTTAAATGTAATTTCTAACTGGTGTACCTTGAATCGAATGAAGTTAAACATAAACAAATGCTTTGTCATATCGTTCACGAAAAAACGTATAAAAAGCACCTTTGACTACAAACTCGAGGGTCAATTATTGGAACGAAAGCACGTAGCCAGAGATCTCGGCGTGTTGTTTGATGAACAGCTATCTTTTAGGGATCATTACAATAGCATCACGCTCAGAGCATTGAAACTTCTCGGTTTTATATCTAGGTCTACGAAAGGATTTAAAAAACCTCAAAGCTTTATACTACTTTATAAAAGCCTGGTAAGAAGTATTTTGGAGTACTGTTCGATAATCTGGTCACCGTGTTACGCAGTACACTCTGACAGAATTGAGAGTGTACAAAGAAAATGTGTTAAGTGGGTCTCATACCGGTACGGGTTTTCTAGGACACTTCAAAACTATCCCGAACGCCTCGTTAAGTTCAATTTGAAACCTTTGCATGTTCGTCGCAAACAGCAAGACTTAATTAACCTGCATAAGATCCTACACTCCAAGCTGGACTCTTCGGCTCTGCTGTCTTTCATAAACATCAACACTAGATATAACACCCGAATACCGAAAACTTTTACACTTCTGATCTTTACAAATAACACCTCATATTACAACCCTATCGTTAGAATGTGTAGACTTTATAATGAAATTTCTAAAGACAATAACAGTATTGACATCTTCGATTCTCGTGCCGCTGCTTTCAAAAGACATGTACTCTTTCCTTTTAATATTCCAAACCATAAATACTGTATTCTTTAAATAATGTAACAATTTATGTAATTTACCTGGCGTGTTGGTCTCCTACACATTTCCTGCCTAAGTAGAAGTAAAAGTGTGTCGGAGGTCAGACGTACAGATCCTGTAACTATAATTTTGTGAACTAACCTTTTACTGTAGTTTTGCCATCGTTATTATTATTGTTGTTGCTAGTAATGTTGTGCGATTACGCTTTGGGTGATAATCAGGTCGAAACTTAAAATGTTAACTTAGTGAAATAATGTGATTGTTACCTGTTGTAGTTGCCTTGTGAATAAATAAATAAATAAATAAATACATTCACCTCCTTCAGGGTTGATACCCCCCTTCCGTTACACGCTGTATATTATATATATATATTCGTGTGTGTGTATGTATATGTGGAACCTGATTTCCGAAATAAACGATTATTATTATCTCCTTTATTTAAACTTATTATTATCTCCTTTATTTTCGTTAATACATACAAATTATATTTTTAAATATTCGAATATAAAAAATATATATAAAAACATTTAAAAATATAAAAAATAGTAGCCCACCGGTATCGGGAACAGGGTCCAAGCTACCGGTGGTCAGGGCTGCTGAGAGAGGAACCTCCTCACTATACGCGCCGTGTCGAGTAATACTGCTTTCTGGATCAAACCCTTGATCCAGCTGCCTAACGAGAGCCTCCTGAGGTGTTGGTCGAGACTCTTGGCTATAATGCCATTGGCTGTCACGACTATCGGCACAATGACTGCTGTATCTACATCCCACATGTCGACAACCTCGCGTGACAGATCAAGATACTTGATCTGCTTATCTTTTTCAGCTTTCACGAGGTTCTCGTCATGTGGGACTGCTATATCAATAATCATTGTGCGACGCTCTAATCGATCTATCACCACGATGTCCGGCTAATTGGCAACAATAGTCCGGTCAGTGATGATAGATCGATCCCAATACAATGTGATAGTGCCATTTTAAACTTATTATTATTATTATTATATGTACAATTTTTAAAATTTTATTACAATTCCTTCACTAATTAATCGAAAGGAACTTCGTTCCATCCGGGTGTCCCTTGACACCTCTCAAGTTTTATTTTTTTGTTTCATTGATTAAAACTAACATTTTCCGACTGCATTTTGCTAGCTGCTTTTGTTTTGCTTTTGCTATTTTGCTAACATTTTAATTTTTTTTTCTCATATACAGTAAAATACCTTATTATAAACTCACCAATATACTTGTGCAGCCCCACGTCCCTGAGCAGCGCAATGAGCTGCTGGTAGCGGCAGGTGTTGTTGGGGGGCGTCTGCGGCTGCGGCGGGGACGCTGCCGGCTCGGCGATGTTGGGGCGCACCAGCTCGGAGCGGTTCCAGCCTTTTTCCGGCTGAAGAAAGGATAAATAATAAATAGGCTCTATTAACATCCAGTGGAGGATTTACACATTTGCCGCCAGTAGGCTATTACATTTTTGCCGTCCCCACTAACTCTTTTGAATTGTAATATTGAAACGCTATCTCCTTTTTAACGAAAGTATGATCTAGGTAGGTAATGAGATGAAAATACTAACCGATAGTCTACCTCCTTTAAAAAAAAATTGGGGTTTTAATTTCTAACAAAATTTTAATATCTTCATCTTTGGTTGGGAATAAGCAATGCATGGAGATACCTACTTCCCAGGTTAACTAATATTGGTGCAATGGTGGATGGATCTTCTCATTAAATTAAAGCAATTTGTATTAGTTAAAGGTTATAAGGGAGTAGCGCCAAGGTTAACCCGCGAAATGCAAAGAAGTTTTTTTTTTAATTGTACAAAATATTATTGTTTGTTATACAAGACATACTTATTGTTTGTTGAACAAAATATGATTCACAACCCTAACACTTGTGTATTTACAGAATTATAAAGATTAAAATCACCGATTCACCGACCGACCCAACCAATCACCTCTTAGTTCATATATTTCCATTAAATGACTATTTCATTGATGAACTAGTCATTCAGCCAACATACAACCTGACACGGGCATGGAAATTGCAAAAAAACGTCAGTAAAGAATTTCGCGAGCTACTCTGTATTTGAGTAGGAGTCCAGCTAATGATGACGTATTTACCAAATTAGTAAGACATACAGGATAAGTCTGTGCGCAAACTGTTAACATGAATTCAGCATATTTTTCGTCGGTTATACAAAAAAAAAATCTGCTGTTTCATAGAAAAATACAATACCTACGCGGTCAAATTGTATGGAACAGCTGATTTTTTTGTATAACCGACGAAAAATTTCTGTGGCGGGGGGTCTAGAATGATAAGCTGAATTCATGGTTACAGTTTGCGCACTGGTTAAAAACTTATCCTAATTACGGTGTATTAACGTAAAAGGTTTGTAAAACTTACAGTAACTGCATCGTTGCCGTTGTTGTCATTCAAGTTGATGGGCGCGGGCGAGGTGTGGCTGAAGTAGTAACCGGCCCAGCGCGTGTTCGGCACGCGGTATCCACTGCCCACACTCTCGCGCATTGCCTGGTAACCAAGATTTAGATTAGAAGCATGTTGGTCGTCCACCAATTCAGTTCAAGGCTGCTGACTGACGAGTATTTTCGAGAATGGAACCGGTTCGACTACCACTTAGTTGAACCGGCTCCTTGTAGGGTTCTTCATCTTAGCGTGTTGATGGCATTCTGGATTGATTCAGCCCAGAATTTAGCTTCCGTAGAGTTGTCAACATCACCATCGTCTGTCTAGCCTTTTCCCAACCATTTTGGTGTTTTTTGTTGGGTTGGTTGGGCTTCCAGTGTAACGGATGACCAGTATTTTACATGGAGCAACTGCCTATATGACCTCCAAAACCTAGTTATTGGGTACGATAATTATCCCTTGGTAAGACGACTCTTCCCCAAGTTTATTTTGACAACTCAGTTGTTCCTTTCAGTGAGAAAGTTAAAAACTTGGGGATATTTATTGATAAGAACTTCTCTTGGACTGCCCAGCTACAGGAAGTTAGCCGCAAGCTATTTGCATCCGCCGCGTCATTAAAGAGATTGCGTAACTTTCTTCCAATTTCCACCGAGATTGCGCTTGCACAATCGCTTCTTTTACCCATCCTTGACTACGCTGATGCCAGCTATCTTGACCTTACCCAAGAAAAACTCGAAAAACTTGAGCGCATTCAGAATTTTTGCATAAGGTTTGGTGGTGGTCATATTGGCTTGCGCAAATATGATCATGTTTCCGAATTTCGAGTGAAGCTCAAGTGGTTACCAATTCGCCTTCGCCGGAATGCCCACATTCTTTCCCTTTTGTATAATGTGCTTTTCTCCCCTTCCACCCCTCTCTATCTCAAAAATCGTTTTCAGTTTCTTAGTGACTCCCACACTTCTTAAGGTCATCAGATAACTTGAAGCTTAAAATGCCTATGCATTCCACAACTTTCCTCAACCATTCCTTCACTGTCCAGGCCGCTCGGTTATGGAATGCATTGCCAGTTGTAATTAAACGCGCGCAGTCGTTATATGTGTTTCAAAGACTCGTAAAGGATCATTACCTGTCGTTGTTATCTGGTTCTCATACCTAACTATAATTTTCTACGTAAAGTCATCATTTATTTTCTTTCCTTTTATATTTAGTATCTATGTATTTATGTATCTATTATATAGGATATGTATATATCTGTGTATCTATTTTAATATAAGTATTGTATTTTTATTATTTGCGCCAACAACATCCCCATTTTATGTCCAGACCAATCACTGTCCATGCCAAGGTTGCCTGGAAGAGATAGCGATAAGGCCGCCCATTGTATATTTTGTAGTGAACTTTGTTTTTTGTTGTGTATTTTTGTGGTGTACAATAAAGTATATATAAATAAATAAATAAGACTGGTTTCCAGATTTTCATGCTTCTGACGACACGGAACAACTAAAAAATTCACGAATGAAAGCCGGGACGTAGCATAAAGTTGTTTTCGGAACACGGAAGGGTCTCGGTATGTAAAGACCACCTATTCACGGACGGTTTTTCTTTTATTCATTCGTTTTTGAAATCGAGGGTAGTCTCAACACGAGGGTTAAGTATTGCCAGCTAATTTAATTTGACCCTGCACATTTAATGGTAAGTCTGTACAAAACATTATATTGTGTATCTCCCACAGGTATCTCCAGTCAAATCATATCAATTCAAATTAGGCTGAGAACTGGCGCTTTTCGAACGTCAGAATGACATAAGACAGTCCCCCGGCACGACCGCCCTTGACCACTTCCTAGTGCTTTAGCTAGGGAGAAGAAATGGCGCCACAAACTCCCCAGCAGCCAGTCCTTGATATCATCATGTTATGTCATCATGCTGTGCGTAAATTAACTCTACAATTCTTTATTCCGAACACTTCAAGACCTTGATATTGACAGCCACCTGATAGTACCTAAAATGCATTATGCATGCATGTGTGATGTGTAAGTTAAGGTAAATTGTTACCAAGTTGTAACCTTAACACCATTGGTTGACATGGCATGCATTCATTTGATTCATTAGCATACCTTGGAAGTTAAGGACTTTGTAATAAAAAAATAATTTGGAAGGGCCGATGACAAAGCTTTTTTTCCCTAAACTCTTGCCAAAAACGTCGTATGGTAATCTATCTACACATGCCAAAAAACAAGGCTATGTACCTATGTTGAAATGAGGATACTTGAGTTAATTTATTGTGTAAAACGAACTGGGAAAAAAGCCAACGCATGTATAGCTCACCCTATGAATCTATCTTGTACGTCGTTTGTCGAACATGGCGTCTTTCAACTTTAGAAACAATGTTATTTTCAATTGGCTGCGCTGCGATGCCGTAAGTTTTATAGAACTCTAGAACAATCTTACTTTAAAGCAATGAAATAAGACTTAAATTTCAATAACTTTATAGCTTTATGTGAATGTGCTCTTTAATTTTACCAGCTTTCAAACCAGAGGGGTAATTGCGTAATACACTATCAGTAGGAATCGTTTCGCTTTCATTTTGACAGTTCCACAACATTCATGGCGTTGTTTACGTTGCTAAGCAGACAAAATTTTCGAACATACGAAAGAATGGATTAGCAATAACCTCCAAAATTATTCAAATTCTGTTAATAGTATGTTATGCAGTTAGGGTGCAGAACGAAGAGTTTATAGTCTGTTCGCTGAGAGTTGACAAATATTAAGATACGTCTACGAATAGAGACTGTCGGTTCATTATCGCAAACTGTATGGCGGCTGTCGCTATCTTCCGCTTTCGCCGTTTTCGTGGTACGAGGCACGCAGGTGTTGTGAACTGCGGCCCGAACGGTGAGCGGACGCGGCGGCCATAATTGCCTATAAATAATTAGCAGGCCGCAATTTGTAATGAGTCCTACGGCATTCTGCTGTGGGGCAAAGCTGCTGACATTCAAAATATTTTCGTTCTTCAAAAACGAGCTGTTCGTGCAATTTACCAACTAGGTGCTAGTTTCTCTGCGATAATTTTTTAAAGATATTGATCCTCACGGTGGCATCGCAATTCATCTTCGCTAACATCTCATCATCATATATAAGGCAAAAATACACTTATACACTAAAACAGTGATATTCATAATATTAATACTAGAAATAAGGACAAACTACGTGCTCACTTTCACCGGCTTCATAAAGTTCATAACTCATTTGCTGGGCTTGGTATAACCTTTTATAACAAGCTTCCCTCTTCTTTGCTAGATTTACATTTTAATGCGTTTAAAACTAAAGTAAAATCTAATCTTTGTTCTAAGGCTTACTATTCTATCAACGACTACTTAAACGATAAGAATTGTTGGTCGCTATGATTAACTCAAGACAACGTTTGTGTTTTTTTACCAGAATTAGCTTAACTACTGACAGGTCATAAGAGTTACTTCATATCACTGTTTATTTAATTTGACCATTATTTTATTTTTTTTTTAATGAAATTTTCATTTATTGTTGAATATTAATTACTTAACTATTATTGTATAGAATCAAGTTCTTCCAACTTAACAGACAGCTGTGCTGCTGTACAGTTTGTTGCGCCACTTCTTCTCAGCTAAAGCACTAAGAAGTGGTGAAGGGCGGGAGTGCCGGGGGACTGTCTTTATGTCATTTTGACGTTCAAAAAGTGCTGACTCTCAGCCTAGTTTGAATAAATGACTTTTGATTTTGATAAGAAACCCTGACTTTATCAACTCTCGGCGAACAGACTTTAGCTTGGTAACAGAAATTAAAGACCTTTTTTGGACCATTTTCTGTTACCAAGCAAAATTGTGTGTTTATTCTACTAACAAGCAGAACGAACGTGCCTAGTATGCAGCTGCTTACAGGTATGCAAACCTTTACAACAGCATCTTATCAGAAATAGTCGTATGTCGGTAGTACTTTACAGTAGTTTTTCTTTTATAAGGCACTCGTGTAACGTATGTAACGCAGTGTGATAGTCATCTTACCTTGCCAGCTTCCACCTTCATCTTCCTGTACTCGGACAGCGGAGACAGTTTGTTGAGCGTCTCCAGAGTCTTCTTCTCACAGCCCACCGCGCGACGCTCCGATATTGGTAGGTCTGATATTATGCTCGCTAATTCTGGGATACAAAAAGTGACGTTTAATAAATAAGTTATGCGAGCTATGGTGGTGGTTGTGCAGTAGAAGGAGTGAGGGGCAAAGCGCCGCACTCGGAGTCTTCGGGCCTACTCTTAAGTCCGTCAATGAAGATACGGGCCCGTCCCAAAGTAGTTCAAACTTTAGAATGTACGCTAATTTTTGGGCGGGCAAAAACTCATCGAGCAAGGACCTCTGTCAAATCGTGTATTCTTTATTCGGACCCCGACCTAATCTTATGTCTGAAGGAGATACGAAGTGGGTAACGCCCCTAATTTTAGCCGTAACTACCGATTTCATTAGACCCCTTTATCCGAGCAGTCGTAGCGACAGCACGCCTGACGCAGTAGTATTCGAAACACATTTTTTTATCATCGGTAGATAGCTAACCTAACCTACGACAACACAGTACAAACCCTTGACCATCTCCTCAGGGATTGCCCCAGATTCGCCATGGATCGCATGCAGTATGAGGCAATCTCTGAGAGATTTGGCATCACAGCATACGACATAGGGATGCTAACGCGAAACGAGGATGTCTTTGATGCCTACTTCTGTGACAAAAATTTTGAGTCAACTCAAGAGCTTCAACGGCACATAATTAAAATAATTATATAAGTATTTATCAACATAGTATATTATCTTATATCACCATTGCGAAAAGCCCCAACAAAAAGACAGTGTCCGTATCCGTATATATTTCCTCCTGCCCTATCCGAAACAGGAACCTCCCGAAACAGCCGTATCCGGTTAGGACCTATGTCAGGCGGAAGGTGAGGACACCATGCCGCCTCTCAAGCCACTTCTCAAAGAGGGGACTTACCGCCGCAATCGTGGCGTGCCCAATTGCCAAAGAGGCTAAATGCGGAAATATGTAAACAGGGTAACATACCAAAACGAGACTGAGGAAATATTTATGGTAATGGGAATAGCGGAAATTCTATGGCACCGCAAAATAAGTACTAGGTACTAGCTGTCCTATGGAACGAATGGGACATAATTTAAAAAATATAATAGTATCACTTGTCCCATGGGACTAGTGGGACATATTATCCCACTTGTCCCATCATGGGACTGAGTCAATGGGACTAGTGGGACGGACCGAATCGCAGATACTGATGAAAAACAAAACAGAAACATAATAAACTGAAACAAAAACAAACTTTGGTGTTCGTTTTTGATTCAGTTAAGTGGAACAACAAACAAGGGAAAAAAATACCTAACCAAGACACCAAAATGACATAAATCTACGTAGTTACCTTGCTGTGAGCGTTCAGCATCAGTAGAGGTCGCGGGGCTGTGACTGCTGTGGTGCTTGCTGATGGGAGACACCGATGGAGACACCATGTTGCTACCGTCACCGCCACCTACATACACAAAATGATTTACAATATAATTTATTAATTAACCCTTGAAAACTTGAACTTCATTTTCTCGCAGTATACTTACGACAGAAAATACAGCTTTTTAAAGACAAGTATGCGCATCGGGAGTCATCGTGTTTCCGAATCAGCGCAATCTATGGCACTGACAAGGGAAATGCTTCTAAGTTTTGTACTACTAACTACCGCACTTTGTGGTGCACGTATCATTGCGCGTTTGTTTGAAGTTTTTTTTCTGTCGGATTACCTATTCCGGTTCAGACCATCATTTGTCACTCAAAAGGTTTTAAACGCTTCTTGGAATTGCGTAGAGTTATTAAATTTCTCGGTGGTATCGAATACAAAATAGGCGAAATGCTTTCACGGCAGTATCATCGCGCCTTCGTTTTGCCGAAGATAGCCGATGATTCCCGAAGCGCATACTTATGTTTGGAGAGCTGTAGGTACTATTGAATACAAACATAGTTTACCAGAAATGTTCTGTGTGTCGAGCGACACCGAGCTGCCGGTGAAGTTGCTCTGGTATCCACTGCTGGCTTGGGAGCTAGAGTTCAGGATCTGACTCAGCGTTGTCTATTAAAATATTATTACAAGTGTTTATTTTTAAATATCAGTTTAAGTTGTCTTTAAAAAACACGTTCATACACTACGAAAATCGTCCATACTGCTACGACATAAGGGCGCTGATAATATCAACTTGTAAAAGTTCCCACAGACAGGCCCGATGCGACTGTGCGACGTGATTCGGGTAGAACAACTTCCATGAAGTTTTTATAGAAATTTTTCGACTAAAGTCTCGCCTGTCTGCGAAAGCCACTAATGAGTGTTTGACTGCACAATGTAGTACGCTGCTTGGTCATAGACGTAATATATGTTATTAGGAAACATTAATTTGACCCCAGAAGCCAAAACAAAAGCACAATATACATATCACAGAACAAATAAAAGAGGTTCTCTAAAAAGGACCTCTTTTTAACCGACTTCCAAAAGGAGGAGGTTCTCAATTCGTCGGAACCTTTTTTTTTTTTTTTTTTTTTTTTTTTATGTATGTTCCCCGATTACTCGAAGATGGCTGGACCGATTTGGATATATTTTTTTTGTTCGAAAGGGTATACTTCCCAGGTGGTCCCATGATCATCAAGTCAGGATCTGATGATGGGATCCTGGAGAAATAGAGAGAACTCTTCAAATTATATAGGCACACTTGAAGCAATTTGTGTAGTTTTTGGAAGAGTACTTTCTCGGAGTGGTTCCATTTCAATTTGGTGAAGATCTGATGAAGAACTTCGAAGATAGGCAACGGAACTCCTCAATAAATGGCCAGGGATTGCTGAAATCTCATGTCTGTCAATTGTTTACACCAGTTAATAACATAACATCACGCCGGTACGCTGTGAAGGGGTAAGCACATGTGAACCACTAAAAAGTGCAAAATAAAAATCTTTTTTCAAAAAAAATAAACAACCGACTTTCAAAAAAACACTAAAAAGTGAAAAATAACTTTAATTTCGGAAGGCGGTGACAAAAAATTTAAATACATATCCAAAGTCACCGACTTCCGAAATTAAAGTTATTTTTCACTTTTTAGTGTTTTTTTGGAAGTCGGTTGTTTATTTTTTTTGAAAAAAGATTTTTTATCTCACGAATCGACGCGCGCTTTACTTGTGTGTATAAGCGCAGGAGCTCTCGGTACGTGTTATGTGCTGCTGACGCTACTCATCTTAACGCACACATTCACAGCGCGTTTGTACACTTGGTTACCACAAGTAAAGATAAAAATACTATAGGGTAGGGGTAGGTACATTAATCGGTGGTTCATCCCATTGTTGAAATGCTTATTATTTGCATACAATACGTGCAATCGTTTGCTGTTAGATATGGTATAATCCTCTAATGTCGTCAGAAACAGAAATAATGACCGTAGCCGAAGTCGGCATGGAATGTATGTATTATAGTTATGTAGAAGATACTTACGTGTCTGCCTTCAGCCGGCATTTGCTGGAACTGAGGCTGCATTATCATAGGCTGAGGTAGGCCGACCATCTCTGCGCCGTTCGTCATTGCTGCATTGGAACCATGTTAAAAAATATGATATTTATATGCTGTGGTTGTACCATATTACACTTACAGGATAAGTTTTTATCCAGTGCGCATACTGTTACCATGAATTCAGCGTATCATTCTAGACCCCCAGCGCACAGTGGAACGAATGTATGGGAGCGGTTGGACGTAGACATGTCCGAAAAAAAAGAGTAAAATTATGCCAAACTAATGATGCCATCTTATTCGATTACTTAATGCCTTCATAACTTGTGGTGATGAATTTCTTCATAACTCCCATATTTCGGGAGCAATTTGAGAAAATGTGAAATTTTACTATGAAAATGAGTGTATCGAGCTCTCTCCCTCCTGATTCCGGGCTTGTTTCAAGTAGCGGTCTCTAATATCATAATGCTAATACTAAGAGCTATATTTAATACTAAGACACATAGTGCGCCAAATGTGCACTTTCTGGGATAAAGAGTGATGTTTATTTTATAACACAATTTTTTTATTTTTTGTTTATTTTGTTGATTAAAACCGTTTTTCTAAAGGTTTACCTTATTACAATAACATTTCTGAGCAGCCAATTAGAGAAGATATAAGCTAATTAGGATATATAATTAGGGACTTAAGGTTTACATATAAAACTGATGCACTAATGATTACTGATAAGAACATTGCTATTATTTAATTACTAAATGGCTCTTAATACACTAATTTAGCATGCATCATTTACTAATTATCACAATAACTAATTACCTTGCAATATTTAACAAAGGATACCTGGGATACCTGGATTTTATATAAATAGGTCACTATTAGTAACTTTAAAATCAGTGTTGATTTACACCTCGTTGTATCCAAGCTAATCTCGCAATGTATTTTCCAAATTTTAATACAAATCTTGATATTCACGTTGCTTTATGCGCACGCGCACATAAAGATTTACGCGACTTTAACTATTTGTTCAGTGTTTTAAAAGATAACAGTTGTGTTCAGTTATGTGAAAGTGCTGAAACAAGTTTAAAAGACTGGTGTCGTCGATTTTGCTACCGCATTTATGCAAAATGGACACAGTCTGGAAGAAGCACAGATAAGTTTCGGAAGAAACATGAGATTTGGCTACAGGCTGCAATTCAATGGCCGGAATTACAGAATGAAAATATGGAACCTTCTACAGAAAATATAAGTGACGTCATCGAGCCCATAATTTCTCCTGCTAAATCTGATGCTTCAACTTGTACACATCCTAGTCCTCGTAAATCTTTTGAGGACCTTAGTAACCGGCAAAAAAGAAGACGCACTGAAGATAGTCTTTCATGCAGCAGTAGCAGCGCTGAAATTATGTTTTCGGCCGAAAGGGCGCTTCAAAAGGCAGGACAAAGCGATACAGCTTATGTTATGAAATACTTGACGGAGAATCCAGAAGAGGCCTCAAAAATCAAAGCCTTCATTGAAGGTAAATCAATTCAGGTACGGGAAATATCCCCTTTGAAGGCATTGGCTCTTTATGTATCGATGAACTTATCGAAATGGCGCTATAACACTCTTCGGGATTTCAACACTCAAGAAGGAGCTCTTCAATACCCGAGTTACTACATGTTGGTTAAAGAAAAAATTAAGTGCTATCCGGCCAAAGAAGATCTCACAGTTACAGAGAGCTCTGCAAAAATCAAATTACAAGCCTTGATGGATTTAACCTCAAGAAGACTTATTAGGTCGTTAGAAACCCCTGTTGATCCCAATCAACAGCTCGTATTGACCAGCAAATGGGGTTTTGACGGATCATCTAGCCAAAGCATTTATCATCAAAGGACGAGTGAAGATGAGCAAATCGATCTTGCTAGTAATTTTATGATTAGTCTTGTACCACTGCGGCTCGTCTCAAAAGGTGTAACAATTTGGGAAAACGAGCGACCATCTTCCACTTCATTTTGCCGGCCAATATTGTTTAAGTTTATAAAGGAAACCAAAGAAAATGTGCAGAGAGAGATGGCTGAAATCGAAGCAGAGATTGAAGCCTTAACTCCATCCACCATCACTGATGGAATTAGTGTCAAACACCAACTGCTGTTGACAATGATTGATGGTAAAATTCATTCCATTATATCCAATACAGCAGCTTCAGTGTGTGACATATGCAAGGCTTGTCCTAAAGAAATGAATAATTTAGAGTTAATCAAAGATAAACACGCAAACGAGGACATGTATAAATATAGCTTAAGCACCCTTCACGCTTGGATTCGCTCAATGGAATGCTTATTACACATTTCCTACAAATTAGACATAAAATCATGGCAAGTAAGGGGTGATATAGCAAAAAGGCAAGTTGATGACAGGAAGAAAAGAGTTCAAGAGGCTGTAAGAAGAGAAACGGGCTTACTTCTCGATGTTGTGAAACAAGGCAGTGGATCCACCAACAATGGCAACTCGGCAAGGAGATTTTTTGAAAACTACACTAAATCTGCTGAACTGACCGGAATAGATGCTATGCTTTTAAGAAAAATCTGTGTGATCTTGCAGTGTATTTCATCAGGAGAGAAGATCAACGTAACTAAATTCCGAGAGTTCTGCTTTGATACTGCTAAGCTTTACGTGGAGTTATACCCATGGTATTATATGCCTTCTTCACTTCATAAAATTTTAATGCATGGGCCAGACATAGTTCAGAACATGTCAATTGTGCCCATTGGTTTTCTATCCGAAGAGGCATCTGAGGCTAGAAATAAAGATTTTAGAAAATATAGAGAGGGGCATTCTCGAAAGCATAGCAGTATCTCATGCAATGAAGATATTATGCACAATCTTTTACTGTCTTCTGATCCACTTGTTACAAGTATCCGTCCAAAAGGAAATAAGTTTGTAAAAAAATCTTCTTTTAAGGAATTTTATGAGCTTACGGATTCTGAGAAAAGTGATATCGAATTTGTTAACATAAATGATTTAGCGGACATCGATTCTGAATTTGAATTAATTGATGATGATGATGATGACGAAGATAATTAAATGATGTTATTGTTTTAAAATGTGTAACTTAGTAAATTAGAGCTTACATCTTAATTATTTATTGTACTTTTAATGAAACTAGGTAATTTATTATCAACTTACTTAAAAGTCATACTCTCATCAGTTCTTGTGAATATTTTTGTTAATATATATTTCTGTATATATATATAATATATTTATAGACCTCTTAATAAGTCTGTCTGCGGTTTAAAGTAAATACAAATGGGGAAAAAACGTTTTTTTTTTTTAATTTTCATTTCCTTTTATCCCAGAAAGTGCACATTTGGCGCACTATGTGTCTTAGTATTAAATATAGCTCTTAGTAATAGCATTACGATATTAGAGACCGCTACTTGAAACAAGCCCGGAATCAGGAGGGAGAGAGCTCGATACACTCATTTTCATAGTAAAATTTCACATTTTCTCAAATTACTCCCGAAATATGGGAGTTATGAAGAAATTCATCACCACAATTTATGAAGGCATTAAGTAATCGAATAAGATGGCATCATTAGTTTGTCATAATTTTACTCTTATTTTTCGGACATGTCTACGTCCAACCGCTCCCATACATTCGTTCCACTGTGCAGCGCAAACGTTTTTCGTCGGTAATACAAAAAAAAATCGGCTGTTCCATTCATTTTGACCGCGTAGGTATTGCACTTTTCTATGAAACAGCTGTTTTTTTTGTTTAATCGACGAAAAATTTCTGCGCTGCGGGGGTTTAGATATGCTGAATTCATGGTTACAATTTGCGCACTGGATAAAAACTTATCCTGTATGGGGTGTAAGGACTCACCGCACACTGAGAGGGTGCATTCAGCTCCTTGTAAATCATATTCCACCAATTAAAAAAAAGTACCCCATCAGTCTGCGGAGGGCTGTCCCTTATACCCTGTAGATACTGCTACACAATCAAACTCAAACACAAAGCATTCATTTCAATGAAACCAGTTACAAGCACTTTTGAATTGTCAAGGAGTCGATCAATCAGAAACATGAAGATATTTGCCCATTCCAAAGCGTACCTAGTAGGTTCCTATGGAGAAGAACGAGCAAGAAACTCTGTTCCAATATTTACATAGGTATGATATCTGTATAATGTTTAGATTTGAGTAGCAGCCTGATGAAGCAAGACATGGCAAATAAAAATATATTTTTATTAAAATAACAAGTAGCTGGTTTGTTGGTACTCACGGTTCCACGAGCCACCTTGATTCTTGTACATAACCGAATTAGGATTGGGCAGCAAATTGGGGTAATGGAACTGTCCACTCCTGGGCTGAGGAGATGGAACCATCCAGGAGTTAGGGTACACAGGCGGAGTCAAGGCTACCGGAGACAATGGACTCGGGTATCCACCCGGAGTTGGCGGGTTATGCCCATACATTGGCGAGCCAAGGTTGGCGAAAGACGCCAACTCCGAAAGCTGCAAGTTATATGGCGAGCAAGGGGAATTTCCCATGTTGGTGGCATGTGTGGGCGAGAACGGATTGAAGACGCCAAAGTTGGGCATATTGTTGGCTGATAAAGAAGGAATGTTGTAGGATTCGGGGATTTCTGCGGTGATGGAAGGTTCCTTGTCGGCGAGGAGGTCGCGACGGGCATCGTAGATGTCACCTGGGGAGGTGAAGGTTTTTTAGAATCGGATCATAATAATAATTACAGCAAAGAGATTCGACGAACGATGGGTTTACTTCCAAAATATTCTTCTTAGAGCGTCGATGGCAAAAATAACATGAACAAAAATGAATGTAATCGTACAGTAAGGAGTCATAAGTGCACTAGCATCTAAGGGTTAATTCTCTTTGCTTGTCGTTGCCAGACGCGTTGACAGTGATACGTTATCATTGTACGTAACTGTATAGTTACATCTACATTTTATTTTGGCCCAAAATTCAGCAACGCGAATATCGTTCGCTGTGACAGGGCCATGTGGTGCAACATGGAAGAGAGACCTTGTCTGTGAAGAGAAGCCGCATACACCGGAGGTCTGAGCCGGACATGAACCCCCACTTGTGGAGTTTGAGTTTTCCAAAATATTGACTTTTTTGTAGCTAACTAGCCTTTTGTTTGCATAAGGCAAATTGCCACAACATAACCATCCTAGCCTATAGATCAGGAATAGGTAATAAATACTACAGATCGACCCACTTTTGGCCTGCAGCAGCTCTGGACAGAGAGCAAGAAAGGGTTTTTTTTTTTTTCAAGATTTTAATTTTACTACTTTGTCGGCGTGACTAATATGTATATCCATGCCAAATTACAGCTTTCTAGTACTAAGAGTACTTGAGCTAAACTGCGGATAGACTGACTGACGCACATGACGAAACTATAACTATAAAAGCCCCTGCAAACAGGCGTCACGCAACAGCGAAAACGAAAACTTCATGGAAATTGTTCTACAAGGGTCGCCTACGGGCCCCTACACGCTGTTTTATTTTTCTCCTCACCTGCGCAACGCTCGATGCCCTTGACGACGATGGAGGTGATGCCCTGCTTGGGCTTGCGTCGTATGTTGATGTACACGTTGTACTTCTGCATCAGCTTGGTCGCGTGCTCGCTGTCGATGCGACAACCTTCGTCTGACACGTCGAAGATGACGACGAGGGGGAGGCTGCCCTGTTGGGGTGAATTAATGGATATGGTAGGTAATCAATTGCTCTATAAAAAGTTAGAAACAATTCATCAGCCAGCCCAGTAGGGAATTCGGGACTACAGATATTACCCCGGAGCCGAAACGTGAACACTCACGGTACGGCTGGTCCATAAATTCAAGGTCGCTCAGCGTGCTATGGAGCGAGCTATGCTCGGAGTATCTCTGAAAGATAGGATCCAAACTGACGTGTTTCGGCAGAGAACCAAAGTTGTCGACATAGCTCACAGAATTAGCAAGCTGAAGTGGCAATGGGCCGGCCACATTAGCCGTAGAACAGATGACCGTTGGGGTAGACATGTTCTAGAGTGGAGACCGCGAGTCGAGGCTAGGTGGAGCGACGATCTTCGCAGGGTGCCTGGTAACAGCTGGATGAGAGTTGCCGAGAATCGAGCTAAATGGCGTGCAATTGGAGAGGCCTAAGTCCAGCAGTGGACTGCTATAGGCTGATGATGATGATGATAATGATGATATTACCTCGTAACCATTTGAATGTCATTTTTATTTGTTTATTAATTCTCGCCTAGGAGGTTGTCGGCTGCTTACCCGGACTTGCCTGTGGCTACAGCCAGGGCTTAATAACTTAAAACTACACGCTACGGGCAACGCCTATGGGGTAAGGACTACAGCTTAAGGCGTGGCTAAAAGAGGGCAGCAAGGGGCGTGCTGGATCTGAATTTGAAACTAAAGTGCCTTCCCATCATCTAATGGGAGACTTTATAGACGTCATTACTACAATAGCAGACATTTAAAAAATTTGCTGAAACAATCAAGGAACACTTACGACCAACTGCTGCCGAGCCGCATAAACATCTTTGATATTCCCAGTAATAGTGACGCAAGACTTCTTGATGACGGGTATGTTAGGGTCGTCAGCATCGGGGAACATTATCTGTGTGTTGGTGCCCTTCATGATGATCTTCAGCTGTTCAGCTCCTCGCCCCACAACCACGCTGTGGTGCATCGGAGATATCTCGAGGGACATCTGCACTTGGGTTTGACTCTGAAAGGGATTTGTGATGTTAGTTTTTATTTTTTACGGTACCTAAAAAGGCATATGCCTACTGAAATATTGAGAAATCTATATTCTCAATTTTCTTACGATTTTTTCAAATTGCAGGCCAGCGTCAAGGTTTATGTCAATTAAAACTTTTTCCAAAAAAAAACAACCGACTTCCGAAAAAACACAAAAAAGTGAAAAATAACTTTAATTTCGGAAGGCGGTGACTTTGGATATGTATTTAAATTTTTTGGCCCCGCCTTCCGAAATTAAAGTTATTTTTCACTTTTTTGTGTTTTTTCGGAAGTCGGTTGTTTTTTTTTGGAAAAAGTTTTTATTTTTCAGTCTTTAGTTATAGTACCTACCCCCCTAATTCGAAATTTCATCATCCTTGGGGTCAAAACTATGCATATTTATGCGATAGCAGCAATTGCGGTTGCTTTACTGTTATTTTTTTTGAAGAGTTCCGTCGTCTGTCTCCGAAACGCATCATCAGATCTATATGAAAATGAGACCACAAGGGAAGCACGAGCTTTCAAATAAAAAAAAAATCATCAAAATCGGTTCACCCAGTCGAAAGTTATGAGGTAACAAACATTAAAAAAAAACATACAGTCGAATTGAGACCCTCCTCCTTTTTTTGAAAATATAATTCGCAACTGTAACAAATGTGGCTTTACAGAAATATAATCATTAAAATTATTAATAGGTACAACCGTCCAAGTTCGTTCGCGGTCTACCCTGGAATTTCCGCCTCATTCATTTCCTTCGATGCCACGTGATTTGATGCTCTTAGTAAATTTCAGGCACTATCAAACTAGAATATTCGTAGAATTATAAAATCTGTAATTCTGCTGATAGGAACTCCATTTCCAGCTGTAGAGACCTGAAAGTGGGTCATATTATGAGCAAAGGCCCGCAACATTATACTTACTGATATTTGTTTGTAGTGGTTGTGAATTATAATAAATAGGACACAATCTACAGCGGTGAGACGATGAAGCTGGACGAGCCCCAGTGAGTGAAATTATTCATTCAACTGTCTTGGAAGGTTCAAAGAAACTAAATGAACCAGAATATTCTAGCATTTTACATTATACAAGGTATAATTTTAATCACAGTTAACCTCATAAGGGGTCATTGTACTCATCAATATGAGCAACTTTTACTACGGGCCCAAACCTGAAATCGCGAAAATAAAATCAGCTGTTCCTTACATTTTGACGAACAGCTGATTATATTTTCAAGTATTAGAATCTAAGAAGTTTGTACAGATATTATATTTTTATCGTATTAATAAAAAGTCATCAGAATAGAACATTAGAAGTCTACGAAACTCTAGGGACTATCAGTACTCACAGCCAGCGGGCCGCACATGTAGTTCATGAGCAGGTTGGTGGCCTCCATGGTGGCCTGCACCTCCCACTGCACGCCCTTCACCACCAGCAGGTTGGCGTGCAGCTTGGGGCGGTTGCGGAGCATCACCTGGGGCACGGGACGTAGTCAGAACACAATTAACATTATCACTTGCACTTGTGATAAAAAAAAATAGAAATAGTTTATTTTTAGGAACTATAATTGTATGGGAAATTTACTTTGTACTTAAATGTACTCTTTTTGTATACGTTTTTATTAAATAAATTATTAAATAAATTACTAAATAACTTATCCGTGGGTATTCCATGGGTTTGCCGCGGCAGCGGCCGGTGAGTGCCAGAAACATATTTTTGATTGTAAAACCAGAAACAACAACCAGAATCTTAATATTAATATTTTTATTACCAGTTTAGAATTTGTCCCAAGTGAAAAAAAACATCCTTGTAATAAAACGTCGTCGTTGACTGAATAGAAATAGTAAATTGAAAACTAACGGTACTAAATACGTTATACCAACTTAAATATTTGACTACTTACATTAAAATTGGTAAAAGTACTAGTTGGTAAGCAAGTTATTGTTTAAACGTTCACTTGCCAAACATTAGGTTTGCGTTACAATTATTTGTGAAGAGTTCATTCGCTATGTAATCATTTGGCAAATTAAATTATGCAGGAAATTGTTTTGGAAGTGATAATTTGTCAATTATTTTTTTGATTAAACAAGGGTAACTCGTTTTTTCGATGCACTGAGAATGTTGGGATACACTCTGTTGGATCCTCAATATCAATACCATAGTAATTAAATCATAATTGTTATGTGGGTACTACCTGAACGTTGTACTGGTCCTGAATATTTTGCACGTACGGTGAAGTGATGTCTGGCAGCGGCTGTGAGCTTGGGACTATCGGCAGCTCGAAGCAGAACACCAACGGAGTCAGGGCCTACAGATCATTACATTTTAAGAGTAAATGAATACAAGTCAATACTTGTACAGACGCCAGCAAATCAAGCTACCCCAATCTGTCAAATTTTCCCAATTGAACATGAACCTTAAGCTTATGGTATAAAGATGAAAATCTATCAAACAAATTTATCAAATACATCGGTATGTGATGATTCTGAAGAAGGACTTTCAGTCAAAGTAATTTATTTGCCAGAACGCAGTACATAGGATATTCCTACATTAACTGATTTACATTTGTTTATCAGGTACTAAGTACTTATTAGTTATAAGATTTCAACAGTCAATATTAATGAAATTAGACGGTTTAAAATTAATTGGAATCATTAAATTTTATTGTCACTCTTAATATGAGTCAATCAAAATCAAAATCAAAAGTCATTTATTCAAACTAGGCTGAGAGTCAGCTCTTTTTGAACGTCAAAATTACATAAGACAGTCCCCCAAAACGCCCACCCTTCACCACTTCCTAATGCTTTAGCTGGGAAGAAGAAGTGGCGCAACAAACTTCCCAGCAGCACAGCTGTCTGTTAAGTTAGAAAAACTTGATTCTATACAATAGTAGGTAATTAACATTACGAAAAAAAAAAAGATTAAATTTGCCATATGTCAGCTAGCACAGGCTTATAATATGCCAACAAAACATTGAAAACATAGTACAGGCAAATAAAAAAAAAACCTATACATGAACTAATATAATTATATAACCTGTCAGTAGTCAAGCTAATACTGGTAAAAGAACATGAACATTGTCTTGAGTTAATCACAGCGACCAACAATTATTATCGTTTAAGTAGTCGTTGACAGAATAGTAAGCCTTTGAACAGAGGGTGGAAGTCTTAGTCGATTACTCTGAATGAACATAAATATGTAATAATGGATGGCGTCCGTGATATGTGAACATATACCTCTGGTTTTAACGCCAACAATATCAACAATATTCGTGGCAGAAAATAATAATGTCACCAGACTATAGCGAAAATGAATTCTCAAATTGCAGTAGCAATTTCGTCGGAATGCGTCTAGACTGTTTGCACTTATCATAATTTTTGCAGGCACTTGAAATAATATGTAAATAACGGGTGTAACTCAGATATTGGATTTTGTGCCTTAAAGTCAGAATAGTGCCAAAAAAAGTTCATGGTGTCCTCCAGATATTTAGTACACCTCAGGTTTAAGAACGTTATTATTACTCATTAAGAATTAACAATAATTTACTTACTGAGAAACTAAATTTACATAAAATGTTGTGAGCGTACAATAACTACGTAAAAATTAAAATAGGAAGGTAGGTAGTGATAAAAAAGTAAATATCAACAAATCACTAACCGAGTAAACACGGATCTAAAGTAAAAGTAGATGTACTACTAGGTGTGGCATACATGGCAACGTACTAACTGATGTTTTATTTTCCTTCGCATTTAATCCATATACAGGGTGAAGGGGAACGCTTCCGAAGCCAGAACGTAGGTTATATACAACCTAAATGCGAACGTATACCAATAACCTTTCTCCCTAAATTGGTTATCTATTTTGCATCAATTAAAAACGTTTGACGCTTCTGTAATGTTTCTACTTATGTATTTTAATTTGGCGGCGCTTTACAAAGGATGCCTAAACCTAAAGTCCTCCTGGACTCGGGGTCGAGCGCGGTTAATCGTGAGCCTATCAGCTGATTTTTATTTTACATTGTTTACTAGAGTTGTAAAAAAATGTTTTTAAATGTGTTTCATCTCAAATAATGGTTCATTTAACTGTTCTCGCAGCATAGTGTACAAAACATGTACGCAAAAATAATAGGTAAAAATAAAAATATAAAAATGATTTTTATATACTGTATCGAGAATCACTAGCCCTATCACTTGTCTTCGTTTTCGGAAGCGTTTCCCTTACACCCTGTATGTGATTTATTTGTGTCTAAACTGAACAACTCAACTTTTTAAAATCCCACACTGTTTAACGCCAAGAGTTGAAAATTGAACACTGTGTTTTTTCGACGCGCTGAGACTCACTCCAGCTGCACTTTGTTGGGTTCTCAATACGGACACAGACAGTTGAAAATCAAGAGCGTGAAAAAATAAGAAAGCAGTCACTTACTCTAACCCGTGCCCTGGCCCGCTCCACCCGCTCCATGTCTCCTGCGATGGATACCTGGTTGCTCTTCTCCACAGTACTGGTGCGGTTCGAATCCGGGAAGTGAATGTGGCATCCAGTCTCCTCCATCACGCGCTTTATTGTAAGCCCACCCTGGGTGACAAAGACAATGCGGTGTTAAAACTAACTCTGTGCTTCTTTTTCGAAAACTAGGTAATTATAAGCACCGCTAAAGCAGAACCGCCTAAGCTGAGTACATATAATGTGGACGTGCGCACAGTGGGCCCGTAGTGCGCTCGCGAACACATTAAAATGTATGGAAAATGTTGCATTGCATGCATGTCACCTTACATGATGTGTTGCAAATAATGTATACCGGGCTTTTAGTCAAGCAGTGGTAAAATTATAGCTTACTAGCTTTTGCCAGCGGCTTCGATCGCGTGAAGGTCGGAAATGATCCCACGGGAACGAATTACCAGGATAAAAAGTATCCTATATGTTCATCCAGATTATAAACTATGTGTGCCAAACATCCGTTCGAAAATCCGAAATCCGTTCAGCCGTTTCCGCTTGATTGAGTCACAAACATCCAAACACCTAAGTATCCATACATACAAACTTTCATATCTATATCATTACATAGTATAAAACAAAGTCGCTTTCTCTGTCCCTATATCCCTATGTATGCTTAAATCTTTAAAACTACGCAACGGATTTTGATGCGGGTTTTTTTAATAGATAGAGTGATTCAAGAGGAAGGTTTATATGTATAATACACCGACCTCCACGCGGGCGAAGCCGCTGGCAAAAGCTAGTAATCTATATATGTAAAAATGAATCCCTATGTCCCTTGGTCACGGCATCACACATGAACGGCTGGACCAATTTTGACAATTCTTTTTTGTTGTGTTTGTTGTTGTCAGAAGGTTCTTATGAAAGAAAAAAAATAAGAAAGTTGCGCATTCATTATACCAATGCGAATTCAATATTCACAGATAAGACAGGACAAAGTCTGGCGAGTCAGCTAGTTTATAATATTAGTAGGATGGTAGTACCAGCATGGTGGAATGGGCGCCACCCTACCCTTGATTCCCCAAAGCCTGATATACAGGTAAATCTGACGCTCGTGGTGTACCTAACTGCTACGATTGGTCAAAATTGACCGACATAAGATTATTATTTGTCATGGAGTTAGACAGATTAAAAATTCCAAAGGGTTTTTCGATGACTGATGTCCGTCACTATTAATGTAATAATTATGACCAGCATGTCGATTCTGTAACCATCTCACCGCGTGAAGTGAGCGTGGAGCGAACTGTCAGTGTCATGTCACTGATGCTAGGGATTAGGTGAAATGACACCTTTTTTTTTGTCCGGCTCCTAAGGGTCATGCATTGAGAGCATGATTTTACTTACCCTTTCTAAAGAATTGGGCTATCAAATGCAAAAAGATTTTTTCAAATCCGACCGATAGTTACAGAGACTAGCGCGATCAAACAAACAAATACACTCTTCAGCTTTATTATTAGGATAAATGTTCCTCTTCGTACCTGAAAAGATTTGCCAGTCTGCAAGGCACAAACTCCAGCGCAACAAGCTATACCAAACTGTAAAATTTTCCCAATTGAACATGAACCATATTCCTTTGTGATAAAGTTGAAAAACTATTTTAAAAAAATTGACAGATTGGGGTAGTTTGATGTGCTGGCGTCTTTGTCAACGGTCTAATGGCTTTCATTTCGACAATTCAACAAAATACATTGCGTTATTTACGTTGTTGTTGAGCAGACAAAATTTTCGAACATACGAAGCAATGGATTACCAATATCCTGCAAAATTATTCAGACTGAAATCCATAGCGTATTATGCAGTTAGGGCAGGGTGCTGATGTACTTAGTTAATTACATTTTAAAGCATCCCCTCATGGTTGCATTTTTAGTACACCCATATTAATAAAAAGATTCAAGTATCGTGACTATTTTTAAACATTTTATGTGTACTCAATGTGTGTATTTTATTAGCTAAAGATCCTTATAGCGGATAATTAGCGGACGTGTTTCAAAGATAATCGTAATTACTCGATGGATACCCGTATTTTCCATAAAGAATCAAGGTGGATACTGCCGCATGGAAAAGTAATTTGCTATCCCATACATGTGTTTAATTTTATTATTGTTGTGTTTCTGAGTTAACTACTTAAAGCAAAGAGTACCTACACCATGAAAAGATCTTATCTGCCGTAAGTTACTTTTAAGGGGAACCTAGTCGTAGGCTCGAACTCAAAGATGGGCCTGGCTAAATAGCACGCTGTCTTCCCCGGCATCGTGTCCGACAGAGTAGTATCAGTGATAAGCAGTTAGAAGCTAGTCTACACGTACAACGTTATTGAGTGAGACGCAGGATCATTTATAGTACAACAGGCGCGTAAAAAAATTAAGAACAGTCCTTCGGAAGATCGGGTTTTATAAAAAAACCACTGCATAAATCAATGACCAATAAAGTTTATTGTACTTTTCGATATTTGAGCTTTGTCGGGACCGACATGGTTTTTCAGATTTTATACTTCTTTTATTACTTAAACACGCCCAAAGTTAGGTTAAAGTAGCAAGAAGAACGAATTTTTGTTGGCTCCTAACTTTTTAATGGCTTTTTATTTTAGTATTCTGTTTCCGTACAGACAATAATATTAATAATGAGAAAAAACCATACCATGTTTAATTTTTGATGTACATTGTCGAAAGGTGGAGTAATAAATACACTCCCGAAGTTTGTATGGGAAAAATGTTGATTAGATTCACCTTAAGATTTAAGTGGAAGGTACGGACTGTAAGTAGAAGGTACCTACTCACTCCGGTTTGAATACTAGTTACATCATGTGAAGTCATGCCCTCTGCGCCTCGGCTGTCATTTGTGGATGTTAGATAGTTGTTACGCGTCCTCAGAGGCCCGAAAGACCAGTGATATCAAGGCGTCTCTTAGGTATTATCCAGTAAGTGAGCTGTGCAGGTCTGATAGGCAGTCGCTCCATGTTTTATACTGGTATTCAGCTTCATTCGGTTAGACTGGAAGCCGAACCTTCGTTGACAATCGAGTAGTAATATACGTACCTATGTTTTTTTGGGTGGGAAATCATCAAATAACTTCTCCCGCTCTGGGTGGAGCAGGAGGGCGTGTCAGACTTTTTCTGACTAAAACCCACCCGTGTTCCCTCAGTTGCCTGTGTGCCAGGGGCCGCGGTATCTCTTTCGAACAACCCGCGCCCCTGGCAGGCATCGGCCCTTGCGGGCCCCATCAGTTGTTACATTGCTGATGTCTGAGGCGCGCGTGGAACACAACGCGCCGTCGCGTCGACCCGGGAATATACCTACCTTACGGTGAGAATCGTAAACATATGTTCACCTAATCTACTTATTTATCAAAAAACGAGTAAACCGGTAATGACGTTCGAAAACATGCATGTGAATTGCTCCATAACATCGCAAGTACCACAGTGCTACTTCCATCATAACTTGTGTACATACAAGTAATACATTTAAGAGCCCGTATGTAATGTTGTTTTAATTAATCTCATTTCTTCTCGTGGGTGTCGTAGAAGGCGACTAAGGGACTTACTAGAGAATGGGCAGCAGCGTTCTCTATGTATTTGACCACCATACTGCGATCGCCAACCCGCCGGCCAAGCGTGGCGATTATGGTAAATCCCCCCTTTTGGGGGAGGCTAATGTCCAGCAATGGACGTCTTTCGGCTGACATGATGATGATGATGTAATGTTGTCGATTTCGCTTATTTACTCGATTTTTAAGACGTACTTTTCTACATTTCCATTCGTTTTAACGCACTGTACGAAAGATCGCATCAAATCAAGTATGATCTTTAAATGAATGAGCTCCTTTTTTATTTTCGTCGTAAATTATAATGCGAGATTTAGGTTGTTTTAAAAGATAATTTTCTGCCAATTCAAATTTTTTGCATTTTTTAATCGGGAAATGGATTGATGTTGGAACTGAAGTTTATTTCTGTTGTTTTTTTTTTTTTTGAACGAGATTTCTGAGTAGCCAAAATCAAAACTGATTCATTGCTCATTTTCTCAAAAATTTTAGTAAGTTTCATATTTTTTATTAAGAACTTGGTAAAAAGTAATTAATTAATTGTATTTATGACTTTCACAACAATACACTGTTATTTGCATTTTAACTGCACAAGTACGTCTGTAAAATCAAGTAAATCAGCGAAATCGACAGAATTTCGTATAATACGGTAGCTATGCACCCACCAGATAAAGTTGTCCTGTTGCGTTCTTAGAATCTATCTTATAACGAAACTCTATATTCCTCGTGATTACAAGTAATTAAAGTGAAATCGTTAGCGTCTTTAAATAAATAGGTTCTAGTAATGACTAGGCAATCTAGGCTCTCACTAACGCGACCAGTTTCCCTGTCACCCTGAGATATTTTAACACTCAGCGGACATTTAGCTATAGTTCGTTCGCGTTAAGAATGCAATGAGTCATCAGTGCAACTGCAAGATAACGGTTTATTCACAGTGGTGTTAAATTAAAACAAATTATATTTTAAAAGATTAAGTTTAATGAATAGATTTGATTGTAATTTGAAAAGATTTGATTGGTTAGGGGGCGGGGCTAGGCCGACGGATAATGATGACTCACTGCATTCTTAACGCGAATGTACTTTAGCGTCCCTGATACTACTAAATACTGATTTATTTTAGTACTTAGCACGATTGACGAGGTAATTTAGTCAACGCCTACTTGTTTTTGATTAGGCTAATGGAACTATTGAATCAAGATTTTATCGTCAATTTGCTAAGTTACCAGTAAATACCTACTTACTATCTGTACTAATAATAAAGCTGAAGAGCTTTTTTGTTTGTTTGCTTGAACGCGCTAATCTCAGGAACTGCTGGTCCGATTTGGAATATTATTTTAGTGTTGGATAGCCGATATATCGAGGAAGGCTATAGGCTATATAATATCACGCTAAGACCCTTAGGAGTCGAGCAAAGAGAAAAACAGTCACGAATACGAAGTTCTCACACGGGCAGACGATTCGAAGCGAAGGGGTAGGTCGGGAGAGCAAGAAATTTGACGAGAATGAAGTCGTGAGCAGAAGCTAGTTACAAGATAAAATAATTGTGTTAGAAATATAAAGGTAAATCTACGTCATCGTCGTTGTGGGTTTACATCAATCAATAAAATCATATGCTACCTTTGGCTTTGCCGTAGTCGGGTAAAAAACAATATTCAGCAAACGCTGGACTACGAAAAAGGAGGAGAATTAGGTTTAATTGCTTAACACACTATCAATTACAATGTTAATGATTTTTAAGGATATTGAGAGTCCATTGCTTCATAAGTTCGAAAAATTTGTACACGACACAGTGAATGTTGTTAAACGTTCAAAAAAAAAAGTTCCGACGAATTGAGAACCTCCTCCTTTTTTGAAGTCTGTTATAAACAAAAGCAATTCCTACTATTAGTGTGATATGCAATGACCAGCGACTGTTTGAAAGCTGAAATTCGCACAAAGGTTACTTTTCTATTTAGACAAGGAATATTCGAAATTCCCACGGGATATTAAATTCACAGCCTGACCCGAACGCTAGCAAAGTGCGTTTAGTAAGATTAGGTTCAGTTGTTCCATCAAATATAAATCCTAACTAGTTAATCATCCCTACTAATATTATAAATACTAACTCTGTCGGTAACTCTGTCTGTCTGATTTGGTGCAGAGATAGACTAGACCTTCGGAAGGGGTTGAAATAGAGGATGAAAGTTTGCATGGAAGTTCGTCATTGTCGAAGATAAAACCATGAAACTTTGTAGTTAGGGACTTGATAAGAATTAAAGTGTTATTTGCAAAATTAGTAGGTATCCTAAAAAAATTAAAAATGCTGCCCAAAGTAACTATTCGCATTCGTAAATATAAATGAGAAAGTGAGTTTTTGTTTGTTACGCTTTCACGTTAAAACGGCTGGACGGATTTCGATGAAATTTGGCACGTGGGTAGACTATGACCTGGAGACGGGCATGGCTATCTTTCATCCTGATCACAGAAGAAGTCGCTGATAATAAGTAGTCGGTATTTAATAGGTTGAACTGCAATCCATATTGATGGTCATACGTTGACCTCGTAACCCACATTTATTCGCAAAATGAGTGATGTACACACGGGTATACATCAAGCTACACATTTCCAATTTACGCTGATCTTGCACTGCATTGAAATCTTATACAATGCCGAGATCAGCTTATACTGGAAATGTATAGCTTGATGTGTAGCCGTGTGTACATCAAACATTTTTATAAATTAAGCGCTTATTTAATGAAAAACCTATGTGGGCATTTTATTGTTTTATATTATATCTATAAAGAATTCGCTTACCTACCAACTACTTTTTTTTATTTGAATTTATTGTCGAAATTATGCAATTTTCTCCCTCTCCTATAAAATTTGACACATAGCAGTGTAGCAGCATTTTTTTTTTTTTTTTTTTTTTGATTTTGGCTTCACACGGTTTGTGCATTTAGCCAGTGTCAAGTAATTTTTCTTTTAGATCAAGTAAATGGCCCGATATCGGGCACGCAGTTACAAAACAGTCATAGTCGTCTTTAGTCAGTCAAGTCAGAGTTATTGTAAAGCGGTAATAATTTTACAACAACCTAATAGGAGTTTTTGGGGGGAACACGAAAAGTCCACGTTAGTCACTTATTTTCACCTTCACTACACTTGTGCGCTCACACGTAACTAAATTGAATAATTCACTATCAAAATTATACAATTTAATTCGCTATTTCACTAAATTCCATGAAAATGAAAATTCGTGCGACATCTTCCAACGCGATCCCGCCAAAAACTCCGTGTAGCAGCATTATCAACCTTTGACCATCGATATATTAGGTTGGGGAAAAAGTCTTTTCGCATTATAGTATGTATGAACTTGTAATAAAATCTCTTTGGCTATACTATTTGTATCTGGCTGGTTTTGGTATCATTGAAAGTTTAAATTTTAAAGAACATAATTCCAAATTCAAATTAGGAAAATGTGTGATTTTCGTTTGTTTTTCGTACCGTCAAGATGAGTGAATCTAATGAAGAAATTCGATACATTTTAAAATTTTACTACAAAAAAGGTAAAAATGCAACGCAAGCCGCGAAAAAAATTTGCGATGTTTATGGACCTAGTGTAGTGTCTGTGAGAGTAGCACAAATTTGGTTTAAGCGTTTTCAATCCGGAAATTTTGATGTCAAAGATGCACGTCGCTCTGGTCGCCCTATTACGGATAAAATGGATGCCATTTTTGAACAAGTGGAGCAAGATCGGCATACCAGTAGTTCCGACGTAGCTGAAGAACTGGAAATTGACCACAAAACAGTTTTGGCGCATTTGAAAAAAACTGGGTACACAAAAAAGCTCGACATTTGGGTACCTCACGAGCTCACTGAAAGAAACCTAATGAACCGTGTACTCATTTGTGATTCTTTATTACGACGTAATGAAACCGAACCATTTTTGAAGAAGCTGATAACTGGTGATGAAAAGTGGATCACGTATGACAAGAATGTGCGAAAAAGGTCGTGGTCAAAGGCCGGTCAGGCTTCACAGACTGCGGCGAAACCCGGGTTAACTCGCAACAAGGTGATGCTGTGTGTGTGGTGGGATTGGAAGGGCATTATTCATTATGAGCTGTTACCACCAGGCAGGACCATCGATTCTGAACTCTACTGCGAACAACTGATGAGATTAAAGCAAGAAGTTGAGAGAAAGCGGCCGGAATTAATCAACAGAAGGGGTGTCGTTTTTCATCATGATAACGCTACTTAGACCTCACACATCTTTAGCCACCCAACAAAAATTAAGAGAGTTTGGCTGGGAGGTGTTAATGCATCCGCCGTATATTCCTGACCTTGCACCTTCAGATTTCCACCTGTTTCGGTCTCTTCAGAATTCTTTAGGCAGTGTCAGGTTAACATCACGAGAGGACTGCCAAAACCACTTGTCGCGGTATTTTGACCAGAAGTCCCAAAATTTCTATAGCAATGGGATCATGTCCCTACCTACAAGATGGCAAAAAGTTATCGAACAAAATGGTACCTACATACTTTAGTTAAATGTAAATAAACTTTATTAAAAAATGTTTTGAATTTTCTTAAAAAATGCGAAGAAACTTTTTCCCCAACCTATTATTATTAAGTTGAGAGATTTGGAAGAGACCCACACTCAGCATTGGGTGGCCAAGGGTTGAAGAAGAGAAGAGAGAAGAGATTATTATACTTCAGATTATGCCAGCTTTTCTCACTTCAACGGTATTTCCCAGATTTAGATGTGATTATACAAAGTAAGTAATTACAACTGGTTGTTTAGTTTATGAAAAAAATGCGATGGTCATTTTTTTTCTCACAGTTCTCAAGTTGGTAGCATTTGGAAACACCCCAATTATTTTGAAATATGATTGCTTACGATTCTAATTGAAAAACAGACGATCACATGAACGCAAAAACGTGACAGGATCGGCTTCTTGATTACAATATCTATCGTAATTATGAGGTTCAATTGGTTTGTTCTCATAAATAAAATGCTTGTCTGATAACATAATCGAGGAAAAAAACGCTGTGCCATGTAAATAGATACTTACTATGCTAATAATAGATGCCAACACCACAGTTATGGTCAAGTTAAGATACTCGAACTAATCTTCTAAAAGTCCAGGCTATTCTATTTTTATCCGACTGCGACAAAGTCCAAGGAGGGTTATTTCAACAAGCTTTGTAAGTTTTTATGTATGTTCACCTGTTCCCCTCATACTTAACACCTGACCTACTCGTCATATTTTGAAAAACGAAGATCATTGTAAGCTTCATTTTTGTCGCTTTATGACATCACATAAAATACAAGATGGCGGCTTATAGGATGTAATTTAACCCAGAAAAATATCATGTTTAGTATATATTGGAAGGTGAGAATATATTAGTCGTCGACAATAAAACATATCTACATAAATAAACTCCAAGTAGGAATAAAACATGTGTACATAGTGAGTAGTGTAATGTCTAAACCTGAAGTTGTAAGACGCAAAAATATAATCGAGGGCATACAAACTCGCATGCTCAAACAGTTAATTAGGTATAATTGCTGATTAAAAACATTAACATAACAAAAAGGTGTCGTGGACTGATATGCCTTTGACAGATTTAGAGTTAACCTGCTAAGTGCGAGCTACGTGTAAAGTACGGTTCCGTAGTCGCCAATTATTGAATTTTATCCAGCTATCTAAAGTGGTTATTTATTACATTATTCAACTTGTAGAAACTCTAGTTAGGAACACTATAATAAAGAAATTGGAAGCTAGTGATCACACTAGACTAAATTGAATTCTAATCGCACAGAAATGACATTGGGTTGCAACAATTTACAAAGTCAGAATCGGAAGATGTAATCGCAGTTAGAATGGTTGGATCCGATTATCGAGATTCGAAGGTCCCGACCGCACTACTTCCTAAATTGTGGCACTGGCAACCCATTGTAATTTTACGTCATGACTGAATCGTCGAATTCAATTTAGTCTAGTGTGATCACTAGCTTCCGCTTTCCTAATAAGAATGTTCCTATTTAGAGTTTCAACAAATTGGATAGTGTAACACACACTTTAGTGTGGGACGCCGCACCCGCCGCCCAGCTACATGGACGGACGACCTTAAAAAGGTGGCTGGGACAGACTGGATGCGGAAAGCGGACGACAGGGTGTTGTAGCTCAGCATGGGAGAAGGCTATGTACAGCAGTGGACTGCGATAGGTTGATGCTTTGATGGCTATAGCTTCAGGGCCGCTAATCATGTAACAACAGTTAACCGATGCCTAAGATTTTGTGTAGTCGCCTGAAAATATATAGGGATCGTGCAAATTACAAAATATCTATAATGAGTAGGTAATCTGCTGCGTAATTTCGTAACACACTAACAGCTAACAGTACGAATGGATGTCATTTTAACAGTTCAATAACATTCATTGCGTTATTTACGTGGTTGAGCACACAAATTTTTCGAACATATGAAGCAATGGATCTGCAATATCCTTCAAAAGTGATTCAGATTCTGAGTGATAGTGAGTTGTGTGTTACACAATTAGGGTAGTGCACAAAAATTGCGTTACACACACACAAACTCACAATCCCACGGCTTCATAATTCTGTTTGAAAAAATTGTCTGCTCGAATTTGTTCCTAACTTTCATGTTAACGGAACCCTAAAAAAATTAAAGTAAAATCAGCTCACCTTTCCGATGATATGCGAATGATCTGTGTAGCTGACATCGATCTTCATTGTAACCCGGTTATTCTGAAAAAAACATTACCAATTAGTTCAATTTTATTTTAAAATCACTTGTAACGCTATGACAGGTTCAGTTTACACTAATTACCTATTAGCGATTAACAAGATGGAAAGACCATGTAAAAATTTCGCGGCGGGATTTTATCGTGCAATGGATTTTCGACTCTTGGTGTTGAACGGAGCATTGAGATGATGATGATGATGGGACTCCCTTTTCCGCACGTAGACTCCCATTCGGACCGTTGTGCGTGAGGATTCTGGCTGACAAAGACAGCCTAGCTCCGCCCAAAAGCACAGAAGCTACCTGGGAGCTTCAGACTTCGCGGAACGACCTCACTGTTCCGAGGATTTCTTCACGTTGAGAAGCCACGGCCTCGCATTCCAGGATGACGTGGGCGGCTAATTCCTCGGCGTCGAGACAGCCCCTGCAAAGCGAGCAGTCTGTGGCGCCTATATTATAAAGATGTTGGTTAGGGGTTATAGCCCGTGACCGAGCATTGAGGATCCAAGAGATTGCATCCCAGCACATCGAAAAACACTGTTCGATTTTCAACTGTCGTTGGTAAACCAACACACGAGACAAAAGGTAACCTATTATTCTTCTCTAGTAACTGCTAGGGGCTTGTGGCTACATGATACCGGCCGCACGCATCGATCGAAGGCTAAGCTAGTCAGCCTTTACAGATCGAGATCCCTCAGTGCCTTGGAATGCACGTTAAGCCGTCGGCCCCAGCCGGCCCAGTAGTCAGAAGCCCGAAAGTATGAGAACCAGTCTTACCAAGGGGTATCGTATTACCCAGTAACTGGGTTGTGGAGGTCAGTTAGGCAGTCGCTCCATGTAAAATACTAGTAATCTGCTGCATCCGTTTAGACTAGAATTCGACGCCAAGGACCCCAACATAATTGCGGAAAGGTTAGACAGATGATGACCGACGCGACATAACCCAACGGTCATAGAAAATCTGGTTGCCTAGCACTGGCACGACATCCTCCACAGAGGTTTATACCAGCAGGTGTATACAGCCTATAAATGATTGGTCTTCACCAGTATCTAAGTAGATTTCTTTTCCTCGTTTGAAGATTATGGTGAAAAAGTAGTGCTGTGATGATGATGACAGGTAGTACCAGAAATGCAGTCCTACTCCGCCTAAATCTATTTCATTCTCATACACGGTTTACCTTTATACAATAGTGCTCCGTGCTGGTCTGAGAGGTCCCTCCATGTATATCAGTGTGAAGATAAGGATATTATGATCAGCCGTGATCTGATCGATCAGTAAATTGATCACACAACAACGAATAGTTAGCAGTTTAATTCACTTTAGAATAAAAATAAAAATAATACGTACCCTTGTGTCTAATAACTGAATTATTTTCTCTCGAGCCAGCTTCACATCATCAGGTCGACCAGCGACTCTCACATGTGGGTCTAAATACAATAATAAACACATTAAATTCGTGTAAAACCACCAAACTATTCACTTAGTTAATTAGTCCTCATCGCTTACCAAATTCAAAAAGATCGATAAATTTATTATCACGTAGTTTTCTAATAACATTATAAAGTAAATCGTCACTATAATCGTCAAAAATCATTGTTACTTCATTAAATATCATTAAAATAATTAATTGATTGCTAAATATGTTAGTTCATGTAACGGACACACGCGCGAATACATTATAAAATAAAATTTTGAAGGAGCGCGCCAGGCTGGCGCCTCTCCGCTAGTCTATTTGGCGCCGGCCCGCCAAAATTACGACGAATAATGCAGGTGTTCCGTTTATTTTTAAAATTTAAAAAAAATTGTGCGTTCATTTTTTTTTAAGAAATGGTTATTTTTACAGTTTTATTTAGAGTTGCTAGTTATACCTTTTTTAGAACGAGCTCCAATTTTGAGACGAGCGGGCCAATTTATTAAAGTATTGGTTTCGGTCATTACCTGAAATTTTTAATTATTTTTAATTTAGTATTAAATTTTTGCCTAGGAGTGTAGTTGTTGCAGAAATCTATTAAAATTTTCCTTACCCGGTGGAAGAATGCTTGGGCTGTCTGAGTTTCTTCCAAGTTATCTGAAAAAGTTAATAATTGAATTTCTACTTTTTTTATTCTAATCTTTGAGAAAATAATAACTTACCAGCAAGCATAGCTTCTAGACGACGTCGGTCAACACGGAATCTTTCCTGGTATACATCTTCAGCACTGTTTAGCCCAAGAATCACTGCTAATTTCTGTAGGTCTTCTGCTGACGTCACAGAGTTACTCGTTCCACTTTCGGAAGCCTACAACGATTATTTGCAAAGGGGTTGAAAGACATGATTAGGACTCTCGATGATTATTTACCTAGTTTGGGGTGTTTTTCTAACAGGCAATTCAGTATGTTGGTCAATGGTGTAACAAAGGGCTGCAAAAGGGCTGTTGTCTTCAAAATGGCGGAGATTCGGTACAATATAATGATATTTGATCATTTTTAGTCCATATTAACATTATAAAATAACTTACTTCACTTAACGTATCTTTGTCTGAATTATGCTTAAACTCCGATAAATGCGTTTTCACGGTTAAAAAGTTGGTCGATGCCATGACTAATTGCGCAACAGATTTATATTATTAACAATATAATTGCAGTCAATTAGAATATAAATATATCAATTAATGAATTAATAAAATAAATTGTCTAATGAACATAATAATTATTGCAATAAGTACTTAAATCTACACCGTGGTTTTGTATACCAAAACTACTTCACGTATTGCTTGACCGGTACCGAGTGAACTTGTACTTCTAACATAGGTACCTAGAGGAATTTAAAAAAATACATTCTGTAAGTAACTGAGGGTAGGTAACTTGAACGTTAGGTACATCAAGTAATGTTCAAGTTATCTACCCTCAAATGTTGCTATATTTTGTCTATTACTCTATACTCTAAATACCATAAAGTAACGTTCTATGCTTATATATTCAATTTCATTTCATACATAGTTTTATATAAACCACCCATTTAGCTGTTCAAAAGAAAAACTTGACGCGCAATAAACATGCATCGTTTGCAACATGGAGGCCCGTCTTAAAACAACCAATCAGAATTCCTCCCGCCGCGCTGCGCCGCCGCGCGCTGGCGATCGCGGCGCGACGTCGAGACGGCGCCAACTCGTTAATTTCTCCACGGACTTTATTTTGCGCCTAGATAAAAATAATCTAGCCAGGTTTATTGCAACTTAGTATCAACTTAATTCTTATTTTTCTTTTTGCATTTTCTTCGTACACCAAACCTTTTTAAAAATAAATTTAAACAAATTCTTCATTGAGATATTTAAGCAATACAATTATGTGTTAAATTAATGGGACAATTCGATTTATGTACTTAATTCACGATGGTGTTGGCTGTGTATTACAAAAATAGGGAAAACAATCGCAAAATAATATAATTATTATCTTGCTTCGGAATGAATGAAACCACTACGAAACGGAACGTTCCATAAACATTATTTTGAACGCACGCCGCCGCGCCGCGTGAGGTCGCGCCAGTCGGGTTTCTGCGCTTGCCGGTGTTGGGTGTGCGTCTTCCTCGACTCTTGAATTCGTGTCATAGTTAATTTAAAACTCGTATTTATAAATTAAAATAGCCTTAACTGTATTTAAATTTATTTAAGGACATAGTGTAATCTTTAATAAGTGTGTTAATTTTACGTCAAGTGTGTATTAACCTCTATTTATTTTAGTGTATAAAAATAAGGCGGTGAGTATCAAATTGTTAATTTCTTTTAGGTAACTGTCCACTTTTCTCTCTAAATAAAACTTACTGTATTTCGATGAAGGGAAGAATACAAAATAGCCGTTGTATCGTTCGGAGGCGACCAGCTGTTCGCTAGCCAAGCGGCCCAACAAGGCAACAACACGACAACGGCATCGGCATATTGTTACCAAATTGTTGTAGTAAACACGTTATTTTATGTCCAAATTCTGTTGCACAACATTACGAAAAATCACAAATGTTAAGGTCTTTATTTGCAGTGATTTTTATACAGGAATAAATTTTTTTACAGCAGTAAATCGATCGAGATTCACATACAAAATAATGATTTTATTTCCGGTATTATTCTTGCGAGTGCCAGTGCACGTTCCCAGCTATGATATAAATTATTGTTATCATTTGTGGGTATTAGTACTATGCAGCAATATAGTAGGTACTTACTAATATTCAGTCGAGTCTTAGTCCCAAAATATGCATGTTATTTGGTTTGATTTAGTAAGTGGCATGGTGGCTAAGGGACTACTCACACTTATTCAGCTCTGTTCAGCTTTTGTTCATAGAAAACGATTTTGTAGAGAGTTCGTTCAGCTTTCCGCGGCTGAACGGATGCGTACGCATCTCATACAAAATCGTTGTTTTCTATGGACAAAAGCTGAACAGAGCTGAACAGAGCTGAATAAGTGTGAGTAGTCCCTAACATGACACCATATGACCATATTACATACTGTGCAACTGTGTATGTAGAAGGATTAAAAACTACTGAGTACATAAGCAAATAAAAACAGTTTTTTTCCGGGTTTGTGTCACTTTGTAACTATTTTTTAAGTGAGTGTTGATTTCGATACAATTCGAATTGTTAGGTAATGAGGGTCGGATTTCGGAATTCGAATTCAAGTTGAATAATCATTCATCAAGTTAGATTTTAAGATGCTGGCTGGAATACTGCGAAAAGGCATGTCAAATGTCAAGAGACAATCTGTCAAAAAATAAAACATTCGAAATATTACCAGCCGACAAAAATGTGTTGGAAAATTAGGAAATATTATTAGAACAAAATGTTATTTCGAATTAAGAAATATTAGTCAGTTTTTAAGTTTTCAATTACCAGCATCAGCATAACGACATAAAGTGATGTAAAAATACTTTTATATCGTATTTTTTAGGAAACCCTATAAATTATTTTTAGTTTGAATGTGTCGTTCTCTTACTTGAGGGGCTTTTGGCTAAGTTATAATAGCCGCACGGGTCGATCGATCAGGTTAAGCTACGCTTGACGCGGCTAGTCCGTGGACCATCTTTACATACCAAGACCCCTCCGTACCTCGGAAAGCACGTTAAGCCGTTGGTCCCGGCTACCATATATGTATCTTTGACAGTCGTTACGGGTCGTCAGAAGCCCGAAAGTCTGACAACCAATCTATCCAAGAGGTATCTACCCAGTAAATGGGTTGTGGAGATCAGATAGGCAGCTCCATGTCGCTCCATGTACAATACTGGTATTCAGCTGCATCCGGTTAGACTGGAAGCCGACCCCAACGTAGTTTGGAAAAACCTAGGCAGATGATGATGATCTGTCGTTCTCTTACTTTTCTACCCACAGCCAATGTAAGTGTCGGGAGGAAAATATCATTTTGTTGAAACTTATCATGCATAAACGATAAAATTCCTTTAGAGAGGCAACAGTGGAAGTTTTTCCTATTGTTATCATAGTTATACCCACCGCAATGTTTCCACTAAAGTATTCAAAGAAGCAATACAGGTGGGTGACATGTAACAATTTATTATTTGCATCCGATTAGCATTAACGTTTGTTATTGGGACATAGTTCGGTGCCTTATGTGGACGTGCATTCGATTATAATTAATGAAAAGTGTGCTTTTACTGTTTTATCCGCGTCTATAGATAGGGCTTATAATTTCTGTACTAAAGAAAATAATAATTCAAAATGTTTATTATTATAAATGGCTGGATTATCATACCTAATTACCTTACCCAATTCTATAAAGGGTGTGAAAATATAAATCTGTATCCTACTAACTATTACAATTCACGAATTATACAATTATAACAAAACAACGTTCCGTGTGGAGCCGGACGTAAAAGAACAGTACCTACCATCCCATTTCTTCCCATGGGTATCGTAGAAGGCGACGAAGGGACTTCTAGAGAATGGGCTGCAGCATTCTTTATGCATTTGACCACTATAATACGATCGCCAACCCGCCTGCCAAGCGTGGCGCATATGGCAAATACCCCCCTTTTGGGGGAGGCTTATGTCCAGCAGTGGACGTCTTTTGGCTGATATGATGAAGATGATGAACAAAACAACCCGGTTTTCCTCCTACGATACGATTGAACCGTGATTGACAGTAGGCTCCGCATGACGACGGTTCATTGTCCTTCCAGAATCCATAGCGAATTGGCATTAATTTGCATATTTTGGCAATAATAAGTGGAAAACTAAATTATTTAAAACTATACAACATTTTATTATACGCAATAGTTGTAGGTAGTAACTTTCATGTACCCTAAGTAATGAACTTAAACTTAGTCGTGATTAAATCGTGCAAATCTATGAAGAACGCTATAAAGTAAATACCCATCTTTGAAACCTTCACGTACGTAATCGACATCAAAGCGAAATGAAATGTTAGTGCGCAGTGCACCTTCAATGTCGTATCTAAATCAAACGAAATAAGAACGGAAAGAAAACAAATTACGGAAGGACACGAGGAAGTGGTCTATCAGAGGTAAGAAGCTAGGTATTTGTTTATTTTTTCTTGCTGCCTGTTTCACGTTACACAATCATTGCGCTAAAAAAGCACTAGCTGCACTGTATCTTGTTGCTCTTCTTTCTTGAATAGCTTTAATATGGAAAGAAAATACATAGGTATTTTAGGGTAAACGCTATTGTTTTCATCCAGATGGTTACTCTACACCACAAGAAAAAAAGCCTTGAATTTTACTGTTCAGTTCACACAGTTTTAATCATTTAATAGTCTAGGGTTTATATAACGCAATTTGCTTGATGCTAGCGGTCACATCCGCCACTGAAGAAAAATCCATAATTTGTAGCTCACCTTAATCTTAGTATTCATAATATCTACTTATTAAATGCAGATTATTAATGTCCACGGCATTGTCAATATTTCAATGACATAATTGGGATCAGATAATGTTGACTATTAGCCTACTAGGCGACGATCACACGCAAAAAACGATCGATCCGACCTTGAACGGTCTGAATCGAAATAGATTCGTGCGATTTAGATTCGCGTTAGATTCAGTCGCTAGCAGGTCATGCTCCAGGGTAACAAAAAATAAGTAATTTGCCTAGCTACTTGCCTACTTCTCGATAAGGTTCTATGACCTTTTAGTTCTGCTTCAATTTTTCAAGCTCAATGATATGGTTCTAGAAATTTATAGCAGGTTAATGACTGGGTTCCTTTAGTCATATCTGTGTAAAGCATAGTTTGCGAAGAACTTTTCACACAGGTATAACATCCATAGGTATTTTTTGTAGTGATAGATAAGCATTAAGTACATATACGATGAAGAGATTCACCAGTTCACCACCATCACTCTTCTTACATGCAGAAACCGATTTTAAAATGTTTAGCCACAGTAGGATAAGGATATCGGTAAAATCCTTGACACTCTAAAGTAGGGATAATGATACACAGAAATGCAATAAAAACATGTATTGCTTTACGACATAGTTAGCACTAAACGAAGACCAAGGCAATAAAACACGTAAACCTTTGAACGGCAATTTCTTTATTGGGCTAAATTAAAAAACACAGTAAGTTCAGCAACCTTGCACAAAAGATCCCTTCATCTCTTTCATTCCACCTGAAAAGAAAGGTACAAAATGTTGGTCATCTTTCAGATGTCAATTTGCATTGCCCAATGGTAATTATGGTAAGATTTTTTCGCTTGGCCGACCGTAAAAGGCGTCGACTCTCCGTTATCGGCTGGCGCCAGGCGATCGTGCGCTAACTTGACGTTTAACGGTGGATTTTATTACTTGTAACATGTTTAATTTTGATACCTGTGGGGGTAGCAATATTATCTGTCAAGAGACTACTTTAATCCCAATTATACAGCAAACAAGTTGCCATCAGAGGTGTTTCTAAGCTGCAAGTTTATGTCATACCAATTAAATTCATTTGATTCCTTATTTAAGGCCGCTTAGTGGTAACTGCTATCGTCTACGGGTGACTCAATGACGCCAGCTTTGTAATTTACATAACTATCTAGCGAAGAGGAAACTGTACCATGCGTTAGAAGTATGTTGTCAAAGTTGGACATCCTGCTGTTCTTCGTTAATAAAACTTCAGTTTTATTTTCTAGTCGTTGAATCTGGAGTTTATTACTTCTTAGGTACTGCTATTCGGATTTGTTTTCAAAACATGCATTTTGAGATAAAATTTATTCAAAAATGAGTTTTCGTCTTGAATTTCAAGCTGTACTTGCATAATTAAGGCAATACAAGAAAGAATACGTTCGATAAGTATTTGCTAATACTTATGTAAATGTGTCATGGTACGAATATGCTCAACAACAACACTTCTGGGTCCGTGTATCTTGACATGCATACTTTCCTTCGAAATGCAACGTCATCCGTTTATTAGCAGTATTAACGTATGCTTCAACAAAGTACCTATTGAATGTTTAAAAAACTTGTATGCAAATATTGAATAGTTGCTCTTGCACAGTAAAACCCGATAGTATGTTATTGCGAATTAGATATCGTTTATTTAACTTTCTCGCCTCACTCACCTACATGTCGATCTCATTGAGATGTAAAAGAAGACGAGTTGAACCATAAGATACATAATGTCGGTTTAAAATATCTTCACTTCTACTGTTTGCTAATTTAATCTAGCATGTCCATCAGTTTTTAATTAATAGGCCAAATATGTCGAATGGAATGTTTGTAATGTTTATATTGAGGTTACTATGACATTTTTATAAATAATATAATTCAGGTTTACAACACGACAAATAACAAAGTATATATTTTTTGCTTATTAGAAAAATCGTTAAGTTAGGTTCCGTTATTTCATTAAATATTAATTCCTGGGCAATATAAATATAAGAAAAATAAGTAGTTGAAACAGGATATTTTTTAACATTTATTTCTTTTTATTTCAGATCCTCAAGTCATTCCAAAGGCGTGTACCATGGCCAAAACAGAGAAGTCATTTCCAAGAAACTTTACAGGTAAGCAGCGTTGGCGTGACCTAACACTTAAACCTGAATATTTAAAATAAGTTTTTGTGGTTATTCAAATTGTTAAGTGGTTATTCAAAGAATATTTCGTATTACTTATACAAAATGCGATTTTGAGAATCGTTATTTCAGAAATATTTATTCCACAATTTCCATTAATAAGTGGGTAAGAGACAGTTGAGTTGGCAACATTTTATGGCGATGGCTGTGACGTATACCAGAACTCCCCGGGTTTTGGCAAGGCGCCATCTTTAAAAATAACCGCGCGAAACTGCTCCATGTCTGTCGCTGCATAATCGTATTTCCGGTCTTCCGTAAGACCTCGTAAGTTTTGTGTAATATCTATTTATTCTCTGTACGTCTGCGACAATGTCTAGACGTTTAAAACGATAAGTTATCGACCTGTCGAATTCAATTACGTGCCAAAAGATAACAGTAAAAAGTAGTTATGTACAAATGTAACAAAAGGCTTTTCAATTTACCACACCTTGACAAAAAATAAAAAAAACTCGACTACCTAAAAAGTGAACTTTAATTAAAAAAGATGGAAACAAGAAACTTGTTTTAAAAGGATGACTATTAGACTGAATACTATAAGCAATCTCATGCAGTCGGAGGATTCGGAGGTATCTTCTTAAATTTAACAATAAAAACCTTTATTGCCTCCGACTGCATGAGATTGTATATAGTAGTATTCAGTCTAATAGTCATCCTTTTAAAACAAGTTTTTTGTGTCCATCTTTTTTAGGCAGTCGGGATTTTTAATTTTGTAAATTATTTGGTTATTTTCACAGTTTTTAGTTAATATAATTATTTTTGACGTTAATGAGACCCTTTATTTTGATACCCACTCTATAGGTTTTGACGAATCTAACGGCTCTCTCAAGCTGAAATCGATCAAGCCGTTTAGGCTACAGAGCTTGCTAAAGAAATATCACTCGAAAAACATAACCCTCCTTCTGGCGCACTCGGGTAATAACATTAATAAAATTTATAACAGAAAATTACATGGCAGCCAGTCCCATTTGTTCTTTTACGTCAAGCTCTCAGGGGTTGAAGAATGCAACCGCCATCGCCAGAGGGTTTAGTATAAGGTTGTGTCATACAAATACAAAGTGACGAAAAATGTAGTGCCCATCCGAATTCTTTATTCAAAATGAAATGAATTAATCCCTACGCACTATGTGGTCATGGGACCGTATCTATCGCGACATGCAAAGCTAATGCTATTACAAGGTTAGTAATAAAAAGTTAGATAACTAGAGAATGCGCAAAAAATGCCAAATAATTAAAATGTCGCAGTGGTTAGCACCATATATATTAAATTTATTTTCATAATTTAAAAACTACGGGCAATGCTGCCAGCCTTTTGGGCACTTTTCCCATTGACAACGATACGGACGTATTTTTTGATGCCCTATGATTATTTTCTTTTTTATATACCTACCTGTACATATTATTATTTAAGACCCGCGGTAACTGTGGTAGGAAGCTAAAAAAAATTGTAGACGAATCGGTCTACAATTTTACTGAGCGGGATTCATAGAAATATAAACAACTTCTTTCTTAAGTATCCACTAGCTTTTGTCAGAGGCTTCGCCCGCGTGGAGGTCGAAAATTATCCCACGGGAACGTACTACCGGGATAAAAAGTACTCTATGTGTTAATCCAGGTTATAAACTATCTGTGTGCTAAAATTAATCGGAATCCCTTTCAGTAGTTTTTGCGTGAAAAAGTAACAAACGTCCATCCATCCATCTTCACAAACGTACCACATTTATAATAATAGTAGGATGGCGAAATTCATTCTTTCATTGATTTAATTAATTCATTCGAGTTGTCGTTGGATCAATCTCCCCGAGCGACGTGACTTCTGTCGATTGGCTAGTGCTTACACCACGATGGTAAATAAAGTCCGAATCGGGTTTTCTCAGGGCTAAAAGCCTTGGCTGGAGTCCTTAATTTATTGAGGCAGCCACACGGGAGTCCGGTTAAACAGCCGACAACCTCCTAGGATAACCTGTCAGATGTCACTCCCAAAAAAAAATTCTCAGGGCCAAACAGTCCACTGACCATTCTGCCACGAGTTTGTATAAAATTCTCAGGGCCAAACAGTCCACTGACCATTCTGCCACGAGTTTGTATAAAATTCTCAGGGCCAAACAGTCCACTGACCATTCTGCCACGAGTTTGTATAAAATTCTCAGGGCCAAACAGTCCACTGACCATTCTGCCACGAGTTTGTATCAAATTACTAGGTACTGTATCAAGTTCGGGACGACCTTTTACATGAATGGAAAAAGACAGCAGCTGCTGTGATGTAATTTTGGCGGCAAAATTTTTCCATCCACAACCCACAGTAAATAAATTGTCGTCATTGCAAGTTTATCGCATCGAGACTGATTCATGATGAATCATTGGGTGTTGCTTAGTAACTGCAGACCTTAGCGAAACGCTGATTGAAATCTCTTGGCATTCGAATTCTTGTCGCGTAAATTTGCTGAACTGCGCAAACTAAGTTTAATTAAGCACACATTAAGTTTCTAAAAAGAAAAATCTGAACGATTTAATAATGGGGGACAGGGTAGGCCGAGAAATTCAAATTTTCATGTTATTCGGAATTTGCAGGTCAGAATGTGTAGGTTGAACACAATATGTAATAAATAATGACCCCAAGGGGTCCAAGTGGCCCCAGGTGGGGTCACCAGGGCACATTTCACAAAAGTCCGCTATCTTTTGTGTATGAAATAAAATTAACATCTGACAATTAATTTTTATTATGGAAAAACTGTTGAAAATTCAAAATTATCAATCAGGGCGAACTCATCAATGAAACTGAACTCGATCGGCATTTATACCACCTTTAAAAGTTTTCAGTCAGTGTCTTTATTTATTTTTTGTCTTAATTTTGACACTGACAGCTCTTGTTTTGATGTGATGCTCGCGTTTAGTGACACTGATGAAATTCGTAGTCTGGCCGAATTCACCCTTAGAAAGACCGATTTGATCTCATCCAAAATAGACGCGATGCGCTACTTTAATACATTGAAGAATAACATTTTTGTTGGATTTCTGCACACCAGTCTTAAAACAGAAATCCATTCGATCGAAGAGAAGACAAGAATTTCACAAGATCCATTCCATAACTTAAGATACGGAATACATACGTACTTGTGAAGTACTAACACCACACACTATAAGAATGGGGACAATTCATTCGCACTTCGTTAAGATTTTGATGCGAAAGCACAAACACGTGCCAAATGCGGACAGGCGCCAATAGTTTGGCAACACCATCTCTGCAGACCTTCGGTGCAGGAAAGAGAACTATGGATCGATGATGAATGAAAAGTCTGATAACCAATCTTACTAAGTAACTGGTTGTGTAGGTTGCATGACGGCCGTCCGAAAGTAGTTCACCCGTCAAAACAAGAAGTGACAATCTCAATTTTTTGGTCGGGCAAAATCATGGGGATTAGGGACAAAAGCTGTCAAATTTTGTTGTAATTCATTCTAAGTTCGGGCCCCGAACTAATAAGTCCGTAAGTGATACGGATTAGGAAATCCCCTTAACTTCGGCCGAAAATACGGATTTCGTTCTTATTGAGTAGGTTAAACTGGAAGTCGACCAAAACAGTCGGGAATAGTCTAGAAAGATTGATTGATTGAATTGGATGGATGAATATTGTGAAAGATGGTATGGCTGACTTCACGTTAATTGGAATAAGAACAACAAGGTTTTTTTTTTAGGGTGGAAAATTATCAAATAACCACACCGCTCTGGGTGGAGCGGGAGGGCGTGTCAAACTCAAACTCAAAGCATTTATTTCAAGTAAACCAATACAGGCACTGTAAATGGTAGTTTGATAGTAGGAACATAGTGCTCACACTTATGCTACCTATGCAATTATACAATACTAGAAGTTTGAATTTATACAATGCAAAGATCTAGTCTTTTACAGTCTTCAGCAGCTCCGACAACGTTTTCCGGTGTAACGGTTTAAGCTACCTTGTGGAGCAGGACAAGCAGCGTTTAGCCAAGCATTTTTGTCAGCATTGTAATCTCCCAACTTATAATAAGCATGGCTGCATAGTGTGCGTTTTATACAAGATTTAATTTTCATTTCATTCAGTTGGAGTATGTGGGGAGGTATTTTATTGTAACATTTTAAACAGTACCCCATGAAGGATGTCAGACTTGTACTGACTAAAACCCCGGGTGGGTTGTTCCCTCGGCTGCATGTGTGCCAGGGGCCGCGGTATCTCTTTCGAACAACCTGCACCCCTGGCAGGCATCGGCCCTTGCAGGCCAAAGGGGGGACTTACCGCCGCAATCGTGGCGTGCCCAAAGGCAGCAAGGTGATGTTCAGTAGCAGAAGTTTCATAATAATCATTAGTTTTATAAGAAAACTGTCTAAAAATCTGTTCTATTATTGTTCTCTCTGTTATTCGATGTATAACCTGCCCAAATAAAAACACCCTATCTCAAAAGTTGACTCGACATTTTACAACAAATAGAAATACTTGTAATACAGGAATCCGCTGGATGTGTGAAGCACAGAGCTGGTCAAGTGAAGATGCTTGGGGGATGCCTATCATCACAGGCATCCCCCAAGCGTCTTACTTGATGACATCAAAGCAATAGAAAGTAGTTGTTTATGCTAAATCGTTACTGACCAAATTAAAATGTTTACTGCTTCAGTTCTACACAGAATGTGTGCCAGTAATGCATGATTTGGCAAGTGTATCATTAATTGAAATTAAAAAAAAAAAACTGATGGCGAGCACCGTCAACCTAATAACAGTTATTACTTTTAATTTGGAGCTGTCAAAAGTTAACAAGCTTGTCGTAGAACCGGAAAGTGCGAGAATCTTCCACCTTGACATGAAAATTAAATGCTAAATGAGATCAGTTGAGTTTCGATCACTGTATGTCCGAGGCATCTTCAGCTTTTGACCGGCTGGAATCAGGGCAGGGGAATAGCTAGAAATCTACTCGGAGTAGACATTAGTCACATTCTACTGATACCACCTGGAAGTAGTAGAAATGGGTTGGTTTGGTCGCAAATTGCAAAACTCCAAAAAAAAACCGGCCAAGTGCGAGTCGGATTCGCGCACTGAGGGTTCCGTGCAAACCTGTAGGTATATAAGTAAAAATTATGAATTTTAATTTCATACCTCTACGCGTTCATGAGGAAAGGGTGTAACTTTTAAAAAATATGTTCTCCCACACATTCCAACTGCAAAATATGTAAGTTGGTACGCATAATATTGAGTGATTTACAATGTTATTTTAATATCATGGACTTCTTATAGGTTTGCCCATAATCTATAAGTAGAAAACTAATTTCTGTATTTTTTTCAAAATTTTAGGTTCAGTAGTTTAATAAAGTAAAAGTAAAAGTAAAGTAAAAAAAAATAAAGTAAAAAAATAATTTTCGTCTATTTTCTTGAATAACTTGGAAACTATTTATTTTAAAATTACAAAAAAAATATTTGAGATCCTCACAACAAGCCCTTTCATTTGATATGTCACACGATGCAGTTTGCAAATATATTTTTAAAATTTTCCACCTTGCCCCACAAAAATGACCCACATATAAAGATTTCGTCTATTCACGTCACACCTCTGCGTTTGGATCACAGAAATTGATATGTGTACCAAATGTCAACTTAATCGGTCTAGTAGATTCGGAGATAATTGACTGTGACGGACGGACAGACGGACACACGAGTAATCCTATAAGGGTTCCGTATTTTCCATTTGAGGTACGGAACCCTAAAAATGAGGGCATTGGAAAAAAAAATACTCAAAGAAATTCCTGTTTGCTGTCTATTCTTCATCATCGTCTACAACCGAATGATGTCTATGGCTGGACATTGCCCTCCCCTAAGTACCGCCACCTGTTCTGCGCTACTTGCATCCAGGCGATTCATAACCATGCTTGGTTATATTATAATCATACACCCAACTCGGAAGCACATTTTATTTAGACGTAAAATTAGCACCTGGCTTAAGAATCCCCATTAAAGTTGGGTATATAATAGCTCCCGTCAAACCTGGCGGTTCGACTATTATGACCATGGTGCATGATTTCTCCGGACACATTTAATGTTTTCGAAACAGAATTAGATAGTTATCGCTATTTTCTATTTAGCTACGCATCTATTCAATTATTGGCAAAATCGTTATTATTTTTCAAATATTTTTAAACTAATAAAATCAAATTCTCTCAGTGACGCATTAAAGTAAACATTTCAGAGGAAAGGTTTAGTAAAATTTAAAGCCTGCTGTAGTTAGTGGGCTTGTCCGTGAATTCTCGAGGAACATTGTGTGTATCCGCAGTCAAACTATGAGCTACGATTATGTACTCAACGGTAAGCAAAGTGCATGCTAATGGTCGCTGGCTAATTGCAGTGCTTGGTCATGTGAAGTGGCTAACGGTATGCCACTGCCGGCTGATTGGTTATTACATGCAGTGCTAGAGTAAGACATTGACTAACATAAGTGCAATCACTCTTTGAAGAAATTATTTTCACTCCATCGGGTTGGTAGATGTTACATGTCATGATTTTTGGTTCTATGACATCCCGGTTTCCTCAAGATGTTTTCCTTCACCGTTTTGAGAGCATTGGTGAAGAAATAATTCACACAAACTAAAACGCTTGTCCGGGTTCCAATCTTCGATCTACAACTCGTAAGACGCGGTCGTTGGCACTAAAAATAATATAAATAAATAAAATAATTTTATTTTGGACAACAGCTTAATATTCATAAATTGTTAGTAATAGGTTTGCACTTAAAACACTATTGTTAGTAACTTAAACTAAAGATGAAATAATGAGAAGACCACCCATTAACAAGATACAAGGAGAAATGGAAACTAGGGGTATAAGTAGTGAGTGGAGAAAGTATCCGCCCCTGCCGCCACAGCCTTCGGGATGCTATTGTTGTAACAGTGATAAAAAAAAAACAATGAATTTGTAAGGTAAAATAAACGGGTATCGCCAAAGCACTATGTATGTTGACCGTTCATTGGGTAATCGTAGGAAAAACATTATGTTGATCGTAAACCATGTATCCTTCTGCAAACGCATTAAGATAATTACGCTGCGTAAAACCCGACGCCAGCTTCACTTACTTTCATTTAAACTTTCCAAAGAGCCTCTTTCAAACTAATCTCCATTAATCATGTTAGTTGCTATCAGAACACGCTTCATTAGTTATGTCAAGTTAAGCTGTTAAATTAGGTTTTTTTTCATTGAATGTTTTTCTTTCCTGCTATTGAAGTTAAGTGATTCGGAGCTTTCTTATTCCATCCCTTAATTCCAGTTCCATGTGGGTTGGGTCTTCTTGTACAGCAGCGCCAGGACGATCTGTCCTGGGTTGTCATAGGAGTTAGGGCCTGCGGTTTCATTTCCCTCTCGATACTGGATAGTGGGATCTTCTTCTTCCCAGGCGTTTTGTATGGATATTCCAAAACGTTTTTCTGAGAAACAATCATCTCTTCTCATAAAGTGATTCGGAGCATGTTCTAACTTGATTAACTCTCGCATTCTTTCCATGGAAGTAGACAAACTACAGAACGTCAGCTGCTACAATTCTTACATAGGTACTCCTTTTGCTTTTATTTTTTATATGACGTGTTCTGTAATTAAGACAGTACCAAACAGGAAAAACCCTATGAGTGCAGATGCGATCTTCTGATCTTACTATGACGCGGGTAGATTAAAAACTGCCATTACATCGCCCGTCACGAATCACTGCATGAAAAATCGTGTCTCTGGTTCTAGTTAAAAAATAAACAATATAAAACTTGGTGTTGCAAATTACATGGTATCGTGGTTTTTCTGAGGCAGCTTTTAATTTTCCTAGAATACCACCAAGGGATAATGGCCGTTCCATTCTCGAGGTAGCAATAATACACACGATTATTACTTATTATTTATTTAATTTGCATTATCATGGTAGAATATTGATCATGCTTTCAGCCATCTATATTTTTCTTAGATATGAAATTATTTTAGATCGATTTAAATCATTAGATCTAAAAATAGATGTCGAAACAACGAACGGTTTGCTAAATTTTTAAGATGGGGACCGTATCAAGTAGGCCAAACAGCTGTAAATTCTAGCCAGTGAACCCGGATACAATATAAAAAAAAGTCTCTTGATGATAACCGCATCAAATTGTTTAAAAAATCTAGGCTGAAATAGGGGAAATCCTGTTCATAACAATCGAAAATCGTTGATAAGAACAGACGTTGAAAAATCTCGTAAAACTGAACTTGATTTTTATTATCTCGTCAATGATCATGAATTCATGACTGAGTCAGTCGTTAATGATAACCAAATTGCATGCACAATTAAGCCGTCCACGACTATGTGAGCAGAATAACTTGCTTCTTTGCTTATCTTTACATAAAAGAAACATTGATTGAAGTCGTTTCGTCTTTCTCATTGAAATAACCGTTCTTTAGTTCCTTTGCAATGAGGTACTACTGATAGTGTTATCCGTGTAATGTCGGACGTAAAAGAATAGCACCATCCCATTTCTTCCCGTGGGTGTCGTAGAAGGCGACTAAGAGACTTACTAGAGAATGGGCAGCAGCGTTCTCTATGCATTTTACCACCATACTGCGATCGCCAACCCGCCTGTCAAGCGTGGCGATTATGGCAAAACCCCTTTTTGGGGGAGGCTTATGTCTAGCAGTGGACGTCTTTGGGCTGAAATGATGATGATGATGATGAATGTAAAAAATTAAAGAATCACAGGGCATCAAAAAATGCGTCCGCATCTTTGTCAACAAGAAAGGTGCCCAAATGGCTGGCAGCATTGCTACGTTGCATGGCAATGCTGATTCGTTAGCCAAAAAATATCTCAACTGCCAAGCGGTTGGCCGACTCTTAACGTGAACAATGGTTCACGTGAAGAGTCGACCAACCGTTTGGAATGTCTTGGATACCTAAGTGGGCACTCCGACCCCATGGCTTTAGAGTTTCAACCACAAACGTCTCGGACATATAATTTCCAATAAGATTGGAGAGATTCCACTTTTGTTTGTTAAATCATACGGCAATAATAACAATGAAAACGGTAATATTAAAATGAAAGTCTTGTATGGACGCGTCACGTAAGCATCAAACGACAGCTTGACGTAAGGCTCGAATATGTTAATAGGGTACCATTCAAGCATACAAGTACCTTAGAAAAGGGGCCTAATTAATTAATGCACGCGTCTGTCTGCTGTACGTTGAATTTAAAGCTGACTAGCTTGTGCTTGCGACATCGTCTCGTCCGCGTGAAATTTCTTATTTAAAAGCTCCAGGCTAGCCCGTTAAATTCAAATTTCCCTGGACCTTAAAATATAACCTATGACAATCGACAATACTGTAGCTTCCCATTAGTGTAAGAATTTCGGCATCGGCAGGCTTAGCATGACGTTTTCTATTTCTACGAAGAATATGCAGTGCTTTTTCCATACAAAGTGACATTTCGTTTCTCCATTTTTGACATAACACCGTAGATATCCTTCTACAATCTGTCATTTTGTCTTTCGTTTCTAACGATCTTTGTCTAAGTCCTTTTAAATGTATACTATTTCAGAAGAATATTTCTTCCTAAACTGTCAAAATCATACTGACAACAAACTTTCTACTCGAACGGCCACAAAGTACCTATATACATACGATTATCTACAAAATCATGATGCGTTTAGAACGCGATCATGAATAGAAAAACATAGCTATCTTCTCCTATTGTACATCATTTAGTTAATAGTTATGTTTATTCTTCCGTCGACAAATCGGTGCTCGTGCTAAGCCTGCAGGTTCGTATTACCGTACATACAAACTCACTACTTTTTTATATCTAATATTAGTGTAATATTAGTATTCATAACTGCACTACAGTCTAGTCTAGACTAGAACCCACCCACCGTCTTTTTTTTAATAAATACTTATATTTTAAAACATGCAAAATCGTCACGCAACCAGTCGGCGAGTCTAGTAGTTCATGTTCCATTGACAATTTACACAAGTCTGCAACAAATACGTTTTACGACACTTGCGTGGGCACAGTGCTATTTTCGAAAATGTCATATAGCTTTATTTCGCGTATCGACCGTGGCACACTTGTTTTGTTTTCATGTAATACTCTTTCGATAAAGTTGAACGAAAATAAGGTGTTGTTGGCAAAAATGTCCTCGAATATTTATTTGTGTGGGCACCCTGTCCTGTCGGATTAGTATCGCGTAGTAGAAATTATGTCAGTTTGTTATTTTTATTTTTTACTACAAGGGCAAATCATTTTTATGTTTTAGTCATTGACTTGTCACAGAAATGCTTCCGTAAACAAACTTGCTGTTTATCAATATCATTTATTGCCGATTTTTTTCTGCTACTGCACATTTTTATTTTAATTAATGAAAATAATACGAAAAATGAGGGTAACCAAGGAGCCGAGTATACACGATTTAGCGCCAGTGACGCTGAATCGCCCACTGTAAAGGCTTCTTCAAACGTCGAAAATTATCCCACGGGAACGTACTACCGGGATAAAAGTACTCTGTGTGTTAATCCAGGTTATAAACTATCTGTGTGCCAAAATTAATCCAAATCCCTTTTAGTAGTTTTTGCATGAAAGAGTAAAGGCTTCTTCAAACAGCCGCGACGCGCCAGCGCGACGCGACACTTGTAGAACAATTTCCATTAAGTTTTCATAGAAATTGTTCTACGAGTGTCGCGACGCGACCGTCGCGTCGCGCTAGTCTGCACGAGCCTTAAAGATGTTTTCACTTCAGCAATAGCAGTCACTTATAAATCACATAATCTTTTTAATGGGATCCAACATAAGACGCCCTCGCACACTCCTTGTGTATGGGAAGTGTCACCCCTAATGATTTGCTTTTATTTTAAAACACTATTGTATAGCTGTGCCCAGAATACACCTTGCCAATTTTCATCAATATAGTGCTAATAGTCACCGAATAAAATGGCTGTGTCACACCCGGACGGACGGATGAACATAATTAAATTATAAGGATTCCGGTTTTGCCATTTGGTTACCGAACCCTAAAAACATCTTGTATTTCCAATAAAATTACATACCATTTCCTTTTATGGTGATAAGATTAACGGAAAATTGCCAAATTGGCACGGAAAAGCCTGTGTTTTCCCGTCAAAGAAATAAATGAGGTGCCAAGCCAACTTCATTTTTAAGTAACATCTGGGACAGGTTTTAAGATATTTGTTTGTTTTGTGTAGTTTTTAAGTGTTTGATGAATAAATTAAACGGAATGACGATTTCAAATTATTCTGTTTTCGAAAATCTGTAATAAAATATCAAATAAATATTAAGTAGGTACACTATGTATCTACGTGGTCACCAAAAGAGATTTATATGTAACCAGGGTCGTCGGATATAGTTTAGTAAGAAAAACATTATTTTTTCCGGGTGAAATTTAATTTTATAAATCAACTATTTGTCTTCTATTTATTACAATAAATTTTATTCGAAAAAATCCATCGGTTTCATACTAAACTTCAACTATATCCGACTACACCGTACATATATTTTGCAATAACTTTTTAGAATTTATTTTCCTTTGTCTAATCCAGTGGTGGGCAAACTTTCTTAATGTGATGTTTAAGAAATTTCAGAGGAGGGCCAGAATTATAGGCAAAATGCATTTTGTGTTGAAACTTTTAATCATATAAAAACATTACAGCATTACACACTTGCACAAATAATAAAAATTACAATTTATTCGAAGGCGTGTGAGACATGAAATTGCTTTTGATTTGCCATAATATTTTCGAATGCAGGTTCGAGCTGTGACGAAGTAACTAGCTGGCTCCTTTAGCTATGCGTCTATTATTCTACAAATTAGAATCTGCTTAATAATACTTCTGGACCGTCAAAATATAATTATCGCGGGTCATATACTATTCATGTCGAAGGACCGTCGGCGGGCCGGATTAAATGCGTTTGCGGGACGGAGCTGGCCCGCGGGCCGTACTTTGCCCATCACTGGTCTAATCTTTGAAATCCTCAATGTAGTCCTCAGTACCATAAAAAACGCGTTACGAAAAGAAAAACTTGCTGATTATTTTTATTTGAATAACAGTTGTAACGGATTTACATACTATTTACATACGGCTTACCGGTTTATTACCGGTATTGTATTGACCCAACATTTCGGTAGCCTAGATTTGACAATATGACATCCAGATACAAAACCGGTTATTTGACAATATGACAGCCACATACAAAACCGGTTATTTTTGTTTAAGGTGAATGCGCTATGACAGCCTGCAAAATTCAAATTTTCTTCCGTTTTTTGCAATTTGTAGGTCAGTGTCAGGTTGTACCGAGGTCAGCACATAAAGCTACTCCAATCTGTCAAATTTCTTTGATAGATTTTCGACTTTATTACAAAAGTATAAGGTTTAGGGACTACTCACACTTATTCAGCTCTGTACAGCTTTTGTCCATAGAAAACAACGACTTTTTATGAAATGCGTACGCATCCGTTCAGCCGCTGAAAGCTGAACGGACTCTATGGACAAAAGCTGAACAGAGCTGAATAAGTCCCTTATGTTCAACTGGGAAAATTTTACAGTTTGGGGTAGCGTGATGTGCTGGCGTCTGTTCGTTGATTAAAATGTGATTCGTGACCTTAACAAATATGGCTTCACATAATTATAAATTAAAATCTTCAATACAACCCTCTTAGTTCATTGAATGACTATTACTCACTTGAAAAATCATTCAATGAGATTAAAATATGAACTTGGGACGGTGGTGTTTATTATAATTCTGTAAATACATTCGTGTTACGGTCGCGAATAATATTTTGTTTAACATACAGCCTAACAATGTCGTGCAAATTGCAAAAAACGTAAGTAAATAATTTCGTGGGTTACGCTGGCGCTTCCACCTTAACGAACAAAACTCACTCACAAGTACAGACGCCAGCACATCAATCTACCCCAAACTGTCAAATTTTCCCAATTGAACATGAACCTTAAGCTTAGCTTATACAATAACGTTGAAAATCTATCAAAGAAATTTGACAGATTGGGGTAGCTTGATGTGCTGGCGTCTGTACATAGTAATCTTTTTAATTTAGAAACCTTACAGCAGGCTTAGCACAACGTTTTTTTATTTCTACTCTACCGTAGAACAGAAGTCGCTTGTCTACATTTCTCGGTACAAAACTGTCAACTGTCTACACGGAAACGTCATTTTTGTCTAATCTTACGTCTACAAAACGCTTCTCGACGGTTCTCGTGCTAAGCTTGCTGGTTAAAGTGACACTGGCACAGTTTTCGGTATGTCGTTTTAAAGTGCATTGACACTGCATTAACTAAACAATGACATGCAATTTCGATTGAGGAACATGAAATTATAAACGGAACTACGTAATTATATTAATAGCTTTGTAATAGCTCGATTGTAACGGTAAATAATAGCTTGATAACCGGTAATGTCACCGCTGCATACTAGCGATACGTTACATCACTATCGTAATGACGTCACTTGTCATGATATCATCAAAATGACAGCTTTATCACTCACGCTTGCGCCTAAGTTATATAACGTCTAAATACGTTAAAACGTCTAATTTTTACGCTTTTTTAACTCACTTATATCGCTACTTCGGGGAAGAAAGGGCGTAAAAGCCAAAATAGCAACTTTACAGGGGAGCGAAAAAACGTTTTTTTTTTTAAATTTTGGAAAATAACTTTTTTTGCAATAGAGTTAAATTCGAATGAATTGGTGATATTTACTTGCATTTAAGTGCTCTTTAATATCAAGAAGCTTAATTTTAAGTAGACCTAATGGTTTAGAAGATAGGATGGATTTACGACCCAAAATTTTAATAAAAATGGCTTTTACACCGTCTATAAATACGTACTATAGGACGTAAATCCACAAATATCTATAATGCTAACATACATCGTGTCGTATAAACCATCTTTAGACAGTGAAAAGGTCGTAATGACTGCACCACTTATAACAATTATCGTGAGTAAACCTACAATTATTATAATTTTGTAAGATTTAATGTGGTGAATATTGAAATTAAGGTGCATAGAAGCTCAAAATAATAGCATAATAATTATTATTATCTGATTTATCATAGTTCTATATTACAAAATTTATTATAACGAATTAGGTTACCTACCTGTTAAGTTAAATGCACACGATTCATGAATAGTGAAACAAAAGAAAAGATTTAATTGAATTGAACTTTGATTATTTTCATTAATTTAAATTTTAAGTTAACTGTGATAAATAATTACTATCATCTAATATTAATTAATTAAGAAATAAATTAACTAAAATTGATAAAATAGTATAAAATAATGGTATGTTTGTAATTTATTCTACTAGGTAGGTATTGGTGTATTAAATAAATAAATTTAGTTAAGATGCAAATCAGTTTTATTCATTCATAAATCAAATCAAATTGACAATAATTAGTAATCTTCTTTTTTTTCTATTTCCTTTTCTGTTTTTTGTTTCGTTTTCTTACTTTTTTAATTTTATTGCTTGTAATCGTATTCTTCTTTATTTTTTTTATCTTTTACTTTCTTTTTATTCATCTTCTTTCTCTTCTTATATATTTTTTTCTTTTTCTTATTTGTTTAACCTTTTTTTTTAATTATAATTTGTAAAATAAATCTTTCTTCTACTTATTAATCATTCATGCATTATTCTAATGAAATTAAAATGTAGATAAGTACCCATTCATTCTAATTCCTCTACTACATCGTCTTCTTCGTCGGTATCTAGTAATTGGTCTACTACTGTTTTAAAATGAGGCAGCGACAAAAAATCTTGTTGGAACGGTCTGGGTATTGTGTGATTGTCACAAAGAAGTTTTAAATCGTTATATTTTGCAGTCGAAATTGGTAATCTGGCGTCATATAACTTACGCAACACAAATTCGTTTGATTTTTCAGCTTGGCAGTGATTATTAGTTGTATCTAAACAAATATTTTTTTTAGGTCTTCCTCTCGCTTTAGATTTCCCTTTTGTATTTGGCCTTTTTTCAGGTACTTCAAATAGAATGACTTTTTGTACTGATGTGTCTTCATGCATGGAGTACTTAATTTCAACTTGATCAACATTCTTCTTCTTAAATGTAGCAATCCGAATATTTTTAAATTGCATGTTTTTTAGCGTTTCCTTAGTGAAAGTCTTTGTAGCTAGTTCGTCCCAACTAATAAAATCACTATGCTCCATGACAATAACACGATAAGGTCGTGGCCGTTTTCGGGCAGAAGCAATGTAAGGCATCCACTGGGAAGGACTCCAGACGGTGAGTTTTTTTATTTCTCGTTCTATTGTTGCATGCACTGAATCAACAGGCATGTATGTATGTCCAGGCAACAAAAAGTTAAGCTGTATTGTTTCTAAATTTACGGACTTTTTGAGGTAATAGTTTATGGCAGATAGAACTACTTTATTTTTATTTTGACCTGTACAGGAATCGCAGTATAAAATCAATTTTTTTATTTTTCTTTCGTCAACTTCTTGTAAATACTTAAAGAGACAAGTTGCTATTTCTTGGCTACCTCGTTTTCCGTCACACTCTCCCCAAATGTAGCAATTCACATTTTGAGTTCCACTTTCATAAATGGTGAAATTAAAAACTGCATACTTTCTTGAGTACCCTAACAACATGCTATCTCCGTGGGGTGTTGTCAATACCTTTTGTAAATCAAAGCTAGCTGTCAAAGTACCATTAATATTATAATGATTACTTAAATTTTGATGTGCTAGAAACCTTTTATAAGTAGATTTTTTTTCTTTAATGTGATTTTCTAAAATGGTTTTATCTTCTTCGCTGCTTATTTCTTTTCGGTCGGCTCTTGTACACAGAAGACATTTGTCTTTTTTTGGACAATGAAAGCTGATATTATATTCATTATTAAATATATTTCTAAATATAGTATCTCCAACTGCATCTTGATTTTTATCTTCACATTCTTTCACATAAAGTCTATACAAATTGGATACATTTTTTAATTCTTGGGGAAGATACACCCTGCTGGTTCGTTTCCGGTTATAGTGTGAAGGGACTGCTGGCAATTTTTCAATAAAAGACTTTGCATGTGCTTTTGCTTCTGGAGAATACTTATCCGGAAATGTACGTGTCCTCCGATCATCCTGAGACATATTATATTCTTTAGAATGAGACAGATTGTATAATAAATATTTCTGGGTCACATTCAATGTCTCAAGCAAGAACTTTTGACAAACTTTTTGACGATCTTCACCATTATTGATAAAGTACTCGTATGTTAAATTTCTCCTACTATTTGGAGAGTCCGTTCTTTTCCTAGAAATTGATACCTGGCGAGTACAATTAATAAGCCAATCTTTCCTCCGTTGTGAACTTATGCTCCAAAAGAAGTCAAACAGAGACTTTCGCCTTTCTTCCGTTATATTAAAACAACCTCTTTTACATTTATCCTGCTTACATGGGTTTTCTCCCATAGATTTTTCTTTAACTATGTCCCCTTTCTTGGTTTGGTAGGATTTTCCGTCATCTTTTAATTGTTTTCGTTCTTTCCGTTTATTTATTAGTTTCTGTTTCTTCCTTGTTATATTTTTACTTGTATCATCCTTTTGGGCTTTCTTCTTTTTTTCTTTTTTCTTCTTTTTCTTTTCAGGTGAACCACTAGATTCAGATTCATTGCAAGTCCAATCATCAGAACTACCACCAGAAAAGTCTAAAGCTTCCTCGTCAGATAAGAAGTCTATATAATACATCTTGTATTTTGAAGTTGAAGTTTTGCGTGTTCTTTTAGTCCGATCTTTTTCAACTGTGTGTGTAATATTTAAATTGGCCAGTGCTGTACTTGTAGATGGATTAGGAGGTCCAAGCTGAGTTTCATCGTGAGATGCAGCCAGTAAAGGACTCAGTTCTAAAAATGGCGTCTTGGAGGTGGTAGGTATACAACTATCAGATTGAGGTATATATTTATCCAACGGCAGAAGGTTGGTCTTCAAGTCAGATGATTCAGGGATCGGTACAGAAGGAACTTCGGGTTCATCAGCGGCATAGTCATCTTGTGGCACGAGATTAACATATAAAGTAGGTAATTCAGCAGTCAATACGGAAGAAGATTCAAGCTGCGTGCTATTGTCGTAGGTAGACAATGTATTAACAATTAGAGACGAATTAGCGATCGGAACTGATGTAACTTTGGTTTCTGGAGCATAGTCAGCTGGCAAAAGGTTTGAAGAAAACGACTCAACGGTCGGCACAGCACATGAGATTTCATTTTCAGCAATTACTGGATCTGCAGGGAGGGCAGTAATATTTGGATGTGGTAATACAACAGTCGACGAACTATCAGCCTGTTTTAAGACTTCCATAGAAATAATATTTATTTTGTTACTATTGTTTTTAAACGGGCTTTTTGGTGGTATAAGGCTACCAACGTTGTCTCCAAAGAATGAAGCATGTGCTCGGGGTAAAGAAATCATAGAGGTATTGATATCGCCATCACTGCTTGAATTAATTATGATTTTTTTGTGTGTTGCTTTTGATATTTTTATTGGTTGCATTTCTGTGTCGCTGTTTTCGATTATATCATTGCTTTGATCCGAACTACTATTTTGATCAAAACTCCTAGTCGACTGACTCGGCTCGTAGTCAGATCTGGAAATAAGATGATAATAGAATTACTTATACAAAAATTATACAAAAAAGTCGTCTTTATTTTTAATGCTAGTAAGAGTTAGGGCGTAAAAGCCATTGTAGTTTTAGTTCCCTGTAATATTGGGGTCGTAAAAGTCACGCACAGCATCGAAAAATCAGAAGACATTAGTCATTAGGGCGTAAAAGCCAGTCTAACAAATCAGTTTCATGGAGTTTATAACGGAATAAATAGAAATGCATGTAATTTGAATAAAGAAAATGATTAAACAAAATAACTGAATAAAAATATTGTGAATAATTAGATAGGTACCTACGTAACATGACCTTTGTGGTAAAGTTAGTTAGCACTTAGGTACGTAAGCACCCATCTATACAACTATACATACAACCATAATAAACCCGACCGTTTTTACACCGTGAGTACCTAATATTTTAAGTAGTAAAAAAATAGGTAAGTACCTATCTTCCTAGAAATTACTACGACGAATGCACTCTTAATATTTATTATAAAATAAATACGAATATCTCTAACTAAAGAAACATCACATTAGGTAAGCACGTCTAAACAGTTTGAGCCAAGAATAATAGATAGGTACTGTACTATTACTTAAAACTTACCTTTGTGATGAACGACGACGGCTTTGTAATAATGCATTAACGATATTCCTTCTTTTTAGCAAGGAATCCAAGGCTTTCGGCTTCGTATTATCCATTTTTTTAATTAAACAAGTAACTTATTCGCACTGTATTAATATTCAAACGGAACGTAAACAATAACAATCCGGTAAAGAAACTGCGATTGACAGACTGACAAGATTGGACACGTGGACTTCACTTGTGGTAAGTCGTGTACATGCAGGTTGCGATTGTGTTTGTGCGTGTGTCGTCGGCAGCGCGCGCGCTTTATTGGCTAAATAAATTATGTTTCTATCTCACTCCATTGTAAGACTGTTTAACGTACGCATAAGAGACAACGATAAATGACATGATTATCTCTCCGATTTTTAGACTAAAGAAATTGTTATTGTTACGATTTGAATGCTGTAACTCCAAGTTTTTATTTTTGTGCAAGGGCGTAAAAGCCAAATCATATTTAAATTGCCAAGTAAAAATGTCGTAAAAGTCATTACGTAATAAATATTGTATTTACGACCAAATATTCTTTCATACTATGGTGATACGCCCTTATTAATTTGAAATAATTAAATAATGTCATATACGTCAATTTTTTTTAATAAAAATGGTTTTGGTGAGAAAAAAATCATGGGGGTAAAAGCCATTTTTTTGGGAATATTGAAATTTTAAATATACAGATCGATAGAGCGTCGAAAACTAAACAAAGTTGCATTATTAACTCATTTTGGCCAAAAGTGGCTTTTACGCCCTTTCTTCCCCGAAGTAGCGATATAGTAACGTAGTAATTATCTAGTCTGTTCTATTTTGTAAATTAGAGACATGAGACGGCGAGTTTGTGTGTGACGTTAGTTAAAGTAGGTATTCTACACTCCACTATAATCTAAACATTTATACAAATAAATAAAATTGAAGTGTCTCTTTGTAATGTCAAAATAACAGCTTTTACTTAATGCATATGGAAGTTTAAACGGTACGATTGACAAAGAGAAAAAATGTTTTTGGTTGGACCAATTTTGAAGGGATTGTTTATTTTTTATTTTATTACCCAAATGTCCGGCTAAACAAGTATGTTTTTATGTTGTTTGTCACCGAAAAGCCGGACAGACCAGTCGGTCTGTCCGGCTTTTCGGTTTTAAGACCTGGCAAACCTAATACCGTGGCATAATTTTCACCAACCACGCGGGCAAAGCCGCGGGCAGAAGCTAGTCAAGTTGGTAAAGTATGAATTTAAATAGTTAAAAACAGATTTTATAGTGTTTTTTGCTGCGAAATTATCTCCATATTTATAAGTAGGGTAACCAATAATAATTTATTTTTTCGGGACATATTTGAAAAAATAATATATCCGAACACTTCATTAATTTGACTAAAGTTTCTCTACAGGGATTCCCTAATAGTGAATAGCATTTTATTATTTCTTATCTCACCTACTATTTATTTGCCACTTACCTACATCGATTCCTTTAAAATGTGGATGTACGTCAATGTTCGATCGTCGCCGATTAAGTAGCCGTGTTATCGCTGGCTCCGGCTCACCAGGGTCATGATCCAGCAGGTACAGTGAATGCTAACATTTGCATACGTGCATAATAGAATAACACGTGCTTATAAAATCAGTCCGTTTACTAGCTGTGCGGCCACAACGATTTTAGGTCGAATTTTAAGTCAGTCAGTAAAAACTAAAGTCTTTATTTACTACTTCCTGTTTTCATCATCTTTTAGTACTTGTGGCTAAGTAATAACAGCCGCACAGTTCGATCAATCAGGTATACCTACCAGTGACGAAGCTACAATTTTATTAGAGGGAAGCCGCAGAAAATTTTTTTAGTTCTCATAAACTCAAAATAAAATCAAAGTTTAGTAATTCCTTTACTTTGTCTAAATTTAACAGCAGCTATGGTTGGAACTCTTGGTTTAGACATAAAAAATGACATTTTTGTAATGTTTTGTAATCTTATACGATGTTTTAAGCTAGTATGAAATATCTGTAATGTGACTTGATACACAAACATGTGTTACATATTGTTTGGCAATAGTAGACACTACCGAAGAATGTTTCTTCCAAAGGCAAGCCGATAGGAATCGGGTTGTGCCTGATTGACCGACTGACAGACTACGCGCACCTGAATTTTGGAAGTCAGTGTCTTTGCTTTTGTATTTTCGTTTTATTGCCACTGGCTTCCGGAATTAAAGTTATTTTTCCCTTTTTCTTTTGAAGTCTCTGAATTTGAATTGCCCCTCAGTGGAACAAATAGGGTATTGCAGTTTGTATACCAGCAAGGTAGAAAGCAATAGCTACGGGAAATATTACTACAAAGCTTACTTAGGCATACTAGCTGTTTTTTAATTTTCCCTATTAGGCATAAGCGTCTTACCATACCCAAACCTACATTTGGCAAGCAAGCTTTTATGATCTAAGTATGTCGAAACCAGTATATGATCAATAGGAACGTATTTGGTAGGGCTTGTTGCGTATTAGTGAAAGCTAGATGTTGAGTCTCGACCTTGGGTCTTATAAGAGTATGAAAGTAATGGTGCGGGCATAGTATACAAAAGTCATTTATTATCAATCAATAGTGATCCTCCCGACCGATTTCGGTTACGGTGGCCAATCTCAACGGAGATTTATTAGCCAGACACAAGGCAACACGCTTTGTACCTCTCCTCTCATAGTACGATGGGACGACAATGTGAGGCAATCTGGGAGAGATCAGGCGCAGGATCAAAGGCAACGTGCTTTTCGAGGCACACCACCAACCTTCAAACTCCGGGCTACTACTGAGAACTTTTTAATAGAAAAACGTAATAACACTTTGCGGAACTCACACTCGGCAGTAGCCGCGCTTGCGACTGATATTATTCGATAAATTCTCTTGATATTTTCAAAAGTATCCATTTCATGAATGACGCTCTCTCGTAAGTTTATCAAACAAAATTATATAAAAGAAAAAATATTTTATGTGAAATTAAACAATACAAGTGTCATCTCCAAATGTGGTCACCGCACTTTCGATAAAAATACCAAGGATATTTTTTTTCTTTTACAACTGTTATATCACAATTTTATTCACCGTCGTTTATAGTGAAAGCTAGTTTCTAACATGTAATCGGCAGTTATTTTAGTTTCACGCGCACATGTATATCAGCATACGTTGCCAAGTTTTTTCGCTAGCATTTCAGAGCGTTGCCGCGTCGTGATAATTGCTACGTCTCATTGGATGGTCAAACACGTGAACTATGAAAACGTGAGCTTGGGTCGCATCGTGTAATACAAGTGTTTATTTTTACAATTTGTATGAAAATAGAAACACACATACATACATAAACTCACGCCGTCTTTCCCATGGGGGTAGGAAGAAACTACGGAACGCCACCTGCTACGTACAATCCATACATACGCCTTTTGCCTCGTTCATAAATCTGGTGTTACATGCACGCCGGTTGCGAGTACTATGCACCTGGCCTTTCTGAAGAACATCACCAAGAAGGTCACTATATTATATCCTCCTAGGGCGTCCCCTCCCGGCGTGTCCACTCACATCTGCCTTGTAATTACCTAAAATAGAAGTGTTAGTAAAATTGCTTTATAGCTCTCCGCTTCAGAGATAAGTGGCCCTAGTGTGTGTTTTATTCACGGGTTTTATTCAACCATCTCGATCAAACGCATCGAGTGCATTCGGCGCGGCGCGGCGCTCCGATTAAGGGCCAATCGGGGCGCCAAACGCGCTCAATGCGTTTGACCTGCCTCTGCAAAACAACGCCTTGCGTCGGAAATGACGTTAACAGTAATTAAAACTCTTTAAATCCGCTTCAGGACTTCCTTGGGTTTTACCAATAATTTTTTCGTGTACTGCAAAAAATGCAATTAATTTTGGCTCATGCACCCTGAGTAATGAATATTCTGTCATCCGTCCTAACGAATCACGGTTTCAGTTAATCGTCCTTGTATTAGATATTAAAATTTGTCATGTGGACTTGCGTAATGTGAACAATATATACATAACGTATGATGAATATGGTAATTCCTAGACCGGTCCGAAACTGGGTTGGTCGGATGCAGTAGCCTTGACTCATGTCTACACCTATTTCGGTATTTAGATACACGATTAACTGTGTATACGGTGCCAATGACAGATTAATAGGGAGGTCATATTACAGCTGGTTGTTTTGCGTATACAACGTGTAACGGAAAGGGTTCTATGTTCTATGTTATTGGGTTTGGTTTCCGCACTTATTCCTTTAAGTGGACCATTGTGCGTGAGCCATGGCGGCCATCGGTGGTTATTCCAGCCAGCCCACCTCCCTCCAGAAGTTAGCAATTTCTCCTGGTCTATTGAGAACATCCGTGTAAAATTTGGGCGCTCCGACGGTTTCTGTTCTAGTCTGGGCTACGCCTGTGCATTCGAAAAGCACATTCGCAACGGTTTCTTCAGCCTCCATGCAGGCCCAGCACAGGGGGCTGTCCGTTATGCCTATTGTGTGGAAGTGTTTGTTTAGTGAGCAGTTGCGGACAAGGGTATATTCATACCAAGGGCACGGCTTCTTAGGACGATATCAAACGATTTTGAAAGGGTTTTTTAATCCTATCTCTACATGTTCGGAAGTTACGAGAATTTTGAATACATTGATACTTGAAATCGAACTTTTCAAATTGAAATAAAAACATCACTCGGAAGAGATTTATTGTGATATTGGCAAGTAACGTGGAAAGTTATTGACCTAAGTAGTGCGTCGACACGTTTGTTATGATTTGAATTTAGGAAACATATGAAACCGAAAATTTGGTATCAATTCTTGGAGTATTTTATTTTGAGCTGAAACTATGTATAGTGATTCTATACCAGCTGTTATCTTTAGTCCTTAAGGATAGCAACAGGGTTTCTGTTACACCCTGTATATCGTAGGGTTGTGTCCAACTGTCCCTAGAAAATCGTGTGTTGTAACAGTTGTTTAGAATTTAAGGTGTATCTAAATTCTTACTACGCGGTTAGCCCCTATTTAATTATCTTTCCTGTTCTTGGTAGCGAAATGAAACCAGGATTGTAAATGAATTCATAGGTTTTTACTAAAATAGGAGCTGATTCATGATATACCCATTAGTTGGTAATTCCCAGGCAGTCGCTCGATATAAAGTACCAGTATTTTACATGGAACGACTGCCTATTTGACCTCCACAACCCATTTACTGGGTAATACCTCCCTTGATAAGACTCTTATTAACACTTTCGGGCTTCTGACGACACGAATTTGAAAGCTCCGTAAATGACAGCCGGGCCTCCAAGAACCAACGAGCATAGCTTAACCTTATCGATCGATCCGTGCGGCTGTTATTAGGTACGTAGCCATAAGCCCTTATAAAGATATTATGTAGTATGTATTAGTAGAGAATAAGACAATCACAGAAATTAAATCTCCGACTGTTTTCAAAGCTAAGCAACCACTATAGAATTTATTTTATTTTATTTTATTAAATAGGAACAACAAACAGCTACATTATGGAATGTTACAAAAAGAAATCATAAGTTACTTAAATAATAATACTCAATACACTCAATACTCAATATCTTTATTGCTTTACCATAATGTGTACATATGTGGTAACTATATAATTGAGATCATTAAGGACCCTGTAGGGCACAGCAAAAGGGTAGGAGAGAGGAAGCCCTGTTTTATTTAATATATTATTATTGCTATTGTAATTTATTGTTATTTTATTTAATATTAAAATATTATTTATTAAAAATTACCATATCGTTAATTACGTAATTATGATAACGTAGCCCACAGCGTTGTTCACAGATTGCCATTAATACATAATGCTATAAATTCACTAGGTGGCGAACTGTATGTGTCATGCATGATGACAGTTACATTAAAAAAATAAAAATAAAAATAGAAAAAAGTACAAAAAAAAACGAATATTATAAAACAAGTAAAGAACTAGACCAAGAGTTTAAGTGTGTCATACAAAAGGCTACGAAACCTTTTCAAAGAGCATGTGAATATATCTATGTGTTCAAATGCTTCATTGTAGGTTGCTGTCATTCGCCGAATCGGTGAACGTACACCAGTGTTAGATCGGCAGGTACCTACTGCAAAGAGTTTGCCTGCACGCAGCCGCCGTCTATGAACAGTTCTGGGGACTGCATAGCATAATACATTATTTAAATGAATACAATCAAAATTGCCGTTAACAATGTTATACAATGTCATTGCTTCTAATTGTTAACGTCTAGAGCTGAGCGTCAAAAGCCTGTATTTACTGAGCAATTGGTTATACAGTAGATAAGTTTTGTGACACCTGTAGTGCATTGCACGAAGAAATCTACGTTGGACGTTTTCTGTCGTGTCAATGTATTTGCCATAGAATGGGTTCCAGATGGATACAGCATATTCGAGCTGGGAACGGGCTAGGGTTTTATACACCGTGACATTTTAGTCGTCTTACAAAGGTGGTCCACTCAATGTATCCGTCATAAAATACCTCTAAGCGCGATTAAAACATTGTTACCATTAATTAAGATAATAGGTACAAAGAAAAATAAATAATGCATTAGAATTATGAAACACCCTCCCTGTGTGTGTATCAAACGGTAGAAGACATCTACCTACCTGCCTTTACATTCCATCATTAATTCCATCTCCATAACAAGGTGTTTCAAACTACGCCATGTGTTTTAGTGAACGATAAAAAAAAAAAATTAAATATGCCAATGTTCAAAAAAACATATATTTTTTTTAAATAAATGATTAGTAGTCATTGGATACATGAAGTGGGCTGCCGTTGTAAGACGACTAAAATGTCACGGCATAGGTACGAAGAGGTCTGTTTAAAGTCACGAGTCGATCTCATTATAAACCCGTACATCTTTTACGCTTTATTTACAATTTGTTCGATATGCAAATCCAAGCAGAGTTTCGAGTCAAGCAATATGCCAAGATCGCGAACCGCGTTTACTTTATTTAATAAAACATTACATAATGTGTATGAAAACCTTATTATGTTTTTATTTTTGGTAAAATTTAGATAATTGCACTTAGGAATGCTCAGATGGAACTTACTAGTGCACCAATAGTCCGTCAGTCGTATCCAGCGACCATATAACCCATCATATCTATTGTAACTACCCGTTGCTGCACTATGCATACCGTTTGTCCCATAAAGGCTCGTGCAGAAAAGCGCGACGCGACGGTCGCGTCGCGACACTCGTAGAACAATTTCTATGGAAACTTCATGGAAATTATTCTACAAGTGTCGCGTCGCGCCTGTTTGAAGAAGCCTTAAATGTTCTGTAATTTGATGTTCTATTGTTACATTTATCAACGTGATTCGCGAAGCTAGCAAACAATGTGTAAAGTCTAAAAATAGAATTTCCCACAGCGATCATATTCGTAGACCATGTATAATAATTATGCTAACAATGAGTTTGGACACCAATCTGTTTGAATTCAAACCGGATTTAGTAGTTTACCTACTCATATTATGAAAATATCGTATTTCATATTGATTTAACTTTGGATTTGATTTCAGTGTCGTGTGAAATATTACAATTTTGTGTTTTATCTTCTCGTATTGCGAAATCTGCTCGTAAAAATGTAAAAATTGTTTTTGTGATCTTCTCTAGTGTGAACATGAGCTAATATTAGAATAGTATGGTGTGGTGAAATTAATAGCCATTTACCAAACTTGATGACTCGCCCACGCCCAGTGCCCAGAATGTTAGACATATTATATTTCACTAGCTTTTGCCCGTGACTTCGCGTGACATTTCTTGTTCCCCCGACCCACCCTACCACGTTGCATCACATCGCCTGGCCTGCCTGCGCTTCTACATCGTTTTTGCTAAGCGGTCTTTCCGTCTTTTATGTTTTTGCTCGGCTCCACAGGGCCCTAGCGTTATGTTAAGTAGCATAAAACTCCTCAAAGATTTGGATAACCAATGCAAATGGAATTTTTCAAATCATACTGTAGTTCCAAAGATTGCTGCGTTCAAACAAAGACTTTAGCTTTATTAGGTTCGAGTGTAACCTTTTACAAAAGACTGTCGATTTAATAACAAAATAGGTTACTGAATTCAAATACGTTTTACTAATCGCTCGTGTGACCATAAATGACTTTGTTTTTAGGACAAGTCCTGATATTTTATTATAGCTTGTGATGAAAGAAATATGTATTATAAATATACTTATCGCGTTTATATTGAATGCTGTTATAAAATGTAAACGTATCATAAAATGTTTTTTCCCGTAAACTAAAGTATGTATTGGTTAGGTACTTAAAACGGCTTTTAGGTAGTCAATTATTAAACTAACTGGGGCAACGTTAGTCACCAATTCACCATGATTCACGTTACTGTGATAACGTTAAAGTATAGGTACACAATGTTAATGAAGTTAATCTGGCATTAACTGCCTAGCTCAGAGATATGATTCACTTTGATATCATACCTGTACGAATATTTAGGTATTTTATTCTCCGAATTCAATTAATATTCATAAAATGAGATGGTGAAAGACGTTTTACTTTCCGAGTTTATCTAAGACATTACTGAAATCGGTGAAGAAAAAACCACGTGATATTTTATAAAGAGAAAAGAATAAATTTTTTGCATGTTTAATTATTTGTTACGCTTTCACGCTAAAAACGCCTGAAAGGTTTTCGATGAAATTTGGCACATGGGTTAAGCATAACTGGAGGAGGACATAGGTCACTTTAAATCCTGGATCGCAGACGAAGTCGTAGGCTACACCTAGTAGTCAATATTTTATTTATTACGAAAAATAAACAGTTACATATTACAATACTACACCAAATTAGAGTTACAAAGTTATAAAACTATGCGATGTGCGCTTACAATTTTATAGAACGTACAATAACATTATGTGCTAGTGATAAAATAAAACTAAAATTAAACAGGCATGCAGATAAAAGAAAGAAAGAGAATTAAATTAATTATAAAAGTACAGTCTAAGAATTAAATATTACGGAGAATATTAAAAATAAGTCAGTAATAGTCAACCCGTCTTTAGCAAGCACGGTGAACAATGCGCATGTCTTCTCTTTATGAGAAGAGGCCTGCCCTGCAATACGACCGTAATAGGCTGGTATTAGTATTATTTATTTAAAACAATATGCATGTTTAAGTTATTTTTCCACGAAGTAAAACGGAGTCAAATGTCGGTCATAATTTAACACGCCCGCATTTAGAAGGACGAACAAGTAAATAAGGATATTTACACCAATTAGTAATTATCACTGAGCAACGAATGCACTGAATCATTAATATTATTGCCATAAAACATTCGGTATTCCATGGAATGGGAAATACAATATTTCTCGTACCTATTTTGTAATCTAGTCTAATGAAAACTGCTTTTAATTCTAAAATATTTGTCGATTATGTTGCTGCAATACATACAATTTACATTATTACTTAATTATGTTTGCATGTTGACCGTGGACTTGATGACTGAAAATGTCGCGAATATTGCACGACACGAAAATTTGCGAACCGCATAGAAATTTGAAAAAAAAATAGTTAAATAAAAAATTATATACTTTTTTTGACAAGATTCCTTCGTCAACCAGAACATCGCTCACCATGATACGGTTTTTTGTTTTGGGTGGGAAATCATCAAATAACTTCTCCTGCTCTAGGTGGAGCAGGAGGGCGTGTCAGACTTTTACTGACTAAAACCCACCCGTGTTCCCTCAGTTGCCTGTGTGCCAGGGGCCACGGTATCTCTTTCGAACAACCCGCACCCCTGGCCCCCATGATACGGTTACTACCAAATCGCAACAACGAGCTATAATTTTCAGTACCTACTCAAAAATCACTTATTAATTCCAACTTTTTTCCCCAGGTTGTCTAACATGCGTCCAAGTGCTGAACATCATGGTCCTCCTCGGCTTCATGTTGAACTACGCCCTCCGAGTGAACCTCACGATCGCAATTGTGGAGATGATTTACGATGACAATGACAACATTACTACCGCGTTGAACATCACCCACGGCCCCCACAACGTTACTGAGGTAAGATTACTGCTTTCTTCAATATAAATTGCTTCGAAATAATTGAAACTAACCTCTCCAAGGTTGCCCCCTAAGACCTGAGAGAATAAGGAAACGTGTCAGTCGAACTTTCTAGAATTGTTGAACTAATCTTAGATGTTTTCATAAATACGGTGTTCGTGAGAAGTCTGCAGTCCGTAGATGCAATAAGAACTAAGAATGTTTAAAACAATTATGTTTGAAGTCAATAATTGGTGTTTTGAACTTCTTTGGCATCGATTATATCCGATTCAGTGATTTCCCAGAAAATAATTTTAGTTATAATTTCTTGGGTTTCTTGATTCAATTACATTTTTTTCGTTCACTTTATTGTTAGTTTAAAGTATATTCATGGTTGTAGAGTAAAAACTTGATAGAAACCAAACCAATACGCGATGGTTCGAGGCTCGGGTTATTCCGGTGTTACCGCAAAACTGATAGTCACTTCCTTTGTTTTTTTACCACACATTGTAACAATAGAATTGTGCTTATTTATAGAAACAGGATCACGATGATGATTTAAAACAAAAAGTCTACTATTGTTTAAGAATAGAACGTTCTTCGCACATCAGTCAACCATTGGTTTGGAAGAAAATAAAGTTCAGTTTGAAATCTGAAATATAGATTTTTCTCTTGCAGCACCCCGAGCATATCGAGCAAACTCGTTACCATTGGGACACTAAGCAGAAGAACCACCTGCTGGGTTGCTTCTTCTGGGGATATGTGCTCACAGAACTGCCAGGTGGCCGACTAGCAGAAGTCATTGGAGCTAGGTAAGAAACACCATCCATTTTGCAAGCCTCTTTCTTCCCTCAATAATTTTAAGAGATGCAAGTTTTTGATCAGAATTCTACCTGTTGGGAAATGGCTTCTGCAGCCAGACAGATGGGCTTGCTAGTGAACGTGAGGTCTTCTCCCGACCGAACTAAGTCACAACCTATCCCGATAGCTTCAACTGCTCTTCTAGGCCTCCGGATTTGGTGTTATCGAGGGCTTGTGACGAGACTACAGCAATTTTGCTTAACCTCGCGGATCAATTACCACGAAGTCTTCAAATAACATGTTATCTTAGTTTCCTTACAAATGCAATGGTAAACAGGTTTTTCGCACTACTTGGAATTGAATAAGTAGGTCAAGTTCTTTATAAGTACTTTTACCATGTTTGATGTCGACGAATCCAGATATAATAGTTATGTTTGCCAGCTGATGATGGGCAAAGAACTATGAATGAATTTCAGCTGATAATGAACATTATTTCTAGTAATGTCATGGCAAAAAAAATCAATCGTTTTCAGTGTGGTGGTCCAGTTCAGAGTCTCATGTGTGTTTGAATTACTAAAAATCCTGAAACTGTCATACGCTCGGTGTCACGATTTTATTTCGTCTAGTCCTAAAAATAACGGTCTCGTGAGAAACTCACGTTTTTCATGCGAGGCGACCGTTAATATTCCAGTTGGAGTTATAAAGAGCATTTGGCAACTATAACTGCATCTTCCCAGCCAATCCATGGCTCATCACCTGCGGAATGCCGACCAATTTGCAAATAATGGCTGCTATTGTGTCAGTTCACCACAAAAACTTAGCCCCTGAATGGTAAAAAGCATTTTTTTTTCAATACTATGCCATTCATTGTTGGCATCACTAATGGTAATGTACCTACATTGGTGAGGGCCGGTAAATTTAAAAAAAGTCTGGCATTATAGAGGGCGGTGAACGAACGCTGCCGCACGAAAATTATCGTCATTCATTTTTGCATTTCGAATTTGAAATATTAGTGACCATGCAATTCGTATTTATCGGGACCGGTTCCAACATTTTATTTTGCTCAATAATTTAAGTTCGACGTTAGTATTTTTTCGCGATACAATCAAGCGTACAGGCGTTATTTAATCTTAAATTATACATGTCTGGTAATTTGTGTGTCCGAATAATTTAGCTTCGAACTTTCTAGACGCTGATAATTAAAGGGTCAGGAGGAGTCAATGAAGTTGATTGGCCTGAAACTTTTGGTCCTTGCCATCGATTTGAACTATGATAATCACTCATAATAATAGAACAGTTGGCCACGGCGCCATTTTGTCAAAATTATTATGACAGCTATGATTTCATAACAACGTGTAACTCACTAATTAATCACGTTCAATAGAATTAAATACATATCGGTAGCAGTGTGTGCAATCGATATGTTTCTACCTATAAATGCTCTTATAAAAAAGCGGGTTCAGTGTCGCGATAGTAACGCGATTCCAATCGATACTTATAAAAATAGAAAATCTATTATCGACAATTAATGCAATTAAAAATATTACTTATTGAATTAATTTGCCGGTGCGCCGGCGCTCGTCGACTTTATCAGGCTTTCGGAACCGGTTAGTGAGTAATTGTGTGAATAACACTATATTGAGGACGCTGAAATCAAGTTTATCAAGTTTTTGGCTGTTTTATTTGTATTGAAGTCGTTTTTCCAACGTGGTTTTGTTTACCAGTCGAGAAACTGTCAACGACAATTGCTGATTCCTTGATGTATTTAGTGAATTCAGTGACACACCAACCTGCTTTGGGCTCACGTACTGGATAGCGGCCTTCTCTTTCCTCTCTCACAGAGACGAGGCTTGAAGCCCAGCACTGGGAACATAATGATGTATGTTAAAATGGAGAAGTCAGCGAATTACTGAATGCATACAATACCTTAAAAAAGGAGATGTCGGGAAATGATTCACGCGGAACATTCTCGCAGTACATACGGGCTCGCAACAAGATTTATGAACGTTATCGTGTAACTGAGCGTTGTGTGATCATTCGTGAAATATTCGCGTGTCAGTTTTTGAGACGTCGATACGGGCGGCGGATTTTTGACATGCCTCGTATTGAATTGCCTGTCATATCGACACGCAACTTTTAATGGATGATGATTATGGTTTATACTGAATTGGATTTATTGTTGAGTCTTCATGTATCAGCTTTAAACGAATTTGCATGTCGAAAATTACCTTATCAATCCTCACCCTTATATTTATATCTTCTGTAATTATCTAATGGATTTTTTGTTTCGTCACCAGGCGGGTGTTCGGCTATAGTACTCTGCTAGCCAGTATCCTTACCCTCCTCACTCCTGGCTCCGCAGCCCTCGGCTTCGGGTGGATCGTAGCTAGTAGAGTCTTACTAGGATTCCTACTCGGAGCGACATGGCCAGCGATCCTCCCAATGGCATCCAAATGGATCCCACCGATGGATAGATCGAAATTCATGTCAAACATGATGGGTAAGTTGTTCTTACAATAATTCTAAAAGCAATTGAAATGTAAATTGAAGTGGGAGTTCCAAGAAGCTATAATTGGTTTGTACTGAATGTCTTGCTTGAATAATAGTCTCGTGAAGATGACACATAATCATTTGTTGCAATGAATGATACAAACAATACTGGTGGATGACGTTCGCGAATGATAGAGTTCAGAGCGGTCGCCATAAATCTGTATTACCGCCTGTCGCCTAGCCTGCCTTGACCGGCCCCCGTTTGCCTCCGTCATCTGACGTTTACCAGATATAGATATCACAAAAATAACGTACACGAAAAGAGGGCTCGATATTGTTATCGCTCCGTGTCGCCGCGCAAACATTTCGCAGTGATGCGTGTATTTGAAAGCGACAATATGGCGGCGGAGGCGCGCGCAGGCGTGGTCGCTGACGTCACAGCATTGGCGCCCTGTGATTGGTCGTTATAAGTTGACCGCGCGATTTAACCTTGCGCAACCGTTGCCATGCTGCAGTTAACCAGTTCCGAGAAGCGCGGCTTAGTATTATTTTAGTACGGGACGTGTGGTCACGTGGTGGTTATGGCGACTATGATTGTAGGCAAGGTTAGGAACGTTCACCGGAGTCTATTCTCGAATGCAATTAAGATGACATTGTCCTGTGATATGCCACATTCGTTCCGAGCAGATGTTTATTCAGATGGCAATAAATTGTAAATTGTCTTTTAACATTTTAATGTGGGAATTATGATAAATTACTTTGTTCCGCTTTGGGTATACCTATTTACGTTTTGCAGAAAAATACTGAAATTACACCAGCGTGACTTAGATTCTGATCAGAAGCGCAATTACATTTATCTGCTTACTAATTCATGGTTACCGCAACCTTGGTTACAAAACATGTAGGTAATGCATTTCCTTGTGTTGACTGTATAAAATACAATATTCACACGGAACATAATGTAGTCACATTCGACATAACAATAAAAACTGTTTATCGTCAACATTTACTTTAGAGGAAATGCTTGTTTTTATGCTTTTCATAAGCTGTAAACAATCGCTTTACTTAAAAACAGAATATGTATTTGTTTCTGAATGACCGACTCCTTGACAATTCAAAAGTTACTGTAAATGGTTTAATTTCAATAAATGCTTTGAGTTTGAAAAGCCAATTACTTATTTTAATGTATACCTCAGAAACAAAAGAGATTCGCATTATTTTGTTTGTTTTAACACAAAAGTTTGACTTACGGTATTATTTTTAATTTTAATCACCCAATCAGTAAACCGCTTCGCATATTACAACTATGTCATCGTGACGTCAATACTCTTTCGCTGTCAATAGACTTTACATCGTATCAAACGGTCGTCTTTGTAAAATATGGGTCGTACTCGTATCATATCTAAAATATAAATCACATTATTGTCAGTTCGCAATAAAACTTTATCTCGTGTTTACTCGATACGACAAGAGCTTCCTTTTACTGATTATCAGCGATTGCTATTACGTATCAATGGCGGGCGCCAATGCAACGAAAAGTAAGTTTTGTATTTGCGCCGAGGTTTGTAACATTAACGTTTTAGGTTAGAGGTCGGTAAGTAACTTGTACGTCATATTGTTAATTACTTGCTAGATGTTGACGATATTTTTTTTATTATCGCTCTTTTATATTGTCTTCTTTGAAAGTGAGCCACGACGTTTTATCCGAACGAACACGTACAAATGTAAAAAAAAAACCTAAAATAAGCTAATCTACTTCTGATATTTAATTCAGAAATAGATTAGCTTGTCTCTGATAAACTTAAAACATGGTCACATTACTTTTTCTAACTGTACGAACAAAAGCTTAGTGCGTAACTGTAAAATCAAAAGTGAAATTAATCGTGACACGCTTTACAAGTGTCAATTCTAATTTGACACAAATTCGGCTTTCATTCATGCAAAAAAAAAAGACGTGAAGAAACTATTTGCGAAGCTTCTAGAACAAGGAAAGGAACATTTTGGCATCTTTATCGCTTTTTTTTTAGTTACCTATCCAACGCTGTCCTTGAGCAAAGGCTGGGGAAGCCCCAATCCTTCCCGGCAATCCTTAACGCTTGCTTTGTAAAACAAGAGAAATAAAAAAAAATGTCTCAAAAATTCGAAAACCATGGTGTCCCTTTCGCTGCTGTTACTAACCGATTAATGAATGAAAAGGAATCGGTCCACTACGAGCATTGTTCGTAAATACCAGGTCAAGAGTTCAACTAGCTAGAAATGCAGTTGATGTGGACCTTATTCCCGCACATTAGAGGTCATTTTGCAATAAAATTAATTTTGGAAATTATTGCAGGTAAAAGAGAAGTTTACCTGCTCCTTTTTAGGGTTCCGTTCTCCTTACCCTTCGGGTAAAGGGTGCTACTGGAACCGTATTACTAAACCTCCGCTGTCCGTCCGTGCGTGTCTGTCAGCGGGCTGTGTATCATGAACCGTAATAGGTAGTCAGTTGCAATTTTCACAGAATGTTTATTTCTCTAATAAAAATAAAATGAAGGTAAAAAGTAAAGCAATACAAAAAAACCTCAGTAAGTACAAAAATCCTTGTTAAAAAAAAGGGACATATTTTGTATTTATTGCCTTAGTTATTACTGTTATAAATAAAACCGATAGGACTACAAATTAGAATTTGGTCGATGTTATCGTCTAAAAGTTCTAGAAGTTTGATTATTTTTTATTACAATGTTAGCAGCGAATCCAACGTAACAGAGGCCTAGCAGAGTCCTAGTGTGAGTTCCTTTTTTTTAACCATCTCGATCTAACGCATCGACCGCGTTCAGGGCTCCGATTGGCCCTGGATTTGTGAAGGACCAATCGGAGCGCCGATTGCGGTCGATGCGGTAGATCGAGATGGTTAATAGAAACTCGCACTAGGGCCACAGATCTCGCATCGATGTGTCCCGCCATCCACCCTGTATTGTTTTTCTATGTACACCGGCTATACATCAATATACATTTCCAGATTACGCTGATCTCGCACTGTAGGGAAAATTTATACAAAGCGAGAGCAGCTTATACTGGAAATGTATAGTTTGATGTGTAGCCGTATCACAGTGGAACGAATGTATGGGAGCGGTTGGACGTAGACATGTCCGAAAAAAAAGAGTAAAATTATGCCAAACTAATGATGCCATCTTATTCGATTACTTAATGCCTTCATAACTTGTGGTGATGAATTTCTTCATAACTCCCATATTTCGGGAGTAATTTGAGAAAATGTGAAATTTTACTATGAAAATGAGTGTATCGAGCTCTCTCCCTCCTGATTCCGGGCTTGTTTCAAGTAGCGGTCTCTAATATCATAATGCTAATACTAAGAGCTATATTTAATACTAAGACACATAGTGCGCCAAATGTGCACTTTCTGGGATAAAGAGTGATGTTTATTTTATAACACAATTTTTTTATTTTTTGTTTATTTTGTTGATTAAAACCGTTTTTCTAAAGGTTTACCTTATTACAATAACATTTCTGAGCAGCCAATTAGAGAAGATATAAGCTAATTAGGATATATAATTAGGGACTTAAGGTTTACATATAAAACTGATGCACTAATGATTACTGATAAGAACATTGCTATTATTTAATTACTAAATGGCTCTTAATACACTAATTTAGCATGCATCATTTACTAATTATCACAATAACTAATTACCTTGCAATATTTAACAAAGGATACCTGGGATACCTGGATTTTATATAAATAGGTCACTATTAGTAACTTTAAAATCAGTGTTGATTTACACCTCGTTGTATCCAAGCTAATCTCGCAATGTATTTTCCAAATTTTAATACAAATCTTGATATTCACGTTGCTTTATGCGCACGCGCACATAAAGATTTACGCGACTTTAACTATTTGTTCAGTGTTTTAAAAGATAACAGTTGTGTTCAGTTATGTGAAAGTGCTGAAACAAGTTTAAAAGACTGGTGTCGTCGATTTTGCTACCGCATTTATGCAAAATGGACACAGTCTGGAAGAAGCACAGATAAGTTTCGGAAGAAACATGAGATTTGGCTACAGGCTGCAATTCAATGGCCGGAATTACAGAATGAAAATATGGAACCTTCTACAGAAAATATAAGTGACGTCATCGAGCCCATAATTTCTCCTGCTAAATCTGATGCTTCAACTTGTACACATCCTAGTCCTCGTAAATCTTTTGAGGACCTTAGTAACCGGCAAAAAAGAAGACGCACTGAAGATAGTCTTTCATGCAGCAGTAGCAGCGCTGAAATTATGTTTTCGGCCGAAAGGGCGCTTCAAAAGGCAGGACAAAGCGATACAGCTTATGTTATGAAATACTTGACGGAGAATCCAGAAGAGGCCTCAAAAATCAAAGCCTTCATTGAAGGTAAATCAATTCAGGTACGGGAAATATCCCCTTTGAAGGCATTGGCTCTTTATGTATCGATGAACTTATCGAAATGGCGCTATAACACTCTTCGGGATTTCAACACTCAAGAAGGAGCTCTTCAATACCCGAGTTACTACATGTTGGTTAAAGAAAAAATTAAGTGCTATCCGGCCAAAGAAGATCTCACAGTTACAGAGAGCTCTGCAAAAATCAAATTACAAGCCTTGATGGATTTAACCTCAAGAAGACTTATTAGGTCGTTAGAAACCCCTGTTGATCCCAATCAACAGCTCGTATTGACCAGCAAATGGGGTTTTGACGGATCATCTAGCCAAAGCATTTATCATCAAAGGACGAGTGAAGATGAGCAAATCGATCTTGCTAGTAATTTTATGATTAGTCTTGTACCACTGCGGCTCGTCTCAAAAGGTGTAACAATTTGGGAAAACGAGCGACCATCTTCCACTTCATTTTGCCGGCCAATATTGTTTAAGTTTATAAAGGAAACCAAAGAAAATGTGCAGAGAGAGATGGCTGAAATCGAAGCAGAGATTGAAGCCTTAACTCCATCCACCATCACTGATGGAATTAGTGTCAAACACCAACTGCTGTTGACAATGATTGATGGTAAAATTCATTCCATTATATCCAATACAGCAGCTTCAGTGTGTGACATATGCAAGGCTTGTCCTAAAGAAATGAATAATTTAGAGTTAATCAAAGATAAACACGCAAACGAGGACATGTATAAATATAGCTTAAGCACCCTTCACGCTTGGATTCGCTCAATGGAATGCTTATTACACATTTCCTACAAATTAGACATAAAATCATGGCAAGTAAGGGGTGATATAGCAAAAAGGCAAGTTGATGACAGGAAGAAAAGAGTTCAAGAGGCTGTAAGAAGAGAAACGGGCTTACTTCTCGATGTTGTGAAACAAGGCAGTGGATCCACCAACAATGGCAACTCGGCAAGGAGATTTTTTGAAAACTACACTAAATCTGCTGAACTGACCGGAATAGATGCTATGCTTTTAAGAAAAATCTGTGTGATCTTGCAGTGTATTTCATCAGGAGAGAAGATCAACGTAACTAAATTCCGAGAGTTCTGCTTTGATACTGCTAAGCTTTACGTGGAGTTATACCCATGGTATTATATGCCTTCTTCACTTCATAAAATTTTAATGCATGGGCCAGACATAGTTCAGAACATGTCAATTGTGCCCATTGGTTTTCTATCCGAAGAGGCATCTGAGGCTAGAAATAAAGATTTTAGAAAATATAGAGAGGGGCATTCTCGAAAGCATAGCAGTATCTCATGCAATGAAGATATTATGCACAATCTTTTACTGTCTTCTGATCCACTTGTTACAAGTATCCGTCCAAAAGGAAATAAGTTTGTAAAAAAATCTTCTTTTAAGGAATTTTATGAGCTTACGGATTCTGAGAAAAGTGATATCGAATTTGTTAACATAAATGATTTAGCGGACATCGATTCTGAATTTGAATTAATTGATGATGATGATGATGACGAAGATAATTAAATGATGTTATTGTTTTAAAATGTGTAACTTAGTAAATTAGAGCTTACATCTTAATTATTTATTGTACTTTTAATGAAACTAGGTAATTTATTATCAACTTACTTAAAAGTCATACGCTCATCAGTTCTTGTGAATATTTTTGTTAATATATATTTCTGTATATATATATAATATATTTATAGACCTCTTAATAAGTCTGTCTGCGGTTTAAAGTAAATACAAATGGGGAAAAAACGTTTTTTTTTTAAATTTTCATTTCCTTTTATCCCAGAAAGTGCACATTTGGCGCACTATGTGTCTTAGTATTAAATATAGCTCTTAGTAATAGCATTACGATATTAGAGACCGCTACTTGAAACAAGCCCGGAATCAGGAGGGAGAGAGCTCGATACACTCATTTTCATAGTAAAATTTCACATTTTCTCAAATTACTCCCGAAATATGGGAGTTATGAAGAAATTCATCACCACAATTTATGAAGGCATTAAGTAATCGAATAAGATGGCATCATTAGTTTGTCATAATTTTACTCTTATTTTTCGGACATGTCTACGTCCAACCGCTCCCATACATTCGTTCCACTGTGCGTATGTACAATACCGCGGCATTATGGATGGATACATTAATTAAACACAAATTAAGCATTTATTTAATGCAGTTTTTGTTGCTAGTTAATTATTTCAGACGAACTCCATATTCTCGAACTTGAAAAACAATTTTTTGTTGTTGTCCACTGTATTGACGTCAAACCTACTGGTCAACCATCTAGGTACGTACAAACACGGACAGTAGCGGTGGATCATTTTTCACCCTTATGCCTTAGGCAATAAGGTTTAAAAATAGTCGACCGCTAGTGTCTGCGTTACCTACTCACGAGAACCCTTTGGAAAAATTGATCCAAGTACTTCCAAGAATCAGATTTCTGATTTGCTGTGTAATACCTCATTTGTCAATAACCTTTTGCGGTTATATCCGGTCGTAACTGGTAATTATTGTTAGGGTTCCGTATACAAAGGGTGCCAACGTCACTCACTAAGGCTCCGCTGTCAGTCCGTCTGTCGCAGGGCTGTATCTTTTAACCCGTAATAGATAGACATTTTACAGAGTGTGTACTACTATAGCTGCTAGATAACAAAATCAAAAAAATAAATTAAACTGGGGTCCTCACAGAGGGTTACTCCCTGAGTACCCCGATCTCCGAGGCCCCCGTCCCGATAGATTTCGGCGTTTTTTTTACTAAAGAATTGTTTAAATTAATGTAGTGTTAAATATTTAACGGTGGTTTGGCGGAAGCCTTCCGTGCATCGGAAGGCACGTTAAGCCGTAGATCCAGTTCTGTCATTCGTCGATCTTTGACAGTCGTTACGGGTTATCAGAAGCCCGAAAGTCTGACAACCAGTTCCAAGTGTAGTGGCCAGGGGGGGTTCAACTTACTTACTGGCTTGTTGAGGTCAGATAGGCAATTCCTATATGTAAAATACTGGTATTGAGTTGGGAAAAGGTTACGTCTGACATTGTTAAATATTGTACAGTGGTACGGAACCCTTCGTGGTCGAGTCGTAGTCGCATTTTTTTTTTTACTCTAGTCACGACACATCGCCCTTCGACACGTCCTTTATGAACTGGGTCTAGGCATTTTGGAGGAAAACTACAGCCTTTGCGAATAATTATATGTTTTATAACACCTTACGCCTTGAACTTTCGATATTTAAACCAGTTTGCAGTGTTGCCAGTAGAAAATATTTAATTGCTGGAGCAGATAGGGGATTATTAGAATAATTTGTTATCGTTATGAATGTCAATTGATAATTATAGTAAACTAGCTTTTGACAGCGGCTTCGCCCGCGTGTTGTCGGAAATTATCCCACGGGAACATACTACCGGGACTGATGCATCAGGTTTAAGATTCCCCGAAAAGCTCAATTGCAATTATAATTTCAACGTGATTGGTACACATTGATGAGTAAATTGAATGTCTACCAAATGCAATTGAAGCCATTGACAATACTACTACAATTACAATTGATTGCTATTGATCAATTGCGGTTGATCGTTTTGGGGACCTTTAACGCTCGGGCTGTGAAATCGAATAACAGTAAGTGGTTTTAGCTTTATGGCTAGTAAAGTCGATTAAACCTATAAAATATAGCATAGGAAATTATATTATTTCCTATTTCTGAAATGTCCATAAAATGTTTATGCCCATGTGGAAGTCGTCGTAATACGCATCTAAATTCAATACCTACCCACAATATTTTAAATGAATCTACAGCTAATAAGGAACAAAAATGACTTACTAGTCGATTCACACGAATTTACTCGCCCGAACTCAAACTCAAAGCATTATTTCAAATAAACCAATTACAGGCACTTTTGAATTGTCAAGGTCGGTGAGTTAGAAAGATGAAGCTATTTGCCCATTCCAAAGCGTAGGTACCTATGGAGAAGAACGGGCAAGAAACTCCATGGACACTCTTTTAAAATCATGGTATTGTTACAAAAAGTTGGTTACATCATTATGTTGAAATGCCGAACCGGGCGAATCCTGACTTATAATATTATCTAGAGGCGACTCGCACGAAGTTAATTTATTTGTGGGCAAATCGACAATTCCAGACATTAGGCAATTGGAATGTTTTGAATGAAACAATAAGGAAATAACGAAAGGTTAAGGAAAACACTACACTATCTTTATTACAAAAAAAAAGATAGGCATAGAAAATTTAATCCCATTAAAATAACCGTGTGGTGCCGGAAGTAAAAAGAATAACACCATCCCATTTCTTCCCGTGGGTGTCGTAGAAAGCGACAAAGGGACTTACCAGAGAATGGGCAGCAGCGTTCTCTATGCATTTTACCACCATACTGCGATCGCCAACCCGCCCGCCAAGCGTGGCGATTATAGCAAACCAAGAAATGACAATTGGGGGAGGCCTATGTCCAGCAGTGGACGTCTTTCTGCTGAAATGATGATGATGATGATGAAAATAAAGTAGGTAAATAAAAGAAGATTTCAGTTATCAATATAGCTTGACCTGACAGTTTAAACTAGACCGGGAGACCGTACGTCATTCTGATGCGTTGACCTCATAAGACTAAGAAACTTTCCTATCGAGCGACGAGCAAGGAAAACTTTATTTTATATGGAATGTTTATTCATTAAAGTATGAGTTATTAATTACCTATACCTATAAGTAAGCACTTAGTTCTTAAGTGTGTATCACACTATCTAATTTGTAGAAGCTCTGACTAGGAACACTCTAATTAAGAAATTGGAATCGAGTGATTACACCGGACTAAATCGAATTCAAAATCGGACAGATTACTCATAACAGCCGAAAGACGTCCACAGCTGGACATAAGCCTCCCCCAAAAGGGGGTATTTGCCATAATCGCCACGCTTAACAGGCGGGTTGGCGATCGCAGTATGGTGGTCAAATGCATAGAGAACGCTGCTGCCCATTCTCTAGTAAGTCCCTTAGTCGCCTTCTACGACACCCACGGGAAGAAATGGGATGGTGCTATTCTTTTTACTTCCGGCACCACGGAACCTTATACGTTTATGAAGTAGAATTACATTGGGTTGCGACAATTTACTAAAAGTAGTGCGGTCGGGAGCCTCCAATCGCACTAAATCGAATCCTACTATTCTAACTTCGATTACATCTTCAGATTTCCAAAAAAAAAATTGGATAGTGTACGTAGTTTAATCATAAATCTAAAAAGTCACTAAAAGCTGCGCTAAAAGAGATAAGGAACGAGGGTTGTCGCATGTAGTTGAAGTTCAGTAAGAAGCCGATTGATGGTTTCGATTAATTTGATAAACTAGTGGTTATCTATCAATTAAATTATGTTCGGTAACATCTATCGGTTTCTTAGAATACTTCAATTATATGCGACGACCCTGGTAACTTATCTCTTTTGGTGATCGTACCTACTGCTTTTTTGAAAAATAATGCGTTAATTATCTACACAAAGTTTTCAGTACCTACGCCAAAACTGATTCACGAGCGAAATATTTAGTTGCCAAGACTACAAAATAAAGGCAGTTTTTACAAAATTTTATTTAGTTTCACCAGTCCCGGTGCCAGTCTGTCTGTAACCAAATCTTACAATTTAAATTTGACTAACTTCCCGGTTTCCAATTGAGCTGAAATTTTTCATGCATATGTAAATCGGATGACAATGCAATTTTATTATGACATGGAGCACGGCCTACTCTCTAACTCCGTCAATGAAGATACGGGCCCGTTCGAAAGTAGTTCGAAACTTCTTAGTGAATTTTACAGCCAATTAACAAATTTTTTTGGACGGGCAAAAACATATAGGGAGTAGGGAAAGCTTTCAAGTCGTGTTGTCATTAGTTGGAAACGCCCGTTACTTCGAACGAAACGACGGACTTCGTGCTTAGGGAGTAGACTCCCTGATTTGATGATGGACCCAGAAGGTGGCCATGGGAACTCTGTAATTAAACAACGCAACCCCATCGAGCTTTGGGCTCGTTTGATTCGTCTTGACAAGTACTCTGGTTTTACACTGGGTCAAATTAAATTAGCTGGCAATACTTTACCTACGTGTTGGGTATCGATATAAAAATTAAACATAAAAATATAAATTTTATCTAACTTAAAAAATATAAATATAAATCTATTCATCATTTACCTACAACAGCCAGCAGCAGATACTAGAAACTAAATCTAGATCCTGACTGTAGATTGATCTAGGTACTCATGTACCTTTAACATACGACTCGCCTCTTACAACTTCTAACGCAGAACCTCCTCTGTTCTCAGCCCTAAACTGAGAACTGTTAGCAAGTCTATGTGAATGTATCTACCTAAACCCAGGTTCCGTGTCATGCCGGACGTAAATAATAGCACCATCCCATTTCTTCCCGTGGGTGTCGTAGAAGGCGACTAAGGGACTTACTAGAGAATGGGCAGCAGCGTTGTCTATGCATTTTACAACCGTACTGCGAGCGCCAACCCGCCTGCCAAGCGTGGCGATTATTGCAAACGCCGCATTTTTTTTATGGTTGGCCTATGTCTAGCAGGGGACGTCTATCGGTTGAAATGATGATGATGAAGCCCAGGTACGCACGGCCAATTTTTTCCCCGCGGTGAATTTTTCGCGCTGTGGATTTTAAACGCACTGCTTAGCGCCGAGAGCTGAAAATCCATCAGCGTGTTTTTTTTACTCGTTGGGATGCGTTCAGTGGCCCTAGAGTTTCTTTTAACCATTTCGACCGCGTTCGGCGGTCCGATTGGCCTTTCCTAATCCATCCGATAGGTACGTGAAGTGAGCTTGAAGTGAACTCTCATTCCACTGAATGCTAGAGATTGTCAATTTTGACAGCTCACTTCACCGAAGTTTTCACGGGGAGTTTTTTTTAACAAAATACACCGGCTAGTCGTGACTGCAGTTACAATGAAACACGATGGATACACGTCATATACACTGGGGGGCGTGGTTGGCAACGCGGAGTGATCTACTCTGGACCACTGCCAAGTTCATGATTAAATAAACGCAGCCGTTTTTTTTGTTATTATTAGTCTAAAGCTCAATCAACTTTAAATAGCTGTGGAGAGATTTAGGTGAATGATTGCTGCCGATCCATTCTGTGGAAACTTAGGTGAAGTGAGCTGTCAATAGTGTCAATTAGGGCTTGCAAATATTCGGAAATTTTCATATTCGAATAATAATAAAAAAAGCTGTTTTAATAATCATTTCTTTATTTGCCAATATCTTAGATACAGTAGGAGTCTGAGTAATATCAAGGAATAAATAATAGGTTGGGGAAAAAGTTTCTTCGCATTTTTTAAGAAAATTCAAAACATTTTTTAATAAAGTTTATTTACATTTAACTAAAGTATGTAGGTACCATTTTGTTCGATAACTTTTTGCCATCTTGTAGGTAGGGACATGATCCCATTGCTATAGAAATTTTGGGACTTCTGGTCAAAATACCGCGACAAGTGGTTTTGGCAGTCCTCTCGTGATGTTAACCTGACACTGCCTAAAGAATTCTGAAGAGACCGAAACAGGTGGAAATCTGAAGGTGCAAGGTCAGGACTATACGGCGGATGCATTAACACCTCCCAGCCAAACTCTCTTAATTTTTGTTGGGTGGCTAAAGATGTGTGAGGTCTAGCGTTATCATGATGAAAAACCATACCCCTTCTGTTGATTAATTCCGGCCGCTTTCTCTCAACTTCTTGCTTTAATCTCATCAGTTGTTCGCAGTAGAGTTCAGAATCGATGGTCCTGCCTGGTGGTAACAGCTCATAATGAATAATGCCCTTCCAATCCCACCACACACACAGCATCACCTTGTTGCGAGTTAACCCGGGTTTCGCCACAGTCTGTGAAGCCTGACCGGCCTTTGACCACGACCTTTTTCGCACGTTCTTGTCATACGTGATCCACTTTTCATCACCAGTTATCAGCTTCTTCAAAAATGGTTCGGTTTCATTACGTGGTAATAAAGAATCACAAATGAGTACACGGTTCTTTCAGTGAGCTCGTGAGGTACCCAAATGTCGAGCTTTTTTGTGTACCCAGTTTTTTTCAAATGCGCCAAAACTGTTTTGTGGTCAATTTCCAGTTCTTCAGCTACGTCGTAACTACTGGTATGCCGATCTTGCTCCAGTTTTTCAAAAATGGCATCCATTTTAACCGTAATAGGGCGACCAGAGCGACGTGCATCTTTGACATCAAAATTTCCGGATTGAAAACGCTTAAACCAAATTTGTGCTACTCTCACAGACACTACACTAGGTCCATAAACATCGCAAATTTTTTTCGCGGCTTGCGTTGCATTTTTACCTTTTTTGTAGTAAAATTTTAAAATGTATCGAATTTCTTCATTAGATTCACTCATCTTGACGGTACGAAAAACAAATGAAAATTACACATTTTCCTAATTTGAATTTGGAATTATGTTCTTTAAAATTTAAACTTTCAATGATACCAAAACCAGCCAGATACAAATAGTATAGCCAAAGAGATTTTATTACAAGTTCATACATACTATAATGCGAAAAGACTGTTTCCCCAACCTAATATTTCATTCACTGCTTTATTAAAGTACTATACAAACTTAAAGGCCTTTAGATGGAAAAGCGATCGATACCTACACAGGCAACCAACCACAACCCAATTTTATTGATATAATATTTACAATAGAGTAAATAAATTATATAGGTAACAAGTAACATCATAGAGGAATGATTTGGGGAGGCGTTTGCTCAGCAGTGGGACAGTGTAGACTAATCAAAAAAAAACTCCATGAAATCTTCAATGTAACATAAGCACTATTCTTACTTATTCTAATGTAAACCTAATGAAAAGAGATAACCAGAGAGTGGTAAAAACAGTATTATAGGAAAGATTCATCATCATCATAATTTCAGCCGAAATACGTCCACTGCTTGACATAGGCCTCCCCCAAGCTCCACTACTTAAAACGGTTCTGTGCTTCCCACATCCAGCGGATTCCTGCGGCCTTCACAAGGCCATCGGTCCACCTTGTGGGAGGCCATCCAACACTTGACTTAACTTTTGAAAACAGCTTGAAGATATGGCTCAGAAGTGAGATGGGCCTATAATTCTTGAGAAGGGTATTGCCACCCTTCTTAAAGAAAAGTACCACCACAGACCACACCTCTGTTTCATGCCTGTTTTGCCCTCGAGAGTCGAGGAAGACGGAATCAAACAGGTTCTGGAGGGTCTCAAGAACGGGTTTCCCGCCGGCCCTCAGGTGTTCGACCGTAATTCCGTCATCACCCGGCGCCTTGTTTTTTTAAGCTGCTTCAGAGCCATCCTAATTTCGAACAAGCTGACGTCCGGAATGTCTTCGGTATAGTGTCGGATCAATCTAGCGTGTTTAACTGTCCATAGAATCTCTCGATCCCTCTCAACAGCTCAAGTCAAGTGATCATCTTATCCTGTCTCTTCGGTGTGTCTTGCAGACTCCTCCCATTGTTCTTGAAGATAAATTCGTTTTTTTTTTTTTGTAAATATAAACTCAACACTCACATCGAATATGCTGCTAAATATTGTTGATGGAACGAAGGCGCTTGTCGACCACACATCTCGCTTGCTCCGTCAGTCACTATGCATACCTACACTTTAAAATTGTATTTGATGCACATCAGGGTTCGCAGCCCGGTGTTATGGAAATTGGGCGAATATTCGAATATCGCAATTTTTACATTCGGATATTCGAAATAATTTATTATTCGAATAATTCGAATATTCGAATGCAAACCCTAGTGTCAATACATAGCATAACGAGGAGTGACACTTCTAAGATTTTTTTAAATATTTTTATTATTAAATGAGAGCAGGCCGCTCTTGACTTTGGTCACGCCTGATGGAAAGCGGTTGATGAGGTCTATGATGGATCGAGCGTGTTCAGAAGATGTCTGTTCACTGTTATTTTGAAGGTAGACAGGTTAAATGTGGATGGGAAAACAGACGCGGGTAGAGAGTTCCACACTTTGTCTGTGCGCATATTGAATGTGGAGAAGCAGCGCTGAGTACGAGAGGTCGAGATATCAACCAAGTGCGGATGGTACCCTGCAGCGCGTCTGGTAGTCCGGTAGTAACAAGGCTATGGTGGGATCAGGTCGTGTAGCTCCTGCGCACACGCACCGAAGTACAGTCTGTGGAAAGTTTTCTCGGATAGTAACAGAATAGACCAGCAGTTCAGTTTAAAGATTGACAGTGAAAAGGTTTATAAGATAAGTAAAGATAAAAGGAACGGTTAAAGCTAATAGGATTACTCTATAGGGAAACGAGGTTTTGGAACCATGCACCTAGTTTCTGACGTTTCATACATACATATGGACACTTCCATGTAGATTTAAGTATGAAACAAAAAGAAAGGTTCCGACGAATTGAGATCCTCCTCCTTTTGGAAGTCGGTTAAAAAAATAATTTTATTTCGGTCTAAGTATAGCAGTATACTTTCGATCGACAAACATTAGCTTTCTCAAAAGGAATAGACATTGAAATAATTTCAGTTGCAATTGTTATAGAGAGTATTATTTTAAAACCTATCCAATTAAAGCATCTATACCATTGTGGGTTCTTGATAGGGCAAAGTGGGGGCAATGTATTCGCGGACCTTTTAAACACGACGGTTTTTTTTATGGCACTGAATTTTCAATTCTTGGGTCAACACCGAAAATTTAAAATCCAGTGTGCGATAAAATCCAGTGTAAATAAAATCCGCCGTGCCTATCAAAAAAATAGACGGTTCGATTTCCAATTCTCGGCGTTAAGCAGTGTGTTTAAAATTCAGTGCGTAATATAAACGCTTGTACACAAAGAGACATGTGAAATTCCTTTATAACATACGGTTATACTGCCTTAGTGCACTTCAATAAACCATTAACTTTATTAGCAACAATTAACATTGACTTAACACAGAGATAATCCACATTCTTAGCGTAGTTACGACACTTTACACTTAACACAGTAATCCTATTATTGTATCAAAGGAACACAACACAATCTATATTAGGGACTACTCACACTTATTCAGCTCTGTTCAGCTTTTGTCCATAGTACACAACGATTTTGTATAGACTCCATTCAGCTTCCTGCGGCTGAACGGGCATCCGTACGCGTCTCATACAAAATCGTTGTTTTCTATGGACAAAACCTGAACAGAGCTGAATAAGTGTGAGTAGTTCCTTAATTCCTGCACCCACTGGAACACGGCACGGCAAGGGTTTTTACGCAACGAGTAAGAATACTATGACAAAAAAAAAATGATAATCATCGTAGGTACAAAAACAAAGTTGCAGACCTGCGGTATGCTTAGGCATGCTGTGTCAGCAGCGTTCGGAATACCTCGGGCCTCGACATCGCCCGGAATATGCGGATGCATCGGTTCCTTCGGCAGATCTGGGGGCCTACTCTCCTTTTCTGTCAACTAAGATATGGGCACGTCCCAAAGTCGTTCGATACTTCGAAACGAACCCTACTCCTGATTTATTACTTTTTTCGGACGGGAAAAAACAGATCCGATATAGCGACAACTGTGTTGACTCGTTCTCAGTTCGGCCTCCAAACTAAGTTTATGTCCGTTGGTGACACGGAGTAGGAAGCGCCCGTAACTTCTTTCGCCCAAAACTACGAATTTTCTGCTTAGGGAGACCCATTGTTGTGAAAAGAACGCGCGAGCGCGATGTCGCGTCGGTACACTTCGGTATACCTAAGGAAACTGAAGGATGGCTGCCGTGCCGTACCGCCAGTGAGAGCAGGCCCTTAATTATGATCTATATCAACAATTTGTACTGTGCCATAAGCTAGCTACACTTCTTCTTAGCGTTCTCATGGCGTACTTAGACTAAAGTATAGGAAATTCACACTCCTGTGTAAACAAGCTGGTGCTTAGCGATTTAGGTCGATGTTCGTATTTACACAGGCCCGTATGAATGGAGTTACCCATTGAATGTTACAGTGTAGGACTGCGAATGGCTTTTGAGATTATGAATGAAAGGTCAAATAATATTAAAGTATATAGACATATGAAAGGTCTGGTACTAAATTGTTTTTTTTTTTTTTGTTGATACATGATAAGATCTCTGGGCGGTCGGTTGTAGAGAGAGTTATCATACTTATCGACGTGGAATAGGCTTGATCCGGTCAGAAAGAGACGTCGTAAACGTCCATGCAATCAAAGAGAAAAAGACGTCATTCTCCTCCTCTCGGTTCGGACTACATGACTCGACACGTGACTAAATGTGATAAGTGACCAGCTCAAGCTAATTCCGCGTTGAAAACTGGAATCAACGAATCCATCTCGCGCAAGATTTACATTCCCTTCTGAATCTGAGTATTTATCTTGCAGCATCATCCTTGGGTGCGGCGCTGACGATGCCGATCTGCGGCTTCCTGATCGCGCACTTTGGATGGGAGTCGGCTTTCTACTTTACTGGTAATGTATATCATACTAATTATCTACAAGCTTTATAGATTTATACAGGTTGGATTTTTGTCAATAGGACAGTGAGGTCACGTACTGCAACCGTTGCATGTAGCTACTGGTAAGCGGACAAAGGAGACCATAGCTATTTGGAACCATTCGCTACGCTTGCCATGCTGACCTTAACTTCTTGAGTAATTGCTAACTGTAAACATGTTTTGATTTTATGATGCCAAACGATGCAGTTTTGTATAAAGATTTAAGACTCTTTTGGGCGCACTAAGTAGTTTCCTAGCTTCCTACATATGTAAAGAGAGAGTAGCATTTACCCTTTTAAAAATCAACAGAGCCGAGAGCTCAAATATACTGAGATCTTGAGGGATTCTAGCGCAGGCCAAAATCCTTTAAATGTCATGGAGGTGGGGAAGATATTTTCCAAGAAAATTCTGAAAGAGCATTAACATAAAAACATGCCTCCTTTTCCCTACCGTACTTCAACGATGCGAAGTTCTCTAAATGCGTTTAAATTCAAATCAGCTACAACAACACGTGTTTTATGGGCAATTAAACACAAGTACTTACCTAATAAAGGATCCAATTTCAATAAGCTGTATATCATTGATAATATTGAAGCTTTCCCGCACTCCCATTAATGTGGACCCGTTTTGTATGTCTACGCTGCCGTTATGATATTGACAGGCGCTGGGGAAACGTTCCAGGGATATCAAAAGGACCATAACATTTAATTTTTGTTATTGGTTGGAAAGTGAGCACTTATAGCATAGTATAGTTACAATTGTGCCTAGAGGGGCTTGTGGCTAAGTAATAGCAGCCGCTTGCCGCGGTTGGTCCGTGGATGGGTGAGCATCTTTACATACCTCCCCCCCCGTGCACGGACCCCTCAGTGCCTCGGAAAGCACGTTAAGCTGTTGGTCCTGGCTGTCATTCGTGAATTTTTGACAGTCGTTACGGGTCGTCAGAAACGCGAAAGTCTGACCAAAGGGATATCGTAATATCCAGTAATTGGGTTGTGGAGGTCAGATAGGCTGTCACTTCATATAAAATACTGGTATTCAGCTGCATCCGGTTAGTTGGAAGCCGACAGCAATAGCAGATGATGGAGTTTTGCCTTAGATATGACTGTAGGTTAAAAAAATGGTAGAAATACACCTCTGTTGTGTTCGTACCAGATAGATGTTGAGTGACGCAAGACCTACTTACTGCAAAAAGAATCTGCCTAGCATTTTCTCAAACATGTCCGGGTCAGCTGCTAGGCTCACCGAATATAGCTGAATATCAATGTGCCCTTGGGTGCTGTTTACTTCTGCGTGTGTATATTTTAGTATATTTCTTTAAATTGTAGATCATTCCTTCAGCCATTCTAACTCTGTTCTCGTCTACAGGTATAATCGGCGTGATGTGGTCGGTAGCTTGGTTCGCGGTGGTGTACGACACGCCAGGCCAACACCCTCGCATCTCAGAGACTGAGAGGAACTTCCTCATGAAGGCGCTGCCACAAGACAACAATAGCAAAGGAGTAAGTGTTTACAGCACCTTATAATACACAACTTGGTTTCGTTAGCTTTTTTGCTTACAAAAATATGACAATCACCATACAATCCCTCTTTTCCCGACGAAGTGTCCTCACTGGACACAAACCACTTCATCTGCGCAGCTACTGCAGTCCTTCCACATTTATTTTACCTCAGACATCAGCAATCTTAGAGCAACCAGAATCAAGATCACAGTGAAATTGACAGGCTTGGTAGTGGCAGCAACCAAAAGCAGTCTCATTCTGACGAGAGCAAAATTCACTGTGATTTTGACAGTGACACAAATTCAGAGGTTAAATATGTGTGAGTGTGAAAGGGCTGTACTACGTCTGACACGAGTGCCATCAGCTGCTGTGCATAAGACTACTAGAAAGGGTATACCTAAGAAGGAAGCGCCAGGGTAGCTCGCTTCTTTTTTTCTAACACAGTTTTATTAGCTTCACCTGTATGTTTGTAAGCATGTTTGTTTGTTTATAACCGACTCTTACTGACTTGATTTTGACCCACTACAAACGGTCAGATTTCATTAAAACTTTGTAGACTTATCGAGGACCGATGACTACTCAATAATTAAACAACTCAAAATTCACGCTTTTGTGGTAAGCAGAACTAAAAAATAGAAAATAAATAATAGTTTTAAAAACTAAAAAACACGCTTTAAAAACCAAACTAATTAAATAGAATAAAATAATTTTATTCTATTAAAAAGCGTGGGATGCTTTTTGAGGTATTTTTGCAATCAATTAATATCAGGGCATCCTGGATCCTTATTACTAAGTGACTGCACGTTCACATACCGTAGCCGTAAATTCTCTTCCATGGCCAAACCTGCATGGAAACCACAAATGCATTACACCAACTTGAAGAAAACCCTCACATGATTTATATCCCTTATCAACCGCACCAAGGGAATTTTGGCAAAAGTCAAGGTGCCGAATTGAAATTCGACGAACATAGTAAAAAACCGCATTGAAATAAATCATTGACTAACTTTATGTGATCAAGGCACCTCAAGGCTTATCATTTGAATTGAATTGGTATTGGGAGACTGTGTATTTACTTAATTAGCTGGTTTAATTATCTATTGTTTAAATATATTTCTTGGACTTTAGAAAATGTGCAATTTAGGATTTTTTTGCTAAGGAATTGTTTCTCCCTTAGACCATGTCCACTGAAAAGAAAGACCGAAACAAACACAGAGATCAGTCTCTTTAAAAAGTCCAAACATAATCTTGGTCAGGCCATAAGGGCCATGCACTATGCAGATTGATTGATAAGATGATTGATTATTAAATAAATAATAGATAAGCTTCGGATCATCTGTGGAAACAACTTAATTTTCCCTCCTATTTCCAAGCAATTATGAGCCCATTAATTTAATCAGATAATTCTATCAAAATGGCCAATCTATGCATAACAACAATTCTACAAAATCACCCACTTCCCTTTCCCACAATACAATAGAAGTACGTAGTACACAACAATGTGTGAACATCGCTATAATGTAACGCCGCTCACACGTCAGCGGTGCGCCGCCGCGCCGGCGCATAAATTTAGATTTTAGCCAGATTTGCAATGATTGTGTTTGAACAAGTGGACCGTTTAATGGATGTATTGTGTTGTGCTTGTCGCTATTGAACACCTGTGTGATCACGTGACATATTCATTAGCAAAGTCAAAAATATTAAATGAAGAGGGTAATCGATTTTAGTGAATATTTATAATAAAGACAGCCTCGCTTTCCTTATTTTTTCTAGCCGCTTTTGATCACGGCACGGCACTTAAAAAGTTGGTCATTTCACCATCTTCCTATGATAGGAAGATGGTGAAATGACCCAGTAAAACTTTTTAAGGCGGTGACATAAAATTAAAAAAACATATCCAGTCACCGACTTTCGACAAAAAAGGTTTATAATTTTTTGCTTTTCAGTTTTTAAATACACAACCCGGCATTAAAATCTGTGAATGAATAATCAATCATCCCCTGTTTTCCTACCCTTAGGGTTGGATTTTTTTCCAAATTTATATGGGACCAACTTCGGGGTAAACTCTTTTCAATAAAAAGAATTATCAAAATCGGACTACTCTGTAAAAAGTTATGCGTCGGTCATACATAAAAAAATATATACGCGTCGACTTGAGAACCTCCTCCGTTTTTTCGTCGGTTAAAAATTCAAACCGATCTGCTTATTATAATATTTTATTTTTATTTTTAGCCTATGTTTTCCTTCTGAAACAAAGGCAAAGGCCTCCTTTTCTCCTTTCCACTCCTCTCTGTCTTGAGCTAGTGTGGACCAATGTTGTCTGTAGATCTCAAGCTTGTCCCGCCATCTTCTCTTTTAATTTCAGGAAATTCCCTGGTACATAATAAATTGATCTAATGTCATAGTGTTGAGTATTATTTTGTCAAGATTATTATTTAAATTCATCCCAAATGTCTTAAATATGTGTATTAATACATATTTGGCAAAGAATAAGTTAGTTTTGAAAATGGCTGATTCGACATAATGCGCCACTTCACAACACATGTTGCGCCACTTCTTCTTCGCAGCTAAAGCACTAGGAAGTGGTGAAGGGCGGGCGTTTTGGGGACTGTCTTATGTAATTTTGACTTTCAAAAAAAAAAACAACCGACTTCCGAAAAACCACTACAAAGTGAAAAATTAACTTTAATTTCGGAAGGCGGTGACAAAAAATTAAAATACATATCCAAAGTCACCGACTTCCGAAATTAAAGTTATAAATTTTTTATTTTGCATTTTTTAGTTATAGTACTTACCCCACTAATTCTAAATTTCATAGTCCTTGGGGTCAAAACAATGCATATTTATGCCATAGCTGCAATCGCGGGTGATTTACTGGTATTTTTTGAAGAGTTCCGTTGTCTGTCCCCGAAACGCATCATCAGATCTATATGAAATTAAAATGGGACCACACAGGAAGCACCAGCTTTCAAATAAAAAAAAGAATCATCAAAATCGGTTCACCCAGTCGAAAGTTAGAAAGAGGTAACAAACATTTAAAAAAAACATACAGTCGAATTGAGAATTTCCTCCTTTTTTGGAAATCGGTTAAAAAGAGCTGACTCTCAGCCTAGTTTGAATAAATGACTTTTGATTTTGATTTTTATGAATATAATATTGTATGTGTTATCGAAGAGGTAACTCTTACTTAGTCATTAAAAATCAAGTTTTATAGCTATTCTTGGATGTTACGAATCGATAGGAATACGACAGATCATATGAATTACTTCATATCATTGTTTATTTAACTTGACGGCATAAACCATTTTTTTAAAATTTTTATCAATTAAATTTTCATTTATTGTTGAATGTTAATTATATGCTATTGTACAGAATCAAGTTCTTCCAACATAACAGACAGCTGTGCTGCTGGGGAGTTTGTTGCGCCACTTCTTCTTCCCAGCTAAAGCACTAGGCAGTGGTGAGGGGCGGTAGTTTTGGGGGACTGTCTTATGTAATTTTGACGTTCAAAAGGTGCTGACTCTCAGCCTAGTTTGAATAAATGACTTTTCATTTTGATTTTGATTTTTACGGATCACAAAATATTCCACGACGCTACGATATTAAATGAATACGAAAACGAGCAGTAACACTTAATTCAGCCTTAGTAATTAATGCTACAGAAAAGTTTGACTCATGTCAGGTTTCAATTACATAATCCGACACCTCACACTTCAGGTCCAGTTGAAAACCAGCGTCAGGCACTAGTTGTCTGGCATTTTTTGCTGAACTGAATTCAAACCCATTTCTATTGCCACAATTAAAACAGCATTTAAAAGTCTTAACTTAAAAAACACTGAAGACTTATGGGGCATTTCTGTTAAGGTTCTTGAAGATATCATTGACACAATTGCCCCTGTCCTAACAGGCGCACACTGGTACGTTTCCTGACTTAATGAAACATAGTAAAGTAGTACCAATTTTCAAATCGGGTAGTAGGAGTGATCCCTCTAATTATAGACCTATATCTGTGCTTCCAGCTTTGACCAAAATTTATGAAAAAATCATGCTGGACCAGATGTTGTCACATTTTAACTCAAATGGGATTTTACATAGTCGACAGTTTGTTTTCACAAAAGGTAGGTTAACGACTGACGCGGGAGTACAACTCATCAGTCACATTTTGGAATCCTGGGAGAAGTCCCAGGATGCAATTGGCATTTTCTGTGACCTCTCAAGAGCGTTTTACTGCGTTGACCACAATACACTCATCTGTAAATTACACCACTACGGACTTCGTGGACGAGCTGCTGATCTTGTGCTTTCCTATTTATCAAACAAACAGCAAAAAGTAAATGTTAACGGGGCAACGTCCTCGGGGTCTCTAGTTAAGATGGGCGTACCTCAAGGTTCAATTCTTGGCCCTTTTTTATTTCTAGTTTATATTAATGACCTTCCTTACCTGATGGCTAACTTCTCGGATATAATTTTATTCGCTGATGACACTTCTCTTATTTTTAGAATAGATAGAAAAGATACGGATGTCTTACATGTCAATGATAGTCTAGCTGTTCTCTCGAAATGGTTTGCGGCTAATAATCTTTTACTCAATGACAAAACAAAACTAAATGTCTTAAGTTCTCATTACCAAATGTACCCCAAGTAGGGCTAAATTTAAAACTTGATGGCAAGAAACTAGATGCTATTTCGGAAACTGTATTTCTAGGAATTATCTACTGATGTAGCCACAGCTAGGTTAGTATACTTTGCTTATTTTCACAGTATTATGTCTTATGGCGTTCTACTGTGGGGGTCGGCAGCTGACGTAGATTCAGTTTTCATTCTACAAAAGAGGGCAATCCGCGCAATCTATAAAATGGGGCCTCGCGAGTCTCTTAGAAACACATTCAACGAAGTTGACATACTAACTCTGCCTTCTCTTTATATCCTAGAAAATATCTTGTATGTTCGCAAAAATTTAGGTCTTTTCAAAAAAAGATGCGACTTCCATAATCTAAATACACGTAGTAAAGATGAAATTGTGATTCCAAAATTTAGATTAACTAAAACTAGCAAGTCATTTCTAATAAACAGTATCAGCGAATACTGTTTATTATCTATAACAAGTTGCCAAAATCGGTTACAGAACTTAGCGATGGAAAGTTTAAAACTCACATCAAACGTGTCCTTATCAAAAAAGCATATTATAAGATAAAAGACTACGTTGAAGACAAGGAAGTTTGGCATTAATTCCTTCTGCACATGTGGCTTCCCTGGTAACTCATTAGCACCATAACTTTGTGAGCGTCTATTAACTGCTTCCAAATTACAATGTTAATTTTAATTATTTAATTTTTTACACTTTCTGACATATTCTCGTCATTATTTGACATTATACAACACTTGTAATATCGAGTATTTATTAGTGATTCTCATGGAAATCATATCACTTGGTTTAAATAGGTTGATTTTACTTATGTAGATTCTTTTACATATTGTGAATGAGAGAACGTTGTAGGCCTACAGTTTCTATTCTTTATTTTCATTCCTCTAAGTACCTGGTACTTATTGACAGGCCTGCACTGTCCTCCCATACCTAATATCACTGTAATTTGAAAACATTATAAAATCCAATTATTTTTAAAAGAGTAACCGTGGAGTTTCTTGCCAGCTCTACTCCATAGGAAGCGACAAATTGGAACCGTGCACCTAGCTTCTGACGTTTCATAAGTGCCCTTGCAGGTTTATATGAAATAAAATATTTTGATTTTGATTTTGAAGTGGGCCTTTTTGGCGTAGCCGTGAGGCACACTATAATGCTATTTTTTGACATCGCACCTTACACTTTCATTTGATTTTTATTTTACTCTTTCCTGCTGTATATGTATTGTGTTGTGTGCCTCTTTAGTCTGTGCTAAATAAATGTATTTTCTTTCTTCTTTCTTTCTTTCCATATTCTTAACTCAGAAACCGGGAGTATATTGCGTACCTACCTACTTTAGCAGACTCGACAAAACATGACGGTCATGCTATTCAACTGAAATAAAAACAAATAAATGCCAACAATTAGTCATTCAAGACTGTAAACAAACAATAACAACATAAAACAGTTATTTTGAAGTACCTACAGATAATAATAACAATAATTGTTAAAACCTTTATTATCAGTAACAAACCACAATGACATCAACGCTGTGGTCATAGTCTTGTGACAAAATAAAAACGTATTTAGGTATAACATAGATCTGACTGACAATTGACAAGTTGAAATAGGTTGACCATGTGTTTCGAAGTTATTGAGACAAATCCCATTAATCTTCGGCAATCTTTGCCTATTTTTTTTTTGTTTTAGCGGATGTGACTTGCGTTCTTGACATGTTAACAGATGTACGACAATAAAAACTTTGACTTATTTCGATTTTATTATTCATGTCACATCGAATTTATACGTTTGAAATGTGAGTCTAAATAATGATGATGAAAAACTCCGCACGTAATTTCAGCGAGTTGGACTAACATTTTAATAGTTACAATTAGCATTTGCAATTGTACAGACGGGCGCACATTAAGCTTCACCAGTCTGTCAAATTTCTTTAATAGGCTTTTTTTTTTTTTTTTTTTTGATTTTGGCTTCACACGGTTTGTGCATTTAGCCAGTGTCAAGTAATTTTTCTTTTAGATCAAGTAAATGGCCCAATATCGGGCACGAAGTTACAAAACAGTCATAGTCGTCTTTAGTCAGTCAAGTCAAATCAAAGTTATTGTAAAGCGGTAGTAACTTTACAACAACCTAACAGGAGTTTTTGGGGGGAACACGAAAAGTCCACGTTAGTCACTTATTTTCACCTTCACTACACTTGTGCACTCACACGTAACTAAATTGAATAATTCACTATCAAAATTATACAATTTAATTCGCTATTTCACTAAATTCCATGAAAATGAAAATTCGTGCGACATGTTCCAACGCGATCCCGCCAAAAACTCCTTGATAGGTTTTAAACTCTATGACATAAGCATAAGGTACAGTCAGCGTCAAAAATATCGGGACGAACAGACTGTTCAAAATGATCTCAACAACGAAGAAAATTAAACTTTATCTTAATTGTATAAAGTTCTCGTCAGAATGACAGTTGTCATTTACTGTCATCATTCTGAAACATTCCTTGTGTCATTGAGCTAATATTTAATTTTCATAGTTGTTTAGATTATTTTGAACAGTCTGTTCGTCCCGATATTATTGACGCTGACTGTACATGTTCAATTGGGATAATTTGACAGTTTGGGGTAGCTTGATGTGCTGGCGTCTGTATGTAATTCAGAGATTTGTAACATATCATCACGCCTTGTTTTTCTGAAAGGTAGGGCAGAGGTGTACCTACACCCACGTTTCGCGAGTTATGTTTAAGTCCTATGTAAGGGGCGAGCCTGTTAACCATCTGGCTACAAATCCATATTCCGGCCTGCTACTGAGAATAACCCAAGTACACCTAGTCCGAACTTAGAATCGAACCGCAGACCTGAGGCCGAGCAGTACCGCTGGCAACCATGAGACCAACGAGGCAGGCGACCACCATTTTCATAGCTTTAATTACAGCATTTGGAATTGTACGTAATGCAAGGATTTATGTTTTATTTTTAATTAAAATTCCACTGCGCATTACACGGTCGTAATAATGGTTGTTCTACGCCTTTTTTCCTTACTGAGTAAATTCCGTGCTATTCTGAGAATTGCGAACTCCGCGACGTATGTTGACTATAGGCGACGCATTTTCTATGGACCGTGGCATTCACCCTTTCATTGCATGGATTGTCAAGCAAAATTATTGTTGACAGGCCTACACTGTCCTCCCAAACATATTAACACTGTAATTTGAAAACATTGTAAAATATTTTTTTTTTAAAGAGTAACCGTGGAGTTGCCAGCTTTTCTCTATAGGAAACGAGCAATAGGAAACGTGCACCTCGCCTCTGACGTTTCATAAGTGCTTATGTAGGTTTATGTGAAATAAAATAGTTTGATTTTGATAATATTAGAGCTTGACTGGCGCACTCACAATGGGCCTTATCAGAAGGCTTAAAGTCCCCCAAAGGGCAATGGAGAGGGCTAAGCTCGGAGTTTCCCTATGTGATCGAATCAGGAATGAAGAGATCCGCAGGGGAACCAAGGCAACCGACATAGCCCGAAGAATTGCCAAACTTAAGTGGCAGTGGGCAGGGCACATTGCTCGCAGAACAGATGGCCGATGGGGCTGAAAGGTTCTGGAGTGGCGACCGCGTACCCGATGACGTAGAGTGGGAAGGCGTCCCATAAGGTGGACCGATGACCTTGTGAAGGAATCCGCTGGATGTGGGAAGCACAAGACCGGTCGAAGTGGAGGTGCCTGGGGTAGGCCTATGTCCAGGAGTGGACGTCTTTCGGCTGAAATGATAATGACTGGCCCCGTTAGTGTAGTGGTCGCAAGCGCCAGTGCTGAGCATGAAATCCTCGTTTCGATTCGTGGTTCGGCCAGAGTGAAAGTGGATTTTCCCTATTTAATTTCTCAGTAGTGACCTGGAGTTTGGATTTGTGCCTGGTTGATGGCAATTGGCTCGTCCCCTATTACGTGGGACTTAAACAGGCGAAATGTGTAATCCATAATTCCTGGGTGCTTAGAAGGTAATAAGTAAACTTGAGCAAATGTACCTTACCTACCATTACACAGTATTACAAGTATTTACTTGGCGTAATGCCAGTTAAAGAGCAGGTGCAGTACCAATTGGCAAGCACATTTCTAGTTCCTCCATTCATTGGCTTTACATGTATACTAGAAAGAAACAGTTTTGGCGTATATAAACCTGATATGGGTGTAATGGTGTAATTTGATCGGTGTAGGTGATAGGTATAGCTTGTTTTAAATTTTTTGACAGTCAAGACAATCTCAGGATGACAGTATTTTACTCATATTTTAAAAGTACTTACTACATGTTTTATGCGTACACATATACACGGGGAAAGGACATCGACGCGCAAACTGGAACCATGAATTCTGCATGTGCTTTCTAGCGTAAAATTTTCGTCGGTTCTCCAAAAACTTAAGTGCAAAACCGTGTGCACATCCAGGGGTGCGGGTTGTTCGAAAGAGATACCGTGGCGCCTGGCACACAGGCAACTGAAGGAACACATGTGGGGTTTAGTCAGTAAAAGTCAGACTCGCCCTCCCGCTCCACCCAGAGCTGGAAATGTTATTTTAAGATTTACCACACAAAAAAAAAACGCCTGCAGTTCAAGCTACCCCAAACTGTAAATTTTTCCCAATTGAACATGAACCTCATGCTTATGTGACAAAGCTGAAAATCGTCGGCGTCTAAATGTATAAAACAAATAGTTTTTATTTTAATAAATGACAAATTACAACGTAGGGGAGTTCAGAAGCATGTACTGAACCTATTGTAACAGGTAGTGCGTCGATGTCCTTGCCAGCTTGTATATTATGTATACAGGGATATATAGGCTCTAGACAGACCAACTGCATTTCAACTGCACTCCAACTGCAAATTTGCAGTTTGGATGCAGTCAGTACGACTGCAATAAAACTGCAAACCAACCACGCAGCCCGATTGCAGTCAGTGTACAGATGGCGGGCAGTTCCAACGACTGCGCGCTGACTGCAATCGCATAATTATGTCAACGTGCAGTTCAAATGCAGTTGGTCCAACTGCATTTGCAATTTGCGGTGTGAAGTTGGACCAAGTGCACGGTCGGTTGGTTTGTAGTTTTATTGCAGTAGTACACACGGCTACATCAAGCTATACATTTTCAGTTTGCGCTGATCTCGCACTGCACGGAAATCCTATATAATGCGAGATCAGCTTATACTGGAAATGTATAGCTTGATGTGTAGCCGTGCGTACTAACTGCATTCAAACTGCAAATTTTCGGTTGGAGTGCAGTTGAAATGCAGTCCGTCTGTCTAGAGCCATATTCGGGAAATTTTTCAAAAATACATTAAATAATTATGTTTTTCGAATACCATGAATCTTCGCCTAAGCTTTATGGGGTGCTTAGTTGTTGCAAATGGGTCACACCATTATACCCTACAAGGAATACGTCAAATAACAAGTCACCCTGTATAAACAGACAAGAAGAAAATAACAGAAAAATATGTGCTTTTAATCTATTCTATACTAATTATAAAGCTGAAGAGTTTGTTTGTTTGTTTGCTTGAACGCGCTAATCCCAGGAACTACTGGTCTGATTTGAAATATTCTTTCAGTGTTAGATAGCCCATTTATCAAGAAAGGCTATTATAGGCTATATATCATCACGCTAAGATCCTTAGGAGCCGAGCAAAGAGAAAAAAGTCACGAATACGAAGTACTCGCACGGGCAGGCGAGGCGAGCGACGGGGTGGGTCGGGGAGCAAGAAAATTGACGCGAACGAAGTCGCGGGCATAAGCTAGTCAAATCAATATTTTCAATGATGAGTGACATCATTTGTGTAATTGTGTTCAATCAGATAGTCAGTGATGTTTCAATAGTAAAAAGTGCAGTAATAATGACATCATAATTGTATCTAGTCAGTCGACTCAACTCTGAACGATAAGCAGATGCATGATGACATACCTGATTCAATTGTGGGAAATAGAAACATGGAAAATTGATTGTACACGGAAAAATGTGTGAAATTTAAATATTACTGTAGCGTGTAATAATACGCTTGTGTAATGTGTTATGATTTGCCATATTATAATATCTTTGTTCTTTCTTTCATGATATCAGTTATACAACGTGTAAGGGAAAGGGTATACAATATGTAACAAAAACCCTGTTGTTCCTTTTAGGGACGTATACACTTACCTACTAAGCACAACATTTATGAAGTTATAATTTAAAAAATAAGCATTGGCTGGTCGAGAGTTCAGTATCAAATAACTATTAAAATCGACATATTCGAAAAAAATGTTTACAATATGTGATTTTACAAGTATCCTTATTTCGCACAATAGACTACTAACTCGGCGGCTTTCTTTGATCTAATCAAAATCAGTTAAACTTTACAAATATTCATAATTAAATATTTATTTTAAATATTTTTGCTGAACAGTTTTTATAAATGACTTGCTTTATTACGTAGGTATACCGATTCTGAAAACGTGGGTAGAGGAAACAACAGGGTTTTTGTTACATATTGTATACATACCAAGGGCACAGTTCTTTGAATGATATCAAACGATATTGGAAGGGTTTTTTAATCCTCTCTCTACATGTTCGGAAGTTATGAGAATTTTTTATTATAATTTGAAAAGTTCGGTTTCTGGTATCAAACTACTTTTGATACCAGAAACCGAACTTTTCAAATTGAAAAAAAAAAAACATCACTCGGAAGAGATTTATCGTGATATTGGCAAGTAACGTGGAAAGTTATTGACCTACGTAGTGCGGTGACACGTTTGTTATGATTTTAATTTAAGAAACGCATGAAACCGAAAATTTGGTATCAATTCTTAGAGTATTTTATTTTGAGCTGAAACTATGTATAGTGATTCTATACGAGCTGTTATCTATAGGGTTTCTGTTACACTCTGTATAATTAGCAATAGCCCATCTGTATCTACTTATTCATATAACTAACTTCCGCCGGCAACTTCGTTCTTCTTCAATATAAAATATATCCCATAGTAATACATCGCCCGCGATATAATTTCGTTTTCTCGCAACGTTTATTCTGACTTTTATATTTTTACTCGGCTCCTTAGGGTCATAGCGTGATGTTAAATATCCTATAATCGTCCTCAAGAATTGAGCTAGTATTTTTTTTTATCCGACTGGTGTTCTAGAGATTACTCATAATAGGAGTAATCTATAGAAATTTAAAAAAGTATATAGCTACGGTCCCTACGTACATAAAGACATGTCAAAAATAGTTTTTTGTTTTATTGCACAATTGGGTTTAGATTTTCCTTAAGCACACACCTGTATATTTATATTTTTTTAATATTACGTATTTAACGTCATTTACAAATCGTATATGAGAATAAGTCTCTATGTACGTAGGGACCGTGGCTATATACTTTTTTTTTAAATTTATTTATTTGGGACGAAAAACAGATAACAGTCGAAAAAACGTATACTTACCTCAAATTATTGTCCACGAAGTGACATTAGAGTATGATAACGAACACATGATAAATGAAAACATTAAAATTAAAAAAAAAAACAAAACAAAAAAAAATTACACATTTAGTAGAAAGACTAAACACCGACGAATCGGAAAATATACAAACAAACTTACATCTTTATAATGTTAGTATAGATAGCGTCGTTTTAGTCCCATGAGTGTAACTCGGTGACCGCGCTGTTCTTCTAAACTACGCATCTGATTTTGATGCGGTTTTCACCATTACTTACAGCATTTATTCCGGAAGGTTTATGTGTCAGAAAAAACCGCGGGACACATGAGGATCCATTGACCGACCGCAGCAAGCGTAGCTTAACCGTATTGATCGATCGACCTGTGCGGCTGATATTACTTAGCCACAAGCATCTCCCAGCATATATAATACCCATTTATAATAGTTGTGAAACTCATCTGCTGGGGAGCTGCTGGGGAGTTTGTTGCGCCACTTCTTCTTCCCAGCTAAAGCACTAGGAAGTGGTGACGGGCGGGCGTTTTGGGGAACTGTCTTATGTAATTTTGACGTTCAGAAAGAGCTGACTCTCAGCCTAGTTTGAATAAATGGATTTTCATTTGATTTTTGATTACATCTAATAATAAATCTTCTCTCTCTCAGAACATGCCAGTCCCATGGAAGAAGATGCTGACGTCGGCACCAGTATGGGCCATCATCATCACTCATGGTGCCTCAGTCTTCGGCTACTTCACTGTCGTCAACCAGCTGCCGAGCTACATCGAGAGCATCCTGCATTTCAACATCAAACATGTGAGTTTCCTTTATTTTAGGTTTCTGCTTGGACCATTTGTTTGTCGATTTATTATGGGTCTTAATGTCACGTTTTTAAGGGCGAAATTCCAAGAGGCTATACAGGGTGGCAGGGATATTGATGAGCAACTTGTTACCATGGATTCAGGACATTCAGCAAGCAGGTATGGCATGACGCTTTCTGTTTCTACTCTACTGTAGAATAGAAACCCCTTGTCTACATTCCTCGGTGAAAAACTGTCAACTGTCTATACGGAAACGTCACTTTTGTCTACTCGTCCGACGACAAAACGCTGAAGAAGACATTTTTCGTCGGTTATTAGAAAGACAAATTAGCTGCTCCATACATTTTGACCGCGTTGATATTAACATTTTCAATGGAACAGCTGATACTGATAACTAACAAACAATTTCGCGGGGGTATCGTGTGCTGATGCTGAATGCATAGTTACAGTTTGCGCGTCGACGTCTCTGCCACCCTTTACAAAGAAGTCAAGAGATGTCGTGGAAAGCGCACTGGACTTTTAACTCTCCGTGTTAGACCGAGCATTCAGAATCCAACAGAGTGCATTCCAGCGCCTCGAAAAAACACAGTGTTCGATTTTCAACTCTCGGCCCTAAGCAATACGTTGAAGAAAATCACTAATTTCGTACACACGGCTACACATTAAACTGTAGATTTCCAGTATAAACTGATCTCTCATTGTATAGGATTTCCGTACAGTGCGCGATCAGTATAAACTGGAAATTTATAGCTAATAAGTCGAACAAGCTAATTGGAACACAGGCAAAAAGTTATAGGTCTTCCATCTTTCCACTGCACTGGCAGTATTCATTATTTTTAACCGACTTCAAAAAAAGGAGGAGGTTATCAATTCGACTGTATGTTTTTTTTAATATGTTTGTTACCTCATAACTTTCGACTGGGTGAACCGATTTTGATGATTCTTTTTTTATTTGAAAGCTGTTGCTTCCCGTGTGGTCCCATTTTAATTTTATATAGATTTGATGATGCGTTTCGGCAACAGACAACGGAACTCTTAAAAAAATAACAGTAAATAAACCGCGATTGCTGCTATTGCATAAATATGCATTGTTTTGACCCCAAGGATTATGAAATATCGAATTAGTGGGGTAGGTACTATATCTAAAAAGTGAAAAATAAAAACTTTTTCCAAAAAAAAACAACCGACTTCGGTGACAAAAAAAATAAATACATATCCAAAGTCACCGCCTTCCAAAATTAAAGTTATTATTAACTTTGTAGTGTTTTTTCGAAAGTCGGTTGTTATTTTGGAAAAAGTTTTTACACACCTATTAAAAAAAAAGAGTTGACTATTCAACACGAGCACGACAATGCTGTGACTACAGCATTGTTTAAAAGTACCTTCAACATTAAGTTAGCTACCTGTATACCAAATAGCTTGTTCGACTATACAATGTGTCAATAGCTGTGTGTAATATTCAAATTATCATCAAGATTGGATTAGGTGATTATGATGGTAATTGATGGTAATTCGTTTTCGCGTGTTAGGATCAATATTTAAGTAGACTGGCCAAAAACATCACACTTTAATTATCACCATGTGAAAAACATTTGCCCGAGTTACATATACTTAGAACTTTTTTTTTTTTTTTTTTGGGTTTTGGCTTCACACGGTTTGTGCATTTAGCCAGTGTCAAGTAATTTTTCTTTTCAATAAAGTAAATGGCCCGATATCGGGCACGAAGTTACAAAACAGTCATAGTCGTCTTTAGTCAGTCAAGTCAAAGTTAAAGTTATTGTAAAGCGGTAGTAACTTTACAACAACCTAATAGGAGTTTTTGGGGGGAACACGAAAAGTCCACGTTAGTCACTTATTTTCACCTTCACTACACTTGTGCACTAACACGTAACTAAATTGAATAATTCACTATCAAAATTATACAATTTAATTCGCTATTTCACTAAATTCCATGAAAATGAAAATTCGTGCGACATGTTCCAACGCAATCCCGCCAAAAACTCACTTAGAACTTAACTTTTTAGTCTTATGGGAACCTGTCAAACGTTCTTTGTGTATTAAAAAAAAAACCGGCCAAGTGCGAGTCGGACTCGCACACAAGGCAAAAAACGCTGATAAAACACGATTCTTATATGGGGACCCCCATAATTTTTAACTTTGTTTATTTTTATTATTTGTTGTTAGAGCGGCAACAGAAATACACATTCTGTAAAAATTCAACTGTCTACCTTATATGGGTCATGAGATACAGCCCACTGACGGACGGTCGGACAGCCGAGGCTTAGTAATAGGGTCGGCCGTTTGTTACCCTTCGGTTACGGAACCCTAAAAACATCGGTCTCATGGAATGCCTAATTATTAGTTAAAACGTTACATCATAGTTTTTTTGTGTGCGACAACTTGACGTCGTATGGTAATCAATATTGACAATGACCATCGTTCACAAGTCTTATGAGCTGTAATTTTGCAAATGACAAGTATTTTCGGTAACGGCCATGATTACCGTGATGACTTCTTATTGCGTCTTTAACTTAAGGTGCTAGAACACGGGCAATTTTTTGAGCAATTATTGCTCGGCAACACTAATGGATCAATCTGGATTCATTAAGTGGAGCAATCTGAAGCAACAAAAAAAATTGCGGATATGTTTCGACAAAATTGCTTCTGATTGCTCCATATATTTCTTGAGTTGCCGAATATCCAATCGGTTTGGAAATTCTTAGTCAGATTTCTTTCTATCTCGTTTGTAAGTACCTATGACTACGTCTCGTTTTTGCGAGAGGAAACGGCCGGCGGCGGGGGTGACATATTGCCGCCTAGTTTTTTTCATAATATTGTGTGGCCGTATCTCTGGCAACAGGTTGCTACATGTTGCCATTGGCCTACATTTCTGGATGTAGTCGTGACGACGCAATTTTAGTTGTCGTGTAAGCGCACCTTTACGCATACAACAGTAAGCCCCGACTACTGAAATACCTCGCTCAAACATCACGCTCTAAAGGTATGGAACAAGACAATATTCTAATCTGAAACCCGTGGTCCTATACCAGTTTGTCCTAAAACTTATGATAGCTTACTACTGTTAGAATGTATTTTTTTGTTAGAGTAGGTTCAACATTTTTTTTTCTAAGTTCATGACTGTAATGTGACGTTACAAAGCCTAATTGTTAGTCTAATTAATTTGTCAAATTATGATAAGGAGTTTCGAAGTTGTGAGGGAACAGATGAACATCACCAGTCAAAATCATAACCCTCCTTTTTTTCTTTCGCCGTAGTTGAGTAAAAACTAGTACACACTTGCAATATACACGTATCAGTTTCATAGATATTACTTACATAAAATAAATAGCTAATGAAATAATTAAGTGGTAATAAAGCGGGAAATATTAGCAAAAGTAGAAAATACATGGAGAATTCAACGTCCATAATTACTTCAGACCTTCGTGTTACATCGTGTTATAAAACCTACAGACAATCTATTAATAAGAACCTTTAATTTGCAATTTTAAAATAAAGGAATAAGGTCTATTTTCAATGTGGATTGAGCCTCCCCACTACGAAGAACGACGCGTCACTTGCGATTTCGTACGGTAACCATACTGAGCGCGGCGAAAGGACAGTTCTTGCTAAATAATATTTATTTGTTTTGCAAATGATTACATGGCTATTGTGTAACATTTAAATATTAACATGCCTTTTGGGGATTTTGAATGGTGTTAACAAGCTATTTAATAGTATTTTTTATATCTCTTGATATTGAACAGGGAAACGGCATTTTCAAAAGCATGTACGGTGAAATCGTTATGCCAAAAAAAGCCATATTATAAAGTTAATACCGTGTCGTCAAAATGGCAAACAAGAGGCGCAAGTTACAACCAAAATTACTTGTTTTTGAACACCCTGCAATTTTTGAAAGTGGTATTCTTCTTTTGCCTGGCTATTATTATTGATTCCGGTTTTTGCCAGTAGCCTTCGCTTAGCTCGGTCTTTGCTGTTGGGTCTCTAGGAGTTGTTTTCTCGTAAGAAAAATGTATGTGACAAACTGTCACGTGCTGAACTGTCACGTGATAAACTGGCCACATCTCTCCATTAGAAGAAGTAGCCATAAATAACGTTAGTACTTTGTAGTCAACGTAATAAAAACCTGTCTTAATATTTAGTGTTGCTTAGTTATTCTTTAATTAACAACTAAGTCAGAGTTGGTTATTAGTATTTATTATTCCACGTGCCTTGTCGTATTTTCTGCTATTAAACCTATCCGTTGCTAGAAATTTCATTGTTTATCGCTGCCACGTGTCGGCAATACAAAGGAGTTTACTGTTTACTTAAATTACTAAGAATTTACTTTAATTAGGTCTTAGTGACAATAACGCCCATAATATTTAGATTTACCCAAATGATGGTGTATAATGAATAAGTCACTGAGCTACATGACTAATTACGCTTTTATTCCTTGGAAGGTAGGCAGAGGTGTAATGAGTCATTATGTTGCGGCATAATATTTATATTTTTATATTTTAGCCTAGCTTTATCAATGCAGTGAAACTAGGTTATTGGCTTTTAAGAGATAACTGTCATCATCTCTCTATCACAGTGCAGTGTATGCAGACTCTAAGATGCTGTAACTTTGACGCAACTGCATTGAGCTGTTCATTGACAGTGAGGTGAATATTCATAACTCATGTAAATTAATTATAAGCAGTTGAGTTTCCAAATAAATACGAAAATATTATTGTAATTGATGTCCAGTTATAGTTATCCATTACACACATTTACATAATTGTTATTACTTTAACAATTGTGACAAGAGGTCGTTGTGTTTAGTTATTGTCATTAGCAATATTTACTTCTCATTGTGTAGAAAGGGCAAATAATGTATTGAAGAAGTACTTCTAAGTGGTTATTTATAACAGCTATTTAATCATAGCCATTGATTTATTATAACTTTAGAATGAACTTATGCAAAATAGCCTAGTCGTAGTAGTGACACCGACCAACCGCATGACATTCATAAAACTAGAATCTGTTTTGCCAAAAGATCAACTAGTTCCATCTGGATTAAACACCATCCTTGTGAATATATTAATAATACATTTGAATATTAATAGTGTGACCAAAATAAGAGATTCGGATATTGCATTATTTTACTCAAATAAATGTGAAATATAATCGGAAGATGTTTTCGAAATAATGCAAAAGCTATTTTTATAATCATGAATAATAGTTATTCATCACATAATATTAAAGGTTTACATTTTATGAGTTTATTAGAAACACGTACAAAGAGCAGCTGGATAAGAGTGGCCGAGGATCGAGCCTAACGTGCCATTACCAGAGAGCTTTATATGGTAATTATAAGACCGCGGTGAATTAAATTGCATCCGTTTCATGTTTTAGGAATTAACTCATTTAACGTAGGAAACAGAAGAACGCAAGTACAAGTGGGCTGATAGGCGTCTGCTAAAAGAAAATACTCGTCCGATATTCTGAGAAAGTCTCTGTTGCATTAGCAATTTTAACAGTACAAACGTCTACAGCACATCAAATATTGTTTTTAATTACATGCCTTTGCAGATTACAAGTTGTTGAAACTTATTAGAATTTATTTTGTGCCAGGCGTGGTTGCACAAGGCACTTAAAGGTTGTTACATTAATTTAAAAACCCAGTTATATCACAAACCTGTGTGAGATTGCGATCAGGTTGCTACCTATGTGTGTGTGTGTGCTCAAATAACACGAACTGGAGGTCCAACAGTTACCTAAAGCAAACCCTGATATACAATTTTCACCCTTTTATCAAAGAACCGTTGATTTCATCTCGCTTGATCACTTATGAATTTGCAAAGGATAAACAAGCATCACGCAAGCCAGCCACCCTATTGCGTCAGCCAAAAAGTTGACAACCTCAGGTCGATTTTATAGCAGCAAAAGCAAGTTGCCACACCTCAATCGATGTGGTAAATGTTGAAAAACCATCGCCTGTGGCTCCTCATGCATATCATACGCACAAACACTGAAATAAGGTTGTTTTAGAGGTAAATCTATTGAAATGTCATTGCCAATATAATAAAAACGTCAAACTTAATCGTGTTATGTAATGTTTCGTCTAGAATCGGTTTTTGTTTGTATGATAATAATTCCTAATTTAGTGTAATCTAATTTCTGATCATATTGTATATCTGTAGCTTCATCTCCATAATTTTAAATGAAGTATTGTAAACTGTTTCAACGTGAACTCTGAATAATCAAATCTCGTAAGAGCTCTGTTTGCTGCACCTTAGAATTTAAACTCATTTATATTCTTCAGAGTGTATATAAATATATACACTTGCAGTATAACTCACACTTACGTAGTAAGTGTAAATGTTTTCCCTGTCAAACTTGTTTTTATAAAAATCATTTATATCCAAGCAAAGGCAGTAAAAGTAACAGGATCGGACGATGAAAGTAGACAGGGCAAGATACTCTACAGTTTTCACCAGACTGTATGAATGTGGTAAATTGTTTGACTCTTAGTTGAGCGGGTTTCAATAAATGCGTTTGCAACACACATAATTATCGCCTATTTACCGCATAAGCTAATAATCACGCTATTTACTGAAGCACTGACGCGTACATTGTTCAACTGGTTATGAGAAATGAAATGATAATATATCCAGTGGATAAAAATACAAAATAACTAAGCAAAATAAGTACTAAAAAAACTTAAGTTTTGCTCTGGTAAGCGAATAAATCACAGTACATTTTTTACATGAGGCAACTGAAAGAAAAACTAAGAGAAGTTTAAAAATTCTAAAATAATTCAATTCCAAATAAAAGTAATCTCGGCTTAATTTTGGATGAGGTTATCACGTCATTTCATTGACAGTTATTTGCTAACATTTAGTCAATTTAATTAATTTACACTCTGAATTAATTTAAATATCCGTTACCTTCCATTTAATAACTTAATTTAAATATATTGTTAACATTTCATTTGGCACAGTAATTCTACAGTTGGATGAGTCACCACGTTCGCCGCTGAATTCGGACTGTCCGAGAAGTAGTTAGCAATATGGTTACCTTATAAAAAGGCTTGCAATTTTTTTTTCTACGAATGTCTCAGTGTTACATGTTAATGCGAATATTTATTGTTTTTTTTTCTTACCGCACGAATTATGTTTATTACTTTTAAGTTTTATTGTTTGTTTAAGTTTTAAGTAATGTAAACAAAATGCATAAAACAAAATTTGAAATACATAGTACGTATTTATTTTGCGACCCAGTAGTCCAGTAACAAAATAAATACATACTATGTTATTTAAATTTTGTCATATTAATATGCGGCATGCCCGAATATGGTAGTCAATGATTCCAGGCTGATATGATAAAGATGGTAAATATTCTTGCCACCGAATTTATAGCTTAAACTAGCGTATAACATTATTTGATGAGATATTATTTGATTTGCATTTACTACTTACTTAAAAAAAAAAAGATTATAGTGTCAATAGCTCTCCCTAATTTACTCGCTTTAATTTCAAAAGGCATTGTTTTGTAAAAATGCACTAATGCGCAGTTATTCGAGTAGGTATTTGCTAAAACTTAATTAACTTACTCAGAACCTGTAGAACCAATAAAGTCACACACGACCTCCCAAAGGCAGTCGAGCCGGTCAAGATTAGAATGAACTATTATTACATCAGTACAACTTAGATTCTGATATAAAGTTTGTCCTAGGTGACCTCAATGGAGTTTTTCCAGACTGCGCAGTAAAATTCTTCACATGACGTACTTAGTCTTTATAGTTTTACGAGTATTTTAATTTAGGGTGTAACGTCATTTGCTTTGTATAAAATATGTTCGATGTAAACACTGCTTTCCATCCCTCTTCTGTTTGGCTATATTGACGCCTATCAATCCAGTGCACAGTCTATTGATGGATGTTTTCCTCAGATGCGCTATTTCTTCCAGAGTTTGGCCACCAGCCATCATCTTTCTGCCCTTTTCCCAGGTTTTTTCTTCCATGCTCCCCTGTCAGTCACACCTATTTCTTTTATATCATCCCTTATACAATCCATCCATCTTTTCTTAAGCCTTCTTTTAACTGCTGGTAATAACCAAATATATTTTACGTTGATAAGGTAATTGGTCAAAACCTAGTCCGTCTTACGAGTTACGTCCATCTTAGATGTGCGTCTTAGGCTGGCTTCATATATTCAACATTGCCAACATTGTATCTCTTCTACGCTTCTATTAATTTCTGGTCGCTGAAAATAGCTCCTTATCCACTCCGAGGAACATATATAGGTTATCACTATCAGTCACCATAGGATTAGGCTAGTAGCGAAATTAGTTCGCTATCTGAAAAGAGATAACCCTCGACGCTTCCATGTCCATGGTAGTCCTGATATCATTCGGTTGATGTAATTTACGATACTATTGCTAAAAGGAGTGCAAGTTTTATCACTATTGCTTTAGATTTTATTATTTTGCTTGAATTCGATCCTTTCCGGTTTTGTTTTCTTTTATGCATAGTAATTGTCAATAATACTGTACAATCGTAATTTTGGTGAAGGTCCGGTAAAATTTAGCCTATTTAGTTCGTTGTTTTTCCGCAAGAGCGCTTTTGAAACAAGCATTTAAATATTATTGATTCAGTTTAGGTATTTTTTTGTTCACCGAACAATCACTTACGTTCGCACAAAAATACCTACTGGCAATACAAAATAAATAATGCTGGCAAAAAAAGGTTTTTATAATTTGCTTATGTTGCTTGGTAGGGTATTTCCAGTTTTATACAGATTTCTTCTCAGATAATCCATAACAACGTAAGCTTTAATTTTATAAAATTAGCTTTTAAAATCTGCACAAAAAATGTGGATTATCCCGCGAATCCCCGAAGCGTGGTCACATTATAAATCGTCAGTGGCAGTACAAGTTGCTTGACCTAAAATATGTCGGATGTGGATACCTACAAACCTAACTATTTTTTTAATAAGCACTTTGACCACCCCTCAATTGTTTGAATAAGTTGCGCAAACTAAATTATTCTAAGTAATTAAAAAGCTGTCGATATCATCTGATACAAATGGAATACCGAAGTCTAGGCTAAATCTACTTATACTCAAACTAGCTTCTGCTCGCGGCTGCGCCCGCGTGGGTTTCGGAAATATGCTACCGGGACAAAAAGTAGCAATAAGTCCTTTGGAGCCATCCATAAATTACGTCACACGTTAAGGGGGTGGGACGGGGTCAACGAAATGTGACATTGTGTGACAAGGGACAGGTGGTTCAAAAGCTTTGTGACGTCACATGTTAAAATCTAAAATACTAAAACTCGAAATTTACATGTAAACCAAAAACTTAAAAATATTTCTTATTCGATCTATATTAAATAAAGCTTCTTCTATCTATCTAAAATATTTGACTTATATGTTAATTTTGTTAAAGATATTTATTTTAATGGAAAACCTGCTGTTTCTATTTAATTTCGTTACTTCTTAATACAAAATTGAAAAAAATGTGACATCACACAAGGGGGAAGGGGTTTCACAAATGTGACCACCTGTGGCAAGGACCCGGACGGGGCGTCAAAATACAAGAAAATTTGTGTAACGTAATTTATGGATGGCGCCTTTCTCAGGATCGCAAGTACCTATGCTACTTTCGATACGTGGGCGAAACTAGATCGCAGGCTACCATCTGTCTATTTTTAGCTCGATCAGTGGTTAAGGGTTAAAAAACTAACAAGACAGAATGTCTAGAATTACTTTTACATTTATAATTTTAGTATGGATCGAAATATCCTAATACTCCTTTGGAATCCGCTATGACTCATGCATGTCTCTACTCCGTGCCACTTAGTGCCAGTATCAATAGGAAGTTGCTCATGAGCGCAGGATGCACCAGATCCAAGTGATTGGTAGGAATTGTCAGCACTCAGCAATTTAGAGAGCCCTATTGTCGGACGGACAGCTGTGAGAAATTGTTACTACCTACATGATGCAATAGATTAGGACCTAGGGCTGATGACACTATATAAAACTGTCAGTGTACCATTTATTAATTATACAAGGTGTAATTTTAATCACCGTTAACCTGATAAGGGGTTATTGTACTCATCATTATGTACAACTTTTACTACAGGCCCAAACCTGAAATCTCGAAAATAAAATCAGCTGTTCCCCATATTTATGTTAAGGAACAGCTGATCATCTCGTTTTCTGTTTTTTTCTAACTCATTTTTTTTACATGCTTCTGATATTATAAATGTGGAAGTTTGTGAGTATGGATATATGGATGTATGTATGGATGTTTGTTACTCTTTCACGCCAAAACCACCGAATGGGTTTGGATGTAATTTGGCTCACAGGTAGTTTGTAACCTGGAATAACACATAGGATATTTTTTATGCCGGTACTACGTTCCCGTGGGATAGTTTCCGACCTCCAGGCGGGCGAAGCCGCTGGCAAAAGTTAGTACATACAGACAGCGTCAATACTATCGGGACGAACAGACTGTTCAAAATGATCTAAACAACTATGAACATTAAATATTAGCTCAATGACACAGGGAATGTTTCAGAACGAAGACAATACAGGACAAATGTCATTCTGACAAGAACTTTATCCAATTGAGACAAAGTTTAATTTTCTTAGATATTGAGATAATTTTGACAGTCTGTTCGTCCCGATATTTTTGACGCTGACTATATATAAATTCACGCCTTTTTCCCATGGACACCCATAGGAAAAGGCAAAAGTACAGAACGCCGCCGACTACGATCCCTACATCCCCTTTTGCTTCGTTTACGTTCGTATACGCTCATCGGTAACGACTACTAGGCACCTGACTTTTCTAAAGAATATCGCTAATGAGGTCGTAGAATCAATATCGCATTGTCATTAATAATATTTGAAGTGAAAACTTCTTAAGGCGCGTTGGGTATTTTTTGAGACAGGAAAAGCACAAGGAAAAGACAATTGAACTCGCGACACTGTTACCGACACCACTGACAACACGAACGTACGAACGAACAACGTTGAACGTTGTTTAATCTGACGATTCAAAAAAATATTTCCTGGCGATTCAAAAAATAAACACGTACCTAATTGTTCAAGTTTTCACTTTTGTCGGCACTCCCGGAGTGCCACTGTTTTTTTATTATTACTGTCATTGTCAAGTAAGATCACCTCGCTTCTATTAATTATTATATTTCCTAAGTTCAAATCGCTAAAGAGTTCCGGCATTGTAATAGACGGTCCCTTACAAGGGCAGAGACCCATTTATCATCACAAGGCCGGTCACAAGTGCTAATGCAACAATACTAACTCTTACGTCATCGTAGATCCTACTTTCCTGGGATAAGATGGAAGTGTGTTAGGAAAAAGATTAGGGACGCCATTGTTAGTTTATTTTCAGCTGATTTTGTGTGGAATTTAAGGAGGCAATATTAGGGATACAGTCACACAGAGAATGAACGCCCAGAGTAAATGTCCCGCGAATTCGAACGATTTTAAAATTCCAAATACCCGTTTCACACATAATATTTAGAAATAAAAATATTTTATTTGAGACACACAGGAAATACAAACAGAAAGGAAGCACATAATTGTGATATACAAACAATAAAAAATAAGAGAGAAAGACCTGCGCGAGGCCAAAACGGCTCCTATTTCAGCATAATGCTGCGATATTTGTAAAAAAAACACACAAATACCGCATTTACTTGGTTTTAAGACTTTATTAATTTCGATGGGTGATACTACTCGCTATTGTGGTTCTCACAAAAATGTTAAGGAGCGGAATATCTCAAACGCTGCAAATGTACTACCTTATTGGGAGCTATATGTCTGAGCCGTTGTTTGGGGTTATACACTAGGGCCGTGGGGTCCGACTGCTCATTTATTTTGGGACATCGTCAAGCGGTTCTTCGACTCTTCACGTGACCAGAGGACTGGCCTATTTTTAGCCTAAAGAGATTGCCATCCAACGTGGCAATGCTCCCATTCTATCGGGCAGTTTTCCCATTGACAGCGATTCGGACGAATTTTTGATGTTCAATGAGCATACATTTTAGTGTTAGCTTTACTATTGTAATTAAGGTTTGTCAAAATAAAATAAGTAATAAGGATAGCTATTGTACTATTGATTGAAAAAAAAAAATGAATTTACGTTACGTCTCGTGTTCGTGCTAATCCCTCATATTACATTCACAAAGACAATAGACCAAAACCCAATTGAAAATGATGATGGCACACAAGAACAATGATACAGCACGATTTACGGCTTTAATTCTAGACACGGCTATCATCTATTTCTTCATCCATCGTTTTTCCCAACGTTTCGTCGTCGACATGTTTCAATATTATTACAATCCTTAGATTGCGTAATTAGCATTGCTTAATGGCCCCAGCTTGGTGCAATCATCGTAAGTGCTGAAGATTGAGGCTGGTATTCCACCAGAGTTGTGCTATGCAGCTAGCTGCGAGGATTTGAAAGCTTACCTTATCATCATCATCATCATCATTTCAGCCGAAAGACGTCCACTGCTGGACATAGGCCTCCTCCAAAAGGGGCGTTTTGCCATAATCGTCACGCTTAACAGGCGGGTTGGCGATCGCAGTATGGTGGTAAAATGTATAGAGAACGCTGCTGCCCATTCTCTAGTAAGTCCTTTAGTCGCCTTCTATGACACCCGCGGGAAGAAATGGGATGGTGCTATTCTTTTACATCCGGCACCACACGGAAAGCTTACCTACGTATAATTAAATAAAGGCGCAATTTTTTCTCGCACTAGAACTCCCTGCTTAGCGCCGAGTGTTAAAAATCGAACAGTAAACCACGCTGTTCGATTTTCGACCCGCTTAGATGCACTCTGTTGAAGATTCAATGCTCGGTTCAACACTGAGAGTAGAAAGTCCAGTGCGCGAAAATATCCCGCCGCGATTTTATTAAGTCGAGTGAATGTCGATTGATGTTAACCTTTGTATCGGAACGAGTAAGGGAACGTACCCATATTACGTGACCCATTTATTAAAAAAAATATCGCCCTCCCCACCACGGTGACCACACGTAGTAAGTGCCAAGATCGGCCTTCTAGGTTAAGCTCTAGTTTTCATGTAGTAATTCATAAATATGGTTTTAAATAATTTGTTGCCTACAGAAAGTTTAAAAAAGAAATCATTTGGATCATATTTGTCAAAATCAAAAGTCATTTATTCAAACTAGGTTGAAATTCAGCTCTTTTTGAACGTCAAAATTACATAAGACAGTCCCCCTAAAACGCCCACCCTTCACCACTTCCTAGTGATTAAGCTGGGAAGAAGTCTCTTTATTAATACAGCGCGTGTCGTCAAGAGTGGGTACGTACCTATAATAACAAGTAAAAAAAATATTATCAAGAAGAAAAAACTTATATAAAAACATATTGTAACAGGAACTTAATACACTGCTCTAAACGTTGCGCGCCATATTTAAATATAGCTTGAAAAAGCGCGAGATTTCGCTAGAGAGTATTGACTAGGTACGTGACGAAAACCTAAGACCCCCTGCCACTGTGACCAATGTACTGTGAAGATGCGCAGCTCGAGCTATGTGATGCACAGACAGTAGGAAAGTACTACTAACTACTGTAGGTACTCTGCCCTACACAAAGAGCCACCATTCGCGCATCCATAGGTTCCCATCCCTCTAAAAAACATAGTTTAGTTGAACCCGTTTCCACCAGGGCTATGCCATGTGGACCAATATGATTAGTGGATATTGAACGCATCCGTAGCAACGTAGCATAGCACATCTATAATGGAATAGCAGCCTTAGGCTCTAAACTACTTCGCAGGAATAATGGCTTCTTGGAAACCGTAGGACATAGGTACCTACTAACCGCACGCAACTTTGTCATTTAAATTTGATAATATCATTCGATTCTTTCGAGCTAAAATACCGTTTTACATGGCGCCATGGGAGGGGAATTCAATATCATTAATCCAATTTCATCTCAGAATTTTGTTCTGTTGTATATTGTACGTAATATTATGAATAAGGTTTTTTGGAAAAAAAAATGGAAAAAATGCCCGGTTAATTGGAAATTCGGGAATAGCTTTTTTTCTATGGGATTTTTCGTAAATTTCTGCATCGCGCAAGCAGAGTTTATCGTGTGACTACCATAATATACAACATCCTGATATCAATCGCCGGGTTAGCCTCCTAGGTTCCTTTCTTTTAGATGTGTCAGCTAGTGCTTAAACAAACTCACCTCATCAAAGCAGTAATGCAACTACACTTTTGTCACTCTTTTAATATTAAAAAAGGTTAAAAATGTATCCTGTATATGTATACAATATGTAACAAAAACCCTGTTGTTCCTTTTAGGGACGTATACACTTACCCACAAGCACAACATTTACGAAGTTATAATTTAAAAAATAAGCATTGGCTAGTCGAGAGTTCAACATCAAATAACTATTAAAATCGACATATTCAAAAAAAATGGTAACAGTATCTGATTTTACAAGTATCCTTATTTCGCACAATAGACTACGAGCTTGGCGGCTTTCTTTGATCTAATCAAAATCAGTTAAACATTACAAATATTCATAATTAAATATTTATTTTAATTATTTTTGTTAAACAGTTTTTATAAATGACATGCTTTATTACGTATGTATACCGATTCTGAAAACGTGGGTAGAAGGAACAACAGGGTTTTTGTTACATATTGTATAGGGTGACTGTTAATAAGTGACCGATATTTAAACACATGATTGTACTCATCATACATAACAAACAACTTTCCCAAAGAAAATATTTTTTTATCTAAGTACCTTATTTACCCCAATTTAGGTACCTACAAACAAAAAAAGATCCACTTTTACCATGCATTATTCTTTTTTTCATTAATTTAACGACGGATCGGCGGCTAGCTCTCGCGCCGGGTTTCGAGCGACTCACAGCTGATAGCGTGCGCGCGATCCATACGGTGCAGGTGGTTAAATTAATGACACAAGAATAATGCATGGTAAAAGTGTTTTTGTTTGTTTGTAGGTAACTAATTTAAATTACAGTTGATGGGCTGTTAGGTACTCAATATTCTATTGGAGTGATTGGAGACATGCGCTAGTTAGATTTTAAAAAAATGTTTCTTTGGGAAAGTTGTTTGTTATGAATGAGTACAATCATGTGTTTAAATATCGGTCACTAATTACCAGTCGCCCTATTTATAAATATATGTACAGGATTAACTTTTAAACAGTGCGCAAACTGTAACCATGAAATCAGCATACCATTCTAGACCCTCTAGCGTAGAAACTTTTCGTTGGTTATACAAAAAACAAAAAATCAGCTGTTTCATGGAAAAGTGTAATACCTAGATCAAAATGTATGTAACAGCAAAATTTTCCCTGTAGAGCAAAAGCAATCATAGTACGCTAGGCAAATAGGTAATTTTATTAGTTAAATAGGCCATTTTGCGGTTAGTTTCAATTATAGTCTGTCAACAAAAGCCATGATAATTTAAACTTAATAACTACAAGACAGCTAATAAATCACACATAAATGTAGACCAACTCGTGCCTAACAAAATGACTCAACAATTACGTCTAGACAATCTGCGGACATATATCTGCGTCTCCATAAAACTTTACTACATGCTCAAAATTCCTAAAGCGTGAGCTAGAACCGGTAATTTTTCCCAACGCTAAACGTTAGCTATATGAACTATCTTTAGCTTAAGAATGCAGGCCTCAGTTACTCAGTACAGTTACTACTCAGTTGGTAGGTACGCTAGGCCTCACGTCAGTGGTAACAGAACCTGCACCCAAGTTGCGTAACACTGTCAAACAGAATCTGAATCATTTTGAAGGCAGTATGCATTAGCAATATCCAATTGGTAATAGGTAGTACCATGTCAGGTTGATTACAAATTTGAATAATATTGTCGATGTCAATATTGTCAATGGATTACCATTGCCTTATATGTTCGAAAAATTTGTCTGCCACACAACATAAATAACGCAATGAATTTTGTTGAACTGTCTAAATAAAAGCCGTTTCTACTGGTAGTGTGTTACACAATTACCCCTTAGTATAGATAGGCTGGTTTATTCTAATGAAACTCACGCTCAATTGAATGTCAGCGTTACTACTGACATGTGGCCTACTGTACGTACGTTTTCGTAGTAAAAATTAAGATGCAAAAAAACATAGATGCTTGTGGATGGCCCCTTTACTGGTTTAACAGGATTTTAAGTCGATTACTTACTGGATAAGTGATTGACCTTAATGGTTCTATGGAGTCCGTGTTGGTGGGCTGCATTATACCTTGCAAATTCTGTAGAGATATATTTGCTAAAACATATCATTTCGCGTTAATCTATCTCGCCTACCTCGTTGGTTTAGCAGGTGCATGCGCTACTGCAGAGCAGTCTGTGGGTTCGTTTCCAGAGTCAGACAAAGTGTTAGTGGGTTTTCCGTCAATAATTTTTCAGTGTCAGCCCGGAGACTGGGTTTGTGTCCGGTTGATAACAGTAGGCGAGACTTAAATAAAACTGGCCAATTGTGTGAACTGGAAAATATATGTTATGTATTTTCGCGTTTATTTGTCGGGATGTATAAATGACGTATTTATAATGGTTAGGGTTAAAAGTAGGCTATTCGACGATCTTAACGCGTATGTCACGACATGGCTAAGTGGTTCTTAGTAGCTGTCTTACGAATGTAGGTAGTCATAAGTCATCTTGATCTCAAGGAAGTGTCGTTTAATCTGATTTATGATACAACGTGACAAGATTTGCATGTCTCCGATAGGGTTGCTAAGTGCAGTGGGCAGTGCAAGCCAATATTTTTAGTTCCCATTGTATCACATTTAGGTTGTAGTTCACTAACTTGTGTAGTTCGTGAACGATGAACGAATAGAAACCGTTTCTTAGCACTGTACTGAAAGTAACGTTTCCGAATGCTGACTTGTAATCGGTCTATTAGTTCTAACAGCTGCTCGGCCTCGTACATTTACAAAGAGCCGTATCGTATGTCCGAACGAGAACGAGAATGACAGCGATTGATTTGACTGATACGTTAAATTTTTGCTCTGTGATCTATAGAAGTACTGCTGAGAGCGAAGACCGAATAGAGCTAATAGAACTAATAGAAAGAACTAGTTCACTGACCGAAATTAACTAGTACGGAGCGATCTTAAAAATGACCGAGCAGGCACAAGACTATAATGTGGTTTGTTGTTGCTAACTGAACAGCTGTGGTACTGGGGAGTTTGTTGCGCTACTTATTCCCTGCTAAAGCACTAGGAAGGATGGGCGTTTTGGGGGACTGTCTTTTGTCAATTTGACGCCGATTCTCAGCCTAGTGTGAATATTTAATTTTCCCAATGCAAACACGACTCGAGTTTTTTTTAATTCAATATTGCAAAGAACTTACTATATTCCCATTGTAACACTACACTATCTATGTTTTAGGTTTGAACTTTTCCACTAAGCCTTGCATTTTAAATGTCCCTACCAAACCTAACGGCTTAAAAACCGCTATAGAAGAAGGGTCGTAAGGGAAAGTAACAGTTGTGCCGGATGGATTTTACTGCTTCACTGGAAAATGTGCAGGTGGGTGGGCGCCCTTAATTGGGTATTGAGAAACGGAGGCTAGGGTCGTCTCACAGTCGCCCGGAGTTCGGCGTAGGGCCCTATATAATGGGGTTGAACGTAGCAAGAAGAAGGGAAAGTAACTAAATTTATTCCGTATGAGTGGAAGCGGTTTGGGGTCCACAGTATTTTTATTTTTGGGTTCTAAAATAATTGATTTATTTAAAAACTGATGATGTTCTCTCTCTAACCTCTTGGTCTTTTATTTGTTACAACGTGTCATAATGTGCGTTTCTTTTTGTTCCGGGTTGGAAAATCTTCATGGATGTTTTCCTCCGCCCTGCGGTGGGTAGATGGGGGGGGGGGGGGGTATGTTGGACTTTTACTGACTGTGTAACACCCCTGTGTTTCCTTCCCATACTTGTACCAAGTATCCTGGGAGCTTGATAATAATGTGCCTAGTCTTTCGCCGACGATGCTGCGGTTGTTTTCCAGTCTAGACATCAGTTAGCGTGTAACACAAAACCAATTGGCATGACTAGTTATCAGATTTCCGGGCTTCTGATCAGACCCCTATGTTCTACCCCACTACGAAGCAAAAAGAAGGGTTATGAGTTTGACCGGTATGTACGTATGTTCATCTGTTCCATCATAACATCTAAACTAAATATCATAATTTGACAAATTACCACGACTATAAGATGAGAATATTTTCTTGCTTCATAGTTTTTAGATTTAGAGCGTGATTTTTCTGTAGTCGGGTTTTAGTTTTTGAATTTTTGTAGCTTACGCGTTTGTCATCATATCAGCCGAAAGACGTCCACTGCTGGACATAAGCCTCCCCCAAAAGGGGGTATTTGCCATAATCGTCACGCTTGGCAGGCGGGTTGGCGATCGCAGTATGATGCTCAAATGTATAGAGACATTCTCTAGTAAGTCCCTTAGTCTCCTTCTACGACACCCACGGGAAGAAATGGGATGGTGCTATTCTTTTACGTCCGGCACCACACGGAACACGTGTACGTATACGTGTACGTGTTTGTATTTCAAAGAAAAAGTTAGATAATTCTGTTAACTGCTTCCACTTAATTTATTCAGGTTCTTAATAGCCAACAGTTCACATTTAATAAACTTTTAATTACTAGTCAAGGTTTATTTGGATAATTCGCATAATTTCACAAGAACACATGTGACGCATGCTACAATAACCTTGCTGTTCCCATAACTGTTGAAGGTCGAGGTCGGTTTGTAGTAGTGTCTGCAGTTCTAGTCTAGAAATCACCTTCAATCAATCAACTCAGGCTATCGCGGTCCACTGAAAGAAAGTACGAAAGAAAATACATTTATTTAGCACAGACTTTAACGCACACAATGTACAACAGGAAAGAGTAAAAAAAAAAGTTAAAAAATAAAATTGTAAGGTGAGATGTCAGCTCTATAGGATAAGTTTATAACCAGTTCGCAAACTGTAACCATGAATTCAGCATATTATTCTAAATCCCCAGCGCAGAAATTTTTCGTCAGTTATACAAAAAAAATCAGCTGTTCCATACATTTTGACCGCGTAGGTATTGCACTTTTATATGAAACAACTGACTTTTTTTTGTAAAACCAACGTATAATTTCTGTGCTAGGGGGTCTAGAATGATATGCTGAATTCATGGTTACAGTTTGCGCACTGGTTAAAAACTTACCCTGTATAGTGCACTAGCATTATAGTGTGCCTCACGGCTTCGCCAAAAAGTCCCAGTTCAGCAAAAAATGCTTGACAACTAGTGCTTGACGCTGGTTTTCAACTGGACCTGAATGAAGTGTGAGGTGTCGGATGTCAGTGCTGGGCACATGCTTCTGCCAGGCTGCGCCAGATACACCATGTCCTCCGCCTTCCGCATCCAGTCTGTCCCAGCCGCATTTTTAACATCGTCGGTCCCTCTACCAGCAGGCTTAGCACGACCAACAATTTGTCGACGGAAGAATACACATGACTATTAACTAAATGATGTATAATGAGAAGATAGCCATGTTCTTCTATTAATTATCACAGTGATGCATTCTAAACGAATCATGATTTTGTAGATAATCGTATATACTTCGTGGCCGTCGAGTAGAAAGTTTGTTGTCAGTGTGATTTTGACAGTTTGGGAAAAAAATATACGTCTGAAATAGTCTACATCCTACAAATAAAAGGACCTAGACAAAGATCGTTAGAAACGAAAGATAAAATGACAGACTGTGGTAGGATATAGATATCCTACCACAGTCTGTCGACGTTGTCGTTTCTCCATTTTTTACATCGCACCGTAGACGGTGCGATGTAAAAAATGGAGAAACGACATGTGACTTTGTTTAGAAAAAGCACTGTCTGTTCCTGGTAGCAATAGCAAGCGTCATGCTAAGCCTGCTGGTCGATATGCGATATGCACCATCTCCACTCTAGGACTCGTCTGCTCCACCGGCCATCGACACTTCGACAAACATGGCTAGCCCACTGCCAGTTTAGTTTGCTTACTCGCTTTGCGTTCATTATCATAACGTTCCCTCTGCTGTGACACAGGCTTCCTCTCTGTGAGAGGAAGTGGGCTTTGTAATCCGGGCCCAGGGCGGGTTGGTAGATGTCACATGCCTTCGATTTTTTTTGTTCTAGAACATGCCAGTTTCTTCACGATGCTTTCCTCCACCGTTTTAAGGGCAGTGGTGATGCAATTATTGTCACAAAGTAAAGCGTCTCCTTGGGTTCGGACCCACGACCTACCTCGGTAAGTCCGGGCCGATATCACTGCTACTGAGTTGAATGAAAGTGGAGAATTTCTTAATTTGTTTTCTTTCTTGTTTTTTGTTTTTATTATTTATTTCTGCTTGAGTAAATTATTTTAATGATGTTTTTGTTATATTGGCGTGTGCTAGCTGACATATGACAAATATTTTAATTGTATGTTTCGTAAAGTTAATTACGTAACTATTGTATAGAAACTAAGTTTTTCTAACATAACAGACAGCTGTGCTGCTGGGGAGTTTGTTGCGTCTCTTCTTCTTTCCATCTAAAGCACTAGGAAGTGGTGTAGGGTGGGCGTTTTGGGGGACTGTCTTATGTAATTTTGACGTTCAAAAAGTGCTGACACCAGCCTAGTTTGAATAAATGACTTTTTGATTTTTTTTATTTCTTTTCCCGTAACATCGGGCTATAAGTTGTGAGATAAATGAAGCGTATATTGTAGTGAGGCAATGTTCTGTTGAGTGTTTGTGTGTCAAGTAATAACATTCAGGGATAGATCAAATGACAATTTATAAGATAATGTGGTATGTTAATATAGGGCTTTTTGTCCGACTGGGGAAATCGGTTCGGTTCGAATCGAATCGTTTAACATACCGAAGTGGATAGTCATGATTTCAGTAATAAACTAATGTATGTTTCATTTCTAAGACTTGGTATTCCTCAAACGCTGTTATTTTTTTTTTGTTATATGTTCTGGTTTCAACTTATTTGGGTTTGCAAAAAAACAAGTCAAGCTAAATGGTCGACCGCCATCAGAGTCTTCAAAGCTTAAAATGAAGGCTCCCAGAGACCGGGGCGACGCGACTCTGTAGTAGATCAATTTTCATTAAGTTTTCTTAAAAAATGTTCTATTAAAGTCGCGTCTGTTTGCAGGAGCCTTTATACGATTTAGGGTGGTTGGCAAATAATTATTCTTAAATAGTTACAATACAGCAACATTAAACTTCATTACAACAGTCTGCAATCCTTTTAAACTTGACCCGCAGACAACAAAATGAACTCTTTGGAACAATCATAATTGTTGTTGCCAACTCACTGTTGGTGTAAAACAAAAACGATTACCTACTTAATAAAAACACTGTTAAGCGTCAGTATTATTGTACAAAAATATATAACTAAACAAAAAAAAACATCATTTGTAATATCGGCGAAATTTTCCTGCATCAAAGGCAGAATCCCGAGTTATTTGGGCCCTCTGCAGGTCAAGCAGTTGTTACGGGAAAATTATCATTAATGTTCAGTCGCACCTTGAGTTACCATTTGTCCAGTGGGGTAATTCCGTTATACTATCTGTTGGAATCGCTTTCATTTCGACACTTCCACAATATTCATGACGTTGTTTACGTTGCTAAGGAGGCGTCCATTAATTACGTGAGGCAATTTTAGTGATTTTTCGACTCCCACCCCCGGTCCCATAATCTCACGTGAGATATTTCAAGATGTGTATTTTTAGTGTAAAACGTTAATCTGTGCTTATTTGCGATGGATTTGTGCATTATTACCATTGGCTGGCTCGGCTGGCCGGTGGCGTTTTAACAATCGAGGAGCTACTGTGCTATTTTGTGGCGTTCGGATAACCGCGATGAATATTATTTTGTAGGATTTAGCCAGATTGGCGAATAAACATATTTGACTTAATTTAACCCAGTTTTCTCACAATTTTACATTGTTTCTTTGCGAAAAAATATATAAGGTGTATCTATTCATACACGAAATATCTGAAGGGGTCATTGTACTCATCATTATGAACAACTTTTACTACCGGACCAAACCTGAAATCGCGAAAAAATATCAGCTGTTCCCTACATTTTGACGAGATATGCGAACATAAATGTAGGGAACAGCTGATATTTTTTTTCGCGATTTCAGGTTTGGTCCCATAGTAAATGTTGTTCATAATGATGAGTACAATGACCCTTTCAGATATTTCGTGTATGAATAGATACACCTTATATAACTTACGTGATATTTGCCGAGACGCCCCCTCTCCCCCACGTGAGATTGGGTGAGATTCAAATCGCGACACCGCTTCCCCCATAAACGCCTCACTTAATTAAAACAATTTTTTCTAACATTTGGAAGAATGGATTAGCAATACCTAACCTTAAAAATGATTCAGATTCTAATGAATAGTGTATAGTTACGCAATTCGGGTGCTGATTTGTCCCTGGCTTTATGGTCCTTCGTCCGAGCTCTGTCCGGCCTGCATGTTCGGTTTTTTCAAATTAGGTGTTTTTTTTTAAGACTTACGTTATATTAGTACCTATCTGCTAAGCATAAGAAAGAAGTACCCAAGTCCACGCTCTGAGTATGAAACAAGAATATATTCTCATCTGAAAGCCGTGGTCATATTAAATTTAATATGACGTCATAGTTAGGGGACAATCAAGACGCTTCCAACGATACCTCATATTTTGTGAAATTATGAAATGTAGTTTCGGAGTTATGAGGGAACAGACAAATCGACATACCAATCATAACCCTTCTTTTGCTTCACCGTAGTCTGGTATAAATAAAGTAAAATGTCCTGTCTATTTTTTGCTAAGTCCGCATTTTTGTCAGGACTTTGAAACTTAGATAGGTAAGGGAATATCTGCAGGTCAAGCAGTTGTTCAGGGAAAATGTACTTACATATTCTGTCGCATCTCGGAATGGAATGCGGTGTACCTAAGTGGAGACTAAGTGAATCAGCAACATAGTATTTCAATTAATTAGGTATTTCAAATGCACACTCTTCCACGATTGCGGTTAACCACAGTGACCACATATGCTGTTCATTGTTAGGAAAATAATAGGTTTAAGACCAAAATATAGGTAGATTATGTAGGTATGTTTTGCGCATTGCTGCTTGATTATTTAGTCATGTCCGAGTGCCGTCTCATCGGCTTATAAGAGTGAGGGAAGAGGGTACACCTGTGTCTGCGCACACACCTGTGCACTATAATATCTCCCGCGCCGATGACTAGTCTCCGAAGATAGGACTAAACAGGATGGGACTATGACGCGCAACTTGAAACCATAAATTTAACACATGACTCTAGAGTCATGTGTTAAATCATAACCGACTGAAAATTTCTTTCTACGCTAGGGTATCTAGATACCCTAGCGTAGAAAGAAATTTTCAGTCGGTTATCGCAAAAAAATCTGCCGTTTTATTGAAAAGTGCAACATACCTTACCTACGCGGTCAAAATGTATAGCAGAGCATTTAAAAAAAAAATTACCAACTAATTTCCGTTTAAACCACTCTCGGCCCCTCGACCCCTAAAAAAAGATTTGTTTATTTGTTTCCTCTCAACCCTTAAACATAATTAACACTCGACCCCCAGGGGGTGAGACTGAAATTTAATACAGACGACACCTGTCATATGTATTAAATTAACTAAAAGAAAGAATTACCTAATTCTTGTCCACTTTCAACCCCTATTTCTGTATGTACCTAAAATTAATATTTTGGTACAGTAAGGCACAGACTACTTTGGGGGTCGAAAGGAAACTTAAACTTGGCTGGAAAATAAAATCCACTCTCGACCCCCAAAGAAGAATAAACTATAGTCAGGGGTCCAGTGGGCACATTCTTTATTGGGGTCGAGGGGCCGAGAGTGGATTAAACGATAGTTTCAGAACTTGTACTGAATCCATGGTAGTCAAACCGAACGGTTTACAATGGTAATGATTTCGCTTCTTCAATTGATTGGGCTCTGACTTAGCAGCTCTGCATAGGTATAGGGGACCTCCATTAGGACTACTCATCTTTAAAAAAACAAAATCTGCGTAAGAATTGAATGGTTTTCTGTCCAGACTATGATTACTATGATCATACTAATCACCCATCACTTTCTCTTAGATTATCACTAAATTCAATTAAACACCCACTCCTGGTAGCAGCTATAAAATAAGTTAACGAGCTGATACAATGATAAACATGCTCAGGCGCGCCGAATAAGGCTCATAAAGACATAAAGTCGACCATCCACTGCTACGTAAGATATGCACAGAGAGGTTTGCTACGTTAGCTGCGCGGTTCATTTGTTTGCCAACCAACTTTGTGCGTAGCGTGGCCGTGGGATGCAGCGGATGATCCTCAAAATTCAAAGCATTTACCTCAATTAAATGACCCAGTGGTAAAGGCTCCAATTTACGAGCTGTAGGTCGTGGGTCCGAACCCAGGCAGGTGCTTTAGTTTCTGTAAATAATTTTATCACTACTGCTCTCAAAACGGTGAAGGCAAATATCGCGATGAAACCAGCATGTCTTAAAATCAAAAACTCAAAGAGATCAAAATCAAAAATCAAAAGTCATTTATTCAAATTAGGCTGAGAATCAGCACTTTTCGAACGTCAAAATACATAAGACAGTCCCCCAAAACGCCCACCCTTCACCACTTCCTAGTGCTTTAGCTGGGATGAAGAAGTGGCACAACAAACTCCCCAGCAGCACAGCTGTCTGTTTAGTCGGATAGACTTGGTTCTATGCATACATAGGCAAAGTAATAAACATTACGAGACACAGAACATTAATTAAATGATTAGTCAAAATGTCAGCTAGCCATGCCAATATACCGGACAAATAAAATGACAACTGTCGAGGCCACATAATGCATAAAACAACTCATCATAAAAAAAATATTGTTATGAGTAGATCATGTCAATAACTAATGACATCATCTTTTCAGCCGATAGACGTCCACTGCTGGAAATAGGCCTCCCAAAAAAAAGGAGGGTGGTTGCCATAATCGCCACCCTTGGCAGGCGGGTTGGCGATCGCAGTACGCTGGTAAAATGCATAGAGAACGCTGCTTCCCCATTCTCTAGTAAGATAAATAGATAATAATAAAAAATAAACAGATGATACAAAGATGTGACATCTACCAACCTGCACCAGCCCACGTGGTAGATTATAGCCCACTTCCTCTCGAATAGAGGAGGCGAGTCTCAGCAGTGGGAACATTATATGCTGATCATGCCCAACCAATTACAGGCATTTTTGAATTGACCAGAGATGAAACTTGTTTCCCATTCCAATACGTAATACCTGTAGAGAAGGACAGGCAAGAAACTCGCTCGGACACTCTTTTCAATCAAATCCAATCTCCTACATCTAAACTAATATTATAAATTCGAAAGTAACTCCGTCTGTATGATACCTTTTCACGCCTAAATCACTGGCCAGATAGCGATAAAATATAGCAAGGCGATAGATGGCATCCTGGGGGACGACATAGGCTACTTGGGATGTCGGGAATTATCCCACGGGCGGTCTTGTGGGATAATTTGCGCGAGTCAACGGGGCTATAGTTTTCATATAAAGTGAAGCTATAAGCATAGCTTAGCTGTGGGCTAATGTGGAGCAGCGCCTTAATCTAAATTCAGAGAATATCCTTACCGACTAGACGGCTGACTCATCCGAGGTTAATGCTCACAGCGGGTACGTGAAAGGAAAAGTGATTTGTCTCGCTATATTGTGGTTTTATTCATTGTAGACATAGTTTTGAGCACATATCGAATAGTAGAGTACCTACCCTATATGCGTCATGGTATGATGTTGCTGTTATCAATTCTCTCTCTTAAAATTATTTTATATATCTTATTAGTAGCTTTTGCCAGCGGCTTTGCCCGCGTAGAAGTCACTGTATTATACATATAAACCTTCCTCTTGAATCACTCTGTCTGTTGATGCAAACCTCATTAAAATCAGTTGCGTAGTTTAAAAGATATAAGCGTACAAATACGAAAAGCGACTTTGTTTTAAACTGTGTAAGGATGAAGTCGCTGTTTTCGTCTGTCTGTTTTTCCACTTGTTTTTTGTAAACCACGCAACGGATTTTGATACAGTTTTCACTATAATTTTAGAGAATTTCATCCGGAAGGTTTATATGTATAATACATGTAATAGTGCGACTGGTAATTAGTGACAGATATTTAACACATGATTTTACTCATCATAACGAACAACTTTCCCAAAGAAACAATTTTTTTTAAACTTATCTACCTTATTGACCCCAATTTTAATACCCCAACAGAATATTACAGTACCTAACCAGAATAATACAAGATCAGCTGTAATTTAATTTATCACCTACAAACAAAAAAAAAAAACCACTTTTACCATGCAATACTTTTTTTCCATTAATTTAATCACCGTACGGACCACGCGCGCGCTATCAGCTGGGAGTCGCTTGACGCCGGGGGGACGGTGTATTATTCTTGTTAGGTACTCAATATTCTATTGGGGCAATTGGGGACATGCGCTAGTTAAATAAATATATCGTTTCATTGTAAAAGTTGTTTGTTATGATGAGTACAGTCATGTGTTTAAATATCGGTCACTAATTACCAGTCACCCTATACCAAAGAGTATAATAATATTAATCCCTATACTATTGTAGAAAAGCCGAGAATTTCAACGATTTTACGACCTTCGTAATCTTGTACACCCGTGTGAAGCCGGGGTGGGTCGCTAATTTAAAATACATAAATACCATGTATTTAGTATTTAGGTTAGCATGCACGTAGGTTTATTCGATGTTGCGCATACTGGTCTATTTAATGAGTAGGTACCTAATCAATATATGTATATATTCATTAAGTAGCCTATCTATTTGTGTTTTTTGTGTGGTGTCACCGTTTTCAGCGTTTATGCTAATCCAGGATTTATCATCAGACTGTCGTTGCTTACAATGTGCCTAACAGTTCAGTCAGCAAGACTTGACTCAAATGGCTCTCCGTGTCTTTAAATTTTTTGGCAATAATCATGTGGATAATCAGGATATCTATCACCTTTCTAAATTCGTTCATCCGAAATGATTTTACCAAATCATCCAACTTAGATTTCTAGATACAAACTACGAATCATTCGAATTTTGCCAGTCGACAAAGTTAATGGAAATGATTGCGAATCACTTGTGCGTCTGCGTTCCCTTATTCGGTGTCCGGTTACTGAGTCAGCTCTTTAGTAATTCGCGCCATCATGGCGGGCTTCTGAGGAAACGCCAGGAGCCATTATTAATTCCGACCTTTTTGCAATGGACTTTAAAAAAATATTAAAACAAAGTTTCATTCAATCACGACCGACATAACTTCACGCCTTGTTTCAGCGAAGGGCTGTGCAGAGCATATTTCGCCTGTTATTATTAAGTCCCACTCAATAGGGGCTCGCCTATTGCCATTCAACCGGGCACAAATCCAAACTCCGGGCTGGTAATGAGAAATTTCAGATGGAAAATCCAATATCAGACAAATTAATTTAACATCTAATGTGTGTGGCGCATAAAATAAACCTTCTCTTTATATTTGTTGTCTTAGCGTTCAGGATCGTGACCCATCTTGCTGATGTCTTGTCCTGGCTTGGCATCATATTATGTCAGTCCTGGGCATCTCCTCGAGCTTCCTGAAAAGATAGCCCAAAAGAGTCAAGGATCTGGTCGATCCACCTGTTTGATTGTCGACCTCTCTTTCTTGGTGTCTTTGTACTGACTATAAGGGATTTTTCCAATTTATTAAAAACTATTTTAAATTGAAGATTGGGATGAGATATTTAACAGAAAAATAAAAACAAACATATATTTATCCATTTTTTCAATTAAAGACGATTAAACCAAATTTATTTTTCGTTGTTTTGAATTTACCGCCAAAACGCTCCTTACGATGATTGTTTTATCACGTGACCACATGTGACGTCAGCTTTGTGTACAGCACCGGTAAAAATACTTTGTGTGGCGCAGTTTTAGAAGTATTTGTGCACAGAGGCACCGCACACCAGTAATACTACTTTCTATCCATTAAAAAAATCTTGTTAATTATAAACTCGACATTCACTAGTTTACAACTACATACTTTGGTTTACATAAAGTTGACGTCACATGTGGTCACGTGATAAAAAGACATCGTAAGGAACGTTTTGGGGATAATTTGGGGGAAAAATAAGTTTGATTTAAATCGTTTTAAAATTGAGAAAATGGAAATAAATCAACTTATTTTTAATTTTCTGTTACATATTTCGTCCCAGTCTTCAAATTAAAATAGTTTTTAATAAATTGGAAAATACCTTATTGCTTATCACACTAAAAATTACAATCTGAATAATTTGAAGAATATCGCTTCATTCATTATGTTCGATAGATGTGTCTGCTCAGCAACGTAAATCTCGCAATAATGTTGTTGAACTGTCAAAATTAAAACCGTCCCTACTGTCACACAATTACCCCATAGATAGGGACTATGGGGTAATTGTGTAACCGTAGGGACGGTTTTTATTTTGGACTATTTCCAAAATACAGGTGCCGTAACTACCTCAAAAAATACTGTTTTAGTCTAGGTAAAATAATAATTGTCTTCTGCTATTTCTTTTTTTTATAATAGAAATACCATAGCAGTATTTTATTGAAAGTTAGAGCTAATTTTAAGCCTGTTGAAGAATCGGTCGAACAATCCATCAGGATCTGTTGATAAAATTAAACTTAAACTGCTATCTAACATTCCGTACAACCTACACTTACCTGGTGAAAATAGTCTTCAACTCTCTGCTATAACAATAAACACTAACTTTCTATTCCAGCGTGGGCGTTACGGAACCCTCATATTATGCAAGAATGTGCCATATTCCGTGTCAGAATATTACACATTCTCTTTCCTGTGTATACTGTGGTGTTACTGAGGAACTGTGGTATAATGTTAAGATTATGAGGGACTACTTTCTGGGAACAGAGCGTGTCTCTTAGCACGAAATTCGACCATTCCGTATCGTTTACGGACATAATGATTAGGTCGGGGTCCGAACTAATAATAAATGCCAACACTATTTGACAGCTGTTCCTACTCCTGTTAAGTAGTTGCCCGTACGAAAAAATGAATTTGACGTTTGGTTTGAAGGATGAATTAATTTCTGACGGACCCCGTATCTTCGTTGACGGACTTAATGAGTAGAACCCCTGGTTATAATATTTAAAACGATCACTAATAACTAAGATAGTTTTTTTTCTAGTATTTTAAATTAAATAGGCCACATCTGTGAAAACTAAGCTTTACAAAAGGGGTTTACATCAGTTGTCCAAAAAAATGTTGTTAGAATTTAGAATGTCATTGGAGGCGCTAAACGGAAAATTGTTGGCGGGAAAGTGTCATTAGTCATTATGTATTCTGTTAATACTCATGTAATGTTATTTTAATCCTTTTCTATAATCTTTACTATTCAATTATTCTCATTATTTCTCGTAGAAAAATAAACAGATTCGGACATAGGATAAGAAGAATTCACGTAACGTAACGAACTCTGCAGTGCAGCCACTATGGTGTTTTTTTTTGTTTCTTTTTATGGCTGGCTGTCCATAGTAGAATACATAGGTAATTTGTAGTAAGCCTCATTCTATTGAATAATGTAGTTAAAGACTATAGACTGACGATATTGATGATACACTGGCGCCAATGCTGCAATGCCGCCAGCCATAAAATAAAAATAAAAGCGACAATTTTTTCAGCCTCTTTCCTCAACCTGTGGTATTCTTTCTAAGAATAACTTTCATGCTGGTGGCTATTAACTTTAAGCAATCAATAATGACCTCTATTCACATGGAATTTGAACTCATCAAATGTGAATATCCTATGCGGTGAAAACGGGGTTTTTCGAGTGTTTTCATTCTGCTAATCGGTTAACACTTCACACAAAATTGCTGTAGTAACAGAATACTGATAAATACTGCAAATATTGGTTTCGAGTGGGACATCTGTTCTAACAAATTTTAGTTTATTGCTCTCTACACAAATGGTTCAAGACAGTGAAAGTTTAATCACGACCTTGTGTGGGGGGGACACGTGCCTGAAATACCCACTTATGTACAAAAAATTCGGGTGGCGATCGACGCACAAACTGTTACCATGGTCAGTACATGATTCTGAACGCCCATGCGATGATTTTCGTTGGTTATAAAAATAAAATTGCTACATTTTGACCGCGTAGGCATTGCATTTTCTATGGTACAGCAGATTTTTTTTAACACGACGAAAAATCGACGTCTACGCTGGGGGAATCATGTGTTGAATTAATAATGGGTTTTACATTGTGCGCGCCGCCCGTTTTAATTCAACCAGATTTTTTTTTGTTTGTCTGACAAACTCTGACAGAAGAATGCACACTTACCTGCATTTCCTTAATGAGGAAAGAAGTATGTAATTATATTTTTTTTTTTTAGGTTTGAACAAAATTAATAATGTAGATCTACCCATACACGTTACGGGTCGTCAGAAGCTCGAAAGTCTGACAAGCAGTCTTACCAAGGCGTAACATATTACCCAGTAACTGGGTTGTCGAAGCCAAATAGGCGCTTCATTTAAAATATTGGTATTCACCTGCATCTGGTTTCTCTCGATGCTGACCCCAATATATAGGTTGGCAAGCAGTGGCGAAACTACAATTTTTATTAGAGGGAAACCGAATAAAAAATTCAGTTCTCATAAACTCTAGATAACATCAAAGTTCAGTAATTCCTTTACTTTTTCTAAATTTAACGGCACCTATGGTCGAAATTTTTGGTTTAGACATAAAAAAATGGCATTTTTGTAATCTCGTATCATGTTTTAAGCTAATGATATATCTGTAACGTGATTTAGTACACACACATGTGTTACTTGTTTGGCAATAGTAGACACGAAGAGTGTTTCTTCCAAAGGGAAGTCGATAGGAATCGGGTTGTATGGAGGCTGCGCCCCTGGTGGCAAGGACATCGGCGCATAGCCTGTTACCATTGATTCAGTTGGAACAGTTTTGTACATGATTGTGTTTTGAAAGTTTTCGTCGGTTATTTAAAACAAAAAATATTAAGGAAAAAAAAACTGCTGATTTTTTATTATGCAGTTAGGAATAGGCTAGGCAGATTTATCTATTGCCAATACAAAGTATTCAAAAACCGTTTCCCAGTTTAATTTAATCAACGGACATCATCAATGCTTTATATCGGTAGCCTTGACAATGTAATTTGACAATGGCCAGCGGACTCATCGATCAAACTTTTACGACGCTTCATTATGGCTTCAGTACAATACAACCGTTATTGGGCCTATTCTACTGAAGTACTGACTACCGAATGATTAATTGAATTTGGTTGACCTCTTTATTCAAAACCAGCGATGATAGTAGTAGTCTATAGTTGTGAAATTGTGTGCTTCTGGGGGCTTGTGGCTAAGTAATAACAGCCGCACGGGTCGATCGGTCAGGTTAAGCTACGCTTGCCGCGGTTGGTCCGTGGATGGGTGACTATTTTTACATACGAAGACCCTCGTGCTCTGTGCCTCGGAAAGCACGTTAAGCCATTGGTCCCTGCCATGGGTGCGGGTTGTTCGCAAGAGAGACCGTGGCCCCTGGCAGATTTTTTTTACGCCTTATAGATTTTTTTAATACCCATTGTAACCGCGGCAAGCGTAGCTTAACAAAGATCGATCGTCCCGTTCGGCTGGTATCTATGACTTAGCCACAAGCCACTCGGTCACTGTGTACGTGGTCTAATGCATTAAAAAATAAAATACCTATGGAAACACCAAAGTTAACGATTGAAGAGAATACTTTTCGAACCTCGAAGGTCAGTGATCCGATAGTAGCAAACAAACCCTCAATTAATCAACCAATTTATTTATTTATAAATCGTTCAGTGAATTGAGCACAACATACTTGATCTAGAACAGCTTGTTTTGATAAAACATAATTTGCAAATAGATAAATTAGGTAAATACCTGCATGGAGTTTGGAATACTAAGTCAGTCAGTTTTTTTCCCCCATGTTTTTTGTTTGACTTTTTGGTATTTGTTTTTGTTTTAGTTAAAGTATATGTTTGTGTTTTATTTTTCAACAGTATCTGCGATTGGATATACTCTGTCTTTTTGTTGGGGCTTTTCGCAATGTCGATATAAGATTATATAGAATAGTGATAAATATTTATTTATATATATTTTAATTATGTGCCGTTGAAGCTCTTGAGTTGTCTCAGAATTTTTGTTTGTCTGACAGTCTGACATAATAAAAAATTGGGGTCAATAAGGTAGATAAATAAAAATATTAATCGTTTCTTTGGGAAAGTTGTTTGTTATGATGAGTACAATCATGTGTTTAAATATCGGTCACTAATTACCAGTCACCTTATATAAAACTATTATACATATAAACCTTCCGGAAGAAATTCTCTAAATTATAGTGAAAAAAACTGTATCAAAATCCGTTGCGTGGTTTAGAAAAAAACAAGTAAGTACAGAAACAGACAGACGAAAACAGTCATCAAACAACTTCTCCCTCTCTGGGTGGAGCGGGAGGGCGTGTCAGACTTTTACTGACTAAAACCCACCCGTGTTCCCTCAGTAGCCTGTGTGCCAGGGGCCGCGGTATCTCTTTCGAACAACCGCACCCCTGGCAGGCATCGGTCCTTGCGGACCGCACCAGTTGGTGTTGACATCTCTAGGAGGCGCGCGTGGAACACAACGCACCGTCGCCGTCGACCCGGGCTTGGTCCTTGCCGGGCAGCGAACTACCCATTACAGCTGCATCCGGTTAGACTGGAGGCCGACCCCAACATACTTAGGAACAGGCTAGGCAGATGATAATGATGGGTCAAAGATTTTTTGGACACTCTGTTAGCCAGTATAGAGTTGAATTTTGTAAAGAATGATCGCGTAGTTATGAATAAAACGCCGATCGCTCCTACACTACCTAAAACTGAACGGGAAAAATTTCCTTTTGCGGTCTTGGGTTTTGCCTATTGTTACTACAAGGATAAATAGTACAACATAGTTTTAGGCATTAATCTGCGTATTAATCGTGTAACACACTAAGAGCGACGCTTTCATTTTGACACTTCAACAAAATACATTGCGGTATTTACGTTGAGCAAACTAAATTTTTCGAACTTATGAAGCAATGGGTTAGCAATAGTCTAGTGTGTCACGCAGTTAGGGTGCAGATGTATCTGTTGTTTGTTCAGCTAAATAATTTTGTTAACAAATGACAGGTATATCCTCAATTTTTCATATATACTAATATTATAAAGAGGTAAAGTTTGTGACGTTGTAATCTCTGGATCTACTGATCCGATTTTGAAAATTCTTTTACCAATAGAAAGCCGCGTTATTTGTGAGTGTCATAATGTATATATTAACACGAAAAATGAAAAGACTTTTTGGTCGTACTCAGATTTGCAAAGTAAGTCGGAGAAAAAACGGTCGAACGTAAAAAAATTGGGATCCCACCCGTGCGAAGCTGGGACGGGCAGCTAGTTGATTATATTCCGGACATTTTTTATCATATTTATTTAATTTAATACAACAATAGTGTCGTCTTGGCTTCGCACGTGTGGGATCCCTTATTTTTAGTAGTAATAAATATAGCCTATGTTAATAAGGAATAATGTAGCATTCTATTGGTGAAATAATTTTTGAAAACGGTCCAGTAGTTTTGAGTTTATTCGTTACAAATATACAAATTTTTCCGCTTTATAATATTGATGTAGATATAAGATATAAAGATGGACTAATACCTTAGGTATTCTTGACTAGTCAACTAAGGTAGTCGAGAAAAAACATTGCAGGTGCATTGTTTGTGTAGACAGAAAATAATAAAAAGATATCATAATTTTAATGTTCCTTTCCACTTGTCCACAGAACGGCCTCCTCTCATCTCTGCCGTACCTCGGCAAGTATCTGTGTGCCCTCGCATCGTCAGTGCTGGCCGACTCCCTGAGGCGGAGTGGCAAGCTTTCGACCACAGCCGCTAGGAAACTGTTCACTGGATTCGCTGTAGGATTACCAGGTAAGCATCGGTCTATTATTGGCCGATTCCTATAATTTACGGACCGTTATTGGTTAAAATTAAGACTCTTGCATCTTCACCAATAATGAAGCAAAGACATAGCTTTGCATAGTCTGTAGACCTTCCTTATTTATAAGCCCAGTTTGGCAATAAAAAATGCTACCATTTGGTAAGCAAAACGACTCGGTTTTGTTTATAGGAACCGAGCATTCATAAATGCTGGACCATAACGTGTCTTTCATATACATAGGTAAGAAGATTGCGTAAAATAAGTTCAGACTAGAAAGTACTAATACATAAGTATAAAAGAAAAAAAAAAAAACAACCGACTTCCGAAAAAACACTACAAAGTGGAAAATAACTTTAATTTCGGAAGTCGGTGATTTTTTGTCACCGCCTTCCGAAATTAAAGTTATTTTTCACTTTGTAGTGTTTTTTCGAAAGTCGGTTTTTTTTTTGGTAAAAGTTTTTATTTTTCACTTTTTTAGTTATAGTACCTAACCCCCTAATTCAAAATTTCTTCATACTTGGGGTCAAAACAATCCATATTTACGCGATAGCAGCAATCGCGGTTGATTTACTGTTACATTTTGAAGAGTTCCGTTGTGTGTCTCCGAAACGCATCATCAGATCTAGATGAAATTGGAATGGGACCACGTGTGAAGCACTAGCTTTCAAATAAAAAAAGAATCATCAAAATCGATCCACCCAGTCGAAAGTTCTGAACAAACATAAAAAAAAAACATACAGACGAATTGAGAACCTCCTCCTTTTTTTGAAGTCGGTTAATAAAACATGTCATGTTGCGTTGATCCCAAATAAATAAAGGAGGAGGCCAAGAAAATATAGATAATAGAGTAATTTAAAGAATAGAATAAACTTTATTTCTAAATTTACAATTTACACAAAGGCGATAGGTTAGTACTAAGAATATATTGTTTTTTTTTTAAATTGCATAAATCACTGATTGTTACCTGCGGCATCCAAGCTAAGTTTAAACTTGAAATATGTATTTGTTTTCCAGGTCTGCTCATGATAGCTCAGGCGTATCTCGGCGGAGACCGTGTGTGGTCCATCGCAATCTTCACTTCCGCGCTCACCATTAACGGCGCCGTGACTGCTGGCTACCTCGGCAACGGGCTGGATATTGCGCCCAACTTCAGTGGTTAGTACCAAAGAAAAAGTCTACCCCGCGTTCACGAATTCTGGTTCACCGAATAAAAAGCGACATATGAATGCCACGATCGCGTATTCCACGCAATGATCGCTCTTGGTTAGGACGCGGCCTTAGGCTTTACTGTAATATTACCGTAGGTAGTTCTTAAAAATAATCCATAAAAGAATTCCAGCAAAGTTAGTAATAACTTATATGCGATCACCGTGCGGGGTTTTATTACTGAATGAAAAATCACGAATCACTTAAATCTGCTCAGTAATCACGGAGAAATCGATGTAAGACTTACATGAAAAAAAAAAAAAACACGTCGAATGCACAACCTCCTCCTTTTTTATGTCGGTTTAAAATGAATCCATTTATGTAAATGTCCATGCCATAAGTTTCTTTACAGACTACATTATTATTTGAAGTCTTTACTGATGAAATTATTAATCGTAACTAAACTAAACAGGAAAAGTTCGATAAGGAATTCTATCTTTAGAGAATGTGACTTTGTAAATGGACATCATGTTAATAGACTAGCCACTAAATATTTATATGTATAACATTACAGGTACAATCTTCGGTATGGCGAATACACTTTCGTCCTTCGGCGGATGGCTGTCCACTTTCATGGTCGGAGAACTGACGAAGGAAACTGTAAGTTAAACTAGTAAATAATAGTTATAGACTTAGTTCGTTATAGACTTGTGGCTGCCATCTACAATGCCACATACGAACTACAAGTCAACAACTTGAGAAACACAAAAAGTGAAGTGGCGCCATCTACAATACCATATGTTGAACTACACCAAATTTGACGTCACAACGTAACTACATTGCGCAAGCAGAGTTTACCTCGCGACCTGCATATAAATATATATGCAGGTCGCGAGGTAAACTCTACAACAACTCTACAACATTCCGACATCAACCGTCGGGCAGTTGCCCACCAGACACCACACCCGTCTGGTTGGAGGATCCTCCCTTTATCATAGGGTATGAGTGAACTTTACACACTGTTCCTCATACCTCTATAGACTACCTATTGAAAAATGTCGTGCGGAAAGTTTTGAGTATGAATGTCGATGGCTATAAGAGTAGGGGATGACCAAAGAAACGATGGATGGAGACTGTGTGAATCATGGTATGGTTAGAAAGGGTGTGACTACGGAGATGACGACTAATAGAGAAGCGTGGAAGAAGGCAACCGGAACAGAACAGAACAGCGCCGACCCCAAATAAATTGGTATAAGGACCAGAGAATGATGAATGAATGGAGCGTCCATTAATTACGTGAGGCAATTTTGGCTATTTTTCGAACCCCACACCCGCTCTGGTGAGATTTCGTGAGATTTGGGTCGACCCTCCCCCCATACCCATGATTTTACTTGAGACATTTCAAAATGCGTATTTTTAGTGTAAAAACGTTAATCTGTTCTTATTTGCGTTAGATTCATGCATTGAGTTTGGCTGGCTCGGCTGGCCGGTGATGGTTTAACAAACGAGGAGCTGCTGCTTTGTGGCGTTCGCATAACCGCGATAAATATTATTTTTTAGGATTTAGCCATATTGGCGGAAAAACATGTTTTACTTAATTTAACCCGGTTTTCTCGCAATTTTACATTGTTTCCTTGTGGAAAAAGTTACGTGATATTTGCCGACACCCACCCTCTCCCCCACGTGAGATTGGGTAATATTCGACTTGACCCCCTAAACGCCTCATGTAATTAATGGACGCCCCCAATAGACTATTTGTACTATTCGCAAAAAGAGTACCCCACTTTTTGGGAATAGGTACAAATAGTTTAGTCGTCGCAACTAAATATAGCAAATACTCAAACTCAATTGAGTTAGCTTTAGTCATAGACTAAATTGGGCTGCAGCTGTCATACGGATACGTCTGACCGGAAGTATAAAAATATCTGGATTTTAGTCATAACGTACGTTAAAATACTTCGTTCTAGCTTTGTTGCGAAGATCAGAATAATAAAATAAAAACTTTTTCCAAAAAAAAAAACAACCGACTTCCGAAAACACACTACAAGGTGAAAAATAACTTTAATTTTGGAAGTCGGTGACTTTGGATATGTATTTTAATTTTTTGTCACCGCCTTGTCGATTGTTTTTTTTTGGAAATCGTTTTATTTTTTACTTTTTAGTTTTAGTGCCTACCCAACTAATTCGAAACTTCATCATCCTTGGGGTCAAAACAATGCATATTTATGCGATAGCAGCAATCGCGGTTGATTTACTGTTATTTTTTTAAGAGTTCCGATGTCTGTGTCCGAAACGCATCATCAGATCTATATGAAATTGAAATGGGACCACACGGGAAGCACCAGCTTTCAAATAAAAAAAAGAATCATCAAAATCGGTTCTCCCAGTCGAAAGTTATGAGGTAACATACATTTTAAAAAATACAGTTGAATTGACAACCTCCTCCTTTTTTTGAAGTCGGTTAAAAATAAGCGAAATGCTGATATTCGCCTCATGTTTGAATTTAGATGTGGATCAGCATTTTTGTTTATTTTTATATGGAAAAAAATCTTATGATAAATTACTTTGGCAACCAAATAACATCACCTATTCTCTTAACAGAACACCCCCGAACAATGGAAGATCGTCTTCTACATCCTCGCAGGCACATACATCACAGGCGCCCTATGCTTCGTCAGCATCGGCTCCGGGGACCTACAACCCTGGAACAACTCCAAGCCTACCACCGAGGTTGAGAAGCAGCATGAGGAACAACCCCTCAATGAGGAGAAGGCGTGAGGAGTTGGGAGGAAAAGGGTCAGACATGCTGTTAAGGTGACTTGTTGATTGTGACAGAGTTGGTACTGAGATCAACATTTGGTCATTCCCTATTTAAAATGTGCAAGCATCGTTAGGTCCCGAGTACAGTATAGTAGTTCGGGCTAAAAATAAAAGCCACTTAAAATATTGCTTCTGCGATGACCTGTATGGAGATCTTTGGTCAAGAAAGAAGAATCTTCTGTACATAAAAAGACAATTTTCTACACATTTTTATGAAGACTAAAAACTTTTCTAATGCCTTCTGCAATTGCTTAGGTCTAAAGGCTCCCACAGACAAGTGCGACGTGATTCTGTTAGAACGAAGGCCACGGCTTAAAAAAAAAAAATAGTAGACTCGCGTCGCGCCTGTAAGCGGAAGCCTTAAGTCGATGATTGACTACAGGGCAACTATTATGACACCGTTTAAAATTAAAAATATTTATAATGTTTTAAAAAAATGTACACTTTTTAATATGAGCACTATGCGCATGTCTGACGTTAGATTATTGTTATACCACACATTGTTACAATATTCACGTTCTATCACAAATCGTATGGCGTTGCGAGATTCTGATTCGTGTGCTGCGAATTAAGACTAGTTACATTCTATACAAATTGTTGTTTATCTAGGATTTTAGCAGTTTTACACGAAAATTCAATATTAATGGCGTATTTAGAATACATTCATTCAAATTCATTTATTAAACTTACACATAGTTCACAAACATGCAAGTAATATGGCATAAAATTCTAACCAACAGAAAACTTATAAAGAAATAACAGCAGCCAAACTCGGCGGAATCTATCATCTCGATATTTAATGAAACAATAATCAATAGGGTGATTCTGTAAATACATACTTGGTACGGTCGCGTAGACAACGTCACGTCGCAGACACTGAAACTGACCTACGACGAGTAGCAAAAAATCATAAAAAAATGAATTTTGCGAGCAACCTACGCTCTTCCTCCGTAAGTCAACATAGTTACAGTTGTGGTCAAATAATTAAGAACGATTTGATGTTCCAGATTTTTTTAATCATAAACATGTCCCCCCATATTTATAAACACTACGTAAAGTTAAGTAATGATTAGCGTCTGTTTAACCATACATTTTTGACGTTTAAACATATCTTAACTTGAGGGCATGTGTAGTTATGCGTTCCTTCTTAGAAGTAACTAGTTATGTTATGAAGTAGCCACGTGAATATAGCAAACGGGATTAGGAATATAGAATGAAATCGCTACTTTTTTTTTTACGAATTGTTTAAATTCTCTATAGTATCAAATTCAAAAAGTAATGAAGTTGGACAATAAGTTAAGAACGATTTATTAAACTGCTCGAAAGATGTTTTTTTTATGAAAATTAGATTAAATAGAACACATTAATGCGAAGTGCGTGCGAATTTTGCCAAACGAACGATATTTCGATCATCTCAACGAGATGACTTTCTCTGTTTCGGTACACGCGGAACATTTGAAGTTGTTTGAGACGTGGCAAAATGCTTCACAGCATGGAAAACCATCGTTTTTGAGCATTGCAGATGGTCGGCTATCTTTTTACACGACCAATTCTTCTCGTGAAGTTTGTTTATTACTTTCCCTGTAGATTTATCACAAATTTTATTTTTCCCCATTGTTTTCCCCAGTGTTTGAATAGTGACCTAAAACCACAGAGCTATAGAGTGTGCTCTATTTAAATTAGAATAAAAAAAATAAACCATTCAGCGTTCTTAATAATGTGACCAGCCAGTAAGTAGTAATACTATGTTCAAATCTAATGTATAAAGTTTATCTATATATTTTTTGGCCAATCATGTGTACCAACGTATGTACCAAAGTATGGAAAAGTTTGCGATACCGAGAGAAACACAAAAAAATACCTGCAGTAAGTTATACTTGTTAGTTTGAAAAATCTTCCCTTTAAATAAGCATTCTTAATTATATGACCACCACTGTATATCTCCTTGCAATTGTGACACTATTTTACACTTTTCATTACTATAAACAAACTGCTAATCTCCTAGAACCACTTAAAAAGGCATAAGAAATAATTTTCCCACTTCTAATAAGATTACAAGTTAGAAAATGATTCCTTATTGTATTGTTAAAAAGTAAATAAAGAAAAAAAAACTCAAAAAAAGGCTGTTTAGTGTGTAAATATATATTGTGATGTATTTATATGGAACCGGCGCGCTTTTGGACTTTGATGACGGTTGGTTCGTGAGAAACCCGACTCATGTGTAGTTATTAAGTGTAGGTGTCAGGAAATCGTGCGTGTACGCACGTTTTTGCGTTGTTGCGGGTACATGTAGGAGGGGGTTACGAAAAGGGATAAAATATCGCTTCTTTGTAATGTAATTTCAAAAGGGATGTAGTGTTTTAGCCCTCATAATCAATTAGATTCCATCAGCTTTGATTCTTTGAAGTAGGTAGTTGTTATTTTTGTCAAATTTCAATGGCTTAATTTAAATTTTCGACCAATTTAAAAACAACGTTTTTTTTTTAAGTTTTTTAATAATTTTTTAAATTTTAATTTTTTTTAAAGATTTTTTCTTATTCTGTCGTTTATCAGTATCCTTTTTCCATATTAGTAATCTTACCTTACATTTGCCCGCCACAACACTAACTTTAACTTAATTTTGTTGCTTCAACGCTTTTGGTAATGCGAGCATGTTAGACAATTTGCGAGGAGGAAGCGTAATGGAATGTAAACGATACAAGATTCCGTAGTCAATGTTTTTCAATTTTTGTGGATTATATTAAATCCATAAAAATTCAAAATAAAATGTTTAAAAATTTTTTTTGTAAACAATTTCAGAAAATCATTTTGTGATCTTTACCCAAATAAAGCAACGACTAAGTTTTATGTCAACAATTGAAATGCTCGTTTACATTTCATACAGCTGTACCGCTGTTAGTTATCAAATAGATTAGCTTACCAAATTGTACTGATAGAAGTAAAAGCACGGATCTAATCCGGGGACCAAAGTTGAGGACAGCAAAATAATTACGATTGTTTTGTGTCTGTAGGTGAGAGTACCTTGAAAGACGTTAATGAATACTTCAGAATCTATAAGTATTTATCCCATTGAAAGACTTATTAATTCAGAGAATATATTATCGGTTTTAAAACGGTTAAAACTCATCGTTTTCTGGTTGATTTGAGAGCTGCAGTTCTGACATATTTTAATATTGGACCTTTAATACATATATTTTTGTAAAATGACATCTCTTGAAAATTGTCATGGCTTTCTACGCTCGCACTCAGAAACATAATTGCTTGTTAAGGATGGTTCATGTATAGTCACCTAAAGAGAGAATTCGCCAGATATAGTTGAAGTTTTGGGAGGATCTGATGTATGTTTTCGAAATAAATTAATAGAAAACAAGTAATTTATCGGTGGGGCTTGTGGCTAAGTATTAACAGCCGTTGGTCCATAGATGGGTGACCGTTTTGACATACCAAGACCCCTCCGTGCCTCGGAAAGCACGTTAAGCCGTTGGTCCCGGCTGTCATTCGTGGATTTTTGACAGTCGTTACGGTCGTCCGAAGCCAGAAAGTCTGACAAGTGACAACCAGTCTTACTAAGGGGTATCGTATTACCCAGTAACCGGGTTGTGGAGGTCAGATAGGCAGTCGATCCATGAAAAATACTGGTATTCAGCTGCATCCGGTTAGACTGGTAGCCGACCCCAACATAGTTGGGAAAAGGCTAGGCAGATAATGAAACAAGTAATTTCAAATTAAATTTCATTCGAAAACATCCATCGGTACAAATCTTCAACTATATCCGAGGACCATGGTTACATATCTCTTTTGGTGACTGTACGTTAACTGATGTTAAAAAAATTAAGTGCCTTCAAATCTTCGCTCAACTACAGACACGAAATCAATGATTTCTTGGATATAATTTTGTAAGTATTAAGTATCTTATTTATTTTTCTACGTCGAGGGTTTAGGAAAGTTCAGAGCCATTTAGCTAACCAATGGAGCGCGTAGCTTAGCTCGCAACCGACCATAGACAGGTCTCGTTACTTTTTTTTACCGTAAGACATAGATATTAAGATTATGAGGGTGGTTCTACTGCGTTATGGTATTGGGTTATTATTTTATCTGCTGATTGGAATATCTTCTCAGACCCAAGTAACTCTACGCTTATTGTCTCTTTTACCCCGTAGACTAGCGACCCGCGCTATTCGCACGGTTTTTACGACTAGACAAGACATTGTGATTTCTTTGTTCTATATAAGTTTAATTTCGATGTATTGGACCAAATTTTATCCGGAATAAATTCTCTAAATTATGGTGAAAACCGTATCAAAATCCTTTGCGTAGTTTGGTCAACAACGCGGTCACACAGACAGACATAAAAAGCTATTTTATGTATAGATGTGTCTGACTTGTTACAAGAAAATATGACAAGTCAAAAATATCTATTAATAAACATGTTTCGTCTATAATTCCTTCAAGTTATTGTTTGCGAAGTAGCGTGTGGCGAAGTCTAGGGGCTAGCCTATGCCCATCAACTGACTCTGGGCAACTACTGAGAAAATCCAGATAGAAAAATACTTTGTCCGACCCGGGAATCGAACACTTTATCCTTTTGTGTACTTATAATAAAATAATACCCAGTCCACGTCGTTGGACCACCCGCTAAGCCATGTTCGCACTTAGCTTTATTACAAGGGACGATGCATTGTTTTTGTGTGCATTTTAACAGCTGTGATAAAGAGATTTGTCTATGGCGTTACTTCGCTAGTGTCCTTTATAAACGTACGCTCTCCAAATTGTATGAACTTAAATGCTACAAGGATTTTTTGGCGCCTAAATGACATTGACAAGGGGTGTTTCGGTAAACATTCGAGAAATTGTCGCAAATGTGGAAGGCAACTGTCGAAAATAACGAAATGAACACGAAATGGAATAAATGAACGAAATTTCTAATTTATTGTACGCTGTTAGGACCTTGCTATGATCACGCCATCTACAATTAGCTTTGCTGGACCTTCCCCATTGTATTTAAAAACAAGATGGCAACGTTCGTTCCGAATTTGGCCACGCGCCAAAATTTCCTTGTATCTCTGTAATTATATGAAGTACTGATAATTAAAAATCATATTCGAATCTTTTTACGGCTATTTTGTAGTTCCTAAATTACGATCAGTATTTCGTAAAGGTTTTGTTTTTTGTCCATTTTTATTATTGTATTGTATAAGGAATAGACGGATGTTTATACCTAGTTAATTGTATTTAATTAAGACAATATCATGACTTAGTACTAGGTAAATATTTTCGCCTATTTATTGTAAACTGCTAGTATCAAATTCAATGAATTTATTTATTTTTATATTTGTCTCTCTCTAGTTAGCTTAATTATACTCCATGCCACAAAAAGTGCCTTTTGTAGTAAACATTACGAAAATTTAGTGTCATTGAATCCTTGCATCTCTCATTATTTCTCATGTCGTATTTACTTTCCTACGGTAAATTCGATGCGGTGTTTATTTATTATTTCAGACACTTAAACTGGCGTGGATTTTGTAAGCTATATATTAATATAAATTTATAGACGCCAGCACATCAAACTGTGAAATTTTCCCAATTGAACATGAACCATACGCTTATGTTATAAAATTAAAAATCTATCAAAGAAATTTGACAGATTGTGGTAACTTGATGTCCTGGCGTTTGTACCATAGTGAATCCGTCTATTCCCATAAACAATTTCCACAGACAATCGACCGTGTCCTTCCAACGATTGCAGGGTAACTAAGTCCATAGAGTACATTTTATAAACAAAATAATAATAACGTAATTAAGTAAGCTTGTCTGTGGAAACTTGCAGTATGTTATATTAGTATTATCTGTATATGTCTCATAATTATAACTATGTTTAATTTTGGAGTAATTCTGCATGACTGTTTTTTTATTTTTTCAAAATTAGTGGACGTTAATAATTGGCAAACTTCATGATAAAAGCTCAGTTTACACAGTGTGACATTAAGTTGAAGTTGAACCGTCTAAACAGTCCACTTTTAACCCGTTTAACGCAAGAGTGAACGCCGCATATTCTGAGCAGGCTTGTTCATAGACAAGCTTGTCCATTGCTTTCCATCAGGCGTGATCGAGGTCAAGAGCAGGCTTATTCGGCATTAAAAAGAATGCAAGTCATTTGTTGGCCCAATCTTATTATATGTATGTCACCGGCAAGAAGCTCGCATCGTGTAAATGGAGGTTAAATATCGGCCAACTTCAAACAATTGCCAGGTTGTTGGCCAAGCCGTTTGGTGCTCGCTGCTTAAAAGTGGGCACGTCCAACAATCTATTGTCGATCGTGTAGAAAGCCTTCTAGATTTATTATTATTTATATCTGATGAAAAATAAACATCACAAGCAGCAACCATTTTGTTAAAATAGTATGCCCGATTTTAACATCAATTTTTATCACACAAAAGCTACTAAATTAATTGTTTGGTAAAAAATTGGGCTCAGCTTCCACAAATTGGTTTAAAGTAAACACTAGTCCTTATAAGAATTTATTTTAGAAAAGTGATCTTAACACCTGATAACCTTCATCAAAATTTCTGTATGTATTTAGAAACGATCGTATAAAGTATTCTGCTATCAAAGTTGAGTTTTTATAATTAAAGAAATCTCTTTTGAAGTAGTTTTTAAGTTAAAGTTAAATAGTGATGGAACCGCATCACACTAGTAGTTAAGATTGTATTGGAACGAAATATATATTCGATATCAGACTATTAACGTTTGTAAAACTTGAATTTTAGTTTGATTTCTGATAAATATCTTCAGAAATTGAAGCTACGTTTTCAAGATGGCAGAGTTAAATATTTAAAAAATTTGCTGTCGCTGAAATAGTTATCCTACAAAAATTTTGCTAAGTAAAGAATAGCTTTCTTATGTCGTATCAAACTAAAATGAAGCTCGTATAAATGTCACGTATCGTATTAAATTAAAGACCAACAAGAAGATGCAAAAATAACTTCGTATGTATGGCAATAAAATCATAACATAAGTTACTAAGACAGAATTATTTATATGTATAGGAGTGACGAATTCAGTAAACAGGATGAATGTAATTTGCATGTGTTCAGTGTAATGTAAGGCAATATTTATGTATTTTCTTATAATAATATAATAATGCATGTGAAAAGTAACATATTTTGTTATGTCTTATGACAGCTCTGTAATTTTGTGAACCATTTTCTTTTTTGAAAATAAAGATTTTACCAAAATAAGTTCTTGTTTCTGTTTTATATTTTTTATTCTCAACTGAAGTCGAATCAAACCCAACAGTCATTACATGGGCTTATTTATACATTCGCAAAAATTGTGTAAAAAAGGTACAATATCTTATTTACCAATTACACTAAAATCAGGGTATTGCCAACATTTCAGAAAATACAGCACGCGGAAAGGTCAGTGACGCTGTATATACAGTAAATTGTCTAAATTGTTTTATTTGAGAAAAAAAGCAAAATCGTTTATAAAGTTGGTGCACAATACACAATTTTCTGGCAACTTGAAGAATTCACAAGTATTGAATGGTTATTACGTTGGCCAGTGGATATGTATTGTCATACAACGTGGCGATGCCACCAGTATTTTGGGCACATTACCAAACGACAGTGTTGTAGAAGAATTTTTGGACGCCATGTTCTGTTGTTGGGTTTACTGAAATTATTTTATTGTTTTACCCGTCTACGGCGAAGCAGAAAGGAGGGCTATGATTTTGTCCCAATATGTATATATGTTCCCAATATGTTCATGGTAACCTCATACCTTCTAAACTCATCATCATCATCATATCAGCCGAAAGACGTCCACTGCTGGGCATAAGCCTCCCCCAAAAGGGGAGGATTTGCCATAATTGCAACGCTTGGCAGGCGGGTTGGCGATCGCAGTGTGGTGGTCAAACGCATAGAGAACGCTGCTGCCCATATTTTAGTGAGCCCCTTAGTCACCTTCCACGACACCCATGGGAAGAAATGGGATGGTGTTATACTTTACGTCCGGCACCACACGGAACTTCTAAACTACTAGACATCATTTGATAAATGTGGTATAGTTTGAAGCGTCTTGATCGTCGGCTGGTGAAAAGAAAATATTCGCATCTGAAAGCCGTCGTTGTATGCCACCAACCCTAATAAAAGACAGTAGTCTAAACAGTAGTAAGCGATCATAAGCTTTAAAGCAAAGTGGTATACGACCACGGATTTCAGATGAGAATATTTTATTGTTTTATACTTCTTGGAGCGTGATTTTTCATTCAGTAAGTTAGTATGGTCTATTCGCGTTAAGAAAATAGTGTCTAATCGTTGTCACTCAGCTTAGCCACGCCCCTTGACCAATTAGATCATAGTAAATTAAAGGGTACCTATGTCGGAAGGGCTTACTTCAACTGGTCAATTTGAACACGGCTTTCTAATTTACTATGATCTAATTGGTCAAGAGGCGTGGGTAAGTTCAGTGACAACGATGAGTCACTATTTTCTAAACGCGAATAGACTAGTCGTTTTAGTTTTTTGTTAATAAAGAAAAAAACAGTTTGGCTTTACTGTCCAACTACCAGTTGTGGGTTTTGGGAGAGCCCAAAACCTTCCAGAAACTCAGGGCGCTGTAAAAAAAAAAGTTAATAAAAAGTAGGTATGTAATAAAACTCGTTGCTGGGTAACTTACAATATGTTTATTGAAGAAACATTACATGTTAGCACAGCCTAGCTGCTCCTACGAAGCTCTCGCTCCTCACTACCGATACAAGGCATGGTGACTGATTACAGCTCCGACTTATTACGTTACATACGTTTGGTCGCTTGGAAAACATCATAAATACAACTAAAAGTCAATATTTAAAGAAAGAAAGTTAACGTTAAAACATTTAACCCTTCAAAACAAGAGTGAACAGGCATCGAGGTCAAGAGCAGGCCCATTTACTTAATAATAATAAAAAAAAGAAAAAATAATCTGATTTTATCGTTAAGTAAGATAAGATACAGTTTAGTATTATTTTTCTTGGTTTTAACATAATTATATATTGCAATTTTAATTTTTTATTGGAAATTAATTTTAATTTATCGGTCTTGTCGGTAATTTTCTGCATGTCTGTTAAATAAATAAATTACTACTGATTTTTTTTCAGGAAATTCAGAAGTAATGTTTTTTGTTGCAATGATTACATTAGCGATCTTAACATGTATTTAACTTAGATTTTTATAGTTATAACATATAGGTTCTGTAAGTAAAGATCTAGACATTGTAATGTCAAAATAACAGCATTCTACTAAGAAAGTAAGTAGGTAATACGTTACTCAATACACATTTTTTTTTAATGTTTGTTTGCCTGTCTGTTTGTACCAGCTAATCTCCGAAACGGCTGGACAGATTTTTCCGGGGTAGCAGCTGATGTGTAAGGAGTAACTTAGGCTAATTTTATTTTATTAAAAATATTATTGTTCCTCGAAAAAAATTGACAACTATGAAAACCAATATATTGTTCTCCTATATGCGCGCGAACAAAGTCGCGAGCACAGCTAGTAATAAATAATACCGTAATGTTTTATGTTATTTTCGAAGCGACCAAACCTAACAGTGAGTGTAGTGACTAGACATTTGTCTTATCACAGGTTTTGTCTATCATTACATCAGTGAAACGTAAGCATTTTTTTACAAGTAATTATATTGTATCCCACATTTTGACATCGCACGAAAAATGTTAGACATTTCATTTTTCATAAGTTCCATAGTAATGTCAAAATGTTTGACATTTCTTTATGAATAAAACATGAATTAGTGAGACATAGTATTCAGTAAATATCACATGAATGAGTGCATTTTATATTAATTGAATTAAAACCGAAATGTTAATTGGATAGCTGTGATGTAATTTTTTTTTTGTACAAATACAATGTAAAAAAAAACAGGAGAATTGTGGGCAACGTAAAGACAATTTAATTTTTAATAATGTTAATCCAGGCCGTAGACGCCTACGGCCTGGATTAACATTAATAAAACACAAAAATAAACGTCATATTTGTTGATTTGCAGCAATATTTGTTTACACACGCACATGTACAGACGCCAGCACATCAAGCTACCCCAATCTGTAAAATTTCTTTGATAGATTTTCAACTTTATCACATAGCATAAGATTCATGTTCAATTGGGAAAATTTGACAGTTTGGGGTAGCTTGATGTGCTGGCGTCTGTACGTACAACCATTAAACATCACAGTTATTCATATAACATTTCTAATACTAGCTATGACTAGGGTTATTTGGGCACAAAAACAACAATGGCTTCATTTCCAAAAAAAACATTACAGAACTTTTAGAACTTTGCCTTAGGACATTTCTGGCAGATATTTTGCTGAGAAATATTTTTGCCCATTTTCTGCCCGGGCATTATTGTTGCCCATTTCTTGCCTAGACAAAAGGTTATGCATTTCTTTGTGTAAATGAAACCACCGTTATTTCTGTGCCCGCCTAATAAAACTAAAGTATAATATAACTAGCTAAATGTATCAGCTCGAGCTGTCTTAACCTTAGCATTTGTACTAAAGCATGTATCACCGTCTCTGTTACACGCACGAACACCATCTATACTTGGCTTAATTGTTTATGTCATACAAACCGAAATTTTTGTGGTTTTAAAAAATGGCAACTGTTTTTTTAATTAAATTGGTAGTCTTCCACATGTCTGATTTTTTTTTATTTGACTTTCTTACGACCCTTAAGCAACAGTCTTTAGCGAAGCTTGTTATCAACTATACAGAGATATTTTGGTCCTTCTTGAAAATGTATCTTAAAAATAGATATCCGAATAAATACAATCAAAGAGCCGGAGCATTTTACAAATAACTCCGGGTCTTGGATCTTATTTATTAATATAACGAAAAAAAAAAACATACCATTACGATCTTAGCATGTCCAATTGTCCATGACAATCTACATCGGTAATAATTGATGGCGCCAAACTCGTAGTCCAAGACTGGGCAACGAGTTTGGCCCCAATAGTTACGTAATGTGCAAACACAGGACACGCACGATATCAAGAGTGCCATCGAAAAACTAGCTACCAAATTTGTTTTTTTTTTTTTACGAAATTGGATCGTTAGGAAGCAGGAGGAGTTTTCAAACCCTACTATGACTTTTTTTTTCTAAAACCACAAAAAATCGACGTGTATAGTAAATATTGTAGATTACTGACTGATTCTAGTTGATCTATTGACTGACATTACAATTGTATATGTATTAAAAATATTCTCTACTTGATTTTACAAAATAATTGCTAAGACTAACCTGATAGAATTGAGATAGTTTTAAACGAATTTACAATGTTTATGTAAATGTGGATTAAAGCAGTGACTTTGGTGCTTGATAAAAAAAATATCTAAACAAATATTACATATTCGTTCGCGTCCCCGATTTTTCAAAACGGCTGAGGAATTATGGCTGGTTTGCATTTAGGCTCTCCGTAATTTCACGCATTTACAGTCACCAAAAGAAAATAAGTAACCAGGGTCGTTGGATGTAGCTGAAGTTTAGTAAGAAGCCGATGAATGTTTTCGAATGAAATTTAATTCCGGCTTGCGGACGGCGAGTAATGGGTCGCTCGCTGTCCGATAAGGACTAAGCCCGGGTCTACGGCGCGTTGTGTTCCACGCGCGCATCAAATAGATTTCAGCACCAACAGGTGGGGTCCGCAAGGGCCGATGCCTGCCAGGTGTGCGGGTTGTTCGAAAAGATCCCTGGCACATAGGGAACCGAGGGAACGCGGGTGGGTTTTAGTCAGTAAAAGACTGACACGCCCTCCTGCTCCACCCAGAGCGGGAGAAGTTATTTGATGATTTCCCACCCAAAAAAACCCCAACATAGTAGAAACCTAAGCAGATGATGACATCGGTTTCTTACGAAACTTCAACTATATCCGACGACCATGGTTACTTATCTTTTAGTGACTATACACTACTCAGACTCGCCTCATGACACCATTTGGTTCCTAAAAAATGTTATTGCGCAGCCTTCTGCGCGAAGTTCGGACCAGACATTTTTCATCGGCCGTATTTTATTCATGTTTGTTTCGGGACAGCTCATCTTATTTCGAACTCGAAACGGAGTCTTTTTTCGCACACATGTCACAAAAAATAATTATATTGATTTTTTAAGCCTCTTTGACTAAGTTTATCAAACATAATTGTTTTACAATTCTCAAAAAAACATCCCAGCCGTTGCCGCCACACATCATTGTCTTTCAGCGACCCTTTTATTTTGATCCCAACATTCAATAACACCAATTAATTAAGAAAACATCCAATTAGTTCACATTTAAAAGTTTTATACAATTTACTATCTTTGTACTTTTTAGGAGTTCATTTGATTCGGTTATGGGGAAATTATTTACAACAAACATTAAGACAGTGTTAAAAAATGACATAGGTTCGTTATAAAAGATGTGAAAACGTACTTAGAAGTTTAATAATAGGATGGCTTACTCAAAATAATTCGTTGTCTTTAAAGAAAGTTATATTTTAAAGTCGATTTCATTTGATGAGCAAAATGTTTGGAGTAAGACTTAAACGGCGTATATCAGTCATTTGTGGTCACATTGAAAGGACATATACACACATACAGACCATCATTCCGAACAACATGGACAAATCGACCGATCGATTATGATCGATGGACAAATCGTAACCGAGAAAAAATTATCAGCCATCTCATACATTTGCAACCGTATTGAAGTTTTGTATAACAGTTGATATTTTTGTTACGATTACGATGTGAGTCACATTGAGAAAGTTGTTCAGTTAGGTGCTATGTCTGTACCATACACTTAAAATCGACCACACCTCTGTGATTCATGCTGTTAAAAAAAAAAAATTGCTGGTCAAAGATATCACAGAATAAAACAAACTCCCAAGTACATAAAATATAACTAGAAATAATATATTACAACAATTTACTAACCACTTAAACAACAATTTGGTCAAACAACACTTAGTAGACGAAATAACAAAAAAGACGATATTAATAGAAGAAAATTTGTTAGTTTTTTTTTATAATTGACACAATTAACAAGATATAAAGATAAAAGGTTAATGTAAAGATAATGCTTTATGCCAATCATGATTAAAATAATTTATTTATTTTTAATCTTTTGTAACATTTTAATGTGCGTATGTATAATTTCTAACCTGGCGATATTATCGTTGACGTCCACATATACAGGGTTATTTGTAAAACACCGGTAACCTCTCAGGACTATATTACTAACATCATAAACAACAACTTTTGTTCTACGACTTTTTACAAAACATAATACATTTACCAAAAACAAACCTTAAATATTTCGTTGTCCTATGTAACACATTTCAACTCTGTATTTTGCTGTACCTACATACATTGCCGCGCACTGTCCTCGTAGTAATACTTTTGGGTTAGTAACTCGCTACGCTTATACGCTACGGTTCCCGCCTTTTTACGCAAAAGCCAAATTATACCTACATTTGACATGGAAATAACCTTGATATTTCACGGTACCTATGCACTAAACACCGTAATGAAAACAAACTAACAATGACATCTCACATTTTCTGTAAAGTTACAACGGTATAGCACTTGATAAAAGTATTTTGTATACGTACGTTTGGGAATCGTATGGCGTATTGGCGACACGCTTCCGAAACATTGTCATCACACCTAGCTAGCATTCGCACCATTTCCGTGTACTCGACATTGGAATATTGATACGCCATCATGTAAAGATAATTACGTATACGTCTGCACTGCCGAATTTCACTACAAGGACCCGTAATGACGCGACGCAAGCGCATCAAAGCAAACGAATGACTGAAGGCCGCCCGTAAATAGGTCAAGTTCAAGCGCCCCCGCCGCCCCCTTCCCCGCTCCCCTCGCTATTGTCGGTACTACCTATCGCTTTCTTTTGCTTCGCATAGACTTCGTAACATTTAGAGCGTTGAATTTAAATATTTTTATTTTTGTATGTAAATCTGATGAATTAAAATATGATGAATTTTTAAAAGTCATAGAACAAAAGTTGTTGATTATGATGTTAGTAACGTAGTCCTGAGAGGTTACCGGTGTTTTACAAATAACCCTGTATAAATAAGGTGTTAAAAAATTAATGTTTAGAAATTTAAGGAGTTGTTTAAAATTAAATTCAAAACATAACCAAGAAAAAAATATTTATACACAATTTTCCGTTTCAAAGATATGCAATATTTTCCCCACGCACTAATTATTAAAAATGCACATGCGCACCGTACCTACACCGTGTAGGCACAGACAGCCGCGTGAGCGAGACGAGCGCGTTGTCAAATACCTACGTAAACAGCTGATTCCATTTTTTCCATAAAATTAAAATCGCTCCATCTTTTTTTTTGCAATATTTTAGTTTTTTGATACCGAGCAAGTACACGAAATTCGGAACAAATTTTTTTTAACACCTTACAGGATGGCTGAACATCGACGCACAGACTGTTCAGGGATTCAGTACATGATTCTGAATAGAATAGACATTTATTTTGCAAATAAGGGTGATATAATTATAGTGTTACAAATTATAATAAGTACAGACGCCAGCTGCTGGCTGTCTGTAAAGAAATTTGACAGATTTTCAACTTTATGACATAAGGATAAGGTTAATGTTCAATTGACGTCAACGTGACGTCACGGACGGTTTACGGTACACATTAGCTGTTCGTGTCAGCACAGATAAAAAACAAAATACCAAACAATTCACAGTTTATTTCGTGTTTACTTATGCACTGTAGTGTTCCTCCATACCAGCGCTGCGACACTTTTTTTTTAAATGTCGCAGCATCATGCTGAGGTAGGGGCCTTCTGGCCTCGTACAGGACTTTGTTTTTTATTATTTTACTTTATTTTATTTTTATTTTAAATTTTAATTTGTTTTGTTAAACATATTGTGTAGTTGTTTGTTATATTCCTGTGCGAGTCCAATAAATACTTTTTCTTTCTTTCAATTGGGAAAATTTGTCAGTTTGGGGTAGCTTGATGTGCTTGATGAAACTTCAGCCATATTTCTTCATTTGGAATTTAAATACCGCTGCGTTAAAATTTTTCGTGGGTTATTAAAAAGCTCTGTCATACATTTTCACCAAATAGGTTGCAATTTCTATGCAACGGCAGATTGTTTTTTTTTTATAACTGGCGAAAAATATCTTGTCTAGGGTGCGTATCATGTACTGAATTCATGGTTACAGTTTGAGCGCTGACGTCCCTGACATTGTGTATTTATTTAGCAGTAAAGATAGCATAAAAAAAATTGTTACGTGCAATCATATACAATTTATGTTACAGACAATTAAAATGTTACAAAACAATTAAATACAACAATTTAAAATATGCAACATTTTTAGGCATTTTTAAATGGAATAAGCATGTTCTAGCCGTGCTTACATGCATTAAAAAGTTAAGTAAAATAAAACCACCTTCTTCGTTAAAAACTCCATTATTTATGTACTTCCTCAATCCCTTTAGGAACTTCCAATGTGCAAAATAATTCATATTTCATGTTTTACAAGCCACTGAATACATATATGTACTTATTAACTGTATATGGGTAAGGGTAATGCGGACAACGCCCGGTTAGCGTACGTGAATCAATACAACTGAATGAACGCTGAATAACCGGGTATCGTCGACATTCTTGCGATAATCGCCCCTTAAGTAATTATTTTAGACTTCAAAATAAATTGAGCCCATTTTGACATTCCAAGACTTGTTTTTTTTAATTTATGTAGATAATACGTTCTATTTGCATGCAATTTTGATAAATCTGTTATATGTCACTTTTGTTACTATAAAGTTTTCTGTGGTTATAATTTTACTTCAAATTGAAAAAAAAAACCACATATTTCACATAAAGCTACATGGGCATTTATAGAAGCTAGGTTCACGCCTCCAAATGGGCGTTTCTTATTGAGAACAGCGGGCAAGAAACTGCAGTTACTCTTTAAAAAATATAGCCTTTGATAATGTTTTAAAATTACAGTGTTGATATATGCGAGGACTATAGGCCAAAATGTCAACAAGTACCAGAGTACTTAAAAAATTGAAAATGGTCGACAAATGGGAGCATCTATGACTCAGGCCTATTTGTTCCGTTCAAACCGAATCGTTGTTTGGTCTGTTAAGGGCTCAATCTTTTCCATAGATATATCTAAAAAAGGCCTTAAACTAATCAAAGGCAATGTCATAAAAGCATAATTATTGTAATAATTATATTAAATTACCAACTGCTTTACACTATGACTAGATGTTTCGTGAAACCACCGGCTAATTTGGTATAAAACTATCATTTTATGGTTACTAATGTTTTTTAATTGTAATATCATTACGCCAAGTCCGTATCGGGGTAGGCTAAATAGATAAAATTATAATCGTTGTAATAAATTAGCTTTTTAAGCTGAATAACTTTGAATTTTCTGGAAGCGATGGTTAAATGCACCATATGTTTCAATAGGGAAGAAATCCATAACTTTTATGTTTTTTTTTTAAATCTCGTAAAGGATTTTGGTAAGAAAAATATATACGTGTAAACACAAAACAACAAAATCGAGGAAACCATAGGTATTTGAGTACTAATAAAATGAAAATGGGTGAAATGGGTGAAATTAAAGCAGAGCAGAAAACTAAAAGTTGATGTTCATAATAAATTTTTCATCCGAATAATTTGAATTTAATTTGACAGAGTCGACTGGTGATGGCATTACGATATTGTTTATACAAGAAAAGACAAGAATAATTATAAATTCTCGAATAAAACTAATAATCTTGTTAAAATGAGAAAACAAATTTTTCTTGTGTGTATTTCTAAGTCTGCCAACCAGTTTTATTAAAGAGCACCGTATTACCCAGTAACTGGGTTGCGGAGGTCAGATAGGCAGTCGATTCATGTAAAATACTGGTACTCAGCTGCATTCGGTTAGACTGGTAGCCGACCCCAACGTAGTTGGGAAAGAGCTAGGCAGATTCATTCTGTATTTATAAATATCTTAAGGTTTTCAATATATGTATGGTATTTATTACTTAAAAGTTATGCCATAGATTCTAGAGTATAAACATTAGGTTATGTCAGAATATAATGTAAGTTTGAAAATATAATATTTTATAATAGTATGCGTCAATATTTTAGTTATGTTCACTATATTATTTTTGTAATAATTATGGAGGAAGCAGAAGTGTGGGAACGGCGGTATTTTAACAAAAATAAAAATATGTATTTTTTATAAATTAGTGATTAATTTGGTAAAATTGGAAGTGGGTTGGGCTCTGTAATTTTTTTAGGAAATTACCGCGATTTTGGATATATTTTTCTGGCAGCCTTTAAAAACAGTGTAGTAATTAATATTGACGCACTCGGAAGCATTTCAAGAAGGCGTTATTATTAATAATATTTATTAATTATTACCGAAATAATAATAATAATTGACAAAACCATAATAATGGGGTAGTTATTAGGAATTAATGATAAAGTATTATTGCTTGTAATTTTCCATAGACATGAATTGACATAAATTATTTAAGAGTAAAAAGGTATTCATTTGACATTAAAAAAAATACAAGCAAGTTTTAGATCAAGATATTCACTGTATGTATAGATATATCAGGATTATTTTTAACAATAACACTGCTTGAGAAGATTCAATACTAAACATTCAAAATTATTTTGCTGATAGGCACGAATTAGAGTAATATTTAGCACTAAATCTCATCAAAAACATTTATGAATGACACAATTTAAAGCAAAACTTAATATTGAGCGGCGGAGGTTAGCTACCGACCTGTTGAGCGATCGAGTGCTTGATTATTGAGTAAACACGAGCAGGGAGTTGAGTGGGGACCCGCCCCGCTCACCTGTCCTATGGAATACGGACTGATTGAAGGACTTTGCTGGCCTGAAAGATGAGAAATACATTTGTTTACAAACCTACTTGGAAAATATCTGGTAACAAAAAGTTATGGTAGTCATTGTTGTATTGGATGATACTAATCATCAGTAGTACACCGCCCGATATAGGCCTCTCCAATTGCACGCCATTCAGCTCGATTATCGTCAACTCTTCATCTAGTTGCTACCAGTCACCCTGTGAAGATCGTCGCTCCTCCACACTCGCTGAGTTTTTCCTTACGTTTGCCAAAACGCGGTCTCCACTCAAGAACACGTTCATACCAACAGTCATCGGTTCTACGGCTATTGTGGCTGGCCCATTGCCACTTCAGCTTGCTAATCCTGTGAGCTATGTCGACATCTTTGGTTCTCTGTCGGATCACCTCATTCCGTATTCTATCCCGGATAATACTGAATGGCAAAAAAGCAAGAAATTCTCTGGTTTTTTTATTGCACACTTTTTATACACCGTGACATTTTAGTCGTCTTACAACGGTACCCCACTTCATGTATCCAATGACTACTACACATTTAATTTTTTTTTGTTGAAGATAATGAATAATTAAAAAAAAAATATCATTCACTAAGACGCATGAAGTAGCTTAAATACCCTGATATGGAGATGGAATGATTGATGGAACGTAATTGTATAGGTATCTTCTACCCTTTGATACGTAAACATTATTAACAGAGTGTTTCATAATTCTGAAGCGTTATTTATTATTTGTACCTATTAGCTTAATTAATGGTAACAATTTTTTAATCGCGCCTATAGGTTTTTTATGTCGGATACAATTAGTGGACCACCTTTGTAAGACGACTAAAATGTCACGGTGTATATAAAATTACAGACTAAGACTGTGTTTAACTAATGAGTCCCGTATATAGCGAAAGTGAGAACTAAGGCAGCTTTTAAAATTTAGCTCCTAAAGAGATGAATATTTGTTTGTAAGTTCGTCATTGCTACCTCGTACTCGGCGTCGGGGCCCACGACCCCGCTGACGCACAGCAGCTGGTACTGCTTGGCGCGCAGGGCCGCCGCGCCGCGCCGCAGCAGGCGCAGCGCCGCCGCGCACGACGCCGCGCTGCCGCACACCACTTGGCGGACCTGCGGGGGACAACACTGTTATGATTTACATAACATCACGCCCGATTTCTGCGTAGGGTAAGCCAGAGTAGTATAGTAAAGTAGAAAAAGTAGGTCGTTATACAGGCAACTAATTTACAACTTTTTGAGAAATTTGTCAGAGTGCTGAGTGGTAAAGTCATCAATACAAGTGTTTCTTCGTTAAAAGTTATTACGCACACATAATCATGATGCAGCCTTTTTGGATATATCTCAGGCATTTTATTGTATGTGGCATGACAGACTACTGATCAAAATAAAATGGGACCTGCCTATAAACTTTTACAACCTTATAAAGTCATATCTAAGTATCAGACACCTTTTTTGTATAAAAAGGAGAAGGTTTACCTTTGTTACATACTATCTAAGCTAGAGTCCTCCAAGGTAGTGTAATGGGTCCAACGCTGTACTTGCTTTTGCTGATATCGACGTGGTCAGTGGAATATTTGCTGATGATACATTCTTTTACCAAAAGTTACAGAAAAGCTCAAAATAATCTTGATCATGTATTTAAATGGCTCAAAGACTGGCGAATGAAAACCAACGAAACCAAATCTATCTAGATGACTTTCACTAAAAGGAAAGGCACATGCCCCCCTTGTCACTCTCTACACGGGATATCTCTCCCGCAAGAGATTATTTAATAATTTTGCTCATGACCTAATAATAACATAGGTGAAATTACCTATTTGTAAAATTTTGCATGCCAAAACTCATACAGAATGTACCCGGCTCACTATATTGTTTTAACAACTTTATTGTACAATACCTATACCTACATTCTATGCGAATAAATGATTTGACTTGACGAAGACGATTACGACAGGTATCTAGGAATATAACTAGATAGACGCCTAACTTAGAAGAAGCACATAATCACAAAGCGGTTATCTATGGGCCAATAGCTGCGCACAATATACTGGCTACTCAATAAAAAATCTTAACCGTCACTCCAAAACAAATTGTTGCTATGCAAATGCATTAAATGATATGCATTTAATTGTGGCGGACGGACTCCTGTCGCCAGCACAACAGTACCGCTAGCTACAAGCCTACATCCCTACGCTAAGCCGGGGCAGACGTGGGCGGGTGGACCCGCGATGCGCGGGCACAGAGGCGAAGGACCTGCTTTTTTTTTTTCATGTGAAATCATCAAATAACTTCTGCTACTCTGGGTGGAGCAGGAGGGCGTGTCAGAATTTTACTGACTAAAACCCACCCGTGTTCCCTCAGTTGCCTGTGTGCCAGGGGCACGGTATCTCGTGCGCCCGCGCCACTTCGCGCCAGTGCGCAACCAACCCTCACTGCGCATACTCGCGTCGCGTTACGCTCTGCTCATGCCTACACACCTCTGCACATTCTTCCGTTTTCAAGTATCTAAATTATTACCTACCGGTTTTCTGTCTTGTCTAAATGTTTGCATTAAATTCTCAATGTATCTGTCATCATTTAAAGCTTGCGTTCGCGCTTACATCGTAATAAACAAATTGTGAGAAGCTACTGCGTTTATATTGAAGACAAACCCGCAGCATAGCGCCCATATAATGATGAAATGCTTAGCTTAGTACTTACTTGAGCGGGTGAATGTGAAGGGTCCAGCACTAATAGCGTAGCCTTGCCATCTTTATGCTTCTCGTAACCTATTATCGTTCGCGAGTGACCTGTAATATAACTTTTATTAATATACTAAATTAGTAACGTATAAAATAGCTTAAAATCACGATATACAGGGTGCAAGAGAATCGCTTCCGAAAACTTAGACAGGTTATAGGGCTAGTGATTCTCGATATAGTACCATAAGAAAAAAGTTTTTATTTTCACAATTTTCCTATTTTTTTTTATATTTTTTGTGCACTACACATTTAAAAACATTTTTTTTACAACTCTAGCAAGCAATGTATTTAAAAATAAAAATCAGCTGATAGGCTCACGCATAATCGCGCTCGGCTTCAAGTCCAGGCGGCGACTTTAGGTTTAGGCATCCTTTGTAAAACGCCGCCAAAATAAAATAAGTAGAAACATTACAGAAGCGTCAAGCGTTTTAAATTAATGCAAAATAACAAATTTAAGGCGAAAGGTTATTGGTATCTGTTTGCATTTACGTTGTATATAACCTACGTTATGGCTTCGGAAGCGTTCCCCTTACACCCTGTATTAATCGACTTTGGGGAGATTTTACCCAGAAGTAAGAATATAGTATATTTTATATCGGGGGACTAAACGAAGCCATAATATACCAGAGGTGGTTTGACTCCCGAGCGTGCGAGGGAGTCTATGAAACCGAGGGTATATTAAGTTGGCGTTTAGTCTTGAGGTGCAAACTGTACTTTTCACTTTGAGTGCGAGAAAAATAGTCAATTTATTACAAAACCTTTTAATAAATATTACTTAATATTTTTTTTTCTTCTAAACCAGTCACAGATTAACAATTTAAAACACATGGCGCCACCTTCTTTGCGGAAAAACCATGGAACTAAAACTCTCAACATTTTCGCAATGAAGATGGTCCAGACTCCACAGATAATAGTATATTTACTGGCTGTTTGAGTTTGTGTTGAGCTGTTTTATGTCACATGCAGAAATTTAAAAAAAAAAAACGAATTACTTTTCACTCCCTAAAGACTAAAGTGGTCACTTTAGTCCCGCTTCGTAGGGCTATATTTTAGAGCATGAGGAGTGAAAAAGATGTTTTGTACAAAAATTATGACATAACATCACAACTTGTTTCTCTAAAGGGTTAGGCAGAGGTGTACCTATACATCCACACTTCGCCAGTTATGTTTTTAGGTCCCATGTAACGGGGGCACGCCTATTGCCATCAACCGGGGACAAATCCAGACAAAAAGTCTCTACACATATCTGCCCTGCTAATTGTATCTGCAGTAATCGACACTTATGGGTTTTCACTTTTTTGTAGAAATGGCATCCTTAGGGGCAAACCTATATGGAAAAATAAAAATATTTGGGTACTGGAAGTATGTTTTCTTAATAACAAGATTCACAGAACTTGCATGAAAATGTTACTTTACGCGTTTTTCTCGAAACCGCTTTTTTGCATTTACAATTAGCAGGGCAGACATGTTATAAATTACAGTCGCTTTGAAAAAAAGAAAAATACGTTTACTGGCCGTTTGACCGCTCTGATCTTCTAACCTAAATAATAGATTTTGGTGTAATTTTCACCATCGTTTAGAAGAGTATTCTGGGAGGTTTAGGTGTATGATCCTTATCTATGCATGCAAATAAATTTAACTGTAGTGTAATGGTAAAATAACAGCTTTTTACTAAATGCAAATGAAAATATATAATGGTACACATTATTTTGTCTGTCTGTCTGTTTTTTCCGGCTAATCTCCGAAACGGGCGGACCTATCTTGACAGGACTTTAACTGGCAGATAGCTGATTTTATAAGGAGTAACACAGGCTATTTGTAGCGGTAGCACGTTCCGGTGGGATCATTTCCGAAATCTAATTAGTTAGTTATACATTAATAATAGTATAACTCTAAGATATATTTAGCACAGAAATCAGCACTTCTTACTAAACTTCTGCAGGCCTAGACAATACACATTTCTGTTAGCGTTCACGCCAACCGCTACGCCAAAATGTATGGGAATGACATTACCTGCGGAAAGGTTATGTCGTATCGTTCCCGCAGGTATTGTAATTCCCATACATTTTGGCGTAACGTTTGGCGTGAACGCTAACAGAAATGTGTTTTGTCTCAGGCCACTGCTTTCTTTTCAGAGGAGACCGAAGTATTCTGGTCTACGAAAGCCTGTCTGATGTCATCATCATACCATGAAGCTGTTCATCATACCTTGATGCTGCAGGTACAGAGGAGCCTTGAAGCCAGTCGGCTCGTCGGTGAAGTAGCGTAGTACCCAGTCGAACAGAGCTGGGTGACTGCCGTCCGCGCTCGTCGGCTTGTGGAAGTCTATTAGTTGACATCTGGGGAAAAACACGGCTTATTTATCACTTTTATCTTTTAAGGCACACATAGCATAAACAATCAGCCTATTATATTGGCTAGGACACAGGGCGATTTTCTGTGAGAGACAGTGGGCCGTAATCCACGAATCGGGCACAGCGAAGGTTGAAACCGTACCGTACAGTACCGCCCGTTTCCTCACGTGGGTTTCCTTCAACACTGTAACCATGAATACAGCATATGATTCTTAATACCCCAGCGTAGATTTTTTTTGTCGGCTGATAAAAATCTGCTGTTTCATAGAAAAGTGTGTCCGCGGTCAAAATGTGTGAATGAACATATTTTTTTTTTGTTATCTATCCTACTAATATTAGACATCCTACTTTAATATTTTGAATGTGAAAGTTTGTGTGTCCGTTTCAATGGAGCGGCCATGGCGATATAAAGAAAAACATCTACCAAGATTTTGTAAAAATTTGTAAAAGTTGATTCCCAAAACCATACATTTGTCAATAATATGGTTAAAAAGTTATAAGGGTTTGAACGTGGCCGCGCCATTGAAACGCGGAGAACTGCGGGGCTACGGCTACTCTATATTTTTACAAATTCAATCTATTATTTACCTAAATTTAAGGTCTCTGCAATGTTTAGTCTTAAAGATCTGCGTGGCCACGTTCAAACCCTTATGACTTTTTAACCGACTTCAAAAAGAAGGAGGTTATCAATTCGACATGTTTATATATCTAATCTAATATATAAAATTTCCATGTCACAATGTTAGTTACCGTACTCCTCCGAAACGGCTTTACCGATTTTTACCAAATTTTATATGCGTATTCAGTAGGTCTGAGAATCGGTTACTATCTATTTTCCATACCCCTAAGTGATAAGGGTTGTTCACCCTAAATAATTTATAAAGCAAAACAACGTTTGCTGGGTCAGCTAGTATATATATATTTTTTACAATTTCTTTGACAAATTTATGACTTTAGGAATCAACTTTTACAAATTTTTACAAAATCTTGGGAGAACTTTTTTTTGAAATATCGCCGTGGCCGCGCCTTTGAAATGGACACAAAGTTTGTTTGTTACTCAATCATGCAAAAACGGCTGAATGGATTTGGATTAAATTTGACACACAGATAGATAATAACCTGAATTGACACACAGAATACTTTTTATACCAGTAGTACGATCTAGGGCGAAGACAATGGCAAAAGCTAGTTTAGTAATATTTCCTTACCTTATCCTGAGTGATGACAGTACAGTAACTACTTCGCACGCGCCGATCCATTTCCGCGTGTTGTACAGTTTGGAGCCAAGTTGTTCTGAACCCTGCATTCAATACCATTCATTAGTGTTCAGACTCTGTTGTGCTGGGCAGTAATAGACCCATGACCATGGCTTGGAATACCGGTACTTTTGGGAACCGGTACCATTACCTTTGGTGTGATACCGGTACGGGAGTAGTACTAGTCGTAGTGTATACCTGTACTATTAGTAATTCTAATCAGTATCGGTACTGTACCGGTAACAAACAAATATTTCCGTAAGTTAGAGTGAGAAAACAGATATGGTAAGTGAAATAATATTCCAGGTGGATGCGTTAAGGTAGGCCGAGTACAGGTTCTGAACCAGTACCCAGCAGTTCTTGCCATTACGGTACTTGTGTACCGATTCCAGACGGGTATCAGTGCCCGGGTGCCGGCGCGTACCACAAATCTCATACTTGTACCAGGAATGTCGTACCCGGGCTACCCTGGCGTTTCAACCTTACTAGTCTTAAGAAAATAATTTAAAGATTGCCAACCGTACGAGTTTTCTCGTACCTATTGCCTTTACTGAGACTAGCTTTTAAACCTGTATTTTTCTTTCTGATCCTATCAGAAACTTTATCATCATCATAATTTCAGCCGAAAGACGTCCACTGCAGGACATAGGCCTCCTCCAAGCACCGCCAGTTCGACCGGTTATGTGCTTCTCGTATCCAGCAGACTTCTGCGGCCTTCACCAGGTCATCGGTCCACCTTGTGGGAGGCCTTCCGATACGTCTTCCGGTACGCGGTCGCCACTCCAGAACATTTCGGCCCCATCAGGTTCTTACCAGGGCCATTTTCCAAGAGCTACTCAATACTTTATTGCATTCCACAATGTACATGCTTAGGTGGTAAACATTAGCTTTACGACACAATCGTGGACCCTGTCGGGCACAGCAAAAGAAATTTAGAAGGTAGAGATGAGGACCTATAGTTTATCTTATAATCTAAGTTATTCTAAATACAATAAAAATTAACAATAGAAAGAAATGTTTGGGTATTCTAAATTAGATTTAGGGATTTATCATGTAAATATTCGTAGACACTATAATAACATTTACTTATTAACATATTTTTTAATTTGTTATTGAATAGATGGAGTTTTTTTTCTTTTCTAATTGATTTTGTTAAATTATTATATATTTTTATTGACATAACCAGAGGGCTTGTTGAATGTATTATCTAGCTAGCTATCAAGGTCGTCACCTGTGTGTCGAAGCCCATCTGCCAGGCGCGCTCCACCAGCAACTGCAGACGCGGTATGGAGGGCACGCAGTCGCAGTCGCGCTCGCGCTCCAGCGTGCAGCTCAGCAGCGCGGAGTACTGCGGGTGGCGCATCAGAGATGACAGCACCATTTGCATGTTCCTTTTACAGTTAATTTACAGGGTCAAATTGATTTAGTTGACGAGACTCTACAGGCGTGATGGGTAACCTTTTTTTAGGGGGGGGGGGGGGAATCATCAAATAACTTCTCCCGCTCTGGGTGGAGCAGGAGGGCGTGTCAGACTTTTACTGACTAAAACCCACCCGTGTTCCCTCAGTTGCCTGTGTGCCAGGGGCCGCGGTATCTCTTTCTAACAACCCCCACCCCTGGGCAGGGGCGTAACAATAAAAAACGGAGCACGCATCACATTTGCGCCCCTTATCTTCTCGGCCTACACTGAGCAAAGCTAGGTCGCATAACCTTTCTTGACCCATTATTCTTCAATAACGAAGGTATTAATTTCAACTTCCTAAAAAATCGCTTGTAATACTGCAGTTTTAAGAGAATTTTAATAGAAATAGACAGATGTGAGTTTGGTTAGATAACAGTATGAAATGGTTTATTGATGTTTTTTATTTTTTTTTAATCATTGGCGACTTTTTGCGCCCCCCTTCGATAGGCCCAGGGCTCTTGCCCTGGCTGCCCCACCCTGGTTACGTCATTGCCCCTGGGTGATGGGTACCGTCAACTGTGGCATCTTTACTTTCCATGAGCAACTTACTAATGAGAACTGTTTTGAAATATGTCTCGATTACTAAAAATCTGTTACAAATAGTAGATTATTTTACTTCTGTATCGCTTCGATATTAAATGACGGCAACAGATTTTTAGCTGTCGAGTGAAATTTATGTATAAGTACCATTGAGGTAGTTAGTACATATTACCTCAATGTACAGTACTCATAGGTAAAGTTGCGATAGAAAGTAAAGATGCCATAGTTGACCGTATCGAAAAAAAAAAGTTTCAGTATAAGTTTTTTTTTTGGGGTCATCAATCGCAACTACAACAAAAAACAGTTTCGTTATGTGAACTTAACAGACGTGATGGGTATCGGTATCTAAAAACGATAAAACAATTTAAAAAAACTGATTTTGTCAACTCATACTTCCAGTAAGAAAATTACCAATATTCGTTTACCCTATAGAGGTATGAGGAACTGGGTGTAAAGTTCACTCATACTCTATTGGTAAAGGAGGATCCTCCGACCAGACGGGTGTTGTGTCTGGTGGGCAACTGCACGACGATTGATGTCGGGATATTGTATATAAGTAGATCGCGCGGTAAACTCTGCTTGCGCGATGTAGCTGATAGAGTTGCGGTGTGACGTCAAGTCTTGAGTAGTTCGCATATAGCATTGTAGATGGCGCCACTACACTTTTTGTGTTTTCCACATTTATTGATTCTAAGTTTCGTATGTGGGGCATTGTAGATGTCCGCCACAACCCTTAAAAAACATACATTTTATATTTTGTCGTGTTAGATATCGACACCCGTCACATTTGCGGAGTTTTGTTAGCTAATTTAATTTGACTGTACATATTGTAAAAATCATGTGTGGTGTTACACGAATGGATAGAATAAGAAATGAGTACATAAGAGAAAGTGGCACAGATAACTGAAAAGGTGTGTGGAAATCGGTTATCATGGTATGGGCATGTGATACTAAGGAATGAGGAAAATGTCGTGAGGAAAGTAATATTTTAAGTGTGGAAGTCCCTAATCTACGTCATATTAGATCTCACAGTAATATTATTAGTTTTATGTTATCTTGCTGCGCCCTAAGGGTCATGTACTCACTAGCTTTAAGCCTAGCTTATAAAATATATGGTTGTGTACATTGTGCATTAAACAAATAAATAAATAAATAAAGTTTTCATCATGAATGCCGATGGCTATGAGAGTAGACCAAAGAAACGTTGGGTTGCATGGACGGTATGAATGATGATTTGGTTAGAAAGGGTGTGACTAAGGATATGACGACTAATAGAGAAGTCTAGAAAAAAAGACTGTTGCGCCGACCACAAATTAATTGGGGTAAGAGCAGAAGAATGATGATATGTTGTAGAAATCGATACGAACAGAGGCCCTAGTGTGAGTTTCATTTAACCATCTACACCAAACGCAGTGAGCGCGTTCGGCGTTCCGATTGGCCCTGGATTGGTGACGAACCTCTGTACAAGAATACTTAATAAACCTTCTGCATTTAAATATATTGTAAAATGTGAAGTGTGAATTTTGTTAAGAGGGAAGCAGTAAGTATTGATTTGTCCGTCCATAACTCTAAAACCATACCAACAATTTTTCCCTCTCTCTCTCTCTGCCTCGCCTGAACCCATTATTGGAAAGCTTGAAATTATTCAGTTAGTCGCAACTTGCAGTTGACCAAAAGACACAAAATAATATTTACATGATCATTATGATCATACTAAGTGATTTTTATTTTAAAAAATCAAATATCAAAAAAACGTAACTTATGTGCGTACAATAAAATAAAAGGATTAATAAAGTTCATTGGATTGTCGCTAGTAATAATTATCTATACATCTATACATATAATTAAAATTGGAGTGTATGTTTGTAATATTAAACTAACCGCTTTTTGCTACATGCATATGAATATATATACGGTACATATACCAAAATAACATTTTTTTAAATTTTTGTCTGTCTGTCTGTTTGTTCCCGCTAATCTCTGAAATAGCTGGACCGTTTTTGACGGGACTTTCACTGGCAGGTAGCTGATGTAATAAGGAGTAACTTAGGCTACTTTTATTTTAGAATTTTTATTTGTTTTTATTGATATATAAATAATAATAGTAAAAAAACTATTCCGCGCGGACGAAGTCGCGGGCACAGCTAGTAAAATAATAATCATATTCAACAAAAATTATAATGATCAATAAAATACCTGTACCCGCAGCCCCAGCCCCTGTCTCCATAGGTACTCGCGTAGTGGTCCACCGCACTGCACAGGTACGTCTTCGATATACTGCTGTTCTGAGCATTCAGTTGAGCTATCCTCTCTAGGAGGCCTGGAAAGAAGGAGGATTTAGTTAAATCAGAGTTCAGCAGAATAAATAGTAGTAATTTTTTTAATTAAGTACTTTAAAATTGTTGTATCGTCAGCACAACAAAGGCTTGCACTTGACTGTACAGGTAACTTCATCTGTGTGACTTTCTATAAAGACCATTTCAGACACCAATCTACATTGTCTAGACATGGGCTGACCATGAATTACGTCAGGACTTTAAAAGAGACCTCTGACTTTCTTTCGGCCTTCTCGGAGTAATTCTATAGGAAACGCCGACCTCATCTAGTTTAAAAATATGATAGACATCTAAAAGTGTTTGTACTAACCTACTTACAGGAATAAATCATTTATCATTTATTTTATCAGTCAGTTAAAAAGATGCAAAACTATACTGATGCAATAAAGAGATTTGAAAAAACTTTATGAATTTTATTTTTCTGCCACATGGGCATGATTTATAAGAACTTTTTCTAGAACAGCAGCAGTTAAAATGAATGTAGAATCAGTTAGATCAGAGCCTCTTTGGTAACAGGTAACCTGCATGTTATAATAGGGTATTTTACTCTATGAGAAAAAATCTAAAAATATATTATTGAGATAGCTTAGGCAAAAACCAGTCGGAAAATGTTGGTTCATTAAATAACATAATATATTAAAAATTCAATTCAAAGATTTTAGTTTTTTATCTGTTTTTGAACACCATGAAATAGTAGCCGCCATGTTATTACGTCCCACGGCGTGTTAATTGAACAACTTTGTACTTTTATTATTTTCGTAACCAAAGTAAATTTTGCATTCAGGAACAGTAAACCAACGATAAGTACAATAACAACTCATTTTTTAAATTATAAGCAATTGTCATTTAAAACGTCAACGTATTTGTCTATACAGCAAACTGACGTCATACCCACAGAGCAATATAATGGTGTCTACTGCGTCCAGCTATTTCGTCAAATTACGCACGAAATTTGAAAATATAAAATTTTAATGTATTTTTACGGCCCTAATCGATTAAATAAAAATGTTATGTTTTTTTAAGTGGTTTATTAGCACTTTAGAATCTAATTAGGGCACTTTTCAAAAATGGGTGTAATACCCTATTTAGTGGTTTTTATAGCCATTCTATCATGTCGCATCATGCATAATGGGTTTATTTACAGAATAAAAAACTAGAAAATACTGAAAACAATATTATACTGCCTCGTTCGTCTAGTGGTCGCAAGCGCGACTGCTGAGCATGAGGTCCTGTTTTAAATTCCCAGGTTGGGCAAAGTTGTCACTATTGCCACTCCCAGTACAATCTCTATGGAGTAAATTAATTAAATTTTTATCTTGTTATAAATAATTTTGTATCCCGATTTTATCTAGCTATTAATAATTCTGTATCCCAATTTCATCTAGTTTATCCCAGTTCTGTCTAATTTTATCTAATGTTATCTAATTGTACATAATGTTATCTACGCATACCTGATTTTTGTTTGGCACGCTCTGCAGCCTGAACGGCTCGATGGATTTTAGCTTGAGAGGTGTCGTTAGATTCGTATTTACTGTGAGAGTGACACTGGGTATATCAAAATTAAAAAAAAAAACAAAATGGCGGATTATTGGCGCCAAATTCAAATGTTTGGCACGCTCTGCGGCCTGAACGGCTCGATGGATTTTAGTTTGCGAGGTGTCGTTAGATTCGTAATTACTGTGAAAGTGATATCGTAATAATAAAAAAACGGTAATTTAAAAAACTAAAAACTCGACTGCTTTTCTGAGTATTCATGGAAAAGCCCTAAAACAAGAAAGTCGTTGTACCCGATTGCACTTAACTTAAGAATCGCCAGTTGCTAAGGCGATGCTTATAAGCAGATAAATTGTAGCAGGCGGGACCCATTCTAGAAATGGAGGCTTAGTGAATTGAGAGCACATACCTATATTACATTGCAGATTACTCCAACCTACTGACTAGACGGCTGACTTTCTAGAATGGGTCCCGACTGCTACAATTTATCTGCTTATAAGCATCGCCTTAGCAACTGGCGATTCTTAAGGTAAGTGCAATCGGGTACAACGACTTTCTTGTTTTAGGGCTTTTCCATGAATACTCAGAAAAGCAGCCGGGTTTTTTAGTTTTTTAATTATTCACCGTTTTGAGAGCAGTGGCGATGAAATAATTTTACACGCCTGTGTAAATTAAAGCGTTTGTCTGGGTTTAAACCTACGACATACAACTCGTAAGTCACGGCCGTTACGACTGGTCCAACCCTGTTCCCCAATAGGCCACCAATGATTGTATGGACGAGTGGAACTATGACCAGCAATACATTAGTATCCCACCTGTGGTTCTTGATGAGCCAGTATCAGTTCCCGAGGCCGCAGCTCTACGAAGGCCTAAGCTTCGTTCGTAATAGCCCGCTACCGATAATGCTCCGCTGTAGACAGCTCGCTTCAGGCTGTTCGTTGCGCGGTGAGTGTAGCCTTCATCGTCATCTTCTTCCATACCGTATTGTGCCTGAATGCAGAAGAAAACTTCATATAAGACTGGAGAAGGTGACCTGTTAAGGTGGATCTTGTTGATATTTTTTCCATACAAACTTCGGGAGTGTATTACTCCACTGTTCGACAATGTACATCAAAATTTAAACATGGTATAGTTTTGTCTCATTATTAATATTGTCTGTACGGAAACAGAATACTAAAATAAAAAGCCATTAAAAACTTATGAGCTTCTTGCTAATTTAACCTAACTTTGGGCGTGTTTAAGTAATAAAAGAAGTGTGAAATCTCCAAAACCAATTCGGTACCGACATAGCTCAAATATCGAGAAGTTCAATAAACTTTATTCGTCATTGATTTATGCAGGGGTTTTTTCATAAAACCCGATCTGCCGAAGGACTTTTCTTAATTTTTTACGCGCCTGTTTTACTATAACTGATCCTGCATCTCACTCAATAATGTTGTGCATGTAGACTAGCGTCTAACTGCTCATCACTGATACTACCTCTGTCGGACACGATGCCTGGTGACACAGCCTGCTTTTTAGCCAGGCCCACCAGTGAGTTCGAGCCCGCGACTAGATTCCCAATAAAGTGTTTTTTGACAAACAATTTACAGAAATAAAATACCACTTATCATTGAACTTTTATAATAGTGATGCCTGAAATTAAAGATCATGAATTTAGATTGTTCATTCTGTAATTAGTATTTCGGAATTACTTTTACATGTCATATGATTAAAAAAAGCTAGATGGACATCGACATTTCCTTTCTGACTACCCCTGAGAAGAAATGTCGAAACAAGCTTTAGGGTCAGTCTCTTTTCAAGTCCAGACCTAATCTTGGTCAGATCGTGTAAAGACAATGTAGATTGATGCCTAAAATGGTCTTTTGAGGAAAGAATCAAACAGATTTAAGTAAACTAGTCCAGTCAGAGCAAGCATTTGTCAGTAATTGTGTAGCTGAGCTCAGAAGTTAAAGAGCTCAACGACTCGACAAACAATAGGTAGGTACAGCTCGATTCAAATTTTATGGCGGCTTGGAACACGAGGCGAGTCGCTGCGCAGTAACAAATTCATGGGTCAGCGGGGTTGAGGGGTGGGGTACTGCGCAACGAGTAGCGCACTTCAGAGCCGCCATAAAGTTTGACGCGAAGTATACCAAAGAATGGGCATTTGGGTAGGCCACATAAAGTAGGAACATAAACTGCCAGGCCAACATTAAAACGAACAGAGGAAGGAAATAAATAAAAGTTAAATAATTCTTCACAAAGAAAATACTCTTGTCATCTTCTATATAATATTCACCAATGTCATTGTGTATTACTGATGCTGGGGCCACGCTACGGTAAATTTCGATGCCCAACTTCACGATAAACAATGCGGTAAACATTCCGATAATTAAAGCTAAAGTGGCCATACTTGACCGCCACACGAGTTATCGCTTAACGTCAAATGGCAATGTGAATGCCGTTGTAAAATTATCGCGATAAATTGTGGCTACAACTACGGTTAACGTCTATCATTGCGATAATCAATGGCATTTCTCGTTGGTGTGGCCGCGGCATGAACGGCGTGTAATATTTTTTTGCATGATAGGTAAAATGTGAAGTTTTATGGTTTTATCACAAGGCTTAGCAGAGCGAGCTTCTCACTTTTAGCCCCAAGTGTTTAAATAATAACTGAAGGTGAGAAAACCCTACCCAAACTGATTGATGGGTTCCATAAATACGCTTTTTTATTCGAATCATGGTTGTTCTGATTTTTGTAAGAAATTTATAGACTAGTCAAAGGATGATGCTGCTGTTATCATCATCATCATCATCATATCAGCCAAAAGACGACCACTGCTGGACATAGGCCTCCCCCAAAAGGGGGGGATTTGCCATAATCGCCACGCTTGGCAGGCGGGTTCTCGATCGCAGTATGGTGGTCAAATGCATAGAGAATGCTGCTGCCCATTCTCTAGTAAGTAAGTTCCTTAGTTGCCTTCTACGACAGCCAAGGGAAGAAATGGGATGGTGCTATTCTTTTACGTCCGGCACCATACGGAACGCTGCTGTTATGTACTTTCATAAATCTGGGGCTTTTCTCAACTTCTCCAAGTTCCCGTTCAGAAACAAGAGTTTTATGGATAACAGCACAGTCATTTCTTTTTGGTATGATAAAATGATAATTGCTATGCTGTTGGGGAGCCCTAAGTCCAGCAATGGATTACTAAAGGAAATAATAAATTTCTGAAAATAATCTTACCCGTAATAACTGGAACTCATGTTCCTCCCTGTTCCTCTGAGCTTCCCTCTCCGCTGATGATAGCCCGGATGTCTCTCCACACTCCTCTCCTCTCTCAAAATGTTCCTCAATGTGTTGGATCTACATTCAAAATAAGCATAATCTTAGTGAAATACACTTACTTATAGCAAAGGAAAAAACAATTTCCTCTATATCCTGTTACAGCTGGGTATCATTTGTCTAGCTTTTTCCCAACTATTTTGGGGTAGGCTTTTAGTCAAACTGGATGCAGTTGACAACCAGTATTTAACATGGAGCAACTGCCTAATTGACCTCCAAAGTCCAGTTACTGGTCAACACATTATAGTGTGAGTTTCTTTTAACCATTTCGAACAAACGCATCGAGCGCGTTCGACGCTCCGATTGGCCCTGAATTGGTGACGGACCAATCGGAGTACCGAACGCGCTCGCTGCCCGGAAAGGACCAAGCCCGGGTCGACGGCGCGTTGTGTTCCACGCGCGCCTCAAAGAAATGTCAGCACCAACTGGTGGGGCCCGCAAGGGCCGATGTCTGCCAGGGGTGCGGGTTGTTCGTAAGATATACCGTGGCCTCTGGCACATAGGCAACTGAAGGACCTTTTGCTAAGACTGGTTATCAGACTTTCGGGCTCCTGATGACCAGTAACGACTGTCAGAGATCTACAAATGGCAGCCGGGGCCAACGGCTTAACTTGCTTTCCGACTCTTAGGGGCCTTGGTATGTCAAGATGGTCATAAATCCACGGAAAGACAGCGGCAAGCATTATTTAACCTGATCGATCAAACCGTGTAGCTGCAGCTATTGATGACTAGCTTGTGGCTACTTAGCGACAAGATGGTCATCAGTATCTTCTAAAATATGTTAGCACAAGCTTTATGAGAATACGAGAATACTTGTAAATATTCTAATTTATATTTTTAAATAATTAGATCATTTTAAAATCCACATTACATCAGTAATATGAAAGAATCTTACAAGTTCATGTTGAGAGAGTGGCAGTGGCTGGCAGCAGACGGGACAGTTGCTCACCGGACTCTCCTCCATCATCACCACATCCTCGTTGCATGATGCATTGTCTACTTGGTCCTGGTATAGGGGTAATACATTAATAACTAAGTTTTGGTTTTTGCTAACCTTTTGTTGCTTAGGAAATCTAGACTAAATACGTACTTTGGATTACTTTACAGTATTTAATGATATTTTCGATGTTTAGGTTTGTAAACAAAAGAAGAGTAACTTTACAAATTCCCTGCTCAATTAATGTTTTGTTAGGGGATGGATATGTTGTTGATTGTTAAGGATTCTATTCTTATTAGTATTTTAATATACTTACTGCTTTCTGCGGACTCAATATATCTCGATGCTCTACATTGACATGAACTTCAATATCGTTTGCATGGGCAAATTCTCTTTCACAAATCGGACATTGATACGACGAACTGTGGGGTCCAGGAGACAAGGCCATTGCACTCAACGCCAGGGTCGGATTGTCCAGGGTAATCGTGGGGTTCGTCAGCCCCAAAGTTGGATTGTCCGAGTTAGCATTAGCATTTATAGACGGCGATGTAAGATCGAAATGTGCACGATTTATATGTTCCTCCAATTTTCTCGGACATGTTGTCGTGAAATCACACAATAGACACTGGAAATAAATTTTATTTGATTAATTTTATAAAATAAATAGTTTTTCACTAATTTTTAATTTAGGTTTAGGCATTAATTTGGAAAATATATTTTGAAAACAATCTTCGCGGTAGCGGGTAAACGGTAAACAAATAATTCTTTCTTTTTGACATTGACACTTGATTGACGCAGTCTCAGTGATGGACTATTTTATTTTGCCACGCATTATGCCAAGGACAACATTCACAATTCCTTACCAAATAGTTTCATTATCTTATTACCTGCACGGAAGGACTAGGCGTAGGGGCACTTTTTTTTGGTGTGTTAGGTTTTAATTTTAAAGCTAATTGAGACCTAAGAGGTGATCCTTGTCCAGCACTAGCCATAGACAACTGAAACGAAGTAAATTCAAGTTAGCTTCATTTGGTATGCATGTACAACTTTACAAAACTACATTTTGGTATATCACTAGAAAAAAGTTTACCTTATTTTTATTAGGTGATCCCTCATAACTACCAGAACTATTATGACTTGGACTAGAAATCGCACCTGAGAAATAATGTTTGTTACTTGTAAACGTGCTTCATTAAAATGATTTCATCTAATTTTAAAATATGGTGTGTTGATATACCTTTTCTATCGATCCCATTGACCTCACCGTCATGAGAATTTTGTCTGCTTTGAGCCTTTTTAGGAATCACACCATTAGTAATATTGATATTTTTCAGTCCATTGACAAGATTTATATTTTTCGGCGACCTTGAACACTTTTCTTCCTCTTTCTCACTTCTGCTATAGCTTTCCTTTTCTCCGTACCCATTGTAGTAGTTGATATTTTTGGATATTGCTCCGTTGTGGTATTGCGTGGAGTTGTCAGGACTGTGCCAACCATTTATGGAACCTGGCGTATTGTAACTGCAGCTGTCTGTCGTCGTCATTTTAGAGTCTTCGTCGAAACTAGAAAGGTAAAATATGTTCAACATGTAAGCAACTATGTTGTGCCTTACCTTGTAAAGTTTCCAAAACTTTTCAGAACTTCATGTCTAGCAAACTTAGTGAGTACAAGTTCTACCTGAAGGAAACCATAAGTTACGCAAACTTTGTGTTTTCATTTTGAAGTTAGGTGGGTACTACGTATTTTATCAAACATAATCACCATTTGTGCTTTAGAAAGGAAAGATCTTCGCGGGGATTAAAGTTAAAGTTCAAAGAAGTTACAGTTCCTTACCTCGGGCTCTGATCATCGATGAAAGCCATCAGTTCCCTTTCAGGCGTCAGATAGTGCAGGTGGGCCTTCTGAACATGTCCCACTAACTGCGGCTGAGGCACCGCACAGTCACAAAAGGGGCATTCTGGTCGGCCATTGACATGGGCTTCCAAGGTATGGGACCTCATACCCTCGTCTGTGAGACCTTCGCACCCACAAAGCTCACAGGTGTAGGGAAATGGGCTGGTAGACATTTTGCTTGATGAAGGAGACACTTTATTTGTTTTCGAAGTCATCTCTGAAAAGATGGGACAACTAGAATTTTGTATTTTAGACTGTTTAAAAAAAAAGCAGAGTAGGTAAATAAACGATCAAATATCTGAGCCTCTATGCTTTTTTAGGTTGGTTTTAAGTTTAAAAACGAAGAGTTCCATAAAAGATTCGCGCTGAATCATCTTTTGAAGAACTGAAGAGAAAAACAGACAAACTGTAGATAAAGAACAAAATATATGAATGTGGTAGCAAAGCCTGCAGCTTTCGACTATACAGACCGACAGACTAATGACCTAATGAATGTAGACAGGGGATGCGGGAAGCGACGATCCGGGTTAAGGAAGCGACCTATATCCAGCAGTGGGCTAAGTTAACTGAGATAATGATAAGATTAAAGATGATGTAGTGACTAACGGGCCTAGGAGACTTCCTTGCGGTATCCTATCTGAAGCCGATTTTCTTTTCATCGAACAAAAACGTATTGATAATATTTGCTGCCCAGCTTTTTTTCATGTATAGAAAAGAAGTTTACTAGAAACACACTTTTTATCGAGGTTTTATTATTATATTAAAAACGTCTAATTTTCTTTACATCAGCATTAACGGAAGTTAACATACAAAATAAATTAATCCAGGAAGTCGCAGTGTTTTGGATAAAGTTCCAATGTCGACGTGTTTTCGTGAACCCGCGTACATGCTGTCTTCCCACAAAAAAAATATTATCTATATTGTCCCTACCGCATGAAAAACATTCTTCGTTCAATCTTATTGACCTAAATAAATAATCTACATAACTTTAGCTAACAAAAATAGAATAAAAATATTGATTACCTCATGTACAACGTACTTACATTAGACCTTGATTCTGACCTTAAAGTGTGTACAGCCCTAATGATCTAAAAATTGATTATTTTAATGATGAGTTCGCATAGAAACCAACCACAATAACTTTATTGTGGCGAAAGTGTCAAATCGATAAAATTACCGCAGTTTTGTTTTCAAGGAAGTCGCGGAAACACCAATGACAAGCAAATAAATTATCACCAGAAATTATACCTCTTTTTACTAACCGTTGCTCGAGTTAGCAGATTAACTGCGATACCATTGCGTAACATGCTTTATTCCGTAATAAAAACATCAAAATAGAGAGGATGTACTCACCGATTACTTTAGTATTTTATTGTCATAGAATATTCCAATTCCACTGTTATTTTGGGAGAACACTATCTAATTGGTACAATTTCGTTAGTATAAGTGATTATAACTAGCATTTTCTAACACTAAAATTACAAATTATATTAATACTAGTGGCGATAGGTTGTGATTGCGCCGTCATTCATGAGTTTTTTGGACATTGAAAAATAAGGTGCTGCTATTACGCATGCGTGCGTGCGTTTGACACGCCAGTGCCCCAAGTGTGTGTTTTAGGAACTATTTATTTTCGAATCCATTTACAATTACGAAAAATAATAGTAAACTAAGTTTGTGAATTATCTGTGTTAATAATAAAGTTTATACAATTATGTAGTGCTATAAATATGTGTGTTGCGCCCTCTATGCGATATTGTCGGAACACATTTTCTGAAGAGGAGGCTCAGTTGTGTAAGCAAGACTACAGAAAACTCAAGTCCCTTAGAATAGTTACCTACAACCTGAAAAGTAGCGCGATAGATGGAGCCGTTGAAGCAGTTATAACCTGGGTAAGGGGGTAAGCTACATAAAAGTACCTATCTATGTACAGACGCCAGCACATCAAGTTATCCCAAACTGCCAAATTTTCCCAATTGGACATGAACCATAATATCCCACTATTATGTATGGATGTTTGTTACTTTTTCACGAAAAAACTACTGAATGGATTTTAATGAACCTTATACATCAGAATAATACATAGGCTAAGTATAGTTTATAAAGATATTGTGTGAATTGTCCAAAATATAACGATAACTGTCAAATAAGTAGGAAAAAAATCTGCCATCTGCGAGCTATTCTGGCGTGCGCTGCAAAAACCGTTAGAGTTACACGTATAAAATGTACCTAGGGTAGTTTAGCCGGTTTGCCGGCCACCTCTGGTTTTCGGCCAGTACGTTGTTATTTTAATATAATAAGGACACTTTACCCTACTCATTTAAAAAAACAACGCCTACTTAATGTATTGGTATAAACCCTACAACTTTTGAATTTTGTAGAATTTTATTGATCCAACTGTGTCGTCAGTGACCCTCCGAAAGTCTTACAGTGCACGCGTGTGTCGAAATTAGTGAAAAAAATAGTGCACGCATAATTTTTGCAAGGTAAGTTACAAAGTTGTTTATCGGTTTTATAAATATAATTGTTGTTCTATGCACGGGAGATAAGTTTAAGTAGTGCTATTTTAATTAAAATGGAAGAAAGATTATGTTATTTACATTTAAATTTGATGGCCGGGAAACTAGATAATGATTTGGGGGACTATTTACTTCTCGGCCGGCCGGCCGAAAACTAGAAGAAGACCGTTTACATTTAATTGATTATTTTGATTATTAAATTAGGAATTCTCTAAAAAAAGATACTTTGTACACAAAGTAGAACCGCTTCTCATTTGTGTAGTTAGATTTCGGCCGCATGTTTTGAGCTAATTATGTGGTAATAACAATTTTTAGTTATTGAATATTTGACGGCCGAAAATTAGAATTTTAATATTTACCTTTCGGCCTAAGCTAATCGATGTGTCCGAAAATTAATAATTTACTAACTGATTCTCGGCCATTAAAAACTAACGATAATAAATCAACTAATTGAATCGAAATCTTCACTCACACGACCATTACAGACATAAAGGGACTTCCCCAAAATGTATCTTATTAGCTAGTTAGAAAATAAGGCAAGTTTATCAACGGCCGAAAACGAATTAATTTAAATTGGTTTTTCGACCGTGTTGGAAGGGATGGTCGAAAATTAGTTAAAAAAATCTTATTTTTCGGCCAGTCAAAATACAGGTGGCCGAAAATTAGTTTACATAAACTTAATTTTCGGCCGTATTTGAAAAGGCGATCGAAAATCTGATTTTTCAAATCTAGTTGTCGGTCATAAAATTAAGAAAATTAAATTGTATACTTATGTAGTTTTAATCTACAAATATTGTAAATTGAATAACAAAAAGTTTTTACAGTGGTATGTGCATAGGTATTGTAGGATATAATTTTACACTTTCACAATTTACGTGATTTCGCAAAAAGAACTTTAATACCTTCAATTAAAGTGAAGTTTTCGATGCAGTTTTATTATTTTTATGACCTTTTCAATAGTACTAGTCATTCTAAAATCAACTTAGTTTATACAAAGCTTAAGTTGATATTTGCTTAAGTGGAAAGATTTTGAATATAGGTAATAAATTATGTTCGCTACTAGTTTATATTTTATTTTTTAATGTTTTATTAAACATTAAAAAAATATATAAATATATGTAAAGATAGATAAAGTAATTAATCATTGTAATTTCATTTTTTAGATGCCTCCTGAGAGAAAGAAACTTAAAAAAATAAAAAAAGAACTCATTTTCAATATACCGAAGAAGCATTAGCTAAAGCTGTTCAGGCCATAAGAATTGAAAAAAAAAGCATTAGAGAAACTTGTCGTCTTTTTGGTGTTCCTCGGTCAACAATCCAAGATCGAATTTCAGGTAGAACTAAAGAACAGCCTCGAAAAGTTGTTCTAGAGCCTATATTAGGCCTTGATGGAGAAAAAACCAGTTGTGGACTGGATTATTGATTTAGCAAAATGTAGTATTCCTGTAAGCAAAGAAGACTTGCTGGAAACAGTTACAAAATTAATAAAAGATATTGGAAAAGAAGACAAGTTTCCAGAAGGGCGACCAGGACAAACATGGTACCAAGGTTTTCTTAGAAGGCATCCGGAGATTAGCTTACGTGAACCTGAAGGTATTAATAAAGCCAGGGAAGCAGTAAAAGAGAGCTCAATCAGAAAATGGTTTACAGAGCTTGAATATTTTTTGACTGAAAGAGGAATGGCAGATATCATGAAAGATTCTGACAGAATATTAAACTAACTACAAAGAGAAATATTAATAAATTTCCTAGTGCCATATCTTCAGAAGCTTGGAGAGATTTTCACGACTTCAAGGAAAAAGAAAAACAAAATAAGATAGATGAAAAAAATAAGAGAAAAGTTGAAAGAGAACAAAAAAAATGTGAACCGAAAGCAAAAAAACAGAAAATAGTTAATAAGAACAAAAAATCACTTAATATTCGTAAGATTAAACAGACCAAAGATGAAAACGTGATTAACAAACTACCGACAATAATAGTAAAAATATTGATCAAGATGTAGAAATCAATACTAAGAAGACTGATAAAGTTATAAATGAGACTGATAAATATATTATAAAGACTGATTTCGAAAATAATAAAGAAATAAATAAGGAAAACGTAATTAGAGTTATTATTGAAGAAAAGGATGTTGATCACGAGTTAGATATTTTTCAGTAGTCTCAATTATATTTTTGTTATGCCGTATTAAACTTTTTTCTTTTTGACCAATGCTTCTACTATTATGTTTAAAATATTTCTATATGTTGATTATTTTAAAGATTTTAATTAAAATCGTTGATTCATACGTATTTTTTGCTTTTAATCCATTAAAGAACCTACTAGTTAGCAAATAGAGATAATTTTTCAAATAGCAGATTAGTGGCCGAAAACTAGCAAAATAATGGCCGGAAACTGAAACAGGTGGCCGAAAACAGGCGAAATCGCTATTTTCAGACATTTTAATTTTTAGTAATTTTAATGTGACGTTGACGAGTAAAAGGTCTACAAATATCAAAACTACATTATATTTGGAGTTCAAAAATATTTAAGAAACTAGTCTGCGACTTTAATGTCATGGAGAAAAATCGTCACAAAGTCATACGTTCGCTTAAGTGGCCGAAAACCGGCTAAGTTACCCTATTATAGAAATGTTTAGTCCTACAAAAAAGCCCGCGATAATATCTATATTTTATGTGTAAGCCATTATCGCCAAGCTAGTGAACCTTATAAACAATTAAAATTGATAATTTATTTCTAATGATAGATATACGATAGATAGGATCTTGGAGAAGAAAATAAGCTACTCGAAGTACTAATCCTGCGCAGAAGAAGTCGCGGGCACCAGCTAGTTTTGTAATAAAGTTGAAAAAGTATAAAAAAATGTTTTCAGATTGGGGTAGTTTGATTTGCTGGCCTCTGTACTTAACAAGGTAGGTATTCATTTTGATGGCTGTTCTTTGAGGCAATTTTTTTACCAAACGATTACCAAGCAATGCAACTCATTTGATATTTCTTATATGTTAACATTCAACTTTCTTGTACATACGTTGAGGGAAATTAATTGTTAACTTTTCATAAATTTACACACTAAGCGGATCTAAAGCCATAGCATACCTACAATTGATTAACGATGACACTGTGACGTAAGAAAGTTGGTAAGCAATTAGCTAAAAAAAAAATCTCTGACTTCATGGCCAGAAACAAATTAAGTAGGTAGGTACCCGGTTTTCGGTGTTGTTCGTAACAATATCTACCTTTGTACTTGCACATATGGCTTGGATCTAAGGCCTTAGGGTCCGAGGCAGATCGGAAAATGTGCACCTACGTACACACGGCTACACATCAAGCTATATATTTCCAGTTTACGCTGATCCCGCACTGTACGGAAATCCTATAGAATGCGAGATCAGCTTATACTGGAAATTATAGCTTGATGTGTAGCCGTGCGTACATGTATTCTTAGCTCATTGTTCCAAACCGTTATTTTGTCAACTTAGAACGGTTGTGTTGTAAACATGAATGTTTGCAAAGGCATTTTGTTCCTGTATTTGTTTCCATAATCCTCTCCTACACCGACTTCAAATAATAGGTACCAAAGTATAACGAGCCACGATAATGAAACGGACTTTCTAAGTACAAACGTAAAAGGCACCTATCTAGTTTGTGTAGATAGGTACTGCTGTGTTCTAGAATCATTTACCCAGCCCGACACGATTACATATTAAATTCATTTACAAAAAGAGAAAATAAATGTAAAAAGAAAAACTCATCGAAATGGCGGGAAAGCGGGCCGCCATTGCATACATAGTGAACGTTTATGCTAAACACCTCTTGTCACTCAAATAAAATAAAAAATTGTTGCATTTTTGTCTTTGGAAGGTATTCTCGTCTCCGTACCGACGCGACGCCGATTTAAATGCAGATAGCCTTGTAACGTAACGGATTTATGTTTTCTTCCGGAAACTTGATGCTGAATTTTTGGCGCGATTATTTAAGTTTGGAATAATTTTGGGTTCCTATTAGTTTAACACTGGCTGTGAGTTTTTGGCGGGATCGCGTTGGAACATGTCGCACGAATTTTCATTTTCATGGAATTTAGTGAAATAGCGAATTAAATTGTATAATTTTGATAGTGAATTATTCAATTTAGTTACGTGTGAGTGCACAAGTGTAGTGAAGGTGAAAATAAGTGACTAACGTGGACTTTTCGTGTTCCCCCCAAAAACTCCTATTAGGTTGTTGTAAAGTTACTACCGCTTTACAATAACTCTGACTTGACTGACTAAAGACGACTATGACTGTTTTGTAACTTCGTGCCCGATATTGGGCCATTTACTTGATCTAAAAGAAAAATTACTTGACACTGGCTAAATGCACAAACCGTGTGAAGCCAAAATCAAAAAAAAAAAAAAAAACACTGGCTGTGCATAAGCAGGTTGAGGAGCGAAAAAGAGTGCGCTTGTAAATGAAAATAGGAGGCCATGTTTGCTGAAGGGAACGAAATTTAAATTAAGCTTACGTAGAAAGTACTGTGGATAGGTTTATCATCATGCCTTTGGAAAACTGCTCGATTTTGTTGCATAAAGCATCATATATCTTCAGCATAGCTATTCACAATCATTCGATATGCTTCCGTACCGAATCGAACATCAATCAATGTTATCGCAGGAGTCCTATAAACGCTGTTCACAAATCCAAAACTCGAATGTTGTCAGTTTAATAAATCGAAGAGACGTCTGCTATTCTTCCGATTGCGATTGCCAACTCGCCGGGCAAGCGTGGCGATTATGGCAAGCCCCCTACTTTTTGGGGGCGGCTTATGTCCAGCAGGTTATCGAAATGCATCATTGTTGATACGATAGCCTTTCGAACGCTTGTGAATTACTTACGGAACTTGACTATAGTTTGTATTTTAATCCTAGTGACTTATCTGACATTTCAAATCTTTTGTCTTTGCTTTTTTACTATAGGAGTTTGACTCTCAGATGAAAAAATAACTTTAATTTCGGAAGGCGGTGACTTTGGATATGTATTTAAATTTCTTGTCACCGCCTTCCGAAATTAAAGTAATTTTTCACTTTATAGTGTTTTTTCGGAAGTCGGTTGTTTTTTTTAGAAAAAGTTTTTATTTTTCACTTTAGTTATAGTACCTACCCCACTAATTCAAAATTTCATCATCCTTGGGTCAAAACAATGCATATTTATGCGACAGTAGCAATCGCGGTTGATTTGCTGTTAGTTTTTGAAGAGTTCCGTTGTCTGTCTCCGAAACGCATCATCAGATCTATATGAAATTGAAATGGGACCACACGGGATGCACGAGCTTTCAATTAAAAAAGAATCATCTAAATCGGTTCACCCAGTCGAAAGTTATGAGGTATCAAACATAAAAAAATAAAAAAAACATACAGTCGAATTGAGAACCTCCTCCTTTTGTTTGAAGTCGGTTAAAAACCAACTACATTATTTAATCCTGTAATGGTGGTAAGTAGATACTTTTGACTATTTTGATACCAAAATCTAAAAGGATTTTTCGTGGTTCGAGCGAAAACACATTTACAGCACCGGCATCATAATTTCCTGTAGTCAACCATACAGGAAAAGAACCTGTAAGATATCAAAGAAGTTGTACCTACCAACTTTTATATGAGTGTAGGTACTGTGGTTTCCACGTCTCTCGAGTTACCAGTACAGTAGATATAGTAGACTTTTGGAACGAAGTTCCTTATCGCACACATAACAATTGAGAACTTGACCGAAAAAGGTGTAATATTTTGACCCTCACTACACTCATCGTACTTATGTGTTTTTTTTTTTGTTAATTTACAGTTTTTTGGTAAACTCAAACACTTAAACTTACAGGCACTTCTTAATTGTCAAGGAGTCGGTTAGACAGAAACATGAAGAAACATAGTTGCCCATTACAAAGCGTAGTAGATATTGCATCATTCACGTTAAATTTTTAATTGACTACCTCATTTGTCTAGATTTGTGCCCGGTTGATCGCACCTAGTCTAGATTTGTGCCCGGTTGCTCGCACCTAGTCTAGATTTGTACCCGGTTGATCGCACCTAGTCTAGATTTGTGCTCGGTTGATCGCACCTAGTCTAGATTTGTGCCCGGTTGATCGCACCTATTGCCCCCTATTACATGGGACTGAAACATAACTGGTGAAATGTGGGTGCATGTACTAAAGAGTGTTTTTTTTAGAGGCGGAGAACTTTAAATTGAAATTAAAAGAACAGAAAAATGTTTATAATATGCATGGAATTGGCTTTATTTGAGAGATGATTTTATGACATTAATGTTTGAATATAATTTCAGGCATCACAGCGCACGATACCATTAATTTACTAAAATAAACGTTTGACGAACGATTAATTTCACGAAATGGACCTGTGAACTAGACACGTCGTTCATACGACGTTCTAGTTCACAGCGTTTGACGCCTTTAGATTATTTTCTCTGGGGATATGTAAAGTTGCATGTCTACGCCGACAAACCAGGAACAATTGAGCACTTAGATGCCATCATTCGACGCGTCATTGCTGAAATACAGCCCGATTCACTGAGAAGAGTATGTGAAAATTGGACATCCAGATTACGCCATGTACGCGCAAGCCGCGGTGGCCACATTCCTAAAATTTTATTCAAACATTAATGTCTTAAAATCATCTCAAATAAAGCGAATTTCATGCATATTTCAAACATTTTTCTGTTTTTTATTTCAATTTAAAGTTCTCCGCCTTTAAAAAAAAACACCCGTTATAAGTATACCTCTGGCCAACCCTACGAGGAAATCAGGTTTAGTGTTATGGTTATAATGACATGTCAGAACGATGTTAAGACTCATAACCAAAAATAGTGGAAGACTTACATCACTTATTGATGGATGATAGGAAATATTAACCAATAATAACTAAAATTTAAATTACCTACATCAAAACTAAAGGTGTTTACAAATAAATACAAAAAAGGACACTTAGGCGTCGAAGTATTCGTCCGCATCGCTGTCATCAGGAAAAGTGCCCAGAAGACTGGCAGCATTGCCACGTTGAATGGCAATGCTAATTCTTTGGCCAAAGAACGACCCAGCCCTCTGGTCACGTGAAGTGTCGAGCAGCCGGCGAGAAATTTCCTTAAAGAGGAGACGTGCACCCGGGCCCCATGACCCGAGCGTCTCGACCCCAAACTGCTCAAAACTGTAGTTAGGTACCCATAAGGTTACAGTATTTACGCCGCTTGAGGGTCTCAGCCACCGCAGCAGCGGCGCCAGCACAGCCTGCCGTGCTAGGAACATGAGATGGCGCAAGGGTGTCGATACAGGTTGCGATGGATTGTGTTCGGTATGAGTCTCAGAGAAATTATCTGTATGGGGCCTTGAGGTTGAACCGACTTGTTATGGGCACATTTCATAAAATTCTGTGCTAACCAAATGGTGAAGTTGCGAAGAGTTTGTTCAGGTTCATGGCCCAAATGTAATTAGAAGCATTGTATTTAGGGTACGATGGGACTGTCATACGCATTGCGGTTATAAAAGTCCCTAATTAAATAAAGATTTTAAAAAAAACGCTTATAAAATTAGAACGATCAAAACAAAACACCAAGTAATATCTTCATGCCTAAAGTAACCCAAGTATCAACCCCTTTACAAAATGTTTAATATTCAACGAATTATTTTGAAAGAGCCGGACGTTACCGTTAACCTCGGCTCTTGAGTGTTTTACTTAATTTGAATTGATGACTTGTTGCCAAGGGGCCTGAATGGCGACCACCATAATTATTCGGGTTTCGGGAATGGAGTGACTGTTAATTGATTCTGGGAAGAAGATTACCACAAAATACGGACTGACTTATTTTTTATAAAATTTGACACAACTATGCGTACTAGGTAGGTACCTACTAAATTCAATTTAGAGGGGCTTGTGGCTAAGTAGGTAATAAGAGTCGCACGGGTCGATAGATCAGGTTAAGCTACTCTTGCCACAGTTGGTCCGTTTTTTTTTAAATGTGGGAAATCATCAAAGACTCACTGACTGGTGTCCCCGTGTTCTCTCAGTTGCCTGTGTGCCAGGGGCCACGGTATCCCTTTCGAATAACCCGCACCCCTGGCAGACAGTTGGTCCGTGGGTGGGTCTCCATGATCTTATCTTACCTACATACCAAGACCCCTGGTGCCTCGGAAAGTACGTCAAGCCGGTGCCGGCTATCATTCGTAAAGCTTTGACAGTCGTTACGGGTAATCAGAAGCCCGAAAGTCTGACAACCAGTCTTTCCAAGGGGTATCGTATTACTCAGTTACTGGTTTGTGGAGGTCAGATAGGCAGTCGCTCCATGTAAAATACTGGTATTCAGCTGCATCCGGTTAGACTGGAAGCTGATCCCAACATATTTGAGATAAGGCTAAGCAAATTCATTCAAGATTTATTTTCAGGCAGATTACACTTTTCCTTCATCCAAGATTCGCTTTTCTTATAGAAAAAATACCAAAATATTATTATGACCATTTTCCTGTCCCATGACCCAGTTTCACGAGAAGTTCCACTGTCATCTGAACCACGAAACAACCCTTAGGGAAAACAGGACGTCACAGTGAATAACTGCGAAACTTTCACAAAACTTCAGAACAACTGTCCGAAGACAACAAATAATATATAGAAGTTATCTTTGTTAAAGTATCTATTTTCCCGCGAAAGAGCACTTTATGAAGACACTTTATAAGTATAGAAAAAATAACCGGCTAAGTGACATTAGGACTCGCACACGAAGAATTCCGTACCACTAGGCAAAAACGCCGAAAAAAAACACGTTTCTTATATGGCGACTCCTTTAATTGTTTAATTTGTTTTTATTTTTATTATTTGTTGTTATAGCGGCGACAGAAATACATCGCATCGTTACAATTATAGAGACCTATTTTGCTTGCGTTGCGGCTAATTTCGAATTAGTTATCTATAATTCTGAATTAAACAGATCTATTTTGCTTGCGGCTAATTTCGTATTAGGTCTCTGAAAGACAGATGGATGGGCTGATGGAAGGGGAGGCTTAGAAATAGGTTCCCGTTGGGTACAGAATCCTTAAAAAAATACTGCTGTACCTACTGGGTACCACACACATTAGGAAAAACTGGCTGTCAGATTTTTAGGCTTCCAACTTCCCGCGGCGACTGTAAGCGGTCATTAAAGTACTTATTACGTAAGCAGATTTTTTGCAATTATTAACACCCCCGTCTCCCTCGTCAGCAAAAGTAAGAAAAGCTCTTACCCCCTCTCCCATGCTCACGTAAACATTGGTACATGCATTTTTCAATGTGTTCTCGTTTAATTATTGATTCATGAGCAGCAGCTATGTCTATAAATAAGGAATAGGCTTGGAATAGAAGACTTTAACGCATGTCATATTTATTTAAGGGGGTGTAAGGGGGAGCACACAACAACCGGACTCCCCAAATGTCAACCTCACCTGCACGCGGTACACCCTGCCTTTGACAGACGAGGCGCTGGCGACCGACCGATGGCGGTATAACCATCCAACAAGCCAACCTAAATTCTCCAGAGTGATGACGGGCAGCAGCGTCATCGCTGCGAAAGGACTGGCTCTGCGGTCACCAACCCGCATGCCCAGCGTGGTGACTATGGGCATCAAACCTCCAATGGATAGAGTGCCAAAACTACGGCCCCCAGTTCCCGGTGGTCCCGCTATTCCTGGCCAAGGTAGCGGTCACGGTAACGGCGGGACGGGGGGTGCGAAGAATCCCCGGGTTACGACAGGCTACCAACGACGACTACATCTGGCTACGTACAATGGACGTTCGATGAGGCTAGACCATCACCTTGCTGAACTTGAGGTAGAGTTAGGTCGCATTAACTGGCATATACTGGGGCTATCTGAAGTCCGAAGACAGGGGGAGGATACGATAACCCTGGAGTCAGGCGACCTATTCTACTTCCGCGAAGGTGATCAGCTCTCCCAGGGCGGTGTCGGGTTTCTGGTCAACAAAGAACTCACTAGCAGCGTTGTGGAAATCAGTAGCGTGTCGTCACGGGTAGCGTACCTTGTACTAAAGCTCACTGACAGGTACTACTTGAAAGTGATACAGGTATATGCGCCAACTTCGACATGCTCTGACGAAACAGTCGAAGCCTTGTACGAGGACATTGCCAAAGCAATGCACAGTACGACCAAGGCTCACTACAACGTTGTTATGGGGGACTTCAATGCCAAAGTGGGAGTACAAGAACGCGGCGAATCGAAAGTCGGACCGTTCGGTTTGGGGCGCAGGAATCACAGGGGGCAAATGCTGGTCAACTTCTTAGAGTCGCAGGGGCTCTTTTTGATGAATTCATTCTTCGAAAAGAAGCCCCAAAGGAAGTGGACCTGGCAGAGCTCCGATAACGTGACAAGGAACGAGATCGACTTCATCATGACGGATAAGAAGCACATATTTAGAGATGTCTCCGTGATCAGCAGGTTCAATACCGGAAGCGATCACAGGCTTGTCCGAGGCACTCTAAATATCAATTTTCGAGCTGAGAGAATCCGCATGATGAGGCCTATCCTCCGACCTACGCAGCTCCAGACTGCTCTAGGATCCGAAAAGTTCCAACTGGAACTTCAAAATCGATTCGCCCTGTTGGAAACCACAGGCACTGTTGACGAGAAAGCCGACGAGGTTGTCAAAGCACTACGTGACGTATCCCGCAGACTTTTCCCGTCGCAGCGGAAAAGTAAGGTGTCCAAACTTTCCTTGGAGACTCTCGGACTTATGAGGAAAAGACGAGAATTGCCAGCCACGCAGCCGTCTTCGTCAGAGAAGAGGGCCTTAAACCTAAAAATACGAAAGCTTACGCGACGCGACCTTCGGTGCTCCAACACCCGCGACATTAAGGTCGCGATTGAGCAAAACCGAGGGTCGAAAGTGTTCGCTGAGCAATTAGGAAGGTCCCATCTGACGAAACTAAGAACTGCGGATGGCAGAATCGTGACTTCAAAGTCCGAGATACTCGAGGAAGTCGAGGATTTCTACGGGCACCTTTACTCAACGCGGACCTCAAAACCAGCGGAACATAGTGCAGATGACCACCGAGCCGAATTAACGCGCCACTACACGGAGGACATCCCAGATGTCGACCAGTGCGAGATCAGAGCGGCTCTCGAGCAGCTTAAGAACAACAAGGCACCGGGCGATGACGGAATAACGACAGAGCTCCTTAAAGCGGGTGGGGCTCCAGTCCTAAGAGAGCTAGCGAGTCTCTTCAACTCCGTCATCCAAGAGGGTACAACGCCCGAGGCGTGGAGCAGAGGTGCGGTGATTCTGTTCTTCAAAAAGGGTGACAAAACCTTGTTGAAGAACTATACACCCATTTCACTTCTGAGCCACGTCTACAAGCTGTTCTCGAGGGTCGTCACGAATCGTCTCGCCAGAAGACTGGACGAGTTCCAGCCGCCAGAACAAGCCGGTTTTCGAAAAGGCTTCAGTACCGTAGACCACATCCATACTGTTCGGCAAATTGTACAGAAGACAGAAGAGTACAACCAACCGCTGTGTATGGCATTTGTGGACTACGAGAAAGCCTTCGACTCCATCGAAATATGGGCAGTTCTGGCCTCTCTGCAACGATGTCGAATTGACTGGCGCTATATCGAGGTGTTGAGATGTTTGTATGATACTGCTACGATGACTGTCCAGATCCAGGATAGGGAAACAAGTCCCATCCAACTGCTCAGAGGGGTGCGACAGGGGGATGTTATATCCCCGAAACTGTTCACCAACGCGTTGGAGGACATCTTTAAGACGTTGGACTGGACTGGACAGGGTATCAATATCAACGGCGAATGCATCTCACACCTTCGGTTTGCCGATGACATCGTCATAATGGCAGAGACACTGGAACAGTTAGACCAGATGCTGCACAGCCTAAACGGAGCCTCTCGGCGGGTTGGCCTCGGCATGAATTTGGACAAGACGAAAGTCATGTGCAATTCTCACGTCTTGCCGAGTCCAATCCACATCGAAGGGTCGCTTCTCGAAGTTGTGAAGGAGTACGTCTACCTAGGGCAAGTCATCCAGCTCGGTAGACACAACTTTGAGAAAGAAGCCGACAGAAGGATCCGGTTGGGTTGGGCAGCGTTTGGGAAACTACGTCAAGTCTTTTCGTCGCCTATTCCGCAGTGCTTGAAGACTAAGGTCTTCAACCAGTGCGTCCTGCCCGTGATGACATACGGTGCCGAAACGTGGACACTGACGGTTGGGCTGATCCACAAATTTAAGGTCGCTCAGCGCGCTATGGAGCGGGCTATGCTCGGAGTTTCTTTGAAGGATAAAATCAGGAATGAGATTATCCGGAAAAGAACCGGAGTTACCGACATAGCTTGTAGAGTGAGCAAGCTGAAGTGGCAGTGGGCTGGCCATGTTTGTCGAAGGGCCGATGGACGGTGGAGCAGACGAGTCCTGGAGTGGAGACCGCGCATCGGCAAACGTAGTGTGGGACGCCCCCCGGCTAGATGGACCGACGACCTTAAAAAGGTGGCTGGAACAGACTGGATGCGGAAGGCGGAGGATAGAGTGTTGTGGCGCTGCCTGGGAGAGGCCTATGTCCAGCAGTGGACTGCGATAGGCTGAGTTGATTGATTGAGAGTTGATATTTATTTAAGAATATTTTATTGAGATGGTATTCGGTTATTTATATATTAAGGAACAAAACAAACTAAAAAAAAAAAAATTGTTGTATTAATTTAAATTTAGGTACAGCTTTCAGTCCATAATAGGCATCCACAAAAGGGGGGTTTTGCAATAATCGCCACGCTTGTCAGGCGGGATGGCGATCACAGTATGGTGGTAAAATGCATAGAGAACGCTGCTGCCTATTCTCTAGTTAGTCCCTAAGTCGCCTTCTACGACACCCATGGGAAGAAATGGGATGGTGCTATTCTTTCACGTCCGGCATAACACGGAATGCCATAAAAATGCATTGAAATTTTACATTTTAAAATTTCGCGCGTAATTTGACGAAAACGCTGGACGCAGTGGACGCCATATTTCTCCGTGGGTATGACGTCAGTTTGCTATATAAACAAATGCGCTGATATTTTATAAGACAATTGTTTAATCATTTAAAAAATAAGTTGTTTTTCTACTTATCGTTGGTTTGCTGTTCCTGAATGCAAAATATTATTGAAATAAAAATTACTTTAAAAATTTAAGTACAAAGTTGCTCAGTTGACATACCGTATGACGTAATAACATGGCGGCAACTATTTCATGGCGTTCAAAAACAGATTAAAAAAACTGGAATCTTTAAATTGTATTTTAAAATTTATTTGTTGTTAGGTGAACTAAAACTAACATTTTCCGACTGCATTTTGCATAAGCTATCTCAATAATATATTTTTAGATTTTTTCTCATATAGAGTAAAATACCCTACTATATTAGTATTATCCGTAAAGAATTTATATATTTATAAACGTTGCTTAAAGTTAAGAGATGTAAAAAAAAAACAAAAAAACAAAAATGTATAGTTAAGCATACGCTAATCATTACCTACTTAAGTTTAAGTAGCGTTTATAAATATGCGGGCAAATGTGTAAACGTGACTTTAAAATGCATTTAATATTTAACTTAGGTACTCTACGTACATATACAGGATTTGTTTTTAACGAGTGCGCAAACTGTAACCATGAATTCAGTATATCATTCTAGACCCCAGAGCAGAAATCGGCTGTTCCATACATTTTGACCGCGTAGGTATAGCACTTTGTTATGAAACAGCTGTTTTTTTTTGTAAAACCGATTTAAAATTTCTGCGCTAGGGCGTCAAGGATGATATCGCACCTTTAGAATTAAAGAGCCCTATTTTGCTTGCGGCTAATTTCGAATTAGGTATCTATAATTCTGAATTATACATACCTATTTTGCTTGCGGCTAATTTCGCATTACGTCTCTTTAATGCTAAAGGTGCGATATGCTGAATTCATGGTTACAGTTTGCTTAGTATTATATAGTTACAGGGTGGCAAGGACATCGACGAGCAACGTGTTACCATCGAAGCAGTATGTACTACATAATTCTGAACCAAAATGAAAAAATAAATTTTTCGTAAAATTTTCTCTTCATACATTTTGACCGCGTACCTATTGTACTCTATGAAATGATAACCGACGACATATTTCTAGGCTAGGGGGTCTAGGATAATGTACTGGATCCATAGGCTGCGGAACCCATATCATACGGTTTCCCATCTCTGTGTCAGAGGTAGTTTAAAAGCTTTAGAAGTTTTTGAAATATTTACTTTCTTTGCTTACGTAGGTAGATAATGGTGTCGCACTCCACACTCTTAACAGTTTACGAGTCGATGTCACCGTGTATTGCTACGTTCTTCTTTGTAACACGTATCTATCCTTTGCCAGCTAACTTCACAAACTCCCAACTTGTAACACTTTCCCGTCTACTTTTGTCATGCAAAAGCGAACAAACTACCTAGGTACAGAACTTAGCTGTTGAAACTTAGCAGTTCTAGTATCGCTTTTAAAGAAACACAAATAGCTTGAAAAACTATGCAGCAGCTTGCTAACTTTCAACAATTAGATGAGATAAAGGAATGTGGAGTTGAACATGAATGATTACGTTGTTTAGATTTTGTGATATTAAAATTGTTGTAAATACAGGGTAAGTTTTTATCCAGTGCGCAAACTGTAACCATGAATTCAGGATATCATTCTAGACCCCCAGCGCATAAACTTTACGTCGGTTTTACAAAAAAAAAATCAGCTGTTTCATAGAAAAGTGCAATACCTACGCGGTCCCAAAAAAATTCTGCCCTGCCCCCAGCGTAGAAATTTCTCGTCAGTAGTACAAAAAAAAATCAGCTGTTCCATTCATTTTGACCGCGTAGGTATTGCACTTTTCTATGAAACAGCTGATTTTTGTCTAGAATGATATGCTGAATTCATGGTAACAGTTTGCGCACTGGATAAAAACTTAACCTGTATTAAACTCTAATTTGACACATGTTTAAAACGTAAGTTCAAAGTATGACACTTATTAGAAATACTTAGGTATTATTTAATTTCACTATAGGTACTTATTATTTTTTTCATTTATTGTTAGTGTGATATTTTGAAAACCTACTTATACGTTAGTAATCAAAATATCACACTGAATATTGAACTCTGACTTGATACATAGGTCTTATTATTCTGAGAAAGAGGAGAGGGGAAACCTATCTATATTCAATTCGGGTTATGATAGGAACGATACGTCGGGTCAGAGGGCCTAAATCTCTAAATCCGTCAACGAAAATACGGACCCGTCTGAAAATAATTCGAAACTTCGAAGTGACTCCTACAGCTGATTAATTAACTTTTTGCACAGATAAAACCATATAGGGAGCAGGGACAGCCGTCAAATCGTGTAGTAGTTCATTCTTAGTTTGGGCCCCAAACTAATCATAGGTCCGTACGTGACACGGAGTAGGAAACGCCTGTAACTTCGACCAAGATTACGGATTTTGTGCTTAGAGAGTAGGCTCCCTGGTTAGGAAGAGGGTTACGGTCAGAACAAATATCGCACACCTAGATCTAAAGGGAGCTAAGTAAAACATTGGGAGTTTTCACTTACGCTTACCATTTAATTCCTTAACTCACTACCTATCGACCAATAAAACAGATTTAAAAATATTTTTCTAGTGGAACTTGCAAAGAAAATTTGTATACAGATAACTTCTTGAGTGCACAGGAACACGGCAAAACAGTTTTTGACCTTTTCTGAAAAAAGTGCTTTTTTGAGTTAACTCTGTTTAGATCTAGGTGTGCGATATTATAATATTTTCAAGTTCCTAACCTAACCCGCGACCAGATTTTGATTTCGGGTCAGGTTTGAAATAATCGAAAATATCGCGGCGGGTATATTTCGCGCACTGGACCTTCAACGCACTGCTTAGCGCTGAGAATTGAAAATCGAACAGTGTTATTTTACGAAACGCATGGATGCACTCTGTTGTATTCTTAATGCTCCGTTCAATAGCGAGAGTTAAAATTCCAGTGCGCGATGTAATCCCGCCTCGATTTTTTTTACGCAAGAACGTGGTCTTTGGTTTCAGTGAGAGACGAGCTAAGCTAAGCGACTACCTCGTTGGTCTAGTGAAAAAGTATTTATCGGACTGGCACGGGAATATCACAAACTTAATTACACAGTATAAAAAATAAAAAAAAATTAAGAGAAAAAAGGTAAAATAAAAAAACAAAGTCCCGTACGACGCCAAAAGGCAGAATGATGCTGCGACATTTGAAAAAGTGTCGCAGCGCTGGTATTCTGATAGGGCTCGCTGTGAGTGTCACGGACAGATACAGAAAATAATAAAATAAAAATGAGTAAATATATGTAAAATTACTAAAAAAGAATGTACATAAATAGTAACATTATAGTAAGTAGTGGCCGCGAGTGCTACTGCTGAGCATGTCCTGGGTTCGATTCCCGGGCCGGACAAAGTGATATTTTGTTTTTCCATCTGAAATTTCTCCTTACCCGGGAGTCTGGATTTGTGTCCGGTTGGTTGCAATAGGCTCGCCCTGTTACACTGGACTTAAAAATAACTTGCTAAATGTGGGTATACTACCTTCTTTTATTATTCTGGGGTGGAAAGTCCTCATGGACTGCTAGACTTTTACTGACTAAAAACAACACCGATGTTCCCTTCCCACATTTGTACCGGGTATCATGGGAACTTGTGCGCCTTAACACGACCTCGGCTGGTGCCTGCCTTTGCAGGCCACCTCAGGCTGACGGGGCAGTGAGGTGTAAGACTCAAACGCGACGTCCAATAGGGGCGCGCTTGGAACACTAAGCGCCACCGCCACGGGTCCTGCTGGATCTCACGCAACGCTATCACATGTACCTAACGTGTCATAGCGTTGCGTACCGTAGCAGCTAATTTAAAAAAAACAGTTATAAAACACGCCTGTAACCCACAAAAGTGTTAGGAAGAGGTGTGACCATAGTAGACCCAGATTTTGCCAGTTATGTATAAGTCCTATGTGGGTATTAGGAAGGTCAATGGGCTTTATTAGAAGGCTTAAAGGCATACAAAGGGCAATGGAGAGGTCTATGCTCGGAGTTTCCATACGCGATCGAATCAGGAATGAAGAGATCCGTAGGAGAACCAAGGTAACCGACATAGCTCGAAGAATTGCCAAACTTAAGTGGCAGTGGGCAGGGCACATTGCTCGCAAAACAGATGGCCGATGGGGCCGAAAGGTTCTGGAGTGGCGACCGCGTACCGGAAGACGTAGAGTGGGAAGGCCTCCCACAAGGTGGACCGATGACCTTGTGAAGGCCGCGGGAATCCGCTGGATATGGGAAGCACAAGACCGGTTGAAATGGAGGAGCCTGGAGGAGGCGATGTGCAGCAGTGGACGTCTTTCGGGAATACAGGCATGAAGTTGTGTAATTTATGTTAATGAGCTTAGCTAAGTTGAGATTGGATGGGTTACTTTTGCTCTATTGTCGTTTGTTGCTTCGTTTGCTGATAAAATTCCCAATCTTTCTCCTGGCTATTATCCCAATTTATTTGGGGTCAGCCCTCCTAGTACTTCTGCGCCACACCGTACGGTTGTGGGTTGTTTTGTTTTAGTGTTGCTCACTATCATGTCACTGTCGTAGCCAAGTTAGGTGGTCATCCACTGCCTCTTTTTCCCTCTTCTATATTCAAGACACTTTATGTTGTTATCGTCTCGCTTCATCACATGGCCGTACCAGCACAGGGGTTTCTCTAAGTGTGTTGTATTTTAGCAACTTTAAAAGTATCACGGATATATTCGTTTTTTATATCTCATTATCTCTTATGCTGCTGAAATTGCCAATGAGTTACTTAACTTATCGTCAGAAATATTAATGTCTAGGTTTCCAACCCAATACAATTGTACGGTGCGTTAAAGTGGCCCCTAGAGTGGCGTTACTAGAAGGTTTAAGTATTACTTCATGACAATACGAGAGAATCAGGGGGCTACTCTCTAAGCACGAATACCGTAATCTCGGTCGAAGTTACGGGCGTTTCCTACGCCGTATCACTTACGGACCCATGATTAGTTATCTAAGAATGAATTACTTCACAATTTGACAGCTGTCCCTACTCCCTATATGCTTTTACCCGCCCAAAAATGTTAATTAATCAGGTGTAGGAGTCTCTTTGACATATAATAAATGATAAATGATTTTATTTCTGTAAGTAGTTTTGTACAAACACTTTTACACGTCAATCATATTTTTTTAACTAGATGAGGTCGGCGTTTCCTATCTGACTACTCTGAAAAGAAAGGCCGAAATAAACTCAGAGGTCACAGTCTCTTTTAAAGTCCAGACATAATCTTGGTCAGATAATGTGAAGACCACGTGGATCGGTGTCTGAAATGGTCTTTTGAGGAAAGAACCACACAGACTGAGTGGACCTCTCCATTTAGCGCACGCATTTATCAGTAATCATACAGCTCAATTCAGAACTTGAGGAGCTCAACGATTTGAAGAACAATACCAAAGACTGGACATTTGGGTAGGCCGAAAACACAAAAAAAAATATGACCCACATAGTCCTCACATTCACAATAATTCAAACTATAATAATATAAAGTAAATATTCATGTCAAAGTGTATATAATAATTATCAAATGTTAAAGAGTATAAGTTTGCAAAAACAAAAAAAAACAACATTTAGTGTGCAAAAATTGGAGCAAGTCAACCCCAAGCTTTTTTGTCCTCAATATAATCTTTAACGGTATAAAAGGCTTTCAGGCACAACTTACGTTTAATGAATGATTTAAATTTATTGATACTTAGATCTTGAACATGGCTTGGAAGTTTATTATAAAAGCGTATACCTACATTGACATCTGAATGACCCACCTATTTTCTTGAGCCTTGTTGATGGTACAACAAATTTGTTCCTAGCATTTATACTATAGATATCACAATTTTTTAAACAATTTAATATTTTTATGGGCATATAAAATATTTTTTTTAAATATGCTGTGAAGGCACAGTCATTACATTAATCTCCTTAAATTTCTCTCTGAGAGAATGTCGTGTTTGAAGTTTCGAACTATTTTTGGACGGACTCTCTAACTCCGTCAACGAAAATACGGGCCTATTTTCGTTGACAGAGTTAGAGAATAGCCTCCCAGCTACCTAATCAATCCGCTTAATCTTTTTCGCAACTATGTTGGGGTTGACTTCCAGTCTAACTGGATACAGCTGAATACCAGTATTTTACATGCAGCCTGCCTTTCTGATCTCCACAACCCAGTTACTGGTTAACACTCTTGGTAACATTAGTTGGCAGGCTAATGGACTTCTGACTACCTGTAACGACAGTCAAAGATCTACGAATGCCAGCCGGGAGCAAGGACTACACAAAATCAAAAGTAATTTATGCAAACTAGGCTTAGAGTCAGAACTTTTTAAACGTTAAATTTTTAAATTACATAAGACAGTCCTTAAAAATGCCCACCCTTCATCTAAAATAACGAGCATTCCAAGGCACGGGGGAGACTCTGTATCCGGAATGGATGGATACGCATCCAAGTACAGACTTCGGTAAGCGGATCCTTACCAAATAATTTCTAATTAGATGTATCATCAATTTTATCAATCACATTAGTGTCGTCGATGCACTTATAATATAGTGAAAATTAATGCCATCAATAAGAATTGAAAATGAACCGCGTCAACCGGGCCACACCGAGCAAATTATTTGAATTTCAGTTACAAAATGGAAGCAGTTAAGGAGAGCGCATTATATAGTTAATTCATACATTCGTAATTAGTCGGGTCCGGTCATTTCTACTTCAGTATTTTCAGTGGAATCTGGGAACAATGTTAGCTTTAGAATATGAATATACCCACTAGAGTTGACAAAGCATGGATATTTATTTATGTTAAATATTTATATACACCGTGACATTTTAGTCGTCTTACAACGGCAGCCCACTTCATGTATCCAATGACTACTAACCATTTATTTAAAAAAAACATACGCCTAATAAAAAAATTGAAAATATCATTCACTAAGACGCAGGAAGTAGTTTGAAACACCCTGTTATGGAGATAGAATGAATGATGGGATGTAATGGTAGGCAGCTAGACATCTTCTACCGTTTGATACGTAAACATTATTAACAGGGAGGGTGTTTCATAATTCTAAAGCATTATTTATTTGTCTTTGTACCTATTATCTTAATTAATGGTAACAATGTTTTAATCGCGCCTAGAGATATTTTATGACGGATACATTGGGTGGACCTCCTTTGTAAGACGACTAAAATGTCACAGTGTATAACGGAGGAGGACCCTCTACATCATCATTGATCATTGGCACTTATCGTATTGCTACTCTTAGCTGTGGGCTTCGGGTGGGTAGTGTTGGATGAAGAAAACAGATCAGGTGCATAATCCAATTATAATTCTAATCCAATAGAAACACAGTAGAAAACAGCGTTGCCAGATTTTTTTTCGGACAAAGCGGGAATTTTTAAACTTTTTGAGTGAAAAGGCGGGATTCTTGTTTCGAAAGCGGGACATAATAAAATAACGTAAATAATCAGTCATGTTTTTATTAACCGGCTTTATTATTACTCATCTTTTAGAGTTTCAAGTTAAGTTTACCATGATGATAGAAAGTCCTAAAAAATGTAACGGAAATATTGTAACGGAAATACGTTACTTTACCATACTCATATCCGCACCGTCGAGCAATCTTCAAAAGCGGGACTGACGCTGTCCCGCGCGGGACATTCAATTTGGGGCAAAAAATCGGGCCGTCCTGCCAAAACAGGGGCGTCTGGCAACGCTGGTAGATAGGTAGGCATATGTGCCTACCTATCTACCAGCGTTGCCAGACGCCGTCTCAGAAGCTATATGTAGCTTGATAGGTGTAGGTACGTACCGCAGAACACGCGATCGTTCGATAATGTCCACACGGGCCGACCGCCAACAGAAAAGTGACGGCGCGCACCCTACCAACTCCATCGAGCGCCACCAGATGGCGCTGGCGTGCCGGATTCGACTCGATTTCGATATTTAGGTATCAGCTTCTGCCCGCGGATTCATCCGCGTGGATGTTGGAAATTATCTCACAGGTACGTGCTACCGAGATAAGCAGTAGCCTATGTCCTACCCCAGGATGTCCTCTATCACCTTGCCAAAGTTTACCGAAGTCTGTTCAGTGCTTTATGCGTGAAAGGTAACAAACAGACAGAGTTACTTTCGAATTTATAATATTCTAGTTCATATTTCAGTCATTTACAGTGGAGAACAATTTTAGCTATGACCCAGAAATGAACAAAAAGAATATATGAAATGTTAAAATAGTTGATTTTCTAAGGAGTGAACGGTGCCATATTTCCACAATAGTCTTTGAAGTATGTGTACTGAAATATCATTGTTGTTTTTAAATAGCTGTAGAAATAATAGTTTGGCAATAAGCTGCATTTCTTATAAGCTTGCAGATACAGTTGACCAGATAGTAAATAAGTAGCAATTTATTGTAATAAATTACTCAAGGGGGGTTGTAGCTAAGTATTAACAGCCGCAGGAGTCAATCGATCAGCGTAAGCTACGGTTGCTGCTATTGTCCTGTGGATGGGTGACCATCTTCACATACCAAGACGAGGGGTCTTGGTATGTAAAGTATGTCGTGCCTGTGAAAGCACGTCAAGCCGTTGGATCCGGCAGTCATTTTTGGATCTATGACCAGTCTTGCTAAGGGGTATCGTATTACTCAGTTACTGGGTTGTGGAGGTCAGATAGACAGGCGCGCCATGTAAAATATACTACTCTAGCAGGCGCGGTCCGAGGGGGGGGGGGTCCTAGGGGTCATGACAGGTCAAAGCCGTAAACATAATTTTTCGAAAATTTAATACATTTTCTTATTAATATACAGGGTGTAACAGAACCCCTTTTGCTATCCTTAAGCAAGATAACAGCTGGTATGGAATCACTAAACATTGTTTCAGCTCAAAATAAAATACTCTAAGAATTGATATAAAATTTTCGGTTTCGTATGTTTTTTAAATTCAAATCATAACAAACGTGTCACCGCACTACGTAGGTCAATAACTTTCCACGTTACTTGCCAATATCACGATAAATCTCTTCCGAGTGATGTGTTTATTTCAATTTGAAAAGTTCGGTTTCTGGTATCAATGTATTAAAAATTCTCATAACTTCGGAACATGTAGACATAAGATTCAAAAACCCTTCCAATATCGTTTCATATCATCCAAAGAAGCCGTGCCCTTGGTATGTATATACCGTTTCTGTTACACGTTGTATAAGTAGTCTTTGTCTGTTATACCCCCCCAGTCTTTGGCTGCGACCGCGCCTGTACTCTAGTTACAAGCTGTTCTTGCGAATTCTTTTGAATACAACCACTGTGGTAATCCCTAATTTCTTCCACAGCACCTCTTAAGGAACGTACAGTCAACCGCACATCAGACATAACAATTTAACATTGACTGATTGATTCGTTAGTCAGTAATTTCTATTTTTAGGATCGTTATTTAAAAAAAAATATTTTGATCTATTATACTACTTTTATTTCTCTTATACATATTCATGTTATGTTTAGATAGATACTTAATCCATATTGTTACTGAACTTACTGGAATGTCAATGTTATAATTCAATGATCGTACAACGCTTCTACTATTTTCACTATTATCTATTATCATTATATTACACACTTAGGGCCTTATCATACTAGCGGATTGCGAGCGTCCTCAAAACGGAGCGGGCGCGCAACGAACACGCGGCGCATGCGCTGCGAATTCGTTGCGGACGCGCAACGAGATCGCCGCCGACGCGGAGAGAGAGATAATGGATCTTCCCAAATTCGTCGATGCTGTCGTTTTCGTCTCCGGCGTCTTCGAAGTAACAAAGCCAACATCAGTGTCTCCTCGTCGGAATCCATTTTGTTACTGAGTGTATTTTACGTCGTTAACTTGCTACAAACACGCGACGAAAACGTTGCGAATTTGCCAAGCGTCCGCGACGTCTTCGCTGTGCAGCCGCGGCGTGTTCGCGACGCATTCGCTGCACGCCCGCACCGCCTCGCAGCCGCTCGCAAACCGCTAGTGTGATATGGCCCTAAGTGACAAGGTCACAAAAGAAATCATCATTTCAGCCGAAACACGGCCACAGCTGGACATAGACCTCCCCCAAGCTCCGCCACTTCGAACGGTTCTGTGCTTCCCGCATCCAGCGGATTCCGGCGGCCCTCACTTGGTCATCGGTCCACCTTGTGGGACGGCCTTGCAACTTTACGTCTTCCGGTACACGGTCGTCACTCCAGAAATTCGACCCCATCGGCCATCTGTTCTGCGAGCAATATGCCTTGCCCACTGCCACTTAAGTTTGGTAATTCAATAATAACTGTTATTAATTCAATTAATAGATATTTTGTATGTATAAATGTTTTTGTGACTTTGTTGTTGGAGATAACAAACAAATAAAAAAATGACCTACGTGGCAGATATTCTGTTTTCACTGCTGAGAAAGCGCCATCGCCAGGGTAAACCGCGAAATTCAAATTTTCTTAAAAATTTTGACATTTCCAGGTCAGTGTCAGGTATTTTAAATAAAATATGATTCCTGGCCGTAACACGTATGTATTTACAGAATTAAAATAAAAAAACAACCTTCTAGGTTCATTTAATCCTATTGAATGTTATTTCATGAGAAACTCATTCCATGGAAAAACCGTAAGTCAATTTTTTCGCGTATCCTACAAATCAATATCTACCCCTCATAAGCGATAGTAGAATTCTGAATTATTCATTCACTGCTACACGCTTCAGTGAAAGAATGGAATTGAATTGATTAATTAAAATGCATTCCATGCGTAGACAGATGGCAGTATTTATCTATTTTTAGCTCGCCAGCGTAACGCACTGCTGGTGTAGTGGTATCATGCACGATTCCCATTCTTGCGACCCGGGTTCGATTCCCGGGCAGTGCACGCTCTTTTTGTTATTTTTTTTCTCATTTTATTTTAATCAAACGAGTCTCCCGGGGCGATGGTCGCTGGAACTGGTTATTTTCACTGTCCAGTTTGTAATCTCAAATTCTTGGGCGCCATTTTAGTCGTTTGGCGGCAAATCCCGGCTGAGCCGCGCGTTATTAGCGGACAACACTTGTGAATGGTGTGATATCCTATAATATGCTCGGCTTTAATCTCGGTGCCACCTAAAATTGGGGTGACAATATCTGTGAAGGTTTTGTAGACTGAAGTAAAAGGAAATATTGGCTTTTTTTTGCTAACTACTAACCACAGCACTGCTCTCAAAATGGTGATGGAAAACATCGAGAGGGAGCCGGCATTGTCTTGAAAAAATCGAAGACATGTGACATCTACCTACTCGCTCTGGGCCCGCGTAGTAGATTACGGCCTACTGCCTCACACCGAGAGAAGGCATGTATCATGTGTGTATTTACCTAACCAAAGGTGACCAACAGGACACTATTTCTAAGCGCCCGTTGTCCGTCCGTTCGTCCTTCTGTCACATCTCGGCTCTCTTGGCTGTATCTTTTGAACCGTAATATATTGACACTTGAAATATTCACAGAGTGTGTACTATTAGTAAAATCGGCCTTAGGGCCGATAACAACAAATTAAAAAAGTAAAGTAAAAAATGAAAATATGTATAGTTAATATTGTACGATGATGCGGAAACCTTTGTGTGTGAGTGTGACTCGCACTTGGCCGCTTTTGAGGTTGCCGTTTGGTCAAATACATGGTAAGGTTTAAGTCCTACAAAAGACAAAACGCAAATATCCTATAGATATTCTAAATGTTACTTTGTTGACTGAGCATGAGATTAATGAGTAAACGCACTCACACGATGTGACCGGAAACTCGAAGTCTTTATCATAATTTAGGCATTATGTAGTAAACTTTAAGTTAATGGGAAAAGCAAAATACGACCGACCTCCCAAATACAACACTACAAAGTGGAAAATAACTTTAATTTCGGAAGTCTGTGGCAAAAACACGAAAACACAAAACTAAAGACACATTTCCGAAATTAAAGTTATTTTCCACCTTGTAGTGTTTTCTTTGGAAGTGGGTTGTTTTTTTAAATAAACTTTTACATATTGTTTATATTCCTCAATTTAAATTATGTAGTTAAAAACTTTTTGGTTAAAGTGGTTTAAAATAATTTTTAGGCGGTTTATTGTTTCCGAATTGAATGAATTTTGTTTTCGATAAAATTATTTTTAAGTTGTTTTCATTTATCCAATTTATTATATCGTTGATAGTTTGACATACTTCTTGGTGATGTGGAGTTTTGTTATTTCGATACAAGTATTCGATTTAAAAGTTTCCAGGGCAACGAACAGCTGAATATATTCAAAGATTCCCTAAACTGTTCAACATATCAGATAAAAATCACATTTACATTCGCAACAAAACGAAACAGACCAGTCTCCGATAGCATCAACATTGTGGGGACCCCAACATCGGATGCTTATTTGTACGGACCCCGGATGGCCCCTACTGGACTCGTTTCTGTGATAACCTGGCATTTTCTCCTGATTTTATATTTGTTTTTCTTGCTGATCCCTACTTTTGGCTCACGGAGGTCGCTGTTTACTTATTTAAAATATCATTTGTATGAAGGGTTCGTTGTGTAGCACTAGATTTAGAGTATCAGCATTTTTGGGAGCTGTTTAATGGAATAAATTGTAGAGATTGAATAATTTTTTGGGGTCTATCCATATAAGCCTTTGGCCGCAACTTGTCTGGGATATTTTTATGTGCCCAAAGTTAGTGTCCTACGGCAGGGCGTTATTAACGTCGTTGAGCAGACAAATTTTCCGAACATAATATTATGAAGCAATGGTATACCTACTGATCTCACTGGTGAAATTCTTCAGAAAGGTAAAGTGCGTAGTACTCGCAACGGAAGTGCGTGTATGGCCAGAGGCCCTAGTGTAAGTTTCATTTAAGGCCCTGGTAACTTTAAATATTGTCGTTATGAGCGATAATTGTTCATATTGCAATCTGTTACGGGTTAAAATCTGTTGTATTAAATTCGAATAATAAATTAGCAAGCGTACATGTCGTAAAAATACAAATAAAATCGTATAAAATTAGATAGTGGTGCCGATTCTCTTGTACACCGAACTAAACTAACTAAACTATCACTAAAATTCCTTACTTTTCGCTATGAGAATCTTATAGCTATTCTGTTAAAAAAGATCTATAAATTTAAAAATAATTTTGGCACAACTAAAATCGAATTTGGCAATCGCGACTCCACGTGGTATTTTTTAGCTTCGCAACGTTGTACTTGTTTGCCCTAACCCGTGATTTTTTTTAGAACCGGAGTCGCGCAGGGGGGGCAACCTCGACGTGTTTTAAATGGAATTTTACTTTTTGTATGGAAAATATGAAAAATGATTACCTACATGTTGAGTTTTAGAGATGTGAGGGTTTTATAAAGGGGGTCGAAATTTTCATTTTTTTTGCGATAGGACACACCATTTTCGAGATTAATTCTCATTCATTCCAGATTCGAAATATAAGCAAAAGAAAAGAAAAAAAATGATACAGTACTTGTATTACCGCCCGAAGTCGAGGTGTTAGTATGAATTTTAGTTCTTGGCAACTAATTTTATTCCACACCTTTTTAATCGCGATTCAAAATAGTCAGATTTAGTTAGAGAATCAAATTTGTGTGTTGAATAGAATAATGAAATTGACACCAACAGAATAGCAAAATTACTATTTTCACTAAATTAAAAACTCAGTGCAATCTCAGTGCTGTCAAACTAAAATATAGATAAGTTGTGTCACTTTAGCCAATTTCAGAATGGGAAATTCTCGTTTGACAGGAATAAACTAAATTTTGGTGATTTTTAGTTTAGTTTAGAGAATTTTGTGACAAGAGAATCGGCACCATTAACTATTTAATCATAAATAATAATCCATCACTGGATGCAGTTTAGCATTTGGAATTTTATGGTATATTTGTAATTATGTTTTTAGCTGTTATTGAAGGGATATACTGATTGTAAAGATAATTAAGAGGTGACTTTGATGCATTAAAGTATGTTTAATTATGAATTGAGTTCAATCACTGTATGCAAAAAAGACTTGAATATATCATAAGTATATTTTTGTGCTTTCAAAATTATTTTCGGTTAAAGAGATACCCAGCTTTAAAAAACCACCTTTTTGAACGTTTTCCAGAAATATCCGCCTTAACCATTTCGTTCAAACACATCGAGCGCGTTCGGAGCTCCGATTGGCCCTGGATTGATGAAGATCCAATCAGAGCGTCCAACGCGCTCGATGCTTCAGATACACTCATACTAGGGCTACAGTGGCCCTAGTGTGAGTTTCATTTAACCATCTCGATCAAACGCATCGAGCGCGTTTGGCGTTCCGATTGGCCCTGGATTGGTGACGGACCAATCGGAGCGCCGAACGCGCTCAATGCGTTTGATCGAGATGGTTAAATGGAACTCACACTAGGGCCACAGATCGTATTAACGTAAGCGAGGCATAAAGGACCTAGGTACGTAAGTATCGTAGCAGGTAGCGTTCTGTTGTTTCTGCCTACGACCATGGGAAGAATGCGTGAGTTTATACACCGATAAATTTTAATGGTTGTTTTCCTGCGGCAGAACAACTTGCCATAAGGACTGCTTTCGAAAAATAGAGACATCTTTATTTTTTTACTTTTAGTAAAAAAATAATGATGTTTTTGTTTTAAAATAATTAAAAAAAAAATCAACAACTCGAAAACGTGAGAATCAATAGTAACACTAGAGTATTTATGACGTTCCTAAGCCCGTAAAAGTTTGAAGGGAAATATCGGGAGGTACTATTGGTTCGTGGTCGCTTTCGAGTTTTGTTTTTCACAATGGTTAATCTGCCATTTTTTGTTTGTAATATTTTATTTGCTTATAACGACGCGACGGTAATTCATACCAAGACAAAATCATTTCGCTGCGGGAAAACAACCATTAAAATTTCTCGGTATGTAAATGTATGAAGCAAAATGGAAGCGCTATCCTTCAAAATGATTCAGATAGTGATAGATAGTGTGTTACATAATTATCGTACCGGTATCCTCACTACGTTTCTCTGTACAGTTCCTCGGGCCTTTCATTAAAATCCGCCAAGTAGTTCTCGCATGATAAGATTACAGAAACAGTTGCAATAACTTTTCCTTAACTTTTAATTAGGAAACCTGACGATTTATGTAATGTGGGTTTGTTAAAACTGGCTCATTTCCTAGCTATGAACTGGGGTTGAGTGCCAGTATTGCAGAAAGTTGGCAACGTCGCAACTAGCTGTCAAATATTCCAGTGTTTTGTGTCAATCGTAATTCTAGTTCGTAACAATTATTATTTATGCGAAAGTAAGTTTGTTTATTACGCTTTCACGCTAAAACGGCTGAACGGATTTGGATGAAATTTAGCACCCAAATAGACCATGACCTAGGTGAGTACATAATAAACCTACGTGATGAAATAATGGAATATCGCTCTGTTGCGAATTATTTTATTTAATAGTCAATACTATTAATAAAAATAATAATTCCTAGTTGACGGCAATAGTCTCACCCCCTATTACATGAGACTTAAAAATAACTGTCGAAATGTGGGTATACCTTACCCTTTCTGGAATACAGGCAATATTATTACCTAATATTGACAAATGTATCAAAATGATAAATTATTTGTCAGCTTTTTGTAGTATATTAAATTTTCTGGATGAGAGGGCGGGCATAAGGAAAATAGTTATTGTCGATTTTGACAAATATTTCATCAATCATAATTACGAAAGATTAAAAGGAACAAATAATAATAAAAATAAGCTGGCAACACTGTGTCAACAAGACGTCTTGTTTTTCAAATTTGTGTATATGTATTCATAATTAGACCAATTTTAAAAGTAAGTTTCATTATTAACCAAAGAAATGAAAGATGCACGCAAGCTCTTTTGGTATGCAATAACTGTGCATAAATGTGTGTGTGTGTGTGCGCGTGTTTATTACAAAACAAATTTACTCACAAACTTATTAGTTACCGTCAAACGGGGTGGAAAAGGATGCAAGGGTGAATGGGGACCAAACTTTAAACGGGATAATAACATTGAAATAAAATAATCTGTTGCTAAAAATGACTTTTATGGTTCATCATCATCATCATCATTTCAGCCGAGAGACGTCCACTGCTGGACATAGGCCTCCCCCAAGCTCCGCCACTTCGACTGGATCTGTGCTTCCCACGGTATTCCCGCGGCCTTCACAAGGTCATCGGTCTACCTTGTCGGAGGCCTTTCAACTCTACGTGTTCCGATACGCGCTTTTGCCCTCACGAAATTCTTCGGGTTATGTCGGTTACCTTGGTTCTCCTGCGAATGTACTTACTGTATTATAATTAACAATTAAGTGCCCTTTTATGTAACTTACTATATTATTTTAACGTTTATTTTCTTAAGTTTAAATTACCTACATCAAAACTAAAGGTGTGTACAAATAAATGAAAAAAGGACACTTAGGCGTCGAAGTATTCGTCCGCATCGCTGTCATCAGGAAACGTGCCCAGAAGACTGGCAGCATTGCCACGTTGAATGGCAATGCTAATTCTTTGGCCAAAGAACGACCCAGCCCTCTGGTCACGTGAGACGTTAAAACCCATTTTAAAGTTTCGTCCCGATTCTTCCCGTTTGTATGTCTTTCAAAAGTACGTCAACTCCATTATTTCATAAAGGCATTCCTAATAATATTATGATTTCTTTCTTTAGCGTCGCCTCAATTTATCTCCCACGAAATAGGTATAGTGACGGTACTGAATTTCCGCGGAACGAATTCCCAGAATAAAATGGCACTGTCTCAAAAACTAGACACACCAGAAAATAAAGGATCATTATTCAGAAATACCTCTCATATATCACGTCTTTTCCATACCACGTTGAGGGTACGTAGACGTACTGTCACAGCTAAAGTATGATCGTCATCTTCAGGTCGGGCGCCAGTTTAATACCCCACGGTGTTATGAAATATTTGTACCTAATTTCTTTGCTCATTAAACGATGCAGTAGGCTTTAGAGACTCCGCATTATTTACATTTCATCGTGATGCCAATACCGTATAATGATATCTATAATACAAAGAAATATAGTGAAAATAAGTACTGTGTCTGTTTGTATTGTCAAATTAACAGCGTTTTACTAAATGTATAGGAAAGTATAAAGTACGGTAAGTACTTATTACTTTTAGCAATTTTTTAAGTGTTGTCTGTCTGTTTGTTCCAAATAATCTCCGAAAGGGCTGGACCGATTTTAATAGAACTTTCAATAGCTGATAGCTGATGTTATAAGGAGTAACTGAGGCTTTTTGTCCCACTAACACGATTCCGTGGGATAATTTCGGACAGCCACTCGGACGAAGCCGCGGACAGCAGCTAGTAATGTGACACTGACAAGCTTTGGCATTTTTTTTTCACAAAATTGCCAGGCCATTACAAAAGTTTTACGTTGATGGCAACTCGACATAGATCAAAGGTTTGTGCTATTTTGATCTTTGTTATTGACAAATCTCGTTTCCTAAGAAATAGTTTGCTCAGTGTACTTATGTGTCCTGACTTCATAAAAGAAAGACTGTACGCGTATAATTTCACACCGCGTTGCCACCGCCCTCTGGCGTCACATGCGTAAAACAAAACGTTCAACATGGCGGCGTAATATCATGTGACAAAGACTGATGAATTGACTATTACGTTGTTAATTTGTGGGTAATGGAGTGTTGTTACAAATTGGAGGGCTGTGCGTGTGGGTGTATACAGGGTGGCAGGGACATCGACGCACACTTTGGTGCCATGGACTCAGTGCCTGGTTCTGATATTCTGAACCTGATTTAAAAAAAAATATTTGCTCTGCATTTTGACCGCACATTTGCACTTTTAGACCTGGGCTGAAGCCTTTGAAAGTGGTAAAAAGTGAAAAAAATAATAATAGTAGGATAAAATCTATTGGAAACGGAAGAGAATATAACAAAACTGAAAGGAAAAATAATTTACGGGCGATCTGAGGTCGAGAAGTGGAAGGGAGTGAGTTTTTAAGGGTAAAAAACGGTTTATCTCGATTTCCCGCAAAACTACAAGTTCTATTGAAAAAAGTTATTAATGGCAAAGTCAAGAACAAGACCAAAAACAAGAAAAGTAAGCAAGATCTACAACTTTTGTATTTACAATTTTTTCACATAACCTCAAAATGTATGTGAAAACTTCAAATAACCAAGTTATTGATTTTTTATCTATATCTTTAACAAAAAAACAAACACGAAATTTGGCGAAAACTACATTTTTCTTTTCCAATTTTTCTCATCCTTTTCCAATGGGTTCCATCCTACTATATATTTTTTTTTGGTTTCAAAAACTATCGACTCTGGTCTATTATCGTATCGTCTATGAAACACCTGTTTTTTTTATTACCTACGAAAAATTTCTACGCTAAGTTTAATAAGTAAAATGGTTTGACCATTTTGAGTCATGTTATCATGAAATGCCTCTGGGAGAGATGCTTGATCTTTGCCAGGCAATTTGGCGTACCTAGTTAGAACAAGAGTGAAGAAAAATGTTGTCCCTCATTGCCGTGGACTTAATCTGATACACAATGTAGTCTGTGAAAGCCTAGAATAATGATGGTATATACGCACCTATTAGGTCCACAATAATTAACACTAAAAAAATCAACTGCTGCATAACTCTTAAGGTTAGAATTTTCTTACAAATGTAAGAAAATTCAAATGCAAAATGCAGGTCACAACCTGAGTTTGTTGAACAAAATGTGATTCACGATCATAACAAGTATCAGTGGCGGTACCTTCGTAGAAGCCGAAAAGCCCAGCTTGCCCTAATAAAATTGTAATGATTAAATTTAGTTATCTTCGTATTCATAGGTTTTCTAACCAAAATTATGATAATGGTGTTAGTAATACTAACAAACATGAGAACATCAGCCAATCCCTTAGCTGTTTTTTAATAGTAAAAAATCTGTCGGCTTGCCTTGATTTTGACGCCTAGGCACGCCACTGACAAGTATGTGTTAAATACAACTCTCAAGTTCATATAACCCTATTGAATGACTATTTAAGTTAACTACCTGCAAATTACAAAGAAAACCGAAGAAAAATTTAGTGTGTTTTAGTGTTAATATTGTAAAACTGGGTGTGCTATATGATTTTTGCTGTTTTCTACACAATCCTTTCTCCTTTTTCTTTTCCCTTTAGAAACAAAGCAACAACACTATTCGAGTCTAGCTTATCCTTACTTGAACCCAACTTAGTTCTAAAACAGTTCAAATTCTAGACATTTTCTATGCAAATACTAAACTTGGTAAATACTAACACAAAGCCATCTGTACAATGTTTAAAGCGCTGACACAAGTCAGGTCCCTAAACGAATTTAAAAACGGAATATTTAGAATTTTCCTCTCCAGACATTGAACGGTTTGGAGCTGATTTGAATGGAAAACTTGTAAAGAATAGATAAGATAGAATAAAAATGTAGATTATAGGATCTATTGTATTTACAGCAGGTTTTCATACATTTTTATCTGTGGTTTTTCTATCGCAGAAACTCTTAATATTCATCAAGGCTTACCTTATACTGTGTTTAATCACCAAAATAGATAAATAACCATGGTCATAGGACATAGTTAAGTTTAGTAAGAAACTGGTGCATATTTTTGAATAAAATGTTATTTGATAAATTAACTGTTTGTTTTATATGAATTTAATTAAACATTCGAAATCATCCATCGATTTGTTAATAAACTTCAACTATATCCGACAGCCATGGTTACTTTACATAAGTACTAGGTACTCTTTCGGTGAACGTACGTTTTATGTGAAAATATCACCGTGAAATATTAGCCGCTGATTTTTTTTTGTATACACGACGATATTTTTTTTTGCGCTAGGGGTCTAGACAAATTCGTGGTTAGTGTTTGCACACTGATTAAAATTTTATGCAATGTACACCTCTGCGTAACCCTTCGTGGATAACAGGTGTGATGATTTGTTATGTTTTGCACCTAAACATGTGTTCTTCAGGACAGATCAAGAAAAATCTGTAAATTGCGTTTCATGTCTCACAAAAGGAATGTAAATCATAATGAGTTGCGGCGAAATGTGGAAACTGGAAAATCGCAACTTTCAACATTCATCAATTAACAGTCTAATTACCTGAAATTTCACACTTCAGGCAGCAGTTAGCCACTGAATAAATTTTATTAACCCGAAAAATAAACTGAACCCAAAACTGGATGCCCAGAACTCGCCCAAAAATGTCTAAACTTGTGAATGATGTTTTTACCGGTTTTTGCGTAATTTTTATTCGTTTTTTTGCGATGCGTTGTTAATTTATGTGACAGAACATTTCGGGGTAAGGACCCGAGAAAAAGGAAAGGATGGGCTCGAATACGTTTGCTTATTTTGTTAAAAATAATGAGTTCCGCGCGCAAAAATGGCGGGTGTGAGCTGAAGAATTTTTTCATGTAGCTTTTTTTTGGGAGAGAGAATGACTGCGAGGTTTTTCTTTTTTGAGATTATTAATGAAATGGATGTCTTTTGTTTATTAATATTGGTAGTGTTGAGTAATTACGTACGACGTTAATAAACCTGCTTTGGTTTCGTTGCTACCATTTTCTGATACTTTAGAGGATGATAAACTTCATGGCGTTTCCATGAAACCTTCGGGAGTAGTTAATAAGTTAATGGTATAAGATCCGACGGCCCTGACCTTGTGAAGGCCGCAGGAATCCGCTGGATACGGGAAGCACAGAACCGGTTGAAGGGGCGATGCTTGGGGAGGCCTATGTCCAGCTGTGGACGTCATTAAATTATAATGATGATATAAGACCGACACCAGAACGACAATACGTAGACGGGTCCTAATTTGTATGAAAATGAATAGCCTAGTCACACGGACCACACTTGAATGTCAAACGAACGTCTGGGCGATACCGACCACATCCAGGCCGCGTAGTAGCCACAACGATCTGTCTCATCTGTCTGTCTGCAAACACTAGCCGCAACAAGACCACAAGGCAATAGATAAGTACCTAGATGCAATTTTGTTAAGCGGTTAAAATACCTGTTTATTGATTAAAGTGAACGCTCCAGGGTAGATCGCGAAAATCCGGGAAATTCAAACTTTCTTTCGCTTATTGCAATTTACAGATCAATTTTCAAAATATGATTCGCGACCGTAACACGTATGTATTTACAGAATTATAATCGTTAAAATCATCAATACAACTCTTAAGTTCATTGAATTCCATTGAATAGTCATTGAATGGAATTCAATGAACTTAAGAGTATAATCATGAGAAAGTCATTCTGAACTGCAAATTCTGGAGCGTCCACCTTAAGAACGCTGGCTCGTAAAACCACGTTAAATAGTACCTAGTTTCCTTTATACAAATTATAAAGCGTGTGGGTAACCAAAAGTTACGTTCCAATTCAACACAGTCATTGACTAACTACTAGTCTCAACGATGCAGTCAAACCGCGGCCATGTTTCCTCCCTGATTTCGCGCCAACTAGAGAATTGCCTCAACTCCACAGACAACACAGTTCACGATTTATGCTCCCACTTGTTTTGTCTTTGGTTAAACTACACCAAAGAGATTGTATATCTTCTGTTTAAATGTTATCCGGAGTGTAGTTTGCTGTTCGTAATGTGTTGGTAGTATGTTAAAGTCTTTTATGTCCCAAGTTATTCTGGATAGTTCTGACTTGTGATTAAGATAAATGATTTGGATGTGCGAAAGTGCTAGAACTACTATCAAACCCGTATCACAGAATCTCACTTAAGACTCAAGCATAACTTAAAACCAGTTTAAAGGTCCGAAAATATTTACATAATTTCAAAGCTAAGTCTTAAATGTACCTATATAAAAAGAAAATAATGATAGGGCATCAATCATCTGCATTGTTATCAACAGGCAAGATGCCCAATAGGTTGACAGCATTGCCACGTTATATGGAAATACTGATTCTTTAGCCAAAGTATAGGCCAGACCTTCTGGTCACGTGAAGAGTCGACTAGCCGCTTGGCAATGTCTCGAAATACTATGTGGGCACTCAGATTCCATGGCCCTAGAGTTTTAAGATTGCTTGAATAAAGTTTTGTGTAATGAGTCTCGAGTGAGGCTCTGTAATACGGGTTTCGGTGTTTGAATAAAGAGTATCTAGTCAAAAAGTAAAGGAGAATATTTTAACAGTGAATGAAAAATGCCGTACTACACACACACACGTACACTTTTATTAGCGTCACCTGTATTTTTGTAAGCATGTTTGTTTGTAACCGACTCCTTTGGACTTGATTTTGACCCACTTCAAACGGTCAGATTTCATTTAAACTTTGTAGACTTATCGAAGACCGATGACAATTCAATAATCTCAAAAAAAGAGGGGAAAAAAAATCCTGCTTTTGTAGTTAGCAGAACTAAAAATTAGAAAATAAGTAATAGTTTTAAAAACTAAAAAAAACACGCTTTAAAAACCAAACTAAAAAAGCAGAAAATAATTTCAAAAAAGCGTGGGGTGCTTGATATTAATTGATTATAAAACTACCTCAAAAGCACCCCACGCTATTTTGAAATTATTTTCTGCTTTTTTAGTTTGGTTTTTAAAGCGTGTTTTTTAGTTTTTCAAACTATTACTTATTGAATATGGGTTTCGGTGTTGGAATAAAGAGTACCTAGTCAAAAAGTAATGGAGAATCTTTTAACAGTGAATGAAAAACGCCATTATTTTTTAACGTGTTTCCTAACTTTATCCTCCTTATTCCTAAAATCCAGTAGGATGTTAAGGATCTCCTGTAAGGCATGTTTTTGAAGTGGTTCTGCCTAGTTCCTCATTAAAGTTTCAACACGCCCCGTTTGAATATTCATTCATGTCACTTGCTAGCTGGTATTTTGGCTTTTAGGTCGTCCTGTCGAGAATTCGGTCTCGTTTGTTGTACACTGCCTGTTTTTGATACTAGTGGTTGAAGATTAGTTGTAGTGGAGCTTCGTCGAAGAAACTGGGAAGTTATTACACCCGCATATCTGCCGCCAATCATCATCTGCCAAGCCTTTTCCGAACTATTTTTGGGGTCGGCTTCCAATCTAATCTGATGCAGTTGAATACCAGTATTTGACTTCAAGGGACTGCCTATCTGATCTTCACAACCCCGTATCTGGGTTACAAGTTAGAATATGAGAATATGGAGTCTAAAAGAGCTGGTTACGTACTGAGATACTTTTTAACTTTTTATATTTTGGGTATTGCAATAGTTAGCAGGCACAAGTTAATTCAGTGGTGAGACATCTGTAAGTACTGATATAGTCAATTTAAGATCAACCTCTTCTTCCGACCGACCGATCTTGATTTTATCGTAGCCGGTAATGGAAGACGAATTTTGTTTATTCTAAATCCTATCGACAGCGACGTATTCAAACAGTTCGTTATATTCATGGCTTGGGTCCAGTCAGTTTGTGTAGTCAAATGTCCTTCTTGAAAACTAAACTGAAAATCTAATTAAAATAACTTTGCTAGTTAGTCGGACTATAGGAATTATAATGTTTGAAGGACTTAGACTTTTAATGCGATCTTTAAGATTATGCTAACTATTTGAAGATGTTTTATTATTTGCTTTTCTTAATCTTTATGACATAGGCATTTTTCAATCCTCACTAATGTTATAAATGCGAAAGTAAGTTTGTTTCTTTGTTTCGCTGTCACGCTAAAATGGCTGAATGGAATTTGGCACACAGAGGTAAACCATGAACTACGTCGGACATAGCAACTTTTCGTCCTGGATCGCAGATGAAGTCGCGGGTAACATTTAGTTTATCAATAATTTCTGAAGGAGCTAGCTGGGTATGCAGTCATAAACGGATTAAACTTAAACATATTATGGTAATAAACGCCATGATATGAGAGTTCCAAGGACAGGTACAGTTTCTATTTAAGCTCCTTTTCAGAAAGATATCGAAAGGATTTCCTTAAAGAAATATAAACATACATTTAGCTTGGCACGTGTAATATCAAATATGTACAAAGATTCCAGATTATAGGAAAACATCCCCTTTAAAAAATAACATACAGATGAATTGAGAACCTCTTCCTTTTTGGAGACGGTTAAAAATACAATGCGGCCAATATTTCCCTGTTCTAAGAAAAAGATTTAATACGTAAATTATAAGTTTTATTAAAATATCTAATGCTGAGATTCACAAATAATACACATATACTTAGGCTATATCCATCAATCCGTTAGCGTGATTTTCTTGCTTTTGACAATATTTTCGAGAAAAAATAACAATAATTTTTATATCGGAACATGCCATTTAGCACTATACAACAAACAGCTGGTAATGATGGGAATTAACGTCGGCTGCTTCTATAGTCGGCACTCTTCGTATCTCTTCAGCCATCTCCTTCCGTTCACCGACCGGTTCAAGGGAGCAGTGCACCCGTAGCCTCCGTTACCGTTCACCATCATATAGTCATAGCAGTTTGTGACGCCATCGCCGTTGCAGTCCTGGAATTAGAAGATTAGTTTAGTAACGTTCTGTCAAGACGTTTTCCTGACCCTATTGTACAGTTTTTGGAAACGGGTATTGACATAGTTAATGGTCTAACACTGGACAGAAGCTACGTGGTTAAGGAAAACACGCTGCAGCCTGTCCGTGCCTCGAAAAGCACGTTAATCCTATAGAAGTATGAGGAACTGGGTGAAAAGTTCACCCATACTCTATTGGTAAAGGAGGATCATCCGACCAGACAAGTGTTGTTTCTGGTGGGCAACGATGTTGTACCTATGCGAGTCGCACGGTAAACTCTGATTGCGCGATGCAGGATTTGTGTGACGTGAAGTCTTGCGTAGTTCGCCTGTAGCGTTGTAGATGGCCGCCACAATCCGTTTGTCCTGGCTGACATTCGTGGATCTTTAACAGTCGTGACGGGTCGTCAGAAGCCCGAAAGTCAATCAGTCTTACCTAGGAGTATAGAGTTACCCAGTAACTGAGTCGTGGAGAACAGATGGGTAGTCGCTACATGTAAAATGCTGGTATTCAGCTGCATCCATGATTTTTATGCCTAATAAATAGATTTGTCTTAATTTTGTGAGTGTCACTCACAAAATGAAGACTAAGATTAAGATTCAGACCGAAGATATGATCGTTAAGGGTTTTTTTATAGTTGACACTTTCTTGTTTAAAAATACGGTGTAACAAAATCAAATTTATTCTCGATTTATACGATAGTTTCCTCATATTAATGTATATTAAACTTTATCATTTATTCTTACACTACTCTTCCTAGATGTAACTACTTGAGCACAATTTTTTTGTTAGATTTATATAATAATATAATATTTTGTAATCTGCCTATTAAGTAGTAAAGAGCTCAAAAAGACAGGTTCCATAAACGTTTTAGAAAATACAACAAATTGCTAAATTTAAAAGTACAATTGTGATGTAGTAAGGCAAGCGAAGTGGCAGGTATTACGTTTAGTCAGTTAACCAGACGCCTTTGAAAGCGCTCTCAACAATCGACTTACGATTTTGCGAGTGCGTTTTGATTTTGTTAAATTGTGTTATTATAGCTAGCAAAATAATTGATGATACAACGGAACGATTTATTATTAATGTGACAGATAGTTCATCAGATTCTGATTCCGATTCAGAATAGAGCCTAATAATATATGATTATAAATAATATGATTTTAACATTTGAAATAAAAGGTTTCGCATCTATGAGTCACGTGTTTTTTTTTGTTTATCTTTATTTAACTACCTAAACGGAGTTTTTGGCGGGATCGCGTTGGAACATGTCGCACGAATTTTCATTTTCATGGAATTTAGTGAAATAGCGAATTAAATTGTATAATTTTGATAGTGAATTATTCAATTTAGTTACGTGTGAGTGCACAAGTGTAGTGAAGGTGAAAATAAGTGACTAACGTGGACTTTTCGTGTTCCCCCCAAAAACTCCTATTAGGTTGTTGTAAAGTTACTACCGCTTTACAATAACTCTGACTTGACTGACTAAAGACGACTATGACTGTTTTGTAACTTCGTGCCCGATATCGGGCCATTTACTTGATCTAAAAGAAAAATTACTTGACACTGGCTAAATGCACAAACCGTGTGAAGCCAAAATAAAAAAATAAATAAAAAAAAACTACCTAAACCTACGGAATATAGTAAATTGCCTCCGACTGCACGAGGTTGTTATAGTGTTAAATTTAGCAGTCAACCTCTTAAAATAAAATTTTCTTGTTTGCATCGTTTCAAAGTTGACTTTTACGCAGTCGGGTTTTTGATTTTTTAAACGTACCTGCCCAAACTTCTGCAAATATCCTTCAATGATGCTTTTTGCGCAGTGGTAACTCCTCGCACAGTCTGACCAGGCTGAAACACGGTATAAACATAAGTTACTAATTTAAAATAGACATGTGGGTCTAAAATTAACATCAAATTTTACCCGGGTGACAACATGGAATACGTAAGACTAAAATAATGAAATTAATACTTCAAGGGCAAATTGGGCTCATGTATCGCTAAATAATAAAAGTCGATCTTCAAGGTTAAGCAACGTTTTCAGAGGTCGGTCCGTGGATAGATGACCCTCCATTACATATCGAGAACCCTCCGTGCCTCTGAACGCATATTAACCTGTCCGTCCCGGCCACAAAATTAAGATTTCTGTGGTCCCGGCTGTCATTCGTGGATCTTTGACAGTCGTTACGGGTAGTCGGAAGTCCGAAAGTCGGACAGGCAGTCTTGCCAAGGGGCATCGTGTTATCCAGTAACTGGGTTGTGGAGGTCAGCTAAGCAGCCACCCCATGTGAAACAGGTATTCTGTTGCATCCGGTTAGACTGGAAGTAAACCCCAACAACGCTGGGAAAAGACTAAGCAGATTGAATGGCATTATTATTTACTATAAGTTACTTAGTATATAATCAAGTTCTTCTAAATTAACAGACAGCTGTGCTGCTGGGGAGTTTTTTGCGCCACTGCTTCTGCCCAGCTAACACACTAGAAAGTGCTGAAGAGCGGGCGTTTAGCGGGACTGTCATAAGTAATTTTGACGTTTAAAAAGTGTTGGCTCTCAGCCTAGTTTGAATTAAATTACTTTTGATTTCGATTTACGCCAAAAATACCTACAGAATGAAACAAAAAAAAAAGCTTCATAATAAACCCACCATGATTCCTCTCCGGATCATCATCAGGCAAGACGACCTTCCCAGCGTCAACCCAGTAGATCCTGGAGATGTTGAAGGGCCCGCAGTAACCCTTGGTGCACCCATGTCCAAGGTCGCACTGAGTTGACACGTAGCAGAGGCATCTGTAGCATCGTTCTGTCAGGTTCGGGATGAAGAGACCTGGAATTGAGATGGTAGATTTATGTTATACGGTTGTCTCTTGATTTATTTAGGAATACTACGGTATTTTTATCTCACGAGGCGACGTGCGCTTTGAAACACGCTGTGAATGTTTGTGTTAACACAGGAGCTCTCGGTAGTACTCGGTACCATCGTCCGAGACACGAGTGTAATGCGAAGTGTGTGTGTGTGCTTTTTTTTTTGAGGGTGGTAAATCATCAAATTACTTCTCCCGCTCTGGGTGGAGCAGGAGGGCGTGGCAGACTTTTACTGACTAAAACCCACCCATGTGGGCTCATCTGCCAGTGTGCCAGGGGCCACGGTATCTCTTGCTGACGTTACTCGTATTTACGCACACAGTCACAGCTTGTTTATGCACTTAGTTACCACAAGTAAAGCGCGCGTCGCTGTCATATTGTGTGAAAGAGACGGTTTTATTTCCAACGAGGAACTTTTTGACAATAGCAACAGTTGATTTAAGTAACCTAGTACCTTACTGCCGCGACCTGGAAAAGGAGCATTGATGGACGAACGTAAAAACATACGGGAGTCCATCAATACCTGGTTGCGGCCATGGCTTGTGTAGTAGATACCTACTAATTAGGTCATTTTCTCAAATAATATGGGAAAATTCAAACTAAGCAAATAATTATAAATTCCAGATTTATGTTTTACTTTAGCACAGCTCTATTTGCAATCCAAATCGAAATTCAAATGAAACTGTTAAGTTAGTTACCACCTTAGTTGCCATGTGTCGAAAAATAAGTTCGTTCCCTTTTTAAATTATACGACAGATTTGGATGTTCGTACTAACATTGCTGGCCACCTGCATTTATTTGTACAGTACAGCATTATTTTTAGATCTATCGAAGAAAGTTGTCAAAATAATGCCACATTTTCCAAGCATGTTAGAGGAATAAAATAATTATAGAAAGCATGAATAGGAAAATAAGACTCCAACAGACGTTTGTACCTATTTATTAGGTAGTTATTTGGTACATCTTAAAATGCAAATTCAAGTGTCTTGCCAATCGAGTTTTTTATTTAAACTGACCTTTGTAAATCTTGGGTATGATTTTTTATCGTTTTATTTAGAGTTTTTTGTTTCACAATTCGAATCCTTTTTATTTTAGAAAATATAATAATTATTATTTTCATACACAAATTTGAAGCGTTCGTTTATATAGAGAAAATGAATCGCTATTTCCCTTGGTTACGGCATCACACGTGAACGGCTGGACCAATTTTGCTAATTCTTTTTTTGTTGTGTTTGTTATTGTCAGGAGAAGGTTCTTATGAACGAAAAAAATAAGAAAGAGGCGCGTAACATCAGAAAATTAAAGAAAACTTAACAACCACATTAACTTTTCTAATGTAGGTAACCGTTTGGCGTTTGACCGTTTGTAACCATAAGGCCTTTGACATACCTGTCAGCGATTGACAGAATGCGCGCTGTTTTAATAATACTATACCAATGCAAATTCAATATTTATGAATAAGCCAGAACAACCTCGGGTCGATCGATCAGGTTAAGCTACGCTTGCCGCGGTTGGTTCGTGGATGGGTGACCATCTTTACGTACCAAGACCCCTCCGTGCCTCGGCGGCTGTCATTTGTTGATCTTTGACAGTCGTTATGGGTCAGAAGCTCGAAAGTCTGAGAATCAGTCTTACCAAGGGGAATCGTATTACCCAGTAACTTGGTTGTGGAGGTGAGATAGGCAGTCGCTCCATGTAAAATACTGGTATTGAGCTGCATCCGGTTAGACTGGAAGTCGACGGCACGACCACGGCTCTTATATTCTAAACCAGGTGACCCGACAGAGGTTGTCCTGTTTTCATCATTAGGCAGGTGATGAAAACAGGACAACCTCTGTCGGGTCACCTCGCTTAGAATATAAAAGCCGTGCTCCTTAGAGATTAGTAGGTACGTAGGTACCTGACTATCTTTTTTTCTATTTATAAGTAATTTAAAAAAAAAAGTTTTCATTTGGAAAACCATTGCTGACTATTTTATTTAAATAATTTAAAATATCAGCCGCATGCAGCATTATCGCTGCTGGGCAAAAGTCCTCACACAATGAGTGCGTGAATATGGACGGGGTGGCGGCCCAGAAAGAGGTGACGAGATGACCTGGACGCGTTTCCCGGGGGCTAGTTCGAAGTAACGCAGAAAGGACTCGGGGGAGTCCTTTGCCCAGCTTTGGGACATTATGGGGTACACCAAAAAAAAATCTCGTAAGTAGGTAGCTAACCTCAAGATGTACGAATGCTCGTGTAAGTCTGCATCAGCGAGTAACAGGAAAACGTGATAAATCACAAGCTTTTAATTAAATTATGTTTTATTTTATTTGGGTCTGAATCGTCAAAAATTCACAAAGAGACACAATCTTGATAAATGGCGACTTTAAATGACGCACATCCAAAAATAGAGCTGTTTGCTATTAGAACCAATCAGATGTTATGTCACGAAAATCACATAGCATTGGCTGAAGAAGCAGACTTACACCCGGTTTCTGATTTGAGAAAAGTAGCAAATCTCAACTGAGTATTCTCAAATACATAAGTATGTGCTAAGTATTTTGCGTTTCACAAGTTTAAATTGAATTACGTCAAACCATAGTCAACTGATCATTTACTCAAGCATTCCTGATCAAAGCTAACACGTTCCAATTTACATACAAAAACCGGTACTTTTCAAAAACTCAAAATATTAAATCATTTTATTGTTATAAAATTTTACTTACTTTATTATTAATTAGACTTAAAAAGTAAAATAATTTTAAATAGCGGCATTAATTACAACAAATTTATATGTTGCTAATGCATATTTTAGCAATTTAATATTTGACGTGTTTGTTAGAACCGAATCGTGAATGTCAAACTGTTAGTAAATAAACACAAGTTTTATTGGAATCCTGTTAGTATTTTCACTTTAACTACTAAAATGGATAACGATAAGAAAAGAGATCGCCAAACTATACTCTAGAGGAGACAAAATCTTTTTTCAATAATAACAAAGCAAGTACGTAATAACCTATAATGTTTCATCATCATCATATCAGCCGAAAGACGTCCACTGCTGGACATAAGCCTCCCCCAAAAGTGGAGGATTTTCCATAATCGCCACGCTTGGCAGACGGGTTGGCGATCGCAGTATGGTGGTCAAATGCATAGAAACCGCTGCTGCCCATTCTGTAGTAAGTCCCTAGTCGCCTTCTACGACACCCACGGGAAGAAAATTGGAGGATGGTGTTATTCTTTACATTAGGCACCACACGGAACATGTTTATCATAATATCATTTTATAACACATTTGCTCGTAAAGGGTCTCTTATTACACCAATTTCAATATCGTAATGTATGTCATTACGCACTTGTGCGTTATTGTAATGTAAAACGCACGGTTTTTTTTTTTTTTTTTTTTTGATTTTGGCTTCACACGGTTTGTGCATTTAGCCAGTGTCAAGTAATTTTTCTTTTAGATCAAGTAAATGGCCCGATCGGGCACGAAGTTACAACACAGTCATAGTCGTCTTTAGTCAGTCAAGTCAAATCAAAGTTATTGTAAAGCGGTAGTAACTTTACAACAACCTAATAGGAGTTTTTGGGGGGAACACGAAAAGTCCACGTTAGTCACTTATCTTCACCTTCACTACACTTGTGCACTCACACGTAACTAAATTGAATAATTCACTATCAAAATTATACAATTTAATTCGCTATTTCACTAAATTCCATGAAAATGAAAATTCGTGCGACATGTTCCAACGCGATCCCGCCAAAAACTCCAACGCACGGTTTATCAAGGTGCTCCGTCTAAAACGAACGGTACTTTTTAAAATCTTAGCAAAGAGTTTTTATGTCAGAAAAGTGGTCAACATTTTATGGATAAAATTAACTTTGAGAGATAAAATAAAAAAAAATAAACATTTAATTCTTTAATTTAATTAGTTTTGACAATAAATTACAACCATTTATCTGTAACCAAAACAATAAAATATTAATTTACTTTATTAGTTATACTGGCTGTTTTTGTGCCTTTGCCTTAACAATTAAAGCCTCTGCTTTCTTGTAGCCCTCGCCTACGGCTCGGGCTAGCAATATCGCCTCGCCTGTTAAAAAAAAAGCGCTGATACGCGCGCATCGCTAATTTGTGAACAAGTAATAATCAATTTTACAAATTGTTCAAATTTTTCTAACTGCTTTAACAAGTGATTAAAGATTTATTTAAGGAAGTCCGACTTTTATTTATTTCCTCGCAAATATGTTATAAAACGTCGTATGACATACGTGCGCTTTGAAAATTACAGCTTTTCAACTTACCGCACTCATATCATAATGTACTATTACCACATTAATTATTTAGATTTTTGTGATTATTATTGCTTCAGATACCAAAATGTAAAAGAGTGCAAAAGGGCAGGGGCATACTTTAGTCAAAAGAAAAAGGAAGCCTGGAAGTCCATTGGTACAGAGTACAATAGCCTCTGTACGACTGGGCCTAGGAATGAAACTATGCCTAAACATTTTTACGTTCGTGGCTATGTACGTACGTGGCTATGTACGTACGTGGCTATGTACGTACGTAGCTATGTTTGTTCGTGGCTATGTACGTACGTGGCTATGTACGTACGTGGCTATGTCCGTACGTGGCTATGTCCGTACGTGGCTATGTACGTACGTGGCTATGTACGTACGTGGCTATGTACGTACGTGGCTATGTCCGTACGTGGCTATGTACGTACGTGGCTATGAACGTACGTGGCTATGTACGTACGTGGCTATGTACGTACGTGGCTATGTCCGTACGTGGCTATGTACGTACGTGGCTATGTACGTACGTGGCTATGTACGTACGTGGCTATGTACGTACGTGGCTATGTACGTACGTGGCTATGTCCGTACGTGGCTATGTACGTACGTGGCTATGTATATATGTGGCTATGTACGTACGTGGCTATGTACGTACGTGGCTATGTACGTACTTGGCGAAGTACGTACGTGGCTATGTCCGTACGTGGCTATGTACGTACGTGGCTATGTATATATGTGGCTATGTACGTACTTGGCGAAGTACGTACGTGGCTATGTCCGTACGTGGCTATGTACGTACGTGGCTATGTATATATGTGGCTATGTACGTACGTAGCTATGTACGTTCGTGGCTATGTACGTTCGTGGCTATGTACGTACGTGGCTATGTACGTACGTGGCTATGTCCGTACGTGGCTATGTCCGTACGTGGCTATGTACGTACGTGGCTATGTACGTACGTGGCTACGTACGTACGGAGCTATGTACGTTCGTGGCTATGTACGTACGTGGCTATGTACGTACGTGGCTATGTATATATGTGGCTATGTACGTACGTAGCTATGTTTGTTCGTGGCTATGTACGTACGTGGCTATGTACGTACGTGGCTATGTCCGTACGTGGCTATGTCCGTACGTGGCTATGTACGTACGTGGCTATGTACGTACGTGGCTATGTACGTACGTGGCTATGTCCGTACGTGGCTATGTACGTACGTGGCTATGAACGTACGTGGCTATGTACGTACGTGGCTATGTACGTACGTGGCTATGTCCGTACGTGGCTATGTACGTACGTGGCTATGTACGTACGTGGCTATGTACGTACGTGGCTATGTACGTACGTGGCTATGTACGTACGTGGCTATGTCCGTACGTGGCTATGTACGTACGTGGCTATGTACGTACGTGGCTATGTACGTACGTGGCTATGTACGTACGTGGCTATGTGCGTTCGTGGCTATGTACGTACGTGGCTATGTACGTACTTGGCTAAGTACGTACAAGGCTATATACGTACGTGGCTATATACGTACGTACGTGGCTATGTACGTTCGTGGCTATGTACGTACGTGGCTAAGTACGTACAAGGCTATATACGTACGTGGCTATGTACGTACGTACGTGGCTATGTACGTACGTACGTGGCTATGTACGTTCGTGGCTATGTACGTACGTGGCTAACTACGTACAAGGCTATATACGTACGTGTCTATGTACGTACGTGTCTATGTACGTACGTGGCTAAGTACGTACAAGGCTATGTACGTACGTGGCTATGTACGTACGTACGTGGCTATGTACGTTCCTGGCTATGTACGTACGTGGCTATGTACGTACGTGGCTATGTATATATGTGGCTATGTACGTACGTGGCTATGTACGTACGTGGCTATGTACGTACTTGGCGAAGTACGTACGTGGCTATGTCCGTACGTGGCTATGTACGTACGTGGCTATGTATATATGTGGCTATGTACGTACGTAGCTATGTACGTTCGTGGCTATGTACGTTCGTGGCTATGTACGTACGTGGCTATGTACGTACGTGGCTATGTCCGTACGTGGCTATGTCCGTACGTGGCTATGTACGTACGTGGCTATGTACGTACGTGGCTATGTACATATGTGGCTATGTACGTACGTAGCTATGTACGTTCGTGGCTATGTACGTTCGTGGCTATGTACGTACGTGGCTATGTACGTACGTGGCTATGTACGTACGTGGCTATGTACGTACGTGGCTATGTTCGTACGTGGCTATGTCCGTACGTGGCTATGTACGTACGTGGCTATGTACGTACGTGGCTATGTACGTACGGAGCTATGTACGTTCGTGGCTATGTACGTACGTGGCTATGTACGTACGTGGCTATGTATATATGTGGCTATGTACGTACGTAGCTATGTTTGTTCGTGGCTATGTACGTACGTGGCTATGTACGTACGTGGCTATGTCCGTACGTGGCTATGTCTGTACGTGGCTATGTACGTACGTGGCTATGTACGTACGTGGCTATGTCCGTACGTGGCTATGTACGTACGTGGCTATGTACGTACGTGGCTATGTACGTACGTGGCTATGTACGTACGTGGCTATGTCCGTACGTGGCTATGTACGTACGTGGCTATGTACGTACGTGGCTATGTACGTACGTGGCTATGTACGTACGTGGCTATGTACGTACGTGGCTATGTCCGTACGTGGCTATGTACGTACGTGGCTATGTACGTACGTGGCTATGTACGTACGTGGCTATGTACGTACGTGGCTATGTACGTACGTGGCTATGTCCGTACGTGGCTATGTACGTACGTGGCTATGTACGTACGGAGCTATGTACGTTCGTTCGTATGTACATAGACACGTACCTACATAGCTACTTACGTACATAGCCACGTACGTACATAGCCACGAACGTAAAAATGTTTAAGCATAGTTTCATTCCTAGGCCCAGTCGTACAGAGGCTATTGTACTCTGTACCAATGGACTTCCAGGCTTCCTTTTTCTTTTGACTAAAGTATGCCCCTGCCCTTTTGCACTCTTTTACACTTTGGCATCTGAAGCAATAATAATCACAAAAATCTAAATAATTAATGTGGTAATAGTACATTATGATATAAGTGCGGTAAGTTGAAAAGCTGTCATTTTCAAAGCGCACGTATGTCATACGACGTTTTATAACATATTTGCGAGGAAATAAATAAAAGTCGGACTTCCTTAAATAAATCTTTAATCACTTGTTAAAAGCCATTAAAAAGTTAGGAGCCAACAAAGATTCGTTTTTCTTGCTAATTTAACCTAAATTTGGGCGTGTTTTAGTAATAAAAGAAGTGTAAAATCTCCACAACTAAGTTAGTACCGACAAAGCTCTATTATCGATCATTGATTTATGCAATGGTTTTTTCATAAAACCCGATCATTCGAAGGACTTTTCTTAATTTTTTACGCGCCTGTTTAACTATAAATGATTCTGCATCTGACTCAATAACGCTGTGTGTGTAGACTAGCGTCTAACTGTTCATCACTGATACTACTTCTGTCGGACACGATATCCTGGTGAGACAGCGCGCTTTTTAGCCAGGCCCACCAGTGAGTTTGAGCACGCGACTAGATTCCCCTTTAGTAAAAAGATTACTCTTAATATCATTGTGAATACTAATCTCACAACCTCATGTCTCTAGGTGTTTCTCAGTGCGTGTATTTGTGTGTGTTGTTGGCAGTCGAGAATATGGGGTTGGGCTTCTCAGAATGGGGACTCTGTCCGCCCACTGAGTGACCTAAGGGAAGAACTCGCACACTTGCACAGTTAGGCTTCACGGAGACTCCTTCTCCTCTCTTTAGTCTACCCAGACATGACCCCTAACAGACGTTGGACAGGGTGGGTTTTAGATTGGTCTTTTGAGACCCGAAGAACAGTGTCCCTTCCATATGATAGACCACGGAAAAACTCCCATACTCCCCGGTCTTTTATCCACAGGCGCCTTAAAATGGTGCCCCCGAAAACAAAAAAAGTTACCCAATACTTTAGGTCAGCGCTGTCTGACCGTTTAGGGACGCAGAACAAGCGTGATGTTTAAGTGTCATGCTCATAATTATATTCTGCCCGCTGACTTTCCTCTGAGAGCCAGATTAAACGGCACAGCCTCAATTTATTTGATTAAATACCAGATTAATGTAAATACCAGATTTATGGATTTCGGTCTGAGGGGCGTGTGGCTAAGTAATAACAGCCGCACGGATCGATCGATCAGGTTAAGCTACGCTTGCCGCGATTGGTCCGTGGATTGGTGACGATCTCGACATACCAAGACCCCTCCGTACTTCGGAAAGATCTTTGACAGTGGTTACGGGACGTCAGAAGCCCGAAAGTCTGCCAACCAGTCTTACCGAGGGTTATCGTATTACCCAGTAACTGGGTTATAAAGTTCAGATAGGCAGTCGCCCATGTAAAATACTGGTAGGTAGTCAGCGGCATCCGGTTAGACTGGGAGCTGACTTCAACATAATTGGGAAAAGGAAGATGATGGTGATATGATTTATGTCTGTTGGTTTGATATTTTTTTTTTGTTATTAAAAATATCCTTACCACTTGAGCCAGTTATCCAAAAGACGAAGACGCCAAATAAACAAATCGGGATCGCTAACATCGGTTTTATGTGCATCTTGTGTTATTTTCTTGAGTATCTGAAAAAATAAGAAACACATTTTTTAAGTACTTAGAAGTTTACTTAAAAGTTGTGAGCGATTCTAAAAAAAACGTGCAGTCTGGGGTTGCCTCGTCCGGAACGAAGTTCCTTACGCAATATTTGCACAGTGTTACCAGATCCGAAAATAAGTTTTCCTGGAAAAATCCCTGCCTCAGCAATAAATTTCCTGACATTTCGGCAGCAAAAGTAACGTATTTTAAAAACTGGCGGGTAAGCTTGAATGATGCGTGTGAGATGCAGTGTGGTGGGGTGTGGGACGCCACAAGGGGCCGCCGGAACGTAATACCCGGATAAAAAGTATCCTTTATGTTAATACAGGTTATAAACTGGGTGTAAGCCAAATTTCATCCAAATCCGTTCAGCCGTTTTGCGTGATAGAGTAATAAACATCGAAACATCCACACAAACTTTCACGTTTATAATATTAGTAGGATTTCTTATATTTTTCTCTTTTTTTTTAATTCCTGACAATTTCCAATTTTCCCTGTTTCCCTGACAGACAGCTGAAATTCCGGACATGTCAGGTAAATTCCTGTCATCTGGTAACCCTGTACTCGCACGCACACACACTCGTATAAAACAGAACGAGAGAGAGAGATAGAGAAAGCCGCATGGCGGGGGCATGACTCATTTTTCATACGTGGCAATTTATACCATTCAACTCCTACAAGCAGCGTCCAGGGTAGCCCGCGAAATTCAAATACTCTAAGGTACTTTTCCATTTACGGGTGAAACACTAATTTCATGAGTAATTCAATGGAATTGAATGAACTGAAAGAGTTTTTTATGATAATGTATTATGTAAAGCCATATTTGTTACGGTCGGTCATGAACCCCGATTACCCGATTACCCGATTTCGGTCCATATGCACGCTTTTATGCCTACTGACATCCGTGTATAACCACATTTACGTTTCAGTGCCGGACATTCACATGAAACATCGCTTACGGTGGTCAGCCAAACCTGATCGACATCGCGCATCACTGCACTGAACATGTAGGGATGGACGATGTTGCCAGTTTAAATCGATTAACTGCCAACATTGCAATGTTGAAAAATAGTCAAATTGAAAATCAGGGAATTGTTTGACGAAAATTTTGAAATTAATTATTAAGGTTAAAATTAATTGAAATGGATTATGGGTGCAATGATAGAAAATATTTTATTTGGGACACGCACAGGGTTCAAGAATCATATTAAGCTGAAGACATGGTTACAGATTACGCACTGATCATTTCAGCCGAAAGACGTCCACTGCTGGACATAGGCCTCCCCTAGGCTCCTCCACTTCGACTGGTCTTGTGCTTCCCACATCCAAGGTCATCGGTCCGATTGCGCACTGGTTAAAATTGAATCCGGTCAATAAATTCATGTTATCCAAAAAACATTTTGGATAACACTTTCACGATAAACTGAAATAAGTTTTTCCAACGTTTAGAAACCAATTCAGATTTTTAAATGTATAAAATTAAAATGAGCGCTTATAATCGAAAATTAAAACAGAATTAAATCATGTTCTCAATAAATTCGATTCTCCGATTAATCGATGCCATATTCCCATCCCTACTTTTCTATACACTGTTTAGACACTACCGTGAGAGTCGTTGACTCGTGGCAACCCTGGCAGCGTTGCCAGTTGAGCAGGCACTAAGCCAAATACGGATTTGGCACAAATAACCTTTCGGGATAGGTGTGAGCTTATCTGTTAGATTCCTTCAGTATTTTGACAGCTGCCTTCAAGCCGTTAAATAAAAAAAATGTTTTTGTAAGTAGGTTTGTATAAATACTTTTAAACGTCAATCATATTTTAAAAACTAAATGCGATCGGCGTTTCCTATCTTAATACTCTGAGAAGAAAGGCCGAAATAAATTCAAAGGGCACAGTCTCTTTTAAAGTCCATACCTAATCTTGGTCAGATCATGTGAAAACCATGTTGTCTGAAATAGTCTTTTGAGGAAAGACCCACGCAGAGTGATTGGACCTGTCTACTCACCGTACGCAATTGTCGTTAATGGTTAATGTTGTGTCTTTAGTTAAACGTAAACCTCCTTATTAAAAAACAAAGGTTCTCTCTTGTCAATTTTTTTTTCAAACAGACTTCGGGAGTGTTTTACTCCACTGTTCGACTATGTACACCAAAAATTAAACATGGTATAGTTATGTCTCATTATTAATGTTGTCTGTACGGAATCAGAATACTAAAATAAAAAGCCATTTAAAAAGTTATGAGCCAACAAAGATTAGTTTTTTTGCTAATTTGACCTACGTTTGGGCGTGTTTAGGTAATAAAAGAAGCGTGAAATCTCCAAAACCAATGATTGAGTGATTTTAGTCAGGCCCACCAGTGAGTTCGAGCCCGCGACTAGATTCCAGATCAAGTTGAAACCACCAAGCCAGCTTTTGAATTAAGACCTCAACAGTTAAAGAAATGCAGTTCTTAATACATTACTAGCAACTTACTCCGGTGCTAAGTTGTCTAATTGAAGCATGACAGCTGAAGCATTTAGGTATTTCCTTAATACACAAATAGAAAATGAAAAATGTAACATTTTTAACCTACTTCAAAAAGAAGAAAAAAAAATCAAATTAATCTTATCAATTCGACGTTGCATAATATGCATTGTTTTGACCCCAAGGATGATGAAATTTCGAATTGGTGTGGGGAAGGTAGTCGGTGACTTTGGGTATGTATTTAAATTTTTTCTCACCGCCTTCCAAAATTAAAGTTATTTCTCACTTTGTAGTGTTTTGCCGGAAGTCGGTTGTTTTTTTTTTTGGAAAATGTTTTTTTTAGTAAACATGTTTAAGTTGGTAACAAGTTTTAATATTTATGTATTCAATAATAATAAAACTATTTTTGAAAACCCATAAATAAACTAATCACCATAGCATAATCAGCCTATATTATTCCCATTGCTGGGATAGAGGCCTAGTTTTGTGAAGAGGTTGTGGGCATTAATCCACCACGCGGTCCCAGTGCTGGTTGGTAGATGTCACATGTCTTCGAATTTTTGGTTCTAGGACATGTCGGTTTCCTCACGATGTTTTCCTTCACCGTTTCGAGAGCAGTGGTGATGAAATAATTTATATAAAGCAACCCGCGACTTAACTCGTAAGGTAACTCACATTGAAGCCTTAAACTGATTTACTTCCGACACATCACAATATCAGGTTCAGTTGAAAACCAGCGTCAGGAACTAGATGTCTGACATTTTTATGAACTGGAATTAGCAGGAATGGCTCACGTCTGCGCAAAATAGGTAATTTTGCTCAACCGTGAGCCATTCCTGCTAATTCTTTACAACGCACTTCGCACTTTAAAATTGATTTTTATTTGAAGAATATGTTGTTTTGTGAGCCTTTTAGTCGGTGCGAAAAATACATTTACTTTCTTCTCCTACTTTCTAAATCCCACAGTGTAACTAAATGTTTAGCACAGATAGTGAGTGCTAACTATCACAATGGCAACTGGATTTACTGTTGCACTGTAAGTAAGTAGACTGTGTCCTCTACTTAATTGTAGATTAAACGGAACTGTATTTATTGCTGCCATTTATTACTGGAACAGTTTATTGATTCCGATTCTCTTTTAAAAGTTATTTTGAGTATTTTTTACTTGTAGGTAATTGGCGTAAGAAAATTAACGTAAGTTCTGAATATAATAAATCTGGATTTTTTGTTTCCACGCAGCTATGTCCGAGAAAATTTTATTTAAATAAATAATAGCATCCTGAAGGTAAAGCTGGAATTGTGATCTTACTACAGGGAGCGAAGCAAGCTAAAAAACTACACCATCCTGACTCTTAACGGGTTTAATCGAAAATAGTATTCTGGACTGGTACCTATGGAATAAGCCATCATTGGCCTTTAACTAAAGTAAATACAAGATCGAGTGGAGCAAGCTCGAAAATAGTGGCACCCTGACTTGGATAGGTTAGATTTTTTACATGATTCTACTAAATGAATGCAGGATACCATCACCTGTACCTTGAAGCTATAGCATATTATAACATTGCCCTAATTGAACACAGGCCCTTTCAGCAGAAGTACTTACCACCACTAAACCAACAAGACTGTTATTGCATTGTCCATTAAATGCTATTAATAGCCCGCAGTAAAATAGCCTCTAGGAGTGGCTTATCTAAGTGCATCCGGTTGATCCGGTGAACATTGGCAGTTTACCCCGCTATCAACACACGGGGTAGCTGATCTTTTGCTGGCGTGTGATAGCTGACATCATGTTCATCTACCTAGCCTTTACCCAACTCCAACATATTTGGGAAACGGCTAATCGGCTTCCAGTATTACCGGATGCAGCCGAATATCAGTATTTTTAACCGATTTCAAAAAGAAAGAGTTTATCAATTCGACATGTTCTTTTTTAAATGTATGTTCACGCATAATTCTGTCATATAAGGACGGATTTTCAAAAATCTTTTTTTGTTCGAAAGGGGTTTATTCCGAAATGGTCCCGATTTCGATCTTTGGTTCTAGGACATGTCGGGTTCCTCACAATGTTTTCGTTCACCGGTTGGAGAGCAATGGTGGTGAAAATAATGTACACAAAGTAAATTCGCCTGTCTGGGTTTGAATCTAGGAATTACGCTCATTTTTAGCTTATATTAATGAAAAATTACTTTGATTTTCATTTTCACCACACCACGCACACACACACACACAAACACACCCACACTCACAAGTGCTTATTATGCTAAAATAATAATTTACGTCACGCCATTCACATTCACGCTGACACGATCTCCATAAAATGCTCCACGTTTGAGGACTGACTCCCAAAATACAAGCCCTGGCTTAGTTTGGGTATCAGCTTCAGTACCTTATGTAATCATTATTATGAATATTGTAGCTATGTACCAAATTCTTGTGAATGCTTTTTTGTGAAATAAACTTTTTTACTTTTTTACTTTACATATTTAAGCAAATAAATATTATCTTATCTTATTTTGACCATAGCATGAGTCCAGCTCGTGTCCACAAGTACGTAAATAAGATTCGCAGTTTACACTGTATTTTATAATGGATGTATATGTATGTAGTGGTTCACATATTCTTAAAAACAAGTTACGTACTTATGTTTTTCTTTGTTTCAAAATCGATTAATTATTTTTCTTTTTTATTAATAATTTTCCTCAAGTTTAGTTTATCATGGGGTTTCCTTCATATATATAGGGTGACTTGTAATTTGACGTATTCCTGTCAGGACGTGAAAGTGTGACCAACTTACAACAATTAAACACCCGATAAAACCAGGCAAAAATTCATGGGATTTGAGAAAACCCATTTTTTAAGTATTAAATTTAAAAATCCCAGATGTGGTCACTGAATATCAATTTTCTCTAAACTCTCAAATTGAATGGTCTTCATTTGGTACCCCTTCCATTGGGTACCTAATACTTCAACAAACTTTCGATGTAACAAAATTTTCTAAAAAAACAAACATTTAAAATTTAAATGAAGAAGTTTGTTAACCATTTATAAAAATAATCTACGAGTGAATAGACCGTGAGTCGTGTTAAAAAAAACTTAATAGCAGTACCGCGACTTGTGACCTGGTTCTAAGGAATACGTCAAATTTAAAGTCACCCTGTATATATGTAGTATTAGGTATAATTGACTAAAGATTGACGTAGTAAGTAACACTCAGTACATAAGGATATTTATTGTAATAAACGCAGATAGTTAACTACTACATTAGAGCCAACTAAAACCTGTTACGTAGGTAGAATGCCCTAAGAGATATTATTAAACTTTATCGAGCTTATATTAATAGTTTTATGCCTGCCTCTCGGTAAATACTTGTAAAAATACTGAGTATAGAGTTAAATTTTATTATTATGTGCCCACAAGAACGCCAATATACAGGATAAGTTTTTATCCAATGCGCAAATTGTACCCATGAATTTAGCATATCATTCTAGACCCCCTAGAAATTGTACGTCGGTTATACAAAAAAAAATCAGCTGTTTCATAGAAAAGTGCAATAATACCTACTCGGTCAAAATGTGTGGAACAGCTGAGTTTTTTTTGTATTACCGACGAAAAATTTCTGCGCTGGGGGGTCTATGATATGTTGAATTCATAGTTACAGTTTCCGCACTAGATAAAAACTTATCCTGTATAATCTCTTATTGTTAAAATGACGTTAGCGGGCCGCAGTTGATCCGGCCGTAGATAGTCAATCCCAGCACCCATAATGTGTAACATGCTATCAGCCAGGATATTGCTTATCCATTGCTTCATATGTTCGTAAAATGTATCTGCTCAACAAAGTAAATAACGCAATGAATGTTGTTGAACCGTCAAAATTAATGCCATTCATACTGTTATTGTGTTATGTAATTACACCGCTGGTTTAAAAATCCAAGGTTTTTGTATACGGATTTGCCAACTGAATGGAGCTACATCGGCAGGTCATTGCAGTCCATAAAATCTGCATTTGAGGCGATATTCAACTTTTCCTTATCGAATCAAAACGATTTTTTGGCAAAAGCAAAACAGGTACCTAATCGATGGAAGACTTGAGTCCTAAGTAAAACTGGTCTTTCCAGATTTTAATATAGGTATGCACTGACTGGACGGGTTCACTCAATCAATGTGGTCTTTCCTCAAAAAGCCATTTCAGATACCAATCTACATAATCTTAACATGATCTGACCAAGATTAGGTATGTCTGGACTTTAAAACAGACTGTGACCTCTTAGTTTGTTTCTGCCTTTCTTCTCTGTGAAGTCAGATAGGAAACGCCGACCTCAAAATATGATTGACGTGTAAAAGTGTTTGTATAAACTTAACAACTATTAGATTATAGAAATTAAATCATTTATTATTTATCAGGTTTTTAGTTACCAAATGTTGGCGCAGTGGTGACACGGTCATTCATGATCTCAATTGGCATTGTGACTTTTTAAATACATTTGCAATTAGTAACTAGGCAACTTTTTGCAACATTTGAGAAATTGTCTGTAACCAACACGTCGTCAGCCAGCATGACGATTTAAAAAATCACACGTTAATGATACATGGTTTTTACATATTTAGATGAAAGTATAATAAAGTATAATAATTTGGCTTTAAGAAATCGAATGAGAGACTTTCTTATTTTAATAGAAATTTCTTGAAATCTAGTTCGTATACGCTAATCGCCGAAACTAAACCGACTTCAAAGAAAATTTGTGATTGAGTATGGTTGGTTCCGGCCTGGAACCAACTATACTCAATCACAAAATTCCTATTCTCCTACAAATATTAAGTATGAAAAGTTTGCATGTTTAGATGTTCGTTACACAATAACACAAAAACGGCCAAACGGATTTAGTTGAAATTTGGCAAACAGTTAGTTTATAACCTGGATTAACACATAGTATACTTTTTATCCCGGTAGTACGTTCACGTGGGATTTCCGACCTCCGCGCGGATGAAGCCGCTGACATAAGCTACTCATTCATAAAATTTCTCCGAATCTATCCGGTTGTTCAAAGCACCCGTGCTAAGCAGGGGCCGGTAGCTATAGTACCTATTTTATAAAACTAAACTATAGATATACAATAGTATACGCTAGTATAAAAACGCTTTTGTGCAACTTACACTCATCATAATCAGTCTAAGTATAATGTCCCCACTGCTAGGATGCAGGCTAGAGGTGGGTAACTCTTGAGGTACTGATCCAAAGGTGCTGGTTCCGAACACGGATATGTGAACATTATTTATTCCTCACAATCCTTACCGGCACCGCAGTGCCAAATTATTCCGGTTAACTGGCACACATAAAACAAGATTTTTGTGTTATTGTAGTGTCGCTCAAAAGATTGACCACGCATCTATTATCATATATTTGTTTTGTTTATTTGTATGGAATGTTGGTATTCTTCTGACAACTTTTACTTTATTTTAGTTTAATTCCTTTTTTCTTATTATTTACGCTGTTCGCAATTTAAATCGTTTATAATTTTTTTCATCACTACATAGTATAAAACAAAGTCTGTGTATATATGTATGCTTAAATCTTTAAAACTACGCAACGGATTTTGATGCGGGTTTTTTTAATAGCGGGCGAAGCCGCTGGCAAAAGCTAGTTATGAATAAAATGACACACTGTTCAATTCAAAGTGTGCCAAATGATCCAGTGAACGGATAGAATATAATATAAGTTCTAGGGGAACCGGGGAACCAAACGAGCGAATGAGTGACGCTGCCAAATAGTGCTAAAGGAGTTATTCCTTTAGCACCATTAAGGTGAACAGGTAGCGGAGCCGGAGTCAGAATAAGTGAATCAATTCACTTTCCGGAATAAAGATTACCCACCGCTAATGCAGGCCTCATCTCTCCGAGAGCGAGTAGGCTGTAATCTACCAAGCGGACCCAGTGCGGGTTGTAGATGTCACAAATGTCTCCGATGTTTTGGTTCTAGGACAAGTCGGTTTCCTCACGATGTTTTACTTCACCGTTTTGAGAGCGCGCGCGTTATGTGGTGATGAAATTATTTAAACAAAGTAAAGCGCCTGCCTAGGTTCGGACCTACGACCTACATACAACTCGTAAATCGGAGCCGCTACCACTGGGCCACCAGTGCTCTCTATGTGACGACGTTGGCAATAGGATATTACACTAGTTTTTGAAAAGTGTCTTAATTAGATACTAGAGTGCCAATAAACCACTAAAAAAAACACAACATTTTTATTTAATCGATCAGTGCCATAAAAAACTTTTTTCAAAAAAGTAAATAACCGACTTCCAAAAAAACACTAAAAAGTGAAAAATAACTTTAATTTCGGAAGTCGGTGACTTTGGATATGTATTTTAATTTTTTGTCACCGCTTTCCGAAATTAAAGTTATTTTTCACTTTTTAGTGTTTTTTTGGAAGTCGGTTATTTACTTTTTTGAAAAAAGTTTTTTATTTTTCTCTTTTTAGTGGTTCACATGTGCTTACCCCTTCACAGCGTACCGGCGTGATGTTATGTTATTAACTGGCGTAAACAATTGACAGACATGAGATTTCAGCAATCCCAGTCCATTTGCTATCATTTATTGAGGAGTTCCGTTGCCTATCTCCGAAGTTCTTCATCAGGTCTTCACCAAATTGAAATGGAACCACTCCGAGAAAGTACTTTTCCAAAAACTACACAAATTGCTTCAAGTGTGCCTATAAAATTTGAAGAGTTCTCTCTATTTCTCCAGGATCCCATCATCAGATCCTGACTTGATGATCATGGGACCACCTGGGAAGTATACCCTTTCAAACAAAAAAAAAAATATCCAGATCGGTCCAGCCATCTTTGAGTAATCGGGGAACATACATAAAAAAAAAATAAAAAAAAAAAAAAAAAAAAAGGTTCCGACGAATTGAGAACCTCCTCCTTTTGGAAGTCGGTTAAAAATGCATTAAAATTTTACATTTTCAAATTTCGCGCGTAATTTGACCGAAAACCCTGGGCGCAGTGGACGCCATATTGCTCAGTGGGTATGACGTCAGTTTGCTCAAAACAAATGCGCTGATATTTTATAAGACAACTGTTTATAATTAAAAAAATGAGATATTTTTCTACTTATCGTAGGTTTGCTGTTCCTGAATGCGAAATGTTAAAAAAAAATTACTTTGGTTACAAAAATAATAAAAGTACAAAGTGCTCAGTTGACATGCCGTATGACGTAATAACATGGCGGCTACTATTTCATTGTGTTCAAAAAAACAGATTAAAAAACTGAAATTTTTAAATGGTATTTTAAAAATTATTTTGTTGTTTCATGAACTAAAACTAACATTTTCCGACTGCATTTTGCCTAAGCTATCTCAATGATATATTTTAGATATTTTCTCGTATAGAGTAAAATACCCTATTAATAACCTACACTAGGAAGTAGGTACCTATATTTGTTATAAATTAACCATCAAGTCGAGTAGGTATAGTTACTTTAGTTGATAAATATAAAAAAGTAAGAATCTGGTTTATTAAACGCTGTAGAGGTCGAACAGTTAAATGAAGGTGTTTTTTGATCTACTTCAGATTGCATTTTGATTTTGCCTTGTTGCAGAATTATCGGCCTTTGTCCAATGTTGGAGTCGGCTTCCAGTCTACCCAGAAGCAGCAGAATACTAGTAATTTACCTGGAGCGACAGCCTATCTGACCTACACAACACAGTAACTGGGTAACCAGATATCCCTTAGTAGTAATGGTTGTCCGCCACTTCTTGAAGTTTGTTCCGCCACTTCTTCCAAGCTAAAGCACTAGGAAGTGGTGAAGGGTGGGCGTTTTGGGGGACTGTCTCATGTACTTTGACGTTCGAAAAGTGCTGATTCTCAGCCTAATTTGAATATATGACTTTTGATTTTGATTTTGATTTTATCAAACTTTCGGGATTTTGACGACCCGTAACGGTTGCCAAAGATCCACAAATGACAGGGATATGAGTCTCTATATTCCAACAGTAATTTGTTGAACACACACAACATATTTTGACGCCTATATCCTCCTAAGGGATAGAGGTGAAAGAACACCCATACCTTCTTTTTTGAGGGTGGGAAATCATCGAATATCTTTTCCCGCTCTGGGTGGAGTAGGAGGGCGTGTCAGACTTTTACTGACTAACATCCACGGTTACTCTATCGAACAACCCGCACCCCTGGCAGGCATCGGCCCTTGCGGACCCCACCAGTTGATGCAAAAACCTCTTTGAGGCGCGCGTGGAACACAACGCGCCGTCGACCCGGGCTTGGTCCTTACTGGACAGCGAGCTACCCATTATGCTCCATCCGCAAGCCCGTGGCCGGGAATTAGCCTGGGATTCGCGACGCCCGCCCAGAGCGTCTCTTGCAGCGACTGGGGCGTGAGGGCCCATATACTACCTCTCCCTCACGTGCGCCACCTCCCTCTTCGCAAGCATTATTGCTTCGCAGAAGGAGGTGACGGCTATCCATGCAGTCTCGCTCCGAACCATGGCCTGCACCAGGACCGGACGCAAAGGATCGCCTCCTCAAGGACACGACTTGGCTATGCTCCACCGAGTCCTCAGGACGATCTACGCAGTGGAAACACCCGGGCGTTTCTTCCCGCCTTATCCAAAACAGGAATCTCCCGAAACAACCTTGTCCGGTGACGACCTGCGTCAGGCGAAAGGTGAGGACGCCGTGGCGTCTCTCAATCCATTCCTCAAAGAGGGACTTACCGCCCCAATCGTACCTTGCATTATTCATATCTTGCACCCTTGTAATAGGGGGCGAGCCGAATACTTGCTGTTGCTGAGGACTTCCTATATTTAGCTCAGTTGAACAGGTTAACAGGGATACTGGTAATGGAAAACCAGTCTTAACGTTTATGGAATACAGGTTATGGCTGAAGCGACATGTTTTCGATTCGAAATTTACATTATTATTATTGAACTATTAACACAAGCGTTGATGACGCATAATCTCATTATACATTACTATCATTTCCTTGCATAAAACTATGAATTACTGGCTAATGCGTATTGTTATTATTTTATTTATACAGTATTGTTTGTATTCTTTAGGTCGTGTAAGATCGTTTTCCGGGTTGAAAACCTGAAATGTGTTAGCTAAATTTTATTTCTTTAAATCAGTTTTAACCTTTACACGTAAAAAGAAATAGTAAAACTTTTAAGACTAGAAGAGGACGTCGGTGTTTTCGAAACGAGTTTTCTGAGAAGATACAACGAAACTAACTCAGCGGTTGTCATACTTTCTAATCGTTAACTCAAAAACGATAAGAAAGTTTGACAACCTCTGTTAGGTTATTGAGAAAATCTAAAGTTTTCGTTTGAAATTGGATATGCGCAGGGTGATAGCGGGGGGACCAATGACAGTTTCTGTTCTGTATGTGAAGATACCTTCCCACTTCAATAGGAAAATCACACGCTGACATTATTAACTGGAATTCACGACGACATTCAATTTAATTACTACTTAAAATAAAAATATACAAAAACTTGATACCTTTTTAAATAAATTGACCTCTACCGCTGGACACTATTAAACACTTATCAATAAAGACACTTCCGTAATAATCCTTTCACTTTTAATAACTTTTTAAAAATTAATTAGGTATGATTCTTCAAAAAAATCTTGAATTAATAATTATTACTTGAATATTTTAATTTAAAAATTTTATACAGTCTGTCCTTCATAAGAGTATGGACGCTACTGTATCTTTTTGCTTTGTGTATGTATGTGTTGTTTGTGTGTGTATGTATTGTAAATACATGTGTGTGTATAATAGTGGTTGAATCAGGTTTGAGTATGCAACTTGACAGGCTAGTTATAGGTCGCTCCAATGGCTTTGTAGTGACGTCAACATTTTGAATTTTGATGCTGGAAAATATTGAATTTTGAATTTTATGTAAGAGGTAACATTGTTGTGCGGAGATATGCAGGGTTACTGGACGCTTAACTTCGGCAGTTTCATAGCTGTAGGCAAGTTAGCCGGGACTTATTAGGTGGACCGATGACCTTGTAAAGGCCGCAGGAATCCGCTGGATGTGGGAAGCACAGAACCGGTCAAAGTGGCGGAGCCTGGGGGAGGTTTATGCCCGGTAGTGGACGTCTTTCAGATGAAATGATGATGATGATGATGATTAGGAGATAGTGAACCAGTCTATTAGAATGATAAAAGTCTGACAACCAGTTTTATCAAGGAGTATCGTGTTATGAAAATGAGGTTTACGGTCAAATTCATTCGTTTCATCTCTGCTGGTTCTAGCACTGGACAGGTATCTTTCTGAGACTTTGCTGTTATCTGCTTACACCCGATAGCACCAAGCTGTAACAGATCGTTGTTGATGTGCAGCAGAAATAGAGTCGCAGAAAGAACACACCCCTGAGGAACACCCCGCATCGATAGCCTTATGATCTGATGAAGCCATCTATGGCCATTCTGATTGATTGATCATTCAGGAGGTCTAAAATTCAGTTAAAAAACCAGGAAGGATGTCAGATGCGGTAAGCTCACTCAATAGATTAGCATGCCAGACCCTGTCAAAGGCTTACCCTAGACCCTATCATTGTTTTTGACCAACATAGCCGTTTTGGCTCTCCGTAGCATAGTGTTTGCGAAGAAAAGTTTCACCCATTCTCTTTTCGAATTGTTATTGAAGAAAATAGATGAAATGGAGGGACCAACTGACCAACACAACAAACCACAATAACTGAACAATGTATGTACTGATGAAGTATGCATCAGTAGTATAATTAAAAGTGCTAAGTGTATTATTAAAACATTATTTAAGCCCTAAACTGAATACCTACTTAGATGAATATTATGTGGAATGATGTTTCAATGTACTGCGATTTTAGTCACAGATGACTTCAATGATCGTTGTAATAAATCCTTCTTAGATCATCTTGCCTATTAGTAATTAGGTAGGTGTTTATTGTGGTTTTATTTTCCTGTTTCAATAATGAGGTATACACGACACGAGTTTGTATACCTGCACTTGGGTTACTGTGATCTAAATTTAATCAAATTGGGACCTAGGGCTACTTGGCTACTAATCTTATGTTTCTTAAAACAACTACCCTAACTTACAACTAACTAACTCTAGCTTCTCAGAGATCATTCTTAGGATTTCATTGGCGCTCCCCTGAAACCGGCGCATTATAGAAGCTAGTTTCTTACTCATAATGGCATAAAAGTAATTGACTCTTACAACTCTCGGCAAAGATGCCCGATGCGCTGCAGAATGGAGGGAGCCTCACCAGAATCCTTAAGGCGTTATTGTACTATATGTTATGTTATGTTTGTATATATACATGTAAACATAATTGTTTCAGTCTTAATGCCCATTACCACTGTCTTCATTTAAATGACCTTAAGACAAAATCAATGATAAACGAGGTAGATCACTTAACTCACGACTTTTGACCTTGACTCATAGTTGAAACAACACAAAAACGGAACTTGTTTATATTGTAAATGCTCTCATAATACTAGTTATGTTAATTATCTGAGAACCGTACAACACTATTTGTAATTTTTATAATTGTAGGAATTCAGAAAAATACAAATATGTCGTCTTGGTACAATATGGTTTTAACTGTGTAAATTTTGAAATGGGTGGAAGCAAGTCCCAAACTTTAATTTGTTTTTTTTTTTTCGTCTATACTTATGTACTTACTAATATTTTGTAATGTAGTGATACTAAACTAGGTGTTGTAGTAGTTTTAGGAGTGAAAACAAAAACATTGGAAATCTTTCCAAGGCTTTTTTTCACTTTAAACTAAATGTTTAGTTTATCGTAAAGAAATTGATTAATTAAATAATTGTTGCAATAAATCAATTACAATCACTAATCAATATCATTTCACTTTCAGAATGCGCCTGATTATAGTACGTAGGTACTACGACATGTACATGTCCCATCTCCACGCTCCTTGGTAATGACCGGCGTGCGATGCCATTGGTGCATCGTTGCAGCATTGATCCATAATTACGTTGCGTGTTCATCTCTCCCTTTTGTAAGTACCGAGCACCGCACGCCTATGGTAACAGTTTGATCTTTCTTAGCGTCTTTATTTCGTAACAATAGGGGCGGTTTTAGAAGTTCATGTTCTACTACTGTCTGTACCGGATTCATTTATTTGCTGACGATATTTTATTAGTTTATTTTGTTTTGGCTGGATTAGGTGGGCGTCTTTAACCTGTTTGCTCAGATTGTTGTGTAGCATACACCTGCATTGTGGTTATTTGACGATACTGTTATTATGTTATATGAAAATAACACTGAATGAAGACAGATCTTTTTATCAGAGGCCCTAGTGTGAGTCTCTTTTAACCATCTCGATCTAACGCATCGACCACTTTCGGCGCTCCGATTGGTCCTGGATTGGTGAAGGACAAATCGGAGCGCCGAACGCGGTGGATGCCTTATATCGAGATTAAAAGAAACTCACACTGGGGCTACAGGTCAGATCTTTGCTACAAATATTTCCTGCAAGTAATAAGATCCACACGAGTACGTCGAGTTAAGCTACGCTTGCCGCGTTTGGTCCGTGGACCGTCTTTGCATTCCAAGAACCTTCCGTGCCTCGGAAAGCACGTAAAGCCGTTGGTCCTGGCTGTCATTCGTGGATCTTCGACAGTCGTTGCGTGTCCAGATTTAAGTACCAATTTCTGAATCAAACCCTTGACCCAGCTGCCCAACGAGAGTCTCATCAGGGCCCTGAGACAAAACACATTTCTGTTAGCGTTCACGCCAAACGCTACGCCAAAATGTATGGGAATGATATTACCTGGGGAAAGGACACGACGTAATCTTTCCGCAGGTAATGTCTTTCCCGTACATTTTGGCGTAGCGTTTGGCGTAGGGGCTAACAGAAATGTGTTTTGTCTAGGCCTGCTGGTGTTCTGGGATCTTTTGTCGTGACGCCTATCTTACTTCTTTTCATTCTCCTTTAACATATATTCAGTTTTTGAAAATGTTTTGACTCAGTGCCCAAGTTTGGCATTTGGTATCGATTAAGTAGCAAAAAAACTTGTTTAGAAGAATCATTTCATAGGTACCTACGTTAGTTTTTCCTGTACTTCTTTGCATTCCAATAAAAATGCTGTCGGTACTTTTAAAAACATGTTTTGATGACTTTTTCATCGTTGTGTTGTAATTAATCGCGAATGTAGTCGTCTGGTTTGTTGTATTTTTTTTTCTATATTCACATATTAAATACGAGACTCCAAATCCTGCTAGAATTTAAGAAGAATAAGAAGAAGAAGAAATAGAATCTTTATTTGTAAACATAGGTAGTAACACGGTGTGTGAGATGTTACAATATTAGTTATGATTCTCTATGTTTTGCTGCGAAGCGTACAAATATTATGAAATTTGAATGTATTAATTTATGAACATTTGTATGTCAAATAATATTGAATAAGTTATACACAACTGGTAGTCAAAATCATAATTATACAGAGGTCAATATAAAAATATCACTAAAATTAGATGTCCACAATTAAAAATTTAATTGATATCGTATCCTTCAAAAACTCAGTTATATTATAATAAGATTTATTTACAAGAAACTTGTTTAAATGTTCTTTGAATAGGTGAATATCCAATATTTTAATTAATTCCGGTATATGGTCCTAAATAGTGCTGTTTTGGACTGTCTCGAACACAACATATTGACGTATCGTCGACTCCGGTCACTTCTATCTGACAGTTGGGGAAATAGATTTGGGTAGGTTTTTACAAATACTGCAACTTCGAAAATGTACAAACAGGGTAGTGTAAGTATTTCACATTTAATAAAGATAGGTTTACATGACTCTATACATTTTAACCCAAACATTGCCCTGATGCAGCTTTTTTGGGCTTTAAATATGAGTTCCCTATTGGATGAGTTTCCCCAAAAAATAACTCCGTATCTTAAAATAGAACCAGCTAAACCATGGTAGCTGTAACCACAGCGTCCGTTCCTATGACTGGCGCAAGTTTATACAATGCATATGAGAATTTGCTAAGTCGTTTCGCCAAATCTATCGTTTGTGCCTTCCAATCTAGTCTTTGATCTATGATTAAACCTAAGAATTTCGTTGTGTTAACTTGATTTATTTGGTTATTTTCGTAATGGATATTCATAGTCAGATTTTTGCGTTGGGTTAATGTCATTAATTTAGTCTTGTCAATATTTATCTTCAGGTTATTATTATTTAGCCATTTTATTATTGATTGTTTAGTATTAGTTACGTCCTTTTCATATATTAGTTTGTCATAATTTAGTTTATCTTTACAGTCAATGGTAACGGTGCTGTCGTCAGCAAATAGCGTCATATGATGTTGCGTAATTTTTGGCAAGTCATTTAAATAAAGGATAAATAGAGGGGGCCAAGCGCGCTACCCTGTGGCACACCGTAAGTGATTGTTCTATCACGCGACCGATAGACTCTTTCGTTCTTGGTTTTTAAATCTACTTGTGTAATTTCCACGTATTGTTTTCGATTTTTTAGATATGACTCGATAAGCCGTAGGATATTTCCTCTTATTCCGTATGCTTCTAATTTATTAAGTAAGATATTGTGATCTACGTGGTCAAATGCTTGACTCATGTCACAGTAAATAGAACATACAGGTATATTTCGGTCTACATTTGCAATAACTTTATTCAAGAAGTCGTTAATGGCCATATTGATTGTTTTATTTTTTCTAAAGCCTTTTTGTTCGTCAGTCAAGATGTCTTCTTTTACCAAATATTTATGTATTTGTTCGTTTAAGTATTTTTTGATTATCTTTGAAAATATTGGAACTAGTGCAATAGGCCTGTATGACTCCGTTTTATCTAGATCCTTTTTTTGTAAAGTGGTTTTACTACAGCAGTCTTTAGTTTGGTCGGAAATATACCTCGTGATATGCATAACGAACTGACTTTTATTCCGGTATTAAAGACAGGTATAATCTTGTCAATGAAAAAGTCGTTGAAAGTATTCGCTATTTCACGGGGATCTGTTACATTTTTATTTTCAGTTGTAATGTTTGTAATTGTGTTTTTAAGTAATTTTGGTTTTGACTGATTTATGATCTCCCATGTTGCTTTTGATTTATTTACTGATGATTTTATTTTAAATGTATTCTGAGCAAGTTTAGTTAATTTAACTATTCGCTTGTAGGTTTTAGTATAAGTATTAAGTTTTCTTTTATTTGCCTCATTTCGATTCAGACGGTAACTCCACAAAGGTGTCCTCTTCTTACTGCAGGCTCTAATTCCTCGCGACACCCATTGAGGTCGTTTTTTTTTATCATTTATCATTCAGGATCCGATTTATCGATCGCTAGATAACTTGTAACCGAGTAATAAATTGGGCACGCCACGATTGCGGCGGTAAGTCCCCTCTTTGAGGAGTGGCTTGAGAGGCGGCATGGCGTCCTCACCTTCCGCCTGACACAGGTCCTCATCGGACACGGCTGTTTCGGGAGGTTCCTGTTTCGCATAAGGCGGGAGGAAACGCCCGGGTTTTTCCATTGCGAAGATCGCCCTGAGGACACGGTGGAGATCTGCCCGGCTTGGGCGGAGCACCACCGTGTCCTCGTGGAGGCGATCGGCGGTGGCGATATCTCACGTCCGGCCCTGGTCTAGGCCATGGTACGAAGCGAGAGTGCATGGGTAGCCGTCGCTTCCTTCAGCGAAGCAGTGATGCTCACAAAGAAGGAGTCTGCGTACGTGAGGGAGAGGCAGTAAATGCGCCCTCACGGCCGTAGCCTCCGCAGGAGACGTCCTGGGCTTCGGGAATCCCAGACTGATTCCCGGCCACCGTAGGCGCGGGCTTGCGGATGGAGAGTAATGGGTAGCTCGCTGTCCGGTAAGGACCAAGCCCGGGTCGACGGCGCGTTGTGTTCCACGCGCGCCTCAAAGAGATGTCAGCAACAACTGATGGGGCCCGCAAGGACAACCAGTCTTACCAAGGGGTATCGTATTAGTGGAGGACTGGACTGGGTAATCCCAGTAACTGGCTTGCGAAGGGTAGATAGGCAGTCGCTCCATGTAATACTGGTTGTCTTACTAACGGGTATCGTGTTACCCAGTAACTGAGTTGTGGAGATCAGGTAAGCAGTCGCTCCATGTAAAATATTTGTATTCAGCTGGATCCGGTTAGACTGGAAGCCGACCCCAACATAGTCCCCACTATGTTGAGGTCGGGTTAGACAGATGATGATAGTAGTAGAGAATCTTTTAGTATCCTCAAGAGTGTTACGCTGCAGCCTGGTGGTGCTCGTACGGTTCACACAATGTACGAAGGTGGTGAAGGAGGATCTTTGCAATGCGTTACCTGGTGGTGGGGCCTACCCTAATTCGCACAGCACATTGCATTAGATATAAAAAAGTGAATGTATTGCATATAGGATTAGTTTTCAAAGACCTGCCTTTTAGGTTGTGGTATAGACTATGAAAAAGAACAATTTTGTCCACGGGACCAATTTAAATATATTAATTTATTAGCTGTCCCCATTGATATACAAAAACCTAGCGTCTCAAAAACGTCGTCAGTTATCTATCAGACGGTCTTATTGGACATTGCTTTGTAGAAACCACTTTAAGTCATGCGTTACACGCAGAATTTGGAAAAAAAAAATATTATCATTACTTTAACCACTGGCGTATAATTGGTGACAGTTTTCAATGTTACTTATGTTCGAGACTGTGCATCTTGGGTTTTTTGTATATCAATGGTTGTCCCATACCAAACTTATATACCTAACCGACCTAAATGGGTCGGCTAAATTATTTTTCGCGAATCCAATGTTGGTCCCATGAAGTAAATGGTTCAGTGTGATGGTCTTTGCTACAAAAACTAACCCTATTTACAATTTACTATATCTCTTCCCGTCGTCTTGTTTGTGCAGAATTTTCTTTCATTCTCCTTTTTCTGAAATCGGAAGATCATTTGCCTCAAAGAAAAATATGTTTTTAGGTTGCCACGTGTAAGATTAAATCTGTATTACATAATTATCTCCTCACGATTATAGGGAAACATATCCCATGAATAGAATTAAGAGATAACTTTCCTGTTCGAAGAAAAACATCCAATAAATAAATTATAAGTTTTATTGAAATATCTAATGAGATACATATATCATACTATTTAGGCCGCTATTTAGCGTGCTTGTCTTGCTTGTGATAATATTGTCGATAAAGAGTTGATTGTGCTATTGGGACAGGCCTTTATTCAGCACTAGACGGCATGGCTGATGATGATCAGTGTGGAAACTAACGTAAGCTTCTTCTACAGTTTGCACTCTTTGTATCTCTTGAGCCATCTCCTTCCGTTCACCGACCGGTTCAAGGGAGCGGAACAGTCGTATCCTCCGTTACCGTTCACCAGCATGTAGTCAAAGCAGTCTGTGACGCCATCGCCGTTGCAATCCTGGAATTAGAAGATTAGTTTGGTTATGTCCTATTAAGAAGTTTTTTCTGACCCTGTCTGGAATAAAAAGATTAGTTTGGTTGTCTTCTATCAAGAAGTATTTTCTGACCCTGTTTCACAGATTGTAGAAAGGAATAATTCACGTAAAACAATGAAACGGGTATAGAAATATCAAATGGTCTATCACTAGACAAAGGCGTCTCCCTGTGTATATTATCTAATTGATTGATCTATATTGATCTAAGAGAAAAAAAGAAAAGATAAATATCTTATTTTGAAGTATATCAGAAAAAAGGAGGGTCCTTTTTGCTTCGCCAAAGTCAGGTAAAAAGGAGCATTGAGAACTAACAAAATAATCCACTTAAAATAAGAAAAAAAATGACTTGTGCGAGGCTAAAGAAGCTCCTATCTCAACATAGTGCTGCGATATTCAAAAAATAAATACCGCGGCAGCTGGTATTCTGATAAGTTAGTAAGGTAAAAATTTGGTTTTGTCCAGCGCGTTCCATTGTGGCGTAATTTTTTTAGCTTTGTCAGGGTACAAACCGCTTATTCTTGACCACTCAATTTTTAATACTAAAGCAATCTACCACACATTATTTTTATAAACGTACCTGTCCAAACTTCTGCAAATATCTTTCAATGATTTGTTTTGCACAGTCATAATTCTGCGTGCAGTCTGCCCAGGCTGAAATACAGTAAAAACCTAGGTTACTAATCCATAGTAAACATGTGTGTAACACGGGTCACATACTGAAATAGGTAAGATTACTTCTTTATAGCGTATCGATGGTAATAAGTTCAAACATCTTAAGTTATGATTCCGAACTCCGCTTCACGCAACAGTGCAGCTGCCTGCCATGCTGATTCCGAGCAAGGCGGTAGTGTTGCGCTATCTGCGCTTCTGAATCAGAGAAATTCATCCTTTTGTTGCCAATTTACTAGTCAACATTCGCGTAGGTACCATCGCTGCGGTGGCAGACGCGTCACTACAGGGGCCCAAGTCTGCTATTTTTATAACTTCGTCATTCCAACACGATCCCATTGTCATTTTGCTAAAAGTTCGTAATCTGCTAAATTCATAATGATCGATCATTGGTCGGTCAATAGTGTCGTAATAGAATTGTGTCATAATGACATTGTCGTATTGCCATTATTATAAAACCCGTTAGTAGAAATGATTTTCCAAGAACAACTACTGAATTTGAACATTTATTCATGCCCCATTTCATTTAAATATATATTTTTACATATTACTTATTAATATATCATAGTTTATTAGTGTCAAATTATAGCAGATTACCGCCAAAGTCAGTCATTAATTTGTCATTATGTACGAGATTACCAATAAATGCCATTTCTTTCAATGTAGTGTCAGTGGCTGATCATTGGAAAGTCATAATGACGCCATTATGTTAGTAGATTACCAAACTTGTCAAAATCAACAATTATGAAATCAATGATAGACCATTCTGACACTATTGTAATAGCAGACTTGAGACCCTGGTCTGTCGCGGCGGTGGGGCGACACTGCTGCCCAGCATTGTTGCCGCGACATTACTGCTTAGCTCGGAATGTAATCTCATATTAATTTGTAGAGAATATATGGGGACTAGTAGTGCTGCGGCAGCATTGCTGCGTGCAGCGGAGCTTGGAATCATACCTTTAAGCAGCTTAATTCAGCTGCGCGAACTCCGCTCACTGAGACTAAAATAATAATATAAATTACTGTTTTATAAAGTCAAACTCAAAGTCAAAGCATTTATTTCAAATAGGCACTTAAAAGGCACTTTTGAACGTCAACATTTACATTAAAATAGAATTGATTCTAGTCGCCCCTTCCAAAATGTAGTTTTTGAATCATATATTATAGTTATATGATTCAAAAATTAGTTTAAAAACAAATTATAGGTATTCGAAAAAGACTAGTATTGTTCTTTTTGCAAGTCGTGAGGTTTTGAGGCAGTCACCAGGTAGGTAAGTTTATGTTCATCGCGTAAGATTTCTAAACCTCATTCTATTCATTGGGTTATGGTGGCTACCATGAGGTAGACAGTTATATAGTGCAACAAGGGTCTTTTGGCGCCTGAATGACATTGACAGTAGGGCCCTGTTGGTATACATCCAAATCGATTACCATACAATTTTAAAAAAGCTACTCACAACAGCACATTATAAAAATTCACATTCCCTTTTTTGTATATCAATGCATTCCTAGCATTCCTTACAATAACTTGAATCCACATCCATTCCAGCTACGATTATCTGTGTTGAACGGAAACTTGTCCACTGGTGTATTTGAGCCCCCCGTATCAAGCAAACATTGACTTTCTTTTTTATCAAACCACAAAATAAATATTGTACAAGTGTCTAGTTTTAGGGTTCCGTATCCGAAGGGTAACCAACGGGACCCTATTACTAAGCCTTCGCTGTCCGTTCACCCGTCCGTATAAAAAAATTAAAAGGGGTCTCCATAAAAGAAACGTTTTTTGCCTTGTGGTACGGAACCCTACCTGTGTGAGTCCGACTCGTACTTGGCCGTTTTTGTAATAGTTTTAATATTCTCATGTAAGTGAATTATTGTATTCTTACGAGAATAAGATTATCTCAAACCTCACATTGTATCAGAAGTTGTATTGAAAACACAAAATGGCGGCGAACAAAAACACAAAATTGTATCAGAAGTTTAGTTTTTGGTCACGCGCCAAAATATCCGGCGTGTTAAAATACACACATACAAAAAAGCTTTGTTATGAACCCACCATCTTTCCTCTCTGGATCATCGCCAGGCAAGATGATCCTTCCAGCATCTGCCCAGTAGACCCTGGAGATGTTGAAGGGTCCGCAGTAACCAGCGGTGCACTTATGTTCAAGAGCGCATTGAGTTGACACGTTGCAGAGGCATTTGTAGCATTCTTCCGTCAGGTTCGGAACAGAGAGACCTGGAAACGAGATGGTAGATTTATGTTAGCTGGCTGGGTTTTGATTCAATTATGTATTGGAATTGCCATTCGTGGTTTTAGTTGCTGATCATCATAATCGTCATTTCAGCCGGAAGACGTCCTCTGCTGGACATAGGCCTCCCCCAAGCTCCGCCACTTCGAGTACTTCGACGGGTTCTGTGATTCTAGCATCCAACGGATTCCTGCGGCCTTCATAAGGTCATCGGTCCACCTTGTGGGAGACCTTACAATGCTACGTCTTCCAGTACCCGATCTAATCGGCCATCTGTTCAGCGAGCAATGTGCCCTATCTACTGCCACTTAAGTTTAGCAATTCTGATGATTGCTGATTATATGCTGATGCTGATATTGTATCATTGACACGATGTTGATGCTGATTTTGTTTTTTTAAAGCAGAGAAACGAAGGAACCATTCTGATTTCATACCTAAAACTTGCATAGTTATCGTTGTTTTTGAAATAAAACATTGTTTCAATAATTTTGTCATTATCATCCACGGAGGCGGCATTATTTATCACACAAGAATTTACGAAAAAAAAAAACAATAACTTTCACGCGCAATGGCGTATTGTAACGTAATGAGACAACTTTGTGTGTGTTTGCAATCTCAATTAATGCGGTTGACCCCTGGAACTAGCAAGTAGTTGGTCATATAAGCTCCGGTCCGGATAACTTTGTGAGAGTCTATTAACTACTTCCAAATTACAACGTTAATTTTTATTATTTTTATTTTTTACACTTTCTGACATATTCTCGTCATTTTTGACATTATACATCGCTTCAAATATCAACTATTTGTTAGTGATTCTCATGAAAATCATGTCACTTTGTTTAAATAAGTTGATTTTACTAATGTAGATTCTTTTACATATTGTGAATGGGAGAACATTGTAGGCCTTATATACTAGATTTATAGACGATTTTCTATTCTTTATTTTCATTCCTCTAAGTACTTGGTACTTATTGACAGGCCTGCACTGTCCTCCTATACCTAATATCACTGTAATTTGAAAACATTATAAAAGCCAATTATTTTAAAAAGAGTAACCGTGGAGTTTCTTGCCGGCTCTTCTCCATAGGAAGCGACAAATTGGAACCGTGCACCTAGCTTCTGACATTTCATAAGTGCCCTTGCAGGTTTATGTGAAATAAAATATTTTGATTTGATTTGGTCCACTCTGCGGTCATGTCTCGATATTAAGAATTAAAAATCAGTATCGATCAATGTGGATGTTGATGTTGAAAGCGATGTTGAAGTATCACGGATGCTTTTGCTGATGTTCGCAACAGCACTGATTCGTACTACGCTAGGCTAGTCCAACGTCAGAGTGCTACCACTACCGGCCTACTGTACCTACGTACCACCTGCTACCGCCCCCTGCTTACCACTGCTGCCAATTCTTTTGTTTACTAGCTAATATAAAATACCGCGAAAGAAGTAACTCTAAATCGTCACTTGCAGTTCATAATGTCAAAGTATGATTTGATCAGACGTGTGTTTTGATTAGGTATTTGATACTTCTTAAAATAAAGTCTGGCCAATCAAGTTTTTTAACTGACCTTTGCAAAAATATTCTGTTTAGGTAGATAGTTGAAATCGAATTAAAAATAAAAACGTATATTAAAAAGTGAACTATTCAAATAAAATAAAGATTAAAATATATTTAGTAAAATTAAAGGCTCGATCTGTTCATACATCGTACTTTTAGTACCTGATTATTTAGGTGTACATACTGATTTTACATTTTATCCAAATAAGTAGATTACGTAACAGCATCGTGATAGTTTGCACTGCGTGGCAACGTCGCTTCGCATTTCAAGTTAATTGAATCATTGACCTATTGGTGCAGTTCTACAGAGTCTTAAAATTTGCTTAAAATTAAAACTCTACTTTTTAAATTAACTACTGGACCGCTTTCGTTCCTTTTTTGTATACCGTCAGCAAAGGAAGTTTGTGGTTTCATTTATTGAATATATGTGGTTTTCATTTAGTATTATTTGCACGATGACTTCTAAGTTAACTAAATTAAACTGCACACCCTCAATTATTTTAGTACATATATGCCAGATCAGTCGGATTTACTTATGTTTTGGTAGAAATATTAAACATTTCCTTACCACTCGAGCCAGTTATCCAAAAGATGAAGACGCCAAATAAACAAATCGGGATCGCTAACATCGGCTTTAAGTGCATCTTGTGTTATTTTCTTATGTATCTGGAAAAATACAAAAAGTTTTTAAGATACTTACTTAGCGATTTATTTGTTTGTTTTAATAAAAATAACGTGCGCATGAGGGGTCCCCAATTCTACATAGTTATAATGATTCCCCGCGGAATCTTACTACGTTCAAACTACCTCAATATCGTGTTTTTTAGAAACCAATGTAACGGTAAGGAATCGAAATGCCATATTCTGTATGTTCCAAAACAAATTGTCGATATTTATTAGCAGATGTCGTGTGTGATCTAAGAAATTGAAGTGCTTTCGAAGTAAGGAATCGTTAAGTGGTCATAGTGAATTAGGGTCGGCGTGAATTTCCTTACGCGGTCCTCGTACGCACACACACTCGTATATAAAAGAAAGAGACAGAGAGAGAGAGAGAGAGAAAGTCGCATGGTCATTCAACTCCTACCGCAAGCCGCGTTTAAGGGATTCGTTGTAAAAAAGTTTTTTTTTTAAATTTGGATGTTTAGATGTTTGAATGTTTGTTACTCAGTCATGCAAAAATGGCAAACAGATAATTTATGCCCTGGATTAAACATAGGATACTTTTACTTATCCCGGTAGTACTTTCCCGTGGGATATTTTACGACCAACACGTGGGCGGAACCGCTAGCAGAAGTGATGAGTTAATAGAGAACATGTTTGGGAGAAAAATACATGTTACATCGACCCTAAATAAATTGGGATGACGGCAGTAGATTTATAATGCTAATGATAACAATCTATACTTAAAAAAACTAGCTTCTGCCGGCGAATTCGTCTACGTGAAATTGTTTGTTTCCCGGACCCATCCCGTCGCTTTTGCTTAGCTCCTAAGGGTCGGTCGTTGCCTATAGATAGCCTTCCTCAAGAGTTTGCTATCAAATGCAAAAATATTTTTTGATTTCTAGAGAACAAGCAAACAAACTCTTCAGATTTATCATTAGTATACTTAGATAAAACCTTTAAATAAACTGACCTCAACCGCTGGACACTATTATACACTTTTTAATTCCGGCCCCTCTGCAACAAACCTTTCACTAGTACTTGAAAAAAAAAAATTACGTCCTCTAATTTTTCAAATAATTTAATCTTAAAAGCAGTCTGTCCTTTATAAGAGTAAAGACACTACTGTATCATTTCGTACGGTTAGGTATATGTGTTGTGTGTGTGTATTTTTAATACATGATTGTGTGTGTATAATATTGCTTAAATCAGGTTTGAGTACACATCTGGACAAGCCAGTTATAGCTCAGCCCAATGACTTGTGTAGTGATGTCAACATTTTGAGTTTCGTAACAACATTTTGGATGGCCATTTTTTTTGTGTGGGAAATCATCAAATAACTTCTCCCGCTCTGGGTGGAGCAGGAGGGCGTGTCAGACTTTTACTGACTAACACCCACCCGTGTTCCCTCAGTTGCCTGTTTGCCAGGGGCCGCGTTATCTCTTTCGAACAACTCGCACCCCTGGTAGGCATCGGCCCTTGCGGGCCCCATCAGTTGGTGCTGAAATCTCTTTAAGGCGCGCGTGGAACACAACGCGCCATCGACCGGGGCTTGGTCCTTCCCGGACAGCAGGCTACCCATAACTCACCGTCCGCAAGCCCGCGCCTACGGTGGCCGGGAATCAGCCTGGGATTCCCGACGCCCAGGGCGTCTCCTGCGGAGGCTACGGCCGTGAGGGCGCATGTACTGCCTCTCCCTCACGTGTGCCGCCTCCCTCTTTGCGAGCATCACTGCTTCGCTGAAGGAAGCGACGGCTAACATTTTGGATGGCCTGGAACTGATATTGTTGTATCAAGATTTACAGAACTGTCTGGAGATTTATGGCTTATTTCCCTCGTTTAAGTGATTATGGTTGCGTGTGGTTCCAAACGTAAAGAATAGCACCATCCCATCTCTTCCCATGGGTGTCGTAGGAGGCGACTAAGGGATTTACTAGAGAATGGGCAGCAGTGTTCTCTATGCATTTTTTCAACCATACTGCGATCGCCAACCCGCCTGCCAAGCGTGGCGATAATGGCAAACCCCCCAAATTGGGGGAGGCCTATGTCCAACAGTGGACGTCTGTCGGCTGAAATGATGATGTTGAAGTGATTATGAATTGCATTAGCTAACCATCGTAAGACTTAATATGTTTCAAAATGTCTTTTTTTTTGTTCTTGAAACCGTAACAACACCTAATTCAGTGTTACTATTGCAATTCTAAACAATAAACAGCTATTTTTTATTTAATTTTATAATATTGCCAAATGTATGTATAAGACGGCGCAACATGGAGCGACATTCGCTGTCGTATATGTCGGATTAGAGTGTCAATTGACAAGCTGTCACTCTGACGGAGCGTCATAAGGGCCGCCGGCGCACCACGTTAACGACGAATTGTTTAAATCCAGCAGAATCCTTGACGTATTTTGATTTATTTTATGTGTAATCAGTTACTAGATTGTAATTGTAGTGGAATATATGTTTATTTTGTTGATTAGTTATAACTTCATTTAAATTAACCTTTTTCTAACCCACGTGGACGATGGATCCTACCGACATAGGCTTGGATCATACTGATAAAGGCCATCCTGAGTATTTCTCCTGAATATTTATATATAAATATTTGTTGACAGTTATTGGCGACGTCGCTAACTTCCATAATGTACCTTCTTAAATGACATGTCCCATCTCTACGGTCCTTGGTAATGACCAATGCGCGATGCTATTGGTGCACCGTTACAGCATCGATTCGTAATCACGTTGCGTCTGCGCACCTCGGTTGTTCATTTCTTTTCGTATGTATTGACAACTGCACGTGACAGTTTATGTAGATGGCGACGGCATTTCCTAGCTGACTCTGTCCGTCCTTCAACTAGACATCTATACTTCTATACTACTATGTATAATATTAAAAAGCTGAAGAGTTTGTTTGTTTGCTTGAACGCGTTAATCTCAGGAACTGCTGGTCCGATTTGAAAATTCTTTCAGTGTTAGATAGCCCGTTTATCGAGGAAAGCTATAGGCTATATATCATCACGCTAAGACTAATAGAAGCGGAGCCAATGAGTAATGTTAAGTGAACCAATGAATAATGTTTCAAAATCGCGGTTTTTTTTTCTTTTGGTAGCTTCCGCTGCGTGCGCTGCGTAAACGGTTAAAGTTTCGCAAAAATCATGTGTGACAGAATTTTTCCCTTTTAAAAGTTCTAAAAAAAAGTCCTCGACAGCATAAATGTCTATCGTTTAAGGTTGGCTCACTATAACCATTTTTATGCTAACCAAATTTGTTCTAAAATAATGCATTATTTGCGAGGGTGTTATTTATAAACATGATATTAATCCTTATCTAAATAAATACGTTATTTATCACAAGTATTTAATTTAAAATAAAATTGCACTTTTTTCCTTCGATTTTTCATTCGATTCGATTTCAATGAATATCTTAGGAGATATCGCAGTTTTAAAATAACATCGCAGCAAAAAAACTGTTGTTGTTGATATTATAAAGCTGAAGAGTTAGTTTGTTTTTTTGGTTGAACGCGCTAATCTCAGGAACTACTTGTTCGAATTAGAATATTCTTTTAGTGTTGGATAGCCCATTTATCGAGGAAGGCAATAGGCTATATATAACATGACTCTAAGACCCTTGGGAGCCGAGCAAAGAGAAAAAAGTCACGAATACGAAGTAATCGCACGGGCAGGCGAGGCGAGCGCCGGGGTAGGTAGAGCAAGAATTTTGACGCAAACGAAGTTGCGGGCAGAAGCTAGTTATATGTATAAAACTATTCTCAAAGAGCTCCTTAATGAATGAATGACTGAATGAAATCAAAATCAAAATCAAAAGTCATTTATTCAAATTAGGCTGAGAATCAGCACTTTTCGAACGTCAAAGTACATGAGACAGTCCCCCAAAACGCCCACCCTTCACCACTTCCTAGTGCTTTAGCTGGGAAGAAGAAGTAGTGGAACAAACTCCCCAGCAGCACAGCTGTCTGTTTAGTCGGATAGACTTGATTCTATACATACTTAGGCAAAGTAATAAACATTACGAGACACAAAATATTAATTAAATAATTAGTCAAAATGTTAGCTAGCCATACCAATATACCGACAAATAAAATGAAAACTGTCGAGGCCAAATAAAGCCTAAAACAACTCATCATAGAAAATATTGTTATGAGTAGATCATGTCAATAACTAATGACTTAATAGATAGTTATTAAAAAAAAATTGTTAGACAGGCAATAAAAAATAAAATAATAATTATATGAACGCATATAACCTGTCTCACCTAACCTGTAATGAAATGCATCAATCCCAGTGTGGTATGACCAGACTTGATTAATCGAATGAACCCCAAGATTTGCACTAGCCTTCGAAGCATCATGTTTCATGGTGCTTTAGAGACCACTGCATAACAAGGAGTAGACCAGGGGGCGCTATAGGGAAGACGTGCCCTTACGAAGGATTGCGAGCCGTGCCGGATATGCATCCTAAAGTAGGTATTGGATTAGTGGAGAGACGGGTGATATTTAGGTTAAAAGCCGGATAGTTGCCACACTTTTGCAAATCACTCTATATCTCTCAATATAAAAAGCAAAATACTTTATTTGTAAAACTGGCTGATACTTTGGTTTTTTAACAACAAATTTGTAAAAAAGTAACCAACATTATCTTGAATATTTCCAAAGTATATTTTGGGACATCAATCCCGTACAGGGGATAGTTGCCTAATCCATATAAATTACGTTTAGTATAGATGCCCCGCCGAGAAACAGGACATTCTATCCCGCAAAAACTTTGATCGCATTTTGTCTTCCCATGCAATCGCACAGAGACATGCGACACGGTCAACGTACTGATAGTTAGTCTTTCGATAGGTTAATATAATAGCATGCGATTCATCCGCGAAACTAAAGTAATTACAATCGGGGCAACTATACCCCTGGGGCAACTATCCTGGTTTTACCCTATTTATGGGAGTCAGCGCAGCCAGGTTGTATCAGGTCGAGCTTCAGCCGTGAATCTTTTGACAGGATTAACTGCTTTCTCGGTTCTTTTTCAAGTCATTGCTCTGCTGTGTTAAATACTGCCTTAATATATTTAATACTACTTTTTGCCACAGGCTTCGTCAGCGTGGAGGTCGAAAATTATCCTACTCCTAATCCGCACTATCGGAATAAAGAGTATCCTATATTTAAATAAGGTGCAAGTGAGAGACGGAACACCGGGGTGGTTTTAGTCAGTAAGAGTCTGACAGACCCCTCCACCCTCCCCGGGGCGGAGGACATCCATGAGGATTTCCCCCCGTAATAAAAAAAAAAAGGTTATAAACCATCTGTGTGCTAAATTTCATCCAAATCCGGTCAGCTATTTCACATTTATAATATTATATAGAAGGATAACATGTTTTTATATTAATAGTGGATATTAAGTAGGCATTTACATATGGCACCATTTTCTCTTACTATCTGTAATTAATGGTCAATGTTTAATCATTGTAGCACTTCAGTTTGCAGTGGTTTTAAAACCTACAAGTTAAATGTTATAAATAGCTGCTTCCTTTACCGACAAAATATTGTACAAAAACAAACTTGTTTAGATGAGATATTTTATTAAAGTTTTCCTGTACTTCTTTACATTCCAAGAATTATCCTGACTTTAGCAACAACAACATGTTTTTAATGACTTTTTGGGGTTTTTACGAATTGTGAATGTCTAGTTTGTTGTTTTTGTGCTAACTTATTTGTGCATAACGATACTTCAAAACCTGCTAGAATTTATAATTCGATATAAGATTATTATTAGAGATGGGCCTATGACTTTGGTCGACTAGTCGGCTGCAAAATGGCCGACTAATCTGCCCACCAGTCGGTCAAGCCGATCATTGATTTCGGTTGAGTTTATGACATCGGCTATGTTCAAAATGTATGACAATGGCAAACCTACTTATTGGGTTACTAGGTTAGTATACTTTGCTTATTTTCACAGTATTATGTGTTATGGCGTTCTGCTGTGGGGGTCGGCAGCTGCCGTAGATTTAGTTTTCATTTTACAAAAGAGCAATCCACGCAATTTATAAAATGGGGTTTCGCGAGTGTCATAGAAACAAATTCAATGAAATTGATATACTAACTCTGCCTTCTCTATATATCCTAGAAAATATCTTGTATGTTCGCAAAAACTTAGGTCTTTTCAAAGAAAGATGCGATTTCTATAACTAAAACTAGCAAGTCATTTCTAATAAACAGTATCCGCTTATATAACAAGTTGCCAAAGTCGGTTACAGAACTTAGCGATGGAAATTTAGAACTCACGTCAAACGTGTCCTTATTAAAAAAAAAATATATTACCTTACTACGTTGAAGACGGAAGTTTGGCATTAATTCCTTCTGCACACCTGGCTTCCCTGGTACCTTATTAACAGCATAACTATTTTTTTTTAATCTTTATTTGGAAAAAAAGCTTTAATCGCGGAGCGATTATGTCAGCCTCGTAGTTTTACAAAATTAATATATAAGTAATAACTAGGATCTGAACTTAAATAATTTAACAATTAGGTAATATAACATAACAGTTAATTTGGATGTAGGATTGGACAATATCAAATTACATATACCAACATCCCTTAACCTAAGTCCCACTTCTGATTCCAAAGTTCTCCGTTCTGCCCCAACACGAGCACACTCCACCAAAGCGTGGTAGGTGTCGTCCCTCATATTGCAAATCAGACAGTTTGGGGTATCAACAACCTTCATAAGATGCCCGAACGCATTCAACGGAATGTGCCCGGATCTCAGACGCATGCTTGTTACTAACAATCGTCTATTCATCTGTACTTCAGAGAACCAAGGAATCCTTGGTGGTTCAGACTGAATTGTTCTGTACCATATACCCTTCTCCTCAGATCTTTTGTCAAAGTATTTTTTCCACATCTTATTGCAAATTGTTTTAACGTCTCTTAATATATCTGTGAAGAAGGGCGGATGACAGACAGATACTCCCTCATAGGTTCCTGTTTTTACCAGCTTATTTATTTATTTATTTATTAAAACTTAATACACAAGTAAAAAAATACTGTACAAAGGCGGACTTAATGCCTGAGGCATTTTCTACCAGTCAACCTTAGGGTGATGTAGAGAGAAAATATGGCAGGTGCAACATAAGGGATAGGTTACTCGAAAAATAATACATACTAATACATAGATACATACATACATACATATATATAACGAAAAAAAAACTTTGTCTTGAGAAATAACGATAGGTAGAGGAGAAAACGAATCCAGTAAGTCAGCGCTGGGATGATTCTGCCAATTTCTTACGAATATGCTCACGTGCCTTTACTTTAAACGAAAGCCGACTGGTTGCCATTCTGATATTCAGAGGGAGTGCATTTCAAAGAAACACTGCCTGGACAAAGAAAGAAGATTTGATGAAACCAGAGCGGTGAACTACTTGTTCGTTTCCCATCAGACTGACATGTGATGGAATCCATTGGAATTCAACTGTTTTGCCTCTTTCCCTCAGTGTTAAATATAACTCTAGTATAGAATAGGCTACCGGCAGACCTCGTATGCCCGAGGTACACCGGGCTATATGCTGCAAAGCTCTTTTTGAATCACAAAGTCGTTATGGACAGTTTGCAGTTCAATGTAAAACTAGCTCCCGTGTTAGATTGAGGATCAAAAAAGGCTGCTCCTGTACCATTAACATCCTTGGATCCATCACTGTAAATCTGATAGGACCCGTCATAATTTCGTGCAATCGTTTCTACTGATTTCTTTAAAAGTGCTGCAGAAGTATGAGATCTTTTAGTTCCTGGCATAGCATTAATACTCAGGGTAATGTGTGAGTTAATATCAATATTTGTCATCCATGTCGACAGTGAGAACATCTCTAAAACTTTAGAACGATGTAAAGTTTGATTGGTAATCTCACTGTATACGATAGTTAGCAACGGTTTTTTCTTATTACGCCAATATGATTCCTGGTCGCAGATAGATGTTAGTTTTGATATCATTGAAATGATGTCACCATCAACTATTGACTTAGCTTTTAAGCAAAATTTTGCAGCTAAATTGTATTTACGTCGAACAAACAATGGTGGCAGACATAACTCCGATTCCATCGCGTGGATTGGGCAACTTTAAAAAAACCGCCAACTACTCTCATGGCTTGGTTTTGAGCTTTGTCTAATTTAGCAATATTGGTGTTAGCGCTGTTATGGAACAAAAAACTTGCCGACTGCGAAAATAATCTAACCGACTGCGAATTATTGCAATATATAGTCGCCTTAAATGCATAGGATGGACTCCCCATGAAGAACCTGCCAGCACCTTAAAAACGTTTAAAAATCTCATACTTCTTTCACAGGTTTCATTAATGTGTTTGCGCCATCTCAAAGATGAATCTAGCCAGAGTCCCAAATATTTAACTACTGGGACATTTTCCAAACAGACATTATTAATTTTAACATTTGCCTGCTGTAGAGACTTACCCCTCGAAAAGAGACATTTTACTTTTCGTGGGAGATAGTTCCAGACCCAATACTCCCAACACATTTGATAAATTATCTATGGCTTCCTGAAGAGTTGTGGTCATAAAACGAATGTCTTGTCCAGAAATATAGAGGACGAAATCATCGGCGTATTGGGATACATCTCCGTATTGGGATACATACTCGTAATCTCTTTACAGATATCACTAGTAACTATGTTAAATAAAATTGGAGACATAGGGTCTCCTTGGGCCAATCCCTTACATGTCCATCTTGTAATCGGAACATTGCTCCCTACTTGTGACATAGCTAAATGTCTTTTCGTTAAGTATTCCCATATATATCTACATATAGAAACCCCCACCCCCATCTCATCCAGCTTAGACACTACTTTAAATATATTGACATTATTGTATGCGTTGTCTATGTCCAGGAGTTCAAGTTGGGCCGCCGTCGTGAACGGTCGCGTCTGCCCGCGCGCAGCAGATGTTGACTTGCCAGACTTCGAAATCAAACCGAGTTTTTTGTGCGTCTCCGTCTGTGTCGCAATTTGTTATATTGGGTAGTATAAAACAAGGGAGCAAAAGTGATGTAAGTGAGCTTCAGCCTGCAGCGAAGACTGGCTGCTGGAGGACGAGTGACACGGCTGACCCCTGGCGGCTAAACCTGGTGAGATCGTTCCTAATATTTCAGGGATTTGTTCTATAAAACTGAGAACGGCCAGCCGGCCGGTTCGTTGTGGGCCAGTGTGCTAACACTATATATAATAGGGCGGCACAAACTAATTTACGCTATTATTCTAGCGCAAAATACGGTACCTATCGCTCAAAACGCAGTACCTAAAGATTGTATTATTATAACTTGTAACGCCACGGTTACCGAAATTTGAGTCGGCCCACGGCCCATATGTGCTGAAGTGTACAAAAAAGTTACCCTTAACTCTTAAGTTCGCATAGCACGCTTTTGTTCTACAGATTAACCAAAAAAAAAAGGTCAAGTCAGCCTCAGCCCCTTTGCACGTGTCCTGGACTTGCACTACAAACAAAAGTGTTTTCAAAAAATAATTTAATTGGCTTAACACTCGATCATAGGATTGTCAGTCAAGATCTCGCCACATATATTTGGAAACATCGACAGGATGATAGAATTTTCCTAGCACTTCTAAATAATATACATGATTTTCTCCCTAACAGCATTCTCTTCCAGGAATAAAGGATAGCAAAATACATAACCGCACAATCCCTACTAATATTATAAATGCAAAAGTGACTTTCTGTATGTATGTTACGCTTTCACGCCTAAACCGCTGAACCAAGTGTCATGAAATTTGGTTGAGATATAGCCTAGAATATGGAGAGAGACATAAGTAGGCTACTTTCATATAGGAACATACGCTATAACCGACTTCCACGCGGCCGGAGCCACGGTCAGCGGCTAGTTTAATATAACATTTTGTGGTGGCGAAGATATCATCATCGCCTTGTCCGAATACTATCTCGTAAATGTGCACAGAAACAACAGAAACGCACAAGGGTATTCACCTATTGGCGAACTAGTACCCGCCAACAGCGACATCCTAAGTACAACGCTAAAACACCGCAACATGCCAATCCTTATAACCGGTAACACACACGAGAAGAGCAAGAAAAATCCACGAAACTCCGGCCTCAAACGAACAGCCCCCAATTAGCGAACTCATTAACATCATGTGAAGAACAAGAAGCAAGCTACTAACACCGTTATCAGTCGTAATCGCAAACGACACTGGATACACAACACCCAGAAACAGACCTTTACCGCAATCAAGCGCACTTGACCAGACCTGTGCATCGGTGCCTCAACACCAGCCAAAGAAAGAAAATCAAATAGACGATGAACCTTCACGTAGCGGCATTCATATAGCCAATCTACAGGAAACAGGGTTGAACTCAGGAACATACATCTCCACACTGTGATTGGCACCCCTCAAGAAAAGCGAGTAACACACACCGGGGTCATATCAAGCACAAACAATGCAACTACGCAGCTCTCAACAGAAATTCTGTATAAATAAAATACGAAGACTGGATAACAAAAAAAACTAGCAAATAAAGACATCATCCCAACGAGTAAAGACATCGAAATACCCTGGAACACAATAACGGAGGTTATTAAAACCGACCGCTGCTCAGGAAACTGATTCTTCAGCCAATTTAATAAAGAGACCATCGCTTAGCTCTTGCTAACCTACAAAGCGGGAAACCGGATAATCCAAATAGGCATAAAAATAATGGCAGACAACACTCCAAAAGGTTAAATATCAAGAAGAACAAAAACACGCAGAGCCTGCTTCACCGGACTGGGGACATTTCACACCGGAAAATGCAGGCAAATGCTCGACACGTTTTACAGGAACAACAAACAAAACGCCGAAGGAGATTCGCGTACATAAAGGTGTCCCCCAGGAAAACAAAAAAAAAAAGGAGCGAGGGCCTTTTCAGATACCAAATGCTAAAATAACAAAGCCGAAGAAGTAATGGTAATCATCAATAAAAGCCAAACGAGACAGCTCCCGGAACGGACCAAGTGATAACCGTGGTAACCGAACTTAACAAAACGATGCCCCAAATATAACAGGAAACCGCAACTATACACAAGAATAAAGCCAGGACACAGAATACAGTGCCGGACAAGTGGCTTGAAACCGCGCAGGTACTAATCCCAAAAATAAAAAACTAGAAGACGCGAACGAATATCGCTGCATAATGGTACTACAGAATTTACGCCAGATGCATAGTAAAAACAAAAAATAAAAAAATTGACGATGCAATAACAGGACTAGGCAACTACCAAGCGTCCCTTTTAAACAATGGATCAACAGATTACCACATTTTATGCACGAAAGGGTCCTAGACGAGAAAGGATTTGCAAGTAAACGAATTTACGCTCGCCCTATCGCCCTTGTCATAGAAAACACCAATGTCGACTTAAAGACATTAAGGCATTAGGATAATTATTGCAATGAACTAACAAATCGATGACCAACAGGATAATCAAGGTATGCATGAATGTAAGAACATGCATCAAATGGAGTGGCCAGCAAAGCAATTGGATTATAATTATCAAAGGAAAGGAAGTTAAACGGGGTTGCCCTCACTCCTCTCGCCTTTTTACATTAGTCTTCGACGAAGTCCTTAGAACCCTTAAAGATGCAACCCATTTAATCAAACTAGATCAGGACCGCGTTTCACTCCCCCTGGTATTATCATTTGCGGACGATTTTATACTCATTGCAGATGATCTAGAAGGACTAGAGCGCATCTTATACCACACAAAACCTTTACTAAATACCGCAGGCCTCCAAATAAACGAAACAAAAACAAACATTCTAATTAGGGACCCCATAACATCGCAGCAAACAATCAACGTGACCCTCAACGGAATAAGTATACCAACAATGGACGAAATAAAATAGCTAGGCACATACACAAGCAGGAAAAGCACAATTAGAAAACGATGCCAACAGGCCACGAGAAACGCAAATCATTACTACCATTCATACTAAAGGCAAAGATGGACTGGAAGTTAGCTAGACTTATGTATCGAAGAGTTATCGTACCTTGTATGATATATGACTTAAAAGCATCGACCCAAGGTGAACAGATTAAGACTCAGAAGATATGAACGAGTTATCATGAGAGACTTGATTAACCACATCAGGAATAAACTAATAATTAAGAAAATGCACCAAATCTTAGACGAAAAAACCGTAACAAAACGCATCAAGAATCACAGGATGTGCTACTTAGCACACGTCTTCAGACGGGATAAACCACACCTATTGCAGGTAGCAATGCAGTACAAGGCCAAATCTAAGAACCTCAGACGACCTATTTACCCAAGGAATGACAATCTAAAACAAGCAATGAAATATTTCGACATGGGAATCAAGTTTTGAAAGGACATGGCTGGAGACAAAACTAAGATCAAGAAAGCGGCTAGTAATATCTAAAAAAAACCAGAAACTGTTAGCTGCGAGAACTCAGAATATTACTACGAAAACAACAAAACAGAACATAGCGAAGCAACGGCATAGAAAAGAGCTAAGAAAACAATGAACGTACCCAAGAAGCCCGACCTGAATCAACATGCCGGCGACGTCGTGAAAAGATGCCCTCCTATAAATAAATACCACCCGTCTCTCCACTAGTCCAATGCTTACTCAAGGATGCATATCCGGTAGGCTCGCAATCCTTTCCTATCCTATGGGCACGTCTACCTGACCATTACCGCGCCCCCCGGTCTACTTCTTGATATGCAATGGCCTCTGTAACACCATGAAGCATGAGGCTCCAGGGGCTAGTGCAAATCTTGGGGTTCATTCGATTTATCGAGTCTGGTCAAGCCACGCTGGGATCGGTGCATTTCATATTCATATTCATATTCATATTGTATGCGTTGTCTATGTCCACAAATATCCCAATGTCTTTTGATTATTTGAATTTGTGATACTAGTCTTACGAGATTGTCCAAGCATGACAGAGATCTCCTAAATCCCATTGTATTCTTAGAGAAAAGACCCTTACTTTCAAAAAACCATTCAAGACGTCGCGTTATAATGTTGTGTAAAGTTTTACAAAGACAAGATATGAGAGATATAGGTCTCAAAGATGTTATGTTGCTTAGATTGCGCCCAGGTTTCGGTACAGGCACTACTTTAACATTCCGCCACTGTCTTGGAACCTTACCCTGAGACAAACATTTGTTAAATAACTCAACTATCAACTGTTTGCTAGGAAAATTACAGATCATTGAATAAGAAATATCGTCCTCCCCTGGAGCGGTGTCCTTCATCTTAAGTACATTAGATAGTTCCTGTGCCGAAATCTGTGCCTCCAACTGTAAATTAATAGAACTAAAGGCCGAGCATAGTGGCAGAACGTAATCTGGCGTCAATTGTCGTAAGAACTCACTAGCCCTTTCGGCATCCAAACAAATTCTACTAGTACGATATCCTTTGAGCCATCGCATTTTATTCCACAACTCGCTACTAGACACCATCTCGCTCATACTATCACAGAACTGATGAAAAGATTCTGCACTAGCTTTACGCATTAGTCTCTGTGAACAGCATAACTAAGTGTTCACAAATTACAATGTTAATTTTTATTTTTACAATGTCTGACATATTCTCGTCATTATTTGACATTATACCTACATCAATTTCGACTTTTTATTAGTGATTTTCATGGAAATCATGTCACTTGGTTTCCAATAAATAAAATGAACCATTTTATTTACGTAGATTCTTTTACATGTTGTGAATGAGAGAATGTTGTAGGCCCTACATTTTTCTATTCTTTATTTTCATTCCTCTAAGTAGGTACCTGGTACTTATTGACAGGCCTGCACGATCCTCCCATACCTATAATCACTGTAATTTGAAAACATTGTAAATGCTAATTATTTTTAAAAGAGTACCTAACCGTGGAGTTTCTTGCTACGCTGACGACACGCTGGTCCTGGCGCAAGGGAGGTCGTACCAGGCGGCGGCCGACTTAGCGACACACGGGGTTGCGACAATCGTCGATAGTATCCGGCAACTGGGACTCGAGGTGGCCTTGCACAAGTCCGAGGCCATGTGGTTTAATGGTCTTCGGAATGCGCCACTGACGGGTTCCCAGATAACGGTGGGAGGGGTTCACATCGGCGTCGAATCGACGATGAAGTGCCTAGGACTCGTCCTCGACAGCCGGTGGAACTTCGCGGAGTACTTTTGACGTCTCCCAGACTGGAGCGGGTCGGGGCTGCCTTGAAGCGGCTCCTGCCCAATCTAGGGGGGCCAAACGCCTCCTGCCGGAGGCTCTACGCGGGGGTCGTGCGGGCCATGGCCCTAAACGGGGCGCCGGTGTGGGCGCCTACATTGAGGCGCCAATCACGCCGGTTGAAGGCGACCCATAAGGTCATGGCCATCCGGATGATCTGGGGATACCGCACGATCTCCGGTGAGGCAGCGGGCCTCCTTGCCGGATTGCCGCCATGGGATCTGGAGGCAAAGGTCCTCGCGCACACTTGGGAGTGGCGCGAGGAGGCCAAACGTCGGGGCGTCACTCCGCTGCCGCGGGAAATCGCGGCACGGCGGACAGAGCTCCGGCAGGATCTCATGGCGACGTGGAAAGTGCGATTGTCGCAACTCAGTGCTGGGCACGCCACGATTGCGGTGGTAAGTTCCCTCTTTGAGGAGTGGCTTGAGAGGCGGCATGGCGTCCTCACCTTCCGCCTGACACAGGTCCTCACCGGACATGGCTGTTTCGGGAGGTTGCTGTTTCGGATAGGGCGGGAGGAAACGCCCGGGTGTTTCCATTGCGAAGATCGCCCAGAGGACACGATGGAGCATACGGTGGAGGTCTGCCCGGCTTCGGCGGAGCACTGCCGTGTCCTCGTGGAGGTGATTGGCGGCGGCGATCTCTCGCGTCCGACCCTGGTTCAGGCCATGGTACGGAGCGAGAGTGCATGGCTAGCAGTCGCCTCCTTCAGCGAAGCAGTTATGCTCGCAAAGAGAGAGGCGGCGCACGTGAGGGATATGCAGTACATGCGCCCTCACAGCCGTGGCCTTCGCAGGAGACGCCCTGGGCGTCGGGAATCCCAGGCTGATTCCCGGCCACCGTAGGCACGGGCTTGCGGACGGCGAGTAATGGGTAGTTCGTTGTCCGGTAAGGACCAAGCCCGGGTCGACGGCGCGTTGTGTTCCACGCGCGCCTCAAAGAGATGTCAGCAGCAACTGATGGGGCCCGCAAGGGCCGATGCCTGCCAGGGGTGCGGGTTGTTCGAAAGAGACACTGCGGACCCTGGCACACAGGCAACTGAGGGAACACGGGTGGGTTTTAGTCAGTAAAAGTCTGACGCCCTCCCGCTCCACCTAGAGCGGGAGAAGTTATTTGATGATTTCCCACCCAAAAAAAAAACCGTGGAGTTTCTTGCCGGCTCTTCTCCATAGGAAGCGACAAATTGGAACCGTGCACCTAGCTTCTGAGGTTTCATAAGTGCCCTTGCAGGTTTATGTGAAATAAAATATTTTGATTTGATTTGATTACCAATTGTTTGCTATAGAGTTAGTTCTTTTTTGTTAGCAGTATTAATTAATTTTACTTTCGGTATTTAACTTCTGGATCTAAGTCCAATTAATTAATGGACCAAACGAAGGGTTCCTATTCCTTACTGTCCTAGTTTCCTGATTACACTGAAAGTAAACTGTAAAACTGATCCTATAATAAAATATATTAGCAGTAGAGATTTCAAGTTCATTTCAAACACCGTCATTTATTTTATGTTTTTAATGGGCTGACTAGTCGCCGTAGTTTTAGCCGACTAGTCATCGACTACAAATATGGCCGACTAGTCGGCACATCACTAATTATTATACCTATAATTCAATCGTCGGATAATTTACGCGCAAAAACAGGTCAAGCATATTTGAATTGTCAGAATATTAAAGTTAACTGACGATTGAAAAACAGGCCCTAAAATACATATAATTTCACAAAATCGAAATAATAATAATTTTCCTACTAATACCTACTATACATGTCAATAATTATTTACATTTGTGATAAAGTATTTCGTGATGCCCCGTGCCCCAGTGACGTTGCTACAGCGTAGCAAATGCGGAGATGTCATACGCTACGCCATCGTAGCAATTAACCAATCCCCTACGCGACTACGCGTCGCCAATCTTCATAATTCTCGAGACTGCTGAGCGACGGACGTGTTTTGTGGAAGGCTCTGAATAGTAAGGTTAATTTAAAAAAAAATTGGTAGAACATTTTTTTTATATTTTTATATGTAGGTACTTTTTACATCGGTTGTGTTTCTCTAATAAACCAACTATATTTTATTTTCGTCTCCCTCCCACCGTTTCATAACCAACCATAAAACGAAATGACTTGGTAGTTTTACTGCATACAGGTTTAATCAGTAGGATGAATGGCATCCATGTAGTCTTTTGGGAGTTTATAGCTGGTTTCATTTTACATCGCTGTGTAGCAGTAATCATTGAAATTCTGTTCGCGGGAACGAAATTTTATATCTACTTACATACTCGTACATATTGTAATGTCTGTTTGTAATGTCAAAATAACAGCTTTTTGCTTAATGCATAATAATTTGAGTATCATACTTGTAAAAAAAGTTTTTTATTTTGTTTTTGCTGTTGGTTTGTACCGGCTTATCTCCGAAATGGCTGGACCGATTTTGACTGAGCTCTTCCTGGCAGATAGCTGGTGTTATAACATAGTAGTAGGATAATTACTGACCTCCACGCGGGCAAAGCCGCGGGCATAGCTACTCCAAAAAGAAAAGTAGGTATAGTCTCCGTTTTCAATAGATTAGATTAGATTTTTTCGGGAATTTATTCGTAGCATTGTGGAGTTTGGATTTGAGATCGTTCGAAAGATATTGGATCGCTCCCTAAAATCTACATGAGTAGAATTTAATGCCGTAATGTGGGTGTTTTATACGTACATCTACATCTCTGCCTATACTTTCGGGGAGTACAGACTTGATTATTATTGTGTTTTATTATTAATAATCAAGGTAGATTTTCTTGGCCTCTCTTGTATGTCGGGTTACAAGCAGGCGCAAGTTATTTTATCAACGCTGCTCTCAAAACGGTGAAGGAAAACATCGAGAGGAGACCGGTATGTTCTAGAAAAAAAAAATCGAAGGGATGTCACACATCCAACATACGCACTGTGCCTGCATGGTGGATTATGGCCCACTCCCTCTCACAGAGAGGAGGCCTGTGCAGTGGAAATATGGCTGATTATGATTATTTTATGCAGCTCATAATTTTTTTACAAAGACCTAATAAAGAACTTGAGTAGAATGAAACGTTTTCCCTTACGATTCCATGGGATTCATGGGCCATTCTCTAAAAGTCATCATCATCATATCAGCTAAAAGACGTCCACTGCTGGACATAGTCCTCCCCCAAAAGGGGGGATTTGCCATAATCGCCACGCTTGTCAGGCGGGTTGGCGATCGCAGTATGGTGGTCAAATGCTAGAGAGTGCTGCTGCCCATTCTCTAGTAGGTACGTCCCTTAGTCGCCTTCTACGACACCCACGGGAAGAAATGGGATGGTGCTATTCTTTTACGTCCGGCACCACACGGAACCTAAAAGTATGGGTAGCCATTATGCAAAACGAATGGAAATCTAAATACATTAAGTAATTACACAAGAAATTAGTCGGACATCTTCAATTCAGCCTCCGTTCTTACAAAACTGGTTTATTATACTTTACTGATTTTGTAGGGTCCCGTAATTTTTAAGTGAGATTTATAATGGTTTCTGTTTTGTTCAGATGTCGGTACCGCGTTGATAACTAGTGCTTATGTCAGTGACAAAAAATCTGTACCAAACCAGAAGCTATTATGTATATCGGCATATCGATGCTCTAGATTTCCAGAAGATGGATCCTGTAAGCGCGGACTTGGAAAAAAATATTACTCAATTGTTTCAATTGATCCCGCGCTACCAATTGCAATGATCAGAAAACAATTTATCTATCTCAATCTTTTTAAACTTGACACATTACGTAACATCTAAGTTTAATTAACTAAGTAACCTAAGGTCCATTAATAATCGATTTTCTTTGCTACCAAATGTGATAAAATACTTTATTATCATTTCTTTTTTAGTATTAAAATTAACAGTAACCTCCGAAAAATCAAAACATTTTTATAATTTTTGGCGTCAACCCATATTCCTGTTTTTAAACCCCGACGGAAACGGAAAAAGAGGAGTGTTATAAGTTAATTTTTTTTTTTTTTGGGTGGGAATCATCAAATAACTTCTCCCGCTCTGGAGCGGGAGGGCATGTCAGACTTTTACTGACTAAAACCCACCCGTGTTCCCTCAGTTGCCTGTGTGCCAGGGGCGGCGGTATCTCTTTCGAACAACCCGCACCAGTTAAATTTATTTTAGAACTAGCTTTTGCCAGCGGCTTCGCCCGCGTGGAGGTCAGTGTATACATATAAACCTTCCTCTTGAATCACTCTATATATTAAAAAAACCCGCATCAAAATCCGTTGCGTAGTTTTAAAGATTTAAGCATACATAGGGATATAGGGACAGAGAAAGCGACTTTGTTTTATACTATGTAGTGATTATAAAGTTTGACGACGCGTAATCGCGTACTGGGTTAGATCTTCTTGGGGCCTGTTGTAGGTCGTGGGTTGAAGGCAGGCGCTTTACTTTTTGTAAATAAATTCATCACCCAAAATGGTGAAGGAAAACATCGTGAGGAAATTAACATGTCCTAGAATATAAAATGAAAGACGTGTGACATCCACCAACCCACACTGCACTGCGCGTATGTCCGACTTGCTCTTCCGCCTCGGAGGCCTGCAATCTCAGCAATGGGAACGTTATAGGCTGATTAGTCTATGTTTTACAGAAAAAAGGAAAAAAGAACACAATGTAAATAAGTCCTCTGTTCCTGATCTATTTTCTACAACAAACATTCTCATCTAAATGTAAAGAACCCATTTCAAAATCCGATTAACACTTACCCGACTCTCCACAAAGCAAAGCCTATCAAAGTGTACAAAAAAAAGAAGGAAAAATCTCTGAAAACCGCGTTTTTAGCAAAGAATTAAAACACAATGAATGCTTGCCGCGGCCGCACTTACCTAATGAAAAAGATTGTATATCATTAGGTAATACAGAGGGGTTTAAATTAAAGCAAAATTGAAGTAGGAGGGTACGATAAAATTTGTAATTATAATGGCTAAGTAGCAAGCTTGTTCTTCATAAAATTAGGTTTTCTAAGGCTAGGTTGATATAAATAACATCGCTTTGTCTGCGGGCTCTCAGTAGCATATATTTACTGAGGGTCTTGTGGCTAAGTAATATAAAATATTAAAAAAAAAAAACAGCCGCATGCATCGATTGGTCAGGTTAAACCACAGCTGCGTACAGTAACAGCAGCTGTGACTGGCCATGGGTCATTTAACAAACATCTCTTTGTCATACGAGTAACAGAGTGTCCGCTGTGCAGGACCTGCATGGAGCACGACGAGACAGCAGCGCACGTGCTGCTAAACTGCCCGGCGGTGGTCGCCAGTTATAGGGCAAAATACTTCGGTAACCCAGGTACCCTACGTGAGATTGTCAGCAACACCAAGGCGTTGCTGGCCTTTCTCGAGGAGCTGGGGTGGATCGAATGAGCGATTCTCCCACCCGTACGCAAAATACGCGCTTTGACGTGGAGTTGCGGACGACAGCCCGTATTACCTATTGGTCAGGTTATGCTACGATTGCCGCGGTTGGTCCGTGGATGGATGACCATCTCTACATGCCAAGACCCCTCCGTGCCTCAAAAAGCGCACGTTAAGCCGTTGTTCCCGGCTGTCATTCGTAATCTTTGACAGTCGTTACGGGTCGTCAGACGCCCGAAAGTCTGACCCCCAATTTTACGAAGGAGTATCGTATTAGTCGTAATACGATACTCAGTTACTGTGGTAAGACTGGAAGCCGACCCCAACATAGTTGGGAAAAGGCTAGGCAGGTAGTAATGATGACAGAACCTACCTACTGGTGGTAATTTTTGTGCTACAGAGTAGTTACCTACTAGCTCTTAGTATGACATATGACCCGATGATTGTTGGTCGATAGCCAACCTCAAGCTAACTTTAAAGTCGTTTTTGGCACCAAGTTCCTTAATGCGGCTTGCGGTAGGAGTTGACTGGTCACACGGCCGCGGCGCGGCACACGCTGGCAGAGTGTGCCGCTTGGGAGGAGCCGCGACGTGCCCTCATCTCAGGAGTAGGCAGTGACCTTTCGCTGCCAGCCGTTATCGACTCGATGGTCGACAGCGAGGAGTTCTGGGACGCGGTGGTGTCCTTCTGCGAAACAGCCATTTCGCAGAAGGAGGCTACGGAGAGGGAGCGGGAGATTGCTTCCGCTAACCCGATCCGCAGCAGAAGCACCGGGCATCGGCGGAGGGCGGACAACGCCCTCTTCCAGTCCCGCTAAATGGGTCCAGGAGCAACGGATCTGAGGAAATCCGTCGCCCCCTACTTCTTAGGACCCGAGATGGCGGCGCTATGACGTAAGGGAGGAGTTTAACACCTCACTCCCCCCCTATTGCGAGGTGGCCCGCAGGGGCGGGCCGGCACTAGCCGGGGATCGCGGAAGTTACACTAGTTCCCGTGATCCCCGGTGCAAGTGGGAGACGGAACACCGGGGTGGCTTTAGTCAGTAAGAGTCTGACAGACCCCTCCGCCCTCCCCGGGGCGGAGGACATCCATGAGGATTTCCCCCTGTAATAAAAAAAAAGGAGTTGACTGGTAGAAATCGTCACGTAAGGAAAATGCGTTATCCCCTCGATGCGACTTCTCTCACTCTGAGGGCTCATTCACACGGGTTCTGTCATTGACGATTCGTCATAAAACACGATACGTCATGATGCATGGACGTTCACATTGCGTACGGAATCGTGTTTTATCACAATTCGGCCAAATATCCGAATTGATGTTCATATTCGTTTCATGATTGGGCGCAGGCGGGTGGGCGAACGCATCAGCATATCCGTCACAAAAAAATCACGATTCTTAACGAACGTGTTTTTTAAAAGACAGTGATTTAAGACGTGTCCGACATTTTTCACGATTCGTGATGCGTGAACACGGGCATAAAAGCATAGCAGCCGTAAAAAAAAAACGGATCGTGTGAATGAGCCCTAATATTTTTGCTTTTAATTTATTGTCGAAATGGGTGCCATTTTCATGGTGTTTGAGGTCGCTGATAACAAAACAGGAGTCAAAATAAAAATTAAAGATGGCGCAACTGAATTTTGCAATTTTTTGTCATGGGTGTCGTTTTCACGGTTTTCGAGGGCGCTGACAACGATTATTATTAACGTTATGAATCCTCCATGCAACTTACTCTCTCTCGTGTCTCTTTATATTATATGTATTTAAGTGTGTGTGAGGGCGTGAGTATCACGTAAGGAACTTTGTTAAAGACCCCCGGTCCCCCATTACACATTTTTTTTTGAGTGGGCAGGCTTCAAAAGTAAATTTATTTTTATGAAATGTTCAAAAGCTTGTCACTTGATAAAAACTAGGGCAGTTTTAACCTTATCCCTTTTTAAGTTTAGCATAAGGTCAAGCTTCTTAGCTTGCCTAAGGACCAACACGTCCTTTCGCACATTCTCTAGATCTACCACCTTGTATAGTACGATTAAGGGGAACCTAGTCGCGAGCTCGAACTCCTTGGTGGCCCTAGCTAAAAAGCACGCTGTCTCACCAGGCATCGTGTCCGACAGAGGTAGTATCAGTGATGAGCAGTTAGACGCTAGTCTACACGCACAACTTTATTGAGTGAGACGCAGGATCATTTATAGTACAACAGGCGCGTAAAAAATTAAGAACAGTCCTTCGGAAGATCGGGTTTTATGAAAAAACCACTCCATAAATCAATGACCAATAAAGTTTATTGAACTTTTCGATATTTGAGCGTTGTCGGTACCGACTCGGTTTTTCAGACTTTACACTCCTTTTATTACTTAAACACGCCCAAAGTTAGGTTAAATTAGCAAGAAAAACGAATCTTTGTTTGCTCCTAACTTTTTAATGGCTTTTTATTTTAGTATTCTGTTTCCGTACAGACATTATTAATAATGAGACAAAACCATACCAGGTTTAATTTTTGATGTACATTGTCGAACAGTGGAGTAATACACTCCCGAAGTTTGTATGGGAAAAATGTGGACTAGGTTCACCTTAAGTAGAGCAATAAATATCCCGATGTGGTTCCGCAGACATTTTAATGTATCCCTTAACCCATTACACGCACATTTATTCAGATAATCCTGTAATTTTGAGATCGTAATTTCTGTAATGTATACCCTTTTTTGGGTGTAAATTTTAAGATGCGTTTACACTAAACTTTGATTTTTTTTATTTGGTAGATTTTGGCCTAGCAAATAAACATTTTGTGTCTGTTAAGCGATTGTAACAGCTGTCATTTTGGTCTAGAAAAAATCAGAATATAAAGGCTCGTGCAGACTAGCGCGACGCAACGGTCGCGTCGCGACACTCGTAGAATAATTTCTATGAAAACTTAATGGAGATTGTTCTACAAGTGTCGCGTCGCGCTGTCGCGTCGCGGCTGTTTGAAGAAGCCTTAGGTATACAGGGTGTAATTTTAATCACCGTTAACCTCATAAGGGGTCATTGTACTCATCATTATGAACAACTTTTACTACCCAAACCTGAAATCGCGAAAATAAAATCAGCTGTTTCCTACATTTATGTTCGCATAACTCGTCAAAATGTAAGCTGATTTTATTTTCACGATTTCCGGATTGGACCCCATAGTAAAAGTTGTTCATAGTGATGAGTACAATGACCCCATAAGAGGTTAACGGTGATTAAAATTACACCCTGTATAACTGAGTACATTTCTGTCTAAGTCAACAAATGTGAAATAATAATTATTCCTACAAACGAATTATATTAAGAATGCTCAATCTTGACATGTTAATGCTTATTTTATTTTACTCAAATTTAATCATGTTTCTTCTTTTTTTTTAACGGTTTTAAAAAAGGAGGAGGTTCTCAATTCGACTGTTTTTTTTTAAATGTTTGTTGCCACATAACTTTCGACTGGGTGAACCGATTTTGAAAATTATTTTTTACTTGAAAGCGGGTGCTCCCCGTGTGGTCCCATTTCAATTTCATATAGATCTGATGATGCGTTTCGGAGACAGACAACGGAATTCTTCAAAAAATAACAGTAAATAAACCGCGACTGCTGCTATCGTATAAATATGCATTGTTTTGACCCCAAGAATGGTGAAATTTTGAATTAGTGGGGTAGGTACTATAACTAAAAAGTGAAAAATAAAAACTTTTTCCAAAAAAAAACAACCGACTTCCGAAAAAACACTACAAAATGAAAAATAACTTTAATTTCGGAAGTCGGTGACTTTGGATATGTATTTAAGTTTTTGTCACCGCTTTCCGAAATTAAAGTTATTTTTCACTTTGTAGTGTTTTTTCGGGAGTCGGTTGTTTTTTTTTGGAAAAAGTTTTTATTTTTCACTTTTTAGTTATAGTACCTACCCCACTAATTCAAAATTTCACCATTCTTGGGGTCAAAACAATGCATATTTATACGATAGCAGCAGTCGCGGTTTATTTACTTTTATTTTTTGAAGAATTCCGTTGTCTGTCTCCGAAACGCGTAAAAGTTTTCATTACTGTGTATAATAATGTATATGTGTATCCTTTGTTGGAGATCCTAAATAAATAAATAAGTCATCATCATCTGCCTGGCCTTTCCCCAACTATCTTGGGCTTCCAGCTTAACCAGGTGGAGCTGAGTACCAGTATTTGACATGGAGAAACTGGCTATCCGACCTTCACAACCCAGTTGCTTCGACATTCCGTACTTTCAGACTCGTAACGACTGTTAAAGAGCTACGAATGACAGCCGGAACCAACGGCGTAACGTGCTTTCCGAGGCACGGTGAGGTCTTGGTATGTAAAGATGGCCACCCATCCGCGAACCAACCGCGGCATGCGTAGCTTGACCTGATCGTTCGAACTGTGTGGCTGTTTTTACTTAGCCACAAGCCCCTCAAGTGGAGGGTACACACACAAGGTGGTATATTTTGGAATGGTCGTGCATGTATTCGCACGCACGTACAAATATCTACTATTAGATATTCAGCTGTGTTGGGAAAAACTAGGCGGGTGATGTGTATTCTCCATTTGAGGGTATTTTATGGTCATTTTGAGGGGGGGAATATCGTATATCTTAATAAAGTGATTCTACCTACATCATTCTTACTTAAAAATTTAGTAAAGCAAAGGAGAAGGAAGGTTATTCATGAATCAGCCCAGACTAATAATTTGTTTGCTGAATCTTACGATATTCACTAGGACACTACCTTATGGAAAAGGGGCTACTAGAATCAATTCTAATTTTAACCGTTTTCAAAAAAGGATCAGGTTATGTATTTGGCGAGTTTTTTTTTTCACTTTGTGATGCTTTTTGTAGTCTGTAATTTTTTTTTTTGTAAAAAGTTTTTGCTTGTTTCAAATTAAAAATGTCTTCACTGAATGAACGTAATACCAATTTAATAAAAGTTCAAATTGAATTCACAGTAAAAGAACTAAGTCAACATAGGTACCTGATGAAAAAGTAGAACCTGTAGGAAGATAATCTGAATAAATGAGAAAATCGCAAAAAAGTTGGAATCACGAACAAAACCGTTTCACGTTAATTAGTTACAAAAAGGTATTTTCATCGGAAATTTCTTTAGGGTAACCATGCACTGGACCAGTGGGGTAATGGCATAACACAATAAAAGTTGGAACCATTTTCATTTTGTTTACAGTTCAACAATATTCATTCCGTTTTTTACGTTGTTGAGCGGACACATTTTGCGAACATATGAAGCAATTTCATTCATCATTTCAGCCGTAAGACGCCCACTGCTAGACATAGGCCTCTCCAAAAAGGGGGTTTTTGCCATGCTCGCCACGCTTGGCAGGCGGGTTGGCGATCGCAGTATAGTTGTAAAAATGCACAGAGAACGCTGCTGCCCATTCTCTAGTAAGTCCCTTAGTCGCCTTCTACGACACCCACGGGAAGAAATGGGATGGTGCTATTCTTTTACGTCCGGCACCACATGGAACAATGAAGTAATGAATTAGCAATATACTCAAAAATGATTCAGATTCTGATTGATAGTGTTTTACGCAATTAGGGTGCAGTTTTACATTTCCAGCTGTTTTGCAATATATTATTATTATATTATATTTTGCATTACTTTTCATTCATTGTTTTGCAATGGACCGTGAGGATACATAAACAAAACCAGCTTTTTTAATGAATGGTTGTAGATTTCCTTATTTTTTTCGTGTAAGCTTAGAGGACGTTAAAAGGTTGTCCCCATAGGTTTAGTTGACATTCACACGATCGGGAAAAAATCACGGCGGGTTTTTTCGCGCACTGCATTTTGAACTGTCGGTGTTAAACCTAGCATTGAGAATCCAACAGAGTGCAGCGCGAGTGAGTCTCATCGTGTCGCAAAAGTGACACAGTGTTCGTTTTTCAACACTCGGTGGTAAGCAGTGCGATGAAGATACAGAGCCCGAAGAAATCTCGCCACGATTTAACTACGTACGTTTGAATGTGGACTTACACTGTCTCGAATGGTGCTAGTTTATACACGTATTCGCTGCGTAGAAATTAAAAAGTATTCCAGTGTTTTGCTCTCAGTTTACGCTGAATTCGAAGCACGAATTCGGAAAATGAAAAAAACTGAAATTAAAGGTCAATTTGATTCTTTTGCAGCGTCAGGGATATAATGGATATCAAGCAGATGCAATTGGTTCATCAGGCAATTCACCTACCTGCTACAAAAAAATGGGAGCACAGTCTAATTCCATTTTAACAAAAAAATCGGCTAAGCTCCACATTTATTGTGCGCACAGCCAAAGCGTGGAACTCTCTGCCAGCACCTGTGTTGCCTTTAACCTGGCTGCCTCCAAAGCAAGAGTGAACATGTCCACTCGTTCCATCATAGACTTCATCCATCGCTTGGTGGACCAGGCGTGATCGAGGTCAAGAGCAGGCTCATTATAAAAAAGCTTTCACTAGGAAAAAAATATACTCAGTTGTATAAAAACAATATGAGTCAAGATCCTAATTCAGGGTACCTACAAAAGCTCAGTAATCATAGTTAGTCCAATGCCCGTCGACCCTAAAGGAGCGATATCGCGAAATCTCATTAGCGCGAATGAGAGAGACCACAAAAAATAATGAGTCAATTTACCAGTCTGCTTTTCTACCAAAATTAACCAGACCAACCTTATAGTTCCGAAAATAAAGTTCATTTTTCCGTACACTTTAGTTTTTGGGTGGAAAACATAATTTTGCTTTTCAATAAAAAGGTTTTAGTAACAGTAAAGTCTGTAAAATAAGCAAGTATGTTTCAAGCAGAGACAAGAGAGTATTTTTTTTTTGATGAGTGTAGGTTTTACTTTTTATTAGTGCATAATATGTATATTACAGTACCTATATCTATGCTTACTGTGAGCATTTTTTATTCGGGTCGGATAGATTTCGAGAAAGGGTAGTTTTTTGTGTCATTTTACTGTGGTATCATTTTTTGGGAGAAAGGGTCGGGTCCGTTATACAATGTAATAAGTATTTTCGTTGTGTTTCATAACTTTTTCCCTTTTCCTATCCTTTAAAACATGTTATTAAAGCGAGTTGATCCTAATGTTTTACAGAATAGTGCGGCTCGTCTGTATTTAAAAATATTTGTGAATGTCGTGTCGTACGTAACTGTGATTTTGGCGATTTTCATTAAGTATCTACCCGGTTATACTCTACGTAATACTGCACTGTTTATAGAAGAAGGATTTCTAGCTCCAATTTTATGTACAAGCACTAGCAAATTCCGTGTATCAAGCTTCTCTAAGCTGCTCTAATATTATTTGGCAGCGCGCCGAAGTGCCATTGAGTGTTGAGCGCCAGCGAAATTGTGACGAGCAATACGCTAGCAAAACATGTGACGAACTGTGCAAATTTTGCAGGCGTTTAGACTTAAAACGAAGCCATTTTGCATATGTAGCGAGAAGCGGGTTAACGTAGGCCATGTAGGGTTCATAGTATATTAAGTTCTCATATAACATAGGTTTGGTTAGTTATTACATTCCTGTCCATATTTTACACCGTGACATTTTAGTCGCCTTACAAAGATGGTCCACTCAATGTATCCGTCATAAGTATAACATACCTCCAGGCGCTATTAAAACATTGTTACCATTAATTAAGATAATAGGTACAAAGAAAAATAATGAATGCTTTAGAATTATGAAACACCCTCCCTATTAATAATGTTTACGTATCAAACGGTAGAAGATATCTACCTACCTACCATTACATTCCATCATTGTTTCCATCTCCATAACAGGGTGTTTCAAACTACGTCATGAGTCTTAGTGATATTTTTATGTTTTTGATTATGCAAATGTACAAAAAAAAAATTTAGTCATTGGGTACATGAAGTGGGCTGCCGTTGTAAGACGACTAAAATGTCACGGTGTATACATTCGTAGAATGTTACATGTTTCAAGGCAAAAATTCTACATAATGCTAAATGAATTACAAGAACATTTGCTCATACAGACACAGCTACACTCATACAAACACATACGGCGAATAAATATAAACTCCCTTTTCCTTGTTCATAATTAATTTAAACCCCTTTTACTTTCTTCCCCCAGTTTACATAATGTCCTCAACATTAATTGTAAGTAGTATCTAGTTTATTTTTACAAAAGAGCAACACAAACCTATGTTTTAACGTACGTTACGTACGTTTTTTGTTTTGTGTGTTTGTATATTTTTTACTGTCTTTTTGTATGTTTTGGGGGTCGTTGATCATTTATTATGTACCAGGTTATTTGCACGCTTAAATTAAGTGTCATCCTATATTTCTGTATATACAATATGTAACAAAAACCCTGTTGTTCCTTCTACCCACGTTTTCAGAATCGGTATACATACGTAATAAAGCAAGTTATTTATAAAAACTGTTTAACAAAAATAATTAAAATAAATATGTAATTATGAATTTTTGTAATGTTTAACTGATTTTGATTAGATCAAAGAAAGCCGGGCAGCTCGTAGGCTATTGTGCGAAATAAGGATACTTGTAAAATCAGATACTGTTCACATTTTTTTTGAATATGTCGATTTTAATAGTTATTTGATATTGAACTCTCGACTAGCCAACGCTTATTTTTTAAATTATAATTTCGTAAATGTTGTGCTTGTAGGTAAGTGTATACGTCCTTACAAGGAACAACAGGGTTTTTGTTACATATTGTATATTTAAGCCAAATAAATATTATCATTCCTATTATTTATTTATTTGTTAAATAACACTCAACGATTGGTACATTCGTTTTACAGGTCCTATACTGCTTTACTCTTAGAAATCTATTGCAGAGTTGTAAACGAAATACTGCAACTTTGTAAAGATTAATGACTTGATCCCAATTTAAAGAGAGTAATAATATCCTCGTTTTACAATCTCAACATCAGTAAAAACCTCCTAAACTAATTTCTTGGACTTTGATTGTTCGCCATTCCCAAGAGCATAACTTTGTTATTAAACAACTCGGATTGCATCATAAACGGAACAGCTTTTCCGTTTTATTTCATGAGATATAAAATGTATATTATTTTGGTTTATTTTTCTGGAGGACTTTCCTAGTATAAAGAAATGTACATTGGCGATGATGATTGGATTGCTTCTCATCAGATAAACCGGAGCCCAATTGCTACCTTTATTAAGTATAAAAATCTATCTATTCTTCTCTTTTTTTTAGAATAAGGGAAGAAAACGGAAAGATACAGATGTCTTACATGTCAACGATAGTGTAGCCGTAATTTCAAAATTATTTGCGGCTAATAATCTTTTACTCAATGCAAACAAAACGAAATGTACCCCAAGTAGGTCTAAATTTAAAACATGGTGACAAGAAACTAGATGCTATTTCGGAATCTGTATTTCTAGGAATTACTTTAGATTCCAAATTGCAATGGGGGGGCGCCGTTAAAAGAGGTAGATTAAGCTTAGGCATCCGGAACTACGGCATTAAATTCCTACCCGACAGCCTATCTGTGCTCTGTTTTAGAAAACAAACAAACTAACAAAAAACTAATTTTTGAGTGCCATCTAACCCTGGAGAGTTTATCAAAGAGCAAAGTATCAAGTGGATCCTTAGGCAATGATGCCGCAGATGAACTTGCGAAGAGAGGCTCTGATATGAAGGTGCTAGGCCCGTACCCGCTTCTGCCCCTGCCTTTCTCACAATTTCGTTCGTGCATTCGCCAAAGATCGACCGAACTCCATAACAACGGATGGTTATGGCCAACAGACTGTAGACAGTGAGAAGTGGCTTTACCAATTGTACACCCGCGATTAACCAAAAATCTTCTCAGCCTGAGTAGGAATAACCTTAGAATAATAATAAATACAAAACAATAAGGTCGCTCCGCGAAGCCTGTGAAGCCCCCAGGAAGCTTCTGTGCTTCTGGGCGGAACTAGGCTGGCTATGTTAGCCAGAATCTCCACGCACAACGAACCGAATGAGAGTTTAAGTGCGGAAAAGGGAGTCCCATCATGATCAAGTAGATTAAGCTCAGCTCCTCGCGCAGTAAGGAAAATAAGGCAGTTGATGGATGTAGCCACAGCTAGGTTAGTATACTTTGCTTATTTCCACAGTATTATGCTTTATGGCGGTCTGCTGTGGGGATCGGCAGCTGATGAAGATTCAATTTTCATTTTACAAAAGAAGGCAAGCCGCGCAATCTATAAAACAAATTTAACGAATTTGACATAGTACTAACTTTGCCTTCTGTTTATATCTTAGAAAATATCTCGTATGTTGGCAAAAACTTAGGTCTTTTCAAAAAAAGATGCGACTTCCATAATCTAAATATACGTAATAAAACTGAAATTGTGATTCCAAAATTTAGATTAACTAAAACTAGCAAGTCATTTCTAATAAACAGTCTCCGATTCTATAACAAGTTGTCTTCAGGAAGGAAGGAAGGATCTTGGAAGTGATTGAACAATATTTGCAAAAATAATTTAGTGACATACCTAATTATAAAATAAACCGTTAGTCGATTTTTATTGACGCCAGTTTTTAGAACACCTACAATTAAAGACTCATAATACGAATATTCGGTTTTATAAGTCTTGTTAAATATTTTTTGATGTCTAATCACTGTCGGTAGCTACTTATTACGAATGACCCAGTTGGGCGCCAATAAAAACCCACGAATGGATTTTTTGTGCACAAATGTTCAGAATAATGTTATACTCGACATTTTATGTTTCGTTCATAGAAATATATGCAAAACTCGTAACTATTTAATTTGGTCGAGCGAAGGATCTTTGTATCGCTCATAAAATTTATACAAAAGGTTGAATTTCGCCTGTCCTGATCCAACTTGTTGTAAAATATTGCTTTGGTCTGGTTCATTGTATTAGGAACAATGTCATCTTGAATTTTATTTCCTAAACTTTAAACGTAACTTGTTTTGGAAGACTTGTTGTTCGAATACCTATGTACCATACAATATTTTAATCTCGTATACATGTCGATCATGTTGGTGATTTATTTATTTATTGGATCTGGAACGGAGGCTACACAATTACATGCAAGTTTACTTAGAGCAGAGACAAATACAGTGTGCTCTTCCAATTACAGGAGAACACATAATTTACTTGTAATCCAGGTACCTACATTAAGTTTGACAATCACTACATAGTATAAAACAAAGTCGCTTTCTCTGTCCCTATATCCCTATGTATGCTTAAATCTTTAAAACTACGCAACGGATTTTGATGCGGGTTTTTTTAATAGATTAGTGATTCAAGAGGAAGGTTTATATGTATAATACACCGACCTCCACGCGGGCGAAGCCGCTGGCAAAAGTTAGTTTAAAATAAAAAAATAAAATATAACACGAATTTCATACTAAAAGGAAATAAAAATTGACATAAGAGATGAATAATAATATTAATGTAAATGAACAGTTAGAAAAAAATTATATCCATATATGACAATACATAAAACTAACAAAATATTACGACTTAGATACCTACTATAACTCTAACCTCCACCTCCTCTCTATCTTTTTTAAACTTTGGTAATTTACATGTAATATCCAGTTCCCTCCAGTGAACGTTCAATAAGGTATATTCTAGTACCTAACTAACTACTCGTCGCTAACTATATGTATATACAACGTGTAACGGAAAGTTTATATACATATCAAGGCCACGGCTTCTTTGGATGATATGAAACGATATTGGAAGGGTTTTTTAATCCTATCTCTAAATGTTCCGAAGTTATGAGAATTTTTAACATAGTGATACCAGAAAAAAATGAAACAAACACATCACTCTGAAGAGATTTATCGTGAAATTGGCAAGTAACGTGGAAAGTTATTGACCTACGTAGTGCAGTGACACGTTTGTTATGATTTGAATTTAAGAAACATATGAAACCGAAAATTTGGTATCAATTCTTAGAGTATTTTATTTTGAGCTGAAACTATGTATAGTGATTCTATACTAGCTGTTATCTTTAGTGCATAAGGATAGTGATAGGGTTTCTGTTACACTCTGTATATGCACCAATTGGAGAAAGATCGTAGCGGTACTACGTGCATGCACTATATTTTGCATCTCTCTATTTCCCGCCAAGCGAGTGTCCCTGAGCGAGTATTCTCTTTGATAGCTCTTATCGCTGCGACAAACGAGTACTCGCCAGGCAGCGGTGTAAACAGTCAGCGATCAATTATTAATATATGTACATCTCTTTTACTTTCTCGTTTCTTGAGCGAGAATATCGTTGATAGCTAGTCGCTTATTCGTCGGCGGTGACAGGCAGGTGCCTTATGCTACACTTCTGATACAGGTCATCCGAACAAGTAAGTTGGTACCAAAAATGTCACCAATCAATATTGTTGTGTTTCGGATTATGAAACAATTTATATAATGATTCTAATGATCATGATGAGTTGCCAAAATCGGTTACAGAACTTAGCGATGGAAAGTTTAAAACTCACATCAAACGTGTCCTTATCAAAAAAGCATATTTTAAGATAAAAGACTACGTTGAAGACAAGGAAGTTTGGCATTAATTCCTTCTGCACATGTGGCTTCCCTGGTAACTTATTAGCACCACAACTATGTGAGCGTCTATTAACTGATTCCAAATTACAATGTTAATTTTATTAATTTTATTTTTTACACTTTCTGACATATTCTCGTCATTATTTGACATTAAACAACACTTGTAATATCGAGTTATTTATTATTTATTAGTGATTCTCATGGAAATCATATCACTTGGTTTAAATAGGTTGATTTTACTTATGTAGATTCTTTTACATATTGTGAATGAGAGAACGTTGTAGGCCTACAGTTTCTATTCTTTATTTTCATTCCTCTAAGTACCTGATACTTATTGACAGGCCTGCACTGTCCTCCCATACCTAATATCACTGTAATTTGAAAACATTATAAAATCCAATTATTTTTAAAAGAGTAACCGTGGAGTTTCTTGCCGGGTCTTCTCCATAGGAAGCGACAAATTGGAACCGTGCACCTAGCTTCTGACGTTTCATAAGTGCCCTTGCAGGTTTATGTGAAATAAAATATTTTGATTTGATTTGATTTTGATCTCTGACCACACATCCACCCCATTGTGGTTTGCGTTTGATAAAATTAATGACAATCCGCAATTAGCTATGCACTTACATGGTGGCGACTAGGTAATCACATTAAATAGTATAGCTATTATTACAAGTTCTTATCAGTCTGTTTAAATAACAAACAAACAATTTTTCTGAAAATAGAAAACTGATTTCTTCAAATAAAATTGGCATAAAAATGTGTTTGAAATAAACCACCCGAAAACTGATTTGTTCAAACAAAATAAATAACATAAAATTGGCATGAAATAAACTCATTGATAAAGGTACAGTTTACTAGACACGCGCGGGGCGATGGTAATAACAGTTCAACACGAATTTTCTGGTAATATTACCAAATAAACACAAAATGTATATTTATATTAGTTGTGCTTCAGTATAATCGTAACTACACCTATGACTATTTTAGAAGCTAAAACAAGATTATTCCCAGGCAATCCAAAAAAAAAACTCAGAAAATGCCAAATTAAATTGCTACCCGGGAAAATGAACACAGGTAAGCACCTAGATAACACAATGCTTGGTAATACAAAAAATAAACACGTATCCTTTTGTAAGCAAACATTTTTCCATAAAATAATTTCATGACCAGTCAGCGTTAAACTATTTACCCAGCTTTTATAAAAAGTAAATATTTGTACGGAAAGCTTTGTTTAGCGAAACCCGGTTCTATCCTAAAATACATTTATTGAAATAGTCGCGAAAACAAAACATTTGTTACAATACCGCAATCAGTCGAAACGTCACGTTTCAAAACGAATCAAATACACAATCGTGATTAAATCGATTAGCAAACACTATCGGTACCTGTACTCGATTAAAGCATTCAGATTTGATACGGAACTTTTGAACCGGGCAATCTAATAAGTATGTATGTAATTGATTTGTACCTACTTCGAATTGTGGCGGCATCTACGTGGCTACATGCGAACTACGCAGCGTAATGACGTCACGCAAAATCCTGCATGAGAGGAATGATATGAAAGAGAAGGGAGTCAACCGTCACGCTATTGTATATGCAAGTAATAGATGTTACGTGGGGTGCAGACACGCGGATTTAAAAAATTACTATTTACGTACATTCATTTGTGGCGGACATCTACAATGACACATACATGAAACTTAAAATCAACAAATGTGGAAAACACAAAAAGTGAAGTGGCGCCATCTACAATGCTATATGCGAACTACTTAAGACTTGACGTCACACCGCAACTACATGAGCTACATCGCGCAAGCAGAGTTTACCGCGCGATCTGCATGTATACAAACATCCCGACATCAACCGTCGGGCAGTAGCCCACCAGACACAACACCCGTCTGGTCGGAGGATCCTCCCTTTACACCCTGAGTATGAGTAAACTTTACACCCTGTTCCTTATACCTCTATACTTTTTTTTGGTATTTTACACATAATTATCGTATTTTTACTTATTATTTTATTTCTGTATCTGTCCGTGACATCACAGTGGGCCCTATCAGAATACCAGCGCTGCGACACTTTTTTAAATGTCGCTGAGATAGGAGCCTTTTGACCTCGTATAGGACTTTGTATTTTTGTGTAGTTAAGTTTGTGATATTACTGTGCGAGTCTAATAAATATTTTTTCTTTCTTTCTTACTATCGACGGTTGTCAGGGGAGCATGGAAGAAGAAAACGTATTGCGCCGACCGCCGACGCCGAAGTAACATGGGGCAAGGGCGGGAAGATGATGAGATGATGACGAACAGCCAAAGGCCTCACTTAAAAATAATGTCATTAGGCAGATCAAGGACTTGCTCGGAGATTCTATGCAGTCTCGTCAGTCGCGCAGTTTGGACTCTGTTTCTGATGCTGATCGGCTACAATAAAAAAAATACCGACCGAAGCTCGGTCATCCAGATATGAAATTTAGTATGTAAGGGGGTTTCGGGGCCGATAAATCGATCTAGCTAGGTTTCATTTTTAGAAAACGTCACACCAAAAAAAAACCCAGCAAGGCTCGGTCATCCAGATATTTTATATTAACGATGAACGACCTACAGAAGACCACGGAGACATTAAAGAGCCTCGCACAGACCAGAGAAACCTGGCACAAAAAGAAGGAGGCTTATAATCAGCGGTGGGTGGAACTAGACATCCAATGATGATACTGATGCCTTAAATAATAATTAAATGTAAAAGTTTATACAAAGCACGATAATAAAAATAAATACTAGTTAACCTCTCGCATGTCAAGTGAACCTAATGGGTTCCGATAACAATAAAATTTCTATTAGAAACCAAAATAACACTAATTAGTAGGTCAACATTCTATTATAAGGTCTACGACTGACCAATGACCTGGCCTTACCCCGTGGCCACGAGCTACACGCGTCTTGCGACACTGTCTAGAAAAAAATAAAAGAAGTTGTTTGGAACAATCCACGGGTTAATAATGTAAAAGATAATTCTATTAGTTGTGATATTATAAATCCTACTAATACTATAAATGTAAAAGATAATTCTATTAGTTGTGATATTATAAGTCCTACTAATACTATAAATGTAAAAGATAATTCTATTAGTTGTGATATTATAAGTCCTACTAATACTATAAATGTAAAAGATAATTCTATTAGTATGTGATATTATAAGTCCTACTAATACTATAAATGTAAAAGATAATTCTATTAGTTGTGATATTATAAGTCCTACTAATACTATAAATGTAAAAGATAATTCTATTAGTTGTGATATTATAAGTCCTACTAATACTATAAATGTAAAAGATAATTCTATTAGTTGTGATATTATAAGTCCTACTAATACTATAAATGTAAAAGATAATTCTATTAGTTGTGATATTATAAGTCCTACTAATACTATAAATGTAAAAGATAATTCTATTAGTTGTGATATTATAAGTCCTACTAATACTATAAATGTAAAAGATAATTCTATTAGTTGTGATATTATAAGTCCTACTAATACTATAAATGTAAAAGATAATTCTATTAGTTGTGATATTATAAGTCCTACTAATACTATAAATGTAAAAGATAATTCTATTAGTTGTGATATTATAAGTCCTACTAATACTATAAATGTAAAAGATAATTCTATTAGTTGTGATATTATAAGTCCTACTAATACTATAAATGTAAAAGATTGTGTGATTGGATGTTTCTTATTCAATCACACAAAAACGGCCGAATGGATTTGGAAGAAATTTTGCACACAAATAGTTTATAACCACGATAATTTTTGACCTCCACGTAGGCGACGCCGCTGACTATAACCGCTTAAAACATAATAGTAAAAATATAAATACTTAGTACAAAAAACCGAGTTTTGTTCGAATTAATACCGATAGCGCTTTGTGGCATTATGGCTATCATGGTTTGCGTTTCCACGAATTTTAATAATTGCTTAATCAGTCAGAGGGGAATTCATTGATAAGAGTTTCAATTGGAAGTAGGTAATTATTATTATTCATTCATTCTTATCAGCCGAAAGACATCCACTGCTGGACATAAGTCTCCCCCAAGAGGGATGGATTTGCCATTATCGCCACGCTAGACAGGCGGGTTGACGATCGCAGTATGGTGGTCAAATGCATAGAGAACGCTGCTGCCCATTCTCTAGTAAGTCCCTTAGTCGCCTTCTACGACACCCACGGGAAGAAATGGGATGGTGCTATTCTTTTACGTCCGGCACCACATGGAACTATTACGGTTATTATTATTATTAGCCATTAATGTCCCACACTGGGCGAAAGCCACCCTACTTTCCACCTCTTTCCATCCGAAGCCTCCAACGACCAATCGCCATCTCTGTCTGAGCCTACCGCAATGTCGTTTACCAATTGATCATAGTGTATTCTTATTTTTATGAGAATAACTGGACTTGGTGATACTGGTAAGAATATTTTTTTTTGTTTTTTTTTGGGAAATATCGAAATTCTTAGTTCCCAAATTAGACTGTTAGAAACATTCTTAGAACCATTATTGATTCACAATACTAACAGCCGCTAACAATAAACGACTGTAAAGTCAATTATCTTGTAGGTAACGAGATCTGTAGAATCATAAAACCATTCAGCAAAAATCAAACAACAGCAACATAAATTAATCTAAATCTACGCCATTACCGTATTTCCAAACACACAAACATAAAACACTCACAACCATTAAAATAAAATCGAAAAAAAGGTTTCAATATTGGCTGTATAAACCGTTGCGTGTGCCATAGTAGCACGTTGAGAGGAAACTATTTCGCGTTTAGAAACGACGCCATTTCCTGTACATAACAGTCGGGGAACACAAAATGGCCGACGTATTTGTTCGGGGCGAACGTTAAACGATATTGCATTGATAATTTCGTGTTTCTGTCGAGTATTGATATTGTATTTTAATAAAGACTGGTTCTCGCATGTAAATTGGTTACAAATAGGCTGAATGGCCGCCATTACGCCTGTTGAAAATTGCCGGGATATTTTTGTGTTATCTTTGTAGGTACATAAACGTTTATTCCGTTTAGGCAAAGCCTGAACATAGAGAAGGCTATTAGGTACAGGCTTTTTACTTTTTCTTAGACATTTGTTGGCCCACAAACGCGCTACCATCAGTGAGACATTTAAGTAAGTAAGTTAGTAATCATTTATTTAACAAAACACTTAGCCTAGGTATCATCAGGGATTGTTTCAATAAGAGATAGGTATGGCTACTACAAATGAGTAAGACTCAGGGGTCTTAGACTCGTCTGTTGTAGTTTGTGTGTGGTGTGGTACTTACAAAAATACTTACAAATAGATATACTTGGAAAAATATCTGTCATGAAAATGAAAAATCATTGGTGAGAATGATGTACTCCCCACTGCCATGCTCTTTCAAGTCAATATTCATCAAAATACAATAATAAACGTCTCCATGGTACTCAATCCCTAACAGTCAAGAAATGTAAACAATCTGTCTATTCTTCTCTTCAACAAAAATCGACCTACAGACGTCCATCGCAGACAATTACACGAAAATACAATAATTCGTAACATTCGCAGAGGAATTCTAATTGTTCGCCGTCCGAAGTTAAAAGCGTGATAATTAAATTAACTAACTATTCCGGCGAATTTCAGCAAATGAGTTGTCACTAGGAAACTGGAAGTCAGAAGTTCAGCATTCCAATTGCGTTACACGCTTAAAATAAAAAATACTCATACATTAAAACCCTAATCCATTTCTTCATTATATTCTTCATTATTCTATTTCTTTATTATTCTTTGGTCAAAGAATCAGCATTGCCATCCAAAGTGGCAACGCTGCCAGCCTTTTGGGCACTTTTCCCACTGACAGCGATGCGGATGAATTCTTTGATGCCCAGTGATCTACTCCCTTTATTACTTTATATACTTTTTCATAATGTCAAATTATGTAATTGTAAATGTAGCTTAGCTTTTTAGAAGAGAATATAAAAAATTGCCTGCTAATGCTCGGTTCAGCGCCGAGAGTTGGAAATCAGGCAGCGTGCCTTTATTTAGGCATTCTTTTTGCGGTTGTCTAGCATGAGTTAAAACAGGCATTAGTATGCAAATATCTACGCCACCCAAAAGGAATAAAATGATACCCTTCATCATCATCATCATCATCATTTCAGCCGAAAAGTGCCCACAGCTGGACATACCTACGCCTCTCTCATGCTCCGCCTTTTCTGCTTCTCGCATCCAGCGGATTCCTGCAGCCTTCACCAGATCATCGGTCTACATTGTGGCAGGCATTCCAACGCTACGTCTTCCGGTACGCGGTTTCCACTCCAGAATCTTTTTCCCATTTGCCATCAAACTGATGGTGAATTGAAATAATTTTATTAGGAAATATAGAACGTGGAGCTTCTGAATCACTTTTGTGGTAACAAGGAACGCGGGAGTGAAACGGCGGCAGATGACACTGTGAAAGCAATCCGCCATTACGGTGACGTTAAGAAATTGTTATACTATTTCGTTTTAGTGGTTTACTTCTTGGAGACGATCGCTTTTGTTTCCAAGTAACTGAAGGAGCAGGTCTTCTTAGTTTCCATGTTTTAAAAGGTAAGTTAAACAGTTTTATGTTGTTAGTCAACGTTTTTTTTATTGGCGGGGTAATTGCGGTACCCACTAGCAGTAGGAATTTGACATTTGCACAGAGCATTTTGATAGTTCAACAAAATTCATTGCGTTATTTATGTTGTTGAACAGACAGATTGTCCGGACATATGAAGCAATATCCTTTAAAATTATTTGTGGTGTTCAATACTGTTTTTTTAACGATCATAGTAGGTATCCTATATCTCTATGAATTAGGGTGTAACTATGTTTTGAGTAGAATTTGTAAAGAAAATATATAGGGTAAGTTTTTATCCAGTGCGCAAACTCTAACCATGAATTCAGCATATCGTTCTAGACCCCAGAAATTTTACGTCGGTTTTACAAAAAAAATCAGCTGTTTCATAGAAAAGTGCAATACCTACGTGTTCAAAATGTTTGGAAACAGCTGATGTTTTGTTGTATTACCGACGAAAAATTTCTGCGCTGTGAGGTCTAGAATGATATGCTAAATTCATGGTTACAGTTTGCGCACTGGATAAAAACTTATCCTGTATACGACCTTTTTTTATTTTGTCATCATTATTTAGAGAATATATTCGGGAAGGTTTATGTATTACCTTAATATTAAACTTGTGTTTATTAAAAGAAACTTGGATGTTTTGTCAAGTCGTGAAAACCGCGCGAATCAGGGTCGGGTCGCTAGTATACCTTAAAAGAAAGAAAAAAATGTCGGGAAATGGAAAAGAGCTTACAGTAACTGCCTAATTACTCGTGAAACGACCCTCCATTCGAATAAAGGTAAAGTTATGAGATGAAATTGGGTGCAGGACTATCGATGATCAAATGAACATCTTAACGGTTTTTGTGCGAAATATCTACCTACTTTAAGAAAGGCATGTTAATTCGTACCTCTAATGATTTTTATTTTGCGCACTTAAAAAATATTATTGTACACTTCGTTATTATGATTGCGCATCTTTTTGTGAACCACTAAAGATTTCTATTTTGGGGACCTAAACATACAAAATATCCAAGTAACTGCGAACAACTTAGATGCGCGGTAAGTAAGCTATCCTAGTTCCTAGGTCAAGCCTAATTATTGCGACCAATTCGGACCGCGCGTGGTTGGTAACAGTTCCAACCTTTTTTTTTTGATGAACGGGGCAGTGAGGTATTGAACTCCCCCCTTACATCATAGAGAGGCGCGCATGGAACACTGTGCGCCGCCATCTTGGGTCCTAACGAATAGGGGGCGATGGACCGAATCCGTCACCCCTGGAACCATTGAGGGGGGTTGGAAGAGGGCATTATCCGCCCTCCGCGGACGCCCGGTGCGTCTGCTGCCGATCGGATTAGCGGAAGCAATCTCCCGCTCCCTTTCCGCAGTCTCCTCCTGCAAAATTACTGTTTCACAGAAGGATACCACCGCATCCCAGGACTCTACGCTGCCGACCATCGAGTCGACAACAGCCGGCAGCGACAGGTCCGGCTGGAGGAGGAGGAGTGTCCGGCTCTCTGTTTATGCGATACTGGTACTTCCCGAAGCAACATGCCCCGAGAGCACCTGTGTCACCCGAAACGACAGGGAGCCGTGCCTTCCGATGGTGACGGGGTCGGCGGGTAGTGAGAAAAGCCTTCCCGCCATTCCGCCACCATGGCTGCGCGAAGATGTGACCGATGCAGCTCCATATGTCACTGCGTCAGCCACTCGCCCCGCACCCTCGAGTCCCCGCGCCACCGATACACGTGACGCGCGTACCTTCGCCTCCAGGTCCCAGGGCGGGGATCCGGCTAGTACGCAAGCCACCTCGTAGGAGATCGTGCGATATCTCCTGATGACTCTGACGGCCATCGCTCGCTGTGGCCTTCGCAGGACTGCGATGCTGCCGGCCGTCAGGTCAGCCGTCCAGTCGGGGCCCCATACCGGGCCATCGATCGCACGATCCCCAAACAGTTCCAATCTAACCTAACCCGTTCGCTTACTGTGACCAATTGAACAGAAACCAACAATGAAAGCCATTCGTACTATTGGCGTGTTATGTAATTACTCCACGGCTTCAGTAGAAACCTCTATTGTCATTAAAAGCATCATCATTATCATTCCAGCCGAAAAGACGTCCACAGCTGGACGTAGGTCTTCCCTGCAATCATCGCCACTTCGACCGGTACAGTGGTTCTCGCAGCCAGGGGGATTCTTGCGGTCTTTCGGTACGTGGTCGCTACTCCAGAAGCTTTCGGCCACATCGGCCAGCGGTTCGGCCTTAAGCATTATCAGCCTATGAACAGCTGGGACATACACACACTAGGCTTCCTCTCAGTGAGAGGGAGTGGGTCGTAATCTGCCACGCAAGTACAATGCGTGTTGGTGGATGTCACATGTCTTTGAATTTTAGCTTCAAGGACATGTCAGTTTACTCATTTTGAAAGCATTCGTGATGAACACAAAGTAAAGTAAGTCGCGGCCGTGATTTATTTTTAAAGTAGAACATTATTTTGTAATATTTTGTAGTACTAGTTTTCGGATAATCGGATGTATTTTTATCTAAAGTAAATGTTTAGTTATGAAAATATGGAAGCGGCTTCTTAAAATATTTTTTTTGTATGTAATGCATAACTAGTCAGTTGCATAGTATGGAAGTGACTTCTAAATGATTAGGATTGTATAACTATTCAGAAACATATTTATAAAAAAATTACCTCGATGGAAATTTGGTACCTATGTACCATACCATATGTATGGTGGTGTGTGTTAATAAAAACATTTTTTTTACATTAAATTTAAAAAAAAACGGTACAAAAGCGCATTCCATTTTAGCCAACCTCTCAACTTTAGGTGAATATGCATCCGAATATCCGAACTCTAATTATTACTTAAAAACTGAGGTGTACAAAAATATTAACTTTACACATTTCATATTCCTAATTCCCCAAACCAGTCCAACAATTTTAATACCGAATTTGTTCCCAGTGACCTCGAAACGGACTTTTTTAATATCATGACCCAAAACGCTCGCGGAATACTGTCACGTAGTAAACGGGCCCTAATATGGCCGCCGTGTCTCAGGAATGGCCGGCCCTAAGTTCCTATATTTTTAATAAAAAACTTTTATGAATTACGCTAAAGTTCTGGTCTATTGGCTGTGACGCGGCGAATACGTGAGGGTGGGAAGAAAGTCTAGGCGTATCTAATGGTTACTTTTTCTTTTTGACAGGTTCATGAGAAAAAGAAAAAGAGGGTCTTGAATTCTGGGTCATGAAATTGTGACAGATATCGAACGGATTCCTAGGGAATCCTATTATGGATTACTCACACTTATTCAGCTCTGTTCAGCTTTTGTCCATTGAAAACAACAATTTTGTATAGAGTCCGTTCAGCTTTCCGCGGCTGAATGGATGCGTTCGCATCTCATACAAATGCATTGTTTTTTATGGACAAAAGCTGAATAAGTGTAAGTAGTCACTTATCCTGCTAATATTATAGGTACCTATACACCGTGATATTTTAGTCGTCTTACAAAGGTGGTCCACTCAATGTATCCGACATAAAATACCTACAGGCGCGATTAAAGAATTGTTACCATTAATTAAGATAATAGGTAGATACTAAGAAAAATAAATAATGCTTTAGAATTATGAATCACCCTCCCTGTTAATAATGTTTACGTATCAAACGGTACAAGATTTCTACCTACCTACCATAATACCATTACATTTGATCATTCATTCCATCTCCATAACAGGGTGTTCAAAACTACATCATGCGTCTTTGTGAATGATTTTTTTTTAGCATATGTCCAATTTTTTTAAATTTTTATATATAAATATGATTAGTAGTCATTGGATACATGAAGTAGGCTGTCGTTGTAAGACGACTAAAATGTCACGGTGTATATGTAGTATGTTTAGATTTTTGGATGTTTAGAAGTTTCGATGTTTGATTGTTTATAATCCAAATTTCATCTAAATCCGTAAATCCGTTTTTGAGTGATTGAGTCACGCAAAAACGGCTCAACGGATTTGGAGGAAATTTGGCACATTGATATTTTATAACCTGGAATAACATATAGGATACTTTTCATCGAGGTAGTAGGTTCCCGTGGGATAATTTTAAACCTGCACTATCTAGTAGGCATTAAACGTAAATCTATGCCTCGTGAAACAGGCATGTGGTGGCACCGAGTTGCCGTGTCTGGCTGGCCAAACCTTGTTAAGCCCGCGGTGGTTTGTGATGTTTATATTTATGATTAATAAAAGCTAAAAATAAAACGCATGGAAAATACGTTGTAACTTATATTTTGGTTTTAGATTTAAACCGTTTTCATTGAGTGTCAGTAATTTAAGGGGAATCTAGTCGCGGGCTCGAACTCACTGATGGGTCTGGCTAAAAAGCACGCTGTCTCACCAGGCATCGTGTCCGACAGAGGTAGTATCAGTGATGAGCAGTTAGAAGCTAGTCTACACGCACAACATTATTGAGTGAGAATCAGGATCATTATAGTACAACAGGCGCATAAAAAATTAAGAACAGACCTTCGGAAGATCGGGTTTTATGAAAAAAACACTGCATAAATCAATGACCAATAAAGTTTACTGTACTTTGCGATATTTGAGCTTTGGCGGTACTGACTTAGTTTTTTTAGATTTTATGCTTCTTTTATTACTTAAACATGCCCAAAGTTAGGTTAAATTAGCAAGAAAAACGAACCTCTGTTGGCTCCTAACTTTTTAATGGCTTTTTATTTTAGTATTCTGTTTCCGTACAGACAATATTAATAATAAGACAAAACCATACCATGTTTAATTTTTGATGTACATTGTCGAACAGTGGAGTAATGCACTCCCGAAAATTGTATGGGAAAAATGTGGACTAGATTCACCTTAAGTCTTGCCAACCTTCAGTTATTAGAAAACAAAAAAAACGGGCCTTGGTCTAAATATACCTTTATTTAAACTTGAACCATTTCACACAACAGCCATAAACGAGCTGCCATGTTATATTCCCCATAGTAATTCCCCAAAAGAATCCCATAAACGGTTTTGTGGAGTTATTATCTCCATTTCACCATTCCTCCAGCCACATTGTTGTCACGTACGCACATTCTAAGTTATTGTCAATATAAAACAGATTATTTTGTTTTTCCCGAGTAACTTTGTGGTTTCAGAGCTCGGGTTTCAAGAAAAATTATAATCTAATTTGGTCGATTGCGAAGTTCTATGTAAGGGTATTAAGGCGCTGAAAGATAATGTTTTCGTAGTAGCCCGGAGTCTGGACATGTGCGTAACTGGTGAAATGTGGATGTAGGTACTAAAAGGTACACCCCTGCCCAACCCTCCGGGGAATACTGACGTTATGTTATGTTATAATGACCTGCACCCTAATTGCTTCATACTTTGAATCTCAATCTGAATAATTTTGAAGGATATTGATTTTATCCATTGCAGTGGCGAGGTGTCAATTTTTCTGAGAGAGAAGCCGAAGCGAAGTCGGCTTTAACTTACTGACTTATCAAAAAAGAATACTTACTATCATTCTGAAATATAATAAAGGAATGTAAAGAATAAAATAAAATAAAATTAAACAGCTGAATACCAAATAAGATGTGCAATATTCCTCCATCTCATTCTCGCTGACGCATTTTTCTATATCTGTCTGTCATAATCCGATGTGCCTACAGCGGCTTGCTCTCGTCCATATCATGCGGTGCCACGTGACCTAAAGTAACATCTTTACGGGATCGCTGTTGTATGAATTTGTAGTTCCCGATTATGACGTTTTGTCGCCAGGTTAATGTAGAACATTTTTTTTGTTGTAATACAAAGCTAAAAATAACCGTTTTTGTTGTTTGAATATTATGCGGAATTAAATACCCGTAGTGTATATTTTTTGACAATAGTAGCCACTTTCGACGTGCCATTTTTTATAGCGATAGAGTTGCCGACACGAATCCCCGAAGGGAAGCCGGTAGGAATCGTGTTATATGGTACTTTCGCCACTGATCCATTGCTTCACATGTTTGAAAATTTTCTCTGATCAACAACGTAAATAACGAAATGAATGTTCTTGAACTGTCAGTGTTACGCGAGGACCCACCCCGTTGTTTGACTTAAATGCCTGTCTAAATGCGAAAGTAATAAGGACTTAATGTTTCAGTAGTGTTTGCTTGTTCAAAGCCAATAAACATTGCCTATAAAAATATAATAATAGACTTACCTAGCTAGTTTTACCTCGTCTCTGCCTTCCACAAACCAATTACTGGTAAATACCGATAGATACCGAATCGGTATCGGTATTTACCGGTAGGTACTCTAAAGTTATACTAGTTGACAAACTTTCAGGATTCGGACTACAAACGACTTTTATAGAAGCGCGACTGTCTCTAATTTGTTAATTTCGATTTGGGATGTATTTAATTAAAGCTCTCATAGTTCCTATTTTGCCGTCTTAAAATTATTATTGAACACTGCAATATCATGATTGTGTCTCTTTTTGTGAACCTCAAATAATTCCTGTTTTATGGACCTAAAAATAGAGAGACGAAAGATATTAATTAATTTAAAATGAATGATGGGCTTCATGGGCCAATGAGCCTCAAATGAAGGCTGAAAATCACCCAAAGGGCAATCAAGACCAAGAATGAAGATAACCGACATAGCCTGAAGAATTGTCCAACTTAAGTGGCAGTGGGTAGGGGGGGTGGGTACATTGCTTACAGAACAAATAGCGTTGGAAGGCGTCCCACAAGGTGGACCAATGACCTGGTGAAGGCCGCAGGAATGGACTATGTGTAGTACTGGACGTATTTTGGCTGAAATTATGACAATTACGATGAATTTAAAAAGTGTTCATCATTAGAAGGTCAATAAGTTTTTTGAGGATCTTCCCTTAAGATCATATAACAAATGATTTTCTGCCACTAGCTCCCGGACTAAGAGTAGGTAACTGCCGTGAAAGCGTTATGGTAACCGCACTCGTTTACCATAGATAGTTATTGTAGGGTTGTTTACCGTTTGAGCAACCTCGGCAAGATTCAATATTAAGACCATGGAGCTATTTTCGGCTTTATTTTGTTTCATAAAGTTAACCAATATTGCGTAGGAAGGTAGGAAGGTGTTAAGACTAACTTGGCAAGTTTTGTATTTATTTTTGGATGATTGGGTAGTGTTTTCGAAGACGTAGTTTTCCACGACTTATTTATTAATTAAAATGTCTATAAAACGAGATTGGACAAAGTTGAGAAGGTATAACCGACAAACATTGGATAGAGTTAAGAAGTTACAACTATTATAAAGAAGTTATTAGGTACTAACTTTTGCCCGCGGCACCGCTCGCGTGGATGTCAGTTATCATGTAAAAAAGTAGACCATGTCCTTCTCCATATCCCAGGCTATATCTCTGCCAAATTTCATGACAATCGGTGCAGCCGTTTAGGCGTGAAAGCGTAACACACAGACATACAGAGTTACTTTCGCATTTATAATATTAGTAGGGATTATTAGGGATGGACCAAAATAGCTGTGATTAGAATTTAAAGATACACAATCATTTTGCTATCCCGGTTTTTATATTGTGAATAAAATCATCTGCCCAACCTTTCTCCAAGTAAGTTGAGGTCGGCTTCCAGTCAAAAAGGATGCAGCTTTTACATGAAGTGACTGCCTATCTGACCTCCGCAACCCAGTTCCTGGTAAATTCAATACCCCTTTGTAAGACTGGTTGTCAGACTTTCGGGCTTCTGACGACCCTTATCGACTGTCAAAGTTCCATGAATGACAGCCAACGGGTTAACGTGCTTACCGGCCCATCGTGCTGCTCGACGAGGTGGGCAAGCTCTTTGAAAGAGTCATTGCAGACCGCCTCGTCGGGCGGCTGGTGCGGGTGGGGCCGGATTTGGCGGAGAGCCAGTTCGGTTTCCGCAGGGGGCGCTCCACGGTGGACGCCATCATGCGCGTGCGAGCCCTCACGACGGGGGATGCCGTGGCCCGGGGTGGGGTCGTCTTGGCGGTGTCTCTGGACATCGCCAATGCCTTCAACACCCTGCCCTGGAGTTGCATAAGGGAGGCACTCCGGTATCACCGGATCGGCCGACCCACCTCTGTCGTGTGGTCGAGGCCTATTTGACGGACAGGGCCGTCATCTACCCCGGTCACCTAGGAGAGTGGAACCGGCGAGAGATGTCGTGCGGTGTCCCACAGGGATCGGTCCTGGGGCCGCATCTGTGGGACATCGGATACGACTGGGTGTTGCGCGCCGACCTCCCTAGCGGCGTCAGCGTAGTTTGCTACGCTGACGACACGCTGGTCCTGGCGCAAGGGAGGTCGTACCAGGCGGCGGCCGACTTAGCGACACACGGAGTTGCGACAATCGTCGATAGGATCCGGCAACTGGGACTCGAGGTGGCCTTGCACAAGTCCGAGGCCATGTGGTTTCATGGTCTTCGGAATGCGCCACTGACGGGTTCCCAGATAACGGTGGGAGGGGTTCACATCGGCGTCGAGTCGACGATGAAGTACCTAGGACTTGTCCTCGACAGCCGGTGGAACTTCGCGGAGCACTTCCGACGTTTGGCTCCCAGACTGGAGCGGGCCGGGGCTGCCTTGAAGCGGCTCCTGCCCAATCTAGGGGGGCCAAACGCCTCCTGCCGGAGGCTCTACGCGGGGTCGTGCGGGCCATGGCCCTATACGGGGCGCCGGTGTGGGCGCCTACATTGAGGCGCCAACCAGCACGCCGGTTGAAGGCGGCCCATAGGGTCATGGCCATCCGGATGATCCGGGGATACCGCACGATCTCCGGTGAGGCGGCGGGCCTCCTTGCCGGATTACCGCCATGGGATCTGGAGGCAAACGTCCTCGCGCTCACTTGGGAGTGGCGCGAGGAGGCCAAACGCCGGGGCGTAACTCCGCTGCCGCGGGAAATCGCGGCACGGCGGACAGAGCTCCGGCAGGATCTCATGGCGACGTGGAAAGTGCGATTGTCGCAACCCAGTGCTGGGCACGCCGCGATTGCGGCGGTAAGTCCCCTCTTTGAGGAGTGGCTTGAGAGGCGGCATGGCGTCCTCACCTTCCGCCTGACACAGGTCCTCACCGGACATGGCTGTTTCGGGAGGTTCCTGTTTCGGATAGGGCGGGAGGAAACGCCCGGGTGTTTCCATTGCGAAGATCGCCCAGAGGACACGGTGGAGCATACGGTGGAGGTCTGCCCAGCTTGGGCGGAGCAACGCCGTGTCCTCGTGGAGGTGATCGGCGGCGGCGATCTCTCGCGTCCGACCCTGGTCCAGGCCATGGTACGGAGCGAGAGGGCATGGCTGGCAGTCGCCTCCTTCAGCGAAGCAGTTATGCTCGCAAAGAGGGAGGCGGCGCACGTGAGGGAGATGCAGTACATGCGCCCTCACAGCCGTGGCCTTCGCAGGAGACGCCCTGGGCGTCGGGAATTCCAGGCTGATTCCCGGCCACCGTAGGCACGGCCTTGCGGACGGCGAGTAATGGGTACCTCGCTGTCCGGTAAGGACCAAGCCCGGGTCGACGGCGCGTTGTGTTTCACGCGCGCCTCAAAGAGATGTCAGCAGCAACAGAGGGGCCCGCAAGGGCCGATGCCTGCCGGGGGTGCGGGTTGTTCGAAAGAGATACCGCCGCCCCTGGCACACAGGCAACTGAGGGAACACGGGTGGGTTTTAGTCAGTAAAAGTCTGACACGCCCTCCCGCTCCACCCAGAGCGGGAGAAGTTATTTGATGATTTCCCAACCAAAAAAAAAAAAAAAACGGGTTAACGTGCTTTGCGAAGTACGGAGGGGTCTTGATATGTAAAAGTAGTCACCCATCCACAGACCAACCTCGGCATGCGTAGCTTAACATCATCGACCTGTGCGGCTGTTACTTAGCCACAAGTACAAGACCCTCCCTAGATTACATTATGAAAACTAACTTATCAATTTTGTCAAATAAATAAAGTTAGGAACTTACTTATTTCAAGTTACTTGTGAACGAAGGACAGGTTAATTTACTTAGGTACAACTTTGCCACGTCTGAAACTTAGCAATCAATGTTTCATGGGCCTATTTCTATGCCCCAACTTAGACCTTTGGTCTACACCTTTGAACTTATCATGTTAACCCAAAGCCATTAACCACCAGTAACGACCACAAAACTACTTCAACTTGAAAACCACATTAATATCGTAAATGTCGTTTAAAACAGCTAGGAAGGAGAGGGTTATATTCTTTCAACAAAGTTCAAAATTTTGCTTCAACGTTGTCAGGTGTACAGAAACGGACAAAGGATACCTTTCATCCCGACAAAAAGTACTGTTTCCGAGGAAAACAATAATCATGTTCTTATGGTAATAGATGGCGCCATGTGACTTTCGAATGATGATCGAGTTATATTACAAGCAGAGTACAATCCGAATCGATTGTAAGAATCGAAGTTAACGCGAGCGAAGCCGAATACATATAAGCTGCTACTTACTGAGCAATTCTGAGCTAAGTAATATAAGCCGCACGGATCGATCAGTCAGGTTAAGCTACGCTTGCCGCGGTTGGTCCGTGGATGGGTGACCATCTTAACATACCAAGACCTCTCCATGCATCGGAAAGCACGTTAAGCCGTTGGTCCCGGCTGTCATTTGTAGATCTTTGGCAGTCGTTACGGGTCATCAGAAGCCCGAAAGTCTGACAACCAGTCTTTCCAAGGGGTATCGTATTACCCAGCAACTGGGTTGTGGAGGTCAGATAGGCAGTCCCTCCATGTAAAATACTGGTATTCAGCTGCATCCGGTTAGACTGGAAGCCGACCCCAACATAATTGGGAAAAGGCTGGGCGATGATGACTTACTGAGCAATTCTTGATGCAAGACCTAATAATTTAATACTGAATTTTCTACCTTGGAGAGCTGTAAATAATTAAACCAAGTTGGCCGCAGCAAAGACAACCGCCACAATTGATAGATGGCTCGGATCTCCGGTGCGTATACGGTGTCCCTCCACAGACAATGGCCCCCTTTCATCTTGGTCCATAAGACTGCTACTCCTGTGAGGACCTAATCAATGGGGTAGCAGACAATACTCGCGTTTGTTGAATTTTGGGACATACTTTGAAATTATGCTGATGATGACTTCAAATACTTACCTATTTTGAATAAAGGGTGCCAAGACGAACAGCCTAAAAACACCGATTCAGTACAGGATTCTGAACACCCGCCTTTAAAAGTTTTCGAACGTTATTTTAATAAAAAATGGCTCTGCCATACACTTTTCTATGAAACAGGAAATTTTATTTTGATTACCAACGAAAAATTGCTAGGCCAAGGGTCAAGAATCATGATGTGCTAACTTCATGGTTTCAGTTTTAAGGGTCCCTGCCACACTGTATAAATGACCCTTTTTTTAAATATTGGCTTTTTGTCACAGTTGGTAGCAATGACTAAGCTAGGATACCTCGACTAAACGGTTAACTTTGGGTTAGATCTGTGAGCAACCACGCTTGAGCCGAAGTGGTCTAAGCTAAGACACCGGTCCAAATGAGTTAGTTATGTCAGATCTGTGACTAAACGCGAGGGGTTTGGTGCCTCGGGAGCAGCCAGCGAGCGCTACCTCCATGTCGATCACAGTTACTCGGCTATACAACGTGTAACGGAAAGGGTATATACATACCAAGGGCATGGCTTCTTTGGATGATATCAAACGACATTGGAAGGATTTTTAATCCTATCTCTACATGTTCGGAAGTTATGAGCATTTTTAATACATTGATATCAGAAACCGAACTTTTCAAATTGAAATAAACACATCACTTAGAAGAGATTTATCGTGATATTGGCAAGTGACGTGAAAGTTACTGCCCTACGTAGTGCGGTGACACGTTTGTTATGATTTGAATGTAAGAAACATATGAAACCGAAAATTTGGTATAAATTCTTAGAGTATTTTATTTTGAGCTGAAACTATGTATAGTGATTCTATACCAGCTGTTATCTTTAGTGCTTAAGGATAACAATAGGGTTTCTATTACACCCTGTATAGTATTTTTAGGAACTAAGAATAAGAATGACTAGCTTTCGCCATCGTCTTCGCCCGCGTGGAGGTCAAAAAATATCCCACGGAAACGTACTACCGGGGTAATAAGTATTATATGTTTTAAATACAGGTTATAAACTATCTGTGTGCCAAATTTCATCCAAATCCATTCAGCCGTTTTTGCGTGAAAGAGTAACGAACAACCAGCCATCCTCACAAACTTTCACATTTATAATATTTCTTCTTCCAACTATGGAAGTACGATTAGAAGTTCACAAAAAGAGGCACTGTCGTTATTTTACAGTGTCCAATACAATGGGAATTATTTGAAAAACATGACAATAACTAAAACTTAAACAAGAGATAACCCACTCTTCGTCGTGAAGCACAGGCAACACTACTCGTAGCCGACATTACTCCATCAATATTTAGCAGACATCTTGTAAGATGTTATAGTATATAGCTTATAAGCTCGGAATTGGCACTTAGGGAGACGTGTTCGCGCCCTCGGTTGTAATAAAACGAACTGCCACTGGAAAGAGGTTATGTGTCCACTGTGTAGCGTACGAAAGAAGGTTCATAGCATTCCGAAAAAGAATAAAAATTATAAAAAGACCTTTCATCATCATTATTGTCTTGCCAATTATTCCAACTTATCATCGCCAAAAGTGTTTTTCCTCGATATTTCTTTATTAGTCGTCATCACGGTAGACACACCCTTTAAAACCGAATCTTTCACTCTGTTAATCCATCATTTCCATGGTCTTCCTATACTCTTGTAGCCATCTACATTCATACTTAAATTAATACCTCGGCTCAAATTTATTCATTCTTCAGAAAGGCTGGCAACGCATCTGCAATTCCTCTGCACCTCTGAAGCATTCCTTAGGCATCCATGATCGCTTAGGTCCCTAATATCATCAGGCAGGCCGTCGCTTCCCATGGCAGAAACTACGTAACATCACCGGCTACGATCATTTTATTCTCTTTTCTAACCCCCGACGCAAAAAGAGGGTTGTTAAAAGTTTGTCTTCGTTTACATGCATAAATATGGTCATACGAGAACTACGCCCCTAACCGTTCAGTGTATTCAACGCAATATAGTAAATTCATTAGGTACCTCTTGATACCAAATTTTCATTCCTGGGAGCTATGTATTAAGTGTATGTTCTGTGTGGTGCCGGATGTAAAAGAATAGCACCACCCCATTTCTTCCCGTAGGTGTCGTAGAAGGTGACTAACGGGGTTTAGCAGAAAATGGCCGGCCGGGAGGTTCCTGTTTCGCATAAGACGGGAGGAAACGCCCGGGTGTTTCCATTGCGAAGGTCGCCCTGAGGACACGGTGGAGCATACGGTGGAGGTCTGCCCGGCTTGGGCGGAGCACCGCCGTGTCCTCATGGAGGCGATCGGCGGCGGCGATCTCTCGCGTCCGGCCCTGGTCCAGGCCATGGTACGGAGTGAGAGTGCATGGCTAGCAGTCGCTTCCTTCAGCGAAGCAGTGATGCTCGCAAAGAGGAAGGCGGCGCACGTGAGGGAGACGCAATACATGCGCCCTCACAGCCGTGGCCTTCGCAGGAGACGCCCTGGGCGTCGGGAATCTCAGGCTGATTCTCGGCCACCGTAGGCACGGGCTTGCAAACTGCGAGTAATGGGTAGCTCGCTGTCCGGTAAGGACCAAGCCTGGGTCCCAGCCCCAAAGAGATGTCAGCAACAACTGATGGGTCCCGCAAGGGCCGATGCCTGCCAGGTGTACGGGTTGTTCGAAAGAGATACCGCGGCCCCTGGTACACAGGCAACTGAGGGAACACGGGTGGGTTTTAGTCAGTAAAACTCTGACACGCCCTCCTGCTCCACCCAGAACGAGAGAAGTTATTGCGTGATTTCCCACCCAGAAAAAAAAGCGGTCTCTATGCATTTTACCACTATACTGCGATCGCCAACCCGCCTGCCAAGCGTGGTGATTATGGCAATCCCCTCCCCTGGCTTTTGGGGCCTGGCCTTTTGAAGGAAGCCTATGTCCAGCAGTAGACGTCTTCGGCTGAAATTGTAATGAAATGATGATGTATTAAGTTGTACTTCTCATAAAGCGATTGGTAATTGCAACTTACATGTTTCAAGTAATGTAATATTCTTTCAACTGGACTACTGGTTATATTTTATTGTGCCTCTGTCTGTCTTGGTTCACATAGCGTCCTGTCACCACGACATGTTGTTTTGTTCAGAAAATTATATCAACCAGTAATGTGTTTGACGATACAAGGACGGCTGTACGACTAGGTGCGACGAACTATTATAACATGGCACACACTATACGATATGCGACTGCGACTAGACGCAACGACAGAAATTATATCTTTTTCAAAACTTGGCGTCGAGTTGCAAAGTAGCAACGCCAGGCTAATCGCTCGCTCTCGTTACTTTCGGCAGCGAAGCGACAAGACGCACAGTTTGCGCTGGCACTAAAGCTGAACAGAGTTTTTTGAGTAAGATTACCCCCCTAGATACAAACTCACATACCTTTTTATTATATCAAAGTATAGATAGCTACATCGATTCTATTTTTTGGTTTGATTGCTATTTTTATAAACATTGTTACTTAAACTTACCTTCACGTAAAGTAGGTATCTATTATTCACTTTCCATCGGTTTATTAGACACTTTATATTATTATACTTCATTCTGTAGGTGATTCGGACAAAGTTAATTTATGTGTGTAAGAAATACTTAGATATTAAGCAATTGTTTTGACAACATGTTTTTATGCAATTTACTTAGTTAACAAAAAAAAATCTTTCCAGATAATAAGAGAAGATCGAACTAATGCTACATACCAATTACTTTATTGCATGAAATTGGAAATGTTTCAATTGTCGTATTTTTGGTCTTGGACGTGGATTCGCCCACAAAAAAATTAAGTTCGTTCGTATCGCCTGTAGAGAAAATAATATATTATTTAAAAGTGTCGCGTAAACATTTCGTGCGACTTAATTCAAATTACTAATTAAATAAGCCTTTCCACTATGTATAATTTTGCAGGCTTCACCAAGTTTGCCTACACAATTTCATCACACACACAAATCTCCTAGGCACCCCAAGATCATTATAAATTAAATTACTTATAAACTTCGCACATTATACAGTCCCCCATATCTCTGAAGTTACACTAAGACATGCCAATGTCAAATAATATATTAACCCCGAAACCTTTAGGTTAACCTTGACCGTCTGAAGACTCTAACATCCAGCTAATAACGTTGAAAACATTTTTCATGCATTGTCACTTACACAAAACAATTTTGAATTGATTTATGGGTTTTTGTTGAACATGTATGCCTAATAAGAATATATTGATCATCGTCATCTGCCTAGCCTTCAGCCAACTATGGTCAGCTTCCATTCTAACCGGATGCAGCTGAGTACCAGTATTTAATATGGAGCGTCTGCCTATCTGACCTCCACAACCCGGTTACTGGGTCACACGATACCCCTTGGTAAGACTCGTTGTCAGTCTTTCGGGCTTCTGACGACCCGTAACGACTGTCAAAGATCTACGGGGTGTGTGGGCACCCGATTGTCCGATCGCTTATGATTACTGACAAATGCGTGCACTGACAGGACAGGTCCACTCAATCTGTGTGGTTCTTTCCTCAAAAGGCCATATTAGACACCAATCTACACGGTCGTCAAATCATCTGACTACGATTATTTTTTTTAAATAAATACACATTGACATTAATGAATTTTATTTAAACAAGGACATGAATATTTACTTTGTAAAGTATTATATTGGTTTAATTATTGTGAATGTGAGGACTGTGCGGGTGTTTTTAAATTTTTTTTTTGTTTCTTTTTTTTCTCCTTTAGTTTTAATTACGGTCTGGCAGTTTGAGTAATTTATGCAGCCTACCCAAATGTCCTTTCTTTGGTATTGTTCGTCAAATCGTTGAGATCATCAAGTTCTGAGTTGCGCTGCATGATTACTGATAAATGCGTGCACTGATTGGACAGGTCCACTCAATCTGTGTGGTTCTTTCCTCAAAAGACCATTTCAGACACCAATCCTCATGGTCTTCACATGATCTGACCAAGATTATGTCTGGACTTTAAAATAGACTGTGACCTCTGAGTTTGTTTTGGCGTTTCTTCTCAGAGTAGTCAGAAAGGAAACGCCGACCTCATCTAGTTTTAAAAATATGATTGACGTGTAAAAGTGTTAGTACAAACCTACTTACAGAAATAAAATTATTATGACAGCCGGTACTAACAGTTTAACTTCCTTTCCGAGGGTCGGCGAGGTTTTGGTATGTAAAGATTGTCACCCATCCATGGACCAACCGCAGCAAGCGTAGCTTAACCTGAAAATAAGAACATCCAATGCAGGAAAAAGTCGTAACCAATGATGAACTATGAAGGTTATCGCAGAGCAGTGGTGGCTCGGTGACAGCAGTGGTTGCCAAGTAGCCAGTTAAAGTATTCTTTATCTTAACTCAAGACATGGTCTACCCATGTGTCAAATTTCATCCAAATACGTTCAGCCGTTTTAGCTTGAAAGCGTAACAAACGAACATACCAAAAATCTAATCTTTTATCTTTATAATATTAGGTAATGAAACGCGGGAAATACAGTAGCTTCCCATTAGTGAAATTGACATTACCTGCGGAAAGGACACGACGTAATCTTTCCACAGGTAATGTAATTCCCGTACATTTTGGCGTAGCGTTTGGCGTGAACGCTAACAGAAATGTGTTTTACCTAGGCCTGCTATACACATAACATGGCGAACTTGTCTCTTCGAATGCGCGGGTAATGGCTGATCCTTGCGGTATACTCGTGAACGGGTGCTGCTTGTGGTGGGTCATCTTGCTGACCATGGTTTTGTCATTGTTATCATTACTTAACTGTTTATTTATTTTAGTGCGAAGGCCCTAGCTTAACAATTATAACTTCGAGTTAAATCTAAATAAATCAACACAAAGCAACATTGCATAGTAAGCGGGCACACCGTTTATACCTGGAGGCTTTTATGTGGGTATTTTTTTTGTTTTTTGAGGTTGGGAAATCATCAAATAACTTCTCCCGCTCTGGGTTGAGCAAGAGGGCGTGTCAGACTTTTACTGACTAAAACCCACCCACCCGTGTGCCAGGGGCCACAGCATGTCTTTCGAACAACCCGCACCTCTGGAACAAGCGGCAACGAGTTCTGTTTACGTTTATTGTTTTGCTTTTATTATTTATATCTGTTTGAGTTTAGTTACTATGTTTTGTTGGTATATTGACGTGTGCTAGCTGACATATGGCAAATAATTTTATTTAATGTTTTGTGTTTAGTAATGTTAATTACTTACCTATTATTGTACAGAATTAAGTTCTTCTAACTTAACAGACAGCTGTGCTGTGGGGGAGTTTGTTGCGCCAGTTCTTCTTCCCAGCTAAAGCACTAGGAAGGGGAGAAGGGCGGGCGTGCCGGGGGACTGTCTTATGTACTTTTGACGTTCAAAAAGTGCTGACTCTTAGCCTAGTTTGAATAAATGACTTTTGAATTCGAAAGTTTTGGCAGACGTGTACCCAAAGTACCTAACCCACATTTCACCAGTTATGTTTAATCCTCTTGTAATAGGGGGCGAGCCTATTGCCATCAATCGGACACAAATCCAAATTCCGTGCTACTACTGAGAAATTCCAGATAGAAAAAACCCAATAACATTTTGCCCGACCTGGGAATCGAACCTAGGACCTCATGGTCAGCAGTAGCGCTTGCGACCTTTATTACGATTACCCTGCCTACAAATTTATAAAAGTGATCTCTTTCTAATATTAGCACACAAGTATACTTAGATGTAGTATACATTCAAATTCTGCTACAGAAGCCTTGAAGAATAAATCGTAGAACTTAACGACACACCACCAGAAGGTATCCGTGTCAAATGTACTCGTTCTAGGTCGTAAGTCATTGTAACAGCCAATAAATATCCCTAAACGTCCAATGCCGAATATAGGCCTTTCCTATAGGCCGTTACGACTAACAGATCTCGAGAAATATCGTCACCGCAAAATAGAGGACCACAGTTACATGTATTTTCTTGATAGATGCGCCCATTTATTTAATTGTATTGGTAAGGTTTTTGAAAGAAACAAGTAAACACAAGAAACATTTTGCGTAAAACCTTTGGAATCACTATTTCCTTGCTAATACTTTTTAATTGCGTAACTGTAGGTACTCTTTCAGAATCCAAAAACTACTAACTTGCAGTGCCATTACCATTTAAAATTCCTTTTGTGCCCACCTAGAAATAAAGATAACATCATCACCGTTATTTCGAAGTGTTGCCAAATTAGAATAATACATTAAGTTGCCTGAGTTGCCATAGTGAAAAAACGTTTAAAAGTTGGTTACGTTATTTGTACTTTGACAGTTTAGCCACAGTGGATATTGCAATTCGGTATTATTATATCAAAACCCTTGAATGGTGATTGAAAGTGTATTACGCAACTAGGGAAGATTACCCTCTACATATAAACTCACAAACTCTTTATAATATTATTACCTGTAGATGGTGATTACTGATCACCATTATCATCATCATGATCATGATTATCATTAGCATATTAGTCGTTGACTTTTTGCATAATTTGTTTTGTATTTTAGTCTGTTCATTTGTCTGAAAGCTTTCACTGTGTTTTTCTGCTCTAATCTTATAATATAGTCACTGTTTTCGTCTGTCTGTTTCTCCCCTAACTAACTTCATGTAAACCACGCAACGTATTTTGATTCGGTTTTCTCCAGCATTTAGAGAATTTCGTCCGGAAGGTTTTTATGTAGGTATACTAGCTGATCCGGCCAACTTCGCACTCCTCAAAATTAATAAATGTAATGTTAACATATTATCCAAATTAAATTCAGTTTTTAATAAGATAAAATGACGGCAAGAACCTTAAAGTAACCCTGTGGTTTGACATAAAATAACATCACGCTTGTAATACTGAAGAGTTAGGCAAAGGTATTCCTATAGTACCTACACCCACATTTTGCCAGCTGTCTACAACCAGGCACGAATCCAGATTCCAGGCTATTTATTACTGAGAAATTCCTGGCGACACTGCCCGAACAGGGAGTTGAACCCAGTACCTTATGCTCAGCACTAGCGTTTGCGACCAACGAGGCCAACCTAGGCCAACGAGGCAGTAACCTGTGGTTTTTGTTGGTGAAATTGTTACTGATAAAGCCTCGTATCCACTAGGCAACATTTGACACGCAACACGTGACGCCCAACATGTTTGGCAACGTTGCACAACAACGCGCGACGTTGTCAGCTGGCGGGCAATAAGACACGCAACAGATAACTTTACTCAACAAACGATTCTAGTTGCCTTTCAACATGTTCTGAAACATGTCGCGAGTCAAATGTTTCTGGTACGAGGCTTAATAGTGGATGACAAAGGAAGGTGAAATAAAAGACAAATATCAAAAACACTGAACGCTATTATATTCGATATCTAGAAACAACATTCAAAGTGGCCTAACGTCAAGTTAACTCGTCTAATATTAAAAACATTGTTTACATACATAGTAATAGACAATTAAAAAATAACATATAAGGCATTTGTAGAAACTCTGACGTCACTTCATATAGATTTTTTAAATATTTAAATAAAATTAAAATTATAAATAATTCGTTGGACACAAAGTTCAATAAAATAACTAAAGTTTTGGCGATAATAAAATGAAACACTTATTCTACAAGATTTTCCGAATATAATAAAATGGTAAAACGGTGCATTAGGCAAGGCATTACTTTTGGTTTTACCTTTTTGTTCCTTTTTTACCTAACTAATTACGGCAAAGCCAAAAGAAAGGGCGTAACCTGCACCCTAATTGTGTAACACACTATAATTTCAGTCTGAATCAGTTTGAATGATAAAGCTTATCCATTGTTTCATGTGGTCGAAAAATTTGTCTGTTCAAGAACGTAAATAGCGCAGTGAATATTGTTGAAGTGTCAAAATGGAAGCCGTTGCTATCGATAATGTGGTACGCAATTAATCCGCTGTCCGACGTATGCCTTAATTACATCACTAACTGACTCGGGTATACGAAAACCGAAAAAAATACCATTTCTAATTGGCGTTTTGTCGTAGTTGGATTTAAGTTATCAACTCTTTCTTTTTCGTTATTTTAAGCCCTATGAACTTTATGAAAATAAAATTTAAAAAGTGTCCTAAAGGACAAAAAAAATGCTTTTTAGTTAAAAGGCATTTTTTAAATAGTAATCCAAATGCTTAAAATCCAATTACAAAGTTGAAATGAAATTGTAATCTCGTTTCTTTTCGAGAATAAATCTAGATAATTGAATGTCTGTCAACATTTTTATTTGCTACGATGCGTCCAATTTCAAATATTTTTTTCCAAGTAGTTAAATCCATTGACTGACATAATGTTTGTATTTTTACATTAGTGAAGTGTCTGTGAATGTGAAGATATGATATATCGTCTCTTTCGGAGTGCAAAAAAATATTGCTAATGATTTATTATCGGATTTTATGTAAATGAGTTTCTTTTTCGTAAATGAAGTCAGAGTCCTTATTTATTCAAAACTTACATGATATGTACATTTGTTCATAATAAAGAATGTGGTAGATAAATAAAAATGTAGTCCAATCATCGCTTTTAATGAAAAAAATACTAAAACTACATGTTTAAATATTTAAATATAATCATAATTAAAGCTAACATTGAATTTAAAGCTGATATCGACTTACAATACTTTAAACAATCGAAAATAATGTTAACAAAAATAACATTTAATTTGTTCAATATGAAGAATCTTTATTTTTTATTTACCTAAATAGAAATGTACTTAATTTCAAGAATACCTGATTTTGCCAACAGTCAATTAAAACTCACATCATCATACCAGTCTTACCAGTATTTTACATGGAGTGACTGCCTATCGACCTTCAAAACCCAGTAACTGGGTAACAGGATCGATACCATTTGGTTGTTTGTCACACTCTTGGGTTTCTGACTTCTCGTAACGACTGTCAAAGATCTACGAATGACAGCCATAACCAACGTCATATCATTTCAATCGTTTCGGTACATACAATTTCTATCAGAAAGAGTAATTTAAGTTCTGTGGCAGAAATTACTAATGAATCATCAAACCAAATCATTATTCAAACATTAAGTTTCAACAAATATAATAAAACTCGTGGTATGAATATTTTCATGGTTTATTTTCATTTTTAGTTTTACTTTGCATTAGGGAGCAGAATAGCAATCGTGACTCCGACGAAGCTTCGCCTTTGCCACGCGTGACTGGAAACCTAATTATGAAACTCAATAGCTCCCTTTATTATTATTTGACGTTTTAGGCTTCACGACACAAAAACGACCGCCATTTTTATTCATAGAATGATCAAGCAATTTTTCGGAGACCTTTTACGTAAGGGAAAAGAGAAAATGATTGTTGGTAAAATCAGTGATGTGATTTTTTTTATATTAAATATTACGATTTTGAAAACTAAACTTCGGACTTTGTCACATAATAAAATTTGTTTTAGTAATCATGTTTTACAGGCAAATATAGATAATTTGAATTTCCATAATGACAAGGAAAGATGATCCTAATCACGAAATGGTGTACGACAATCTACAGGCAAGCAACATTTAATTTTTCATATTGTAAACGTACAAAAATCTAACACCTATAGCAAACATGGACGTGAAACTAACTAGCATTTATGGACCTCCGTAATTTAGTATTGTCCACCATTGTGCATTTTATTTTTATTAATTACATTTACGTATGTATATCACAAAGAAAATGTTTAGCTCGTAGCTTTAAAATAAACAAGCTACTGCATTACAATAAGAGCAACATTGGTCCTACACAAAACAACGGAGCCTCGTTAACTTCCATTACATTTTATACATATGAAAATGCTATCTTATAGAAAAACATCAAGTTATACTTACGTCGTTATGTCAATGTATATGAAAACACATATTTGTTTCTAACTTACATGATCCGTTACATTAATGTTTCAACTGTTAATGATGATAAAATGCCAAAATGAGCGTCGTCTCGCCTTTCTAATTCAATCTAAAACTTTTCTATTTTTCCTCGCAAATTTTCTATTTTTAACTTTATCACAGGCTCACGCTCCAACCCTGAGGGCTATAATTACATTGCACCTTTTTATTTTACTGATACCTTCACCTAAAATTCAAAGAACTTCGTTCCGCTCCCTTTAAAATTTACAGTACATTAATTATAATAGTTCTCTATTAGGCTTTTGATAATGAATCACACTTAGAATTAAATTATTTGATCACTTTACACGTAGTTATTTCACATAAACATTTTAAATAATGACACTAAATATATGTGTCGTATTTGTTGCCTCCTATTTTTGAGGGGGAACTCGTCAGTGAATATTTACGTCGGGTGCTCCGCAAGGCGTATACTTAGGCCCGGGTTTGTTCCTCTGAGGAACGGTTGGGTTCAAGAAGAAGGGCGGTGGTCGCCTAGCAGTCGTGCGGCCACCGGGAGGGGTGGCCGGCGACGGATCACATGACGCAGCAACTTTTCGCGCGCCCCTTCAGCTCGGCTTTCAGATCGCGCTTGCTTTTGCTGCGGCCCACTTGTTTCTGTTGGGAAAAGTATTATTTTATTTTGTTATTTTTATCGAAGTAATTTTAAGTTGATATTTAAGGACTTCTAGATATAACTGTTGGATATAGCTATAAGCCTTGTCTACGTACCTACTTTAGAATCCGCTTGGAATGCTGTCCAGCACGTTAGGGAAAAAGAAGGGGGAAAATAAGATTAAAAATAATATTATGTTGTTATAGTGATATGAAAGGCTGTATACCTGTTGTTTCATTTGCTGCTTGTTAAGTTTTCCGAGGGCGGCCAGTGCAGCTACCTCGAAGGCATCTTTGACGCCTTTTGTGGAAGCTCTAGCTGAAGTCTCTACATAGGTCATCGCTCCCAGCTGTCTAGCTACTGATAAAGCCTGTGAAAAAAAAAGATCGAAAAATGTAATTTGGATTTCAATTTGTATTTGAAACATGTTATGAAAAGTCAGAAACTTCATTCGAAATAGTTCGAAATTTGCTGAAATAAGTCAAAAGGCATTTGGCTCTGGAATTACAAATGCTTACTCTATGCCTTACTCGTGCTCATACTGCTTAGTTACATGATTTCCGATTGTTTATTAGTAGGTATGCGAGTCATAATACCAGTCATCGTGATGCATCAATTCGAATACAAAGTTAAATAATTATGTCATAAATTTCACAATATAACTCCATCAACACCAAAAACTGTCAATCTAAAAGACATCGAATAAAAACGAAGTCACAACTTCTCAATTACTGAAACGATTCACACAAGAGAACGCTCCAAGGAGCTTCAATGTCAGACCGATCCGTGAGTCCATTCGATTCATTCATGGAACGAGCCAATTACTCTGCCCCCATTTACTAAATGGTAACTAGTTGAATAAGATCTCTAATTAATACGGACGTCCAGCCTGAATTTGCGACCGAGTTTTCAATTGCCCCGTTATACAATACGTGTAAATGCGTCAGGATGTTTCAATTTAGATTAGGAAGTCTGATGAATGAAGTTCAATCGCTTTGCTAGGGATCGGAGCTTTCCAATCTGAGATGTTGGCGAACTCTGTGAAATTGAGGAGGCTAAAATAAATTCGGGACTATTAGAAGGTATCCTAATTTGCCGGGAGTATGTGTTTGAGAAGTCTGTGTAGGTAGGATTTGGGTTTTGCGTGAAATTAGAGGGATGAGTTTATTTTCAATCTTCTAGGTAGCGCGTAATTGGATGTCTATTTAGGGTAATAACACGACCTCAATTCTCATTGCTAACGGCAATTTGTGTAATGAAGTTAAGGGTTACTTTTTGTGTTCTTTTGAAAGTATCGTACCAAATTTTATCTAAATGAAAAAGATTTATATGTGAATTTTTTTGGGTAAGATCCTAATTTATAAAATATAAAAAATGTATGAGCACGAGGTCTCGAGTGGATATATAAGCAACTTTTCCTTACCTCTTCACTGGTGACTGGGTGTGTTCTTAGCTTGGACAGCATGGTGAGCGTTTCCTTCTCATGCCTAAGGTCTGCCTTGCAGCCGCAGAGCAGTACAGGGGCCAACCCACCGTGAGTTCTTACTTCTCTGTACCACTGGAAATATAAATAATTTGGTTGTTAGCTTTGTAAGAGAGATGAATGGGACGAGCGTAACGCTATCAGTTTTAGTCTGAAGAAACGTTGGACTGGATGCGATTTTTATCTTGAAATCGTTTTGTTGATTTATCCAGTAGAGATTTTGGGAGCTAGATATTAAAACGAATAGGGAACAAAACACAAAATATCAACCACAGGTCTGTGTCAAGTTGCGCAGCGCTAGGTAAGTATATCTATAACTAGAATCTCTGCTTGCAATAATGGTGATATTATCCTTGTTATTGTATTAAAATCAGTAATTACCTTAGCAGCAGCGTTGTGTAAGGTCTCAGGTTCGGCTATGTTGAAGCACAGCATGAATACTCTGGCGTCCTGGTAGGCGAGGGGTCTGACCGTGTCGTATGCCGATGTGCCTGTCAACAAATAATATAAAAGTTAAACTAATGTATGAACCAAATGTGATTAAGCATTGCCATACAACGTGGCAATGCCGCCAGTCTCTTGGTAACATTACCAGGCGACAGCGATGCGGATGAATTTTTTGAAGTTACATTTTAGTTTGTGAATAGTTTTTGTTAAGTTAGGATATCATTTTGTTATTTTTAGTAATTAATTACTTGGTTATTATTTATATACATTGTGATTCTTTAGAATTTTAATGTTATCTACTTATGAAATAAATAATAAAAGGATTACGTAAATGACCCCATCTACCCAGCCACTACTACCCATAATGTTTAAAAATCTACTACAGAGCGACAAAATGACATTACTTTAATAACAAAAAAAAAATCTTCAGCTCACTGGATTATTTACTTACATACTTACAACTTACTTCTAAAGTGTGTAAGAAGAAATAATTATAAGCTTTCAAGAGGACTATCACCTTTTTTTATAAATACAAGTATTCTCTTATTTTGTTTCTTTTTTATTAGCTATTAATGTCCCATGGCTGGGCAAAGGCCAATACTCTCGTTCCACCTCTTTGCATTCATTTGCAGATCTATAAGAGTAAAGTAAACTATAAATAACCCTTAATCAACAACCGATTGTGATAAGAAATAGATAAATATCTACTACTGCTCGCATTAACGGTCGGTAACCTAGATTGACCGGCTGTAATACGGTAATGGCTTCCGTCAAGGCCACTTAAAATGGGTTTGTATAAATTTGTTTGTATATTATTTTTTTTTGTTTGTAAATAAGTTAAAAAAAGGTAATTAAGTTTTGACTTCATTAAAATTAAGGGCGTTTTGAGATATTTTCGATGGATAAAAAATTCTGAACAAAAAAAAACAATTATTTAAAATAAATTGAGTTACGAAAATGGAAAAATAATTATTTACTATAAAAATCATTCTAAAATTATGAAAAAAAACGAAAACGTAAAAAAAGGTAATGATTAAATGTCACACTAGATGGCGCCACTAAACATTGTAGTTGTGTAATACTGTGTAGGCAACAGAAAATATTTCTGCAAACTCTTATAAAAAAACCTAAATTAAACATTTTACCACGGCAAAAACCATGTTTTAATATAAAAAAAGTGTTAAGACTTATTCATAAAACATTAAAAGAAAACGCAAAAAGTGTTCTGCCGAAACCAGGGATTGAACCAGGGACCTTTAGATCTTCAGTCTAACGCTCTCCCAACTGAGCTATTTCGGCTATGAGATAGTCGTCAAAATACATACTTGCACACAACGGATATCGAGTATTGACGTCACGTTTTTTAGTTGTGTGGTAAAATTGCCAAGGTTGTTTTTCAAAAACATCAAATTTTTTATCAACTTGTCTTGTCAACCTTGAACAGTTGTGATAAGAACTCTTTAGTTCATATGTTAATGTTTTTTGTTTGCGTAATACATACCTAACCTATCTACCTACTTATCTATGAATAATTTATGAAGGACAAATATTTGATCTTTAAATCAATAAATTATTCATTCATCAAGATTGCCTCCTTGGTCAGAACGTTGAGCAGTACATAACGTTTAGGTCCTACATAGATAAAAATGTTTTTTTTTTATCTTACTACTGAAAAAAAAAGAAAAAAAAAATATTAAAAAAAAATCGCTGTGAAATAAAATATAAAAATAGTAATAAGTTCTAAAATATTATAAAACTAGCTTCTGCCCGCGACTTCGTTCGCGTCAAATTTCTTGCTCCCCGACCCACCCCGTCGCTCGCCTCCCCTGCCCGTGCGAGTCTTCATTGCTCCGCTTTCCTATTAGCCTTAGCGTGATGACATATAGCTAATAGCCTTCCTCGATAAATGGGCTATCTAACATTGAAATAATTTTTCAAATCGGATCAGTAGTTCCTGAGATTAGCGCGTTCAAGCAAACAAACAAACTCTTCAGCTTTATTATTAGTAGTATAGATTTATAAAATAATAGTGATGTAATCAAATTTGGATCATTCGGTTCCCTACAAAATGGTTGCGCTGGATGGTGCTGATCCACGCGTCAAGTTCGTGAACGGGCGCTGTCGGTTGAGACTGGTCATCTCCTAACTTCCAGGGCTTATTTTTATCTTGTATTTAGAATTGTTTAAAAATTTTTTTTTACATTGTTCTCACATACAGAAGCAACAAGAATAATGTTGCCAAGATTTTGTAATATTTCAACTTGATTTTAAAAGAATGTCCGTGGAGTTTCTTGCCCGTTCTTCTCCACAGAGATCTACGTTTTGGAATGGGCAACTAGCTTCAACTTTCCAACTGATCGACATTTTGACAATTCAAAAGTGCCTGTAGATGGTTTAATTGAAATAAATGCTTTGAGTTTGAGTTTGAATTCATAGAAATTGTAGCAGCGATGACGCAATATTTTAAACAAAGAGCATACTAGCCTTATCAGCCTCTAATATTCCCACAGCTGGAACAAACAGCTCCTCTCTCTGTAAGGAGTGTGTCATATCGTCTTAATCGACAACCACGCGGGCCCAGTGCGCCTTGGTGGATATCACATGTTTTCAACAGGTTCTAGAACCAGAAATTCGAAGACATGTGACATCTAACAATCCCACTGGGCCCCCGTGGTAGATTACAGTCCACTTCTCGAAAAGTGGAGGCCTGTGTTCCGGACAGTGGAGATTACTATAGGCTGAATATGCTTATGCTAAATGTTTATTTAATTTATTTAATTATGGCACTCCAACGACTTAATCACTAAAACATTTTCGGGGTACTGTAACAATTCAACTTAAAATCTAGGGTGAATTTGTCACTTACAGGTGTGCACATCACTTACATATTTCAAGACGTATAAAAAACAAAATTAAGTACAGACGCCAGCAGGTCAACCTACCCGAAACTGTCAAATTTTCTGAATCAAATTTGAACCTTATGCTTCAGCGATAAAGTTGAAAACCTATTAAAGAAATTTGACAGATTGTAGTAGGTTGATGTGCTGGCGTCTGTACATGAAAACAAAATTAAAATTTAAAAAAAAGAAAAGAAGTAACTAAATCTATTTTGCTGCTCTAAAGAGTAACTATCAATGACAAGTAAGTAATAATAATAAATGAAGAAGTAGATATTAACTGTGACCACTGTGGGTCGGAGCTTGTTGGAGAAGATGTCGACGCTATTGGAACGTGTATAAAGCTCATTGTACGTCCTCATCAACCTGTTCATTGGTGCCGAATGTCCGACGTTAATTCTTCTTGGGCATGGAGTGAACACATCTAGGATACGTTCAGATCTGGGTAAACTATGGTGCGGGACACGTATATTTAATTCGACGAGAAGCTTCGGAACTTGTATAGATCCGTAAATGATTTTATGAAGTAATAACAAAATGTATAGGAAATATTAGATCTAAATTTTATGAAATTGACGTTTCGTTGAACTGGCCATTTTTATCTCAAATATCTGGCGTTTGGTTTAGAATTCCAAATTCAAATTTACTTCAAATTTAGGCTTGTGCATTTGCGTTTCGAATTTATTGATTCATTTGTTTTCGTAACACCTTTAACAGCTTTGTGTTATTTTAGGTTGTGGTAGGGTCATCTATAGTAGACTAAACTACTAAGGTAATTATATACTTGAAACACGAAGACCATGATAATTTATATGAGCCCTAAGCACTGTGGGTGGACATGCCATGAACAGACAGCCAAGTAGGTGTGGGAACCATATTGCATAAGCCAGTGCCATAGTCTCGGCTTTTTAGACGATTCGCTTGAATTTACTTGCCCGAATCAGGCGAATGGACACTTCTAGATAATATATTATTTTCTGCAAGCTAAAATATATTATTTTCTATATTACTCTATTGCTTAAAGTACTTGCAGTGATCTTTACATACATTTATTGCATAAATTTAAAACGTCCTAATTGCCTATACGTATTTCTGGAGTTACCGATTCGCCCACAAATAAATTACTTTCGTGCGAGTCCCCCCTATAGAAAATAATATATATTTCTTCCTAGCTTTTGCCATCGGCTTCGCTCGCGTGGAGGTCGAAAATTATCCCAGGGTAACGTACTATCGGGATCAAAAGGTCCTATATATTACCTAATCCAGGTTATAAATTATCTGTGTGCCAAATTTCATCCAAATCCGGTCAGCCGTTTTTGCCTGATTGAGTAACAAACATCCAAACATCTTCACAAACGTTAACATTTATAATCTTGGTAGGAAGCCTACTTCCTACCAATATTATAAATGTTAACGTTTGTGAAGATGTTCGCCTGAATCAGGCGAATCGACTTCCTCTGTTAGAATGTATATCTTAATATACATTCTGACAGAGGAAGTCGATTCCCCTGATTCAGGCGAGTAAATTCGTGCGAATTGACTAATATTACACAGTAGAAATTATTAGTTGCTAAATAACTGTTATTATTATACTAAAATAGTATTAGTTTAGTATAAACCGCAAACCCAATGTGATTGTAGTAATGCAGTGATTTATATCTCTATTGTGTTTGTTTTGGTATGTAGCGTTGAATATTATTTGTTGGGTGTGTCATATTTAGTTAAAAGCGACGGATATTTAACAACTTGGGTTTGATATTTGTGAGAGATAGGTTACATTAATTTCAGTTTTAGCCCAGAAGGTTAATTCTTGTTCATAACCCTGCCTTTGCTGTTGCGCAGTTGGGTAAAAACGAAAAAATTCAAGACGCGCCTTTTGAGACTTGAATTTGAACGTCTTTTTTCTCAACGACATTCAATATCAAAAATGTAGCTAAATTGATCGAATTTAGAACCAACCAAAATCTTTACATACCAAGACTCCTCCCTGCCTCGGAGGCCTCTGGTCCTGGATGTCATTGTTGAATTTTTGACAGTAGTTACGGGTCGTCGGAAGCCCGAAAGTCTGACAACCAGTCTTACCAAGGGGTATCTTATCACCCAGTTACTGGGCTGTGGAGGTCAGATAGGCAGTCGCTCCGTGTAAAACATTCGCTACAATTATTCTCTTAACATTTGGGAAATAGGCTAGGCAGATATTGACACGCATAACATCCATTTTAAACATCAAACATTTCAACCGTACATTGAAATGCAAATAAATCACACTACCGAAATACCATAGTGCAGTTTAACATTTTACACAATGTACACACTTTATGTACACAAACACAAATGTACGTACATTTGTGTATTGGCCGGTTCGAATCAATGATCTGTACATATTCCAGTAACTGTGTAGCTCAGATTGTACACTCGAGGACTATTAAATGTACCAATATTCCGAATTATTAACTTATCTGTTTCTGCTGTTTATACTTTGGCAAGTGGTCACTTGGGCATTGAGAAAAGCTGTTTATTTCGGTCGTGGATCGTCTCGTGGGATTTTGTTGGTGAACTGTCTACTGTAGCAATATCCGAAAGTGTTGTTCAATAATTTTTAGGTCGGAAAGTGTTTAATTTGAACGTAAAATTTTAATTTATTAGTACTCGTTTTTGCCAGCGGCTTCGCCCACTTGGAGGTCGGAAATTGTCCTATAGGTACAATATCCGACAAAGAATTTGATTTTTTTCCAGTTCACAACTTCATAAGTTAAGACTTCTAGAAATTGTCCCACTACAAGACGGCCGCCCGTGTTCCATGTATAGTGGGTATAACTAGGTAAAGCTCGCCATTTAATAAAAAATTGGTTGGTATTTTTATTTTTTAAATTAATTTTCTATAGTGACTGGTTAACACGATACCTCTTGGCCGTACTCGTTGTCAGACCTTCGAAATTCTGAGTACCCGTGACAACCGTTGTAGGAACTACAGTAGCAATAATGCACACGAGGCAAATTGCAATGAGCCCCGCGCGACCGGTCGAGCGCCAGTCGCCCGCGCCGCGCCCTAGTGTCTTAACAATATATTGTAACCAACCACACTGTAACATAATCCTTGAATTATCAATACACTTAATACTGAACTCCAGACTTTCATTTACATTCTTCACCAACCATATAAGGTTCCAACATTGGTGACCCCGGCGTGATCTCAAGGTTATGGTTGTGGGGATGTAAATCGCGGTAGTGTATCAAACTGAGCGAACAATTTTTAATAATAATAATAAATTAATAACCGTAATTTCAGAGACCGTTGACATTGAATAAACAGCCCATAATCCCTCAAATATCAATACAGTATCAAACTCTTATCATCATTCATCATTCTCCTGCCCTTATCCCAATTTATTTGTGGTCGGCGCAACATATCTTTTCCTTCCACACTTCTCTATCAGTCGTCATCTCCGTAGTCACACCCTTTCTAACCATATCATCATTCACACAGTCCATCCATCGCTTCTTTGGTCTTCCCCTACTCTTATAGCCATCGACATTCATACTCAAAACTTACTTCACGACGTTTTTCTCATTCCTCCTTAGCACATGCCCATACCATGATAAACGATTTCCACACAACTTTTCAGTTATCGGTGCTACTTTCAGGCTTCCTCTTATGTACTCATTTCTTATTCTATCCCTTCATGTAACACCACACATCCCTCTTAACATTCTCATCTCGGCTACATGCAATTGCTTTTCATTCATCCCTTTTGTGGCCCAACATTCGGATCCATACAAGACGGCAGGTCTTACCATGGTTTTATATATCTTCCCTTTAAGTTTAAGGGGAATGTGGGAGTCGCAGATTGCTCCCGTAACCTGCCGCCATTTCATCCATCCAGTGTTAATTCTGTGCTTTACCGTCCGATCTACTTCGCCATCGCTTTGCACGAGTGAACCGAGATACTGAAAGTCGGAGCAGACTGGGAGAAGCGCGCCATCAAGCGCTATGGCTCCAGAGTTGGAGAGACCGCCGAAATCGCAGAACATATATTAAGTTTTGGTTCTGCTGATTTTCAAGCCAACATTCTCCAGCTTCTGTTGCCACTTCTCCAATCTGCTCTGGATCAAACTCTTATAACCCACCCATTTAGCTATTACCAAATCATACCTACACCCGAAGGCACGCCTCAAGCTAACGTTATCATACAGTGTCTAGTTGCAGTAGTGCCCACTGCACGAGAAAACATAATTATCGGATTACCTAGTGTATCTAACGTGTCTATACTTAATTACTTAGGCTATCAGTACAGAGCTAGATTTAGATCTATGTCAATAAGGGCTAAGATGGCGCGTGAGCCGGGGAAGGCTGCATTTGCATAAATTGCTCAGCACGACACATGTTGTGTGTATAGTTTTGTACTGAGGTTCTGATTTGATTAGTGCACGTTTTTTACTATCAATTTAATTTATGTTTTTTATCCGTATTTTCTTAGTAGTGCACATGTAACAAAAAAGTATTGAGATAAAGTTAGTATTTTCTTGTAATGGCAACTTGTAACTGAAATGGTTCTTTTGTAACGAATGACTAATAGTTTATTTATGCTTAGGTTAGCCTGTAAAATAAAATCCTTAGAAGGCTGATAAACAAAACAGAATAAAAATAGTAAATGTGAACCCAAGTCTTCACTTATAAAAACATTGGATTACTGAGATAGATTTACTGAAAGTATAGATGTGGCTTTCATTGACCGGAAATAAAGTCATAAAGTTCACTCGCACCCGGTTAGACTGGAAGCCGACCCCAACATAGTTGGGGAAAGCCTAGGCAGATGATGATGATGAAACCGAGAAAAAAGTGTAAATGATGAAAAATGTTACAAGCATTTTGAATTGTTTTTTCCCATAACAAACTTCATATAAATTAACTCATATTTTGTCACTTTTTTAACATACAGACCTCCGAAAAAACCCAGCAAAGTTTCACCTTTATAATTAAACGAAAATGAAATTCAGTGTGCATGCAAATGTGCGGTCATTTGTCACGCTCGCAAGTGCGTGCAGCCCGAAGATAAGAGGCGTGTCAGCGTGTGTAGCGATTTGTTCTGCCATTAACAATTTTACGCTCCACTGTTTTGGGAAAAAATTACAACTGACATGCGAATACCTCGGCCACCGTAGGCGCGGGCCTGCGGACGGCGAGTAATGGGTAGCTCGCTGTCCGGTAAGGACCAAGCCCGGGTCGACGACGGCGCGTTGTGTTCCACGCGCGCCTCAAAGAGATGTCAGTACCAAATGGTGGGGCCTGCAAGGGCCGATGCCTGCCAGGGGTGCGGGTTGTTCGAAAGAGATAACGCGGCGCCTGACACACAGGCAACTGAGGAAACACGGGTGGGTTTTAGTCAGTAAAAGTCTGACACGCCCTCCTGCTCCACCCAGAGTGGGAGAAGTTATTTGATGATTTCCCACCCAAAAGAAAATATGCGAATACCACAGCTGGTAATATTATTAGACTGCAAAAGCAAGAGAGACGAAATATTATACAACCAAGTATGATTGTTCATCAAAAACTAAAATATAACACGTCTAAAAAGTAATGTCTTGGGAGGCATTAAAAAAAATCAATTAAATAAAAACATCTATTAAGATTTAAGTGAAATGTTCCGTGTGGTGCCGGACGTAAAAGAATAGCACCATCCCATTTCTTCCCGTGGGTGTCGTAGAAGGCGACTAAGGGACTTACTAGAGAATGGGCAGCAGCGTTCTCTATGCATTTTACTACCATACTGCGATCGCCAACCCGCGTGCCAAGCGTGGCGATTATGGCAAATCCCCCCTTTTGGGGGAGGCTTATGTCCAGCAGTGGACGTCTTTCGGCTGATATGATGATGATGATGATGAAATGTTTTCTTAAGTGAGATCAACGAATTATTTTCTGCTTTTGCATTTAAAAACACAAAAAAAAAATCAGACGGGTAATTGCGTAACTCATTTTCAATCAAAATCTGAATCATTTTGAAGTAAATTCCCAAACCATTGCTTCACGTGTTCGAAAAAATCCTCAGCTCAACAACGTATATAGCGCAATGAATGTTGTTATGTAAAAATTAAAGCCATTCCTAATGGGCCTCAAGTCTGCTACTACAATAGTGTCAGAATGGTCTATCATTGATTTCATAATTGTTGATTTTGACAAGTTTGGTAATCTACTAATATAATGGAGTCATTGTGACTTTCCAATGGTCAGCCAATGACACTCCATTGAAAGAAATGGCATTTATTGGTAATCTCGTACATAATGACAAATGAATGAGTGACTAAATCTGCTAAAATTTAACACTAATAAACTAATAAATAATATGTAAAAATATATATAAATGAAATCGGGCATGAATAAATGTCCAAATTTAGTAGTCGTTTTTGGAAAATCATTTCTACTAACGGGTTTTATAATAATGGCAATACGACAATGCCATTACAACACAATTCTATTACGAGACTATTGACCGACCAATAATCGACCATTATGAATTTAGCAGATTACGAACTTTTAGCAAAATGACAATGGGATCGTGTTGGAATATTAGAATTTATAAAAATAGCAGACTTGGCCCCTCAGCCCCTGTTAGTGTGTTACGAAAAAAAAAAATCGCTCTGAAAATATATTTTATGACGAGAAAAGACCTTGAAATACTATCCGGGAAATGTAATTTCGATTTTTCTCACACACTTTTCCACTTTTTCTAACTTCAGGTTAACCTACGTAGACATTAGGCACCTACTACATCTGCGTCGAATAGCACTTTGCTAATATATTTTAAGTGAACCTAGTATGCTCTTGATAAACGGTAAAAAAAAAGCCTTGAAAGTAAAAGTTTTCATAACTTTTAGTGAAGAAGTTCTAAGTTTATAAAAATAATGGTTATGTTTATACTCCATTTTTACGTGAGTTTTTAGAAGGTGACCTGTACTTACGTAAACGTTTAGAAAAGTTTACTATGAGCATTCGTTACTATACTACAGTAAAACTTTATAGGCTGGTGGCGATATAATAACAGCCGTACGTACGCAGTGGCGTGCAGTCCATAAAGACAGAAAGACACTGCCTACTACCTAATTCAGATAAATATGTAAAACGAATATTATTTTATCAATAAACAAAAAATCTTTATTCATAAGTCAGCGCCACCTGTCGAGCGTCGGTCGTATCATTAATTAGTATTATCGATACAATATCCCCCCGTTCGTTCATGCAATTTGACGCAACTTCGCATTGCGATGCACTAGCGCCACTTATTGCCTCGGGAGAGACACGAACTATTCGGGTCTCAATGTTTGTATGTGTGCTCTCGTGGTCATACAGATTTATTCAGTGTGCGTTCCTATACATACGTGGCACACAATGTAACAAACAACGCACACAACCGTACAGGGTAGTCACTAGCTTTTTACGATTTTTAACAACGAGACGAATTACGAAACTTACCGAAGTTTTCCGAACAAAGCTGGTTAGGTGACTATTTTAAAAAGTAGCATTGTTTCATTGAATTGTGACTACTTAACCATAACTTCTTTGTCGTATTATTTTCATGTTCCTAATAATTCGGACGCCATTGTTTGTTTTGATTTATTTGTTTTGGTTGTGAGCTATGCTGCCATGTATTTAAGATTTTAACATTGATAAATAGTGTGAAAAATAGATAATATTCATTGTAAAAGTTGTTCAGGTGGTGTGTGTAAAGAGAAAAGAAAAAATGATGATTTCTTTTAAGCTATCTAGCGGTGAAAAAAAAAGCAAATATCGTGAAAAGTAGTTGTACCTACACCGGATTTGCAATTAATAGGTACAAACTAAAGGTAAAGTCAATCGTAAATTCAATACAGAACAGAACAATATGATTCATTTAAGTGCCTCACAGGTTGCATGCTGTGTAGATACGTACAGCAATCGGTTGCTCTGTTTTATTTTTGTCTTTTTTTTAATTTCTGCCTACGCTGTCTAAAAACTCCTGTGCACGCCACTGGTCGTACGGGTCGATTGAAGGTTGAGCTAAGATTGCCGAGGCCGGTCTGTGGATGGGTGACCATCCATTACATATCTTTGTTACCCCTCCGTGCCTCGTAAAGCACGTTAAACCGTTGTTCCCGGCTGTCATTTGTAATCGTCATGAGTAGTTAGAAAACTGAAAGTCAGACAACCAGTCTTACTTAGGGGTATCGTATTAGCCATTTTTTTTTGGGTGTGAAACCATCAAATAACTTCTCCCGCTCTGTTTGGAGCAGGAGGGCGTGTCAGACTTTTACTGACTAAAACCCACCCGTGTTCCCTAAGTTCCCTGTGTGCCAGGGCCGACGGTATCTCTTTCGAACAACCCGCACCCCTGGCAGGCATCGGCCCTTGCGGACGTGGCCGTCGACCCGGGCTTGGTCCTTACCGGACAGCGAGCTACCCATAACTCGCCGTCCGCAAGCTCGCGCCTAGCGTGGCCGGGAATCAGCCTGGGATTCCCAACGCCCAGGGCGTCTCCTGCGAAGGCTACGGCCGTGATGGCGCATGTACTGCCTCTCCCTCACGTGCGCCGCCTCCGTCTTTGCCTTCGCTGAAAGAAGCGACGGCTATCCATGCACTATCGTATTACCCATTAACTTGGTAGTGGAGGTCAGATAGGCAGTCGCTCCATGTAAAATACTGGTATTCAGCTGCATCCGGTTAGACTGAAAGCTGACCCTAACATAGTTGGGGGCTAGGCAGTTAAGTAAGTAAAGTTTCAAACGAAGCGGGTTTATGATAAGTTACCGCCCTTAACTTTACAAAAGTCAAGCTAACGATGCAGTACCAAGGTTGGTCGTAACTTGTACACAGAGGCGCAAAACATTGAGCTCGTACATAAAACATTATCGCCTTAAATAAATAAACTTAAGTTAACTTTAGCTACGTTTTACGAGGTTGTAAACCACTGACATTGAGATCTTATTGTTGAACTTGCAACTGTGTGCGGTTGTACGGTTATTGTACAACTGCTGTTATTGAAATCGATTCGCTTATTACTTATGCATTTTCAGACGTGTAACGGAAAGGGTATATACATACCAAGGCACGGCCTATTTGAATGATATCAAACGATATTGGAAGGGTTTTTTAATCCTATCTCTACATGTTCGGAAGTTATGACATTTTTTAACACATTGATACCAGAAATCGAACTTTTCAAATTGTAATAAAAACATCACTCGGAAGAGATTTATCGTGATATTGGCAAGTAACGTGGAAAGTTAACGACCTACGTAGTGCGGTGACACGTTTGTTATGATTTGAATCGAAACATATGAAACTGAAAATGGGGTATCAATTCTTAGGATATTTTATTTAGAGCTGAAACTATATATAGTGATTCCATACCAGCTGTTATCTTTAGTGCTTAAGGATAGCAATAGGGTTTCTGTTACACTCTGTATTGAGGTATGACGAATAGGGTGTAGAATTCACTCATCTTCAATTGAAAAGGGAGGACCTTCCGACCAGACAGACGGGTGTTGTGTCAGATTGGCAACTGCCCGACGCCGACGATATTTTTAAATTTCCATCTCGCAGGTCAACCAGGTTAGGAGGTTGTCGGCTGCTTACCTGGACTTGCCTGTGGCTGCCGCCAGTTAAGGCCTCCAGCCAGAGCTTAAAAACTTATAACTAAGCGAGTACACGCTAAGAACACCCCCTGTGGGGTACGGACCTCGGCTTGAGCGTCTCTGGAGAAGGACTGTGAGGTACGGGCGTCTGACGATTGACGTCGGGACTTTGTATAAATCCTAGTTGCGCGGTAAACTCTGCTTGCGCGATGCAGGATTTTGCGTGACGTAAGTATGATGCGTAGTTCGCATGGAGCGTTGTAGATGCCGCTACAGATACATACTGGTTTAGTAAATCATCGTCATCGTCATTTCAGCTGCAAGACGCCCACTGCTGGACATAGATCTCCTCCATAAGAGGGGTTTTACCATTATCGCCACGCTTGGCAGGTGGGTTGGCGATCGCAGTACAGAACGCTGCTGCCTATTCTCTAGTAAGTCCCTTAGTCGCCTTCTACGACACGACACCCACGGGAAAAAATGGGATGATGCTATTCTTTTACGTCCAGCACCACACGGAACGTTTCGTGAATACAAAATACTTAATGTTGTAATTTCAAGGTTCCAATAATACAGCACTAGGAAGTGACTAAACTAGTGGACGGGGTTTTGGGAGACTGTCTCATGTAATTTTGACGTTCGAAAAGTACTGATACTCATTCTCATTTGGATAAATGACTTTGAATTTTATTAATATTGAAGAGTTTATCTGGATTAGTAATAGGGACACTATAATTGTTCTCATATACTATAGCAATAGTTCCCTTTTGCGGAATCTACAGTAGTTAAAATTTAACACACTTACCCCCCTCATTTATAAACGTCGCTTAAAGTTAAGTAATGATTAGCGACTGTTTAACCATACATTTTTGACGTTTAATCATCTCTTAACTATAATCAACGTTTATAAATATACCCCTTAGTGTTTAAAAGCAAGTGACTCATGTTATACTCGAGTTTTCTCAATTCGGTGGTAATTTTTTTGTTTATTTCCTTAGAACTCCGTCATTCATAAGATGATAAAAAAAAAATCTTTAGTTTTATAGAGTATCCTTACTGACTGGTGCCATATAAATTTGGGCAAATTCTACCTACTTAGTTTATGTCAAAGTTATAATACCCAATTGATCAAAGCAATACACTCCAGTATACACTATAACGCCCTATTATCAAACATTGATTTAGCAACCGCTCTCTCAAAACCGCAACCAATTGCGGACCTCAAATATAACATAACTGCAGCGGTTAGAAATTTGATTTCGCCGTTTATGGTACGACTTTAGTCGTATACACTACGACTTTACGTATATACGGCGTATACAGCGCAGTCGTTTCATCCAATGTTTACGTAGTGTATACAAAACACGCGAATATTGCGTACTATGAGCTTCAAAACGGAGGGAAACGAACAGTTTCGTTGCGTTTATTAAAAGGATTCGTTTGTAGTTTATGTCGCTTGTAAATACAATAGTTTTGATGTGTCTTTTAAATTAACAGACAGCTGTGCTGCTGGGGAGTTTGTTGCGCCACTTCTTCCCAGCTAAAGCACTAGGAACTGGTGAAGGGCGGGCGTTTTGGGGGACTGTCTTATGTAATTTTGGCGTCCAAAAAGTGCTGACTCTCAGGCTAGTTTGAATAAATGACTTTTTATTTTGAAATAACAAACTGGTGCTGAAAGTCTATTCGGTTTATTCGTTTCAATGGTAAATGAGTTTTCAGTGGCTCGTCTTACGCCTAGCAAATGGTTACAAGTAGATTTTCAAGTTAGACAGTTGATCAATCTAATTTAATCATCTTCCTAGCACTGCGGGTGCAAATATTCCAATTCTATTTTTTATTCTATTGGAACCTATATGTTCGAGCCGTTTGGGGTTGAAACTCTAGGGCCATGGGGTTCGAGTGCCCACGGAGTTTTCCGAGACATTGCCAAGCTGGCCAGCCTTTTTTGGGCACTATTTCCATTGACAACGGTGTGAACCAACTTTTTGATGCCCTATGATTATTTTCTTTTTATATATACTTGTACATATTATTATTTTAAGACCGGTAGTTTGTAGATTATCTTATTTAAGGATTTTGACATTGTGCGGTAAATTGCGAGCATTAATGACAGGATGCACCGTGTAAAATACTAATAAACTTCAAACAAAGTGAAACGAATCCCACTCGGGAAGCTGGTGGACGTGACTTCAAATTTTATGTAGGAGAATAAACCATAGTTCCTGATTAGAATAAGGTGCAAAGAACACGAAAGGGTCTTTGTATGATGCCAGCTATAAAGAGAATCATCTGATTTGACCGGGACTCAACTCTAACATAGGTAACATACACGGTTCATTATACATTTTTCAAATTTGTGTATTTATAAAAAGGTATTCGCACATGTTCCCATTCTATGACCACATTTCTAAGAGTCAATAGTAGAAGCCCAAATAAATTACTTGCACCTAGCCAGAGACTGCATTTGTATAGCAGGAATTCCAATAGCATGGCAATCAAAATTTTCAACAATTTGCGTTCACGCATCAGAGTGAAGGCAAATTGTTGAAATACTAATTTTAAGAAAACAATATTTGCCTAGCTTTTAGACAACTGTTTTTATTCAGTCCACGAATTTTTTAATTATTAATTTTGACATTACATGTTATCCGTATTTACTTAGTGTGTGTGGATTGACTTTTTACTTTTAATTTTAAGGCATTTGACATTTAATTTATAAATATTTTGCTTTTATTTTCCTAATTAAGAAAATTTGACATTGCATTAATAAACATATAGTTACCCATTGTCATTTCAAACTAAGCTTTTTTAATGGGACTTTAATTGTACTTTAATTTTAATATTATTCAAAAGCTTCAAATATTTGAAGCTTTTGAATAATATTAAGATCGTAATGTACCATATACTCAGAAATAGATATACTATACTATCCTAATAGAGACATAAAGAGTTGATCTATCAATCAGCGTGTGTGCAATGAATTTTCCCAGCTATGTTGGGGTCAGCCTTTTTAGCCTATCTGACCTCCACAAACTAGTTACTGCGTAACATGATACTCTTTGTAAGACTGCTTGTCAGATTTTTGGGCTTCTGACTTCTCCTAACGAGGGTCAAAGATCTACGAATCCAAGCCGGGACCAACGGCTTCCGAGGCAAAGAGGGGTCTCAATATAATGAAATGTAAGTATAGTGCGATAGGTGGTGTGCTGGTGTTATTGAGTGTTTCTATCAGGAATTTCTCAATAGCAGCCCGGAATCTGGATTCGTGCCCGGTTGTTGGCAATAGGGTCGTCCCCTATTACATGGGACTTAAACATAACTGGAGAAATGTGGGTGTAGTATAGACACACCTTTCCCAATCCCCATCCATGAACGGACCACGGCAAGCTATAAAGAAATTAAATCAAGCTTATTTGAAAAACCTTTGCAAAAAAAGTTAACGTTGAAACAACCAAGTAAAAACTCCGACTATTAACTATTCAGTCTCTTTGAAAGCCAATTGGTGGAAATTAGTTATTGTGGCGAGCTCGACAGATTGGCTGGACGCCATTTTGTAAAGTGCATTACAGACTGATTTACTTCGTGATCAGTTACTTTGTAGCTAAGTTGTCAAAGTTAGCTTTAACGAGACGAACTGTATTTTCCGAATTCAGCACTCCTTTTACGAGGAGTGCTGAATTTTCGAATAGATTTTGTTGATATTATGGGTATATATTGGCGCAGGATCGTGTGGAGTGGAAAGGAATGGACGCCCTTAGCCCTCCAGTGGGCAACATGATGTCTGACTTTTTTTGTTTGTTAATAAAAAAAATTGTCTTGTGATTTACCGTTGTATTTTTCCTTGTGTTTTTTGTTTTCCTAGAGAGAGTTTGACACGAGGGGCACACCCAATTCGGGCGAGTAAATTCGTGCGAATGACCCATAAGCCTACTTTTTAGCTGCGAATGCGATATATTCATTAGCAGATAAATTAAAAGGTATGTGTCCACGTTAAAAGCATTATCAACTAAATAATACTTATTAGGTTTTGATTAGTGGCATATGTTGTACCTACTTAGGTTCTTATTGTAACTTTAAGGCATGATAGCGCATAATATGTTTTTATTTTAATTAATAAAGTACTAGATTGAAATATCTTGTATCGCCTAGCCTTTAAATATGAAACCTACCTACTTTTGAAGCCTCTTTCGAGAGCGCATTGAGTCTCGATTGTTTCTCCGGGACTCAGAAAGGCAGCCAGACTGAAAGCCCTAATGTCTTTGCAGAAATATGAAACTCAAACAGTAAAAATCACTGTTTTCTATAACATTTTATCAATAGCAATGGCAGTAAGGAGATCTTACCCGATGTATCCCACACGGAGAAGTTAACTCTGTAACTGTCGGCAACTGTACACGAACAGCCATACTTCTCGAAGCCGGTAGGTGTGTACGCCTGTAACAATGGAAAACATGATATATTTCGTGTTTATGATAGACTAGCAGCGATCCGCGGTTTCACCCGCGTAGTTCCCGATTCCGTAGGAATACGGGGATAAAATATAGCCTATGTTACTCGGTAAAGATGTAGCTTTCTAACGGTGAAAGAATTTTAAAAATCGGTCCAGTAGTTTTTAAGTTTATTCGTTACATACAAAAATACAAATCTTTCCTCTTTATAATATTAGAGAGATGTAGATGTAGACTAGCTATAACTGCCCGTACCTTCGTTCGAGTGAAATTTCTTGTTTTGAGAGCGTTCACAAATCACATCAAGCTCACGATATCAAGGCAAGTAGTGAGTCATCTCGGTTTGAGCGAGTAGTAAGCGTCCATGTAGGGCTACATACTACAAGGCGCCTTATACAGAAACCCGTATTGACAAGGCGGTACACTTCAACACCGGATTTGACGAAGAAGTCCAAATAGAAACGGATCGTTTTTGTCGTAAATATTAGGGTTTAATAATGGTTAATTGGATTGTTGAGTTAGTTCCCACGCTGTGGAGTGAGGCAGCCGCCATTTTGTCGAGAGGTCACATTGTGTTACTAGAAAAATGCTATTGAAATTCCAGCCTGAAGATTGTAGGTACTACAAAACTATATGAAGCTTTGTTTTTGTAAATCTAGGTAATGAAGACACCAGATAAACTTGGGTAGGTAAATAATTATTGTGTTATGCCCTAAGGCTATAACATGAAGGTACACAATAAGCCTATTGAATGATAGGCAGCATAAAACAGTGTAGCTATAACCCTTCGAACTCTGTCCCTTCTTTCGCAAAATAAAATACATACTACGTAGATAAATAACTGAACTAAAGTAATAACTCACGAAAGACGTATTAAAGTTGGAATCTTTCTAGTTCAACAGATGTGTTGAAAATGCCCCACATTTCAACCCTTTACCGTTGTTAATCTTCACAACTTTACCTTAACGAGGACCACCCTTGTAAACGGGTGCTAAGCCAATTTATATTTTGCCGTTAATATTTATGGTTTTTCCATTCTTCTTTATGTATTTTTAATACTTTTCCTTGAACGGTAATGGTCTGTGCTTATCTTGGCAAGTGCTGTTTATAATGCATTACGAGATAATTTTTGTTTTTAAAATCCTGTAGGTACAGCCGTTGAAAAACTGATTTTCCATTATTTTAAGCAGAAATTGTTTGTCTAGATAAATTAAATGTTTGTCAACTTTATCTCTGAGGCCGACATCGATCAGAATCATAATCGTTTATTTGTTGAGAAACAAGGTACATCAAATAAAGGTGGTTACAAAACTTGTGATGCCAACATTCTCATTCATTCCAACATTAGCCACGCAAACATTGAAAATATTTTTTTTTAATAGGAAAAAGAAACATATCAATCAAATTAAAATTGTACAAAATATAGAAATTATACCATACAATGTCAAATATTAAACAGACTATGTCAAATAAAACATCTAAAGTGAGTGTCATTAATAATCATTATTTGAATAATAGCACATAACAAGGTATAAAGCTGCTCAGTTTCTTTTTAAAACGTACTTATACTTACCCTTTTACTAATAAAAAACGGAATAAAGTTATACCAGGAACAACACACCATTATTTTTCAACCATACATTTTCATAAGTTTAAACTTGGAATAACTTAATTCGTTTTTTTTTTTTGTCTAAACGTTATTGCTGTCACTGTCAAACTACAAGTGCAAGATAGAGGAGATACGTGTGTGTGGCTATACTGGAAGCTTGTCTTTTTATTGAGTCACACCCTAATATTCAGAAAGCCGTTACATTTACAGACTCCTTTAGCAGTTTACAAGCCTTAGCTCAAAATCCGTATAAGAGTAAATTGCACAGCTCCCTTATTTTAAAAATTAAAAACTCTTTAATGTCCAGCGTTAGTAATCAAAAGGACGTTCAGCTGGTTTGGATACCTAGTCATTGTGGCATTAAGGGTAACGAATGTGTTGACGCTTTGGCTAAAGGTGTTTGTTCATCTTTGTCGTCGGATCTCACATACAACGCTTATCAGGGTTACGACCTAGTGTCCCTTCCAAAACTGAATATGCAGTGTTCCTGGCAGGAACAATGGAATGCTTCTAGCAAGAAAAAAGGTAGTTTTTACTATGCCGTGCAACCGACCATTAAACCAAAACCATGGTTCTGCGGTTACAAAAAAGTATCCAAAACTGTCTTATCTGTTATAAGCAGAATTCGTTTAGGTTTTTGTTGCACTCCTGTGTTTTTACACAAAATCCATGTCCGCGATTCCTCGCTCTGCGAGTGTGGATTGGAGGAAGGAACCCTTGACCACATATTTTTCGAATGTTCCAATAACGTCCCAGCTCTAGATTTGTACAGCCGTCTCACCAAATTTAAGGTCCCTCTTCCGATAAATTTCCCCTCTCTTTTAACTCATTCCTCTCCTGAACTGCTTGTGGCGCTGATGATTTTTATCCGTCACAATAACGTAAAATTATGATTTGTTCCCCCAATCTGTGTTTATGTTGTATATAATGTATTTTTAATGTTCTAACAATTATTATTATAAGTATGTAATTTTTTTATTCTTTGTTTGTTTCAGTCCAGTACTAACCCCACAAGATCAACAGTTAAGCCCAACTGTATAATCAAAGATTAATATCGTTTTTTTTTTGTTTTTATAACGCACACATGCTTTTCCAATTCACTATCGATATTGGCAGAATAGTCCACATCGGCTTTGCTTGCCATATTTAAAAATAGAATAGAATAGAGGAGATACGAGCACATGTCAAAATACGAAATAAGTAACGTTTATGCATCTCGGTGTAGGTGACGACTAAAGTTCAATTCACTGATTTCATTTAATTTGTAACTAGCTTCTGCCCGTGACTTCGTCCGTGTGAAATTTCTTGGGGTCAGCTTCCAGTCTAACCGGATGCAGCTGAATACCAGTATTTTACGTGGAGCGACTATGCTGGTGGCGCGTTAACTCTGCTTGCGAGATGCAGGATTTTGAATGACGTCAGTATGCTGCGTAGTTTTCGCTTCGCACGTGGAGATGTAGATGCAGCCACAGCAATCTTGTTCGTCCGCGTGGAGGTCGAAGATTATCCCACGGGAACGTACTATCGGGATAAAAGTATCCTATATGTTAAAAACTATCTGTAGGTCAAATTTTATCACAATCCGGTTAGGCCGCATTTGCGTGATTCAGTAACAAACATCCAAACATACAAACTTTCACATTTATTAATAAATATATTATTAATTAATATTAATAATATAAATATATTATTAATTAATATTAATAATATAAATATATTATTAATTAATATTAATAATATAGTAGGATCTTTTGCATAAAACCAGCGTTTTCCATTAAATTACTTAAAGATATGAAATCGTTTCTAAATAGACTTTAAATAACCCTAGTAAATATGCAGAATAAGTGCCCTCAGAACGGCTTCTACAATTTAAAATGTTTAAAGATCAGATTTGATAATGTAGGTTTTCTGCGCTATCGTGATGTTGAAATCCACTATGAATGTATGGTATAAGTCAGAAGATGTGGCGTGTTGCGAATAAATAGATAAGTAAGCATAAAATATGCAATAAAGAAATAGGTAAGGCAGCAGAGACGTCTAGTAAAGTTTTGTTAGATTTAGCCAGATACTCATTTGTTTATCGTAAATACGCTATCCTATAAATATAACCTAAAGAAACAAGTAAGTTTGACGAAATCTACATTGCCTGTTTACCTTCTTACTATATAGTATTAAAAGATAATAATGCTGACTTAGCTAGTTACTACCTACTACGGGCTGATTTTTTTAATATTCAGATAACTTTTGTCTGAATCTAACAGTTTGGCATATTTTCTATACAAAAGCCGTCAACCGACATAGATATTTTTCAGATAAAAGTTATCTTAATATTGAAAGATTTGCGCTTAGTGGTATTGTTTCATGCTACTTAGCTGTGCCCGCGGCTTCGTTCACGTGACTGTGTGTTTTTTGGCATAACAAATAATGGAAATTTGTTCCAGCAGATGCCTAAAAAGATCCTTATATCCTTTTGACTATCGTCATTATTTGTCATCGTCCTATAGCTAAAAGTCTGCTACTAAATTAACTAACTTCAAAAATATTCAAATCTTCCACCGTTCCCTCATTGGGCACGCCACGATTGCGGCGGTAAGTCCCCTCTTTGAGGAGTGGCTTGAGAGGCGGCATGGCGTCCTCACCTTCCGCCTGACACAGTTCCTCACCGGAGATGACTGTTTCGGGAGGTTCCTGTTTCGGATAGGGCGGGAGGAAACGCCCGGGTGTTTCCATTGCGAAGATCGCCCTGAGGACACGGTGGAGCATACGGTGGAGGTCTGCCCAGCTTGGGCGGAGCACCACCGTGTCCTCGTGGAGGTGATCGGCGGCGGCGACCGTTCCCTCATAACTTGGACCAGCTTCAAAAGTGCAATGCTCTACAGTTATTGCCCGGGCATCTCGGCTACGTGCAAGAGGGCTTTTAGAGCGCCGTCCACACGCAATGGATATTCGAGCGGTCAACTATTCAAGCGTACATCGAATTTGGCAGGGTCATAATAATGAGATAGTGCTCTTGAATACGAAATCACGCGATTTCTAGTCGTAGAATGGTTTTCAGAGAAGTTTTGATGTTTACGGTAGGTATATGTTCTGTTTTGGTTATTTGCCTTATTTGTGATGGAAATGGATTTATCTGGTTTCTTGTGTTATGGTATGATATGAGGGACCAAAGCTAAGGGTATTAGCAATTTAGCATAGACCAGGTAAAATCTTTATACCTAGATGACCTGTTAATGTCTATGGGTTTGCTAAAAGGGACCTTGATTGTGGGAATCAGTGCCGGATTTAGCATGAAGCAAGAGTAGCAATTGCTACGGGCCCCGCGCATAAAAGGGCCCCGCGTATTTAACCTCCGCCTGACGTTAATTTTTTGAGAGAAATTTACTAAATGGAAAATGGTAAATTTCGAGTCGTGATTTCTAAATATCAATATTAAGTGCTCAATTTTTTTTCCACTTTATACTTGAGAACCCAGAGCAGATTAAGGGAACCCCTCAACAGAATTTGCCACGGGCCCCACGCAAAAGAGGGCCCCGCGTATTTAACCTCCGCCTGACGGTCATTTTTTGAGCGAATTTTTGAGGAAAATGGTAAATTTCGAATCGTGACTTCTAAATATCAATATTAAGTGCCCAACTTTATTTGCTACTTTATACTTGAGAATCCACAGCAGATTAAGGGCCCCTCAACAGAATTTGCTACGGGCCCCGCGCTTGCTTAATCCGGCACTGGTGAGAATGGCTTACATTTTGACAGTTCAACCATACATTGCGTTATTTACGTCGTTGAACACAGTGTTTTTTTAAATATATGAAGTAATGGATTAGCAATAGATACTCTTCAAATGAATTCAGAGTCTAATTGATAGTGTGTTCAATGCAATTTTTGGTGCACAATGTAAGAATTTGAAGAAGTAAATGATACAACCAAAAAGATAAGGTAACACAGTTTTTGTAGTCTTTTGCTAAAATCTTGCACCTACTTACTGGTTTAAGTGCAAGGTTTGAATGTAACACTTTATTTTAAACAAGTAATCGAAAAGTGCTGTAATTTGATACGGTACGTATAAGATTACTTGCTGTTGAATCCTAATGATGAATTTGGTTAACGAATACACTAATTTAGTTCACACAACTACAAAGCTGTGAAATCTCGAATTATTTAGTAGAACATGTCTGAAACTGTCAAGTCTACATCAACTAGGCTTTAGAGTATACCTAAGTAAATTACAAAGCAAGACAATGTCACCTTAAAACCACAAACATGTCAATTATCGCCAATTTCACATTAGACAATCTAGGCCTCTGGTCTCTTCAAAGGCCTAACCCACAGGCCTCTTGGAATAATCTAAGCCCGTTGTCACAGTGTCACAGCCAGCGTGTCACGTGTTGTGTGATTAATTGTCCTTAATATTATTCGGAACGTGTCAAGCCCTAGAGCACATAATGTATCTTGTTGACTTGGCGTTGTTGCTTTGTGGGTATACTGATAGTTGTTTTTGGGATAATCTATCGTTTTAGGAACATCGTTGGCATTAGTAGTTTCTGCTTTAAATGTCTTACTTTCTGCTCGTCAAAACATGATTGTTGGTGGACTATAATAACATAATCAGTCTGGAGTGTTCTGCTGGGACACAGGCCTCCTCTCTTCGAGAGGGAGGGGGCCATAATCTACCACGCTGGCCCAGTGCAGGTTGATACATGTCACATATCTTCGAATTTTTGGTTCTCGGGCATGCTGATTTTCTCACAATGTTTAAAAAAAAAATTAATAGTATCTATATTGACTCATCGTTTAGCTTCCTTTTAGTTAATTTATAAATCAAAGTAATAAATAATATTTTGTGTTTTTTTTTCTGTTTATGGTTATCATTGTATTTTTTTTATGAATAATCTCTATAATATTTGAATGTGTTCGTGCCCGTCAAACTTGTTGAACGTATCTAGATTATAAGTGAAAAATGTGGTCTTCTATATTTGGAAGCGCACACGCGTATTTGTCCCTATTAAAGTTAACGTGCTTATAAAATATTATCTTTTCATAAAAATAAACATTTTCATACAATACCTAGATCCTAGACAATCTAGCTACACAACTGACAGATAAAAATCTAGAAACCACTCGGAATATCTATCAATAACATAGGTATAAAAGATATCTACGAGACAGAGTACGAGATTATTTTTCTAGATGTATTGGTCTCCCATTATCCCGTTAGCTATGTGTATGTAGCAAACAAGTTGACAAAGTACATATATACTTAGTCCGCTGGGTGGAGGCAAACGTTGACCTTAGAGAACAGAGAGGTAGAAGGAATGGAGGGGACAAATAAATTCCAATTTTTGTAAGCGTAAGTCTGTGGGTACCAAATCGGCAGTCAAATCGAAAGTTGTGCTGATTGATTGATACAATGGCAGCTGATGACCCAATAATAAGATTTTAATACACATTTGCTCGTAAAGGGTCTCTTATTACACCAATTTCAATATCGTAATGTATGTCATTACGCACTTGTGCGTTACTGTAATTTACATTACAATAACGCACAAGTGCGTAACGCACGGTTTATCAAGATGCTCCGTCTAAAACGAACGTTACTTTTTTAAATCTTAGCAAAGAGTTTTTATGTCAGAAAAGTGGTCAACATTTTATGAGTAAAATTAACTTTGAGAGATAAAATATAAAAAAATAAACATTTAATTCTTTAATTTAATTAGTTTTGACAATAAATTACAACCATTTATCTGTAACAAAAACAAAAAAATATTAATTTAGTTTATTAGTTATACTGGCTGTTTTTGTGCCTATGCCTTAAAAAAAAGCGCTGATGCGCGCGCATCGCTAATTTGAGAACAAGTAATAATCAATTTTACAAATTGTTCCAATTTTTCTAACTGCTTTAACAAGTGATTAAAGATATATTCGTTTAAGAAAGTCCGACTTTTATTTATTTCCTCGCAAATATGTTATAAAACGTCGTATGACATACGTGCGCTTTGAAAATTACAGCCTCTGCTTTCTTGTAGCCCATTAAAAAAAAATACAGTTTTTTCATAAAAAATGCAATACCCACGTGGTCAAAATGTGTGGCAAAGCTAGTTTTTTTTAAGAAACGACGATAAAATTTGACGCAGTGGGTTTCCGAATCATATCCTGCTAAACCCCAGGATATTCATAAAAGAAAAGCTAAGTACCTATCTGATGTTGAATCATGGATGAAATAAGTAAAACACAGAAGTAAATCGTGAAAATGTAAGTTCATCATCTTCACATAGCCATTTTGTCTACAGCAATCATGATGACGAAGGAAATTTCTAATCCATTGCTTCGTATATTTGAAAAAAAAAAAAAAATTGGCAGGTCTTTGGAATCCTTTATTAAATAAAATGTAAAAAAGAAACAACCGACTTTTGAAAAGAACACTAGATACAAAGTGAAAAAAAAAGTAATAATTTCGGAAATCTGTGACAAAAACTTAAAACAGATCTAAAGACACCAACTTCCGAAATTAAAATTATGATTTTTTCTCGGATGTCGGTTGTTTTTTTTATGGAAAATGTTTTTATTTTTCAATTTTAGTTTTGTTACCTACCCCCCCCCCCACACCGATTTATTCGGTTAAATGTCTAATTTCATCATATAGCTAAGGTAATGCGTTAAAGTATAATTGAAACAGTCATGTCATCGCAATAGTCACTATGTAGTAATAAAGACCAAAATTTTTAGGACATTATGTCATTTAGCGTAGTTTCCTACGAAAATTCCACAAGAAACTTAAATATTTCTAGACTTCTCTTCTCTACGATAACGACGAAGGGTTACTTAGGTTCCACTAACATAATTCCGTCATTTGTATTCTAAACTTAAGCATTTTCCCTCCGAACAATGTTTCTATCTAGGCCTACAGTGAAATATGGGTCTTTTAGCCTTAATATTAAGTTAATGGCTTAATACGTCATCATTAGGGGAAGAGACAGGGACTATTTCTTGAAAAAAAAAAGAAAACCGATTTCCAGAAAAACACTACAAAGTGAAAAATAACTTTAATTTCGGAAGGCGGTGACTTTGGATATGTAATTAAATTTTTTGTCACCGCCTCACAGTGGAACGAATGTATGGGAGCGGTTGGACGTAGACATGTCCGAAAAATAAGAGTAAAATTATGACAAACTAATGATGCCATCTTATTCGATTACTTAATGCCTTCATAAATTGTGGTGATGAATTTCTTCATAACTCCCATATTTCGGGAGTAATTTGAGAAAATGTGAAATTTTACTATGAAAATGAGTGTATCGAGCTCTCTCCCTCCTGATTCCGGGCTTGTTTCAAGTAGCGGTCTCTAATATCGTAATGCTATTACTAAGAGCTATATTTAATACTAAGACACATAGTGCGCCAAATGTGCACTTTCTGGGATAAAAGGAAATGAAAATTTAAAAAAAAAAACGTTTTTTCCCCATTTGTATTTACTTTAAACCGCAGACAGACTTATTAAGAGGTCTATAAATATATTATATATATATACAGAAATATATATTAACAAAAATATTCACAAGAACTGATGAGAGTATGACTTTTAAGTAAGTTGATAATAAATTACCTAGTTTCATTAAAAGTACAATAAATAATTAAGATGTAAGCTCTAATTTACTAAGTTACACATTTTAAAACAATAACATCATTTAATTATCTTCGTCATCATCATCATCATCAATTAATTCAAATTCAGAATCGATGTCCGCTAAATCATTTATGTTAACAAATTCGATATCACTTTTCTCAGAATCCGTAAGCTCATAAAATTCCTTAAAAGAAGATTTTTTTACAAACTTATTTCCTTTTGGACGGATACTTGTAACAAGTGGATCAGAAGACAGTAAAAGATTGTGCATAATATCTTCATTGCATGAGATACTGCTATGCTTTCGAGAATGCCCCTCTCTATATTTTCTAAAATCTTTATTTCTAGCCTCAGATGCCTCTTCGGATAGAAAACCAATGGGCACAATTGACATGTTCTGAACTATGTCTGGCCCATGCATTAAAATTTTATGAAGTGAAGAAGGCATATAATACCATGGGTATAACTCCACGTAAAGCTTAGCAGTATCAAAGCAGAACTCTCGGAATTTAGTTACGTTGATCTTCTCTCCTGATGAAATACACTGCAAGATCACACAGATTTTTCTTAAAAGCATAGCATCTATTCCGGTCAGTTCAGCAGATTTAGTGTAGTTTTCAAAAAATCTCCTTGCCGAGTTGCCATTGTTGGTGGATCCACTGCCTTGTTTCACAACATCGAGAAGTAAGCCCGTTTCTCTTCTTACAGCCTCTTGAACTCTTTTCTTCCTGTCATCAACTTGCCTTTTTGCTATATCACCCCTTACTTGCCATGATTTTATGTCTAATTTGTAGGAAATGTGTAATAAGCATTCCATTGAGCGAATCCAAGCGTGAAGGGTGCTTAAGCTATATTTATACATGTCCTCGTTTGCGTGTTTATCTTTGATTAACTCTAAATTATTCATTTCTTTAGGACAAGCCTTGCATATGTCACACACTGAAGCTGCTGTATTGGATATAATGGAATGAATTTTACCATCAATCATTGTCAACAGCAGTTGGTGTTTGACACTAATTCCATCAGTGATGGTGGATGGAGTTAAGGCTTCAATCTCTGCTTCGATTTCAGCCATCTCTCTCTGCACATTTTCTTTGGTTTCCTTTATAAACTTAAACAATATTGGCCGGCAAAATGAAGTGGAAGATGGTCGCTCGTTTTCCCAAATTGTTACACCTTTTGAGACGAGCCGCAGTGGTACAAGACTAATCATAAAATTACTAGCAAGATCGATTTGCTCATCTTCACTCGTCCTTTGATGATAAATGCTTTGGCTAGATGATCCGTCAAAACCCCATTTGCTGGTCAATACGAGCTGTTGATTGGGATCAACAGGGGTTTCTAACGACCTAATAAGTCTTCTTGAGGTTAAATCCATCAAGGCTTGTAATTTGATTTTTGCAGAGCTCTCTGTAACTGTGAGATCTTCTTTGGCCGGATAGCACTTAATTTTTTCTTTAACCAACATGTAGTAACTCGGGTATTGAAGAGCTCCTTCTTGAGTGTTGAAATCCCGAAGAGTGTTATAGCGCCATTTCGATAAGTTCATCGATACATAAAGAGCCAATGCCTTCAAAGGGGATATTTCCCGTACCTGAATTGATTTACCTTCAATGAAGGCTTTGATTTTTGAGGCCTCTTCTGGATTCTCCGTCAAGTATTTCATAACATAAGCTGTATCGCTTTGTCCTGCCTTTTGAAGCGCCCTTTCGGCCGAAAACATAATTTCAGCGCTGCTACTGCTGCATGAAAGACTATCTTCAGTGCGTCTTCTTTTTTGCCGGTTACTAAGGTCCTCAAAAGATTTACGAGGACTAGGATGTGTACAAGTTGAAGCATCAGATTTAGCAGGAGAAATTATGGGCTCGATGACGTCACTTATATTTTCTGTAGAAGGTTCCATATTTTCATTCTGTAATTCCGGCCATTGAATTGCAGCCTGTAGCCAAATCTCATGTTTCTTCCGAAACTTATCTGTGCTTCTTCCAGACTGTGTCCATTTTGCATAAATGCGGTAGCAAAATCGACGACACCAGTCTTTTAAACTTGTTTCAGCACTTTCACATAACTGAACACAACTGTTATCTTTTAAAACACTGAACAAATAGTTAAAGTCGCGTAAATCTTTATGTGCGCGTGCGCATAAAGCAACGTGAATATCAAGATTTGTATTAAAATTTGGAAAATACATTGCGAGATTAGCTTGGATACAACGAGGTGTAAATCAACACTGATTTTAAAGTTACTAATAGTGACCTATTTATATAAAATCCAGGTATCCCAGGTATCCTTTGTTAAATATTGCAAGGTAATTAGTTATTGTGATAATTATTAAATGATGCATGCTAAATTAGTGTATTAAGAGCCATTTAGTAATTAAATAATAGCAATGTTCTTTTCAGTAATCATTAGTGCATCAGTTTTATATGTAAACCTTAAGTCCCTAATTATATATCCTAATTAGCTTATATCTTCTCTAATTGGCTGCTCAGAAATGTTATTGTAATAAGGTAAACCTTTAGAAAAACGGTTTTAATCAACAAAATAAACAAAAAATAAAAAAATTGTGTTATAAAATAAACATCACTCTTTATCCCAGAAAGTGCACATTTGGCGCACTATGTGTCTTAGTATTAAATATAGCTCTTAGTATTAGCATTATGATATTAGAGACCGCTACTTGAAACAAGCCCGGAATCAGGAGGGAGAGAGCTCGATACACTCATTTTCATAGTAAAATTTCACATTTTCTCAAATTACTCCCGAAATATGGGAGTTATGAAGAAATTCATCACCACAAGTTATGAAGGCATTAAGTAATCGAATAAGATGGCATCATTAGTTTGGCATAATTTTACTCTTTTTTTTCGGACATGTCTACGTCCAACCGCTCCCATACATTCGTTCCACTGTGCGCCTTAGTTGTTTTACACTTTACCCCAGACCAATTCGAAATTTCATCATCCTTGGGGTCAAAACAATGCATATTTATGCGATCAGTTTTTGGAGAGTTCCGTTGACTGTCTCCGAAACTCATTATCAGATCCATATTCAGTTTAAATGGGACCATTTCGGAATAAGCCCCTTTCGAACAAAAAAAAGAATTTTACAAATCTGTCTGTTTATGACGGAGTTATGCCCGAACATACATAAAAAAAATTGTATAAAACATGTCGAATGGATAACCTCCTCCTTTTTGAAGTCGGTTAAAAAGGGATTATTATTGTGACCTTCTAGGGTTGTATTGTTGATTTTATTTCTATAAAGCCGTATTTGTGACGGTCGCGAAACATAATAATATTTTAGTCAACATAACCTGTCCTTGACCTGCAGGTTTAGCACGAGCACGGTTTTGTCAACGGAACAGTAAACAAAAATAACGTACCATGTAGACAGCTGTACAAAGTTTTCTGTCAGTGTCACAACTGTCAGTGTGATTTTGACAGTTTGGAATAGCAAACTTTCTTCTGAAATAGTTTACATACCAAAGAACATAGAAACGAAGATCGCTGGAAACGAAAGACAAAATTACAGATTGTAGAAGGATTTCTACGGTACGATGTCAAAAATGGAGAAACGATATGTCAAATTGTATAGAAAGAGCTGTGTCTATTTTTCGTAGAATTGGAAAGCGTTATGCTAAGCCTGTAACTGCAAATAGTAAAAATTTCGCGGGCTTCCATGGTTTTTTTAGATGATGGATGGCGGAAAATTTTCAGTCTTCAACATCATTTAAAAATTCCACTACGAAGGTTCTACCAATCCTATATCCTTGTTAAAAGCAATGACCTGCTGTAACAGGGCAGACGGGAGATAACGCTCGTTACACGACAACACTTGTAATACTTTCTGTTCAACACTCGACAACGCTGGAGAAACTTCAATTTATTGCACACTGTATTGTTAGACTTCGAAATGGCAGACTTCAGTTTGCGAAACTGTTTTTGATAAAGCAAGATGGCCGACGACGGTTGAATGTTAAGGGAAATTAATGATGAGATGATCTGATTTTTTTATGTAGGTAATAATATACCTATTTAGAGTTTTTCTATCTGGAATTTCTCAGTACCAGTGGATTTGTGGGAATTAAACATTCAATAAAATACGATTCGTATTTGAAAGAGTTATGATATACATTTTAGAGTCAGTACAATATTTACCTATTTATTTTAATATCATCAACCTGTTTCAATATTAACATATTAAAACGCACTGTGATTTATTAGCCAACCATTGACTGGAATATTCTGCAACGTGCGATGTTGCCTAACGTTCTTGAAATTAATTCGGAATTTAAATTTCAAATAGTGGCAGCTAAATAAATGGGCGTAGGGTGCATTCATTTTGTTAAAAAAGTAAGCAAGATTTTTTGTTGAAATGGCCAGCAAAAATCCGATTTTAAATTCGATTGGTTCTTGTTTTATAAGACATCGATGATAAATTGATGATGCTTATTATAATTGGTTTGATGTCCGTCCATGGTTTTATTAAATTGGCCGTGATACGCTTTGCTATACGAATTATGTCACGGGCAATATCGTTATTTTTTTAATACGTCGCCACAATCTAAGCATTGTTTTTTTACATTGGTCTAAGTCATAAAACCCAAGAATATACCAACTATAGGTAAACACACATTGAAAAGTGATAAGAAATGATAATATCTAGTTGGCACATCATAAAAATTATTATGACACTCATTTTGTATATTGTAACGCTATTTCAGCTACATTGTCAGTATCCCGTATGGTCTAGTGGCTAGGATACCTGGCTTTCACCCAGGAGGCTCGGGTTCGATTCCCGGTACGGGAAATGTCTTTTTTATAATTGCTATATTCTTAGACTCGAATCAGTGAATTTTGTAATTAGTAAATTATTTAAATGAATCATTATTATTCATTGTCGTAAGCATTTATCTATAACACATTTAACGGCAGTTTTTTTTACGTTTTAATAACTTACTCACGGATGTTCAACACATTGGAGCAGGTAGATCTTTTTTGTGAAATTCTCGAAAAAAGACCTTTCGAAAGTTGCCGACGACGCAATAAACTCCAAGCCATTCTTCAAATAACCGACAAAATGCTAATTTATTGGCAGAATCATAAATCTGCCAATTAAAATTTAAACCTCTTTTAATAAGTGACCGTTGATGTTATGAGCCGACCCAAGATTGACCCAATTAAAAGATCTCCGTTGTTTATGTTCTAGTTACCTATACCTGTTATTTATCTTCAATTTATGAATTCCTCTGAAAAGATACGGTACGTAATTTAATTGCTTTTACCACGATTTCAAAACCCGAAGACATTTCTGTCATAATTTGGCGCCAAAACGTTATCACTCCGCCACGCGCCATTCCAAGGCAAGCAACTCATTCAGCCTTAAATAATTTACCTACTCATTCATTTAATTCTGCTGTCATGTAATAAATGAAAGCAAATAAATAATAATTATGAGTCACTGATCCGTCCCTATTTATTACGTCAGAATATTTATTTGCACTGTTTCGGATGACGTTGACACTGACAAGAGTGCTGTTGGTAATCATTTTGTGCATTATATTGTTTTATGAAATGTCACAGTGATAGGGTCAAATTGAATTAGCTAGCTAAACTCCGCAGATATGTAAAAACTAAATTAATATTTATTTTGGAGTCATCAACCGCAGAGGAGTAATTGCTTAATAAATACACTATGAGTAGAAATCGCTTTCAAATTGGCAGTTCCACAACATTCATGGCGCTGTTTACCGTTGCTAAGCAGACAATTTTTTCGAACATATGAAAGAATGGATAAGCAATAACTTTCAAAATGATTTAGATTCTAATTAATATTGTGTTAAGCAATTAGGGTGCAGGCAGTGTAGTCACTTGAAATTAGTGATGTACCGACTAGTCGGCCATATTTGTAGTCGGGGATTAGTCAGCGACTATAGTCGGCCCATTTTGTACTCGTATTATGTATGCTTAAAAATCTAAAATTCGGTGATTGAAATTAAATTGAAATCTTTACTGTACTTCATTATTTTTATTATAGAATCAGGTTTACAGTTTACTGTCAGTGCAATCTAGAATAGGATAGGAAGAAACTCGCACTTAAACAACGATAGAATAAATGCAAAGCAAATAAAAACATGTCCTGACAATTCCGCCTGCTCGAGCCGAAAGCGTAGCTTCACGAACATTATCGATGTCACCCGCACTTAACCAAAAGCAATGATCGAGTCGGCCGACTAGTCGACCATTTTACAGCCGACTAGTCAGCTGGTCGGCTAGTCGGCCGAAGTCATAGTCGGCCCATCTCTACTTGAAATATCAGTTTCAAAAATAATTTTTCTTTGGTAAACCTCAAAGACGTGCACGAAACGACGTGAGATCGAATTATCGGTATCTAAAGACGATAAAAAAAAAAACAGATTTTTGTCAAGTAAGTAACAACACTACCAGAGGTCGTTGACACAAAAAAACCCTCACTTATTTTTTTATTTTGTCAAGGCTGCGGATTTTGGCTAGATAAGTCAATTTTAATCTGTATTAAAAAAACAAGATGGTGACGTTCGTACCAATTTTGCCCACGCGCCAATACATATAACCGTGTAGTTATGTGTTAGAATGTTTATTTACATAATAAATGCTACCTTAATTAGTAGGTACATTTCAAGCATGAATATTCCAAAGTTTGAGAGCGTGCGAAGCGGTCCCTAAGTGCGCGAAACTTTGTCCAATTTAGTTATACAACCATTTACATATATTTTGAAGACAATGAATGTCGGCATAAATTAGTAGTATTTCATGTGGTTGCTATTTCAATCTATCTTAATCTCCCATGATTTAGTGGTCGTTAAAAGTGAAACGGAACGCAATAAGAAGAAAAAAAAAATGTGAATAGTTAAACTTAGGCCAGTTGTTTCTTTTTGTTTTTGTATGGAACAAGAAAATGTCAAAAAACGTAACCTAACTAATAATAAAAATACGAAAGTAAGTTTATTTGTTTGCTACTAGGCAGGTGTAGATACAGAAACGGACATAGGGTACCTTTTATTTATTGGGCGAAGCCGCGGGCAAAAGCTAGTAAGCTAAAAATAGTTTTTTACGCTAATTGTCAATCTACATCAATTTGCAACAAGTTAGTATATACAGGCTAAATTTGAAGGTTAGGTTGAAGGGGATTTGCGTTTTTTTTTTTTTTTTTGGGTGGGAAATCATCAAATAACTTCTCCCGCTCTGGATGGAGCGGGAGGGCGTGTCAGACTTTTACTGACTAAAACCCACCCGTGTTCCCTCAGTTGCCTGTGTGCCAGGGGCCGCGGTATCTCTTTCGAACAACCCGCACTCCTGGCAGGCTAGTTGATTTGCTTGACTTCACACAAACACACATAAAGAACACACAGAAACACAAGACAAACATTGATGAAAACACATCATCGACATCGTCATCATCATTGACTAACATTAAGCAAATATAAATTGGAAAATATACTGAGGAGTGAGGACCAACCAAGAGCGATCATTCCTCGGTTCAAAAAACATAACTTTCCTAACAGCTCCATTCAAATCAAAATCACATACAAAATTATCGATACCGTTCCATTCATATTCAGACTTCGAAGAGCGAACTGAAAGCCATTTTTTCAAAAGCAAAAAAAATATTTTCCGACAAAACGTCAGTTGGGAGGCGAGTCGACGATGGCGGTCCAAAGACACCAGTTTACCAAGACCTGTCTAGTTGTTCTACAGACAGGAAGTAAGAGATCAATGAATATTGGTTCTTAGTTAAATGCACTATGTAATGAATGCACTTGACTGAATGGTAGCGTGGGAGCCATTCGTGTCAAATGAGCCGCAATGGACTGGAAGTAATAAGTGCCGGGTACAGCCGGGTAACGGAATGTGTAGTGATTTTTAAGTTAAAATGAATTGATGGAATATTTGCTGAGGTTTTGTGGAGTGAATGAATTTAATGCAGGGTTTTTAATGCATGGTGGGTTTTGATAGATTACGTGATTGAAAGCAATAACGAGGATTTTCGATGATGAGCTAAGTCATAGTGGGATGTGGATAATGATTGACGTCAGCGACGCGACGATAAAACTTGATTAAATCTACAGTTAACAGATTTTTTTTTTTGAGTCTTGCTGTCGAAATGTGGGTGTACTGTAGGTATACGTCTGCCTAACCCTCCAGGGAATCAGGCGTGATGTTTTGTTATGTTTGCAAAGAGACTACACTGATTTTGATTTGTCTTTGATCTCCTACGACTGCGAAAGTTATAGATGAGACACCCATTTTTGGTTGAAGCCTGCCCGAAGCTAAATATTATCCTGCTTCTTTGACCATTCAAAATATCAATAAATTAAACACCAACGACTACACTATTCCTTACAGAATCGAAACAAACAACACCACACACCTCAATTTCCATAGACTAAAATAGTAAACTAGAGTAATAAAACATTCGACACTCAATCTAGTCTGTTTTATTTTTGATCTGTGCGTTGTTCTATTATTTATGGGCGCGATACCACAGCGTGTGATTTACAATACGCCACATAATATCATGGTTCGATACACAAAATACCTAACATAATGTACCTACACGTAAATCATGTGAAATATGCTATACTAGGTATCCGCAAATAAATTATAAAAGCGGTCATTTAAAATTATAGAAAATGGGAAAATGGCCGTACGCTTTGACGCTTTGTGTATGGGGATTATGAACGAAATGTGCATTTATTTGTTTCGACTATCATGCTGCAATTCAAATTCAATACCCATTTATTTGACCAAACCTCAAACTCCAACCAATGCAATGCTCCAATTAATTTATTCAATATCTTTCAGTGAAGCTCTCAGTACCTACCTACATTCTCTATGAATAAATATTCGCCATTGAAAATTAAAAATCAATCCCCATTCATAGAATCTCGCTTCTCATTCAAAAAAAGAAAAGACAGTCCACATATAAAGTTACCCGCGCTTTTTTCGCCGCAAAATCAGTCTGTTTTCTGTTACCCGTTGTGGCTGTGTTCGGGAACAGGGTATGAGCAAAAAGGCTAATCACCACTGCATACACCAATGAGAACAAAACAGGTAAGCGACAGCCAACTTATTGTTCACGTTTTAAATCCTTATTTGGTTCCATTAAAGTCGAGTTTTGTGTAGCATGAGTTGTATAATAAATTGGCGTAAAGCTCTCTACAGCGTAGATTTAGTTCGGAAACGTTGGAGTGTTTGCAAAGGCAATCAGCACGTACGTTGTATTGCAGGAGTTTTTTAAAAGCGATTTTATGTAAAATGTAATTATTGTGTCTGCTTCAGTTGCCTTTTAGTGTAGTTAGTGAATAAAAGGATTGTGCTGGAATGATAGTTTTTAATTGAATGGGAATTTTTTGACGTAGTTTTAAGCTTTTAAATCTGGTTTCTTTTATTATTTGTTTCTATTAATCTAAACGGAGACAGCCATTGCTTTTTGCTTTAATAAAATATTTAAATGAAATGAATGGACTATTAAATTATTACTAGATAGGTACTCCTATTTCAATTTGGAATAGTACGACTCTACGCCATAAATGCAATCCCACGACCAACGCATCTCCAAGGAGTATTAACTGTTTATCCCACAAAGGCTGAATGGACCACAACCGGTACTCCACTGCTAAAGGAAGTGATATATTAGAGGGGCATCCTAGAATTTGGCACTTAGCGGGAATTCGGGGAAGACGCTCCATTCAATGGGCTATGTGTGTATGGGTGGTATTCGGTTTAGGAGACTCTTAATAGGGTACGATGTTTCGGGGTTTATTTTTTATTGTCCTTTTTGGAATGTGTTTTGCAGAATGGACGTGGGTTTGGGTTTAATGAATAGTTATCGACGATAGTACGGTGTTGCCAGTAAATGATGTTCGTATAATGTTTGTTTTAGTCGTCTCTTAGACCTATGTGGAGGTGGACGGGGATTAAGAAAATTTTAATCAAGAAAGATACCTACTTAGGTACTATGTATATTCAAGGCTAGAGGCTGCAAAATTATGTGAAAGTTAGCACGAGAATATACTGGATCCACTACTAATTCTGTTTATTATACAATAAATGTGAGAGAAAACGCGGAAAAAAATGTACCGTCAATAATATTTTTAAGCGTTCTAACGTATTCCTGGCGCACTGTATTGTGTGGAATAAATCTCGGTCGGTGGGTGTGAACCATCCTTTTGTTCCCTTGTGGTGTAACGCGCACTGTATTTACAAATTGCTTCGTTTTAGATGGATTCCTATTTTGAAATAATAAATGGGAGCACGATTACAGTTTTTTTGGTATCTCCTGGTTTCTGAAAGTCTGTTTTATTGAATCATTTATTTCAATTAAACCATTTACAAGCACTTTTGAACTGCCAAAACGTTGATCAGTTAGTCGGAAAGTACATACAGGATAAGTTTTTATCCAATACGTAAACTGTGACCAGGAATTCAGCATATCATTCTAGACAAACCCGCGCAGAAATTTTTCGTCGATAATACAAAAAAGAATCAACTGTTCCATACATTTTGACCGCGTAGGTATTGCACTTTTCTATGAAACAGCTGCTTTTTTTTTTGTTGTAAAACCGACGTAATTTTTTTTGCGCTAGGGGGTTTAGAATGATATGCTGAATTCATGGTTATAGTTTGCGCACTGGATAAAAACGTACCCTGTATATTAAAGAAATCTTTATGTTTTGTAATTTCGTACAAACTGTGCGAAGCAGGGGTGGCTCGCTAGTATGAATTTAAATACTCCTCTGTACCAACACTATTAAGTAAACATCAACACCTCATTTTTTTACATAGATTACCTTAATAAATACCATCGGTCTATACACCACATATTGTGAGCTTTCTTTCGTGGAATGCTGGCGCCATGTTCTTTTTTAATACCGCCTCGGTATGCCAGCCAGTTTATTTATCGGTCCAAGAATAGATTATTAGTTGTTGTGTAGAAGGAAACATGTTTTTATGTTATTGATAAATGTATTATGATTTATTTTGATGATAAACTGAGGGATACTTAAAAAAATGCTATTATAGTATAAACGAATTTTTAAGCGATAAATTATAAACATAAAATTATATAATAACAGTATAAACTATAAAATAATTACAATTGAATTTTTATAAATGACATGCAACAATATAAAAAAAACTACATGTAAGTTACATTGCCCTCAATAGCATTTCGACAAATAACTTAAACTAACAATATAGTCATGGATAATACCTTAAAACTAAAAATAAAAACAATATAATAATAAAATTAGCTTTAGATTGATATAATTATTTAAAAATAATAGTTATAATGTATAATGTATAATTAGATCGATAAATTAGAATTAACAAAATAAAATAAAATAATAATAATTTAAATCATTTAACATGTAAATTCAAAATTAAGAGCTCATGATTTTCTCAGTAAAATTACGGTGCTTCTACAGCATATAGCTTGTAGGTATACAGAACCCCAAATTGTAGTATTATTGGATTTAGTTTAGATGTAAGTTTAGCTACTTATTTAAAGCTTCCTCTCTCCTACTATTTTTTGCTGTGCTCGACAGGGTCCATAATGATCACTATTTTTAATTTACCACCTAAGTACACATTGTGGAATGCAAATAAAATTTGAGTATTGAGTATTGAGTATTGAAGGAAAATGTTGTGAGGAAAGTCAAAGTTTTTATTTGTGAAACATATCTGACATAAAGTTGTGTGTATGTATGTGGCTATAACTAGCTAACAGACTATACACCGTGACATTTTAGTCGTCTTACAACGGCAGCCCACTTCATGTATCGAATGACTACTAATCATTTATTAAAAAAAAAAAAATATTTTTGAACATTTGCATAATTAAAAAAATCTAAATATCATTCACCTACCTACCACCTAGCTTGAAACACCCTGTTATGGAGATGGAATTAATGATGGAATGTAATGGTAGGTAGGTAGACATCTTCTACCGTTTGATACGTAAACATTATAAACAGAAAGGGTGTTTCATAATTCTAAAGTATTATTTATTTTTCTTTGTACACCTATTGTCTTAATTAATGGTAACAATGTTTTAATCGCGCCTAGAGGTATTTTATGACGGACACATTGAGTGGACTACCTTTGTAAGACGACTAAAATGTCACGGTGTATAAGTACTACTCGTTACTATTTTATTTATTTTATCTAACAAAAATTTATTTAATTTATGTATGTATGCATATACGCGTCACGTTGCAGTATTGGTATAAAGCTGATTTACATCCGTCATCTCACTTCAGGTCCAGTTGAGAACCAGCGTCAGCCACTACACTTTGTCGCACTTTACACTTTTTGTTGGTTTTTTATTATTTTGCTGTATATTGTGTGCCTTTTAGTCTGTGCTAAATAAATGTATTTTCTTTCTTGCTTTATAAGAGTAGGGGAAGACCAAAGAGACCATGGACTGACTGTGTGAGGAGGATTTGACTAGAAAGGGTGACTATCGAGATGACGATCAGACAGTTGATCTAGCTATAATGGTTCCTATTCAGACCCTTTTTTGTAATTTTCTGCGATTATTGTGGTGGTGAAAACGTATTTCTGTGAAAATGTTGTATGGGCTATGCAATTTTTATGGTGTCATTGTGGAGATGACTATATTATCTTTAATTTAAGACCATAATTGCCTCGCAGTTGTGATGCCACTTCATGTAAATGGTACCAGAAAACCAGCGGTATTTGTAGAAAAATGTGATAGCGTCCTTAGTAGAGAAGTATGTACCTACCTATGGAAGAAAAATACATGTTGCGCCGCCGACCCCAAATACATCGGAATAATATACAAGTATTGTTTTGATAGTCTATTTAAAACTACTAAAATGGTAGGATTTAATTAGAACTGTTAACAGAAATTCTACCCATCTAAAACCAATTAATTAGTGAGTAATTTACGTGAGCTAATTAATTAAGGGCGCCATAAATCCTAGACAAAATTCGAACTTGATATTCTTCTTCTAATATATGGTAGGGCAAACACCCTAAATGTATGTACTAAGTAGCTACTACTGCTAGCAGTAAAAGGTAGGTACAGCACCCTAAGGGGCCATTCATGAATTACGTCACACAAATTTTATGGTTTTTTGACCATCCCCCCCGTCCTTCTCACACTTGTGAAACGCCCTCCCCCCATGTGTGACGTCACATATTTTTCAATTTTATATTTAGAAGTAATTTACACACATTAAATTCAAACAGCAGTTTTTCGATAAAAAAAATAAAAATAATCTTTAACAAAAGCAAACATTGTCAAATATGTTAGATACGATAATAATATTTTTAAGTTTTTGGTTTACGTATAAATTTCGAATTTTAGATTTTAACATGTGACATCACAAAGCTTTTGAGCTGTCCCTTGTCACACAATATCACATTTTGTTGACCCCTCCCCCCTAAACGTGTGACGTAATTTATGGATGGCTTCTAATTGCGTATCAATACATTACACATTCACTATCAATCAGAATGTGAATAATTTTGACGGATACCTATTACTAATCCAATGTTTCATGTAATCGAAAAAATCGTCGTAAATAACGCACTGAATGTTGTGGAACTGCCAAAATGAACGCCATTCCTACTGTTAGTGCGTTACGCAGTTACCCCGCAGCAGGCCTAGCACGAGAACCGTAGAGAAGCGTTTTGTCGACGGAAGAGACAAATGAATGAAGACAAAAATGACGTTTCCGTATAGACAGCCGACAGTTTTGAACCAAGAAATGTAGACATGCGATTTGTATTCAACGGAGGAGTCAATAATCGTTCATTCTGTTGTAAAACAAGATTATACCCCTCGGCTGTTACGCAGGCTCATTGAGTCTGTCAAGTGTGAAGTAATTGTGTTAATTACTTCACACTTGAAGGTTTATGTAGATCATACTAAATAATTTTATAAACCACACATGCTTAACCGTGGGCCATTTGGCAATTATAAGAAGGCAGATTAGATATAAAGAGGTAAAAACAGTACAAAAGAGGCGTACATAGTTCATCACTTATCAATTTGTTTTTTTTTTTTTGGTTCGATTCCCGCACGGAACCAATATTTGTATGACCTACAAGTAGTTATTCCGGGTCTGGCTGTTTGTGTATGTGTATTTAAATGTTTGTAAACGCACCCACAATAAAGGAGTAATTCCTAGTGTGGAGCAACGTTTTTATAAAAAAAAATTAGAAAGATAACAATAACAGAAATCGATGTAATGTTAAGCTGCACATGCCGAGGTCAACGATTGATGGGTGACCTTTCCTTCTACATTAACTTCTCCGTGCAGATACATAACTTTATGTAATAATTACTTTGAGTGTACCAATAAATAATAATGCTATTATTTAAAACAAGACGGAAATTCACATAGTAATTGTCAAAGAGAAGTAACGAATAAACTTTTAGATTGAGTTTGTATTTCAATTAATTTTCTCTTTACAGTAACTTCTGTGAGTTAAAAGTTCTACTGGAAATAATAATTAAATTGCTAGTAAATATCTCTTTATTACTGTATTGTCTAGATTCGGTTAAATTTGTGGCGCCGAAAGTGCGTTCAGCGTATTACTTCTGTCACCCGCCACCTGTCAAAGCTGTCAGTCATTTGCGCACTTTCATTTCGGGGGTAGATATCATTCTTGGATAGTTTGTAAAAGTATCAGAAACGAAAAGCCTAAGTGTACACTGTATACAATATCCAAATTTCAATAAGATTTGTAGCGATTTTAATTAAATACTAATTATAAAATTAAAAGTATGTGTTTGCCTCAAATGATTTATATCAGTGTAGTCATGACTTTTAAAAAGTATCTCATTTGACAGTTACCGTAAAAATACTGTTTTTTTTTTTAATGCAACGGAATGGAAATATGATGTTTAGAACATCGCCTAGTTTCTAAGTCAGTTGTTCTCTTCGAATTTCGAAAGTAAAAGGTTGTCTTTAAGAAGACTATATTGCCATTATGTTAAGTACCTACCTTGTCAAATATTTTGTTAAATGTTGCTATACACCAGAGGGTATCAAAAAGCTACCATGGTAGAATCATAAAAGGATCATAATATTATAAATCATATAAAAAAAATGGGCACAAACTGACAATTCATAATATTAATGCCAATTCATATCATGCAATTCATCAAATTTTCAATCAATTCTTATTATAGTCCTTTTATGATCCTGCCAAAGCAGCCTTTTTAGACCCCCAGGCTTATATGTGTGCAAGAATTTAAATACAGAGATATCACTACATAGTGTAAAACAAAGTCGCTTTCTCTGTCCCTATATCCCTATGTATGCTTAAATCTTTAAAACTACGCAACGGATTTTGATGCGGGTTTTTTTAATAGACAGAGTGATTCAAGAGGAAGGTTTATATGTATAATACACCGACCCCCACGTGGGCGAAGCCGCTGGCAAAAGCTAGTTTATAATAAATAATCGGGGAACATACATAAAAAAAAAGGTTCCGACGAATTGAGAACCTCCTCCTTTTGGAAGTCGGTTAAAAAAATGTGTTCATTTAAATTTCGTACGAAGAAGGTTGTATGCTAATAGAGTCCCGACTTCCCGAGAAACAGCAGATAGCTTCGGAGAAGTCTGGAAAACTACCATTTCAAGGGAAAGGATTCTCGTGTACAAATAGTTAAATAATAAAACCTTTTTTATACTCACCTGCTTTCAAATTCACGTGAAGAGCTTAACCTGTGGTATTTTCAGAATACCTAAGGTACAAAGATTTAAATCGCTAGATTGGCCCTCACCGTACTATAGGAGCCCTATGGTCTCTTTTGTACCGGGGTCTATCAATATATACAACCCTAGTTTTAAGTATATGCGAAATTCGAAACAAGTGTCTAGTATTTTTATGTAAAGAATCTATGTACAAAATTTCAAAACTGTATCATGAAAAATCACAAAGTTATAAGCTTGTTATATTATCTAGTTGTCTACACAAACATGGTCACCACGCGGCCCCCGCGCCGCCCGCGCGTCCAGCGTCGTACTGTGCTCATTGCTAATAATTAGGCAGTACGTACGGTGATTGTATTGTAAACTTTGGGATAAAATGTAACATGGGGTAAAAATTATTGGAATCGAGTCAGTTATTGATTCTGAACCAACTATATTCAGGTTTCGCATATACTAAACATAATGTTGAATATTAATACGCGATACTTTGTACCCCTTTTTACGAAAATTACGCGGACGGAGGAGTATGAAATTTATTTATATTTCAACTATGTCAGCCCAATCTCACGCCTACAGTTTTTTTCTCTATGCTATTCTAAATTCGATTAGCTGTTCGAATGTCATTAAAGTTATTTATATAGCCAGACTATATTATCGTAAGGTTATCTCATGCAGACCACCTTTACAGTACCAACTTAGTCACGTGAAAAAGTGTCCATACTGATAAAAGCGAGCTCATCCATTAAAATATCGTTTCTATGACAATCAAGCCACTCCCTAAGCACGATGTCCGTAGTTTCAGCCGTAATTACTAGTGTTTCCAACTCAGTATCTCGAACGGACATAAGATTAGTTTGGGGCTCGGACTAATAATGAATGACAACACGATTTGACAGTTGCTTCTACTCCCGATGTGTTTTTGCTCGTCCGAAAAGTTAAATAATCGGTTGTAGGTTTCAACTTCGAAGATTCAAACTACTTTCGTACGGGCCCGTATATTCGTTGACGAAGTTAGATAGTAGGCCTCCTGAGGTGTAGAAACGAAATAAGAAACACGACTGTCTTTTGACGCGTTAAGGCAAACAGGCGCGACGCGACGCGACTCTCGTAGAACTATTTCTATGAAAACTTCATGGAATTTGTTTTACAATCTTATTAGTGTCGCGTCGCGTCTGTCTGATGAAGCCTTTAGGGCGAATCTAACGATTAAAATCTCCGATACGGTATTACATAATACGTATATTTATGCCTCATTACCACAATTCTACGCATGTATGCTGTTGATTCTGTAATTAAAAACGAATTACCTACCAAATTGCGGTCAACGTGTCTAGACCGATTTCAAGGAATTTTGTCACGTAAGTAAAACATAATGTGAAACATTAAATTAGTTTTGCAACTAAAGTTATTATTGTCAATTTCAAACCTGATATCTGTAGATACTAAATAGGTAATATCGATTACATAATATTCAAGATGGCGACGACAATACAACATCGACAATAAATTAAACTGCGTAGGTACAGACGCCAGCATATCAAGCTACCCCATCTGTTAAATTTCTCTGATAGATTTGCAACTTTATTACATAATGAAGTCGGTTAAAGTTCATGTTCAATTTGGAAAATTTGATAGTTTTGAGTAGCTTTATGTGCTGGCGTCTGTACATCTTATGACGTTCTCAGTCTGCATACGAAAATTAATTAAAAAATACGTAAATAAATAAGAAGTAAAGTTGCTATTTGACAATAGCGCATCGCGGTAACAAGTAAGCTTTAAACAGCGATGCGGTTGATGTTAGTTGCTGAAACTTTCATTGGATTGGATTTTAAAAATTATTTTCGAAGAAGGTCATAAGCTATTAACATCATGATCATGAGTAATAAAACTTTTTCCAAAAAAAAAAACCGACTTCCGGAAAAATACTACATAGTAAATAATAACTTAAATTTCGGAAGTCGGTGACTTTGGATATGTATTAAAAAAATTTGTCACCGCCTTCCGAAGTTAAAGTTATTTTTCACTATAATGTAGTGTTTTTTCGGAAGTCGGTTTTTTTTTTTGGAACAAGTTTTCAGTTATAGTAGGTACCTACCCCACACCAATTCGAAATTTCATCATCCTTGGGGTCGAAACTATGTATATTTATGCGATAGCAACAATTGCGGTTGAATTGCTGTAATTTTTTGAAGAGTTCCGTTGTCTGTCTCCGAAACTCATCATCAGATCTATACGAAATTTAAATGGGACTATTTTGGAATAAAGCCCTTTCGAGCAAATCCGTCAATCAAACGAATTTTGCATATCCGTCTAGGGGAGTGACGGAGTTATGCCCGAACATCCATAAAAAAATATATAATATATAAGCAGGTCGAATTGATAACCTCAAATTCAAATTTCAAAATTCAAATTCAAATTCAAATTCAAATTCAAAATAATTTATTTGCAAATATGGGTAAACAATATGCAGATGTTTTACATTCATGTAATAGTTGTATATCACATTATTAGTAACACTATATTTTACCTTTCGGCATGCAAACTAGGTAGGTACATAGAATGAAAACATAAAAAAAATGAAAACTGAACAAATTAATAAGAATGAGATCAATAACACTTGTTTAAAAAGAAATCTTATACTTTATCCTGCAAATATTCAGATACACTGTAATATGCTTTATGTATCAAAAAGATTTTTAGTTTTTTCTTGAACGTGTTAGGCGATGGCGCCTCCATTAAATATTTAGGTAGATGATTGTATACACGGGGAGCCATGCAGAATATACTATTATTTTAAAAGAGTTGTTTTATTGTTAGGACAACAAATTTTACTGTTGTGTCGTTTACTTTTATACTTTTCAAAGAAAGTATCGTTAGATCTTACAAAATTAATAATTTCATAAATGTATATGCATGGAAGTGTAAGTAGTTTAAGATTTTTAAAATATTCTTTGCAACTATCTGTTTGTTTAAGTTTACAAATTGAACGGACACATCTCTTCTGAGCCTTAAAAGCATCATCCTTATGTACAGAATGTCCCCAAAACATTATTCCATACCTTATAATGGATCCCACATAACCATGGTATGCAGACAGAACAGTCGATATATCAGCCATTTTGGAAAGCATATGTAAGGCATACGATTGTTGATTTATTTTTAAGCATAGATTCTCAATGTGTGTTTTCCAATTTAAACTGCAGTCGATATTTAAGCCCAAAAATTTTGTAGTGTCTACGTGAGAGACTTTTTTATTTGAGTATTTGATGCTAATGTCACTAAACTGTGCAACCCTATTGCGAAATATCATTATATTAGTTTTATCAAAATTTAACTTTAAATTGTTAGATGTAGTCCATTCTATAATTGTTTCTATGGCTTCATTAATATCTTGTTCTAGTGTCATTCTGTCTTTACCGTTAAATACAATGGTACAAACATCAGCAAAAAGAAATGTAGGTTGTTTTATAATTTTTGGTAAATCGTTGATGTAAATAATAAATAACCTCCTCCTTGAAGTCGGTTAAAAAAGAAAAAAAAATCAGATAGAACGCTAAGAGAAAACGAAGAAATATCGCGGCCAGGCGATCCGATGCTATAGGATATAAGTATTTTATGTTAAAACAAGAAATTTCATGAGGACGTAGTCGCGAGCAGAAGCTAGTTTAAGAACCAAAATAATGTAGGCAGTCTGGAAGTGCTTAACTTTGTACGTCTGCGCACAAGTACTTCAGCAGTAAACACCGCTATTTTTTATCGTTTTAATCCTTAAAATTGTACTCATCATTATGAACAACTTTTACTATAGAATCAACCCTGAAATCGTGAAATAAAAATCAGCTGATCCATACATTTATGTTCGCATATCTCGACGCAATGTATGGATCAGCTGGTTTTTTTTTGTGTAAGTGACGAAAAATTTCTACGCTAGGAGGTCTATAATGAATTCTGAATGTCTTTCTGAATTCATGGTTACAGTTTGCGCACTGGTTACAATTTTATCCTGTATAACAAAACAGACTACAAGAGCGAGTTTCTCCAAAGAAATACTTCAGAAAACTTAAATCCTACACCCAAATGAAGTAAGCAGTCGTGTCTCAAACGGTACGTACTTTCGTTTTAAAACGAATTATGAACTTTCTTCTTACAAACATTTCAATTAGTTCTTTGTCTCTTTCTTTTACGTTTGTCTGAATATGCCTTCTCTTTTTCTCCTTCTTAATACATCCACCCGTATTCACCCCGTATTTAGAATCGGTTTCTTTACCGGAATTATGTTAGTTTAAGAAATATCATTTGTTTGTTGCTCTTTTCTTTGTCTAGAATTATAATTTTGAGATACAAGATAATGTGTAGGGGCTCGTGGCTAAATAAAAGACGCTTGGGTCAATCTTCGAGGTTAAGAAACGCTTGCCGAGGTCGGTCTGTGGATGGGTAACCATCCATTTCATACCAAAACCTCTCTACGTCTCGGAAAGCCATTGGTCCCTGCTATCAAAGGTTAGATCTTTGACCGACGTTACGTGCAGTACAAGGCCGAAAAGTCTGACAACCAGTCTTACCAAGGGGTAATTGGGTAATTCGGTACTTAATTACGATACTGTGGTATGTAATTATTATTATTATACCGTCAACAAGTTCTAGCTTCGTAAACACTTCAGCAATTCCCGGTTCGTACCGATTTTTGTTGGCTTTGTGAATACATTAAGAGCTCTTTTTTTGCAACTTAGGTAATTACTTGTGAACATACTGTAAGTGTTTACTTCTCGCGTAAATCAACATAATGTCCTACGTTACGCACATTAGCAGCTTCATCATCTGCCTCGTCCTTTTCTCATTATGTTTGGGTCAGCTTCCAGTCTACCATAGAATACCAGCGCTGCGACACTTTTTTAATGTCGCGGCATCATGCTGAGATAGTGGCCTTTTGGCTTCGTATAGGAGTTAGTTTTTTATTTTACTTATACTGTTGTTTTAAATCTTATTTTAAATTTATTACTTAAGTAGTGTAGCTTATTAGTGATTTAGTTTTTATTATCTTTTTTTTTAATGTGTTTATTATTTTATTGTGCTTAGTAAGTTTGTGATATTCCTGTGCGAGTCCAATAAATACTTTTTCTTTCTTTCTTTCTTTCAGTCTAACCTCCTGTATACCATTATTTTACATGAAGTGGCCGTATATCTGACCTCCAATACGTTACCCCTTTTTTTTTGGGTGGGAAATCATCAAATATCTTCTCCCGCTCTGGGTGGAGCGGGAGGGCGTGTCAGACTTTTACTGACTAAAACCCACCCGTGTTCCCTCAGTTGCTTGTGTGCCAGGGGCCGCGGTATCTCTTTCGAACAACCCGCACCCCTGGCAGATACGTTACCCCTTAGGGTGCGCTTACACGAGCAACTAAAATTGCTCCATTCTAGTCAATTCTCGTCCACTATGACGTCACGACTACATCCAGCAATTTAGGGCAATGGCAACATGTAGCAACCTGTTGCCAGAGATACAGCCACACAATATCATGCAATATGGAGCAACTTAAAAAACTAGGCAATACTCCCCGCCCCCGCCGCCTCCGCCGCCGTGCCGGCCGGTTCCTCTCGCTAAAACGAGACGTAGTTATACGTACAACCGAGATAGAAAGAAAATTTACTAAAAATTTCCAAACCGATTGGATATTCCGCAACTCATGAAATATATGAGAAGCAATATTCCCGAAACATATCCGCAATTTATTGTTGTCGCTCCAGATTGCTCCACTTAATTGATTCAGATTGATTCATTCGTGTTGCCGAGCAATAATTGCTTAAAAATTGTCCGTGTAAGAGCACCTTTAGACAAAGACTGGTTATCAGACCTTCGGGCTACTGACTACCCGTATGACTATCAGAGATCTACAAATGCCAGCCAGGACCAACGCCAAAACATAAGTTCTAAGGCACGGCGGGGTCGCGACATGTAATGGATGGTCACTAGTGATGTATCGACTAGTCGGGAAAGCCGACTGGTCGGCCATATTTGTAGTCGGCGATTAGTCGGCTAAAACCGCCAACTAGTCGGCCCATTTTTTACTCGTATTAATACGCTTAAAAATTTAAAAGACGGTGATTGAAATGAATTTGCAATCTTTACTGTTATTATCATTGAATCAGTTTAACAGTTTACTTTCAGTGCAATCTCGAATAATATAGGAAGAAACGCCGGCTCGCACTTAAACAATGATAGTATAAATGCAAAGCAAAAATAAATAATTGTCCTGACAATTCCGCCTGCACGATTAATCGGCCATTTTGCAGCCAACTAGTCGGCTAGCTGGGTAGTCGGCCAACGTCATAGTCGGCCCAACTGTAATGGTCACCCATCCACGAATTGATCTAGACAAGCGTAACTTAACCTTCATTCCACCCGTGCAGCTGTTATTATTCAGCTATAGCACCTTCATCAACAAAAACACCATCCCTCTTCTCAAAAATACCGTTACTCACTCTCTCTGGTGACTTTTTAAAGCCTCAACCAGTAACAGCTTATGGGTACAATTTTTTATTTTACTTTGTATTCTAACATCTACTATGAATCAAAGAGATGTCAGCACCAACTGGTGGGGTCCGCATGGGCCGATGCCTGCCAGGGGTGCGGGTTGTTCGAAAGAGATACCGTGGCACCTGGCACACAGGCAACTGAAGGAACACGGGTGGGTTTTAATCAGTAAAAGTCTGACACGACCTCCCGCTCCACCCAGAGCGGGAGAAGTTATTTGATGACTTCCCACCATCAAAAAAAAAAACATTTACTAAGAATGTTTATCAGAATACGGGCTAGAGTAACCAGCTAAGAGGAGATAGTCCAAACAGAATATTTCAAGAATTTATGGGTTAAGATGTAAGGCATCTTCGTGGTTTTACTAAGATGAAAATACTATTATGCTTGCGGAAAATATGTACTATCTCGGTCAAAATGTGGGTCATGCCATATTTTTATTTGAACTTGGTAAAGTGTTTTTAGTAGTAGTAGGGGTTTGTGTCTAAGTAACAGCTGCGCAGGTTAATCCATCAGGCTTGACGCGGTTGGTACGTGGATGGGTGACCATCTTTACACACCAAGATTCCTCCGTGCCTGGGAAAGCATGCTAAGCCATTGGTACCGGCTATCTATGCAGGCTAGACTGAACATAACTCGTCTGGTGATTCTGAGTGTTTTGTAAATGGCCTACGCAAATGTCCTGCAGATCTGGTAGCGTCTTGTGTCTTGCGTTGAGCTCCCTAAAATAGGGTTGAGCTATACGGTGACTGATACATACATGCCGTCTGTTGGGACAGCTCAGCTCAAAGCTGCAATGGCTCTTTCTTTAATAGGCCCTTCCAGATATTGCCCTGCATTGTAAGACTCACATAAAATTCAAATAATATAATGTTTGGACTTTAAAAGAGACCATGACCTCTGAGTTTGTCTTGACTTTTCGTCTCAGGGAACAGTCAGCTAGGAAATGCCGGCGCCATCTAGTTTTTAAAATTAATTAGTTAGTTTTTTAATATTTTTTTTAAAGCAACAAAATATTGACGTGTAAAGGGGATAAAAGATCTACTTACATAAATCAACATTTCATTTCATAATCATTCGTGTATCTTTGACAGTCGTTACGGGTCGTCAGAAGCCAGAAAGTCTGACAACCAGTTTTACTAAGGGGTATTGTATTACCCAGTAACTGGGTTATGGAGGTCAGATCACAGTCACTTCATGTAAACAACTGGTATTTACCTGCATCCAGTTACACTGGAAGTCAATCCCAAAATAGTTGGAAGGTAGGCAGATGAAGTTGATATAGTAAACACGAAAAATCAAGAAAAAAGTAGCTATCCTGGACCATGAATCCTTTTGGCATACTATTTAACTTGTAAAAACAATGCTTTCGCGTTTGAAAACGATAAAATTCTACCGAAGCGTTGCTTCACCAAAATTTTCAATCCAGAAACTTCGAACGATAAGAATAGAAATCAATACTCCGATCCTAAGTATACACAATAGGCGAGCAGCCATCATTTAGAACGCCGAAACATCTCCAACGATTTTACTTTCAATGAAGCACAAAAACGGTGGTCAATACCAATAACACGATCGATTGAACATTGATCTATCAAGTAGAAAATGGTTAGATTCATCCTAAATATTTGTCGGTTTTCGTTTGTTTGTGACGAATTTACGAACTCGGGAATTGTTCAAGCGATTTTGGTAGTGTTGTTACAGAAATTGAAGATAGCAACAGATAACTTTTTATAAACCTAAATATCCTAACTCTGCCATAGAGGCAGACTTAGGATATTTAAAACACCATCCCTCTTCTCAAAAATACCGTTACTTACTCTCTCCGGTGACTTTTTATAGCCTCAACAAGTAACAACTTTTTATAAACCTAAATATCCTAACTCTGCCTCTATGCGAGGCATAGTTAGAGCATATATATACTTGAAATATGCAAATTCGCTCATAAACACCAAGACTTTTACACTAAACGAGAAGACATACAAACAAGATACACGATACAAAACACGACTAAACTTACCAACACCCCGCCTAAAAATACATTCAACAAGCCCTCTGGTTATTTCAATAAAAATATATACTATATGATTAATATTATACAGCTGAAGAGTTTGTTTGGTTGAACGCGCCAATCTCAGGAACTACTGGTTCGCATTGAAATATTCTTTTAGTGTTGGATAGCCTATTTATCGAGGAAGGCTATAGACATCACGCTAAGACCCTTAGGAGCCGAGCAAAGTGAAAAAAGTCGTGAATACGAAGTACTCGCACTGGCAGGCGATTTGAAGCGACGGGGTGGGTCCGGGGCGCAATATATTTGACGCTAAGTTGCGAGCAGAAGCTACTATGTAATAAGTTACCGGAATCAATCAAAGAAGAAAAAAAACTCCATCTATTCACTAGGTAACAAATTAAGAAATCTGTTAATCTACATCTACACTTCTACACTAATATTATAAAGAGGAAAGATTTGTATTTTTGTATTTTTGTATGTAACGAATAAACTTAAAAACTACTGGACCGATTTCAGAAATTCTTTTGCCGTTAGAAAGCTACATTATTACTGAGTAACATAGGCTATTTTTTATCTCCGTATTTTTACAGGAACGGGAACTACGCGGGTGAAACTGCGGAGCGCGGTTAGTAAGTAAATAATATTACAGTGTACACGAATATTTAAATGATAAATCCCTAAAACTAATTTAGAATACTCAAATATTTTCTATTTTTATTGTATTTAGAATGAATTAGGACCTACTCCCAGGTCCTCATCTCTACCTTCTAAATTTCTTTTGCTGTGCCCGACAGGGTCCACGATTGTGTCATAAAGCCAATGATTACCACCTAAGCATATACATTGTGGAATGCAATAAAGTATTGAGTAACTTACTCGTACAGTCAGTTGAAGTATACTAAAACACCGATGGATGTTTTCGAATAAAATGTATGATTGTTATTTAATACAAAAAAAAAACAGTTCTACCGCGGCAAACATAGCTTAATCAGAGCGTTCGACCCGTGCGGTTGTTACTAACTGCTTAACAACCTGTAAAGCAGCATAATGCATCGTTTGTTGATGATTTCTTGCACTTATAACTTCTGGAATATCCCTGACACGTGTCACCTACATCGTCTGCTTACTGGTAAAACAAGTTAAATACAGTTTTTTACTAAATCGAGTTAAAAATGCAGTCACGTGTAATTTTTTACGGGCTATCTACTGGTAAAATCAAAAAATGCAATGTCCAATGGCTGCTGAGATAGTAAGTTTGTAAAAATGATATCTTCTCACATTTTGTAAATATTATATAGATAAGAGTATATCTTAAAAGAAGGGTAATTAGTGCAACAGTTTGCTTTAACAGTTTTTTAAATTAATGTGTTTAAAATAGATCAAATTAAAACGTAAACTTTGAAATGTAATTTATTCGAAATGACACAGACTGCACTTATTACTTTTTACCCGTAAGCAGACGATATATCCACCCTCCTTCTTTCTCCCGACCGAGTACTCTCGAAAGGACTCGTGCGGCGCTCACCGGAGTCCTTTCTGCTTACATGTACCCTATAAATCTCACTTATTTGTACGTACACTACGTGGGGTAGGAGAGGGTCACTCAAATTGTACCTTTTATTGTGGGGTTACAAGTTCCTGCTGAGGCATTTGGATGGTTTTCTATTTAATTGGGATTAGTTCCTTGCAAGATTTGAAATGCACCGAGTTCTGCGGGGTGACTTAGTAACACATTGACAGCAGAAAGGTTATAATTTTGACGGTTCAAAAATATTCATTGCGTTATTTACGTAGTTGAGCAGAAACATTTTTCGAACAACTGAAGCAATGGATTGTATTTTATACAGTATTATAGATAGATAAAACCTTTATTTAGTATACACAAAACTACAATTAAATGAAAACAAATAACATGAATTTTAATAAAAACAAGGTGCCAATTACATCTACAAAAAGAAAAATACATAGGTGCTTGAAATATAGTGACAATATTACATATTTCAAATGAAATGGCAAGGTGCGGTGTACGTCTCAAGGCTGCACCAAATGGGAGTCCAGCTCAGCATGTGTCAGGCAAATATACCTGACGCTAATATTCTGCTGGATCCCTGCAGTGAGCTACGGACGTCGAGTAGACCAGATAAGGAGTGAAATTATGTAAGTTTACCCAAAACTTACGAGTAAATTATGTATCATAAAGCAAAGTCTTGTATTCATCACCATCATCATTTCAGCCGAAAGACGTCCACTGCTGGACATAGGACTCCCCAAAAGGGGGGTTTTGCCATAATCGCCTCGCTTGGCAGGCGGGTTGGCGATTGCAGTATGGTGGTAAAATGGATAGAGAACGCTGCTGCCCATTCTCTAGTAAGTCTCTTATTCGCCTTCTACGACACCCACGGGAAGAAATGGGATACCGCTATTCTTTTACGTCCGGCAACACACGGAACGCACGAAGTTTTGTATTAGGAAAAGATATTTATCATTCATTGTGCTGACTGTACAATAAGTAACAAAAACCTTGTTGTTCCTTTTACGGACGTATACACTTCCCTACAAGCACAACATTGATGAAGTTGTAATTAAAAAAATACTGGTATTCAGCTGCATCCGGTTAGACTGGAAGCCGACCCCAACATAGTTGGGAAAAGGCTAGGCAGATGATGAAGCATTGGCTAGTCGACAGTTCAATATCAAATAACCATTAAAATCGACACATTAAAAAAAACTGTTTACTGTATCTGATTTTACAAGTATCCTTATTTCGCACAATAGACTACGAGCTCGGCGGGTTTCTTAGATTTAATCAAAATCAATGAAAAATAACAAATATTCATAATTAAATATTTATTTTAATTATTTTTGTTGAACAGTTTTTATAAATGATTTACTTTATTACGTATGTATACCGATTCAACAACAGGGTTTTGGTACATTTTGTATACAATGTTCTTCAAAATAATTCAGATTCTGATTGATAGTGAGTTACACAATTAGGGTGCAGGTGTTAGCAATAAGAATATGAAACACGTATTGTTGCTTTAAGTGCTAGCAAGCCAAGATCTTTTAAGTCTAACAGAACGGTTCAGAGATCTGTCAGAACTGAGATGATTAATTTTCTGTCAGAAAGTGAATTCACGATTAAATTGCAACAGATTCATTACAGATTTTCAAGCAGCAAGTGGTGGCCCAGGCAGCAGCGGTGGCCCAGTGGTAACTGCAGCGACTTACGAGTTGCAGGTCGAAGGAAAACATCGTGAGGGAACCGGTATGTCCTAGAACCAAAAATTCGAAGACATGTGACATCTATCAACCCGCACTGGGCTCGCGTGGTGGATTACGGCCCACTCCCTCTCACTAACAGGACGCCTGTGTCTCAGCAGCAGGTACATTATAAACTGATTATACACCGTGAAATTTTAATGGTTGTTTTCCCGCAGCGAAATGGTTTTTTCATCACTACATAGTATAAAACAAAGTCGCTTTCTCTGTCCCTATATCCCTATGTATGCTTAAATCTTTAAAACTACGCAACGGATTTTGATGCGGGTTTTTTAATAGATAGAGTGATTCAAGAGGAAGGGTTATATGTATAATACACCGACCTCCACGCGGCCGAAGCCGCTGGCAAAAGCTAGTAAATGATAAATGATTTTATTTCTGTAAGTAGGTTTGTACAAACACTTTTACACGTCAATCATATTTTGTCATAAAAATCATATCAGTCTTGGTAATACAATCGTTTTATAAACAAATAAAATATTAGAAACAAAAAATGGCAGAATAACCATTGTGAAAAATCACCACGTGCGAGAGTTTACTTTGCTTTTAACATTTATGCATCGCTGTTCTCTCTGTCGGCGGTGCGTGCGATTCGAGTAGTACCTCTAGAGTTACTATTGAGTAGTGTTTTACCGAGTTAATAAATATTTTTTTAATTATTTTAAAACAAAAACACTTTTTTAAACTTTTACTCTATGCTTCGAAAGTACTCCTTATTGCAAGTTGTTCTGCCGCGGGAAAACAACCATTAAAATTTCACGGTGTATATTCAGATCGGACCAACGGCAATGCGTACAAAGCAAGCCCACAAAACTTGTTCCAACAAAAAAATGTCTAGGTCTGTCCAACTTTATGTGACGATAAATCGGTTAAATTCCAAATTCATGCGATACACCATTCTGAATACAGACCCTCGCTAAATTCCATTCGTTCACGTAGATAAATTTGTCCAGCATCAAACAAAAACGCTTCGAAATTCCCGGTAAAAACTCTGGTTGAAATGAGAATAATCATGATTAATCAGAAGGTCAAGTTCGTCTTGTAATCGATTATAATAGTCAAGTTGACTGCTCTAATAGAAGTTAAGATAAGGTAAGAATTTTGTACTGAGTGATCAGGCCAACTGTTTTTAACATTATATTTATAAGAAAGAGATTTATGTTTAGACCCAGTTATAAATATGTCGTTACTGTTTAAATGTTTTCCACTATATAAACTATTCACACTTTTCAGCTATGCAAAATCTCTGTTTTTAGAAGATTTTTACTGACTTGGGACAAACATACACATGGTCGCACGGTGGGCTGAAAATTAAGCTCCATAGACTTAGCGTCGCTCAAAAGTCAAGTATCTAATTAAAAAAAAAACAATCATGCCAGCGTATTCCTTTACTAATTAGCAATATTTAATGTAGTGAAACTTTTTTTTGATAAAGCTATTATTTAATAAGTTATTTGCGATTTCTTTTATTTTTTGTATGGAGCTTCTTAAGTTTTCTTGAGAATTATAACTTTCCGTATGATAAAATGCGTCATATAAGCTATATTGTCACTAAAGCCTGAATCTCGGAAACCTTCGGAAAATTGAAATTTTTAACGTAAAAATTAAAAAATATTCTAGCACGACATTTAAAAGTTACTAAATGCAATGGTAAGTTCTTTCTTCCACCCCACCTAACGAGGTGAAGAACTACGCGCGTTTTTTTTTATAGTGGTGTCCCCAGGAGGCCTAATCCACTTGGAATAATACAAAAAATATAGATGTTTTATGAAATAGTGTCAATGTGAAACAGTGCTATGAGTAACCGTTATTACTTTCTGAACCATAAAATCAAAAAAGTTTCACATATACATACACTTATTTCAAGATAAATTTATTTTACTGTCTCTATCTTTTTAAAACGATTGGTAGAAGCAGAACAATGTTTAAAATATGTTTAGAACATTATGTATTTAGTAGACTTGATTAAGGTATTCACTGCTAAATCAGAAGCTCAATTCTCGTAATTAAAAACGTTCTAAATCGCAACGCAGACTCATCTCGGCGACAATCAAATGCCAAAAAGTTGGCAAAAGTATATCGAAACTCGAAGTATTATTGACAGATCGAGACTAAGATCAGACTGGGAACGTCCTTAAATAAACGAGAATTGCCCCTCTGTTGATCTGTTTCGTTGTCGAGGTCCCTTTGACTTCTGCTACCTTTCATATTTAGTGGTATTAGGCAGTAAAATCGATATCACCGTTCCAATGCTAGCCAATTTGTTAGATTGCATTGTAATTCAGTCATTTGTTCTTGTCGAACCATCAATGTAAAGCGAGCATTTTTTTTGTGTCAATCAGTGTCGGGTGCTCGTTAAAACGGTATTAATGGTGATAAAGTGAGCTTTAATCTTTGTTGGGAATCAAATTGTGGGTGCTATCTGTGCAGTGTTTAGTGGATCACGTAAATGGATTGAAATATGGAATGGTTTTATGTATTTTTTTTTCAAAGGTGTGGAAGGGAAAAGGCTTATACAGGATACGTTTTTATCTAGTGCGCAAACTGTAGCCAATAATTCAGCATATCATTTTAGACCCCCAGCGCAGAAGTTTTAGGTCGGTTTCACAAAAAAAATCTGTTGTTTCATAGAAAAGGTCAAAAAGTATGGAACAGCTGATTTTTTTTTTGTATAACTGACGAAAAACTTCTAGAAAGATATGCTGAATTCATGGTTACAGTTTGCGCACTGGATATAAACGTATCCTGTATAAGCCTTTTCTCTTAGCCTTGCCTAGCCTATTCCCAAGTATGTTGGGATCGGCTCCCATACATTATTTTACATGAAGCGGCTGCCTATCTGACCTCCACAACCAGACAAACTGTCGTTTATAAAACTGCGTTTTTTTTCCCCAAACATAAAAAAAAACACAGTCGTGTAACAAATCCCTCGTCTGTATGGCCATTCATAAACATGTAAAGCGGATTCTTACGGCTTCCACAAACCATGGCGGATGTTTATTTAGGACAAAGTAAAACACTTGTCGACTTGTTGTTTATTTTTTTGTTTTTACACATGTCTCTTGACAGAGCAATGAGATTTGTGATGTTCTGGATTTATTTCTGTATTTTACGTTAAAAAAATATGTGTTAGCGGATAACAGACGGTATCACAAGGTTTTCGGGGGTAAGTAATAGTAGCCGCATGGGTTGAGCGGTCACGTTAAGGGGAATCCAGTCGCGGGCTCAAACTCACTGATGGGCCTGGCTAGTCGCCACAAAGCACGCTGTCCAGACATCGTGTCCGACAGAGGTAGTATCAGTGATGAGCAGTTAGAAGCTAGTCTACACGCACAACATTATTGAGTGAGATGCAGGATCATTTATAGTACAACAGGCACGTAAAAAATTAAGAACTTCGGAAGATCGGGTTTTATGAAAAAACCACTGCATAAATCAATGACCAATAAAGTTTATTGAAATTTTCGATAATTGAGCTTTGTCGGTACCGACTTGGTTTTTCAGATTTTACACTTCTTTTACGCCCAAAGTTAGGTTAAATTAGCAAGAAAAACGAATCTTTGTTGGCTCCTAACTTTTTAATGGCTTTTTATTTTAGTATTCTGTTTCCGTACAGACAATATTAATAATGAGACAAAACCATACCATGTTTAATTTTTGATGTACATTGTCGAACAGTGGAGTAATACACTCCCGAAGTTTGTATGGGAAAAATGTGGACTAGATTCACCTTAAGCTACGATAGCCGTGGCCGGTGCATGGATGGGTGGCGATATTACTTACCAAGACCCCGCCGTGCCTCAGACGCACGTTAAGTTGGTTGGACCGTTGGTCCCGGCTGTCATTCGTGGATCTTTGACGAAAGTTTTACCAAGGGGCATTATGTTACCCAGCAACTGGGTTGTGGAGGTCAGATAGGCAGTCACTTCATGTAAAATTATACTGGTAGCAGACCCCAACGTAATTTAAAAAAGGATAGTAGATAATGAGACGGCCATCAGAGGCGTAACAGTGTGGGGCAAGCAGGGCACGAGCCCTGGGCGCCTATCGAAGGGGGTCGCAAAAAGTCGCCAATTATTTAATTAAAAAAAGCATCAAAAAACCATTTTATACTCTTACCTATATCTAAGAAATCTGAAGTACTTAAATCTATTGTGCAGTATGGGGATAAAAGCGTATTTCGAAATCTGCCTATTTCTATTCAAATTCTGTTAAAATTGCAGCGTTGCAAGCGATTTTTTGCAATTTGAAATTAATACCTTCGTTATTGAAGGCTATAATTGGTCAAGAAAGGTGACCTAGCTTTGCTCAGTGTAGACCGAGAAGATAATTGATGAAGGGGCGCAAATCTGATGCGTGCTCAAGGCGCCATTTTCTATTGGTACGCCCCTGGACGGCATCAAAAATTTGACACTATCGAAGACTCACTTTTGACTACTCACCATTCCAGAATCTTTCGGTCCCATTGACCATCTGTTTTGCGAGCTATGTGCCATACCCACTGCTACTGAATTTTGGCAATTCTTCGTGCTTGGTTCTCCTAGGAATCTCTTCATTTCTGAGTGTCCTTCACTCATACAGGATTCTTCTTATAGCCTTCCTGGAACATCTCCAAGCTTCCCGTCGCATAGTTAGGACAAATTAACGACAGGATGTTATTTTAGGTTCAAACTTACTTAAAGTTTTTTGTTGTTTTCGCATTCTCACGTTCCAATGAGACGTGTTAAACTGTTTCTTGGTAAACGTGATGTTTTTATTAAAAGTGGGGATGAAATATGGAGTATGGCGTGTTGGAGACTTGTGGAAGTAATATTGCACTGTTAGACCTGACACTAGTGGTTTCAGAAGGAATTTAAGAGAATATTGCAATTGTAGTTCTGACCTCTATGACTTTTAAGGTGGAGAAATAGTAGATTGTACATGACAAGGGAGTAAAATAATATTTTTACGGCGAGGGCGCTATTTTGAATCCAGAGCGAAGCGAAGGATTCTAGAATAGAATCCCGAGCATAGCGAGAGGTTCTAAAATAGAATCCTGAGCGTAGCGAGGGATTCAAAGTACATCGCCTGAGGGAAAAATATTTTTGCTCTCGAGTCATATACTCTATTTTTCATCTCTTTCTATGAGAAAATGAATAAGGGACACTTTTAAGTAAATAAGTAGATATTGTTTCAGGAGTTAATGCACTATAACTTTCAGAACTCGACGTAGAACTATTTTTTTTTGTAAAATACAATAAAGTCCGTACCGTATTACAAGAACAGGGAAGTAAATCGCGCGCTTTTGTTTTTTTTTAGTTACCGCGCCTCCCGCAGCGTACAGCCAACACTTACAGCCAGTAATTTATACAATGTGCGTTTGATTTTAATGAACGATTCATGTTCCAATTTCAAATCTCATTACTCTCCGCTAAAAATTTTAGTGGAGAAAAGAGCTACTCCCGCTTACAGAGGAACAAAACGACATTTTTCGAATAGAAGGGATGAAAAATAAAAAAATAAAATATTATTTAGGTATATTAATAAATATTCGTATCTGGTTAAAGCCGTAACTAGCTTTAATAAACTAACAACTAGCTTTTGCCAGCGGCTTCGCTCGCGTGGTAGTCGGTGTATTATACATACCTACAGGATAAGTTTTTATCCAGTGCGCAAATTGTAACCATGAATTCAGCATATCATTCTAGACCCCTAGCGCAGAAATTTTTCGTCAGTTATAGAGAAAAAAAAAATCACCTGTTCCATACATTATGACCGCGTAGGTATTGCACTTTTCTATGAAACAGCTGATTTTTTTTTTGTATAACCGACGAAAAATTTCTAGAATGATATGCTGAATTCATGGTTATAGTTTGCGCACTGATTAAAAACTTATCTTGTATAAACCTTTCTCTTGAATCACTCTGTCTATGGATGAAAACCGCATTAAAATCCGTCACGTAGTTTGAAGATCGTAGCATACAGATACCAAAAGCGACTTTGTTTTATACTACGTAAAGACGAAAGTCACATTTAGGTGTTTACTTGTTCGTATCAAGAGTTTTCTTGCCCTTTTTAATATATTACAATGCCCTTATAATTTACTTTAGTTGTAAAAAAAAATATACTTCTGTATTTACTAACCTTCGATTATGCAGAGACAGAAGATTGTCTGCAAATAGAACGGCTAACATGAGCTAACAACCCCTTAACTTTAGAGTCATTGTTAATTCATTACATGTGTATGCATTTTGTAGCCTGAAGCACAGGTTCTATCCGGTTCAGGCAAATTAGCAAATGTGCTCTATTTTATTTTTTAAGATATTTATTGTAAATGTGTCCCTTGTCATCGCTCGGGCCCTATCAGAATACCAGCGCTGCGACATTTTTCTTTTAAATGTCGTAGCATCATGCTGAGGTAGGGGCCTTTTGGCCTCGTGCAGGACCTTCTGTTTTATTATTTTTTAGTTATTTTTTAATTCCAAGAAATTTGTTTTTTATCATTTTTGTACCATTGTGTGTTTATTTTAGTATGTGATCTTCCTGTGCGAGTCACAATAAATACTTGTTCTTTCTTTCTTTCTTTCTTCTTTTATTGAACGATTTAAATTTAAAAAGTAATATTATTAAAATCAAATCAGAATCCTAAAAATACGAAAACTGCTAGTGACTGTGTGTAGTTTCAATCATAGGAATGAGGCTTCCATAAGATTGACAATGTAGCAAACAAAGTTGATTTATTGATGTCAAAAACATCTTGACATTGACAGACCACTGACATTTTCTTTCACTCAATCACGAAGAAAAGAAAGAGAGACGGAAAATGCAAACAAGAAGTACCCCAGTCCGCCTTCCCCGCAACATTTTCATCTTTGGATGTTTTACGAAAACATGTTTACTTCGTTGGTAATTTTACTGAAACAACATGTCAAACTGTCAGTCACTACTGTCAGGAATTAGCGTGTGTGAAATTTAATCTGTGTCTGTCCTGTGTTATCAAGAATTATGAAGATTGAGTTGTGACAGCTTCCTCCAGCGAGATATTTATAAGAGAACTAGGTTTTGCCCGCCGCTTCGCCCGCGTGTTGGAAATTATCCCATGAGAACGTTCTACCGGGATAAAAAGTATCCTTTGTTTTAATGTAGGTTATGAACTATCAGTGTGCCAAATTTCTTCCAAATACGTTCGGCCGTTTTTGCGTGAGTGAGTAACAAACATCCAGACATACAAACTTTCACATATATAGGATAAAGTAGGATTAGTCGTTGGTATAACCTGTATTAGAATGATGTCAGACTTACTACTTCCATGGAGTTTCGACAAACTTACGGTGTCATAGAGCAAGATTCATAGATCGCGTTTTACTAAGTAAAGCTAACGTTCCATACGAATATGGACCCTATTTTTAAAATTCTAATGTTCCTATTAATATAAGCATATTTTATGTGAGTTTTGTAGGCTTTTTTTTTTTTGGGTGGGAAATCATCAAATAATTTCTCCCGGCCCTTGCATCTCTTTGAGGCGCGCGTGGAACACAACGCGCCGTCGACCCGGGCTTGGTCCTTACCGGACAGCGAGCTACCCATTACTCGCCGTCCGCAAGCCCGTGCCTACGGTGGCCGGGAATCAGCCTGGGATTCCCGACGCCCAGGGCGTCTCCTGCGAAGGCCACGGCTGTGAGGGCGCATGTACTGCATCTCCCTCACGTGCGCCGCCACCCTCTTTGCGAGCATAACTGCTTCGCTGAAGGAGGCGACTGCTAGCCATGCACTCTCGCTCCGTACCATGGCTTGGACCAGGGTCGTATGTGGCGTCTCATTAAATTGATAATGGCGTTCTTTACAGGACATAAAGTCATGAACTAAAAAAAAATGCCTTGTTGGGTATCAAATGAAAAGACTTAATTAGCTACCCGAACAGAATATATTCTAACAGTAGGAAGCGATTATAAGCTTTAGGGCAAACTGGCATACGACCACGGCTTTCAGACGAGAATATTTTCTTGTGCCATACTTTTAAGAGGAGCTTGTGGCTAAGTAATAACAGCTGCACGGGTCTATCGATCAGGTTAAGCTACGGTTGCCGCGGTTGGTCCGTGGATGGGTGACCATCTTTACATATCAAGACCCCTCCGTGCCTCGGAAAGCACGTTAAGCCGTTGGTCCCGGCTGTCATTCGGAAATCTTTGTCAGTCGTTACGGGTCGTCAGAAGCCCGAAAGTCTGACAACCAGTCTTACCAAGGGGTATCGTGTTTCCCAATAACTGGGTTTTGGAGGTCAGATAGGCAGTCGCTCCATGTAAAATACTGGTAGTCAGCTGCATCCGGGTAGACTGGAAGCTGACCCCCACATATTTGGGAAGTGGCTATGCAGATGACTTTTTAGTACGTGATTGGCAGTAGTCGGGTTAGTATAACTTTTTTCACACCTTAGCGTTCGCTAGATAATATAAAATTATTTAAATATGTTACAGTTAAAACCCAGTTTTCGTTATGACTCGTTTTCCTTAGATAAAACTTGTTTTTACTAAATGCCTTTGTTAAAACTAGAAATACCAAGACAAATCTAGAATTTGCCACTGATATTTTTGAGTGTACGACTAAACGCCGACAGACACTACGCCGACAGACTGAACACCGACAAGACTACTCTTCGCCGACAGGACACTTCGCCGACAGGACTCTTCGCCGACAAGGCTCATCCTTGCGCTATTACTTAATAGCAAAGTAACTGCCACTAACTTGGAAGTAGAGCTCGTCGGCGGCTCGCGGCACCGCTCGCTCCGGTCGCTCGGCTCGCGCGCGGTTTGTCACAATTCTAACCTAACCTAACCTATTACCTACCTGATGAGCCTTGTCGGCGAAGTGTCCTGTCGGCGAAGAGTCCCGTCGAACCAGTTTTAACAAAGGCATTAAGTAAAAACTAGTTCTAACTAGGGAAAACGCGTTCTATCTGCTTTAACTGTGACATATATAATTGAATAGACACGAATTTGAGACAGATATCTAATCTAACACACTTCAGTGCCAGAATCTTCATTGAATAGTAATTAAACATCTGTCAATAACATGCTAATTACTCGATTTGCGTTAAACATAATTATACTTGTATCGTTATATCTATGTTCTGGAAGGTTATCTAATTAATTTACATGTAAGTGTCAATCAGCGGTAATTCAGTAGTACCTTGTGTATTTGCTAATCTTTTACCGAGGGCACAAAACTACAGGTACGGGTAAGGTACATTGAAACGATAAAACTGATAGTTCAACTTCCAGGCGGTCAAAGTCGCGAGCAGAAACCAAAGTAAATACCTAACAATCTTAAAGTAATAATAGTAAAAGTCTTGCTTTAGCGGAGTTTCGTACTTCCGACATTTAAAAAAAAACCAGCCAAGTGCTAGTCAGGCTCGCACATGAAGGGTTCTGTAACTTAAGGCCTTATACGCTGAATAACACACGTTTCTTGTGTGGAGACCACTTTAATTTTTACTTTGTTTTCATTTTTATTATTGGTTGTTATAGCGACAATAAGAATACATATTCTGTGAAAATTTCAACTATCTACCTATTACGGATTATGAGATACAGCCCGCTGACAGACAAACGGACGGACAGCGGAGGCTTAATAATAGGTTTTCGTTGGTTACCGTTCGGGTACGGAACCCTAAAAAGTCTTGAAGAATATTAGGAGAGAGATTCTGTTCTTAGAGATAAAACTGATTCCGTGTAAAATTCTGAGTATTTCAGGAATAAAATCATTTATCAATAAAAAAACAATCAAATACAAAATCGCAACAATAAAAAACATGAAAAGTATAGAACCCTTACCTCAATAAAGGTGTCGGAGACGAACCTCTGGACGAGCGAGGTCTTCCCGCACTGGGTGTCGCCCACCAGCACCACTTTAATCTCCTCCTCAGCAGACGGAGTGCTGGCATTGGTGCTGTCAGTCTTCTTGGCTGACCACATTGTTGTGCTGGAACAAGGAGAACTTAGTGTTAGTTTCTTTTGCTTACGATCAACGGTGAAGAAAAAAATCTTTAAGAACCTGTCCTAGAATCAATGATTCGAACACATGTGGTATCTACCAACTGAGCCCGCGTGGTAGATTTCACCCCACTTCCACTCACCGAGTGTAGGCTTGTGTGCCAGCAGTGGGAATATTATAGCCTGATTATGAAACTAATGATCTGTTGCAGGCGGCGAACGTGAGGGAGAGGCAGTACATGCGCCCTCACGGCCGTAGCCTTCCAGGAGACGCCCTGGGCGTCGGGAATCCCAGACTGATTCCCGGCCACCGTAGGCGCGGGCTTGCGGACGGCGAGTAATGGGTAGCTCGCTGTCCGGTAAGGACCAAGCCCGGGTCAACGGCGCGTTGTGTTCCAAGCGCGCCTCAAAGAGATGTCAGCACGAACTGATGGGGCACGCAAGGGCCGATGCCTGCCAGGGGTGAGGGGTGTTCGAAAGAGATACCGCGGCCCCTGGCACACAGGCAACTGAGGGAACATGGGTGGATTTTAGTCAGTAAAAGTCTGACACGCCCTCCCGTTCCACCCAGAGCGGGAGAAGTTATTTGATGATTTCCCACCCAAAAAAAAACTATCTGTTTACAGTTGATTTTTGAAGTAATAAGTAAGTATATGTCTATCTTTATTTGTATCAGTATTTTCCAGTTTGATTTCGATTAACGATAATTCTGACTATACTTCAGCCTGCCAAGTTGGATTTTCGATTTAATAATCGAAAATCAAACTTAGCAGGCTGAATTAGATTCAGAATTATTTTTAATTATTTTTACTAAGAGTTTGGATTGGTATTTAATCTCACATTCAGTTTTATAACTAAAGAAGAATACATGAGTGTTTTCAATAATGAAATGTGTAACTATCTTAATTTATTCAGCGTTACAAAGCATACCTATTACCTAAGTAGGTACTAACCTAAATAAAATAAGTAGGTCATGAAACGTAAAAACCTTTTTATTAGAACAATAAAACTAGATTTTGGTAGATAAGTTAAATAAAAGTATACAAACATAGCATAAAAAGATTCAGAAGTTCAAGATTCAAAGACAGTAATTTGCCTAAGCTAACTAAATTCCATAACACCGACCCCAGCATGGTTTGACCAGACTCGATTATTCGAATGAACAGCAAAATTTACACTAGCCCTTGAGGCCTCATGCTTCAGGGTGCTACAGAGACCATTGAATATCAAGGAGTAGGTAGACCGGGGAGCGCTATACCTGATGGTAGGGTTTGTTGTTTTTTTTTGGATGGGAAATCATCAAATGACTTGTGAATCTGCGTGTCAGACTTTTACTGACAAAACCCACCCGTGTTCCTTCAGTTGCCTGTGCCAGGGCCACGGTAACTCTTTCGAATAAATCCACAATACTGGCCTAATGGTACGGTAGACGTGCCTTTAGGGTAGGTAAGGCATGTGAGCCGTATCAGATATGCATCCCAGAGTGGGCAATGGACTAGTGAAGAAACGGGGCATATTTATATATAGGTATCTTTTAACGAGGTTATTAAGGAGCCGCCAGGTTAGTTCATGTCACAGTCACAGGTGAATCTTTCGTCGTGGTTCAACTGCTTTCTCGGCTCTGTTCTAAGTCATTGCTCTGTTGTATTAAATGTTGCTATTTTTAATGTCTTTGTTCGAGGTCTCGCTACTATCCGTTTCTGGTTTCTTGGTAATCTCACAATTTTTAAATATCCAATTACTGTAAATGACGAAATATTAAGTATTATTATGACCATTTACTATTGCAGTAGTTTGATTTGATTTTAGTATTTTAGCTAATTTATGCAGTTTTAGACAATGACCATCATTGTATTAGTAATTTGATCATGTTTAAACATACTAAACCCCGGATTCTGCAAGCATAATCTATGCAAATGTAATGTTATCTGCAGGCTGTGATTGGTTGATCTAATCCAATATACATCCATGAATTATTGAGGACATGTTTCATGATTTTCCCTGCTTGTAGGATAAATATTATTAATTAATACGGAGTAAATCCAGTAGGGACTTGTGGCTATGCTACGCTTGCCGCGGTTGGGCTGTCGATGTGTGACCATTACATACCAAGACTCTTCTGTGCCTCCAAAAGCACGTTAAGCTGTTGGTCCCGGGTGTCATTCGTAGATCTTTGGCAGTCGTTACGGGTCGTCAGAAACCCGAAAGTCTCACAACCAGTCTTACCAAGGGATATCGTGTCACCAGGTAATTATTTATCATTAGGGGTTTTAGGGCCGGGATAAGAAGAACTGGAGCCAGACGTAGAGTTCAAAAGCCTCCCTCAAGGTGGACCAATGACCTTGTGAAGGCCGCAGGGATACGCTGGATGCGGGAAACACAGAACTGGTTGAAGTGGCGTAATTTGCGGGAGGCCTATATCCAAGAAGTGGACATCTTTCGTGTGAAACGGTGATGACGTTGATGAAGTAGAAGCTTTTTTTGACGTGATAACGTCTTAAAAATCGATGAACGCACGAAAAAGCATGACTCACTGTCACGTTCCGTCTGAGCCGAACGTGCAAGCGAGAGCGCAGAACAAGCGATAGAGAGGCACGATTGGCCTGTTTTCATATGACGTTATCACTTAAAATTACCGTCCGTAAACGGACTTTACAGACAGCCATTTTTTTACCGAATTATTATTTATCGTAACAGGTGACTTAAAACATTGATTTGGAGCTACTGTATTTATCCACACTGTGGCATACAGTTGTTGTTCATCGCTTGAAAAGTTGAGACATAATCGTTATTCCGTAACAGGCGCCTAATGGTTTTTATCTTTTGATATACAACCTTTTTGTACACATTTTCGCACAGATTTGTAAGTAATATTTTGGTATAATATTCTTTTATAGAAACGCGGCTTTGCTTGGCATACTGAATACCAAAATTACGTGTTTATGACATGGATGCGATAAGGAAGCCCACGAAATTCTATTTTACACGCTTTTTATTAGCTTCACCTGTATGTTTGACCCACTTCAAAAGGTCAGATTTCATTGAAACTTTGTAGACTTATCGAGGACCTAAAAGAGAGGAAAAAAAACTGAAAAATCACGCTTTTGTAGTTAACAGAACTAAAAAATAGAAAAAAAAATAGATTGAAAAATCTAAAAAATACGCTTTAAAAACGCAACTAAAAAAGCAGAAAATAATTTAAAAAAGCCTGGAGTTGATATTAATTGATTATAAAAATACCTCAAAAGGCCAGGTTTAATGTTGATTAAAATATGATTTGCATTCGAATTCGACACGTTTAAAAAAAATGTATTTCGAGCATAACTCCGTCATATATAGACGGATTTGAAAAATTCTTTTTTTGTTCGAAAGGGGTTTATTCCAAAATTGTCTCATTTAAATTTCATATAGATCTGATGATGAGTTTCGGAGACACACAACAGAACTTCAAACTTCAAAAAATGACAGCAAATCAACCGCGATTGCTGCTATCGCATAAATATGCATTGTTTTGACTCCAAGGATGATGAAAATTCGAATTGGTGTGGGGTAGGTACTATAGCTAAAAAGGGAAAAATAAAAACTATTTCCAAAAAAAAACACAACTGACTTCCGGAAAAACACTAAAATTTGAAAAATTACTTTAAATTCGGAAGGCGGTGACAAAAATTTAAAAAAAAACCAAAATCACTAATCACTTATCAATAAAAAGTTTTTAGCTAACTTAACGTTCCGCTTAAACGATTGGCAAACCGTAACAGTTATAAAGACACGATTTCTGTCCGTATGTCACACCCCTTTTCTTGGGAGACAGTTCGACGTAGAAAGTTGCAATTTGGCACAGTTTTAGGAAGTCATTCTACCCTCCCAATTTTAAATTGTCACTACCCTCTTCCGACAGTTACATGGAGACATAGGGTTGTTTATTTTCAAACAGAAACAATCAGAAAAATGTTTTTTGTTTAAACCGAAAATATTGTTTTTCTGAAACTGTTGTAGGTAGGTATGTTTGTTTATGTCCAACAAGAAAATATTTTATGTATAAATAGTAGGTTTCGTAAGAAAGATAATTTGAAACGAACTTATGTTAACTGTATAGATAGCTACTCTGCCGTATTGTATTTTAAAACAAGTTTCTTGTTTTAAAATACAATATAATATGTCTTCGTTTTCTATTGGCTCTTTTTTTACTCGGCTCCTTTTGCGTAATTTGAAATATCCAATAAATTTCCTCAGAAACTGGGTTATTAAATGCAAAAAGAATTTTTCAAGTCCGACTGGTAGTTCCAGAGATTACCCCCTACATAAATACAAACAAAAGATATAATATTATTACAGATGACAAAGTCTCTTTCTAGTTTTTTGTGTCTTTGTGTGTGTCTTTCTTTTCTTTTCTTAGTCTTTTTGCCATTAATAGTCTTAACTTTGAATGGAAAAAATACGAAAGTATCTACTTAAAAGAATGGACTGAACAAGATCAGTCAAAATAGAAATCAAGTATTACTCACACTACAAGTAAGGAATATTCCTTCATTAGTTGATTAGCCAACGTTTCACAAAACACCGTTAATAAGGAATGAGAAACAATGGTGGCTTTCTGATCGTAATTTGCATGAAGATACGTGTTTTGTTGATAATTGAATTAACAATTTTAGTCATGATGGCAACACAACAGGCTTAGGTAGGTATAGATGGCAACTCAGGCTCAAATACAGGCTATTTTGAACGTTAAAAGGCGTCGGTCAGTCAAAAATATGAATCTAGTTGCCTATTCCATAACCGACACAATACGGCCCTTTTTCCATCAAATTCAAAAATCAAAATATTTTATTTCACATAATAGGTTTATGCGAAATAAAATATTTTGATTGGGCACTCATGAAACGTCAGAAGCGTGAGAAGAGAAGTGGAGAAGATCCGGCAAGAAACTCCACGGTTACTCTTTTAACAATAATTGGCTTTTACAATGTTTTCAAATCACAGTGTTAATAAGTATGGTAGGACAGTATAGGCCTGTCAACAAGTATCAGGTACTGAACACAATAGAAAATGTTCTACAGATCTACAGTCTAGAACAGAGGTTCCCAAACTTTTATTTTTTCGTAGACCACTTTCAAATTTTACTGGTTCCGATGCTGCTACATTACTACCGTGTTCCCAAAACTCGTCAAAAAAAATTAGCCAAAAAATCTGAAAATAACAATCTTAAAAGCTACAAATGCTTTTTTAAAAGTCTCATATCGACCATTTTCATCAAAATACAGCCTGTCAAAAATCACCAAAGAATATGGAATTTTCTTTTGCACCTTTTTTACAGTGGTTTTTTTCACGCTAACGTAGACCCCGTCGAGTCTCCGGTGGACCCGTGGGGGTCCATCTGGACCACTTTGGGAATCAGTGGTCTAGAAGCATAATCAACCTTTAATGTTCCCAATGCTGAAACAGGCCTCACTTTGAGGGGGAGTAGGCTGCAATCTGCCGCGTGGGCTCCGTGCAGGTTGATAGATGTCCATGTCTTCGAATTTTTGATTCCAAGACATGCCGGTTGTCTCACGATATTTTCCTTCACCGTTTTGAGAGCAGTGGTTTTTTTTTTGGGTGGGAAATCATCAAATGACTTCTCTCGCTCTGCCGCGCCCGCGCTTGAAGTAAATTTTGGTACTTACAAGATTTCGTAAAAATCTAAATTTGTCCATATCTTTTAATCGTGTTGACTCAGAACCTTGATTTTTATACACCTAATAGGGACAATAGACCTTAGTATCTGGTATAAATTTCAACTTGCTAGGTTCACCGGTTTCTGAGAAAATCGGTGGTGACACACGGACAGACAGACGGCAGACGGACAAGAGAGTGATCTTATAAGGGTTCCTTTTTTACCTTTTGAGGTACGGAACCCTAAAAAGACCTTAAGAAACTAAACTTAATTCCAACTCAAGCATTTATTTCATTTAAACCATTTACACCCCCACTTTTGAATTGTCAAAGAGTCAGTTAGTTAGTTAAAAAGTTAAAAGCTTGCTTAATTTCAGATCCAATGTTTAACATTGTACAACCAGCCCCGGTCTGCATTTCAGAATTGGATTTAATCAAATTTCGCCCCTACCACATTAATTACACGAACGCTAATCGCCTGTTGGCTGTTTTTGGTGAGCCGGCTTTACTCCATCATCGGGGTATTATTAATGGACGGATACTTATCTAAATTGGAAAAGAGGTATTCAAGGATAGTGTAATTGAGGTTTGTGAAACTGTTAACAGTTGCTATGGGAGATAAAAGGCACTAGATTAGGTGCAAAAGACTTACAGATTTTATGTGGGTGTCCTTTGAAAAATGTGATAATAATCTAAATAAAAAAAGAGAGGCTTCAGGCTAAGTAACAATAGCTGCACGGGTCGATCGATCAGGTTAAGCTACACTTGCCGCGGTTGGTCCGTGGATGGGTGACCATCTTTACATACCAAGACCCCTCCGTGCCTCGGAAAGTACGTTAAGCCGTTGGTCCCGGCTGTCATTTGTGGATCTTTGACAGTCGTTACGGGTCGTCAGAAGCCCGAAAGTCAGACAACTAGTCTTACCAAGGGGTATCGTATTACCCAGTTACTGGGTTGTAAAGGTCAGATAGGCAGTTGCTCCATGGAAAATACTGGTATTGAGCTGCGTCAGGTTAGACTAGAAGCCGACCCCAACAGAGTAAAAGCTTGGCAGATATAAATAAAACAAAGCGGCCATGTGTAAGTCGGACTCGTACACGAAAAAGTTTCGCATTACCGTGAAATACTATTAACACTATACATTTTTTGTTAAATACTTTAGTAAAAAAAACCTTGACCTCAATGACGCCTGATGGAAAGCTTTTCTTTTTGTATGGACCCCTTTTTATTTTACTTTATTTTTGTTATTTGTTGCTCTAACGGCTATATTTATTATACACGCTGTAAAAATTTAAAATTTCTGCTTATTTCTTAATAAAGAATATTTAATGATTACCTCGCTAATAATACAGTGTTTTTTTTTGGTAAGAAATCATCAACTAACTTCTCCCGCTCTGGGTGGATCAGGAGGGCGTGTCAGACTTTCACTGATTAAAACCCACCCGTGTTCCCTCAGTTGCCTGTGTGTCAGGGGCCGCGGTATCTCTTTCGAACAACCCACATCCCTGGCAGGCATCGGCCCTTGCAGGCCCCTTCAGTTGGTGCTGACATCTCTTTGAGGCGCGCGTGGAACACAACGCGCCGTCGACCCGGGCTTGGTCCTTACCGGACAGCGAGCTACCCATTATTCGCCGTCCGCAAGCAGCCTTATCCGTTGGCGTATTTTGGATACGGAACCATATAAAAACAAACAACAATGACCAATAAAGATTTTTCAGCAATTAATGAATATTAATTAATTTCACTTAAAATAGTCAACCGACTCAACCCAAAAAATAACATAATTATAACGCTTTAACTCTTAGTCACCATTACCAAAACTTAGTCAAAACTAAAATGAGTCTAAAATTCTAAATCTGAATTTCAGCACAAACTTAAGGGTGGGTAGTACTTATTAAGTTTCAACAAAATCTGCTGTTCAAGGCTAAAGGGGAGGTCTCAATAACTCTAATTTGTCCCATCAATTTTAATGGGTTTGGGATATTTTGAGCTATGAGCAATTTAAGAGGTACTTTACGCCAACTGGAGACCGATCGATTAATAAGCTGATAGAGTAACGGGGCAATATTATAGCCCGTTGGAATTGTTGAAGGTTTTAGCTTTTTAACGGGTAATATAATTGTTGTTTCTTAATTGTTTATATTTGTAGAATAATGGCTAACAACTAGACTGGAAATAATTAAGGTTCTTTTGTGTTTTTAAAAACCCAAAGTGAAGAATTGAGAAAAATTCTTATAAACTCTGTTTTTGTCTAAAAAGTGGAAAAAAAACATTTACCTCGCAAGTTAACGTGAATTATTTTTTAAACCCAAATGAAATGTTGGATAATTTACAGTCAGTTTAGGTTTCTTTTAGCAGTGATGGCCCATTGGGAGTTGCAGGTCGTAGGTTCGAACACAGACTTGGACAGATTTTTTTTTTAGAATCGAAAATTCGAAGACATTTGACTTCTACCAACCCGCACTAGGGGGACTACTCTCTAACTCCGTCAACGATAATACGGGCCCGTCGGAAAATAGTTCGAAACTTCAAAGTGACTCACTCCTACAGCTGATTTTTTAACTTTTGGACGGGTAAAACCATGTAGGGAGTAGGGAAAACTGTCAAATCGTGTAGTATTCATTCTTAGTTTGGGCCCCAAACTAATCATAGGTCCGTAAGTAGTACGGAGTAGGAAACGCCCGTAACTTCGATCGAAATTACGAATTTCGTGCTTAGAGAGTAGGCCTTATGGGGTACTGTATTAAATGTTACCAAAATAGCAAAATACCTCGTGATATATTGCAATTAAATGAAAGGAAATTTAAAACTCATTTTAAAAGTAAACTTTGGAAACAAAATTAGAGGATTATATCCAAGATAAAAATGCTTGGAAACATGCTGGTCCTGCTTCATAGGACAATATAGTCTAGACAAAATCAAATTGGTTGCTAATTGAATTGTATAATTGATTGTATTTATGACATTGATTTACACTCAGTGAATACTTTAACTCACACACTGACTGATTCCTTGTTAAAATTCTAGGAAAATCGTATACTTACTTTTACAATGTTTGTAAATATGTGAACACCATGTATCTATCGTAAAATTAATCTGTATTGCTTTAATTTCATTCTTTTTACCTATTTTGGTATGGTAATTTTATACTGGGTGCATCGTTTTCACACATAATTGTATAACGAATGTACAATGTGTTAAAAGAGTAAACTGTGGAGTTTCTTGCCCATTCTTCTCCATACAAAACTACATCTTGGAAGGGGCGACAAGAATCAATTACATTTTAATGTAAATGTTGACGTTCAAAAGTGCCTTTTATGTGCCTATTTGAAATAAATGCTTTGACTTTGACTTTGCCCCTAGGCCTGCGTGGTGGGTTACGTACGCCGCACTCCCTCTTGAGGAGAGGGCGCCCGTGACCCATTAGAGCCACATTTTAGGCCGATTATGCAGTTGAGGCTTTTTATGTAAAGAAAACCTTCTAACTTACATTTAGAGCCGATTTTTGAATCTTCAGATAAGGAATCAAAATTACTGTTTGAAATATCTTAAACTATACCATACCTACCTAACTATACTATACTGCCCCTTAAAATCCTACCTTACGTCCAAGCTGAACACCTGGCTACGTGGGGGGCGGACACGCGTACTGTACAACTGTACAAAAACTTATGCGGCTAACAAGGAAAGGTAACCCCTTTACGCGAAAAACCTCAACAAAAAGACAGTGTCCGTATCCAATCGCAGACACTGTTTAAAAATAAAACACAAACATACTTAACCTACAACAAAACAAAACCCAAAAAGTGAAACAAAAAACAAGACAAAAAAAAAAAAAACTATACTATACTCATTCTTTAGATAAAAGTTACCTGATTATTGAAAAATCGGCCATTTAACTTATTGCCCACAATACAAGTGCAAAGCTTCTACCTACCTCACCAAAAAGAAGGGTCATAGCATAGTATTACAAAATGTACCAAATCATTTCTAATATCGTTTCACAGCCAATTACAGCCGCACCATTTTGTTAGTAAAACCATTACACATTCTTTGCACGGTCGGGTAACCCACCTAAACACATCTGTTTCATGTAATATATTACAAAACGGAACGAGCTGAAACTGTAAACAATGTTTGACCCGGGTGTCGAACCCGGAACGTTGCGATAAATTATAAACATTTATAATATCCGGGGCCTTTATAGCTTTTATTATTAACCTTGTAAGTATTGGTTATTTTTTGTAATAGAATGGGTTTTGTGAAAATCTTAAGGGGAATCCTGGCTAAAAAGCACGCTGTCTCATCAAGCTTCATGTCCGACAGTTAAAATACACGTGATGAGCAGTTAGACGCTAGTCTACATGCACAACATTATTGAGTGAAATGCAGGATCAGTTATAGTAAAACAGGCGCGTAAAAAATTAAGAAAGTCCATCGGAAGATCGGATTTTATGAAAAAACCACTGCATAAATCAATAACCAATAAAGTTTATTGAAATTTTCGATATTTGAGATTTGTCGGTACCGACTTGGTTTTGGAGATTTTACACTTCTTTTATTACTTAAACACGCCCAAAGTTAGGTTAAATTAGCAAGAAAAACGAATCTTTGTTGGTTCATAACTTTTTAATGGCTTTTTATTTTATTATTCTGTTTCCGTACAGACAATATTAATAATGAGACAAAACTATACCATGTTTAATTTTTGATGTACATTGTCGAACAATGGAGTAATATACTCCCGAAGTTTGTATGGAAAAAATGTCAACAAGATCCAACGTAACTACAGAATGTGTATCATAATTAACGCCAGACCTCATACGCCCATTAGAGTATTACGTTAAAAGCATAATACAATGACCGAAACGATTTTTTTTTTGTGTTTTTGTCGTAAAATAACATTTAATTTTCTTTGGTTCAATCAACGATAAGTATGGCAAAATATGTAATTTTTGAAAAAAAAAAACCTTTTTTAAAATTCACTGTAGTATTCAATTATAAACAAATTACCTTCAGGACTTATTCTATTAAACCTTGTAAAGTTGTTGCGTTTTATCATGGCAGCTACTGCCATGATAAAACGCCGGTCATTTTATTTTCCCTAATATTTCTCCGTTTAGTTAAAGCATAATAATAGCACTGAAGCAAGAAAGAAAGAAAAAAAAATGCGTTTAATAGCCGTAAAAGTATAAAAAAATGGAAAACAATGATAATAATGCCAAATTGACCTCAGCTTAGCACTTGACACAGTCTGCACCACCTGACGCTGATTTTCAGCTGCAACCCACGAGCACCTTACGCTGTAATACTAAATACATAGGGAAGTGTGTGTCCGTAATATACACTAACATTATAAAAAGGAAAGATTTGATTGTTTGTAAAAATTGTTTGTGATGGATAAACTCAAAAAACTTAACCCATGTAGTAGCTACATTATTCCGGAGCAGTGTTGCCAGGCTCAGTTTTCACTTTACCCCAGGCTTAGACTCAATTTACCCCAGATTCACTATTAATTTGAAAAAAACATACCCTAAATAAATTCATTCCCTCATTTTTTTTTTAAATTTTCAAATAAAATAACTAGGTATTATGTCTGTATTAGACGAAACAGACCTTACCTAACAATACCCTAAAAAAAATGAATACCCTACAACTACAACCCTGCTGTATTAGTTTTACTCTAAATCTAGGGTAAATTACCTAACATTAGCTATAAATTTCACGGGGACGAAGTCGTGAGCGAGGTGCTATTAATAAATTAAGAAAGCAAAAAATTAAAAAAAATGTTGTGGCATACATGTGTGCTGTCTTATTATTTTACTTTAACTTATTACCGTGTACCGCCTGTGTGTATAAATAATGCACCGCTTGAGAAAGTGGAAGAGTTTAAGTACTTGGGTCACATTGTTACAGCGGACCTAAAAGACGATGCTGACATTGACCGGGATCGGAGGGCGTTGTCAGTCAGAGGTAACATGATAGCGCGTAGGTTTGTGCGTTGTTCGAGGGAGATAAAAATAACGCTCTTTAGAGCTTATTGCACATCCCTCTACACGTGCAGCCTATGGGCAAAGTATACTCGTGCGACATACAGCGCCCTCCGCGTCCAGTTCAATAATGCGTTCAGGGTGGTGTTGAGGCTGCCCCGCAGCTGCAGCGCCTCGGGCATGTTCGTGAAGGTGCGCACCGACTGCTTTCACGCAACATTGCGCAAGCGGTGTGCGTCTCTGGTGCGCAGAGTGCGGGCAGCGCGAACACCGTCCTGGCGATGATCGCCGATAGAGTGGATTGTCCTTATGTCCGGCAATGCTGCAGTAGACCTTGTGAGTGTTCGTTTTTGTCTGTGCTTGTTATCCTGTCTATATCCTTTATTGTCTGCATATGAGTCTTGTTACTTGAATTAAAAACATTTTTTTTTAATTACATTAACAAAGAATAGAATTAATGCTATTAAAAACATACAGAACCTTCTAACACCGTTGTAGTTGGCCAGTAAATAAAGGAATCCAAAAGCACACGCTTCGGAGCAGTAAATATTGTTCAAGTCGGGTATCGAACCGGGAAGCGAATGGTGTTGCACGAAATTCACACCTATTCCTAATATTTATGGTATCCGCTACCGTAGTTTATTTTACTAGAGATCAGTTTAAAACGAACGGTTTCAATAACCTTTGGTGGTGGTCAGACGGGAGTAGCGGCCTACGAATCGGAATGGTTTTAGGAATTCATTGTGCTCTCTTGAGTTTTGTATTCATTAGCACCTAAATATTTATTTACGAACATGCTGCCCGCGGCTTTGTTCGCGGTGTTGTCGGAAATTATCCCATCGGAACGTGCTTCCGGGACAAGACTTGGGTATGTTACTCCTTATTAAATTAGCTATCTCACAGTGAAAGTCTCGTCAAAATTGGTCCAGCCATTTCGGAGATTAGTCGGACTAAACCGCGGCAAGCGTAACGTGTAATCTGATGGATCGAATCGTGCCGCTGTTATTTCTTGGCCAAAAGCCCCTCACCTACGCAGATCACAGATGTACAAAATACCCTTTAATTTGCACAGGCAAGTTACAAATGATTTATTATCTCGCTTATATTCCCCACCTGTGCGGCTGTGCCCAAATGTCCAGATCTCTTGGGTCTACAGTTTGAACCCTTTTAGCGAATTGCTGTAAATGTGTCAAGCATTTGAACGGCTGTTTTAGGTTCAAAGCTGAATTTATTTGACACAAAGTAAAAGCTTTCGCGTGATTGTCGGGCGTTTGGAGTGGTTTGTTAGAAGCGGGTTTAAAAATAAAGTAGATTGGGGTATGTATTGGTCGGTTTTTGAATTGGAATTTCTGTGGGATAATTCTGTACCATACACATCGACCGTAATGCCTTTAAACTTGATATTTCAGCTGGCATTTCATTGTGTAATTATTTACTTTATTGAGCATGAGTGTACGACTGAAAGCCGACAGACACTACGCCGACAGGACTCTTCGCTGACAAGGCTCATCCTTGCGCTAATACTAAATAGTCAAGTAACTTCCACAAACATGGAAGAAGCGCTCGCCGGCTTGTCGCCGTCGGTGCCGCCGGTTGGTCGCAAAAAAAAATAAAAAAATTGTAACATAACCTAAAGAGTTCTGTCGGCGAAGTATCTTGTCGGCGAAGAGTCCCGTCGAAATAATTTCTTGTCGGTGTTGTCTGTCGACGTAGTGTCTGTTGGCATTTAGTCGTACACTGATTGAGCGTACCGTTTTTTTAAACCTATGAAGCCTTAGATTAAGACTTTCCTTCAAAAACCTCGACGTGATTAAAAGTGTGTCAGGGTACTGCGGGATGATTGTGGAACACACTAACATGGCTTTAATTTTGACAGATCATCACCATTTATTGCGTTATTTACATTGCTGGGCCGACAATTTTCTCGACCATAATTCGAAGCAATGGATTAGCTTAACTTCAAAATCATTCAAATTCTGAATAAGCTGAGCATGTTCCGCAATTAGGGTGTTGGTATAAGTATGATTTTAAGGATATTTGAAAGTGGCACCGGTGACTGAAAAGTTGTACGAAAATCGGTTGTCATGTGATGCGGGGAATTAAAAAACAATCGTGCGGAAAGTTTTGAGTATGAATGTCGATGGATATAGGAGTAGGGGAAGACCAAAGCAACGATGGATGGGCTGTGTGAATGGTGATATGGGCAGAAAGGGCTTGACTACCAAGACAGAGAGTAGAGATACTAATAGAGAAATATGGAATAAAACGACATGTTGCGCCGACCACAAATAAATTGGCATAAGGGAATAATGATGATGTAGATTTTTATGGCCAGTTCTTCATTATTATGCCATAACTGGAAGTTGAAACGTCTAGTTGTCTCAGAAGTGTCAATTACTCAAATACAAGATAAGTTATTAACCAGTGCGCAAACTGTAACCATGAATTCAGCATATCATTCTAGATCCCCAGCGCAGTCAGTTTTCGTAGGTAATACAAAAAAAATCAGCTGTTCCATACATTTTGAGAGCGTAGGTATTGCACTTTTCTATGAAACAGCTGATTTTTTTTGTAAAACCGACGTAAAATTTCTACGCTGAATTAATGGTTACAGTTTCCGCACTGGATAAAAACTCATCCTGTATATTCATCACTTGTCCCCTTGAAACAAATCCAACACTATACAATATATAAGTCCGTTCTTATTTACCTCTGACAGCAGCAACCCAACAGCAACCTTATTCAAACGACAATAAAGATCACTGATTTAAACAGTGGCGCGAAAACAAAGGTAAAATTAGTTACAACGTTTTGTGTTACTAAGAGACACGCTCGAGTAAACAATAGTGTCATGAATGAACATCGAATGGGAATGAATGGCCCATGAATGACCAGCGACAGATTGATTGACGGTCTCTTTAATAAATTGACGGATACGACGAATGGAATCAATGTGTTTCCGATTATTATGTTTTTAACCGACTTCAAAAAAGGAGGAGGTTCTCAATTCGACTGTATTTTTTTTAAATTATGTGTGTTAACTCAGAACTTTCGACGGGGTGAACCGATTTTAATGATTTTTTTTTAACAATAAGTATCTATCTATTTATGGTGTTTCTATTCATACACGAAATATCTGAAGGGGTCATTGTACTCATCACTATGAATAACTTTTACTATGGGACCAAACCTGAAATCGCGAAAAAAAAAATTAGCTGTTCCCTACATTTTAACGAGTTATGCGAACAGAAATGACCACCAAAAAATATTCATCTTACACCACGTGCGAGAGTTTATTTTCTATGCATCGCTGTTCCTTTCGTCGGCGGCGCTTGCGATTCGGGTAGTACCTACCTAGAAGTTACCTTTAGTGTTGCTATTGATTGTCACGTTTTCGAGTTGATAAATAAAAAAAAAAATTAAAACTAAACCATCTTTATTTTTTTACTTTCCTCAATACTACGAAAATACTCCTTATAACAAGTTATTCTGCCGCGGGAAAACAACAATTACAATTTCTCGGTGTATAATAATACGTGTAGCAAAAACTTTGTACGGTGTACCCCTTTTTACGAAAATTGCATGGACGGAGGAGTATGAAAGGCAGTCATAGTTATATGGAGAACGAGTGCAGAGGCCCTAGTGTGAGTTTCATTTAACCATCTACACCAAACGCAGGGAGCGCGTTCGGCGTTCCGTTTGGCCCTGGATTGTTGACGGACCAATCGGAACGCCAAACGCGCTCACTGCGTTTGGTATAGATGGTTAAATGAAACTCACAGTAGGGCCTCAGAAAGCTAATATTTTTTGAGTATGTTCGAATTTCTTATTTTTGAATTATGGTCGAATTTCAATCACTGTGCGAATCCTTGGTGGCCCAGAGGTTACGACCGTCTTAAGAGTTGTAGGTCGTAGATTCGAACACAGGAAACGGCTTCACTTTGTGTAAATGATTAGTTATTTCATCGCCACTGCAATCAACACTTAGAAGGGAAACATTGTGTCCCAGAACCAAAAAATCGTAGACTGTGACATCTACCAACCAGCATTGGGCCCGCGTGGTGGATTACGGCCCATTCCTTCTCATCGAGAGGAGGCCTGTGTCCCAGCAGTGGGAACATTATAGGCTGATTATGTTATGTGTCTAAAAATATACTATAAAAATTCAACAAGGCTAAGTCACTTCAAAATCACACACACAGCACGGCTGGCGCAGTGGTTAAGCGATTGACTGCTGTGCTGCGTGTAGCGGGTTCGATTCCCGCACGGAACAAATATTTGTATGACCTACAAGTAGTTGTTCCGGGTCTGGCTGTTTGTGTATGTGTATTTAAATGTTTGTAAACGCACCCACAATACAGGACTAATTCCTAGTGCGGAACGTTTAAAACGTTCGTCAACGTTTAAAAAATAAAAATAAAAAATGATAACTTTAAAAAAGCGAAGGCGTACTAACGACCTGATTTTGCTTCATAAAATCATTAACAGATCTATCTATACAAGTTCCGAAGCTTCACGTCGAAATAAATATGTGTCCCGCGCCATAGTTTACCCAGATCTGAACGTATCCTATACTCCATAGGTTTATTAAGTTAATAAAGGTAAACAAAAAATACCACGTGACTCATAGATGCGAAACCTTTTATTTCAAATGTTAAGATCATATTATTTACAGTCATATAATAATAGGCTCTAATCGGAATCTGAATCAAAACCTGATGAACTATCTGACACATTAATAATAAATCGTTCCGTTGTATCATCAATTATTTTCCTAGCTATATTAACACAATTTAACAAAATCGAAATGCACTCGTAAAATCGTAAATGTCGATTGTTGAGAGCACTGTCAAAGTCTGGTTAACCGACTAAACTTAATACCCGCCACTTCAGTTGCCATACTACATCACACACAGTTTTACTTTTCAATTTAGCAAATTCGTTATATTTTCTAAAAGGTTTAGGGAACCTGTCATTTTGGGCTCTTTACAATAGCAGATTACAAAATGTTATAATATTGTAATTAATCTAACAAAAAAATCGTGCTCAAGTAGTTACATCTAGGAAAAGTAGTTTAAGAATAAATGATAATGTTTAATATTTATTAATAAAAGAGGGAACTATCGTATAAATCGAAAATAAATATGATTTTGAGACACCGTATTTTTAAACAAGAAAGTGTCAACTATTAAGAACCCTTTTTACGATTTGTTTACCTTTATTTAACTACCTAAACTTATGGAGTATACTATGTGTTCACTCCATGCCCAAAAAGAACTAACCTCGGACATTCGGCACCAATGAACAGGTTGATGAGGACGTACAATGAGGTCCATACACTTTCCAAACCAATAGCGTCGACATCTTCGCCAATAAGCTAACGCAATTTCGCAAACAATTGTTACTGACCCACAGTGGCCACAGTGGTAACATCTTCATTTATTATTATTACTTACTTGTCATTGATAGTATTATTCTTTAGAGCAACAAAATAGATTTAGTTATTTCTTTTTTTTTAATTTTAATTTTCTTTTCATGTACTTAGTTTTTTTTTTAGGCTATATATAATATTATAAAAACTTGAAATATGTAAGTGTTGTGCACACCTGTAAGTGACAAACTCACCCTAGATTTTAAGTTTAATTGTCACAGTACCCCAAAAATGTATTAGTGAATAAGTCATTGGAGTGCCATCATTAAATAAATAAATAAACAATTAATAAAACGCGTATACGCTACCGTAGAGTTCAATTTAGTTATTAGAAAAGTAATATGGACCTTTTTAATTATTGTTGACTCATATTCTCTTCCATAAACACATGTTTTTGTCATAATGGCCTTTATTTGTTTGTCGTGTACATACAGCTTATGTCGAACCAGCAAATGTCAAAAATAAGTCCGCACTATCTCAAAGACAAACTAAAAATACCCAAACTCCTTGCGGCGTGCGACTGGCCGGACTCGTCGCCAGTGAGTGCTCAGCCGTACGAAAATAAAACCAGACAGGTCAATGACGTCTGACCTGATAACCGACTTTATCCAACAAACAAAATATCAAATAAATAAATTATACACAATGGACATAAACGAAGAAAAACTCAAGGAAGATGTCAGTAGCTTTGTGTCCTCACTGCAAAGATTACTCCCGAAAAAGAAGGAGATCATCGTGGTCCAACCACGAAGGTTCAAAACAATCAAGCTATGTGACGTCCACGCCGAAGCGAAGAGTACTTTCCCGAAGTGTTTCATGGGCGCTAGACTCATCATCCTCAGAGAAATCATGGACAAGGTCAAACTCGTTCAACAGTACAACTATGGGAAGACTAAAGAGTCTTACAAGTGTTTCTCCCAATTAATCCACAAAGAAATGGAACCCAAGAGTACCGGTGAAGGACTCCTGATAGACGCAGCTGGGTCAGCGACAGCCACATACAAGGAAATCTTAGAAGGAGCGTACGAGATGCGGCTGACGTCGAGAATCAGGGACTTGGTGTCGTCAGAAACCGAAATAGTTTTCGAGAAAGGCAATGACAAGTCAGTGGGGTCGATTGCTTGTTCTGTGAGAGATGTGGACCCGAACACGCTACGCATGGTGACACAGTGGATGTATAAAGTTATGCCAGACCTTTGTTTTGGGACTGAGATTGGGTTCAAACCGCTTGCTTACCCGCCGAGCCCGGAGTTGTCGATCAGTGCCCGCTACGACAGACCGAGCTTCACGTTATCATCAACCGTCAGTAAAGCTGGCCTCCAGCTGTGTCTTCACAAAGCATTTTCCTCAGAGTTACGATTAGCGACGATAATAACCGAAAGTTGCCGAGGGGCGCCGACGCATGTGAGCTTAGCGATGCACAAGAACTACCAAAACGGTTCAGAGCTGAAAGTTTTTATTGATTCACAGCGATGTGGGGGCTTTACCTTTCAGAAGGATATTTTGTTTTATGAGCCGCATAACGAGATTCGTGTGTTGCGCCTCGTGGGAAGCACTCTAATTGATAAACAAAGGCGTATACGTTTCGGTGTCGGGTTTCATCTGGACTTTTGACGTATCCCAAGTAAGTCACACGCTGCAACTCAGCCTTCATACAAATTGGCAGTTTCTGTGAAGTTGACGGGGTGTGCTTACATTTTTGTAGATTTATTCGTTTGTATATAAGTATACATAGGTTTTAGTTACTGTTTTATCTTATGACGCTTTGTTCCGCTATGTGGTTTAAAAATTGCATTAAATTATTGAAAATATAGTCGACAGGTTGATGGGTTTATTGTTGTTTTACTTGTTGTTTTTGAAGATTACAAAAGTAGATATTAATTAATTGATTTTTTTTGGTGTTTTTTCTAATTCCTGTTATGTATATATGTAGATATTTTGCCATGAAAGGATGCTGAGCTTTGTTGGTCTAGTGCTCGCAAGAGCTTACTGCTGTGCATGAGGTCCTGGGTTCGATTCCCAGGTTGGGCAAATATTGTTATTAAGTTTTTCCGTCACCGGATTTCTCGAGGTTAACAAAACCGAATACTGTAAATACATACGTGTTACGGTCGCAAAACGTATTTTGTTCAACGTAGCCTGACACTGCAAATTGCAAAAGAATCTTAAGAAATTTTGAATTTTGCGGACTACCTTCATCATCATCATCATCATCGTCATCATCGTCATCATCGTCATCATCGTCATCATCATCATCATCATCATCATCATCTTCATCATCAGCCTACAGCAGTCCACTGCTCGAAATAGGCCTCTCCAATTGCACGCCGTTCAACTCGATCCTCGGCAAGTCTCATCCAGTTGCTACCTTAGCACTACTAAATAAGCTATAGAAAACGCACTTACATTGTAGATGATCCTAAAATTTCGAAACTTTAAATACATTCGGGATAAGTTTCCTTCAAAATCTCAAAGTTTCAGAGTAACTTGAGTTCTGTCTAGAGATACGAGATAAAACTACTCAAAAAAATGTACCAGTTTATCTGAAAACATGAGACAAGTACTCGACAGAGATAAGTTTAAGAAACTTGGAGCCTCGTTATCTAGTGACACGACATAAACACGACTACTTGTGTTTTGTTAAAGTTTTTTCTCAATCATACAAGTATTTAAGGTGTGCAACGCATTTGTTCGGGTCGGCATTAATCGGCACAGCCGAACGGTGAACATACACATATATACACTCACGGCTTCTTCCGATAGGGGAAGGTAGTAGCTACAGAACGCCGCCTGCTAATATTAGCAGGCGGCGTTCTGTACCTTCCCGTGGCGTTCTGTATGAAACTGTCTGACCGATGTATGAACGCAAACGAAAATGTTTGCGTTCATACATCGGTCATACATGTACGCCAGTTGCGAGTACTACGCACCTGACTTTTCTGAAGAACATCTCCAATGAAGTCACTATAATTATGTCCTTCACATATCCTCGTGTCCTCACCGTCCTCGCGGGCGGTGAAATCAGATATCATCGTTTTAGAGGCGCACCTACATAGCCTGTGTCTAAGCCGAACTTGTGATAAAAATTTACTTCAACATGCCAGGTAAATGCCGAACGGAATTAACTGATCGGCATGAGGCTAATGAAAACCGCCTGTCATTCGGGTCGGTTTTTTTGCTCAACAAATACTGCCGTATTGAATGTGCCGACCCGAACAAGTTAGTAGCACGCCTAATGTTTGAAGTTCATAACATCTTTACATTTATTAAATAAATAATTAAAGTCTCAAATGTGACCTTTTTGAGTCTCGTTAAGTTTACGTTATTTTACGCGAATGAGGACCGATGACCTTGTGAAGGCCGCAAGAATACGCTGGATGCGGGAAGCACAGAACCGGTCGAAGTGGCGTCGTTTGAGGAGACCTACATATGTCCAAGCAGAGGACGTCTTTCGGCTGATATTATGATGATGATCAAAAGAATGAGAGCTAGCGTGTCATCTGAACATGGATATTAACGTTTTAAAAATAATGTTTATATTCAAATGTCGCGCTTACTTAGCAAAGAGCTATCTGTGAATCTTGCCCTATGTCATAAGCTCACTATAAGCAGCTTTTAAGGCAGAGCCTTAAAAGCTCTCCTTTATCCCACTTCCATTCAGGTACTGTTAAAATTTTAACATAATCCATACTCCATAATAATATCTCTGTCTGTCGGTCAGTCTGTCCGTAAAATTTTCAAATCTATTAATAGCCATTAAGACGTGAAAATTGTGCAGTTACCACTCTGTTCAGCCGAACAGAGACCTAATACTACTTACTTTTCTGTAGTACTAATATTTCTACTATCTACAAATATTATAAACTAGCTTCTACCCGCCACTTCGTTTGCGTCAAATTTCTTGCTCCACGACCCATCCCGTCGGTTGCCTCCCCTGCCCGTGCGAGTACTTCGTATTCGTCACTTTTTTCTCCTTGCTCCTTGGTCTTCGCATGATGATATATAGCCTATAGCCTTTCTCGATAAATGGGCTATTTAACACTGAAATAATTTTTCAAATCGGACCAGTAGTTCCTGAGATTAGCGCGTTCAAGCAAACAAACAAACAAACTCTTCAGCTTTATAATATTAAGTATCGAAGTATAGATGTGTATAATGGATTAAATAATTTATGGTATACATACGGTATACAGGTGGGTTGCAGCTGAAAATGAGCGTCAGGTGGTGCATACTGTGTTGCCATCTGACATTATGCTGAGCTGAGGCCCTTTTGGCATTATTATCATTGTTTTCTGTTTTTTTCTTTCTTTTCTTTTAATTAGTTTAAGGTTTGTTTCTAATGATATAATGCCAATAAACGCATTTTTCTTTGTTTATTTCATATTAATAGGTGAAGCAAATTTGGCACAGTTAAAGTTTATATGAAGAAGGTGTCCAGAATGCTATCATTTTTATATAATTATTTATTTCTATTTCAATAAATTATGGTAAAATTTTGACCACTGGACGTCCTCTAGTAATTATAAATGTGAAAATTTGTATGTTTAGTTGCCACCACCAACCACGTAAAAATGGCCAAACGGATTCAGATGAAATTTGGCACAAAGTTTGTAACCTGGATTAATAGATAGGATACTTTTTATCCCGGTAGTACGTTCACGTTGGATAATTTCTGACATCCACGCGGGCGAAGCCGCTGGTAAAAGCTAGTATAAAATAAGGACAGAAAAACTACGTTCAGCCTTTGCTGTGCAGTAAAGTGGGTTTCCTTGTCCGTAATCTTTCAGGGTGAAAGTTACTGAAAACGTGCCATATTTCGGTAGGATTACATATGTGTAGACTTTAATATAATAAAGGGAACGTGCCTTTTTCAAGCAGCAAGGATTATGAGGCCTCGTTGTGGTGTTGCAGAGATTTTTGTTTTTAACAGTTTTAGTCCTTCAAGCCTTGTGTAGGATTCACGGGATTATTTCTTACTTAAATGAAGCTGTAGCGAAAATGAGGGGTTACTCATTGTTCTTGGAATATTGTGAACATAATTGGGAGTAGAATATTGGTCTCGCTTAAACTGGTCACCATCTTTTGTAATTTGCTGAGTACTCAGTGAGGATATAGTCTGTTGACTTCTGTCATAAAAACATTTACACAAAATAGAAACACTTCTAGAAAAAAACACTACAATGTGAAAAATAACTCTAAGGGGAATCTAGTCGCTGGCTCGAACTCACTGGTGGGCCTGACTTAAAAGTACGCTGTCTTACTAGGCTTCGTATCCGACGGAGGTAGATATTGATCTACCACTGGATGAGCAGTTAGAGGCTAGTCTACACGCAAAAGTTATTGAATGAGATGCAGGATCATTTATAATAAAACAGGCGTGTAAAAAATTAAGAAAAGTCCTTCGGAAGATCGGGTTTTATGAAAAAACCACTGTATAAGTCAATAACCAATAAAGTTTATTAAATTTTTCGATAATTGAAATTTGTCGGTACTGACTTGGTTTTGGAGATTTTACACTTCTTTTATTACTTAAACACGCCCAAAGTTAGGTTAAATTAGCAAGAAAAACGAATCTTTGTTGGCTCCTAACTTTGGAATGGCTTTTTATTTTAGTATTCTGTTTCCATACAGACAATATTAATAATGCGACAAAACCATACCATATTTTATTTTTGATGTGCATCGTCGAATAGTGGAGTAATATACTCCCGAAGTTTGTATAGAAAATATGTGGACTAGATTCACCTTAACTTCGGAAGTCGGTGTCAAAAACAAAATACACCTCCTTTTTGAAGTCAGTTAAAAATACTACGCCGATTTGCTAATATCTCGAAATGGTTGAATTGTATGAAGTGTATTCGACGAAGTCACTTCGCTTTTTGTGAATGACAACATCACCATTGCTCTCGAAACTGTGAAAGAAAGAAACAAAACATCATGAGGAAACCAGCAACCCCATTATATCTCGCTCCCTCTCACAGAGAGAAGGCCTGTGTCTCGGCAGTGGCAGCTGATTATGCTATACGAAATGTAGCTGAGTAAGCGTTGTTTAGTGGCCATCTTTCTTCACCACATCAAGCCTATATTCAGAACCTACATAATATCATTTATCTAGTCTCTCCCGACTACAGTCAGCGTCAATAATATCAGGACGAACAGACTGTTCAAAATGATCTAAACAACTATGAAAATTAAATATTAACTCAATGACACAAGGAATATTTCAGAATGATGACAGTAAACGACAGCTGTCATTCTGACGAGAACTTTATTCAACTGAGATAAAGTTTAATTTTCTTCGTTGTTGAGATCATTTTGAACTGTCTGTTTGTCCCGATATTTTTGACGCTGACTGTACATTCCGAAACGCGAGAGCCTTATACCGTTCATCGTTCGTATCACATGTCGGAGCGCTAAGCCGGACTAAGAGCTTTATATTGGGCCCCACAAAGATAGACAGCACACTTGTGTGGGTGTGTGTGTGTGCAAATATGTTAGGTATCAGGTTAAAGCGGGATTTCGATCAGATTGTATGAAGATTAGAGTGTTGTTATGTTAGGGTTTCAAAATAAAAATAAAAATATTTTATTACTAGGTGCCTAATTACATATTATAAAACAAGTTCGCGATAAACTCAAAAACTACTAAACGTATTTTCATGCGGTTTTCACCAATAGACAGAGGAGGGTTTTTTTTTGGGTGGGCAATCATCAAATAACTTCTCCCGCTCTTGGTGGAGCAGGACGGCGTGTCAGAGTTTTACTGACTAAAACCGACCCGTGTTCCCTCAGTTGCTAGTGTGCCAGGGGCCGCGGTATCTCTTTCGAACAACCCGCACCCCTGGCAGGCATCGACCCTTGTGGGCCCCACCTAGGGTTGCCAAGTTTTTTTGGCAAAAAAAACGTATAAAACGTTTTGAATAGGAAAAAAATAAAGTATTTGGAAGAAAAAAACAGTATTTTTCAAATATCATGTTTTTATTGCCTTAAAAACATATTTTTGTGTGCTTCTAGCACATGCTTACAATTTTTTACTATGTTTAAAAAATTCAAAGCTTGTTTGACAATCAAAATTTAAATTTAAATAAATAAACAATTCGTTTTTAATAAAATTTATTGACGCTCTATTTCTCTCTTTTCGCCACTTTAGATTCATTCCTGAAAAAACTCTTTCAGTGGAAGCTGAAGTGGCAGGAATGCATAGTTAATAAGAAATATTTTTTTACATTTGGTACAAGTCTTTGTCCTGTCCTGTTACATTGACATCACATCTGATATCTAGTACCCATAATTAGTGTTTTGTTTTACGCATCACAGTAAAGGTTGGAAATAAAGTATTTTCACATACTTTATTTGTATGCAAAAGTATAAAGTATAAATATAAAAAATAAAGTAGGATACGTTATTATAAAGTATGGTTGGCAACCCTAGCCCCACCAGTTAATGCTGACATCTCTTTGAGGCGCGCGTGGAACACAACGCGTCGTCGACCCAGGCTTGGTCCTTACCGGACAGCGAGCTACCCATCACTCGCCGTCCGCAAGACCACGCCTTCGGTGGGACTCAGCCTGGGATTTCAGACGCCCAGGGCGTCTCCTGCGCAGGCTAGGACCGTGAGGGCGCATATACTGTCTCTCCCTTACGTGCGTCACCTCCCTCTTTGCGAGCATCACTGCTTCGCAGAAGGAGGTGACGGCTACCCATGCACTCTCGCTCCGTACCATGGCCTGGACCAGGGCCGGACGCGAGAGATTGCCGCCGCCGATGCCTGCACAAGGACATGGCGGTGCTCGGCCCAAGCCGGGTAGACCTCCACCGTATGCTCCACCGTGTCCTCAGGGCATAGACAGTGTAGGATTAGATGTATAATTTGTTAGGGTTTTGTGTAAATTAGTTAACGCGGGCGAAGCCGTTGGCAAAAGCTAGATTCATAATATAAAGCTACAAGGGCACTTAAAAGACGTCAAGACCCGGCAAGAAACTCAGCGGATACTCTTTTAAAAATAAGTGGCTTTGACAATAAAATTCCAGACGCCATAAAATTATTAAATTTTACACAATTTAAGAAAAATAATAATTTGTTGTTAATTGATAAATGTTATTCTACTATTGACGAATACTTAAATGACGAATTAATTTAGAATTACAATTATTAATTAAATTATTTTGACATTTTAATTATTTTGACATAGATTTCTCCCATTTTAATAATTCCTCATTTAGGTCTGAGATAAATTATGGTATTACTTAAATTGTTCAATTTATTTTCTAATTTAGTACTCACTACAATTATTATGCATGATTTTCAAATATTTTTTGTAATTTTTTATTTGTAATCTTCATTTAGATGTCCACACCATATTTGTACGATGATGATGATTTCATCTAGATTGCCATAGATACCATAATTGTACGCTTCCTGGCATAACATAGCGGTCTGTTCATCAAACATAAAATCTCTAATTTTAACCTACGCTAACAAATAAATAAATAAAATAAATAAACAATGTTTACAAATTGCAGTGTTAATAGGTATGGAGGGCAGTGTAGGCTTGTCAATCAAAGTACCGGGTACTTAATGAAACAGAAAATGGTCTACAAATTTCTTTGTATAAAGGGTGCCAACGAAACCCTATCACTAAGCCTCCGCTGTATCCCGTCTGTCTGCCAGAGGGCCTTATGTCTCACATCCTAACTTATATATAATCCTCTAGTTTCCCACACACACAAGCTAACACTCAAACACACACACAAGACCACCCTTAAACACACACACACATCCCATCCTAAAATGTTTGCCGACAATCTTGATGCAGACTCTAAAGCTCAGCGCTCTAAAGCACAGTGCGCTTACATACGGTTCTATTGAAAAAAGTAATATATTATAAAGGATGCATATAAAATATGCGAGAGCAGCGGACGAATATTAAAATCATGTGCTAGATGTAAAATAAACGTTGAGCTTTCAAGAGAAGCGAATCAGCGATGAGGATGCAGTGATTTTAGTTTTGAGCGATGTACAGTAACATATCACGTTTTGTAAATATAGTTTGATGATTGATTTATTTGTTTTTCGGACTGACTGGACAGACTGTGCTGCTGGGGAGTTTGTTGCGTCACTTCTTCTTCCCAGCTAAAGCTAGGACGTGATGAAGGACGGGCGGGCCGAGGGAGTGTCTTCATATGTAATTTTGACGTTCAAAAAGTGTTCACTCCCAGCCTAGTTTGAAAAAATTACTTTCGATTTGATTACTTACCTACTTTTTACCCGACTGCCGCACAGCCCTAATGAAGGGTCATTTACCCTTTGATACCAAGATTGTTTTTAATTAAGGATCTTGTTTGATACTTTGTTCATTTATTTATTAGTTGTAGTTGAGAGACTGCCTGACTTGAATGCATGAGAATGCTCCTAGTATTCTTAGTCACTTATGTAAAAGTTTTCTGCTCGCCCCTTTGTGACAAAGAGCGTGCAGATAGAAGTACAACAGTCTACAACTACACTTAATATTATTGTTTCAAAACTTCATAAAACAAGCTCGCGTTGGTTACTGTGCAGGCAGGGAGCTTCCGACTAATAAAATATTGTCATCTATTGTGACATCTTTCCGAACAATTTCTTTCAATTTATTGGATAAATCGCATGTATGCCTCGTCAATTAATGGTTGGGCGCGGCTTTAAAACAAGCAATTGAAATCGCGTGCGAACTACACAAAGCGGTTCTGTCGGGTTCGTCACATCGAGGGGCCATAAAATACAAATATCGCCACCTAGGGGTAAATGTGGTAACTAATTCGATAGAATGGTTTGCTGCAGTTATGCATTGCTGCGTTAAAATGTATTTTATTCGTTTCTTTGAACGAATTTGTTAGTTCGAATGGTATGGTATAGAACTGCAATTCAGCGCCGTAAAGGGTTAAATAATATAAAGTATCAGTAGGTGCCTAAAAATCGTACATTGTCTGATTGACCTTCATACCTACTTAAATACAATACAATATCATTTTTGGAACGAAGTTTTTTGACGCAGCTGGCGGTAGGAGTAAAACTGTAAAAAAGGCACGCGACGTAAAAAGCGATACGTAACAAAAACCTTGCAAATTTTTATTATATAAAATAGAAAGAAACAGAGAGAGAGTGAGATAGTTTTCATGGTTTTCGAGGGTGCTGAAGCCGATAGTGAGGTTAAAATAAAGTATGACTATTTTAAAGATAGAGTACACGACGTTACATTCGGAACTGAAGAAACGGCGTAAGGAACTGCGTTCTTGACGGAGGTCCTCCCGATTGCATAGGTTTTTTTTTATCATACTCGTTTTATGATACATTCATTGTTAAGGCAAGCTCCTGGACTCTATAATGCTAAAAGTTTTAAATGAAACGCCTAGACCGAGCCTAGGCCGAATTATTTCAAGTAGTGCTACAGCTCGACTGTTTATTTTACGCCATTTGTTAATATAAGTGTTTTTGGTTCTAGGGCTGATCTCCTCTCATGATGTTTTTCTTCACCATTTTGAGAGCAGTCGTGAAGAAATAATTTACACAAAGTAATGTGCTTGCCTGGGTTCGTTGTGATTTTCATAATATTAATACTAGAAATATGGACAAACTACGTGCTCCCCTTTCACCAGCTTCATAAAGTTCATAACTCATTTGCTGGGCTTGGTATAACCTTTTATAACAAGCTTCCCTCTTCTTTGCTAGATTTACATTTTAATGCGTTTAAAGCGAAAGTAAAATCAAATCTTTGTTCGAAGGCATACTATTCTATCAACGACTACTTAAACCATAAGAATTGTTGGTCGCTGTGATTAACTCAAGATAACGTTTGTGTTCTTTCACCAGAATTAGCTTAACTACTGACAGGTCATATGAATTACTTCATATCATTGTTTATTTAACTTGACTGCATAAACCATTTTTTTTTTAATTTTTATTAATATAAATTTTAATTTATTGTTGAATGTTAATTATATGCTATTTGTATAGAATCAAGTTCTTCCAACATAACAGACAGCTGTGCTGCTGGGGAGTTTGTGGCGCCACTTCTTCTTCCCAGCTGAAGCACTAGGAAGTGGTGAAGGGCGGGCGTTTTGGGGGACTGTCTTATGTAATTTTGACGTTCAAAAAGTGCTGACTCTCAGCCTAGTTTGAATAAATGACTTTTGATTTTGTTGAAATTCGGCCACCAGTGCTCTATTACATATTACACATACCAAATCGAAAAAATAGAAAATGCATTCAAGTATGCCACGATTCTGCCAAAAATCCCGGAGATTTCAACTGAGTAAGGTTCTACTTTTCTACCCTATGTTTTAACATTCAAAGCGAGAATGTAACATTAATCTGAATAGAGGAAATGAATCCTTTCTGCTAATAAGTTTGATTTAACTTAAATACGTGCAGTGGCATACTTATTGCTGCTTTTACTTTATTGTGGATGGTTGTTACAGACATATTTTGTAAATGTAATGTACTTTTAGCCTCAAAGAGATGCCAGCAACAATTGAAGGGGTCAACTAGGGCCGATGCCTGGGTCGCGGATTTGTTCGAAAGAGTTACCATGGCCCTGGCACAGGCAACTGAAGGAACACAGGTGGGTTTCAGTCAGTTAAAGTCTAACACGCCTTCCCGCTCCACCCAGAGCGGGAGAAGTTAGTTGATGATTTCCCATCCAAAAAAAACCTACATCATCCTACTCTGGGCAAAGGCCTTTCCCCATAACTTCCAGCTTCCAGGGTCAAGTGGAAAACTGGTCGTGTGTTTGTCCAGCTCGTTCCGCCATCTTCTATGGGGTCTGTCGCGACGCCTTCTGGCTGTATCAGGGCTCCACGTAGTGGTTATTTTGGCCCCCGCTCATGGGGTATACTGCTGACGTGGCCAGTACAGAACTTCATCTTAACGGCTTTTTGAGCAACGTCAGTAATCTGTATTTTGGAGCACAGTGTGGTGTTGCGAATATAGTCTGTCAATTTGACGCGTAGAATATTGCGCTCCATTGCATGTTGGCAAACCTTGAGATTGGACTTTTGAATATTTGTCAAAGACCAAGGTCTTCGTAGGTCAAAATAACATGTCCATAGTTGTTCTCTGGAGTAACAAACGAAGGTTTCCTTTCATAAGCTATTTCATGGACCAGTAGCTCTTCCAGGCATTTTCGTACATACGTAGCTTAAAAATTGCTTTGTTCTAGCCTTTTATCAACTACGTTGGGTGTGGTCTAGCCTAACTGGATGCAGCTGAATACCGGTGTTTTGCATGGCATGGAGCTGCCTATCTGACTTCCACAACCCGAACCCCTAGTGGTTTCCTAGCCATAGCTTGGCAGGCTGACTCCCAGACTTTCCAGACTTTCAGGCTTCTGACTTCTTGTAACGACTGAAAGATTTACAAATCAGCCAGGCCCAACTGCTTAACATGCTTGCCGAGGCACGGATGGGTCTCGGCATGTTATGGATGGACTTCAAAGAAAAGATGTCTTGAGGACATCAAAGCTTAGGAACGCAATATAATCTATAGTTTTAAAGATACTTATAACGCATGGTGTTTTCTAAGAATATAACCTTAGTATATACTCCTTTAATAGAGATAAATTGACAAACAAGTGTAAGAAATTGTCTATGATACCTACATACAATACCATTAAGGGAACAATGTAATTGTGCGACTCTATTGGGAATCTAGCAATTACGTTAGTCGAGAACAGTCGCAAGGGAATTTTAGCGTGAAATTTACTTTGATGCTGTTTATTATGAAAAATTAAATAGTTTTTGCTGCTTTAAACGGAAAATATTATACCTAGCAGATCAGATATGAGATGGATTTTCCTTGAAATTTTAAGTACTGTTTATATTTTATTTTCCTCATGCTTTCATTTATTGCGTATCAAAGACTTGCCACATTTATGCTATCTAGAAATTCTACTAAAAACTTTGCAATCAAAATGGATGGAAAATGAGGGTATGCCTTACAGAGAAAACCATTTTCATGACAGTTATTGATAAATGGTATTATTTCTGAAAGCAGGTTCAAATAAAAAAAAAACTAGATGAGGTCGGCGTTACCTATCTGGCTACTCTAAGAATAAACAAACTCACAGGTCGCAGACTCTTTTAAAGTCCATACATAATCTTGGTCAGATCGTGTGAAGAACTGAAGATCGAGCTAGCTATGGAGCGAGCTATACTTGAAGTCCAACCAAAGTTGTCGACAAAGCGCACAGAAGCAAACTGACCACAGGGACGGCCATATTAGCCGTAGAACCAATGACCGTTGGAGTAAACGTGTTCTTGAGTATAGACTGCGAAACGGCAAACGTAAGGTAGAACGCGCTCAGGCCGATCCGATCCGATCCGGTAGAGCGACGTATTACAAGTAGGGTTGCCAACCATACTTTATAATAATGTATCCTACTTTATTTTTGGTATTTATACTTTATACTTTTACCTACAAATAAAGTATGTGAAAATACTTTATATCCAACCTTTAAGGCTTCTTCAAACAGCCGCGACGCGACAGCGCGACGCGACACTTGTAGAACAATTTTCATTAAGTTTTCATAGAAATTGTACTATGACTGTCGCGACGCGACCGTCGCGTTGCGCTAGTCTGCACGAGCCTTTACTGTGATGCGTAAAACAAAACACTCATTATGGGTATTTAACTATTAAATGGATGACGGAAACGATTTTTATAATTACTGAATAAAATGTTAGATGTCAGATGTGACGTCAGTGTAACAGGACAGGACAATGACTTGGCTGCAGTGCTGTCTGAACGAGCTTTGATTTTTTTAAACATACCAAAAAAGCACACAAAAATGCGTTTTTAAGGCAAGAAAAACATGAAATTTGAAAATTACTTTTTTTTTCTTCCAAATACTTTTGTTTTTCCTATTCGAACCATTTTATACGTTTTTTTTTTGTCAAAAAAAAGTTGGCAACCCTAATTACAAGACATGTTATGAAATTACACTCAAAAGCTGCATCTCGAAAGATCCCTAACTTTGATGTCACGCCGACAGGATCTCTATCTTGTTGCCAGCATCTTGATTAGAAGGGTATATCTGCGGGCTACGTAAAAACTTTGCATTATAGGACTTCCTTTATAATAATAAAAGTCGTAAAGAATTATCTGCCTTTTGAGGTTGCTCGTTAACTCGTAAAATGCTATGTTGTAATTTGACGCCTCATGAATTATGAAGCTTTGAGGCTTGCAAGAGGGGCTCGTGGCTAAGTGATACCAGCCGTACGGTCGATCGAAGCTTAAGCTATGTGAAACCCGGCTGTCATTTGTAGATCTTTGACAGTCGTTACGCCAGTGGAACTAACCGTCAAAACCTTTACTTTCTGAATGCCAACAAACATTTGCGTGGGCATTCCCTTAAGTTATGGTAAAATTAATCTAAGCTAAAGCCTTTGAAGCACTTCATGTATAACCAAGTAGTAACAGCATGGAATAGATTCCCAGAAAATGTTGTGATGGCTCCCACACTGAACTGCTTCAAGAATAGATTAGACAAATTAAATATCTCCAAGCTTTTTGATACATCAGCTAATAAGCTGCTAGTATGTCTACTAGTCAAATAAAAATAATAATAACTGACCCAGCAACTAGGTAATCCCAGAAACTGAGTTGTAAAGGTCGGATAGGCAGTCGCTTCATGTAAAATACTGGTATTCACCTGCATCCGGTCAGACAAGAAGCCGACCGCCACCTTTCTTGGACGACCCTTATCATAAGCAGCCAGTACCAATAAGAGCCGTATCGAAGGACCAATTTTATTCAAGCATTGTTCGAAACGCTTAAATCGCGCAAATTAGTAATAGGTATTAAATAAACATATATCAACTCACGCCTTTTATCATGGGGGTAGGCAGAAACTATAGAACGCCACTTAGTACGATCCTTAATACCAATCTACGAAGATACGGACCCGTTCGAAAGTAGTTTGAAAGTTCAAAGTGAACCCTACACCAATATAATTAACTTTTTCCGAAGATGAAAAACACATCATGAGTAGGGACCGTAGATATTTAATGGTAGGGACAACTGCCAAATTGAATCGTCATTCGCACCTTTAGAATTAAAGAGACCTAACGCGAAATTAGCCGCAAGCAAAATAGGCCTGTATAATTCAGAATTATATAGACCTATTTTGCTTGCGGTTAATTTCGTATTAGGTGTCTTTAATTCTAAAGGTGCGATTTGTTCTTAGGTCGGGCCCCAAACTAAACTCATGTCCGTAGGTGAATCGGAGTAGGAATGGCCCGTCACTTCGTTTGAAACTACGGAATTCGTGCTGATCACCTGGTCATACACTTACACCGCTTGCGAGTACTTGACCTTTCTGAAGAACCTCATCATCATCTGCCTAGCCTTTTTCCAGCTATGTTGGGGTCGGCTTCCAGTCTAACCAGATACACCTAAATACCAGTATTTTACATGGAGCGACAGCCTATCTGACCTCCACAACCCAGCTACTGGGAGTACGATACCCCTTGGTAACTGGTTGATCAATTTTCAAAGATAAACGGATGACATCCAGGACCAACAGCTTAACGTGCTTTCCGATGAACGGAAGGTAATCTCGTCATCCACGGACCAACCGCAGCAAGCGTAGCTTAAGGGGATCAATTGACCCGTAAGGCTATTAGTTCTCAGCCACAAACCCCTCATTATAATTATATCTTTCTAGGAAGTTTTCCTCCCGACATTATCATACACATCTGCTTTCTAAATGTCTTTTATTATCTTTTATTTTGTTCGAATCCGTCTAAGTAATAAACCGTTTAAAACTTTCCGACACATTTGAGGAGGCTATTAACTTCAAAGTCATATTGACCCCAATAAAGTCCAAAAAGCTTCAACTCCTCAAGCCTACATTCAGGGGAAGTCTTAAACGATGATAGACGTACATTTAGGTCGATCGTGAGCCTCGAGTGAGGGGGTAAAAGTAGGCTAAGTCTAAGCTGAGCTGACAGGCGCAGATGGAATCGTTAGAGCATATGTTTGGAAGAATGGAAAGTGATGTTGTGATTTTATTTTTGTGTGGATTGTTGCTGAGAATCGGTAGGGTTTTATGGCCTATCTCTCGATAGATTATATTATTATTATACAAGGTGAATTTTTAGTCACCATTTAAATTTCTCAGAGTGATAGTATCCGTGAAATTGAACCCTGTTCTAGAATGATATGCTGAATTCATGGTTACAGTTTGCGCACTGGATATAGATAAATCTTACCCTGTATATTATACACCGTGACATTTTAGTCGTCTTACAACGGCAACCCACGTCATGTATCCAATCCAACTAATCATTTATTTATAAAAAAAATATTTTTGTATATATTAATAATAATTTTAAAAAAAATCTTTCACTAAGACGCATGATGTAGTTTTGAACATCCTGTTATGGAGATGGAATGAATGATGGAATGTAATGGTATTATGGTAGGTAGGTAGAAATCTTCTTCCGTTTGATACGGAAACATTATTAACAGGGAGGGTGTTTCATAATTCTAAAGCATTATACATTTTTCTTAGTACCTATTATGTTAATTAATGGTACTTAAAAAAAAAATCGCGCCTGTAGGCATTTTATGTCGGATACATTGAGTGGATCACCTTTGTAAGACGACTAAAATGTCACGGTGTATAGATATGTACGACAATAGTAGGAGTAGGGTTACTATGATCTACCTTTCTTTACTCAATGTTGTGTACAGTAAACAGAACCTTAAAATACATTAGTTATTTATCCAACAACACACATCTCCAACGGAGCTAAAACTACCGCCCATTATGACGTCCATAAAGATACTTCAAAACACAAAATACCCGCATAATATCCCTTTAAATAATATTTTATCATACCACAAAAGGCAGTTATTACGTCTCCTTTGCCTTACAACTACGTGAATTCGCGATGCGGGGACCATCATTCCCCTGCACGTTGCACAGCGGGCTGCTTGCCAAAAACGTTAGACGAAATTCGCGACGCCGATGTGCGTCGGAATTTTTTTCACGAAACTTGTATTTTGGATGGAATATGAATGACATGGGACTGAAGGTGACCTAGTTTTGTTATTGTTTTCCGCCGACGTGTATCGTGTCCTGCTTTTGTTTTTGTTTTTTTTTTCTAAGACGAGAACGAATTTAAATACAATTCTTGTATGAAAACTTGAAAAGTAAAGTTGTTTATTTTTTATATTCTGTCATTCATCTTTGACAGACGTTACGGGTGATCAGAAGGCCGAAAGTCTGACCAGTCTTACCAATGGGTATCGTATTATCCTAAATGACTTTCTAAAATATATTCCTGAAGCAGATTTATTTTTTGACTCTCAATGGACAATCGCTAAATATGTGTATATTTATTAAAATACTAGCTGTGCCCGCGACTTCGTCCGCGCGGAATAGTTTTTTTACTATTATTCATATATAAATAAAAACAAATATTTAAAAAAAATAAAAGTAGCCTAAGTTACTCCTTATTACATCAGCTACCTGCCAGTGAAAATCCCGTCAAAAACGGTCCAGCCATTTCAAAGATTAGCGGGAACAAACAGACAGATAATCAGACAAAAATTAAAAAAAAAATATTTTAGTATATGTACCGTATATATATTCATATGCATATAGCAAAAACCGGTTATTTTAATATTACAAACAAACACTCCAATTTTATTTATATGTATGTATAGATGTATAGATGAAGAAATAATTTATTTCTGTTGTTATTATGTATAAGGTTGTTTTTTGTTTAGTCTAAGAAGATTTAATTAAAATTTTAATGTAATTTTGTAGAATTAGCATAGATATAAGCGATTTTGTGTAAACTGTTAGCTTACATTTGATGAATAAATGAATGTGAATATGATGTAACTGAAACTTTTTAAACTATGTATAGACATGGTATAAAAAAAAAATATTCCGCGTCTGTCTTCTAAACTACAGAATATATTTAGATAAGGCATTCACCATAATTTAGAGATCATTTTCCAGTACGTTTAAAGGTATAATAGCTACATAAATATTTTATCTAGATATAGTATAGAAATCTTAATGACGTCGCCAAATGGTCGCAAGTTTTACTGTAAAAATAAAACTAGATTTTAAATTTCCAAAAAATGTTATCTTCACAAACCTCTGGATTTACCCCATTTTTACCAAGAGCAGTAGGTCAAGTATATATTCACCTACAAGCAATTAAGTAGAAGCCACTAGTAAGGCATTAGCAGGATGAGACAGGACTTAAGGGAAGACCTGTCCGGACTGGTCCGTAGGGACGTGTGTTAAAACCTTTATATACAGGGTGTTTAGTGTTTGGGAGAATATCAGTACTTACAATCGTGGTGCGTGTATGACCTGTGGCCCTAGTGTGAGTTTCATTTAACCATCTCGATCTAACGCATCGAGCGCGTTCGGGGCGCTCCGATTGATGGTGAAAGACCAATCAGAGGGCCGAACGCGGTCGATGCGTTAGATCGAGATGGTAAAAAGAAACTCACACTAGCGCCACAGATGTAGGTATGAACGTAAACGAAGTAAAAGGAGGACGAGAGGATTGTGACTGATTGCGTTCTGTAGTTTCTGGCTACCCCCTATAGGAAGAAAGCATGAATTTAATTGTATACAGGATAAGTTTTTATCCAGTGCGCAAACTTTAACCATGAATTCAGCATATCATTCTAGACCGCTCGGCGCAGAAATTTTTCGTCGGTAATACAAAAAAAAACAGCTGTGCCATACATACCGACGGTTTCAAAATCAAAATCAAAATATTTTATTTCACATAAACCTGCAAGGGCACTTATGAAACGTCAGAAGCTAGGTGCACGGTTCCAATTTGTCGCTTCCTATGGAGAAGAGCCGGCAAGAAACTCCCCGGTTACTCTTTTAAAAATAATTGGGTTTTACAATGTTTTCAAATGACAGTGATATTAGGCATGGGAGGACAGTGTAGGCTTGTCAATAAGTACCAGGTACTTAGAGGAATAAAAATAAAGAATAGAAACTGTAGGCCTACAACGTTCTCTCATTCACAATATGTAAAAGAATCTACATAAGTAAAATCAACCTATTTAAACCAAGTGATATGATTCCATGAGAATCACTAATAAATACTCGATATTACAAGTGTTGTATAATGTCAAATAATGACGAGAATATGTCAGAAAGTGTAAAAAATAAAATTAATAAAATTAACATTGTAATTTGGAAGAAGTTAATAGACGCTCACATAGTTATGGTGCTAATGAGTTACCAGGAAAGCTACATGTGCAGAAGGAATTAACGCCAAACTTCCTTGTCTTCAACGTAGTCTTTTATCTTATAATATGCTTTTTTGATAAGGTTGATATGATCGTTTGATATGAGTTTTAAACTTTCCATCGCTAAGTTCTGTAACCGATTTTGGCAACTTGTTATAGAAGCGGATACTGTTTATAAAAAATGACTTACTAGTTTTAGTTAATCTAAATTTTGGAATCACAATTTCATCTTTACTATGTGTATTTAGATTATGGAAGTCGCATCTTTTTTTGAAAAGACCTAAATTTTTGCGAACATACAAGATATTTTCTAGGATATAAAGAGAAGGCAGAGTTAGTATGTCAACTTCGTTGAATTTGTTTCTAAGAGACTCGCGAGGCCCCATTTCATAGATTGCGCGGATTGCCCTCTTTTGTAGAATGAAAACTGAATCTACGTCAGCTGCCGACCCCCACAGCAGAACGCCATAAGACATAATACCGTTTCATAGAAATACCGACGTATAATTTCTGCGTTGGGGGTTCTAGAATGATATGCTGAATTTATGGTTACAGTTTGCGCACTGGAGAAAAACTTATCCCGGATGTAAGATTGACATTCTTGAACAAAATTTTGGACCTTGATTGGATTTAAAAGTTCTGAACCAAAAAACATTAAAAGTTTACTTGCCGACAAGAAAATTTTCAATTGGTACTTATTTGGGCAGCGAAGCCAAACTGACGATTAAAGTTTTCTTACTTATACTTAATTGAGACTAAAAGTTAACTCAATAAGGCTGGCATTGAAGGGTTTAGTGGCTGCTTAATTTAATTAAAGAAAATTATATAATGGAATCAGAACCAGTAACGTATTTAGATATTTACTTCAACTAGAATTTATCCTTCACCTAAATACATCAAATTCGAATTTAGTCAGAAGATACAAGTAAACAACATCTCTATTTAAACACAAACAATTTCACGATTGTATGCCCAGCATCGTTAGGCAGAGGTGTACCTATAGTGTTATATTTAAGTACCATATAATTAGGGGCCAGCCTATTGCCATCAACCGGGCACAATGCCAGACTCCAGAATGCTACAGATGGAAAAACTCAACAACACTTTGCCAGACCTGGGAATCCAACTCGAGAACTTGCGCTCAGCGGTAGCTCTTGCGGCCACTAGCCCCAGGCAGTCCACCTATCAGTTTTATTCAGCTAAAATTATTCGTCACCTAGAGCGAACAAAAAATTCGAAAACGTGAACAATCCGCACTGGGCCCGCGTGATAGATTCCAGCCCACTCCCTTTCGAAGAGAGGAGGCCTGTGTCCCAACAGTGGGAACAATATAGGCTGACCTGTGATATACCACTCCTAAATACATAAAATTCGTCCTCGAATTCAACCAAAAGATACGAGTAAGCAACAATTTCAAATGCTTCGAAAATTGAACACCCTGTATAATACAACCACTTCATTACCTGTGGCAAGCGAGCTTGTTGAAAATCTACATTATTTAGATTGCTAGCCAACATGTTACTTTGTCTAACCGAAAATGTATTTGTCTGTTTGTCTGTTTATTCGTAACTAAGGAGATACGTTTAGTTTGTATGTCGTTTACATAAATATGTAAGAGATGTAGATATTAGTTTCCTTTTTGAAGATGTGTCTGTAGATATATAATAACGTATCTTCTTCGCTTCTGCTTGCGTTCGTTTGCGTGAAATTTCTAGCCTTCTTTCCAACTTCTTGCTCTTCTCTTTTTTGATCGGCTTGTAAGGGTCATCGCGTGATCTTAAATAGCCTGTTAAACTTTTTCAAGAATTGGGATATTAAATGGAACAAGATTTTTTTTATATCCGACTGGTAGTTCCACAGATTATCGCCTTCAAAATTCAAACAAACATACAAGCTCTTCAGCTTTATTATGAGAATAGAAATAGCTATAGATAGACGTCTGTGGAAGTCTACGAATTCATGTGTTTTTGTTTCCAAACTAGCATAAATCATTACATACTTGCCGTTAAGAACTTAAGGGCCAGCGCCCACTGGCGGGACGGCACGGCAAGGGATTTTTAAGACACGAATAGAAATAAAACTTAATAGTATGATAGTAAAATTGAAATTTCAACGGCTACGTTGCTGGGGTATCCTTAGGCATGCCGCGACGTCCTTAGGCATCATCATTTAAATTTGAATTTTATTGTCTTACATTTAAGTTTTATTCCTATTCGTCGTATAAAAATCCCTTGCCGTGCCGTGCCGTTAGTGGGCGCAGGCCCTAAGGAACTATGAAGAATTACATTTTTATTACAGGCTCATGCTACATAATTATGCATGTTTTTAGAAGTAACTTGTAATACCGGAAAATAATAGGCTTATTAAGTGACTAGCAGAATCTTGATTGTTTCGAAAAAATCGTAGGGCTAGTTATTATATTTTAATATATTCTTCATCTGAGCAACCAACAGTGATATACATTATAGTATGTTACAGGGTATGAGTGTTTTTTTTTTTCTTTTTTTTTTGTGGGTGGGAAATCATCAAATGACTTCTCCCGCTCTGGTTGGAGCAGGAGGGCGTGTCAGACTTTTACTGACTAAAACCCACCCATGTTCCTTCAGCTGCCCGTATGCCAGGGGCTGCGGTATCTCTTTCGAACAACCCGCACCCCTAGCAGGCATCGGCCCTTGCGGACCCCACCAGCTGCTGCTGACGTCCTCCTGCGACGGGTCAGTACAGTGGCCCCGCCGCCAACCACTTTTCAGCCGCAGGGGATAGGGAGAGCGGCCAACGCTATACCGACACTCGTCTTCCGCTGCGGCCCCACCGCGTCCGCCATCAAACGGTGGCGGCCCCGTCCAGGCTACGGAAGGGAAGAGCGCTACTCAGAAGTATGTAGGGTATGTAGTAGGGTATGAGTGTTACAGTATTGTATGGTTAATAATAGAAAAACATTATTACATACTTCTCCTGCAATATTTACGACGAAACACTTCACTGGCAGACTGTTTACATAGTAAAATAAAATACGCAGATATGAACATTTTTCCTTTTAGCTCAACATTTTGCCTTTTACCTAACAATCAAGAATAAACGAAACTATGTAAATTTACCTAACATTTCGAGAAATTTCTTAGCAAAATAAGTACAGTCAGTGACAAAATTCAATCACCACTTTTTAAATCTCACCGTCATCATTTTCCTGTCCTCGTCCCATGTTATTTGGGGTCGGTGCAACACTTTTTTTACGCAATACAAAATAAAAATCAGCTGTTCCATACATTTTGAACGCGTAGGTATTCCACTTTTTTTTATGAAACAGCTGATTTTTTTGTATAACCGACGAATTTCTGCGCTGGGGGGTCTAGAATGATATGCTGAATTCATGGTTACAGTTTGCGCACTGGTTAAAAATTTAATCCTGTATGTCGACAGTTTTTCAAATTTATTGAGTTAAAATCGGTACCAAAGTAACATTAAAAGTATATCAAATACATCATAATTGTCTGCCTAGCCTTGTCCTAAATATTTTTGGGGGCAGCGGTTTTACGTGGAGCGACTGCTCTGACCTCCTAAACTCCATTTACTGGGTAACACTATACCCCTTGATAAAACTGTTTGTCAGACTTTTGGGGTTCAGACGACACGTCACGATTGTCAACGATCCACGAATGACAGCCCGGGCCAACAGTTTAACATGCTTTCCGAGGTATGGAGGGGTCTCAGTAAGTATAGATGGTCCACAACTTATCCACAGATCATCCCCGGCAAGCGTAGCTTAACCTGATAGATCGACCCGAGCCGCTGTTATTACTTAGCCACGAGCCCCTCGAGGTAAGGTATACAACGAACATGTTAAACATCTAACAGTAATTCTAGCTGGAATGTTTATTCTCTGTAGTCTATGGGGATCGATTGACCCGTACGGTTGTTATTAATTATCACGAGCCACTCAAAAGAATATCAAGTATATCTGTAGAATAAATTATTCACAATTAAAATAATGTTTAAAAGCACTGGTAATCGAATTTTGTCTCAGACCGTACCTAAAGTTACAACGACAGGCCATCAGGTGCGTTCAGCGCCATTATTGGACATAAAAAGGGGTGGGTAGTCTGGGTAGTCAACGAAATAAATTTCCAACTACCCTACTCGAAATTAGGACAATATATTACCTTCATTCTGTCTACTGAACTCTAACTTCAAGGTAAAGACTAAAGAAAGGGGTCTTTTCGAGAATTATTATGCGAATTGTACCTTTAGTATTAGAGAAAGTTATAGGAGTCAGTAGGTGTGCAGACTTGCTTCGCATACTGGGGCTAAGAGAGCACCAAAATATTGCTTAGGTTTTGGTATTTTTTTTATTTTTTTTATTAGGTTTACCAACAATTGTTCACACTGAATACATTGACATAACACATTCCCAAAATTAAATTACAGTGCAACAATTACTTATAGGTAAACACCACATGCATAAAATAATAATGAATTAGAGAAGTAAGCTAACTTACTCAGTAATAAGCGCCAGTATTTAATCAAATAAATTAAAAAAAAAATGTGAAATTTGTAAATGATAATGAAAGTAAAAATTGGTGAAAAACGAATACATAAAAAAAAAAAACAAAGTTATGACACTGACAACATTGGTAAAATAAAGTTATAATAAATTAGTAAATTGATAAATTATGATTACAAATGAGTCACTGACCGTTTTAAAAACTCTTTGACTTTCTAATGATGAACCCTTTTTTTTGTGATGCCCACGGTTTTAAATAAATGAGCCTTTTGTGATGCCCACGTTTTAAAATAAATGAGCCTTTTTGTAAGTTTATTATTGAATAAACCTTTTCATACAGTTGGTCGCAGTTACTTGGCTATTTAGTATTTTTAGGACCCCAACTCCCATTTGCCTTCAAAGCAAGAGTGAACAGGCTTCTTTTGATCACGCTCGTTCCATCCTTTACCTCATCCATGGCTTCCCATCAGGCGTGCTTGAGGTCAAGAGCAGGCCCATTCAGAAAATATTTTTTTTAATTGTTAGAGTTTTACAAAAAGAGGCGGATTATAAATTAGAGTGTTACACACGCTAATTTTTTATAAAAAAATCATGCATTTGAATTAGGATAAAAAACTAGAACATTTCCCAAATTTCCAATTCAATTCACTTGATATTCTAGGCAACAGTTTACGGGCTCTTATAGAATTGCTAAATCGATACGTTTTTTTACAGAAATTGAGAGTTTTAGATCACTTACCATATAATGAATAATGCATGTAATGTAGAATAAAGTAAATAACGAGATTTGGAAAGCTTTGCATTTTTATATAAATTGATGTTATAGGTATAAGCGAAGGCGTTGGATCATTCGGTTTCCTACAAAATGGTTGAGCTGGATTGTGCTGATCCACGCGTCAAGTTCGTGAACGGGCGCTGTCGGTTGAGACTGGTCATCTCCTAACTTCCAAGGCTTATTTTTAATCTTTTATTTAGATTTTTTAAATTATTTTATTCTCACATACAGAGGCAACAAGAATAATGTTCCCAAGATTTTGTAATTTCCAACTTGATTTAAAAGAGTGTCCGTGGAGTTCCTTGCCCGTTCTTCTCCATAGAGATCTACGTTTTGGAATGGGTAACTAGCTTCAACTTTCCAAATGATCGACTTTTTGACAGTTCAAAAGTGCCTGTAAAAGTTTTAATTGAAATAAATACTTTGAGTTTGAGTTTCGAATGATTTTTCGCTACTTTTTCAAATAATTATGATTCAATTATATTATATTAAGATTAAAGCACTACTGCTGAGCATGAGGTCTTGGGTTTAATTCCCGAGTCGAGAAAAGAGTTATTAGGTTTTCCTTTCTGCAATTCCTCAGAAGCAGTCTATATTTGTGCCCGTTTGATGGCAATAGGCTTGGCCCCTATTACGTGGGACTTAAAAATAACTGGCGAACTGTGACTGAACAGTACGTAGGTATACCTCTGTCTAACCCTTTGATATATACAGGTGTGTGATGTTATATTTTGTAATGCTTCTTTTTATTAGAGCATCGATGGCAAAAAGTTTCAATATCTTTTCCCAAAGTTCCCAAAATTCAAATGCGCGAACTCCTCTCATTGACGCGGTCATAAGATCACCAAATGCACATGTAATCTTTATGAGATTTTATTTGGGACAAAGTTCTGCCCCTAGCTCGTTAAAATACTTATTAAGTTTGCGTGTTTAGGGCCGGATTTAATGCGAAAGATTGCTTGTCTAAACTATACCTTTATTGCTTTAACTTTGACATAGTGTGGAGAATAGAATAGGTAAGGCATATATCAATATCAATCTGCCTAGCCTTCTCCAAACGCTGGGGTCGGCTTCCAGTCTAACCGGATGCTGCTGAATACCAGTATTTTATATGAAGCTACTGCCTATCTGACCAGTTATAACACGATACCCCTTGGTAAGACTGGTTGTCAGACTTTCGGGCTTCTGTCGACCTGTAACGACTGTCAGAGATCCACGAATGACAGCCGGGACCAACGGCTTAACGTGCTTTCCGAAGCACGGAGGATTCTCGGTAGGTAAATATGGGTACCCATCCACAGACCAACCCCGGCAAGCGTAGCTTAACCTGATAGATTGACTTGAGCCGCTGTTATTACTTAGCCATGAGCCTCTCGAGGTAAGGTATATAATATAACATGTTAAACATCTAACAATAATTCGAGCCGAAATGTTTATTCTCTGTAGTCTTTGGGGACGCTTTCATTATGTTATGGCGCGCCGTAACCGAAAAGTGTTTCGGCGCGAAAGAGACGCAACTAATTATTGGTTCCGGTAGGAGATGGATCTGGGGAAATCCGTCGCCCCCTACTTCTTAGAACCCGAGATGGCGGCGCGTAGTGTTCCATGCACGCCTCTCTATGACGTAAGGGGGGAGTTTAACACCTCACTCCCCCTATCGCCAGGTAGCCCACAGAGGCGGGCCAGCACTAGCCGGGGATCGCGGAAGTCACTCTAGTTCCCGTGATCCCCGGTGCAAATGTGAGACGGAACACCGGGTTGGTTTTAGTCAGTAAGAGTCTGACAGACCGCTCCTCCCTCCCCGGGGCGGAGGACATCCATGAGGATTTGCCCCGTAATAAAAAAGGACTAAACTTGTAGAAAAGAGTAATGTAGATATTGCCAAGATATTCTCGTAATCAAAATCGATCAAAATCTAGTCGCAATCTCACCTCGGCGACAATCAAATGTCAAACTTGTCAAAAATGTATGGAAACTCGAGGTATTTTTGATAGATTGAGACAGATCAGACTGTGAACGTTCTTAAAATTACGAGAATAGCCCTCTGGTCTCGGTAACCTTGACAAGAAAAAATAACGTCCTTCTCCATTTGTCATGTTCAAATCAACGTCGCCCGTATTGTCAACATTCTGACGAATGGCCAACATAGAACATTGGCAATAATTCAAAGAATTTCACGGATCGTTAGCACGATTTTATGCTATAATAAATCCATCAGGATATTATATCTGTTTATTTCATTTACAATTTGTACCCGTTTCACTCAATTTCTGATGATGTTTCGTGCTTCTTCTAATTCGGGCGGAATTTAATGGAAATGTATGTTTGAACAGTTATTTTTGGTGTTTGTTTTCATGTTCGAAATGTAAGTATGAACACAACGTGTAACTTAAACTTGAAGGGTATATATGTACATATCTACCAAAGGCACGGCTTCTTTAGATGATATCAAACGATATTGGAAGGGTTTTTTAATCCTATCTCCGGAAATTATGAGAATTTTTTAATACATTGATACCAGAAAGCGAACTTTTCAAATTGAAATAAACACATCACTCGGAAGAGATTTATCGTGATATTGGCAAGTAACGCGGAAAGTTATTGACCTACGTAGTGCGGTGACACGTTTACTATGATTTGAATTTAAGAAACATAAGAAATTGAAAATTTGGTATCAATTCTTAGAGTATTTTATTTTGAGCTGAAACTATGTATAGTGATTTTATACGAGCTGTTATCTTTAGCGCTTAAGGATAGCAATGGGGTTTCTGTTGCACTCTGTATAAATGTGGAATGTTTGCTTTGGATGTTATTAGATACTCTCTTAAAAAGTATTATATCTCATAATATAACAATGAAGGGTTAGGCAGACCCAACAATTGGGTTGTGGAGGTCAGAAAGGCAGTCGCTCCATGTAAAAATACTGGCACCTATACAGCTGCATCCGGGTAGACTGTAAGCCATTTCCCACCAAAAAAAAAACCCCCAACTTGAGAAAAAATTTAGGCAGTTGTAATTGGGTACATTCAATGATCAAATAATTTAAAATAATATGACACCAAATAATTCAAACTCACGCTTTTTTAAATTAAGAGCCTACAACGCACAGTGGGCAATGTGCCAGCCATTCCAGACATAATAAACGACACAACGAATAGAATTAACGTTCGTATTTTGTATAAGTCTTTCTCTTACAGATGTTCGTGTCCAGGACTTGGGCTGAGTGGCAGCACAGTGGCGATGTATTTACCTGTAAAAAAAGAAAAACAGTTTGTTAATATTATCGCTGATAAAAAAATATTAAGTAAGTACGAATTGTAGGTGAAAAAGTACCAACAAAGCAGTCTTTTCATTGTATCATCCTTAGCCTATAATGTGTAAATACTGCTGGGAGGTAGGTCGTCATTCATAGGGCAATAGAAATTCATAGGGAAAAACTCTGTGAAAGTGATTGGGCCACCACGCGAGCCCAGCTTTTACTGGATGATTTTTTGGTTCCAGGACATGTCGGTCTCCTCTCGATGTTTTCTTTCACCGTTTTGACAACTATAATCTGGAATTGTTTATATCTCTGCGACTAGAAATGAAAATTTTAATATAACCTAAGAAAAAATATTGAATGGGCAGCAGTTTTATTGAAAAAATAAATAAGCCGCAGTTCCTAACCAGTTACCCTAATAGCAACATTTCCCAGTTCCCTAATGTGACCCTTAATGACGGCCAAATAAAAAAATTAACGCGAACTTTGGCCAAACAATGGCACTATTCAGAAGACGAACACTCACTAATGACCTCTAGTTAAAATATATAGACGCCATTATGTGGTTTATTTACCATTTGCTGAACAATACCAACTTGTTAACGACCTGGCTTTAATTAAATATATAATATATTAAAGAACTAGCTTTTGCCCGCGGAACAGCCCGCATGATTTCGGTTATCGCGTAAAAAAGCAGCCTTTGTCCTTCAACATATCCCAGGCTAGATTCCTGCCAAATTTCATGCCGATCGGTTCAGCTATTGACGAATACTTAAATGAATTAATAATACTGAAATAATTAAATTATTAATAATAATTAAATTATTTTGACATAGATTTTTGACATTTTAATAATTCCTCATTTAGGTTTGACATAATTATGGCATTAATTAATATGTAATTGTTAAATTTATTTTTAATTTAATAATCACCATAATTACTATGCATGATTTTATAAATAAATAAACAGTTATTTTCGCTTTTATAATATCAAGTAGGCATTAACATTGCCATTCAACGATGCCGATGCTGCCAGTCTTTTGGGCGCGATTCCTGACGACAGCGATACGGACTATTACTTCGACGCCTAAGTGTCCTTTTGTTTTTGTATTTAGTTATGTAGTTAGTTCTTTAATTTAGTCATAGCCTAGCCTTTTCCCAACTTTGTTGGGAATACCGGCACTGCAACTCGTGGTATAATAATAATATAATACATTTATTAAAAAAATATAAGGCTTCAAAATATGTACAGTTTTGTCTAAATGTAATAAATATTATTTCTAAGAATTACGTGCCTGACCTAGGTAATCCTGTATTTCAGGCAAAAAGAGCTGAAATAGTCTTATAAATTTAATAAATAAACACAAGTTGAAAATAGACAAATAATTTTATAAATGTTGAGTAGCATAACTCTTAGTTTCTAAATTTGATAAATACTTAACGTAAATATTCACCTATATTTACTTTAACACAGTTAGTACAGAAATTCTCTGTTTCTTCGTAAGACATACTTTGGAGAGCATCATTGTGAGTTCTCTTACAATTTGTGTAGTTCACAGAATAAATGTTTGCTTTCGAGTTTAGTCTATTATAGAGGTGAGGACCGAGGTACAGGTAAAAGAATAGAAAAGCATGTTTAGTTATAATTTGTGGACAGATGATATCTTTACGTCTTTTATTAGTATATTCGTTTTAATACTTGTAATGCCCATTATAAAAAGTTGTCGAACTGTTAAATCTTCACTAGATTTGTGTAGTAGGTTAGTAGGCAAAAGGAAGGGACGGGAAGTAGACACTGAGAGAATCGCCCTCTGACATATTACATCTGACATTAAGACTGCTTGTCGGGAGTTTTTGGCGGGATCGCGTTGGAACAGGTCGCACGAATTTTCATTTTCATGGAATTTAGTGAAATAGCGAATTAAATTGTATAATTTTGATAGTGAATTATTCAATTTAGTTACGTGTGAGTGCACAAGTGTAGTGAAGGTAAAAATAAGTGACTAACGTGGACTTTTCGTGTTCCCCCCAAAAACTCCTATTAGGTTGTTGTAAAGTTACTACCGCTTTACAATAACTTTGATTTGACTTGACTGACTAAAGACGACTATGACTGTTTTGTAACTTCGTGCCCGATATCGGGCCATTTACTTGATCTAAAAGAAAAATTACTTGACACTGGCTAAATGCACAAACCGTGTGAAGCCAAAAAAAAAAAAAAAAAAAAAAAAAAAAAAAAAAAAAAAAAAAAAAAAGACTGCTTGTCAGACTTTTGGGCTTGTAACTATCTGTAACGACTGTCAAAGATCTACGAATGACAGCCGGGGCTAAGTGCGTTTACGGTTGACTACTTAACGTTCTATTAAACGAAATTTCAAGCTAAATGTTCAACGTTTGTGTCTAATAAAATATTGTATAATATTCTCGGTCTATTTTCCGAGAAATCTGTCCAGGAATTGGGTTGTTTAAATATTTACGTCACATTTACAATATTTGTTTCAATAAATAGGTTTTTTCCTCAAAAATACATTTCGTCGCACAGTGGGATTCACTCTAAAATACAAATTACAAATCTTTATTAATTATAAATTATTATTTCAGAGTAATGCAAAAATTCAAATAATTTCAGATGAATTACTTACTTTTATTATTAAGTGGTCTTTATTTTTTATTACATGTCCTGCTAACAAAAAATCACATAAGTCGTTATAAAAAACCCTCTTTTAGAATTTGTTAGGAAAAAAAAAGAAAATAGCAAATTTTTATTAATAAAGGAAAAGCAAAATATGAACAGAAACATCACAAAAACCTCAACAGGTTTGTCCGGATGTTGAAACGCATATCAGCAATTTTAAAACGAATACTAACAGAATAATTATTATCTTTTCTTAAAATATTAATTAATGGTTAACACATAGTTTATAAAAAAAATCAATTAAAATATTGTAAGGTAAACCAAACAAACCATATTTTCAAACTTAGCAATGCAGTTCGGAGAACCTGCAGTTCGCAGTAACTTGGTTTCAGTAGAGATGTTTTCTAAAGTAATTCTGTTGCAAAAGAAGATTATTTTTCTATGAAACCTACAGAGATGCACGGGTTTGGCATTTTCCTAGAATTTCCCTGAATATAACGTTGAACGATTAGAAAGGATTCTACTAGGCAAAATATGAATAAACTTTTGAATACGTTTAAGTATGTAAATCTTTTTCATTTCAATTAACTTGCAATAGTTTTGAAACTGACAGTTATGAATAAATTTTAATGACCAACGGGGTCATTTCAGCCGATTGACGTCCACTTCTGGACATAGGCCTCCCCAAATTTGGGGGGGAGGGTTTGGCAGAATCGCCACGTTTGGCAGGTGGGTTGGCGATTGCAGTATGGTGGTAAAATGCATAGAGAACGCTGCTGCCCATTCTCTAGTAAGTCCCTTAGTCGCCTTCTACGCCACCCACGAGAAGTAATGGGATGGTGCAATTCTTTTACGTCCGGCGCCACACGGAACAACGACATGCAATGCGTCATTTAAGCTGTCAAGCAGACAAATTTTTCAAACAAATGAAGCAATGGATTAGCAATTTTCTTCAAAATTCTTTCGATTTTGATTGGAAGTGTATTACCCAATTGGGGTGCAGGTTAGTGCCTAAAATCCAGTAAAGATACATTTTTAACTGCTCAATTTTATACGAGCCCTAAACTTTTAGCATTGTAATGTAACTTAATATACATATAATATAAAAGTATAGTACCAGAAAGCCTAGACGATAGAATCAATAACTTGCATTTCGCACTTCTACAACTAATTTCAACAGGCTGGCAACACAGCCACAGGCTACCAAAAAACGTCAAGCATAAGCTTTTTTAGCTTATGTCATTCATTTTTGACATTTCCATCATCGTTATCGGTGATAAAATGTCTTGTCTATGGCCTCAGGGCGCTCTATAGCACATGGATTTACAGACAGAATCTGTGACACATGATTGACAGAGACGACACTCTTCAAAGCCGATCATTTGAATCGAACGATTCAAACAAATCAAACATGTAAGCCACACGCGAATGAAAAATTAGAAAGGAAGAGTAATTGAAGACGGACTAATAAGGGGCACGCGTCATAACGCGCGAAATTCAAATTATCTTACGAAACCATTCATATTGTGTTTACACATTAGTTAGTCCTAGCATGCAGGAAAAGTTAAACTATTTTCATTTCCTTGATAAACAATACGATAAATAAAAATTGGTTCAAGAGTGCGTGTGTCCATGGAGTTTTCTATGCGTCCTTCTCCATAGGTCCTACTACGCTTTGGAATGGGCAACTAGCTTCATATTTCTGACTGACCGACTCCTTCATAGTTCAAAATTGCCTGTAAATGGTTTAATTGAAATAAATGCTTAAAATTGCCTGTAAATGGTTTAATTGAAATAAATGCTTAAAATTGAGTTTTGAAAACAACAAAATACACAATTCAAAAAGCAAAATCAAACAAAACAAACCTTTTAGGTACAACTTTATAGCCCCGGTTTTCCTATAAAGTTATACCTCCATTCTCAAATTACATATCTACTCCACGTGCAAACGCGTTTCTCCGAATCTGAATCAGGAACAACCGATTCTCCGAAATCTGAATCAAATATGACTGCTTCGAATTTGGAATCAAATAAAATCCTACGTTAAGGCTGTTACACACCGCTTATCAAATTAAACATAATTTTCCTACAAGCAGCATTTGAACGACGCTTGTTAAGGTGAAATGTAGCCCGCGAAATTTAAATTTTCTTAGCTTTTTGCAATTTGTAGGTCAATACCAGGTTGAATGTTGATTAATATGATTCACGACCGTTAAAGGTTTTTTTTTAATAATTTAGCACAAACTTAGTCAGTAAAACGTAATGTTTTTTTTTTGTTTTTTTGAAGCGAGCTGTCATTAGCTAGCTTACATTAATGTTTAATGTTATTTAACAATAGTTCGGCAGTTCTTATTCTATCTTACCTAAATAATAATAAAATCTTTATTTATTCAAATTAATACATAGACAAAGGTGGAGCCTAATCCCTATGTGAGTAACGAAATCTTTATTTGCTGAGAAACAGGTACTAACCTCATGTCTAAAAACAATAGACAACCCAGGCTTTCTTTTAGGAAATAAACTGGGAAAATCAGAAAATATAAGTCACGCTATACGATCATAAATCATTTGGGTAGCTCAAGTTTTTTTATTCTTCGCCTTTTAGATAGGGTTGTACGTAACCCTTTTAGTCATTTTCTCGATAACAGTAATGTTTTATTATATTTTATGGTGACGCGGTCTTTAAGTCATTTTGGTTTGAGTTATTATGTCTTAGTTTTTATTGGACCACAGGTCGTGTGCATGGGATTTTCCATTAGCTATAAATTAAAAATTACCATACATTTTGTACCCTTTACCGTCATCTAGGGGTATTTTCAAAAATCCTTCCACTTTTCTTACTTTCGTTATCTAAGGACCTCTTGTGAAAAACATCATGCTGATCACTTCAAATACTAGGTGTATTTGAGGTTGTGCGTTTTTGTCAGTGAATTTAAGATTTTTATTCAGTAAATGGTGATTTTTATTCAGTATTTAGCCGTTTTTATTTTTATTCCAGCGACTTTGTCTTATTATCATTGTGTGTTATTACTTACTTATAAAATTGCTGGTTAACCTGTAATTGGCGACTGTGTAAGTCCAAAGGTATAACCGCAATACATAATTATAATATATTATACACAGAAGCTGCCTTGATACCTACCTACCTTGCTACCTTGATAAATAAATAAACGCCATAAAATGCATTTTTGGGAAGATATTTTATTGAAAATGGTCAACACCCATGCATTTATATAAAACAGAATGGTTTGCCAATTAAATGCAAAGTAATGCATGGGATGAGCAGAGTAATGCAGTCTGTCGAAGAATCAATATTGATGTATTATTTGTACATAAACTTTCAGGAATAAATCCTCTAAATGATTGTGAAAACTGCACCAAAATCCGTAGCATAGCTTAGAAGTATAACGCGGAGACACAGACAGACATAAAGCGACTTCAAATTATGTTGCCTTTGTAAGATAAAACAGACGTCTAAGTAAGGACATCGCCGTCGAGGTAGACCACGGCGAAGGCGGGGTGACGATCTGATAAGGTTTGCAGGGCTAACATGGCCAGAGAACGCACAAGTCAGGTAAGTTTGGGAACAAAAAGTGGAGCTCTCTGCCCAACAGTGGGATCCAACATAGGCTAGCAAATAAAAAGTTTTAAATTTATTGTTTGATTTTTAATAAGGAATGGCAAGATGGTCAGACGCGATCAAGAAGGCTGCATCTTGGAGGCAGCATCTTCTGAGCAGTCCACACTACAGAAGATCGCATAACTTGGAGACGTGTCGTATGAGGTCGCAATCCTCAGTGTTGAGAGAACGACGCGGAAGAAGAAGAAGGGTAGACCTTCCCCTCGTTTAAAAAGGCAACTGTAATATTTTGCACACAGTTCAAGTGCCACCCCTAGGTCTATAAATCTTGGGTCACATACGTGTGTGATAGCTCTTAGTTCTTACTGTTATAGCGGGCTATTTTCTAGGACACACTGACTTACCTACTCCTTCCAGTTAAGGGTCTAGAGAACTTATTCCGTCATAAATATATCCCGATCTATTGCCCTGATAGATTTTTCTAGTAAAATGGAAAAAACATCGTTCAGTTAAAGTAGATTAACGAAGTCAAATTGTGTATTTCAAGTTAGCACAACAAAGGCACTCTTGGATGTCATTTACAACAAAAAAAAATTGAATGTAATTTTGTATGGAGAAGAATGGGCAAGAAACTCCACCGTCACTCTTTTAACTTGTTTTACAATATTAAGACAGTAATTATACATATACCGATCACAATAGGCCTCATAAGAAGGCTCAAAGTCACCCACAGGGCAATGGAGAGGGCTATGCTTGGAGATTCCTTGCGTGATCGACGATTGATCAGGAATAAAGAGATCCGCAGGAGAACCAAGGTAACCGACATAGCCCGAAGAATTACCAAACTTAAGTGGCAGTGGGCAGGGCACATTGCTCGCAGAATAGATGGCCGATGGGGCTGAAAAGTGGCGACCGCATACCGGAAGACGTAAAGTTGGAAGGCCTCCCTCCCACAAGGTGGACCGATGACCTTGTGAAGGCCGCAGGAGTCCGTTAGAAGCGGGAAGCACAGAACCGGTCGAAGTGACGGAGCTTGGGGGAGGCCTATGTCCAGCAGTGGACGTCTTTCGGCTGAAATAATGATGCTGATAATGAATTATATATCATTTTACTGTTAAATTAGCTACCAGTTTTATTTTGTCTAGACACTAGCCCCTTTCACGCACAACGGACCGCATGGGAGTCTAAGCGTGGAAAAGGGAGTCCCATCGTCATCACTAGCCCCTTTATGTATAAACGTTGCTTAAAGTTAAGTAATGGTCGTCTTGCTGACCATGATTTTGTTATTGTCGCTAATAAATACCTACTTGTTTATTTATTTTACGTCGATGGTCCTAGGTTATCATTTGTCAACATAATTCAGCATTGCTTATGTAAGCTATCACGCCATTTATACCAGGAGACTTTTATTTTGGTATATGCTTTGTTTACTTTTTATTTTTTTGTGCTTGAGTTTAATTTTTCATTTTATTTGTTGGTATATTGGCATGGCTAGCTGACATAAATGACAATTTTTTAAGTTCTGTGTCTCGTAATGTTGATTACTTTGCCTATGTATGTATAGAATCAAGTCTATCCGACTAAACAGACAGCTGTGCTGCTGGGGAGTTTGTTGCGCCACTTCTTCTTCCCAGGTAAAGCACTAGGAAGTGGTGAAGGGTGGGCGTTTTGGGGGACTGTCTCATGTACTTTGACGTTCGAAAAGTGCTGATTCTCAGCCTAATTTGAATAAATGACTTTTGATTTTGATTTTGATTTTGAATGATTAGAGACTCATTTTTGACGTTTTAACATTTCTTAAATTTAATCAAAGTTTGTAAATAAACCCCTCAGATTTTCCTATGGAGCCGAACCAGGATGTTTCTCAATCAATCTTATCTAGGATATAGTCTTCTAATTAACATCCTTCAGATTTTTAAATCTTATATCATCATCATGATATTCTTGGTCCTGCCCCATATTTCTTGGTGGTCTTAATTATTGGGAAATATCTTTGAGTACCTGTGTTGTGCCGCAAATGTGGAAATCTGCGTTTATAACGCCTATACACAAAAAAGGTGTAAAAACAGACATAGCGAATTACAGGCCGATATCAAAACTGTGTATTATATATAGCTAAGGTCTTTGAAAGAATAATATATAATCAGGTTTATACTGCTCTGAAAAATTCATTTAGCTCGTTCCAACACGGTTTCTTAAAAGGGAGGTCTACTGTCGCGAACCTGATTCTCCTTAATGAGTTTTTAACTGAGGCCATGTGCAACGGAAAGCAGGTTGATGTCGTTTATACGGACTATAGCAAAGCCGATGTATTTAGTTCGTCATAGTTGCGTAGGCAAGTCTTATTTATTTCCCATTCTTTATTGTTTTATTAAAAGGAAAAAGATAGCCTTAGCCTAAATTAAGTTTAGTTGGTGCACAACCGAATCATCACACATAATCGAAGGTTAGACGCAATTACCCCACTGGTTTTTATACGTTATTTACCTTACTAGTAATTCCTGCATTCATATATAAATTTCCTTTTAAAAGCTTTTTCTATCAGGAAGCAACTATTACCCATTAGAAACTTCCTCATATTATAAATTTCCCATACTATCATAGAAAAACCGCTAGATCTTATAAATGGCCGTTTAAAGCCTGGATGGGAACTTCCCTTGCCATGATTAAATTCATTAGTGCTTACAAAGCCATCAATTAATTGATATTTATGATGTTATATTTACTTCCTGGCTACGATAGACAATCATGGGATCATGGGACTTATGTTGGGAAAATTCACATAGAAAAGTTGACTAATACTTCAGTTCATAGTAAGTAACAGTTAAGAATTACAAGTCTTACAACATGTAGGTAACATAATTTAACGCAAAACCTCATACACCCCATTATTACAACCATTTTTGAAGTGTCTTAATTAGATTCTAGAGTGCTATTAAACCACTAAAAAATACAACATTTTTATTTCATCGATTAGTGCCATGAAAATGCATTTAAATTTTAAATTTTGCGCGTAATCTGACGAAAACACTGGACGCAGTGGACGCCATATTGCTCTGTAGGTATGACGTCAGTTTGCTGTATAAGCAAATGCTGATATTTTATAAGATAGTTATTTATAATTTTAAAAAATGAGTTAATTTTCTACTTATCGTTGGTTTGCTGTCCTTGAACGCAAAATATTAAAAAAAATCTTTGGTTACGAAAATAATAAAAGTACAAAGTTTCTCAGTTGACATGCCGTATGACGTAATAACATGGCGGCTACTATTTCATGGTGTTCAGAAACAGATAAAAAAACTGAAATCTTTAAATTGTATTTTAAAATTTACTTCGTTATTTCATGAACTAAAACTAAGGACTTTTTCTCATACAGAGTAAAATACCCCAATACAAAAGTAAACATTTTTTCAGCCATGCACTAGTTCGTTGGTATTTTCAAGTTTGTATGCTATTTTTTTACAGTTAATTCGGTATTTACTTATAAAAATCGACATACCGTCAATTATTTTCTATTTGCATTATTTAGTACAACTAAATGTTTTTATTATACAGTAAATGTTAAAAATAATTATAAATGCCAACGATCTAGTGCTTGGCTGAAAAAAATTGTACTTTTGTTTGTATTCAATGAAATACTCACGAAAAACTACTATAAATGTGCTGTTGCCAGCCCGCGTGGAATGAATGCTCTTAAGTGAAAAATGATAAATGATAAAATGTTAAATGATTTTATTTCTGTAAGTAGGTTTGTACAAACACTTTTACACGTCAATCATATTTTTTTTAACTAGATGGGGTCGGCGTTTCCTATCTGACTACTCTGAGAAGAAAGGCCGAAACAAACTCAGAGGTCAGTCTCTTTTAAAGTCCAGACATAATCTTGGTCAGATCATGTGAAGACCATGTGGACTGGTGTCTGAAATGGTCTTTTGAGGAAAGAGCCACACAGATTGAGTGGACCGGTCCATTCAGTGCACGCATTTATCAGTAATCATGCAGCTCAACTCAGAACTTGAGGATCTCAACAATAATAATAACAACAATTCAATGTCCCAAACTTTTTTTTCATTAAGAAAATCGTGTTGACCCTAGCATTACTTTATGCATATAAAATTAAGTCGAAGGAGCGATGGATTAGCAATATCCTCAAAATGATTCTGATGCAGATTGATAGTATGTTACACTGCTTATATCTTGGGGTCGAGTTCTAGTTTAACCTGCTTCAGCTGGATACCAGTATTTTACATGGAGCGAAAGCCTATCTGACCTCCACAGCACAGTTACTGGGTATTACGATACGCCTTGGTAAACCTGCTTGTCAGGCTTTGCGCTTCTGACTACCCTGTCAAAGATCTACGAGTGACAGCCGCGACAAATGGCTTAACAGGCTTTTCAAGGCACGGAGTAGTCTCGTATATGTATTGGCCGACGGTCACCTGTCCACTAACCGACCGCGGCAAGCGTAGCCCTTTGACTGACCCGCAACTACTATCATTTAGCCATGAGCTCCTTTAGTGATAACTATTTAAACAGAGAGGTAAAGATAATGAGAAGTACATAAGTTATAACTTCAATATCAATTAACTTCCGTGACAGTGTTCCTCGCATAAGGCTAATATCCCCGAAACTCCCACAAAATCCCACCCAAAAATCCTGCCTTCCAATAAAGAGCGACTTTTTCCGAGTCCAGGCGAAGTTTGTCGGTTACAATGTCGTTAGGATAGCCCACACATGTTGCGGTTACCAACTGTGCGAGCAAGAATGATAGTTGTTACAACTTGCGTTGATTACTGTACGTAGTCTGAGGATTTGACCTAATTGTACTGGAGCTACTGTTGTCCTTGTTTTTGCGAGTTTTGTGGTAGTAAAAGTATGAGTTTGGATATGAAGAGTTAGGATCAACAGTAATTTGTGCGAAAAACAAGCAAATTAAAAACAGACATTAAAAGCCTCATCTACTGGTCGCAAGTGCTACTGCTGCAGCATGAGGCCCTGGGTTCGATTCTCAGGTCGGTCAAATTGGCGAAATGTGGTTCATCCTTGCCTAACCCTTGCAATACGAGTTTTCTAACTTATGTTTGTCGTATATTTAAATCACATCTAAATAATAGAAAGCAAATTGACTTCTGTAAATCCGTCCCCAAAACCCGAAGTATCTCAAGACGAAAGTCATTGACCAGTGTGTGTTGCCAGTGATGACCTATGGTACAAAAACGTGGTCGCTCACAATGGGCCTTATCAAACTCAAACTCAAACTCAAAGCATTTATTTCAATTAAACAGGCACTTTTGAATTGTCAAAAAGTCGATCAGTTGGAAAGTTGAAGCTAGTTGCCCATTCCAAAACGTAGATCTCTATGGAGAAGAACGGGCAAGAAACTCCACGAACACTCTTTTAAAATCAAGTTGACATATTACAAAATCTTGGGAACATTATTCTTGTTGCTTCTGTATGTGCGAACAATGTAAAAAAATGTAATTATAAACAATTCTAAAAACAAGATAAAAATAAGCCCTGGAAGTTAGGAGATGACCAGTCTCAACCGACAGCGCCCGTTCACGAACTTGACGCGTGGATCAGCACCATCCAGCTCAACCATTTTGTAGGGAACCGAATGATCCAATACACGCGCCACCATCAGTGAGACATTTATGTGAGCATGACATACTCTCAACTGCCATGCTTTTTCAAGTCAACGTACATCATAACAACACAATAAACGGATGCATTTACAAAATTCAAACA